>OX411742.1:2738623-4184110 GCA_948252205.1 Orthosia incerta | reverse complement strand
ATTGACTTATAAATTTAAAACTAAACTGCAAACATAATGATCGAGCTCCTAAACAAAAGTCACGACCGCGTAACAGAAAGATGCCTATGCGTAAGATTTAACTTTCGAATCATAATTATAGCCTCTGAAAGTACGCCATGTTTAACAACTGTATTGAAAAAGTATTTATCAATAGGTAGATTTGTTAAAGAATAGTAATGTTTTTATGGCACTCGGAATTTTATTGTACAATTTAATGCACATAGTATAACCGTTGTTGGATGTTAGCGTGAGATTAGGTTTTGGTCGATGCAACTTGTAAACATTATGTGATCGAGGGGCGTAATAACTTGTCGCTTGCTCAAAAAGTCCCTTATGTTTAAAAACAAATATCTTCCTGCCTTAGGCCCATGTTCCTTGGGGTCGGCGCAACACGTTTTATTCTTCCATACCGATCTGTCCCCCATCACGATATCACGGACTCCTTTTTATTTAATATCACTCCTACAAAGTCCATCCATCTTTTCTTCGCCCGTCTCTCTGTCCAATTACTGTTGAAACATCACAGATGTTGTATATATTAAAACCACCTGCACCTGCCTTGCTATCTCTTCACCACCCTTGGTTGTCTGGTATAGAATGCCTAAGGCATTAGATCCGCCATTGTATATTTGTGCATGAAGTTATAAAAATAAATAAATAAAAGTTTGATTAATAGATAAAAAAGTTAGAAGTCAAAAAACCCGACTGCTTATGAAGCGAAGTGACTAAAACCAGATGTATCCTCCGACTGCGCACACGATATTCTTCTTGTTTACGTCTTTCTAGTTCGCTTTTTCAACTTCTATTTTTATACATTTTTAATAAAAAATTCTTTTTTTAATTTTCACACTTATTTATTTATTTAATTATGGCACTCCAACGAATTATTCACTAAAACATTATTTGGGGTACACAAATTAAACTTAAATCTAGAGTGAACTTGTCACTTACAGGTGTGCATATTTAAAATTGTATAGTATTACATATAGGCTAACATACAGTACATGTGAAAATAGGCTAAAAAAAAAACAAAACTACATGATAACAAAATCAAATATTAAAAAAATAAAAACTAAATCAATTTTGTTGCTCTAAAGATTAACACAATCAATGACATAGTAATTAGTAATTAATAATATATGAGTAAGTGATAATATTAATAATAATGTAGATATAGATATTAATAAAACATATAAGTGTTGTATATTTGTGAAAATATCTCTTAAAACCCTTTATTTTGATACCCCACATGAGGAGATAGGAAAAAGAAAAGAAAATGGGTGCCCACAATATGACGCCCAAAATTGGTATTTTTTCTATTTTCCAATTTTAATGTAGCCAGTGACACCTGCAAAGTAAAGACGAATCGATTGACGTTAGAATCATCAAAATCGGCCAACGCGTTTGGTCTCTAGAATGCCACATAGGAACAAACATACATACAAACATAGACTGATAAACACATTACCCACCTTCGGTAGTCGGGTAAAAATAAATGAACTAGTACGAGTTCATTTATGTTTGCTCTCAATGGTTATTTTGTCAATAACAATGAAGTCTATAAAATAATTAAATGTTGAGAATGGCTTAAAGCCTGATTCGCACTGGCTTACATCTTAAAAGTCGGATTTTTTATTTATTATTCTTCTCTGCAGGTTTTGCCTCAGTTTCCACGACGAAGTCAGATATTTAGCGTCAGATGACTGTAAATACGAAACTGCGCAAGCGCTGCAAAAACGAACTTACTGACCAGAGCGTTTTGTTCACAAAGGTTAGTATTCTTTAATTAATGCCTGCGCCCATGCCATGGTAAAGGTAGAATCAAACGTCAAGGTGGAACGGAACACTCTGCGTGTCGCTGTGCAGTAGCAAGTTCGTATGACAACGGACAGGGCTGGGGCATAGCTGTCAGCACGTTACTTGGCAAGAGTCGTTAGATGAGCACAAGTCGTTTTTTAGGTCTCTTTGGTTACCAGGAGGGGCGCGGGGAACGTCTAGCACTGTTCCGAGCGCGCGATTTGTTGGTCAGTTGACACAAGGATCGACTGACCAATCGCAGAGCGTCCACGTTCCGTTCGCTCCATATGGTGGTTGGTCAGTTCGCGCACACCACAACCACACAACCTTGCCAAGTTACATGCCGAGGACTATACTGTCGGGAATAGCACGCACAGGCACACACGCACAGGCTGTGCGATTCACACGACATCGTTGTGTGCGTGTGGACTGTGGAGGCGAAAAGAGTGGCCCGAAGGACATTTGCTTCCACGGACTCCACCGGCGACAATCGACACCTCTTAAGGCCTCTTTCAATTTAGACGTTTCGACGTCGCAGCGGTGCGTTTGTCGTACTGCGCACCACCGGTTGATTTTTTCCATACAAAAACACCGCCGCGGCGCAGCAGCAGTCCTGGGGCTCAATTTACATTTCCTCGGAATAGAATGGAAGCGATCGAAATTGTATATAGCATAATGAACTTTATGTCAATTGTGTTACGTACAAACTAAATACGAGCCAACGCAGAGGTTGCGCGTCGCGTCGCGAAGCTTCTCAGGAAGGAGAATTGCCTGACCCGACAGAACTTCTTGGTGCCGTGAAATAAGGAGACCCGACCCCAACTAAAGCGGGAAAATGCTTTGAAGAAGAAGACATAGGATGCGCGTCTTTCGGGCGTCTCGAATGCGAATCCTCGCCCATTCGCATTCGAGAAGGGCTCGTATTTAGTTTGTACTTTAAGTTCATTATGTTATGTATAATTTCGTTCATAAATTCGCTTCCATTCCATTCCGCGGCCTTGTAAATTGAGCCTTACTTAGAACTTTATTATTCGCCTGGGATAGCTTAAGATGTAAGCAGTAACAGCATGAACTTCTTCTGCCCATGAAGAGGATGTGGAAAGGAGAGTGAATGCAGGGAATAAAGTGAATGGTGCTATGCATGCGGTTGTGACCAGCAAACCGATGTCTCCGGAGGCTCGACTCGCCGTTCACAACAGCGTGCTGGTGCCTACACTTTTGTATGGAAGTGAAGGTTGGGTATGGCAAAAAAGACATGAAAGTAGGATTAATGCAGTAGAAATGCGTTCATTGCGAAGTATGTGTGGTGTAACTTCAAATGATAGATTGAGGAATGACGTAATAAGACGTTGTGGTTTAAATGAGGATGTAATGACTAAAATTGAAAAGAGTATGTTATGATGGTATGGCCATGTTGAAGGAGTTTTTTATCGGTTACATTTCGGGTAGTGTGCGATGGAATTGCATGATTTAATTCCACCCAGCCCGTTCCATCATCGGACTACCAGACGTACGGCGATGCGTCATCGGTACATGGTGGACATCCCACCCATACGAACAAAACGTTTTGGGGACACTTTTATTATGCGTACAGCTAATGAGTGGAATTTCCTGCCGGAGTCTGTGTTTCCCGATAGCTACAATCTAGGGGTCTTTAAGTCAAGAGTTAATAGGTTACTTCTAGGCAAGCGTGCTTCACCGTCGACCACATCATCACTTACCATCGGGTGAGATAGTGGTCAAGTGCGAGCCTATATAAGATAAAAAAGTATGAATGAAAGGCGACTAACGAAAGGTATTTACAAGGCAGACGTGAATGGAAACGCTGGGAGGGGACGCCCTAGAGAGACATACGTAGACCTTATTGGCGATATTCTTCAGAAAGGCCAGGTGCGCAGTACTCATAACCGGCTTGTGTGTATGACTAGATGTATGAATGTGAGTGAAGCAAAAGATGTAAGGATCGTAGCAGGTGGCTTTCTGAAGTATCTGCCTTCCCCCATGGGAAAAAGCATCTTCTCTTGCTCTGTCCTTCTCATACTTCTGATTTTGTTCATTCTTTCTTTCATATTCAATCCATTCGTCTCTGGAATACGCTTCCTCTCGATATCAGGACGGCCACCAGTCTGTATGCATTTAAGCGTAAGTTGCGGCATTATTTTCTAAACGAATAGCAGAGACGTCTCAATACGCGCCTTTCTATTAATTCATATATATATATTATTTTAAATATAGTATTTATTATTGTACCTATTTATGTATGTTTATTTTAACTATGTATATACTTTTGTACTCATTTTGTGTTTATTATTTCATTTTGTATGCACCTGCCATGCTATCTCTTCACCGCCCATGGTTGACTGGTAGAGAATGCCTCAGGCATCAAGTCCGCCTATGTACTTTTATGTTGCATGAAGTTTTAATAAACAAATAAATAAAAAGACGTGAGTGTTGTGTATGTATGTCTTCTGCCCATGTAAAGGAACAACTTTCTCCAAGAACTTCATATTATAGTCAAACCTTTAACACCCTGTGTAATTAGAACGGTATTAAACTATTCGCCACTGTTTCATTTCCATTACCACGAGCTAACAGTTACTGCGCAGCGAGAGAAGAAAGATTCAATAACTTTGAATCGACCTATACTAAATCATTGCAAGGCAGTTCAAGGTTCATAGTTGCTCGGCACATGGTTCAAAATTGCTCATCGTGACGAAGCTTACGGCAACCAATACCATTGTTACGAGTATTAACCCTTACCTCACCGGCATAGAAATCTATAAATCTGCGTTTTATTCTTTTTCAGAGTCGGAATAAACGATCTTCCTCTATCAGTAGCATTCTTTACTGCTGTAGAAGTGGATCAAGTATTAAGAAAAGAGTCGAACCTTAACTGCATGACACCATCCAACCCTCACGGCTTAGATAATGGCTATGGAATCCCTAATGGAGAATCTTTGAACATATTTGAAGTATTAGATAGATAGATAGATAAAACATTTATTCAGTACAAACACAATAGAAGACACAGCACAGAAACGACAAATTTACACACGACAAATAAAAACAAATAATAATTACAAGCAACGCACAATTAGAGAACAACATTAAAAAAAGAAGATGAAAACAACACAAGGAAATAAAATTGTTTGTTTTTGTTGTAAATGTAAATTAAATAAATCTATTGATTACATGTTTTTGTTTTTATTGTCAACGCTTTTTTTCATTCGACTACGACGAAGCCATAAGGAGAGTAATGGGAAGTATGTACTGTTCCCTCATCACTATCACTACATATTATAAAATAAATTGTAGTTCTAAAAACTAAAAAACACGCTTTAATGGTAAATTGAACTAAAAAGCCGCTAATCCTGAAGATCTTGGTAAGGCTAATGGGACAAACTATTTAAACGCGCACGGTAGAATCAACATTTATTACTTGTAAATTTTAATTTTTGTTTGACTTTCAAATGTGCCGCTTATTGGCCTACTTGATAAATATATTTGACTTTGACAAAATTACTGCATTGTCATCGGTCCTTGTTAAGTGTGCCAAGTTTCAAATCAATCCGACGTTTTCAAGGGGGTGAAAATCACGTTCAAAGATTCCGTTACATTGATACAAAGATAAATAGTTACATAAATACATACATACCAAGCTAATTATTAATACATTTATTTCAGATGTCAATCCATACACAAAATAAAACATTGAATAATACAAACACAAATTAAACCATAGAATTACAAATTAGATTATTAAAAAATTTAACTAATAACATACATTCTCTTTAGCACCAGATATTTACAATAAAATCCCTAAACCTATTAGACAAATGCCCACAACTCTATTTAAACTACATCTAAAAAAATACCTGATAGCCAAATGTTATTATAGCTTAACAGAATTATTAAATGATCTTACTTAGTGCCTATCATTAAGACATTTCCTCAATCTCAAAACTGTACCATTTTTTTAGTTTTAAGGTTTTTCTATAGATTGTTTATAATCGACTGCATGAAAGTAGGTTAAATAATTGTTTTTTGTTAATTGTATAAATTCAAACGGTTAATATGACCAAATACAATTTTTTGTACGCCCTGAAAGGCAAAACATGTAGAACCTATTACCAAATGTTATTTTAAGACCATGCAATTCTATTGTATACTCATGTTTTTACAAAAATAAATATCTTATCTTATCTTATCTTAAAACAACATTAAAATTAAAATTATTACCGTACCGTCAAAACGTGTTAGTACATTGCTTATAAACTATGTTAGTGAGTGCCCATAACAACGCGCATCCATTTATTCTGGATTGGGCAATCCATTCGAGACGCAATCATCTGCAAGATGAAGTTGCTACTGCCTCGCACGCGCTGCCACAAGGAGGCTACCCTCTTGCGTATAACCGCATGGAAGCCGTCCGTCCGCGCCTCCGCAAACATGCCGGACGCACTACAATAGCGTGTTAATAAAGTCCCCCGCCTCGTTTCTACGCGATAAACTCAAAAACTACTGAACGGATTTTCATGCAGTTTTCAGTGTTCACCGACGACCACATCATCGTTTACCATCAGGTGAGATAGTAGTCATTTTCCCGTTATATGTGCACGCTTATGTGTACATTAACTGTTGACTGGGATTGGTGGAGAGAGTGAAACACTTTGATTTCTTGGCTTACTGTATCTTGAAGATTATATATTGTTGAGAGCTCTGTTGCCGAGTGCCAACTGTGTCTATCCGGAGCCACATGAACCTTTTTAAAGGAGCCGTCGGCTTTGGTTCGTATACAATGGAATATTCCTTTTCTCTGGGAACTTTCTACACTATTCATAATCTACAGAACGGCATGCAATTACTTGCGCAGTGATATTTTCTTTTTAATATCGTTGCACATGCTGAGATAGGAGCCTTTTTGGTCTCGCACGGGGTTTTTATATTTTATTATTGTTTGTGTTTTGCTTATCTCGTGTCTCCTGTGCGGGTCACAAATAAATATTTTTTCTTTCTTTCTTACTTTTGGGTCCCAGGCATGCCCGGCTTTGGCGATTACGGCGGGTTGGCGATCGCAGTTTGTTCTTAAAGTGCACAGAGAACGCTGCTGCCCATTCTCTGGTGTTTCCCTTAGTCGCCTCTTACAACACCCACGGGAAGATATGAGATGCTGAAATATCTATCCCTACACTATCCTACCCTACCCTACCCTGCCTACCCTAACTACCCTACATACATGATTGTTGCGTAACTTAAACAGTTTACGCAGCGCACGCAACGGAACACGGAACAGAAAAAACAGACGGAAGCTCTCAAAAAGGAATATTTTTGCCCGTTTTTGCTACATTTTTCATTTATGCTCGGCTCCTATTGGTCGTAGCGTGATGTTATATAGCCTATAGCCTTCCTCGATAAATGGGCTACCCAACACAAAAAGATTTTTTCAATTCCAACCAGTAGTTCCTGAGATTATCGCGTTCAAACAAACAAACAAACTCTTCAGCTTTATAATATTAACTAGCTGTCCCACGCGGCTTCGCTCCCGTCAACTGGCTACGTACCTACCCTACACCTACCCTACACCTACCCTACACCTACCCTACACCTACCCTACACCTACCCTACACCTACCCTACACCTACCCTACACCTACCCTACACCTACCCTACACCTACCCTACACCTACCCTACACCTACCCTACACCTACCCTACACCTACCCTACACCTACCCTACACCTACCCTACACCTACCCTACACCTACCCTACACCTACCCTACACCTACCCTACACCTACCCTACACCTACCCTACACCTACCCTACACCTACCCTACACCTACCCTACACCTACCCTACACCTACCCTACACCTACCCTACACCTACCCTACACCTACCCTACACCTACCCTACACCTACCCTACACCTACCCTACACCTACCCTACACCTACCCTACACCTACCCTACACCTACCCTACACCTACCCTACACCTACCCTTCACCTACCCTACACCTACCCTACACCTACCCTACACCTACCCTACACCTACCCTACACCTACCCTTCACCTACCCTACACCTACCCTACACCTACCCTACACCTACCCTACACCTACCCTACACCTACCCTACACCTACCCTACACCTACCCTACACCTACCCTACACCTACCCTACACCTACCCTACACCTACCCTACACCTACCCTACACCTACCCTACACCTACCCTACACCTACCCTACACCTACCCTACACCTACCCTACACCTACCCTACACCTACCCTACACCTACCCTACACCTACCCTACACCTACCCTACACCTACCCTACACCTACCCTACACCTACCCTACACCTACCCTACACCTACCCTACACCTACCCTACACCTACCCTACACCTACCCTACACCTACCCTACACCTACCCTACACCTACCCTACACCTACCCTACACCTACCCTACACCTACCCTACACCTACCCTACACCTACCCTACACCTACCCTACACCTACCCTACACCTACCCTACACCTACCCTACACCTACCCTACACCTACCCTACACCTACCCTACACCTACCCTACACCTACCCTACACCTACCCTACACCTACCCTACACCTACCCTACACCTACCCTACACCTACCCTACACCTACCCTACACCTACCCTACACCTACCCTACACCTACCCTACACCTACCCTACACCTACCCTACACCTACCCTACACCTACCCTACACCTACCCTACACCTACCCTACACCTACCCTACACCTACCCTACACCTACCCTACACCTACCCTACACCTACCCTACACCTACCCTACACCTACCCTACACCTACCCTACACCTACCCCAGCGCATGCAACAAAAGCTCTCAAAAAGTTATATTTTTGCCCGTTTTTGCAACATTTTTCATTTATGCTCGGCTCCTATTGGTTGTAGCGTGATGTTATATAGCCTATAACCTTCCTCGATAAATGGACTATCCAACACAAAAAGAATTTTTCAATTCCAACCAGTAGTTCCTGAGATTAGCGCGTTCAAACAAACAAACAAACAAACAAACAAACAAACTCTTCAGCTTTATAATATTAGTATAGATTAAAATATATATATATGACGGGGGACGGGCCCCCTGGTTATTTTTAAAAAGAGTGACGTCAGCAGTGCTGACGTCACTATCTCCATTATCATCATGGTGTTGGTGCTGGTGATGGTTACTCATGTTGAAAATGAAAGACTTTGCTTCAAGAGTATCAACTTATATTCTTGCTGGTAGATAGCACACAATAATGACACACAATGGCACACAATAAATAGTTATCAACAATAAAGAATGACTCACAATATTCCGGAGCTCCGTACCGTCCGACGACTCGACTTAGAATGAATTGTGAGCTTTTTTTTTTTTTTTTTTTCTACGGGGGGATTATCATCTAAAGTGATTTGTTACTGCTTAACCGGACTTTTCCTGCTGAGACTAAGCTATATAGCCTCCAGCTAGGCGCAAATTTCTAACCTAAGCGACAACGCTGAGGGCTACCCCAGTTGGGGTCGAACCTCGGCTCAGGGCGTCGCTGGGGAACAACTATTGCTGGATCTAACTTAATGAATTTACTTTCCGTTCGTAAACTACCTAGGTGGAGAAGAACGGATAAGAAACTCCTTTTATATCTAATATTTTAACTATTGCTCAGCTAATCGCGGGCTGGCGGGAATTATTAAAAGAATACGCGGCGGCCCTCGGCGGCGAGGACGTAACGAATCGGTTTGTTTACATACTTTTGTGACTACTCCCTGCGGCTCTTAAGGAGCAGAGTAGAAAGGTCATGGGGTCAATGACATTGCCTAAGTTGGCGAATCGTATGATTTGGATGAGTACACTTTTATTGTGTAAATAATAATAAAAGGGTCAAGGTTGCGACTTACTTGCGCACCCATTGACCATTTACGAAAACTAGGCTATCTAGCTCCTTTGTTATTGAGGGATACCTATTGAATAGGGCTTGGGATTCAGCTAGATTAGGTATATTACCTGTAGCTTCGATCTTTTCGATCTCAGCGGCTAGCGATCGTGCCTCGTCAGTCATCCAGATTGCGTAGGCACCGAAAATGATGTCGGCGACGCTACGTCTGGCATTAAGGTTGGTTTTTGTCTGGCTCGCGGCGACAGTGTTAGGTGCCGTATGGCGGCCTTGAGCGGTCGTGGGGGCGGCAGGGGCCTGAGGGGCCGGGTTGGGGGTCGGTGCCGGGATGGGGGGATCCATCAGACCTGGGATGGTCTGTTGGGGTGTCTGGGGGGCCACCTTTTGGTGGTTTAGTTTACCCCATGGTGACTGCCTCTGCGGGGCTAGTCTGGGTGGGGCTTGGGATGCGGGAGCTGCGCGTGATTCGCGCTCCGCTGAGCGCTTGGCCATTTTAGGCGCAAGTTTGGGGGCTCGAGGACACCCCTTGTAGTTCGCCGTGTGACCGACTTGGTCACATAGCACGCAGCTCGGAGGCTCCGTGCATTCGGCGGGGTTTTTGGGACGGGTACAGTCTTTAGTACTGTGCTCGCCTCGGCACTTGACGCACCTGGGGGTCGCAAAACAGTTCTTCTGACTGTGACCATATAATTGGCAGCGATGGCACTGACCAACTACGAACGGACGGTATGGTTTCTCAATTGAGATACCGGATAGCGAGCACACTGAGGTAACTCGGAAAATCGGGTTGAGAGTCTCGGTACGGCTGCACTCTACGACAACCATATCGTACTCTTGTCCACCTCTAGCCTTGTGCATACGGTGGACGGATAGGACCGGGACTTTTTGCGCTAATAAATCTGCGCGAATATCGTCAACAGGTATTTCCTTTGGGATGCGTCGGATAACGACGCGGACGGGCGCTTCCTCGGGCAGCGTGTAGGTATGGAACGCGTAGTTCCTTTCCTTAAGAAATCTGGTCAGATTCCTGAAATCACTAGGGGTCTGGACTGTGATAAATACTGGCGGGGGCTTCTGGGTTTTGGGGGCTTTATTAGTCGGACTTACTGCGCGGCTCGACCTTGGAGAAGCGTCCGCGACGGTCATGGGACTGCCGGAGCGGCTTGACCTTGGGGAAGGGGCGAGCGGGGTGGTGACTGGCGAGAAGGCGGGGGATGGGGGCTGTGCGTCGGAGGACGTGGACGGCACAGTTGGGGGCTTTGAGGGGGACGACCCCACCTTCTTGACCTTATTTGTTTTCGGGTTGGTCTTACCCTTCTTTGTTCTCTTTCTTCTGCTCCCCGTGACAACTTGGAAGTCATCAGCAGAAGAAGAGTGATCATCTGACGTCTCGTAGTCATCTGAGTCCACATCGGGCTCTGTGACTACGGGCACGGGAGTCGGAGGTAGCGTTAGCATTGCAGCTACAACGGGCGGGGGAGCGACGGTACTTACTACCGCGTCGGGCATGGGCGGGGGCGGGGGGCAACCGTAGGGGTCCCAATGGGCCAGGGAGTGTTTGATAATTTTAAACCTCCTCTGGTTCTCCTTGAGCGGACTGGGATTGTCCGACATCAAGTCCTCAATTAGGTGCAACAATAGCTCTACAGGATGCATAGCTATTTTTGCATCCAAACGAGTGATAAAAAGAAAACAATAACACTGATAAGATAAGATATTGTAAACAATATCTTATCTTATCAGTAAACAAAGGGACGGATTACGAAAGTCCCCGGGTAGGTGGGCCCGGGGATGTGTGAGCCTACCCTCCCAGCCGGGTTAGACTGGGAGGTGAGTGCCTAGGTGAGCCCTAAGCTATGCTATAAACCTACCACCAATATTATTGTGTGAGTAGGGGCCCTAAGGTACTGGGTGGCCCACAGAAGGTGGGTACCCGTCGGATGTGTACCGTTGTCTGGCACGTAGGGGTAGAAACACCCAACCGTGCCAGGTGAATGCTGAAAGCAGAGTCAGGGGTTGACTAGGCTAGACACCAAGGCCAGGTCCCCTGCTCCCGTCTCCAGCTGACTGCCGTGCTGCTGACTGCCGTGCTCTGAAGGAGCTTGGCGGGTGCGTTGGGTCTACACCCCCTCTGATTTTCGTTAGCACCGTAAGGTTTCCACCAGAGGACCACTAAGACCGTGGTTTTTACCCAGACGGGGCCAAAATCGTGACAATCTGTTAAATAAACTATTTATAGTCCTTCCCTATCCTCAGCAGGACCGGTCCGGACTATACTCGGCACTTAAAAGTACCTTTGATTGCGGTGCGAGATGCAACCGCGGACGCGTCGCGTAGTTCGCGACGAAACAAGTGAGCGGGGTGCGGGCGGCGGGGGGAGCGCAGCGGAGCGTGCGTTCGCGACAGCGGCCGGCGGTATATGATGATGAATGAATTGTGAGCGGTCGGGCGGTCGTATTTATACTAAACTTCGGTTAGAGTCGTTACAAGTCTATTTCTAGTTTATTTTACAAATCACAAAATGAATTATGAAGTTCAGATTAAAAATATAATCAAACAGTCAATTGAGTGATTTTTATCAACTTAAATATTCAAATAAGCAATCACACGTTATTTGATCTTAAAATAATCAATCATAATTTATTCGACGCTCGATTATGTCCTCACGCCGGTATTAATGTTGATTTTGCGCCGATACGGCCATTCTGACAGGCGGTGCGCGCTCTGCACCAGCCTGAATGTAGATCGCGATCGTCTTCTTAATCTGAAACAAATTACGGTATTTCTCTGAGATTGGTATCCGTAGGCAACCTAAGTTGCACTATGGTTTATAATTTGAATATTAGTAGGGTCTCGTAGGTTTCTCGGAGGGTCTCGTAGAGTTCTCGGAGGGTCTCGTAGAGTTCTCGGAGGGTCTCGTAGAGTTCTCGGAGGGTCTCGTAGAGTTCTCGGAGGGTCTCTTAGATTTCTCGGAGGGTCTCGTAGATTTCTCGGAGGGTTTCTCGGCGGATATTGTTACTCAAAGGTTTATATGAAAATAATAAGAATGTTGTTGAAATACTCACAATTTATTCTGATGATATTTCATCTCCATCTCGGGTGTCTTAGACGTGTTGTGCAGGCTGTCCCTCTCGTGAAGTTGATGGCACGGGGTCCACTGACTCTGCGTTTTGTGGTGTAGATGTTTCTCCAAGCGCCGATACGGTCTCTTGATCACCGGGTTGCGGAGCACGGCGAAGTTGGTCATGAGCGACCTTACGTGAGTGGGCGGCCTCTGCCGACCACTTTCTTCACCAAGTATCGATCATTATCTAAAATCCTGCAGATCTCATGCGGTTCACTAAATTTAAGATCTAGTGAAGTCTGGTTCCGTGGGTTATTCTTGATCAACACATAGTCACCTCTTTGGAATGGATGAATTTTCGCTTTCCGTTGGTTGAAGCGCTGTCTGTCCTGTTCTGCAGATTGTATCATCTTCTGTTGTGCATGTTGAGTGAGCGCTTCGATGTCAACCGTTGCTTCATCAATATCCACCATATTTAGAAGTTCCGGCGGGACACAGTGACGAAGTGTTGCTACTAATCATTCAACCTGACCGTTTGCTCGGCTGACTCCTGGCGCGATTGTATGAATATTCATTCCAAATTTGTCACAGTAGTCTTTGAACTCTCCCAGAAATTCCCTTCCTCCATCGACAATGATTTGGACAGGTGTACCGAATAGGTGCACAGTGCGTTTCAGGGCAGCAAGTGTGCTTTGAGGGCTTTTGTTGTTGGCGTAATAGAACATCACATACTTCGTGAAAGCATCAATTGTGACAATGACATACTGCTGCTCGTTTCCCAGTTTACCCATAATATCCATATGGATTACTTGAAACGCGGTGGTTGGCTTCTGGATGGGATGAAGCTGTGCTTGTACAGCGCCCGATGGCCCTTTCGATGTTCTACATACTATGCAGTTGTCGACAAACTTTCTTACCAGTGAACTCATTTTGTCAAACCAGTAAGTTTCCTTTATTTTCTGCAGCGTCTTATCCCATCCAGGGTGTTTCAGTGCTGTGTGGAAGTGGTTGATGATACTCCACTGGAACGACTTGGGTACCACAGTGCAAACTTGTTGCCCGAAGACGGGGTCTTGAATGATCTTCTTTAGGACGTAGTCATTGAGGACGTAGCCATCAATTGGGTTACTGTCTCTCAAGCTATCCATTTTTGATCTCAGTTCCTCATCGCGTCTTTGCTCAACTTTGAGCCAATCCAAGTCCCTAGTCATGATGTTGACTTTGAGCTCAGTGGGATTCCTGCTGAAGAAATCTGCATGTTGGAGTCTTTCACCTTTACGGTACTCCACCTCGAAGTCATAATTTTGCAGAAAAGCCCACCAGCGGTGAATTCTTGGGAGGAGATCCTTTTTATGTTTTGATGCCTTAAGTGCATTGCAGTCCGTTATGACCGTGAACTTGCGTCCGTAGAGGTATTGTCGGAAGTGCTTTATGGCACGTACCACAGCTAGCGTCTCAAGTTCGTATGAGTGGTAGCGACTTTCTGCTTCTGTGGTTCTCACACTCATGAAAGCCACAGCTCGTTGTCGTCCATCGATAATTTGGACGAGTACTGCGCCAAAACCAAGGCTACTGGCATCGGTATACAAATTAATGGGTGCTGCCTCTTGAAACAAGGTCAGAACTGGAGTCGATGTTAAGCATTGTATTATCGTACTTCTAGCATTTTCATGTTTTTCATCCCATTCCCATCTTGCACCTTGTTTAGTTAATTCGTACAGAGGCACCATTATGCGGGAAAAGTTTGGGATGTATTTTCTGAAGTAACTAGCTAAACCGTTGAACTGCCTTACTTGTTTGACCGTTTTTGGTACTGGTGCCTTGACGAGAGCTTCCACCTTCCTAGGACTTGGTTGCACTTGTCCATCCGAGACAAGGTTGCCCAGATACTCGATGGATCGCTTGAAGAAGCTGCATTTGTCCGCATTGATTGAAAAGCCAGCTTGTTGAAGCGCCATCAGAATGCGTTCAAGGTTTGACAGCCCTTCAGCAAAATCTGAACATTTGCTCAGTACATCATAAACATATACCTGCGCGACCGAGCCAAGGAGTGGACACAAGGCCCTATTGATACAGCGTTGATAAACTGAGCAAGCATTGCTCAATCCAAATGGCATCGTGAGGTACTCGTAGAGTCCGTCTGGTGAAACGAAGGCAGTCTTCTCAATTGACCCTTCTGCAATTGGTATTTGGTGAAACCCGGCTGCCATGTCCAAACTAATGTAGAAATGTCCGTTGGCTAGCTGATCAATCTGATCGGATATCAGTGGTAGTGGGTAATGGTCCCGTAGCGTATTTGCGTTGAGTTCCCGAAAATCCACGCAGAGTCGGTCATCACCATTCTTCTTCTTCACTAAAATGATAGGACTTGAATATGGCGATTTGCTTTCTCGGATGATATTATTATCCAGTAAGTCCTTGATTATGGCACGAACCTTCTCTCGCTCAACGGGACTAAGGCGATATGGTCTCCGCTCTACGTACTTGTCAGGATTTTTCAGTCTTATTTCCAACTGTCCAGTGTTGACTCGGGTTTTCGGATATCCACGAATGAACATGTGCTCGTATTTGTTCAGTAGTCCACGTAGCTGCCTAATTTCTCCATCATTGGTAAGGTCACAGTCCAGTTTATCAAACATTGGATTGTTCGTACTCACATGATTAATAGTCACCTGACGTGTGAGTTGAGTGCCGTTGGATGTTATTAGCATACTCAAATTGGTGCCATTAATCAAATTCATACCTATCAATGCATCTGCGGTCATGTCACCATCAGATAACACGAAAAACTGAAGTTCGACACTGATGGCATCAATAACACAGATAGTTAACAGTTTTGTTAGCGACATTACAGGAAACTGCCCAATTCCTCTTAAATAACTGACCGTCGAGCTTCTTTGACCAGGTAAAGCGTCAGCAAGTGATTCTCGTATAATAGAGCATTCTGCGCCGCTATCAAATACTGCTTGTATAAACCGGGTACCGATTTGCACAGAGATAGGTGCTAACTTAGTTCCCGTAACACAGTTAACGTTTGACGAGAGTGAACGATCTCTTCTATAGCACACTTCATAAGTATGGCCTGGTTTCTTGCAAAATGTGCACGAAGAAATATTTGATGGCTTTGGATCTTTATTGGAAGATTCAGGTTTAGCTTCAGCTGGTGGTCCGTCGTATGGTTTGTTTTCTTGCAGAATTGACAGCTCCGGGACGATTGGTTGTGATCTGCAAAGCGCGGACGTTTGCTAGATGTAGTGGTGTTTGAACTCTGTTGAGGACGCTTTCTTCGTATTTAGGATGCAATGAAAATCAGTTCAGGCACCGTGGTTCATCGATGCATCCAATTACGGCTTCCACTGCATGTCCGTTGTCCAGGTTATCTTTTGTGACTCTTTTCCAGAGAACCCAAGCACGTGACAAGAACTCGGCAATGTCCTTTGTAGAGTCGTAAACATGTTCTCGGAATCTGAGAATATCCCGAGAATATCTGTTCTCAGGCTCGAACGTCGTAATCAGGTTGCTGCGTAGTTCTTCCCATGAAGACGCAGTCACCATCCAGTCGTCGACCCACATCTTGGCACGTCCTCTTAGTAGGCTGCATACCTTCATACGAACGTCGAAATCGTTCAGTTTATATTGTTCCACCGCCTTGTCAATATGTTGACACCATTCACGTATGCCAATGTTGGTGTCAGGATCGAATGATGGCAGGTAGACATCCTTAATCCTGATTTTGGCATCTGCTGATGGCGCACATAAACGCTCGGACATTTTCTGCATCATGTCCATCATCTGCATAAAAAATTGTGGTGGTAAACCCATAGGCGGATCACGGCCCGGAGCATGATTCATCTCATCATGAGTTTGAGATGGATAGCCCAACGAAGTGGTGGGAACCGGCATTGGTTGCATTCGTTGAGCAGTAGCAGTTCCAGGTTGGTCAGCTGGAGATCGAGCTGGTGAGGAGGTGGTTTGGATTGGATGCTGTTCCAATCCCACTTCTGATGACGGGGGATGGGCCCCCTGGTTATTTTTAAAAAGAGTGACGTCAGCAGTGCTGACGTCACTATCTCCATTATCATCATGGTGTTGGTGCTGGTGATGGTTACTCATGTTGAAAATGAAAGACTTTGCTTCTTGTCTTTCTCTTCTACTTTATATTCTTGCTGGTAGATAGCACACAATAATGACACACAATGGCACACAATAAATAGTTATCAACAATAAAGAATGACTCACAATATTCCGGAGCTCCGTACCGTCCGACGACTCGACTTAGAATGAATTGTGAGCGTTCGGGCGGTCGTATTTATACTAAACTTCGGTTAGAGTCGTTACAAGTCTATTGACTAAAACAGTCGTTGTTTGTTGTCCGTTTTTAAATTCTAGTTTTTATTTTACAAATCACAAAATGAATTATGAAGTTCAGATTAATTAGTTTTTAATAATTTTGAGTAATAAAATGAGTAAAGATAATCAAACAGTCAATTGAGTGATTTTTATCAACTTAAATATTCAAATAAGCAATCACACGTTATTTGATCTTAAAATAATCAATCATAATTTATTCGACGCTCGATTATGTCCTCACGCCGGTATTAATGTTGATTTTGCGCCGATATATATATATAGTATAGATAAGAGTAATTTCTGCGTTTTATACGTAGCTCCCTGGCTACGTCTCTCACAGTACCCTCCTTTTTTTATAAAAATGCAGTCTCAAGAAAAAACTATAACGTAGGTAAGTCAGTTACAAATAAGAAAAGAATTACTCAATAATAGTACATTACTGCAGCGGCCACAAAGAGGCATTGATTGACGAACGTGTAAATGTGGGCCGAGGCGAAGCCGAGGCACAATACGTAAGTCCATCAATGCCTAGTTGTGGCCAAGGCTTCTATAGTACCTACTTTTCTCAAATAATGCGCGGAAATTAAAACTAAGTAGTACCTAGAACTCATTTTGTCAAATACAATTACTTTCAAAATCAATGACGAATTTTTGCAGCGTTAGTGTTCATTTGTTTTTTTTTTTCAATAAACAGCTTTCTATTTGCAAGCCACTTCGAAATTTAAATAAAACCTTTGATAAGTTACCTCTTTGGTTGCCATGTTTCGGAGTAAAAGATCGCTCCATTTATAAATAACACGACAGATTTCTACTAGAAAATTTATTTGGCCGCTAGCTACCGCTAGACACGACAGATATGGATTTTCACACAACTTTTGCCGGCCGCTGCTCGCATGTATTTGGCCAGTACAGCAATTTCGATTTATCTTGAAGAAGGTTGTCAAAATAATACTCAAATTTCCAAGCATGTTTGAGAAAATTATATTTCTATTCCATCTAACCAGTCGGTCATAACATAATAGTAATACGTGTTTTAATAAGTATCCTTTAAAAAACGTGGTTTTTATTCTACTTTCGCTTGACCACTATCTCACTACTACTCTACTTTGAACATGGTAACAGAAATATACACTGGCGTGAAGGATTTTTACCCTATTCTAATTATCAGAATTTGGTTATTTATTTATTTATTAGATTATTTAGTACATGGAAGACTTACAGCTAATAAATACAGACAAAAAGGAAACCATAGTCAACAGAAAGCCAATTACAAAGATAGATATCTCTATAGATATCTATAGATATTTATGGATATTTTAAGAGATAAGTGTATCTACGTTAAAGGTTCAGGGGGTGACCATAACCTCTTAGAGCGGTATCAATTTGATATCGAGTAAGTGACAGATGTATACACGTCAGATACATCTGTCCCTTATTCGATCTCAAATTGATACCGCTTACCGAGCTTATGGTCACCCCCCTGAACGTTAAAGATAGAGAAATAAGTGTTGTGGTTAAAGCATATTTTAGAAAATAGTAACTGTAATATATTTAATTTAGAAGATAAAGGTTGTTCTAGTTTGATAAGTATATACGATCAATATAAATTCTTCTCCATTCAATTCTTCTTCAATCTGTATTATTTATTTTCTCTGTAAAGTGTTTTTGTGTGTACATAAATAAATAAATATTCTCAAGATTTATATAACGGTATTTATCATGACTCTGTATGTGCTTTAAAAATGTATTGTGTTTAAATAAATGGTGCTAAATGGTTTAACTAAAATTTTAAAATAATCTTTTCTTCTTTAATTTCTATACTAAAAAAAAACGTTTCCTATCCCTCCCAATCACGACAAGGTCTTCAAATCATTAAAAGCTGTTGTCTGTAGCTAGACGGTGTCATTATCTGTTTATCTGCCATCCACTCTGCCATCACTATTTAGCTTCACAGCTATTTCTTGCCATGCCGCTCGTGTGCGGTCTCGGGCATGCGATGTTCGGGCATACCCTGTCGCCAACCAATTCTTTTGTTCCAAACTCTCTAATAGTATTTCCACTTGGACTTGAGAGTGAACAGCACTAATGCAACTTTACAAAGTAAAGATAAACATATAATTATAAAATAAATACCTAAATACTTCATAGAAAACAATAATATTGTGTCATGAATTACGTGATGGGCAGCGGAGGAGTCCAAAAAAACCCAAAATTTCCACTAAATGAATTTAATAAGATAATTACAATTAATTCTTAAAATTAGGTGAAGTAGGTACTAAGAGGTTGTCCTAAGGCATAGCACGCACTGCGTATTTTATTCGCGAATTTTTTAGTACCTACTATTTGAGCGCGTTTTCTTCGCGTGAGCTTCATACTTCTTTTGTATATTTTTCGCAGAATTTTGTATTTTTATACTTAATTCTCTTTGATTTTAATTGTCTTTGATTTTAATTATCTTTAAATTTAATTTAATTGTATTCAAATTTTCACTTAAATTTCGATTTTGTAAAGAGTACTAATAGTGTGTACCTACACAAAAATTATTACGTTTATGTAAAATGTGTGATCTGTAACACAGGGCCTTACCTATCTGAGACACCTTTCTCCATACAAGGTTACGTATTATGATAGTCACTGTATTTTGATAATGTTGATCGAGCGAGTATCGCCCCTTTTTCGCCTGAGTCGTCGCACGGTAAGGTTATCGGTACCTTCGCTACTTTGCAGTAAGTTCGTTCCATATTGTGCTATTTGGGTTTTTGTGTTATTGGTACTCGTTTTGAATATAAACGGTCGTTTGTGATTGCTCGAATTTTAATGATTACTTGAACAATTGTTAAAATAAAGTCTATTCTGAAATAAATTCGTTTTAGTTTGTCCGAATTGTTATTTTTATTTGTTTTTCCATCCTGGTCGCTAAAATCAGAAGTTGGATTCAGCTCATTTGCTCATAATTATTAGCCTTGTTACCTAAACAAACAACCGTTGATTTCAAATAAAAATGCCACTTGAAGCGCTAGTTAGAACGCCGCTTCGCTCTGAGGGTAGGCGTAGCAGTCGCAGTGAATTCCGAAACATAAGCATGGTTCACGATCACCTCACGGTAAAACTCAATCACAGTCACGCCATAATAGAAATCGTTCGCATTCGCGTCGTGACAGGACTCACTCGCGTTCACGTAATGACATAACTCGTTTACGATCACATCGCAGTCGCTCACGTAATGGTGTTAAGCGAAGAACTTATGGTTCAAATAGTGGTTCACGGTATCAGTGATGTACAGGTACGTGCAGCCGCTATCAATGCTGACCTAACGTCAGAATGCCTAGTTTCCTTCTTAGCTAATTGTGTAAAGCCTATTCGTAAGTCTGATAATCGTAACCCAGAACAATCGGGCGTAAAAGGCATAATTCTAACGGCCCTAGGAAATCTGAAAACAAATGTTTTAATTGCGGCCAAATGGGGCATTATAAAAAGAAGTGCACCAAGAGGCGTAATATCAATGATAAAGACGGTAGAAGTAATAATGCTAGACAGATTGATTCATTCTGTAAGAAGGTAGGGCTAATAAAGATTTGAATTTAAATCAGCGGTAGTAAATTACTTTTCCGGTTCGCGTAAACAAATAAAGTGTCCTTTGAATATTTTAAGTGATAAAGAGTTTGTTGCTCGAGAATACATCCGTTTGAGTCTAAGAGTTAGTAATATCGCGCTTGAAATAGATTTTGTCATAGTACCCGCGTCGTGTATGAATAAATCCATTATCATAGGGACTGCCGTACTAAATCGCGATGGTGTCACGTTTATTCGCACAAAACATGGACAGTACTTGACTCATGTATCGGATAAGGTACTAAAAGTAAACGCTGTGAATGTTGTGTTGTTGTGTTGTGTGTGTGAACCTGACAATAATAAATACACCTCACATAGTAATATTAGTCGCGGTCAGGTAAGACCGAGCTGTAATAAAAAAAAAAAGTGTTACTTGATCCTCTATCTATGAGATGAGTCGACAAAGAGCTTCGGGGCGGCGGTAAGCCTCCTCGTACTTTTAACCTTGATCTAAGTTTTTGCAGAAAACAAGCCCAGTCGACTGGCAAGTTCTAGCTTGCGGGGCCCGCCCGTATGTCTCCTTCACTACGCATTGAAGAGATGTGCTGCGTATGAACTGCTGCCGCACCTGGTTGGTGCCTGTGCACTGCTGCAGCTGATTGGTGCCTGTGCACTGCTGCACCTGCACGGTGCCTAAGCGCCGCTGCCCCTGCATGGTGCCTAAGCGCCGCTGCCCCTGCATGGTGCCTGTGCGCTGTTGCACCTGATCGGTGCCTGTGCGCTGTCCGGTGCGCTGTTGCACCTGATCGGTGCCTGTGCGCTGCCGCACCTGATCGGTGCCTGTGCGCTGCCGCACCTGATCGGTGCCTGTGCGCTGCCGCACCTGATCGGTGCCTGTGCGCTGCCGCACCTGATCGGTGCCTGTGCGCTGCCGCACCTGATCGGTGCCTGTGCGCTGCCGCACCTGATCGGTGCCTGTGCGCTGCCGCACCTGATCGGTGCCTGTGCGCTGTTGCACCTGGTCAGTGCCGGTACGCTGTTGCACCTGATCGGTGACTGTGCGCAGTCCGGTGCGCTGTTGCACCTGATCGGTGCCTGTGCGCTGTCCGGTGCGCTGTTGCACCTGATCGGTGCCTGTGCGCTGCCGCACCTGGTCGGTGCCTATACGCTGCCGCACCTGGTCGGTGCCTGTGCACTGCCGCACCTGGTCGGAGCCGTGCACTGTTGCACCTGGTCGGTGCCTGTGCACTGCGATCCAGCATCTGGTCGGTGCGTGTGCGCTGTTGCACCTGGTCGGTGCCTGTGCACTGCCGCACCTGGTCGGTGCCTGTGCACTGCCGCACCTGGTCGGTGCCTGTGCACTGCCGCACCTGGTCGGTGCCTGTGCACTGCCGCACCTGGTCGGTGCCTGTGCACTGCCGCACCTGGTCGGTGCCTGTGCACTGCCGCACCTGGTCGGTGCCTGTGCGCTGTTGCACCTGGTCGGTGCCTGTGCACTGTTGCACCTGATTGGAGCTTGTGCACTGTTGCACCTGGTTGGTGCCGTGCACTGTTGCACCTGGTTGGTGCCTGTGTGCAAGTGTAAGTGCTAGTCGCTGTGGTACTAGTCACTCAGGCGTTCGTCGCTTGGCGTTTGTCGCTACACTTGATCCTTTTGTCCTTTTGTCATGTATGGACATGGCCTGCATGTTGGACAGGCTTGCACGTATGAATACGGTCTGCGTGTCTAGCATTTGCTTTAAGTGTAAGTGCTAGTCGCTGTGGTACTAGTCACTCGGGCGTTCGTCGCTTGGCGTTTATAGCTGCACTTGATCAAAGTTGTCCTTTTGTCATGTATGGACCATGGCCTGCATGTTGGACAGGCTTGCACGTATGAATACGGTCTGCGTGTCAAGCAGCTTGACGTATGAATACGGTCTGCGTCAAGCATGTTTTACCTTTTGCTTAAGTGTAAGTGCTAGTCGCTGTGGTACTAGTCACTCAGGCGTTCGTCGCTTGGTGTTTGTCACTACACTTGATCCTTTTGTCCTTTTGTCATGTATGGACATGGCCTGCATGTTGGACAGGCTTGCACGTATGAATACGGTCTGCGTGTCAGGCATTTGCTTAAGCGTAAGTGCTAGTCGCTGTGGTACTAGTCACTCGGGCGTTCATCGCTTGGCGTTTATCGCTGCACTTGATCAAAGTTGTCCTTTTGTCATGTATGGACCATGGCCTGCATGTTGGACAGGCTTGCACGTATGAATACGGTCTGCGTGTCAAGCAGCTTGACTTATGAATACGGTCTGCGTCAAGCATTGTTTCAGATAACTCGAGGTGCAGGGAGCTGCCCCGATGACAACGGAGACCTTCAAAATAAAGGGCTCAGTCTGGTTTGAATTTTTAAGAGATGAATGTGAGGTTGCTGTGTGAATCTTATGATAGATGATATGTGAATTAATTGAAAGATGACGTAGAGAAAGTTGTGAATGATGAAATGTGTTCATTTAGTCTTGTTGAATTGTCTTCTTAATGTAATTTTGTATCCAGGTGAGCATGCGGAATCAGATGAGACGGTGCCTGCAGCCGGATCACAGCGTGTGGCGTGGCTGACCCGTCTTATATGCCTCTGCTGGATGACGACTCTGGAGTATGTGGGTGAGCCTTCAGGTGCATCTGCTGGTTCTACTGGTGCTTCGACAACGGACGGGACAAAGTCGGACGAAAGCGGCGATCAAGCTCTCGCTGTACCTGGCAGTGCTTCCGAAGAAGTACATGGTGCAGCCGAGGACGGTGCAAGATCAGGAGAGGCCGTATAAGCAGAACTTATTGTTGGTAGTGGTGGTACCTACCGATTAATATAAAAGCGTGCGCTCGAGCGAGTATCGCCCCTTTTTCGCCTGAGTCGTCGCACGGTAAGGTTATCGGTACCTTCGCTACTTTGCAGTAAGTTCGTTCCATATTGTGCTATTTGGGTTTTTGTGTTATTGGTACTCGTTTTGAATATAAACGGTCGTTTGTGATTGCTCGAATTTTAATGATTACTTGAACAATTGTTAAAATAAAGTCTATTCTGAAATAAATTCGTTTTAGTTTGTCCGAATTGTTATTTTTATTTGTTTTTCCATCCTGGTCGCTAAAAATACTTACATTTCACACAGCCACAGAATTAAGTTAAAGATAATTAAATGATAAATGATTTTATTTCTGTAAGTTGGTTTGTACAAACACTTTTACATGTCGATCATATTTTTAAAACTAGATGAGGTCGGCGTTTCCTATCTGACTACTCTGAGAAGAAAGGCCGAAACAAACTCAGAGGTCACAGTCTCTTTTAAAGTCCAGACAAAAATCTTGGTTAGATCATGTGAAGACCATGTAGATTGATGTCTGTAATGGTCTTTTGAGGAAAGAACCAGCCAGATTGAGTGGACCTGTCCAGTCAGTGCACGCATTTGTCAATAACCGAGCAGCTCAACACAGAATTTAAGGAGCTCAACGATTCGACGAACAATACCAAAGAAAGGACATTCGGGTAGGTCGCAAAACTACTCAAACTGCCAGACCACGATTAAAAACTAAGATAAACTAAAAACAAAAAACAAATAGTCCACATAGTCTTCACATTCACAATAATTAAAATAAAATAATATAATAATACTTACAATAATTAAGCAAATAGATCTTAAACTTACAAAAAGTAATAAAAACAGACAAAAAAAAATGCGAATTGACTGCGAGTATTGTCAGGACAGCCCGTTGCATACTTACGAAATATGCAAAGGAATTTTAGTTTCATTCAGCCATTCATGTAATAAAAAAATGCATTATTTAAACTCTTATAGTTATGAAAATCGTTAGTAGTTTCTCCCAATTTCTGAAAATACGAGGGCATAGTTTGATAAGTCCGTGACATTTTGATTAAAAAAATTGTTTTCGGCAAAATAGCATTTTATTTCCCAACACAGTCTTCTTTTAGCTCAATTAATTTAATTCAACATTAAAAAAAAATCCTTTTAAAACAATAGGTTTTTATAAAGTCCCTCAAAATATAGGCGTTTTTTTCAGTGATGAATTTTTTTTAGAGCCAAATCTCAAATCTGCTTCCACCCAACTATTTCTTCAGGTTTGAAAACAGGCAATAGTCGCAGGGGGCCTAATCTGGCAGTTCGTAGCCTAATTTATGGATGTAAGCCATGGTGACTACACACGTATGCACCCGTGCATTGTCTTGACGGTCCAGCACTTTTTCTTCAATGTGGTCGTTTAAGCTACAAATCAATATCGAATCTGTCAAAAAGCTTTAAATAATATTTGTTGGTGATTGTTTTACCCTTTTAGAGGTAGGCGATATCAATCACACCGCGTGCATCTCAGAAAACTGTGGTCATGTCCTTATTGGTCGATAGACCCAATTTTGCCTACTTTGGTGCACGTTCAGTCGTAGAAACTCACTGTCTTGATTGTTCCTTGGCCTCTTGGATCCATGTGTGGCAACACCGTTGCAAAACTGGCCTACACAGATCCCTATACAATTTTGCGCAAGAGGGACAAGACCATTATCTTACAAATATGGTCGAGAAGCAGATATTAGTATTGACCGCATCAAGCCAGCTCAAGTGATGACTGACGACCCTGTTTATCAAACTTCAAACGACTTGCCGTCCACGGTGCTGACATCGACCGGCTTGTGTCCCGCACCGACACCTCACCAGCAGGTTACAGCTGCTCCCCACCAGCAGGTTACCTGGTACCTGGAACAGCTGTTTCTCCTGCGCCAGTTTTGTCGAAGCTTCCTATTCCCGAAACACTGAAGCTCCCATACGTTACCAGATCTGGTAGACGAGTTAGAATCAAAACTTTTCATTAGTTCTTACCATTTTTTTAATTTCAGTTTTAACTTATAACCATTTTCGCAATATCCCTTTCCCTTTAAAAAAAAAGCGTTGCCCCATACTAGGAATTTCTGCCTCTATCGTGGGTGCGTTTACAAACACATAAAATCACATACACAAACACCCAGAGTCGGAACAACTATCTGTAGGTCATACAAATATTTATTCCGTGCGGGAATCGAACCCGCGACACGTAGCGCATCAGTCAATCGCTCAACCACTGCGCCGTGCGCCCAAATAAGTTACGAGTCGCAAACATTACTAACATAGAATCTAACTTTTTACTAACCCAATAACCAAAATCCCAGATTTCAGTCAAACTGCACGAGAGACCTGCAGCCGAATTGCGTAAGTATATTATCCAAAGCAAAAGAATCGATTCCTTCCCAAAAACGACTTTTCGGTAAGTAGGTTTTGGGAAAGAATCGATTCTTTTGCTTTGGATAATATACTTACGCAATTAGGCTGCTGGCTCGGAGATTGTATATGTGAATAACCACCGAGCTAGATCTTTCATGCACTTGGGCGAAGTATAGATAGAATTTAATAAAGTTTAACTGCCGAACTGAACATCGGCAATAAATATTTAGAGGCAGGAGTGGTTTTTTTAGTCGGTATGCACATTCTGTGAGTCCGGCACTATAATTTAAGGAATTTGTTTCAAGCCCTAATTCGTCTTCGAAATTGTGACGGGAGATGTCAGGCCTAGAGTTCGCCGACGACCATAACCGCGCTAAAGAATACCGTTTGAATCACGCTGCACGATCGGTCGATCTCGAGGCTGTCTCGCTGACGAGTTCGTGGACGAGCACAGCCAAGAAACTGTCTCTTAGAGAATAGCATGGCTGTAAAACAGAACATGTCTCAAAATAAATGCAAACCTCGTTATGGCATGTAAATGTGTGAATTTTCATTTAATTATTACTGGGCAACGGCTGATTCAAAGAAAAGATTATTGATTGAAATGGCTGACTCTGGGTTTTTTTATTGTGGAAACAGTATAAATGATAAAGCTGCATCTTTCTCATGTGGGGGTGTTATAGAAGATTGGGAGATATATGACGATCCTTGGATGCCACATGCTATACATTTTCCTCAATGTTTTTATTTAAATGCTGTGAAGAGAAGAGAGTATATATTTAATACTCGACGCAAATTATAAATCGAGCACAATTAATCAATTTATGTCCAAAACCATAAATTTATCAAAAGTTATGGGTAAAGGGTTTTAAGGGTTTGAACGTGGCCGCGCTATTGAAGAAACACGGCGCACCGCGCGGCCACGGAGGCCTTTAAAACTAAGCGTTGCAGAAACCTGAAATGACAAATTCAAATCCAGCTTTTACAAAAAACTACAGACGTCTGCAATGCTTTTTCAGCGAAATATTGGCGATAACGTGTTTTTCACCGTTTTAATGGCGCGGCCAAGGGGTTTTTGTCTTACAGCTCCTAAAATATAAACCTAGGATTTTTTTTTACAAATTCAATCTACTATTTATTTATTTATTTATTATATAATTTATTGTACACCACAAAAAACATACAGGACAAACGTTCACAATAACAAGTGTACAATGGGCGGTCTTATCGCACTAGGCAATCTCCAGACAACCTTTGGATGGACAGAACGATAGGAACAGAATTTAGGGCTGTCAGTGTACAAATTATCATAAATTATATACTACTTAGATTTAATAACATAAAATACAAACATACAATATTACAAAAAATATACTAATACATATAAAATATAACAGAGAAAGGAGAAGAATAAAAATTATAGTGAAAGGTAATGCGCCTTCACCATTTTTACCTCGATTTCAGGTTTCTGCAACGCTTCGCGGTTCAACGGTTCGCCGCGTTTCAGTGGCGCGGCCACGTTCAAACCTTTAAAACTTTTTACCACAAGTTTGACAAATTTATGGTTTTGGGAATCAACTTTTACAATTGTTTACAAAATCTTGGCCTAGTTTTTTCTTTAATATCCCCGTGGCCGCGCCGTCGTATCGCACACAACACAGACTCCAGCAGGGAATTCCACTCCTTAGCTGTTCGCACAATAACAGTGTCTTAATGTCCGACACCATACGGAATAGAATTTTCACAGTAAATATATTTATTTTTGGGCTACTGCGGCTAACTTTCAATATCTCTGTTCTCACGAATATTTTAGTGTGATAAGAAACCATATTTTTACCCGACTGCTGAAAGAGGGTAATGTGTTTATCAGTCTATGTATGTATGTTTGTCCCTATGTGCCGTACTAGAGACCAAACGCGTTGGCTGACTTTGATGATACTTACGTCAATCAATCTGACCTTGCGAGTGTCACTACATTAAAATAGAAAATGTCGGCTTTTGGGCGCCATATTGTAGGGGCCCAATTTTTTTTTCATCCTTTTCCATCGTGTGGGGTATCAGAATAAAGGGTTTTAAAGAGGTGATTTCAAAAATATATAACACATAAATGTTTAAATTTACATTATTCGAAAAAACTATTTTAACTTAAAAGTTATAAATAAAAAAAAGTTAATTCAAAAAATCTAAAAACCCGACTGCTTAAGAACCGAACTAAAAAGGCATAAATAAGAAGAAAATGTCATGCTGTGCATGCAGTCGGAGGTTACATCTGGTTTTGGTCATCCAGCTCGCGAATATGTTTCCTCCGACTGCACAGCATGAGGTTTTCGTCAGTCGGTTTTTTTTTTGTTTTTATTAAGCATTAAACATACACTTCTAGCAATAATTTCTAAATTTTGGTAATTTATCGTAAGTACTTCTACACCAAATTTGAATGTATGAGGATTATAATCTTCAATTTCTTAGATCAGTTTATTTAATATCTGCATCAATATCATCAGCCACTATGTATGTACTCAAAAATCGTTTTGATAAGCTCTACATCTTTTACTTTTGACCATGCATCAGTTTTAGTAATCAAATTTGAATTTGACTGATCTTTGAAAAACTCCAGAGTCAATTCTTTCAAGGCATTGGCAGAGTGAAGGTCAGCCAGTTCTAATGTTTCTATTGCATTTTCTATAGCCAGCTTCTTATGCAAAGCTTCCTCACAGAGGCTCTTCAGCCCGCTGAGCTGATAGTAGTCTGCTGCAGCTAGTAACTTCTCAGGGATCTCATCAATTCCTGGAGCTTTTTCACTGTATACAAAAGTCAGAACTCGTTCCAAGACTTCAGAATCAAATGGGGACTCAACAATGTCAGTGTGGCATTCAGTTGTGTTGTGCTCAAAATGTGCCTTCAGCACAGGACTCCGGCTGGTCAAAACTGCCTTGTGCACCTTATATTCCGATTGCTCTGCGGATTTTATAGTTACATCAGAAAACAAACCACTGTTGAGTAAATTTTCGAAGTCATTACTCAATTGAGAGATATTGAAGCGATCTACTTTTATATCACTTTTTACCGTAAATTTTATCGTTAGACATAACGACGACGAGTCGTACATTCCACTCACACGCTTTTTTAAAATTGTATCTAAGTACTGCCATTTATTCACCTGTACAGTATGATATTCCTTACATCCTTTAGTTGTGCCATAGTTTCCATTTATGTCATAAGTTATGCCCAAAATTTCGGGAGTAGCAGATAGATAGTAGATATCAATTATAGTTTTTCTCCACCCCAGGCATTGCATTTTTAATTGAAATGGTGATTCAGATAAATCGTCCCGGTCCTTAAATTTTTCTGTGCGAAATTCTCTGGTATTTTCTAATAGTTCGATAAAATTTTGCACCGTCCATTCTATGATGTTTATTTCAGTTTGTCTTTCGATACATGTTGTATAGTCAATATTAATATTGGACATTATTATGGTAAGAATTCTATTCTGTTCTATAGTTATAAATGGCAAGCAAAGCCGTTGCCGACTATTCTGCCAATTTCTAAAGTTAAATAGCAGGGCACGTATGTTTTATTATTAATTTAAAAAGAAGGAAATGTAGACACAAACTAAATTCTTTGATTGATACAGTTTACACTTGTTGGGTTGGTACGGGACTGAAACAAACAAAAAATAAAAATACATAAATAATATAATTGTCAACACATTAAGGATACGTTGTATGCCACTAATGCCATATACAAATAGCCGGTAGAGTTGAAGTTTAGTAAGACTCATAATTTTATAGATATTATTGTGGCGGATGAAAATCACCAGCGCCACAAGGAATTCTGCGGAGGAATAAGTCAGTACAGAAGGGAAATGCCACGGAACAGAAAAAAAAAACAAGCTAATTCATTGAGAGAGGGATCTTAAGTTTAGGGAAACGACGCACAGTGGGCTGAATATTATGTCCTTTTTATTTTTCTTAGATGTGTCTTGTAAGACATAGTGGGTATTACACTATCATGTATCTAGGATCATACAAAGGATCCTAATCCTATATCTTACTCTACATAATATATATGACCTCTATAGACCGACCGTTCCTAAGGTAGCAAGAGCGATGTTGACACCCATCAGCGAACTGACAGGTCACAATACACTAAGTCCGCTAATGAACTTATAGACAGTGCGTATGTCGACTTGTCGCCGGAGACTTGGTCTCTCGGCGACCAAAACATAGGCAACAAGGGTCAGGCGACCAATCCATGCGTACTGTTTCTTGTACATTCGCACAGAATGGCCGTCGAAGAAGCTGCAATAGTCTAAGGTCTCCTGGCCCTAGTTGATGTGTTTGGTTATGTTTTACCCTATGTTTTGGTCGCCGAGAGACCAAGTCTCCGGCGACAAGTCGACAGTGCGTAATGGCTCTAAAATTAACTTTTAGAGCCATTACACACGGTATTGTGACCTGTCAGTCTATAGTTCGCTAATGGGTGTCAAAATCTCTCGTGCTACCTTAGGAACGGTCTCACTTGAGCGGTCGGTCTATAGAGGTCATATATGTAGTGTGTAAGAAATAGGATCCTATGTATAATCCTAGATATATGATATTGTAATACCCCCTATGTCTTCCAAGACATATCTAGGGAAAAAAAAACGACGCTTTAAAAGTAGAACGAAAATGTCCATGAAAGCCGAATTTCAGCCCACTGTTCATCATCTCCCTAAACTTAAGATCCCTCTCCCAATGAATTTTTTTGTTTATTTTTTTTTCTGTTCCGTGGAATTTCCCTTCTGTTCCGACTTATTCCTCCCCAGAATTTCTCGTGGCGTTGATGATTTTCATCCACCACAATAATATCTATAAAAATATGAGTCTTACAAAACTTCAACTTCTACCGTTTATTTGTATGTGGCATACAACGGGGTTCTCTACTTGCAATCGAATGACGTTAGATCGAATAACACTTGCTCGAAAACGTTTACTCGATAGTACTTGAAATCGATAAATTATGAGCGCGACAGTTCACTACCTTGATGCATCATAATCTCGAATAACTATAAGTTCGAATCATCGGCAGCGTGAAGGCCCATTATCTTGAAACATCATTTCTCGACCAACCATATAGTCGATTTCATCATCATCATCGGCCTATTAATGTTCCCAATGCTGGGACACAGGCCTGCTTTCTGTGAGAGGGAATGGGCCGGAATCCACCACGCGGGCCCAGTGCGGGTTGGTGGATGTCACATGTCTTCGAATTTTTGGTTCTAAGACATGCCGGTTTCTTCAAGATGTTTTTCTTCACCGTTTTTGAGAGCAGTGGTGATCAAATAATTTGCACAAAGTAAAGCGCCTGCCTGGGTTCGAACCCACGACCTACAACTAGTAAGTCGCGGCCAATACCACTGCTCTCCATAATCGATTTACAGAATAGGTTCTATCTTCGACTGTATGTATTTGTAGGGTTCCGTACCTCAAAAAGTAAAAAAAGGATCCCTTTTAAGATCACTTTTTTGTCCGTCTGTCTGTCTGTCCGTCTGTCCTGTGTGTCACCCATTTTCTCAGGAACGGGTGGACCTAGCAGGATGAAATTTATACCAGATATCAGTATCTGGTATAAATTACTAATAGGGACTATAGTCCTCAGGGTATATAGTCCCTATTAGGTGTATAAAAATCAAGGTCCTGAGTCAACACGATAAAAAGATATAAGCAAATTTAGATTTTCGCGAAAACTTGTAAGTATTAAAATTTACCTTAATTTTCTACTTAATTTGCCCGTACCTTTAAAACTTAGGCACCAATAAAAATTATACCAATTTTATTATGGCCGTATAATGGGTAGGTACGGAACCCTCGGCGCACGAGTTCGACTCGCACTTGAACAGTTTTTTTGTTTTTATGTAAGATCACCAATTTCTCCGTCACTTGTGGACCGATTTTAAAAACTCCTTTTGTGTTTGAAAGGGTGGTTTCATTGTCACCAAGTGATTGCCGCGATCGGTTTAGTTTAAGCCCTGTATATTATAAATAGGCTACGGTTAGGATCGGAACAGAAAAAAAGTCGAACAGAAAACCAGTGTAGCCAGATTGGGAGACCTTTCGCCATTTAGGCTATTTGGAAGGGCGCCGGGACGACCAATTTTTACGATCTGCGACTGGCCGCCAATTAGGTTAAATCAGAAAAAACAAGAAGTCGAACATAGAACCTTTTCCTTTTTCGAAAGTCGGTTAAAAATGGGCGATTTCAGACGATTTCGGAATGAGACTGTCTGATACAAATTTAAGGGTACACTAGTCGACGGCACGAACTATTTTGTGCGCGGGGTTAAAATGCATTTTATATCAACCGACAACACGTGTGGAAGAGATAGATGCTGTGATGAGCAGTAGGAAGCTAGTTTGCGTACGAATACACACTTTTGAAAATTTGTAGCGAAATGGATCATGATTTAGGACAAAACCGAGCGCGCGAAATTTTATAAACAGACCTTTGGCAGTCTAGATATCATGAAAAAACGACTAAATCTATTTGTTCAAAATAAAATTATATGCATTGTTGAACTAATAATCTATCCCTGTATGGAGGCCGTTTTGCAATTTTCCGTCTTCTTATGGTATTTATTTGCGCCCAAAAATGCGTTAAAGTTTGTGTCGAAATGTGGAACTTTCGACGCTCATAACTTTCAAATATTTTCTTTTTTTACTTTTTCGCTTCCATACAGGGCTAGATAATAATGAGACAAATTGATATCACTTTTTATTTTGAACGTACATCGTCAAACAGTGGAGTAATCCCTAGACTACGTTTGTATGGAAAAAAAATCGACTAGTGTAACCTTAAGGTCTTCAACCCGAGGCCCGCGAGCCGCTCGCGGCCCGCGGTGGCGTCCTTGGCGGCCCGGCAGGCATTAGCGTTATTCGTTGCACTCGACGAAAGTACAGACTTAAGTGACACGGCTCAGTTGACCGTGTTATTCGCGGCGTTGACGTAAATTTTGTTGTTAGTGAGAAAATGGCTGCTCTAGTTCCAAAGAAAAGCAGCACAAGACGATGTGATTTGTTAGAATAGTATAACAGTCATAAAAAGAAATAACCTCAAATTGTCAAAGGAGAATGCCCATTTTGTAAGGGAACTTGGGCCCCTTTGAAAAAATGGTGTATCTTGATGAATTTCATTGTATATTGTAGAAAATACTCGTTATATTCATAATTAGAAAACATTTTTATAAATTTTTCGGGGTTCACGAGATATAACGATGTTTCTGTTCTTGACATGAACCATTACTACAATGAAATAAGGTGCATACAAATGTCCAAGTGAAGGAACCTGATCTGTTGTTGTCTGTACATATAAAGTAAAGGACACGGATGGAAAAAAACACAAAATATAAGTCCTATTTTTTGGATAATATTGAAATCCCAGACACGATACCTCATAAGGGGCCTGTCTATGGGCAATCTCCTTTGGCTGGGATCGCCACAGACGGCGCACCGTCTATGGTTGGCAAAAATAAAGGATTTGTTGTTTTATTAAAGCAAAATAAGCCCGACTTTTCCTTCGTACCACTGCTTTATCCATCAAGATTCAAAGATCACTTCACTTCACTTCTTGTTTGAAGAATTTATGTGCAAAGTCTGCTAATATTCAAGATGACATTAGTGTCGTGGTAAAACCACAGATAACTTTATAAAAACTAAAAAGTGTTGACTTCATCAAATCTCGGTGCGTAAACCACAGACAATTTCAGAGATTCTTAAAAGAAATTAATGCTGATTATGGCATTGAGGTAATAATGTTAATAATGTACTACGGAATATGGTGATATAATTTAATTCTGTAATGTTTGTTGGCTCACCATCATCATTTCAGCCGAAAGATGTCCACTGCTGGACATAGGCCTCAGCAAAGGGAAAATATTAAAACTTGTGTTTGATTTGCGGAAGGAAATTGCAGCGTTTATGGAAAGCAAGGATATAGCTGTTCAGCATTTTACTGATGAAGCATGGCTGAGTGATTTGGGTTTTCTTACCGACATAACATCACATCTCAATGATTTAAATAAGAAACTGCAATTAAAATATAATTTGATTCATGAGCTATTTGGAGCTTTAAAAGCGTTTGAAGTAAAGTTGGACTTGTGGATCAATCAATTAAAAAAGAATTACCACGCATTTTCCACATTTTTCGTCTTGCCCTTGCCTAATTTCAAATATGGAATAAATATAATTGCGCTGCAAGACCTAAAAACACATTTTTTTAACACGCTTTTATTAGCTTGGTATGTATGTATCTATGTATCTATGTATCAATGTAACAATGTATCAATGTAACGGAATCTTTGAACGTGGTTTTCACCCACTTCAAAACGTTGGATTGATTTGAAACTTTGCACACTTATCAAGGACCGATGACAATGCAATAATTTAAACAGTTTGTCCCATTATCCTTACCAATAAAGCGTGTTTTTTAGTTTTTAGAACTACAATTTATTTATTGCCAACTTTACCCCACACTAGGAATTTCTTCCTGTATCGTGGGTGCGTTTACAAACATATAAACTCACATACACAACACCCAGTGCCGGAACAACTATCTGCAGGTCATACAAATATTTGTTCCGTGGGGTAATCGAACCCGCGACACGCAGCGCAGCAGTCAATCGCTCAACCACTGCGCCAACCGTACGCCAATGCACAATTCAACCCACGTTTTACCGATTTACACGTGTCCCCGAAGAAGTTCAGATGGAATTGATAGAGTTACAGTAGGTAATTACAGTGCAACTCTACTTTGAAAGAGAAATTTAATTTATGTTTACTCGATTTTTATTCAAAATACATCCCTTATTCAGATTTTCCTAAAATCACGTCATTTTCAGTGTATGATGATGCACTGAAAATTACATCTCTTTTTGGCACCACATTATCTATGAGAGATTATCTCGAATGAAAAATGTAAAGTCCAAGACAAGAACCAAAATCAGCGATGTTCACCTTGAGAATAATTTGAGAATTGCAACGATCACTATAATTCCAAGATATTGTTAAATTAGTTAAGAGTAAACAATGTCAAACATACTCGTATCCTTGATTGAAATTTCCTGTTTGTAAAATTTCGTAGTAAAAAACTTCAATGATTATTGTTTTCTTAAGTCTTAATAATATTGTTACAAGATAGGGCAACGCCATCTAGTGACGAGTAGAATAACTAAGCAGTAACTAGTGTAGTATCGTATAGCGGAACTAATCTTCTCGAAAGTTCGTGTCGAATAGAATTCGAGCCGAACATTCTGAAAGTTTCTAGTCGCTTCGGGAACAATGTGTTCGAAAGTCAATTGTTTTGGAATATTATCTAGAACTGTATGGAACGTTCTAGAAACTTTTTCCCGGCTATATAAAGTGCGGTCAGGTTCGTCGTGAGTCAGAATATAGTCGGTACCTAGTCGCTGACTATTTTTCATTCGGCTTCTCGCAGCTCGCCACGAGTTCCACTGTATGGGGATGTGTCGCATAGGTGCCGTGAAAAACCGACGCTGTGGGACAGCGTCGCGGCGCTCTCACTGATTACATTGCATTCATACTCTTGGCAGGCAGTGTATACACGCCTGCCAAATACCAATATGCCAAAATGGCAAATGAAATTGATACGTTATTCCCGTGGCTACGGGCACGCAATGAGTCCGCTGGATAAAGGCCATGCCTTAAACCTGCCCGCCGCGCCCCTTTGCGGGGGCGCAGCGATCTTTCAACTGGTCGTCGATTGAGAAGTGATACAGAACGATCGGAAAAGGAAAATAGTGCAAAGTAATAAAGTGTGATTAATTGAAGTCTGCTGTTTAAATAATTAACCTTGAACCACAGCTCGTAACAAATTGGTGTCAGAAGACTCAGAAGTGGGATAAATTATGCCGGTTCTACCAAGACACGGAGGGGATGCGCACCAGGAGTCAGCAAGACGTAGACCAGAGGCGCTTTGGAGACGCTCCCTCACCGTCATCAAGTAGACAGCGAGACACCGCGGCTGCAGCAGAACCAGCTCAATCGCCGGTGACCCCTATCCTCGCCGCCCTTATGGCGTTCATGCAGGAGCAGGCTCGCCGTCAGGAGAAGCAGGCCCGCCGCTTGGAAGAGCAACTGCAGTGCGACAAGGAGGAACAGACTCGCCGTCAGGAGAAGCAGTTCATGGTGATCGAGGACCTCCGTACCGCCATCAGTAAGGAGATGAAGGAGGTAAAGGAGGTAAAGGGCCAGGTCCAGCAGCAGGAGATCCGCATCGCCGAATTGGAGAAGATTGTTCGTGGGCTCAAATCTGGAGGAGAGGCCGTGGCACCTGCGGTAATTGCGCTCTCACCGGGTGGTTTTAAGGTGCCACCATTCCACGGCTCTTCATCATGGTCTGCCTACAAGACACATTTCGAGACTGTCATGAAATCTAATAGGTGAACCAAAGAACAGGCCTTGCTCTAACTTGCTCTAACTTTGGGTCTATTGGAAGCTAGATACAGCGACGCGCACCTGGAACAAGTGTTTCGCGTCCAGCTGAAGGACTGAGCGCAACGTGTTGGTGGAACCTTACAGCAGTGGGCTCTGGAGGTGGAAAAACTGGTCCGGAAGGCTTACAAGTCTTTACCTGTGCTGATGAACGGGAATCTCGTACAGGCTTTCACGGATGGGATTCGCGACCTGGACGGCTGCCGTGAGGCTAAGCCAAGAACCTTAAGAACGCCCTAGCCTACGCTTTGGAAGTGAAGCTGTACGACGGGACGATCCAGCTTATCGCATAAGGGATGTTGTGACTTTACCCCAATGCTATAGCTGTGGAGAGAGAGGCCACATCTGGTTGAGCTGCCCGAATCGAAGGAGTCCGCACTGTGGAAGTCAGTCACCAGCAGCATGAAACCCAGTAGACGCCAGGACTAATTGGTGGTTGGTGACTGGTGACTGGTGATGAAAGAGCCCCAAGGAACTCGATCTCGCAAATTGTGTGTAAGTCACAATCATGTGAAGGGAACAGAACACCACACGGTGATGTAGATGCTCTCTCGCGTATGTCGTGTTCCGATCAATGTAAGCCCTGTGTCAGGCAAAAGGCTGAGTGCACAGAATTTGTGAGGATGTTGAGGACAGATCTTGGCGAAGATTGGAAGGGAATCTTGTAGATTGCTCAGCAAGATGACAGAGACAAAAAACCGATCCTTGAATAGAAGAAATCAGATGCTCCTAGGCCTCACTGGAGTGATGGTTGACCATACTACTAGGTGATTGAACTGTCCATCACCAAGAGTTATTGGGCACAGTGGGAAAGCTTGCTTATCCAGGATGGAGATCTGTGCTGGAAATGGAAGAATGCTCGCGGTGACCAGTGTCATCTACAAATGGTCGTACCTAAAGTTAAGGTGCCGGAGGTCCTACAGCTCTACCACAATGGAAGATCAGGGGAGGTCATGGGAATTAAGAGGACTTTAATCAAGATCAAGATCCGAGAACGATTATACTGCATCCATTGTCGGGAGGACGTTGAGGAATGGAAATGCACAAGTTGTGCGGCTGTGAAAGGACCACAAACTCCGCACCTGCACCGTGAGAACGTATAGCATTACATGTTGCTGGGCCATTTTCGGAAAGCCAAAGCGCACTTCTTGGTCGTCATGGAGTACTTCACAAAATGCCAGGAAGTGTTTGCAATTCCTAATCAAGAAGCCTCTACGGTGGCTGATAAGTTAGTTCACACGAAGTGTTTTGTCGGTTCGGGGTACCCTTGGAAATCCACAGTGACCAAGGCCGGAACTTCGAGTCAGAAGTGTTCAAGGAGGCGTGTGTGATGGATGCTCACAAAACCAGAACAACTGCTTATCATCCACAATTAGACGGGATGGTGGAACGATTTAACCAATCACTGCGGACGCACGGTTGGCGCAGTGGTTGAGCGATTGACTGCTGCGCTGCGTGTCGCGGGTTCGATTCCCGCACGGAACAAATATTTGTATGACCTACAGATAGTTGTTCTGGCTCTGGGTGTTTGTGTATGTGAGTTTATATGTTTGTAAACGCACCCACGATACAGGAAGAAATTCCTAGTGTGGGGCAACGTTTTTAATATAATAAAAAAAAAAACACTGGCGAGATATCTGACAAAGGTTGTGGAAAGCCGACAAAAGGATTGGGACAACACATTTAACCATTTCTCCTGGCATATCGCAGTGCTGATCATTTAAGCACAACAATAACTCCAGCTTTTGCTAATTTCGGACAAGAACTACGATTACCAGCAGATCTAATCACTGGTATCCCACCTGAGTCTCCACGCAGTGTAACAGATTATGTGAATTAGCTACGAAACAGGATGAATGATGTATATTAGCACATCAGATAGACAGGTCAACAGATGTCTGAGACGATGAAGACCCGCTACGATCAGAAGGCGAACAATAAGGGCTTCGATAAAGGATCTCTGGTATGGTTACATAACCCGGTACGCAGCAAAGGAAAATCGCCTAAATTGCAAGCAAAATGGGATGGACCATATCGCGTAGTTACACAGATCAATGACGTCACCTACCGAATTCAAAAGTGACCCCGAGGTGCATCAAAGGTCGTTCATGTGGATCGGTTGGCCCGTTATCATGGGTCTAACAATGCTCGGGACGAGCATGTCTAAGAGGGAGGCAATGTTAAAAGATAGGCCAACGCCATCTAGTGACGAGTAGAAGAACTAAGAAGTAACTAGTAGCGACATCTAGTATCGTATAGCGGAATTAATCTTCTCGAAAGTTCGTATCGAATAGAATGTTCCTCTTCGGGAACATTGAGCCCCCCACATCATGTCCAGACAATTACTGTCCATACCAGGCTGCCTGGAAGAGATCGCGGCATGCGATAAGGCCGCCCATTGTATATGTATTAATTTTAAGTTTCTCTTTATAATTGTATTTTAAGGTGTACAATAAAGCATATAATAAATAATAATAATAAATAAATAAATTAATTAATTCGAAAGTCAAACGTTCGATACAGTTAAGACACAACAACGCGATCAGAATGAGTTGTCTTTGAAAATATCTAATCAAACCATTTCTGATAAGCAAGAAGTCGCTGAGAAAATTTCTTTACCAACATTCCGTTAGAGGTTACGAAGTCACTTCCTTCCTCATCTAAATTGGCTGCAGCTCTTCTTAAGGAATAATAATAATAATAATAATCTTTATTCAAATCAAATAATAAAAAGGTAAAAACATTGTATTAATCTTAGATAACTAATATAGGTACAATAATGGAAGATGCCTGTACTAGGTAATCCTGTATCACAGGCAGTAAGGAGCTCTAAAAATATGCTTTAAACAACAGAATTTAAACAATATTTAACCTAAGAAATTCTTAAAATAGTAGCAAGAATAAATAATTTTGAAAAATAATCCTAATTTACTTAAACACTATAAACATATAATTAAATTACTAGGTCATAATTATTTATATAATGTCTTACTTATCTATATAGCAAATAGTGCACTTTGATTACACATGTAAATTAATTGCATAAGCAGAATTGTTACAGTCAAAGTTGTAAAATGAAAACACTAAATTATTACGGTAAGTAGGCCAATGTGGTGTCAGCAGCAGACGCTCAACGCGTGTGACCTTGAGCATGTTAAAAATAATATTATGTAGCGCTCTTAGGTGCCCTCATAGTCTATTGAGTTAATGTAGTTGGTCTCTGCATATTTACGTGCTGGACAACTTAAATCACCGGTTGGATGGTCACATTTTCTCTTGAACCGCTTGCAAGTCGCACATTGAGGGGAAGAAGATTTGCTGCTGCATTCCTTCAAGGAGTGTCCAGTTTCTCCACAGTGGCCGCACGTAGAACTGCTTTCACGGCAAAATTTGGCTGCGTGGCCAAACTGCTGGCAATTGAAGCACCTCGTGACTATGGTAAAGTCTCGCACAGGGCATGAAGTCCAGTTAATAAAAATTCGGCTTTGGTTTATAAGCACTTTTCTTATGCTGGCGGACAGCTCGACGATGTAGTTGCAGGTAGGAAGGCCCTTCTTTCCTGATTTATGGCTCAACTTGATGTTTTCGAGGAAAGTCTCTCGACTTGTATTGGGCAATTTGTCTGACAGATTTTGTTCGTAGATACAGTCAAATACCTCCTTCTCAGTAAGGGTTACGGGAACACCAATGACTGCGACTCTAGGGCGTCGTTTAGACGGTTCTTCTATGATTAGGTCTGAGGTAACAATTTTCTCCGATTTCTTTAGTTTTTCAATATCGCCTTTGCTTTCCGTACTAATCAGTACGCCCCCATTTTTCACTTTCTTTAGGCCACGGACTTGAATCTTAAGTTGTTCGGGTGAAATCAACTTCTGAACGAGTGATTTGGTGTCGTCACTCGTTTTAGTTTTATCGCTCGGATAAAAGGCGATTGAGCTTAGGTTTGCAGGACGGACGAAATTGTCGGAGCCTTTCTTAACCATGCTGGCATAAGAAGTGGAGGGATTCAGCTTCGATTTAAAAACCTCTTTGAACTGTTCCAGAGAGTTCACCACGTTCTGCTGAAGTTGTAGGTGCTGGACGGTAGTGTGGCTCTGGATCATCTTCTGCTTCAGCGATTGGTAAAGGACAGCCATCTGAGAAGTCCCACTTGAGACCTTTCGGCAAAGAGTTGAAACATGGAGTTTCTGTTCAGAGTTCATTTTTCCATCACTGACAATAGTGCACACTTCGTTCAGAATGCTATCTATAGAACCTAACCATTTCTGGATGTCTGGCGTGCTGATGACTTCACTCGGCAACTCATTCTCCGTAGGTGCTGGTGGGTTTAGATTTCTCGGGGGCAATTGTTGGTTAGGCGTCAGCGGAGGACTTCGTATTTGGCTAAGACCAAACGGGCTCGATCCTGGGATAGACATACTACCCGCAACACTTCATATAATTTAAACAGAAAATATACAATATTTCAGTGCATCCTGCACATAAAAGTTGGAAAAAACCTACTAGTCACACGTGACACACTTAACTTTGGTTTTAACTGACGCCGCAAAATTTTAATTTGATGCAATTGTTTATAGATATTTCATTTTAGCAAGTACAAATAAACACGTCCGCCTAGTCTCGCGACTGGTCGACCAAGGATAATACTTTACTAAAGACATACCAACCTTTAAATTTAAACCAATATGCATTGATACAATTAAAAACGCGTTCAAAAGTCTCAATATAAAAAACACTGAAGACTTATGGGGGATATCCGTTAGGGTTCTTGGAGATATTATTGACTCAATTGCTCCTGTCCTAACAGGCATATTCAATCAATGTTTGGACAGCGGCACGTTTCCTGACTTAATGAAACACAGTAAAGTAGTACCAATTTTCAAATCAGGCTGTAAGAGCGATCCCTCTAATTATAGACCTATATCCGTGCTACCAGCATTGAGTAAAATCTATGAAAAAATCATGCTGGACCAAATGTTGTCTCATTTCAATTCAAATGGGATCCTGCATAGTCAGCAGTTTGGTTTCACGAAAGGTAGGTCGACAACGGACGCGGGAGTAAAACTCATCAGCCACATCTTGGAATCTTGGGCGAACTCCCAGGATGCCATTGGCATTTTCTGTGATCTGTCAAAAGCGTTCGAATGCGTCGACCACAACACACTGATCTGTAAATTACAACACTACGGAATTCGAGGACAAGCTGCTGATCTTGTGCTTTCCTATTTATCAAACAGACAGCAAAAAGTAAATGTTAATGGGGCGACGTCCTCCGGGTCTCTAGTCAAAATGGGCGTGCCCCAAGGTTCAATTCACGGCCCTTTCCTTTTTCTTGTTTACATTAATGATCTCCCTTTTTTGATGGCCAAATTATCGGATATAATTCTATTTGCTGATGATACTTCGCTAATTTTTATATATAGGAAAGATACGGATGTCGTACATGTCAACGAAAGCCTGATTGTTCTCTCGGAATGGTTCGCAGCTAACAATCTGTTACTGAATGCGAAAAAACCAAAATGTCTAAAGTTCTCTTTACCAAATGTACCTCAACGTGACCTAAATCTTAAATCTTGACGGCAAAAATCTTGAAATAATAACGGAAACTGTATTCTTGGGGATTACTATCGATTCAAAATTGCAGTGGGGCGCGCACATTAGAACTCTTTCGGGCAGGTTAAGTTCGGCTGCCTATGCAGTAAGGAAGATAAGGCAGTTAACCGATGTAGCCACAGCTAGACTAGTATACTATGCTTATTATGTCTTAAGGCATTCTGCTGTGGGGGTCAGCAGCAGACGAATCTGTTACTGAATGCGAAAAAACCAAAATGTCTAAAGTTCTCTTTACCAAATGTACCTCAACGTGACCTAAATCTTAAATCTTGACGGCAAAAATCTTGAAATAATAACGGAAACTGTATTCTTGGGGATTACTATCGATTCAAAATTGCAGTGGGGCGCGCACATTAGAACTCTTTCGGGCAGGTTAAGTTCGGCTGCCTATGCAGTAAGGAAGATAAGGCAGTTAACCGATGTAGCCACAGCTAGACTAGTATACTATGCTTATTATGTCTTAAGGCATTCTGCTGTGGGGGTCAGCAGCAGACGTTGACTCAATTTTTATCTTACAAAAGAGGGCAATCCACGCGATCTATAAAATGGGTCCTCGCGAGTCCCTCAGAGAAAAATTTAAAAAGATCGATATACTGACTCTACCTTCACTTTATATTTTGGAATGTATTTTGTATGTCCGCAAACATCGAGGGCTTTTCAAAACTAGAAGTGACTTCCATAAATTAAATACACGCAGTAAGCACGAAATTGTAATACCCAAATTCAGATTAACGAAAACTAGCAAGTCTTTTCTTATAAACAGTATACGCTACGATATATATATATATAACAGTATATTATAATTCTATACCCTCCTTTATTTATTAAGATCTCCCTTACAGAAAATTCTGTATAGTTTTAAAAAAGTGGCTCATTTCTCACAGCTTTTATTCTATAAACGAATTTCTAAAAAAATCTCCATGTCAATCTTATCATTACAGGAATTTATTGTAGATTATCTTGTTATTAGTTGTTGTAATTTCTACCTACTGCCTTTTATGATATTATTTGATTTATATTTTATGTGTTGTTAACCATATAATTTCATAGTCTACTTTAGTAAGTAAACTAAGTGTTTTGAAGAGTTTACTAAACTTAACAGGTTAAATACCTAATAAAAATAATGTTATTGTTATTTATACCATCTTTGTACCGCATTTAATGCAAATAAACGGCTTTGACTTTGACGCTTTTATAACAAGTTGCCTAAGTCAGTTATAGAACTAACCGATGGAAAGTTCAAAAACTACATTAAACGTGTCCTTATTAAAAAAGCATATTATAAAATCAAGGACTACGTTGAAGGCAAAAATTTTGGCTTTAGCTCCCTCTGCGCATGCGGCTTCCCTGGTAACTCATAAACGGCACAAATATGTGAAAGTGTAAACAACAAAATGTGAGGTTATAAGCAAATGTGAGGGTAAACTTAATGGAATAAAACCAATGCATAATTTAGACCATAATTATTATATTCAAAGCAGCATAATAACTTCAGTAAAATACTAGCCACAATATTATTGCGTAAAAATACACGCACATTAATAATGAAAATCATCAGTACACAACATAATCACATTTATCACATTAATAATAAATCAAGAGCAATCAAAACGTACCTGACCGTTCAAAGTCCGAAGTCACACCAAGAATTGAACGATCAAGCTTCTCGCGCACTGTTTTAAAATGCGGCTTGCTTGTCAGTGGCAGGGAGTGCGTAGTCGTAGTACGTAGCGAGAGGTAAAAACCTCAAACGTAGGCACGGCCTAAAGCACTGAATCATAAACTGCAAATAATAAAAATTGCCTCGGTAAAAAGCCATTCATGAAGGCGCGGCTTAAAATAACGTGATAACACTGCCTCGGTAAAAAGCCTTGCAATAAGGCGCGGCATTTATCACAAATCATAAACATTGCCTCGGTAAAAAGCCTTGCAATAAGGCGCGGCATTTATCACAAATCATAAACATTGCCTCGGTAATAAGCCTTAAATAAAGGCGCGGCATAAAATAATGTGATAACACTGCCTCGGTAAAAAGCCTTGCAATAAGGTGCGGCATTTATCACAAATCATAAACATAGCCTCGGTAATAAGCCTTACATGAAGGCACGGCATAAAATAACGTGATAATATTGCCTCGGTAAAAAGCCTTTCAAGAAGGCACGGCATTTATCACAAAATATAAATATTGCCTCGGTAAAAAGCCTTATATAAGGCGCGGCATTAATGAACTATGCACTCACCATACTATGCATACTTATAACCAAGCACTCGCCAAACACCTGGCCAGAACTAAAGTTAATAGTTTCCAGAATCTAGCGATTCAGCCAGCTCACAGCATACTGGGGAAAGTCTCCGATTTTCGTGAGAAACATACTACTAATCATTACCAGTACTGTGCACTTTTATAATGTATCATTCATTGTCATGAATATTAGATATAACGCATGGACCCTTATGAAAGGAGTTGCATAACAGCATGTGAATGTTGTTTCATTAAAACAATATCACCGATTATGAATTTTCGCTACCTCCAGATAAGCACAAGGTCCAAGTGTTTAACATCATTTATAAAATAAAATAAAGCAACATAATTTAGTCCAGAAATAACTGGACAAGGGAGTTTGTCCAGAGGTTTTAATAAATATACAATTTATTGCAAAATGGACTTCCCAAAGGCTTACTTCCAGCTTCATGGGGAGGTATTTTCGACTACCGTGAAACAATCAGTGAGGACTTTCATTAGCCTTTCGATATGGCCATTTTCACGACTGACACCAGTTGCGATACAATGTAATTCATTGACCAGTTTTGGCAAAAATCCATAATAATTTTTCAGTGTATGACATCGCTTGATCACAAATTATTCTATTAAGGGTTCAGAAATTAAAGGTAAAATCTTTCAGACAGTTTACGAAAGCATTTGCAGTTGGGTTAGTCACAGGTTTTATCAAGCAAAAATCAATCTGCATAGCCTTTGCCCAACTTTGTTGAGGTCGGCTGCCAGTTCAACTGGTTTTAGCAGAGTACCAGTATTTTACATGGAGCGACTGCATAGGTGACCTCCACAATCTATTAACTGGGTAACACAATAAGCTTTAGACAAGACAAGACTTTCAGATTTCAGGCTTCATACTAACCGTAACGAATGATCTTTAAATAGTAGCCGGAACAGACGGCTTAACGTGCTTACAGAAGCACGGAGATATCTCGGTATGTTAAGATGGTAACCCATCCACGAACCGACCATGGCAATCGTTGCTTAACTTTGAAGATCGACCCGTGCGGCTTATTTAGCCGCGAGTTCATGTTTTCCCAAACTATATTTTGAAAAAGAGTTTGTTGCCAGTTAGTTTGCCTGAGGTATCCATATGGATAGCCTATATAATTATTCAGAGATAATTTCCATACTGTAGATACCTTATGGGAATGCGTAGGTGTTTTATCAATGGGATGCTGGGTAACTTGATGAAAACCAGATTAAATCATGTTGATCGGACAAGTGTGGCAATTCTCAACATACCAAAGAAAATCTTTGAACGTGTTTGGCAACACACCAAAACTAACTGTTGTGAACAACTGAATGAAGTGCCGTAAGATTTTTGAACAAACAACAATTTGTATTGGTATCTTTCGTTTTATAAATTCTATACATTATTGTATCATTGCTTGAAGCTAATTTTTCTATACTGGCAGTTTTATTGAATACATTAAATATTTGGTTTCCAGAACAATCTGCTGTTTAGTTACTTACCAAACTTTCCAATATAGAACATTAATTATGTTGAGTGTAGTGTATGTAGATGTCAATAGATCGCGCTACAAGCCGATAACAGTATTGTAATGTTGTCTCGTACGCATACGTCGCTCGGTTATAAATACCGGTCCGAGTAGTGGGGCGATCAGTCGTTATCGGTCTGTTGGCCTGTGCGGTGGTGCGTTGGCGAGTCGACTATTGGTATTGATAAATGTGCATATTTTACATTGGCGACGAGGATAAAACCGTAGAGTAAAATAAAGTTGTTTTTCTCTAAAAAGGAACAAGAAGACTTTGGTTACAATGCATTATATTCCATTCTATTCTATAAGAATAAAAAAATAAAAACAAGAAAAAAAATGTGTGTGACGGTGACAGTTAAAATCAGTGGCGGTTCGTTTTGAAGCGCATCAAATGTATACGATAAGTATTGCACTTGCTGAGTAGTGCTGTGGAATTCAACCTCGTAAACACACACTGTGCACACTGTTGGCACACAACACCGTCTGCGTCGTATTGTTTTGGTCCCACCAAAACTGAATGCAGTAGAAGTAAGCCCTTCTGCTTCGCGTCTACATGGCAGGAACAATGTGGGACTAATTTAAGGAGTCGTCAAGTTTTCTACGACTACCCTCAGAATCTCGAATATTGAAAAATAAGTCCAGAGTGGAGCAACAAGAAAGCTAGCAACAAACAAGGTGCTGGACAGGTCAATGAGGAGCGTGTGTATGTGTGGATCCATACACACGGCTCTTTATGCCAATCTGGTGAGTCGTTTTCATTCATTTTCAAAAATCGATTTTTGTCTTCAGATCTTAATTCACTTGCTTACTTTTAAAGTAACATGATGATAGTATTAGATCCCGCGATCGCTATCTTTTGAAATCTGTAAATATTATAGAATGAATAATGACGCTCACGATCGCATACAAAGGATGCCTCTAAGTTGTGCTCCTAACGAGTTAAACGTAGAAAACAGTGAGGAGGCTTCCTCCACCAAGCAGAAGAGCACATACCGTAGCTCACACTGTACGCACTTTTCTGTAGTCGTACCTGCAATTCACTTGTGAGTTGTTCAGGGGGCGATGGGCAGCTGGTGGTGTAGCGGGGACACGGGTCTCATAGGAGATTCGTTGTATTGGTTTTGTAATAACCTAGAAGTCGTAGACTCTATGTGAAGTGATGTGTGATGATCACTTGAGGTTGTGACGATATGGGTGGCATGAGTGTCACTAGCTGCTGCGGCAGTCGTGCCATGAGCGTTGTATATGATCTAAGCTGATACGGTTTCTGATCAATTACTACTAAGGCTTAGAGGAACTTTTCGCTATCGGTGATCGTTAGACACTGAAGGCTTTAAATAGGCACGCTTAGAACTTGGAAGTATACACACGATAGGTTTAGGAAGATGATAGTGGATCACGTACTCACGTTCCAGTCGATGTTGATTTCGATAATGATAATTGATGAGCAAGCTGTAGAAGGTCGAGTAATTCAGTCTATCAGCCGTAGCATGTACCGTACCAGTGGTTAAGCCTAATCTTGGCCGTAAATCGGTATAATTGAGGCAACACAAGTAGTCCGTAGGTCCGCGATATTGCGTTTAGCTCTTTTGGAGGTCTGGGTCTAGATAGACCGTTGTGTGAGGGCAATACGATTGCTGGACGGTTTGAGAGCCGTGGCGTTAGAGGCTTTACTCGAGGGTTTCTGTTGACTTGGCAGTTTTGCTGCAGTAGAGTTTCGAAGTTTCTTTGGAACGACTGTGACTGTGTTCAATCAAATTCTAAAAGAGTTGAATTGAATTGATTAAGAATAGCCTAGTTGGCCTTTGTGGCAACTGTGAGCCTAGGTGGCAACCGCTGGCATAACATAAAATCACGCATGTGGTGTATTATTGGGCAGTTCCTGATGGAGAAACCGAGTGACACTGCCGACCTGGGAGTCGAATCCGTGACCTCATGATTAGTTATTTGATTTGAGCTACATGATTAGTTCTGAAATAATAAATCAAAGAGCACACAAATGCAGTAGAACGTACCTACTGGTCATTAAATTGACAGGCAGTAGAATATAGCTACTGGTCATTAAAATGACAGGCAGTAGAAAATAGCTACTGGTCATTAAATTGACAGGCAGTAGAATATAGCTACTGGTCATTAAATTGACAGGCAGTAGAATATAGCTACTAGTCATTAAATTGACAGACAGTAGAATATAGGTACTGGTCATTAAATTGACAGGCAGTAGAATATAGCTACTGGTCATTAAATTGACAGGCAGTAGAATATAGCTACTGGTCATTAAATTGACAGGCAGTAGATTATGCCTACTGGTCATTAAATTGACAGTCATCAGAGAATGACAGTAATAGCAGTAGATTATGCCTACTGGTCATTAAATTGACAGTCATCAGAGAATGACAGTAATAGCAGTAGATTATGCCTACTGGTCATTCAATTGACAGTCATCAGAGAATGACAGTTTTAGCAGTAGATTATGCCTACTGGTCATTAAATTGACAGTCATCAGAGAATGACAGTAATAGCAGTAGATTATGCCTACTGGTCATTCAATTGACAGTCATCAGAGAATGACAACAATAGCAGTAGATTATGCCTACTGGTCATTAAATTGACAGTCATCAGAGAATGACAATAATAGCAGTAGATTATGCCTACTGGTCATTAAATTGACAGTTATCAAAGAAAAAAAGAGAGAAGTCAGCAGTAGTGGTACTTTATATGTACATACTGGTCAAACCCGGAAGACCCAAGAGATGAGATCTGGTGTGTAGAATACTTCACCGTTGCTGATTGGAACAGAGGCAGTGGCACGCGTCCGCAAATTCACTTACCGCGGGAGCGTCGTGTCATAGACTGGAGGTAGTGAAGAGGACATCGCATCATGGATTGCTAAAGCACGATCAGCTACCTTCGCACAGCTGAGACCTGTTTGGCAATCGCGGAAACTGACCTGAAGGATCAAACTTAAAACTTTCTCAACTCAAATCCGTGCTGCTTTACGGTGAACGGTCACAAAAGACATCTCACGCCAGATCCAAGTCGTCGTCAACCGCTGTCTTCGTCGCATACTCGGCATTTACTGGCCCGAGACCATCACCAACGTAGAGCTTTTGGGGCAATGCCACGAGAGCCCGATTGACCGCCAGATCAAGCGTCGTAAATGGAGTTGGATCGGCCACACGCTGCGAAGGGATTCTGATCATATACCTAAGAAAGCGCTGGATTGGAATCCCCAAGGCAAAAGAAAGCGTGGCCGTCCCCGTCAAACCTGGATGAGAGGATGCCGCGCAGCTTCCCGGACGCTGCCTGGCCGAGTGAGATTCGACAGTTGACCTCTTTCTCGAGGCTGGGCATGCCTAGCTGGACTATTCGTCCCAGGTAGGCATGGTCGTCCACGGCTGCGGGTGTGGAGTCTCCGATCTTGACGGGAATGGGTGCGACATGGGCGTTTAACCTCACTTTGGTTTTATCAAAATTAATTTTTGGACCCACTCTTTCGGCAGCTCTACTGAGGTCATCAAGCGTTGTACTGGGGTCCTCCATGGTCTCAGCCATGACAGCTATGTAGTGTGTATGCAGTGTACCTATGTGTATGTAACCAACCTTATATAATCATGTGTATCCTAAAATAAAGGAGAGTATTATTTGAGCAGTCGTGTCTATCATTTCGCTCCACAAATACCTTCGACCTTACATGGCGACCCTGCCAGCGGGCATCGCCGCGCGATCGCCTTACCGACACCGCCGTGCCATATAAGGGTTGTACAGTGTAAACAATTGGACTAAGTAGAGCCAAGCTAAGATGAATTATAATAATTATTCACTAGCGTTAATAACGTTCGCGGTTGTGACAAGTGGTATTTGGTTCGTTGCTTACGAAAAATACGGGTTCATTAAAAATGGGAACTACGCAAACTAAAGATGAAACCGTGATAGTGCAAAACGCAGCCGGAGGAACTAATAACGCGCATCTGGAAGAGGTGAAATTACATATTACCACCATCACCATACTGATGACTATAGTGGTGCTGGTTCTGGGACTCGGCGTGCTGTATTTTCTGCTGCAAATGTATCGGCGATGTCATGTACGCTGGATACATCAGGAGATGTACAGGAGTGCAATATCTAGAAGGTCAGGAGCGAGGCAATCTGGACCATCACTGGAGAAAGGACGGTCGAAGGGCGACATAGTGTGAAAACAAAGATAGCGGATACCATCACACATCGGTTTACACATCATGGGTTTAAGTGAAAGTGGAAAAAAAGTGCTGAGTGTGTGAAAGTTCGAGGAAAAACAACGGGCATCGTAAAATGGACTCAGAACTTTATTAGATAAGTACATAATCGTAATAATAATAAACGTAGTAAATGATATGTTACATTGTACTTGTAACTATAATAAACGAAGTGATGAATTAAACAACTAATGATGGTAGGAAATGGCAGATGACTTAGAACAATTATATAAAAATTTGAAATGTATAAAAACATATTTAATTAAAATTGGCCCTAAACGAAGGCAAGGAAATGTATTAGAGAAAAAGTTGTGTGATTCAAAGGAAATTTATGACAAATATACTGATATAATAGAGAAGATATCAGACGATGTAAAGAAAGGTAAAGTAGGACAAAACGAACAGATATTAATAAATACATTTTGTATTGATTTTGAGTCATTGTATAAACAAATTTTAGATTTATCCTCTACGTCAAGTACGAGTAGTAGCGAGGATACAAAAATGGAGTCATTTGATTTGAAAGTAGCTCTTAGTTTATTACCTATGATACCAACTGACAATGAATGTTCGCTTAAACAATTTATTGATAATGTAGAATACTATAGCTCGTTATTGGCTAGTGATGAGTGTAAGAAGAAACTAGTACAGTTTGTTGTGAAGAGTAGGTTGTCTCAGAACGCTAAATTGCAGTTACAGTTAGATTATTCTAATGTTGATGATTTGGTAAAGGAAATGCGTAGAGTGTTACTGCCTAAAAAATCACCGTTTGCGATACAAAATAATATAAATCAATTAAAGCAAACAGAACTGTCAATTCAGGACTACGGAACCAAACTTTCGGAACTTTTCGTGGATTTGACGGTATCGCAAGCCGACGGTAACTTAGAGACATACAAAATAATTAAACCCTTGAATGAAAAGCAAGTTATCAAAAGGTTTGCCGATGGGTTGCGAAACCGCCGTCTTTCAACTATCATTGCAGCTAGGAACTACGAGTCGTTGAAGGACGCAATACAAGGTGCGAAGGATGAAGAAACATCCATAGCGGGACCGAGTTCGAGTTCTGGCGAGATCCTAGGTATGTATTCTCCTAGAGGAAGACAACAGAATTTCCGTAGTGGTTATCAAAATAATAATTACAACAGGACATATTATAACAGGGGTCGTAACAATGATTCCAGTGCTCGTCGAGGCTACCCTCGGGGGGGCCAGCAGGCGCATCAGCAGAGCCGCGGTGCACCACAGCGAGGCCGAGGATCACCATGGCGTGGTAGAGGTAGGAGTTATTATAGGAAACGCTGTAACCAAGGGATAAGCCAAACCCCTAAAGATACAATGAGTTGGTATGCAAATGAGTTTTTTCGTGAATAATAGAGTTATTCTCGCAACTGATACTAACTATTATATTAACTTAAGTTCTAATAGCAAAACTTATTCATGGTTAGTCGATACCGGTGCTACAATTTCGGCTATAAAATATAAATATGTTCTAGAACAAAACATTCCAGTCCAAAAAGAGGACATAGTCATAAATGGAATTGGTGGCAAAGTCCATGCAATGGGATATGTTTGTTTAACGTTGTCATCGGGTGATCATCACCTTATTTGTAATAAGTTTTATGTTTTCGATACTCTACCATGTAGGGCTAATGGCATCATCGGACAAGATTTTATTAATAAACATAAGTCCATATTAGATTTCAGTAATAATACCTTAACATTGTTGACACAAAGTTCAATTAAAATAGTTTTACCTTTACTGAGTTATAAAAACACAATGGAAGTTTACCCAAGATGTGAATCCATACATTATTTTAAGACCGAATTCACAGAAGAGTGTGTAGTACACTCTAAGGAAATTAGTGACGGAATATTATTGGCCAGTTGCATAGCAACACCAGTTAATGGTCTAATACCGATTAAGATATTAAATACAACGGATAAGTTGTGTACCTTAACGGACATTAATCCATGTATAGAAAAATTAAACAACTACAATGTTTGCCAATTTGACAAATCAGAACGTGATGCAAGTAGAGTAAAACAATTGTTTTCGGTACTAAACCTCAAACATCTTAATAAGGAAGAGCAAATATCCATAGAAAAATTATGCGCGAAGTACTCGGATATATTTTATTTGCCAGGAGATAGATTAACTACAACAAGTATTTATAAACATACCATTAGTTTAAAACCAAATGTAACTTCTGAATTTACAAAGCCATATCGTTTACCACATTCACAGAAGGGAGAAATTAAGCAACAAATTGATAAAATGTTAAGAGAAAGGATCATAGAACCTTGTCGTAGCGAATGGTCTAGTCCAGTATTACTAGTTCCTAAAAAGACTGACGGTACAGGTCAGAAAAAGTGGCGACTAGTTATTGATTACCGAAAATTAAATAATTGTATTGAAGACGACAGGTTTCCACTTCCAAATATTTCCGAAATACTTGATTCGCTATCGGGTTCGGTATATTTTTCACATTTAGATATGTATCAAGGTTACTATAATATTGCACTAGAACAGGAAAGCAGAAAGTACACAGCATTCTGTTCAGGACAATACCAAATGACTCGTATGCCAATGGGTTTAAAAACGAGTCCAGGATCATTTTCCAGAATGATGACCATGGCTATGTCTGGCTTAACGTATGAAAAATGCCTTATTTATTTAGACGATTTAGTGGTCTTTGGTAGAAACTTAGATAGTCATAACAAGAATCTACAAGACGTTTTCGAACGACTGCGGAAAGTAAATTTAAAATTAAACCCGCAGAAATGTAATTTTTTAAAGAAGGAATTACTATACTTAGGCCATGTGGTATCAGGTAACGGTGTATTACCTGACCCGGATAAAATAAATGTAGTAAAAAAATATCCGTGTCCAACAAATGTAGACGAGACGAGGAGGTTTGTTGCGTTTGTTAATTTCTATAGAAAATTCATTCCAAACTTTGCTGAGTTAGCTTATCCACTTAACAAATTATGTCGTAAAAATGCTTCTTTTATATGGGATGAAAAGTGTCAGTCGGCATTTGATAGTTTAAAAGGAAAAATCATATCCCCACCGATTTTACAATATCCGGATTTCACAGAACAAAATGAGTTTAATCTCCAGACAGACGCTTCTAATTATGCAATCGGAGCAATTTTGTCTAACAATAATGGAAGACCAGTATCATTTGCAAGTAGATCACTAAACAAAGCGGAAATAAATTATCCAACAATCGATAAGGAATTGCTAGCTATTGTGTGGGCGATTAAACATTTTCGTCCCTATTTGTACGGAAAACATTTTAAAATATACACAGACCACAGACCTTTAATTTCATTATTTAACATGAAAGACCCATCAAGTAGGTTATTTAAATTTAGGTTATTACTAGAAGAATATGATTTTACGATAGAACATGTCAGGGGTACGGAAAATGCGGCAGCAGACGCATTGTCACGAATTTCCATAACATGTAATGACTTAAAACAAATGCACGAGTCGTGTGTTTCAGTTATGACAAGAGCTCAGAAAAGAAACCAGATTGACAATAATTCTAAGATAGGAACGAGTGGCACAACTACAGTTCGGTCTGATCAACCAAACGTTGTAAGCACTCCTAGTACTAGTACTTTAAACGAGTCAGTGGAATTACGTTTTATTGATGCATGCAAGTTAGAAACAATTAGAAAAAGTGGTGAAACATGTAAAGAAAGTAATACATTTATGTACATTCCTAAGGAAAAAACTATCTATATTAAACATGTATCTTCTCCATCGCAAATATCGCGAGCCGAATTTGTGAGAGAGTTACAAGATTTTTGTAGAAGCGTAAATATTACGGAAATCTATTTAATAAAAAGTAATAAAAATAACATTTTTATAAAAAAGTTATTAAATGAAATAGATATAATGAAAAAGTGGACCGGACCACACTTACATATAGTAAAAGATGTACAACGAATAGAGAATAAAGAAGATAAACGAGTAATTTTGAACGATTTTCATCTCTTACCTACCAGTGGCCACGCGGGTACGAGACGAATGTTCAACAATATAAAAAAATATTACTATTGGACGGGATTAGAAGATGATATAAAAGAGTTTATAAAGAGGTGCGACAAATGTCAGAAACAAAAGTATTCACCGCACAATACCAAACAACCTATGGAAATAACAACAACAGCACATAGTGCCTTTGAAAAAATATATATTGACTTAGTAGGTCCTCTGGAAAGGGATAATTATAATTATAGTTATATCCTCACGTTGCAGTGTGAACTCACCAAATACATTGAGGCATATCCCTTAGTTACACGCAGAACGGAAGAAGTAGCGAAAGCGTTAGTTCATAATTTTATATTAAGGTATGGAGTACCGAAGGAGATAGCGACGGATCGGGGTACCGAGTTCCTGTCATCAACATTCAAGGAGGTATGTAATCTATTAAATATTAAACAACTAAACTCAACAGCATATCACCACCAAAGTATAGGTGCTTTGGAAAACACGCACAAGCATTTGAATTCATTTCTCCGTATTCAAACCGACAACCATCCAGAGACATGGAGTACATGGCTCCCATTTTGGTCATTTTGCTACAATACTTCAGTACATTCAGCAACAAAATATACCCCTTACGAGTTAGTTTTCGGAAAAAAGTGCTCGTTACCAAGCAATTTGACCAATAGGATTGTTGATCCACTATATAACATTGATTATTATCCATTAGAATTAAAATTTAGATTACAAAAGTCACAGAAAGATGCACGAGACAACTTACTCAAAAGTAAATTAAAACAAAAAGAACTATATGACAGAAATATAAATCCAGTTACTTACCGTCCTGATGATTTAGTTTTAGTTAAAAATAATATGTGTAATAAATTAGATAGTGTTTATACGGGACCATATAGAGTTATATCAGAAGAGTCACCAAATGTTAAAATAATAAAGAATGGTAATGTAGACACCATTCACAAAAACAGAACAAAATTGTATTATCCTAATCAGTAATTATCATGTTCTTGTGTAAATGTAAATGTATTATAAAAATAAAACAAAATGATAATTTTATTTTATTTTACCTCGCCATGGGAGGTGTAGTGTGTATGCAGTGTACCTATGTGTATGTAACCAACCTTATATAATCATGTGTATCCTAAAATAAAGGAGAGTATTATTTGAGCAGTCGTGTCTATCATTTCGCTCCACAAATACCTTCGACCTTACAGCTATATCATCGGTGAACCGAAGGCGAGTGAAGTGCTCGCCGTTGATTTCGGTGCCTGGCCCTCTCCGGTCCGGAACCTTGAAGGCGTCCTCCAGTGTAGCGGTGGAAGGTTTCGGAGGTGGCGTCTCCCTGTACCACACCTCGCTGCGGAGGGATGGGTTCCGGAGCCAGGTCGCAAGGTCGGACTAGCGTAATGGCATTTTTGTGCAGGCGCTTCGGCACTTCGATGTACCGGTGGTCGATATGGCGCCGTTGGAGGGACTGCAGTGCAGCCCAAGTCTCGATCAAGTCGAGGACTTTTACGTGTTTCATAGACGCTGAGCGGAAAGGCAGGTTGTTGTCTTCGGCTCTCTGTATAGCCTGCCGCAGCGTATGTGTGTGGTCTACGGTGCTGGAGTCTGTTCGGAGGCTCGAAGTCGTCGGGCCTGCGCGCGAGACGATTCGTGTATTAATTCATTAGTGCCAGGTAACTAATTAATAACATGAGTTCTCAACTAACGTTAGAGCAATTTGATGGAGAGGGGGAACCTTCATCAGAAGGCCTGAAATGGGTATCAGAAAATGGAATAGAAGAAGAAGAGGAAGGGTCAAAGGAAGCACTAAATTAAACCAGTAAATGATTTTTAAATATTATTGTGCTCTCATTTTGTTATGCCAGAGATGCCAGTTCATTAATAATAAAAATAAGAATATGCTAAATGTCTTATTAATCATTCTGGTTACATACAACTGGTTAAAACAAGGAAGGGAATGTAGTGTATGTAGATGTCAATAGATCGCGCTACAAGCCGATAACAGTATTGTAATGTTGTCTCGTACGCATACGTCGCTCGGTTATAAATACCGGTCCGAGTAGTGGGGCGATCAGTCCCCCCGCAGCCTCATTACCGGACTGACTCCCGAGCGAGCCGCACATCACTACACGCGCCTCGTTCATACAATAATACTCTACTAATATATACATATGCAGTCTACATGGTGTTCTAAGTTAACATAGGCATTATGTACACTGTAAGCCCACACATTCATGACTCCACATACATACAACTCACATAACAAGTGTAAGACGCGTGCGGTCCTTACATTGTTATAAACATGAGCGGTGTTACACAATACAATGCCGCTCAAACTCACACAACGGTCCCTTAGCCTGGGGCGTAACCGGCTAGCTCTGGAAGCGTGCCAGGCGGGGACCATACATTCTCAGATGGGCGCGCCAACATAGTCGGTACCTACCGCTGGCTATTTCTCGGGCGGCCTCTATAAGTTCGCTTATAGTCTCACCGCCCGGGAATGTGCCGCGTGGGTACCGTGAAAAACGACGCTGCGAGGCAGCGTCGAGGCGCTCCCACTGACACAAAGCAACTACACATTGGCAGGCAGTGTATACACTCCTGCCACCCGCCTTATGCCAAGATGGCAAACCTAAAGGATCGTGCTCGTTGTAACGAGCACGCATGGATACTGCGGGACAAAGGCAGAGCCTATAACCCGCTCGCCACGTCCCCTGACGGGGACGTAGCGATCATCTTTCAGTTTCGGCGATCAGTCGTTATCCGTCTGTTGGCCTGTGCGGTGGTGCGTTGGCGAGTCGACTATTGGTATTGATAAATGTGCATATTTTACATTGAGAATTGCAGGGTTCCTACTGAGAAAATCCAGCTACGTGAGGTATGCGCTATCCCTTAAGATACCCAATCTAAAAGCCGAATGATTGCAAGTATGCCCACCATCAACGAACACTGGGATTACAACCAGTATAGAGCCCAATAGGAAGAGCCTTAAAATGTTTTAAGGCTTAACCACCGCCAAAACTTCAAACTCTCACAATTATTTATATCACCGTTCGGTATTGGTGGTGTGCACACCAAAGCAATCTACGACTCTTAGTCGAGTATCACGTTTTTTGGATTAGAACAGCACCAAAACGTAGCTGGTCCATATGTGGACAAAGTCTGAGCCATATATATAAAAGAAGTAGCTGACTGGCTAATCGATCAACGCACAGTCAAAATCGCTAGTCTATACTTAATATTATAAAGAGGAACGATTTTTTTTGTTTATTTGTTTGTCCCGAATAGGCGCCGAAACTACTGGAGAGATTTAAAAATTTCTTTCATTAATAGAAAGCTGCATTATTCCTGAGTGACATGGGGTGGTCCACGGGAGCGAAGCAGCAGGGAACTGCTAATATTATATAAAGGACTCATCATCTAAGAAAAGTTCGGCAAAACTTTCTAAAATATCCTGAAAGGTCGCAAATTTGGCGAACCCGTATCACTGTATGACAAACAGTGATACTTCATATGGGTTTTAATATTTTCCCTGGACTGTGTCTAACCATACCATTGGGAATAATTCTACACAGATATTTAATTTGTGTTTTGAGAAATTAGGAAAAAACCAAAAATGCAGGCCATTTTAAAGACCTTGGACCATGCACGTTTGAAAAGTTGGAGAAAATAGATAGTTCTTTGATAGACAGAGCCTGTAGCCGACTTTATTTTTGCACCAACAAAATGGGGCTAGAGAAAAGAGGTTTACTGACACGAATGGTCCCATTATCTTCTAAACTTGCACAATCATTTTGACATTCGCTCGATATATCAATACGATAAGAATGGTCAGTTTGTACTTATTTTTGTTACAGAACTCCCTGACGGTAAAAATTCATAATAAGATTTCAATAAATTAAGTAAACGACCTTTTAAAATTGGATCCACACCAATATCAATATAGGTTTTGCAATTTAATGTTGCAATTAGTTTTAGAAATGTTGTTTTAGAATTGGATAATAAATACTACATGTATGCCAGGAATGTCAAAAAGTTTCTCACCTAAAAGGACTTTATATTGAATAAGTTACCAGGCTAATAATAATACGAGCTCAAACTCCAAATTCAGGTCATTAACACATATCCGACGTGTTTTGATAAGAGTAGAACAAAATGTATTTTCTCCAACGCCGCATAATATCGTTTTGATAAATATTTTGTGACTGGTGGAATCTCCAAGACTATCGCATCAATGAGCACTCTGCTTCAATATCAATGAGACAGATAAAGTCTCTATAGTAGTAGACGGCTATTCGCAACAATTAAGAATTTAACCGATTGTGTATGGTTTACTAGAGTTTGAGGCAAGAATTTTTGCAAAAGGTACACAATGTGAGCTTTTAGGAGTTTAGACCAGTTGACACTTTCTTGGTTTGTTCATTATGAGTAGAGGTCCTATCAGATTCACTATTGACTATTAGTAGGGGAATCCTTAAAAATAGAGCACATTTGACATCGCTATGTCTAAAACCTTGTGAGTTATGTTTAGTCGTTAGTAGTTAGCATGAATATTGTGATCAGCAGAATCATACACTGGATGTTTACGGTTATAAGAATTTAAATTTTGCATCAATTAAGGCAACGTTTTAAGCGTCAGTCGTCACAAATCTGATTTAATACGAAAGCCCAACACACCTGATTTCACGGCGTCCACCAAATGCAGCTCGGTCACATTCACGCCAACAGCCTTCTTCGCCAACTCCCGTTTACACGATGCCTGTTTGGCCAAGCTGCTTTTCTTGTTGCTCGTATACTCCATGAAAACAGTAAGGTCATCATAGAATCAGGATGCATCTGCAAATGATGGCACACGATTATACTTTAAGTTTTAACATTCCGACTTAAAATCGTCAACATGATACTTTGAATGGCATCATCGGGATCAAAAGAGGGTAGATATAAATGTTATTTAAAACTTTTGCACGATGGATGCATGAATGAATGTTAAGTTAAGAAATAACTGAAGAAATAACTCATTTATTTCATGTTAGTCGTTATAAAATCAAGAGAAACAGAATAACTGCCCTGATTGTCCGGTTCCCCGGAGTGTTCGAGCTCGAAGGCCCGGGTGGGTGTCCTGGTTCTCTTGCATAATGCATCTCTGCTGCCATGTGACTCGCACGCCAAGGATAGGAGACGCTAGTTCTTGGTTAGAAGTGGCATCAGAGGTTTCCGGAACGTTTGTCGCCATACTGAAACTCAAGCGAAGTGGAAAATATGTTAGTACATGGGCGCTCGATCTCGCTTCTGATGTGAAAGTGTAAACAACAAAATGTGAGGTTATAAGCAAATGTGAGGGTAAACTTAATGGAATAAAACCAATGCATAATTTAGACCATAATTATTATATTCAAAGCAGCATAATAACTTCAGTAAAATACTAGCCACAATATTATTGCGTAAAAAATACACGCACATTAATAATGAAAATCATCAGTACACAACATAATCACATTTATCACATTAATAATAAATCAAGAGCAATCAAAACGTACCTGACCGTTCAAAGTCCGAAGTCACACCAAGAATTGAACGATCAAGCTTCTCGCGCACTCTTTTAAAATGCGGCTTGCTTGTCAGTGGCAGGGAGTGCGTAGTCAATACACCAATTTATTAAACAGGAAGTAACTCAAAAGATACTCAAATAATATAAAAATAGGAATTGGTTATTTCTCCCACAAATATATGGATGTCTCTAACTATTCTCAATCTCATTTTTTTCTCTTTTAATTAGACTTTTTACAATATTTTTCAATCTGTTTTCAATCATCTTGATAGCCCTTTGCTAAGAATAGTTACAGCACTGATAACAGTATTTGTGCCACATGTTAAATTTAGTGTTGTGTTTTTGTTTTTTTTTTAATTTGTTTTTTTTTTATTTTACCTTTGTATAGATTCTTTTACCGATTGAGAATGTGTGAACATTGTAGGCTTTCTAGATTTCTATTTGATTGATTAATTGATTATTTATACATTTGTTAACTTTTTATTTCGTTTAACATTATTTTTTTTGTTTGTTTTTTTTTTTAAATTTCGTTCGACTTATTGTCAGCCTACGTTGTCCCCCCATATCCAAGTACTAATGCTGTAACATGGAAATATTGTATACACAATTTTTTTTAAAGAGTAACCATGGAGTTTCTTGCCGGTTCTTCTCCATAGGAAACGACTAACTCGAACCGTGCACCTTTTGTCGACGTTTTATAAGTGCCATGTAGGCCTATGTGGAGTACAAAGACGAATCTCAAAAAAAAATCAAGTCTTTAGAACAAAAAAACGTCTATCTAGTCAAGTGCAACAAAGCCCTGGAGGAAAGGGTACAGGAGTTGGAGGTAAAGGAAACTGAAAAAAATTTAGAAATACATGGGCTTGAAATGCGTGATCAGGAAAATATTAAATCAGTGATAGTGGAACTGGCCAAGAAGTTGAAACTGAATCCAAGTGATATTGAAGATGCACAGAGGGTGGGACGAGAAAAACCGGGCGATACAAGATCCAAACCCGTACTGGTTAAGCTTCGCTCTAAAAGTGCCCGCAATAACTGGATGTTGGCGAAAAAGGGAAATAAGATTACCAATGATAATGTTTACGCCAATGGCAGCGACCAGAGAATATTCATCAATGAAGATTTGCCCAAGTATAAGCGTCAACTCCTATGGACCGTTAGAAACCAACTTAAGCCAAAAGGATTCCAGTACATTTGGGTTCAAGACTGTAGTATCCTAGTCAAAAAGACCAGTGAAGAAAAAAAGATTTACAACATAAGATCAGAAGAAGATTTGAAAAAGCTCGAAGAATGTAAATAAACACGCGCGACTAGCGCGGCGAGTTACACTAGGTGATTTACTGTCTTGTAACATTCGATCGAACAACTGATTTTGGCACTGATGTTGTGTTTAAAAGATATTGTGACATAACATCATTATGTAACGATATGACTCTGAATAAAAGTTGTCATCATATTTTTCATCTGAACATAAGGTCGATGAGAAAACACTTCAATGAGTTGCTTGTCTTGTTGGAAGGAAATAAGTGTAATATAGATATTTTAATACTAAGTGAGATAAATATAAAGAGGGAAGAACTATCATTATACCAGATATCGGGCTATAACACATACATACATACGAAAGAAACTACCAGAGGAGGGCGAATATTGATATACGGAAAGGATAGACTTAGCTTCAATGCCAAAATAGTGAAGACTGACGCTTTAGAAATGCTGCACGGTCAGCTTAGAACGGAAAAGGATATAACGCACATAATTGCTATATACAGACCACCTAAGAAAAATAAGTTACTATTCATAGATCAATTGGTGACTATCGTAAGATCTATTCCTGTATTTGAAAACGTTGTTGTGGTTGGAGACACAAACATTGACATTCTAAATGGCGTAGTAAATTCGACCACAACAAAATACAAAAACGCCTTGTGTGAATGCGGCCTACAGTGCGTAATACCGAGCACAGAGATAACACGCGAAGCGATCGTGGACGGACAGCTACAGTCGTCGTGCTTGGACCATGTGTGGGTGCGAGCGGGGCGCAGTGAGTGCGGGTCGTCGTCGTATGTGCTGGAGACGCATATCTCCGATCATCATGCCGTGGGGCTAGTACTGGCGACGAGCGTAAGCAAATCTATTGTGAACTCGGACACTCGGTATGTGATTAATAATAAGATAGTAGCTGATAGAATCACTGAGTATGATTGGTCTCAACTGTTGTCTATTGATTGCCCTTTAACTATTTAAGATAAGTTGCAAAATACTTTTAATGAAATTTATAAAAATTGTAAGACTGTGATGCCAAAGACAAAAAAACGGGTTTCACAACCGTGGATAGGTAGGCACTTAAAAAATATGTTGTTGCATAGGGACAGATTGTTTAGAGATTGGAAAGATACACCTAAAAATAACATAAAAAGACTAGAGTACACAAAATTTAGGAATAAAGTAAACAAATTGATTTTTAAAGAAAAAAATAAGTTTCGGCAGGAAGAAATAAAGAATTGTAATGGGGACCCAAGAAAAATTTGGGATAAAATTAATAGCTGGACAGGTAGAAAAAAGGCAAATATAGATGATATAGTTAAGAGATACTTTGGCGGTAAAGACACAATGTATAATATATGTAGTAAATTTGCAGATACATTTACAGAAGAAATTATTAATATAAAACACAATTGTAATATTAAGTTATTGGATAGAAATAATTATGTTAGGACAAGTAATGTAACTTTTCGTTTTAAACCTGTATCCAGCAGTACAGTGTGCAAAGTTATCGATCAACTGGGCAATGATAAGGCGCCGGGCATTGATTGTATACGAGTAATGGACTTAAAAATAATCAAAAATAAAATCTCACCAGTCTTGTCGCACTTTGTCAACCTGTGTTTATCGAAAGGGGAATACCCAAGCTCACTTAAAAAAGCGTTAATTAGGCCCATCTTCAAACAGGGAGCGCACTCGGATTTCACTAACTATCGGCCTATCGCTATCCTGTCAGTGATCAACAAAGTAGTCGAAAAAATGGTAGTCGGTCAGGTTAGCGAATTCCTGGAACAAAATAATATACTGGCAGATGCGCAACACGGATTTAGAAAGAAAGAAGAAAGAAAAATCGTTTATTGGCACGTACCACAAATTAAATTACCTACACAATTATGAAAATAAACTTAAAAATAAAACTTAAAACTAAAAATCATACTGTGTGACTCACGGCAGTGCCAATCAGGCCCTGTTCAGCAATATGTCAGACAACTGGCGTTGCCTGACGGTTTACGATTTAGGCGGGGCCGTAGTACCATGTCAGCGTTGTCGCAGTTTTCCGAGGACATGAACAGCAGCCTGGACCAGGGTCATCAGGTCTTGGCGCTGTTCATCGACTACAAAAAGGCTTTTGACACGTTGGACCACGAGGTGCTATTGCAGGCCATGGACGAGTGTGGGATCAGGGGCCCCACTAACAGATGGTTCCGAAACTATCTGAGTGGTAGAACCATACAGACCTGCATAACCGGTGTGGTAGGTAAAGAGGCTGCGGTTGATCTGGGCGTACCGACTGGTTCCGTATATGGACCAGTTGGTTATATCATGCATGTGAATACAGTCAGTAATGTTGTAGGAAAATGTCGTGTGTACATGTATGCGGACGACATGTGCCTTATGTACTCCTCTAAGGATATTCAGGAGGTTAGGGCTGTTTTGCAGGCTGACTTCAATAATATTACCCGGTGGGCCCACGATAACGGTATCATACTTAATCTAACTAAGACGAAGTTGATGCATGTGCACTCGCCGCATAACCTAGTTGCAAATAATGTCTGTAGTGGTGATATCGGTATCGTGGGCCACACTTACGAGTGCATGCACGTAGGGAATGTTAATTGTACTTGTCAGAGTATTGAGTACGTCGATAAATTTAGGTATCTGGGTTTGTGGGTGGACCGCAACATGAACTGGAAGACACAGGTTGGCGCAGTGTGCACAAAGCTTAGGTCAGTCTTGAGCAAGTTTTATGTCCTTAAGGCGCCTTTAAGTAGGAAAACGCTGCGTGTTATTTATTTTGCCCTCGCCGAGTCCTTGCTCAGTTATGGATTAGAAACGTATGGCCGCACCTTTAAGACTTATCTAAACAGCATAAGATCGCTTCAAATTCGTTTCTTGAAATTTCTGGTTAATCGTAAGGTTAAACTTGAGTGTAAAGATAATTATGAAAGGCTATTTGTTGAATGTAGGGTGCTTCCTGTACATGAGAAAGTCAGATACTTGGTGGCTCTCGAGCAGTTTTATAACGACCAATATAAGGTACATGTGCAAAACACTTACAATACCAGGAGTGTGAGGGAACGTAAGTTCGTGCGAGCACCGGTTAAAAATTATTATGGTAAGAGAACTAACAAGTATCTGACCCCTACAATTTTCAATGACCTGGATTGGCTGCGTAAAGAAAATGCGAATACGACTAAGAGAACCCTAAAGAATAAATTGAAAAATGTACTGCTCAAGGAAATAGCCGCTAACTGTGATGAATGATGATATATACATAATTATTTGATTTTAATGATTTTATCTAATCTGATTTTAGTGATGATTTTTTACTGATTATTTGTTTTATTTTGTTGATTATTTATTTTATTTTATTGTATTTGAGTGATTTAATTTAATTTTTAATATTTAATTTGTGAATTTAATGCAATGAAATTATCAGAAAATTGTTCTTATTATTAGTAACATTTAGATCAAAATATTGTAAAATTAGGATTTAATACAAGCGCTTATCCCGCCGACAAACTGTTACGCAGTTTGGTGGGTTTACTTAAATGTGTAAAATTTTTTGATCCAAAATAAACGATTTATTATTATTTCCTTTATTTATTCTCGTTCTTACTTTATACATTTTTAAATATTAATAAAAAGAAAACTTAAAAACATTTAAAAATATAAAAAATAGAGGCCAACCGGTATCGGGAACAGGGTCCAAGCTACCGGTGGTTAGGGCTTCAGAGACAGGAACCTCCTCACAATGCGAGCCGTATCGAGAAGTACTGCCTTCTGTATCAGACCCTTGATCCAACCGTGTAATGACAGCCTCGATAGATGTTCATCGAGGCTATTGGCCATCAGGCCGTTGGCCGTAACGACAATCGGCACAATGATCGCCGAGTCCACATCCCACATGTCGACAACCTCGTGTGCTAAGTCGAGATACTTAATTTGTTTCTCTTTCTCAGCTTTCACGAGGTTCTCGTCATGTGGGATGGTGACATCGATTATCATTGTGCGGCGCGCTAATCGGTCTATCACCACTATATCCGGCTTATTGGCAACAATAGTCCTATCAGTGATGATAGACCGATCCCAGTACAACGTGACATGGTCATTTTCGAGAACTGGGTCGGGCACATACTTGTAATACGGTACCTCAGAATCCACCAGATTGTATTTCAAAGCAAGTTGCTGGTGAATAATCCTGGCCACTTGGTTATGTCTGTGTAAGTACTCGCCGTTAGCCAGGCGAGAACAACCAGAGATAATATGTCTGATGGATTCACCAGGACGGTGGCATGCCCGACACACGTCAACCGTCCCGTCCTTCATTATATGTCTCCGGTAGTTATTCGTCAGGATAACTTCGTCCATAATTGCACAGACAAAACCTTCAGTTTCCCCGAAAAGGTCACCGAAACGTAGCCAGGATACGGACGCTGGGAAATCTACATCGGGCCCATGGAGAGCCCGATAGAAGCGCCCGTGTAGCTCCTTGCCTTGCCATACCTCTTTGCGTTCATCAGTCGATAGTATTACAGGCTTGCGCCAGTTCTCTTTAGCCATGGACAACGGGGTGAGTCCCTTGTCCACTGCGACCACATCCCGGTGCATACCCACTTCAGCATTTAAAAAGTATTCTCTGAGGCTGCACACCTCGCGGTTGTGAAGAGTCTTGGCATTTAAAAAGCCTCGACCCCCACACTTCCGCGAGATGTACAGTCTCATCACCGATGATCGTGGGTGATGCATCCGGTTTGCGGTCAGTAGTGTCCGGACCCTCCTATCGAGGGCGTCGAGCTCGGTCTGAGTCCATTTGAGTATGCCGAAAGAGTACATCAAAACCGGCATGACCCAACTGTTGAAGGCACGCACCTTATTTCCGCCCGACAAAAGGCTACTTAATACCTTTTTCAGGCGGCCAAAGAAACGCTCCTTCAGCAGTTGCTTCATGTCAGTACTGTTGATGCCCAACGCTTCCGACATACCCAAATACTTGTAAGTTTCGGTCGAGGAGAGGTGTCTAAGGTGTATGGAATCAGAGAGTTGAATTCCCTCGGATTCCATAATCTCCCCTTGCTTTACATGCATGACTGCACATTTTTCCACACCAAATTCCATCCTGATGGAGTTACTGAAGGTTTCAGTTACCTTCAGTAGCTCCGTCAGTTGGAATTTATTGGGGGTAAAGAGTTTCAGATCATCCATGTAAAGGAGGTGAGATATGACCTGACCACCTCTTCTCAACCGATAGCCTAGTCCTGAATCCTCCAGCAGTGTACTTAGAGGATTCAGGGCTAAGCAGAACCAAAGTGGGCTCAAACTGTCGCCCTGAAATATTCCCCGCTTAATCCATACAGGCTCATCATCCCCCTGAATCGGTCGACATCCTGGATATCGAAGGACTGTCTTCCATTGCCCCATACATGATTCAAGGAAGGTGCATAGAGTTGCATCTATTTTGTACAACTCCAGCACCCTCATGAGCCATGTATGTGGCACAGAGTCGTATGCCTTCTATTATTATTATTATCTCCTTTATTTATCAGTTTTCTTATTATTTACATTTTTAAATATTTTTATAAAATAAATTAAAAAACAAAAACATTTAAAAATATAAAAAATAGAGGCCCACCGGTATCGGGAACAGGGTCCAAGCTACCGGCGGTCAGGGCTCCAGAGAGAGGAACCTCCTAACTATACGAGCCGTGTCCAGCAGTACTGCTTTCTGGATCAGGCCCTTGACCCAGCTGCCTAACGAGAGCCTTCTAAGATGTTGGTCGAGGCTCGTGGCTATTAAGCCATTGGCTGACACGACTATCGGTACAATGATCGCTGTGTCCACATCCCACATGTCGACAACCTCGCGAGCCAAGTCAAGATACTTGATTTGTTTATCTTTCTCGGCTTTCACGAGGTTCCCGTCATGCGGGACAGTTATGTCAACAATCATTGCACTTATTATTATTTCCTTTATTAATCAGTTTTCTTATTATTTACATTTTTAAATATTTTTATAAAATAAATTAAAAAACAAAAACATTTAAAAATATAAAAAAATAGAGGCCCACCGGTATCGGGAACAGGGTCCAAGCTACCGGCGGTCAGGGCTCCAGAGAGAGGAACCTCCTAACTATACGAGCCGTGTCCAGCAGTACTGCTTTCTGGATCAGGCCCTTGACCCAGCCGCCTAACGAGAGCCTTCTAAGATGTTGGTCGAGGCTCGTGGCTATTAAGCCATTGGCTGACACGACTATCGGTACAATGATCGCTGTGTCCACATCCCACATGTCGACAACCTCGCGAGCCAAGTCAAGATACTTGATTTGTTTATCTTTCTCGGCTTTCACGAGGTTCCCGTCATGCGGGACAGTTATGTCAACAATCATTGCACGCCTCTCGATTCGGTCCACCACCACTATATCAGGTTTGTTAGCGATAATAGTCCTGTCAGTGATGATGGACCGATCCCAGTACAATGTGATATTGCCATTTTCGAGAACTGGGTCGGGCACATACCTGTAGTACGGTACCTCCGATGCCACAAGAGTGTATTTCAGAGCAAGTTGCTGGTGGATGATCCTGGCTACAAGGTTGTGCCTATGCAAATACTCTTCGTTAGCTAGACGAGAACATCCAGAGATAATGTGGCGGATCGATTCACCCGGGCGGTGACATACCCGACAGATGTCAACCGTGCCATCCTTCACAATAAATCTTCGGTAGTTATTCGTCATGATAACTTCGTCCATAATTGCACAGACAAAACCTTCGGTTTCCCCAAAGAGGTCACCGAAACGCAGCCAGGCTACGGACGCTGCTTGGTCTACATCAGACCCATGTAGGGCCCGGAAAAAGCGTCCGTGAAGCTCCTTACTCTGCCATACTTCCCTACGGTCGTTAGTTTCAAGCACTACAGGCTTGCGCCAGTTCTCATTCGCCATGGAGAGCGGGGTGAGTCCCTTGTCCACTGCTACTACATCTCGATGCATACCTACGTCGGTGTGTAGAAAATATTCCCTGAGATTGCATATCTCGCGGTTGTGGAGGTTTTTGGCATTTAAAAAGCCTCGGCCTCCACACTTCCGCGGGATATACAATCTCATGACTGACGATCGTGGGTGATGCATTCGATTTGCAGTCAGCAGTGTACGGACCCGCCTATCCAGGGCGTCGAGTTCCGTTTGAGTCCATTTGAGTATGCCGAAAGAGTACATCAATACCGGCATGACCCAACCGTTGAAGGCGCGCACCTTGTTTCCGCCTGAAAGAAGGCTATTGAATACCTTTTTCAGGCGGCCAAAGAAGCGTTCCCTCAACGATTGCTTCATGTCAGTAGTGCTGATACCTAACGCTTCCGACATACCCAAATACTTATAGGTTTCGTTTGGAGAGAGGGATCTCAGGTTTATGGAATCCGCGAGTTGAATTGCTACGGATTCCACAATCTCCCCTCGCTTTACATGCATGACCGCACATTTGTCCACACCAAACTCCATCCTATTATTATTATTATTATTATGTAAAATAAAAATAAAATGATGTTGATTTTGAGTTCTAGATAATTTGAGAATCTTCTTTGTGAGGACGTTCTAGAAACTTCTACCCTGCTATATAAAGGTCCGACCGCACTAGGTGTAACTAGCCGTCAGCGGAGCGACGCGACAAAATATATTGTTATTATAAATATATTGTATATACAATTGTACCTAGCTCTTTGCCCTAGCGGTCGAACGGTTAACAATACGTATGTTTTTGCTCTTTGCTTAAATACTAAAATAGTTTAAATTTGGACTCAATTCGCAAATAAAACTGCCCCAAGTGATTTAATATTCATCTAACAAATGTTATTTTGTAAAATAGTATCGTAAAGTGTGTAATTAAACAATTTTTGTTGTGCACCGTTTAAAATTTTAAATCTCGGCTGGTCAAACGGTGAGTGAGTGATAAGACATTTTACGCACAGTGCAAGCTACTGTCACGGTTACGCGGCGCGCATAAGTGTCATATCTGCGTGCGTTTATGCTCAGTGACGTATGCGAGCGCTCGCACCAAAGACTAAGTAGCGAAGACGGCGCATTACTACCTACCTAATTTACGTTGCCTCTGAGAGGACGGCAATTGATTGTTTTTTTTTTTTTACTGATCTGCTTAATTTGCTATGGAGGGTAAAGATGACAAAACACCTACACGTAATGTGTCTAAAAATAGAGGTAAAAAAAGACACGCTACTGGACCACCATCACCACCTTCACCTTTGTGTAGTAAAGAGGATATTCGTTGTATTATTCAAGAGATAATTAAAGCAGAATTCAGCGATATGTTGACGGAACTGAATAAAAACCTGATCAGCACCATGAACAATGAACTGGAAAAGGTCAATGCAGAAATGAAGGAGATGGTTAAATCCATGCAATTCATCAATAAGCAATTTGAAGATTTTGAGCGTAATCAAAAAGCATCTAACGAAACAATACACAGATTAGAGTTGGAAAATACGGAACTGAAGACGGATATTGGAAATCTTAGTGTGCGTATGAATAACTTGGAGCAACAATCCCGATCAAATAATCTTGAGGTGCAATGTATGCCTGAAACAAAAAACGAGAATATTTACACTATCGTCAAGCAGCTCGGGAAAGTAGTAAATTGTGATGTTCAAGAAAAAGACATACTGAATTGTACACGAATTGCCAAAAACAATCCAACCAGCACCCGTCCTAAGTCCATAGTCGTTCAGTTGGCATCACCTAGACTGCGCGATCAAGTCCTGGCGTCGGTTACCAAATATAATCAAAATAACCGAGATAATAAACTAAACTGCGGACATTTTGGATTTTCCGGTCAGAATTCGCCAGTCTATGTTGTTGAACATCTTTCTGCCACCAACAAGGCTCTCCATGCTGCGGCTAGGATCAAGGCTAAAGAAATGAACTACAAATACGTCTGGGTGAGAAACGGCAAAATATTTGCGAGAAAATCTGACGGTGGAGAATACATACTCATCAAAAACATGAATAGTTTAAGTAAAATAATTTAACTTTTTCTTGTTTGCTAAAATTGCATGCCTTTGTACTTATATTTAGTTAAAATTCAGTAATTTATCAATCTATTATCAGAACTGTAGAGGTCTCAGAACTAAACCAACGCTTTTTACTGCAACCTTAGTTGTACGGATTATGATGTGATTATTTTAACTGAAACCTGGCTCAATAGTAGTGTACTAAGTAGTGAAATATTTGATGATAGGTATGTTGTCTACAGAAGAGATAGGCAAACAACAGGCTTTCATCCTAATAAAGATGGTGGCGGAGTTCTGATTGCTGTATCAACTAAAATCAATTCAAAAAAAATTCATGGCAAAGTAGATGTGAAGATCTTTGGGTCACTATTGATGTTTCGACTACACATAGATCGCGACAGCTGGCTCTCTGTGCAGTTTATCTTCCTCCACCTGTATGTCTTGCCTCAATCGAACATTTGATCGAACACTGTAACAACGTGTTTGAAACAACCGATATTCCCGTTTGTATAGTGGGTGATTTCAATTTGGGCAAAATAGCCTGGGACCCAGGTGCCGTTAATAATTCGCTGCCCAGCACCTGTTCGAGATTATTGGAATTCATGAATGTGTGTAAACTTGCTCAGCACAATTTAGTTAAAAACTGTTCGGAACGGATATTGGATCTAATCTTATCTACAATATCATCATGCACCGTATGGGAATCCAGTTGTTCTTTGACCGTTGTTGATAAACTGCACCCCCCGCTTGAGTTTACTTTATCATTATTGAATGAATCTAATCTCCCATACAATAAGCTTAACCAGAGAAAAAACTTTTACAAGGCTAACTACGAACATATTAGAACCTATATTAATGAGCATGACTGGCAGCGAAATTTTGCGGATCGTTATGATATAGACGTCATGGTAAAAGAATTCTATGAAATATTGAACTCAGCAATCGAACATTTTGTCCCAAGTTGTAAGTCAACGATCTTTCGCTATCCCCGTGGTTTAATAGAGAAATTATAAGGACATTGAAAGAGAAAAATAAGTTAAGGTTGCGCTTTAAAAAATATAAAAACCCGTTGGATAGATTGGAGCTAAAGTTGGTTACAAAACGTTGTCAAAACCTAGCTAAAACTTTGTACAGCAACTATATGGAAAGCCTAGAATCTGGAATTAAAGAAAATCCCAAATTATTCTGGAATTATGTAAAGGTTAAGCGTGGTGGGTCTAGTGCCTATCCACTAATAATGACTGACGGACGGACTATTTCATCAAACGGAACAACTGTCTGCGATCTGTTTGGCAACTATTTCGCATCGGTATACACCCCTGATCATGACGAAGAATTTAAGAGAGACTCGAATTTTCTTGAAACACTAGAGGTTAATAGCCAGTGCCTTACAATCCCTGAACTAGACAGTGATACCCTCCTCAAAAAGCTACAATCTGTTAATATCAGGAAAGGTGCAGGTCCAGACGGAATCCCACCATTATTTATTTCGGCCTGCGCTACTGCTTTGGTTGCCCCGCTTCTAATAATATATAGGGTGTCTTTAGCTACTGGAACCTTCCCTGCGGAATGGAAAAAAGCTAAAGTTGTTCCTGTCTACAAGTCGGACAAAAAAGACACCATATCCAACTATAGGCCTATTGCGATTCTCTCCACCTTCGCCAAGATATTTGAGTCTATAGTCTGTCCTTATATTCAACGTCATTTCAGACTTTATCTGAGTGATCACCAGCACGGTTTTGTTGCGTCTAGGTCGACTGCCACAAATTTGTTGTCCTTCTCGGAGTCCCTCATAGAATCTATTGATTCAAACAAACAATTTGATGTGTTGTACACAGATTTCAGCAAGGCCTTCGATAAAATTTCTCACTCCATACTAGTACATAAACTAGCAACGTATGGTATTACTGGGCCCTTGCTGAAATGGCTGACGTCTTACCTATTGGATCGGGAATTCTATGTTGTGGTGAACGGTTTTCGATCTGCTGGCAATTATCGTATGACTTCCGGGGCTCCGCAGGGTTCACATCTTGCTCCCATATTATTTATTATATTCATCAATGACCTCCCCAGCTGCTTTTACTTCTCTGAGTGCTTTTTGTACGCCGATGACCTAAAGTTTGCCAGAGCAGTTGATTCATCTAGTGATATCGCGCTCTTACAGGATGACTTAAATAGGGTTGTCGAATGGTGTAAAAAAAACAAAATGGAATTAAATTTGAAAAAATGTTACCACCTTTCATTTTCAAGGAAGGCTCATCCTATACACTCAGAGTACCTGATAGACAACACAAAAATACAACAAGTCGATAACATCACAGATCTAGGAGTACTTTTTGATAAGAAAATTACTTTTATCCCTCACATCGAGAATATTATTAAAAAGGCCTCTAAAATGTTAGGGTTCGTACAAAGAAACACAAAAGGTTTCAAACTGGTAAGCTCTAAAATAATGCTATACAATAGTCTTGTACGAAGCGTCTTGGAGTACTGCAGTGTTGTATGGAGACCACACTACGCCACGCATAAGTTACTCTTAGAGAGGGTACAAAAGCGGTTTCTTTGGCATCTTGCTTTTTCGAAAGGGAAAAGCAAACAGCTGCCCTCCTACAACACTCGTTTAAAATACTTCAAGATGCAGTCGTTATCAACTCGAAGAGATATCATCGATGTCTTGTTTCTTTATAAATTACTAAGAAATAAAATTGACTGCCCTAATCTACTAAGTCTTTTAAAGTTTCGTGCCCCATCCCGATATCCGCGAAACCCCATCACTCCGTTGCACCCACCTTCACGCAGAACGGTTCTGGGTGCAAACTCTGCGATTCCTCGCCTGTGTAAAATGCTTAATGGTTGCAGTGATCTAATAGATATACACCACGACAAATTGAACAAATTTTACAAAATAATTAGAGAGTACTATACAAGTAATCAATGATGACTGAATTAAATAAGATATTAATTAGGAATGTGATATTTTGTCATCCAATCCAATAGAATTTAATTATATTCCTTGCTTTTATTATTATTGTTTTTATTTGATTTGAGTTATAATTAAATATATTAATGATGTGTTGTGATGTACTTAATTTGATTTATTAATATTATTTCAATTGTTTTGAATTTAATGGAATGCTTTTAATTGTATATGTTGTATATTGTTTTATAATTTAATTCATCTAGTATTGTTTTAATTTTAATTTAAATAACTGTATTTTTATTTCTTTTTTAAAATTGTTCTTAAATTTTAAGTATAAATAACGTAATAATGTGTATAACCACAATGTGTGCATGTGGTGTTAGCCTATAATTAATTGTTAAACTTACAAATGAAGGTACAAAGAAACTGTAAACGTATTGTGTAAGCAGTTGTTGGTTAACCAAATAAATAAATAAATAAATAAAAAGTACCTATGATATATAGTGTCGCGTCGCGTAGTTCCGCTGCCACGTAGTGCGGTTTATCTCATACAATTTCATACAAAGTATATTTCATATATTTGGTCATGTCCCGTCGCGTCCCTCCGCTGACGCGTAGGTACTGTAGGTAGTGTGGTCTCACCTTTAAGAGCGGTCGGGTTCGTCGAGACTCGTGAGTCAGTTTCGATAGTGACGCGATACAGAGCGATCGGAAAAGGAAAATAGTGCGAAGTAATAGAATTGTTTAATAAGCGTTTTTGTAATAAAGTGTGATTAATTGAAGTCTGCTGTTTAAATAATTTATCTCTGAACCCCAGCTCGTAACAATATAATTGAATGTTTTCCTTGTGTTGCGGCCCGTTAAACCAAAATTAAAGTATTCTCGGCCCTTGACTTCAAAAAGGTTGAAGACTCCTGGTTACCTCAGCTTATGGTTACCCCATAAGCTCTTAGAGCGGTATCAATTTGATATCGAGTAAGTGACAGATGTATACAAGTCAGATACATCTGTCCTGGTCTAATACATTATCGGAGGAATGATGAAAATTACTGGCAATCAAAATGATCCAGTTCTCATCCTCTCATCAGACCAGTTCTCCTCCAGATGAGAGTTCTAGAGGCACGAGGCCCTCGTGCTGTGCTGACGTGGTTGCGGACGTCATTCGGCAGTGAATGGAGTATTTTATTCCTTTCTCCGACATCCCGCTCGGTCACAAATCCCGGCCTTAGTATAATGCAGAATGCGCCCACGCTGAGGCCCGAAAAGAGTCTGCCTACCAAGCCTGGATCAAGGCCCGCGACCGCAAAAGTTAGAGCGCGTAGAGTTCGCACGAGGAAAAGAGCCTTTACTTCTGCCGCTAAGCTCTGCAAACGGGTTCTGCGTGGGGCACGTTTTGACCATATTGGACGTATCGCACCCTCAGGGTAGTAAACAGTTTTGGTCCCTGTCTAAAGTGGCTGAAACGAATTTCTATCTTCCCATTTTACCTCCAATGCTGAAACCTTATGGGTCGCTGGCTCACTCTGCAAGTGAGATAGCAAATTTCTTTGCATCTCTCTTTGCAAGCAATTCACGTCTGGACGCTGGCTCTAAGCAACCACCTACTATACTCTTCGATGCCGGAGATCGCAGTTTACACTAAAGATGTTCGGAGAGTGTTGTGCAGCCTAGACGTGAACAAGGCCAGCGCACCTGACGACATTCCAGCGAGAGTATTAAGGCAGTGTGCGCCTGAACTGTCTCCTGTATTGACTCGCTTTTCCCGCCTCTCTCTTGTTAAAAGAACGGTGCCGAAATCCTGGAAGCTTGCAAATCTACAACCAGTGCCCAAAAAGGGCGACCGTGTAGACCCTGCCCATTACCGTCCGATAGCCATTACCTCCATTCTGTGCAAGGTTATGGAAAGGGTACTGAACAGTAAGTTGCTGACCTACCTTGAAGACAATGATCTACTCAGTGACCGTCAATATGGCTTTCTCCGGAAACGGTCAACTGGCGATCTTCTTGTGTTTGTCACGCACTGCTAGGGCGAAGCCATCGAGAAAAACGGCGAAGCACTTGCTGTATCGCTTGACATATTGAAGGCCTTTGACAGGGTCTGGCACGCTAGTCTACTCAGCAAGCTGCCTGCTTATGGCATCCCAGCTGGTTTTTGTAGCTGGATATCAGACTTCCTTAGTGAGCGGTCGATCCGAGTTGTCGTTGACGGCTACTCCTCTGACCTTATGGCTATTAATACCGGAGTTCCTCAGGGGTCTGTTCTCTCTGCAACTCTTTTCCTGCTGCACATCAATGACCTACTTCTGCCTGGTATTGTTGGGTACACAGATGATAATACTGTCTCAGAGAGATACTTGTCCAGCGCAAAAACCAGCTGGAATGAAGTTCATTCCTTGTGAGAAGCTATGGTGGAGAGGATAGATTCGACCTTAAGCCGTTTCTCCCAGTGGGGTGATGACAATCTGGTTTCTTTAAACGCCTCAAAACACAGGCATGTCTTTTTATCCAAACACCTGCTTTTTGGGGTGCATCTGTTCCTGTAACTGATCGGCTTGAGCTCCTTGGCATGGAGTTGACATCCAGTCTCAACTTCGGCGCCTCCATTGAGTACAAAGCCCAAAGCTAAAGCTGGCTGTCTTCTACTGACTGTACTTCGGCGAGTGTGCTCATGAAATCCACGACCTCATCTACTACCATCCTCACCTAGTTGCACTTCCAAAAGAGTGGAACTCACTACCTGCACCTGTGTTTCCGAACGCAAACAACCCGAATCTCTTCAAAGTTAGAGTGAACAGGCTTCTTCTGGGTAAGCTCACTCCGTCGTCGACTTTGTCTCTGTCACCTCTGACCTAGACTACAATCAAGAGCAAACCCATAAACAAAAAAAAAGATTCACTGGCGGCACTTTCTACAAGCTGTCATTGCTTTGTTAGTAAATATTGTACCTTCATCTTGGCCAGAGTATAGCTAACGCTTGCGGATTCAATCGTGTGGCATTATTACTTCTCATTATCTATATATATAAATTAATCGCTATTGGGTACGGCATCACGCAAAAGTGGCGACCGCGAACCGGAAAACGTTGCGTTGGAAGATCTCCTACCAGGTGGACTGATGACCTGGTGAAGGTTGCGGGATCCACTAGATACGAGACGCACGGGACCGGTCAATGTGGTGACGCTTGGGATTGGCATGTGTCTAGCAGTGGACGTCTTTCGGCTGATATGATGATGATGAATTCATAGCAATTATGTATAAAGATGTTTCGGTATCACTTAATGTATTTTTTTTATATTATTAGTTATGTTATTTCTAAAAGTTTCTATAAGTGTTGTGCTAACCTATCAATTGTGACACTTGACTGTAGTTTTAAGTCAATAATTATTATATTCAATTGTTACCAATTATTGTTGGTGAGCCTAATAAATAAATAGCAATACGTTTTGGTCAGATTCCCCGGCGCCGTCCACGGCGTTCCTGTCGGGTCGCCTGTCGCGCGCACTGGAGCACGCGCACGGGCGCTGGGGCGGCACGAGACTCAACTGGGCCGTGCAGAGCGCCGCCGCCGACTTCTTACATCTCATGCTGGCCAGCATGGCCCATCTTGCACCTAAAGCCAGGTAGATATCCTGTAATCCATATAGTCCTTAGTTTACTGGTGAAACAGCAAAATAATAAATTAAAAAAAAACATTTATCTGCGTGAATAAGGTAAGGAAAGTTCTTAGGCAATAATTACAGATCTCTTATTCTGCCTTTAATTTCGGCGTGCAAATTAGTCATAGAAGTTATTAGATCACTAAAGTCAGAATTCATACAAGCAGTCAAAAGTAAATAAAGATTAATTAACATAAATCATTATTAAATTAAAAATAAATTATATCACATAGATTGAAATTGGAACATTAAATTTTATGTATAATTATTATTCTCTACCTCTTTACAACTTATAATCTAAAAACTCCAGTACACTGTAAAAGTATTTATCAATAAGTAGATTTGTTAAAGAATAGTAATGTTTTTATGGCACTCGGAATTTTATTGTACAATTTAATGCACATAATATAACTGTTGTTGGATGTTAGCGTGAGATTCGTTTTTGGTCGATGCAACTTGTTAACATTATGTGATCGAGGGGCGTTATAACTTGTCGCTTGCTCAAAAAGTCCCTTATGTTTAAAAACAAATATCTTCCTGCCTTAGGCCCATGTTCCTTGGGGTCGGCGCAACACGTTTTATTCTTCCATACCAAGCTGTCCCCCATCACGCTATCACGGACTCCTTTTTCTTTAATATCACTCCTACAAAGTCCATCCATCTTTTCTTCGCGCGTCTCTCTGTCCAATTACTGTTGAAACATCACAGATGTTGTATATATTAAAACCACCTGCACCTGCCTTGTTATCTCTTCACCACCCTTGGTTGGTATAGAATGCCTAAGGCATTAGGTCCGCCATTATATATTTGTGCATGAAGTTATAAAAATAAATAAATAAAAGTTTGATTAATAGATAAAAAAGTTAGAAGTCAAAAAACCCGACTGCTTATGAAGCGAAGGATACATATTCGCGAGCTGGCTGACTAAAACCAGATGTATCCTCCGACTGCGCACACGATTTTCTTCTTGTTTACGTCTTTTAGTTCGCTTTTTAAGCAGTCGGGTTTTTTGAGTCTACTTCTATTTTTATACATTTTTAATAAACATTTTTTTTTTAATTTTGTACACTTATTTATTTATTTAATTATGTCACTCCAACGACTTATTCACTAAAACATGATTTGGGGTACTGTAACAAATTAAACTTAAATCTAGAGTGAACTTGTCACTTACAGGTGTGCACAGCACTTACATATTTAAAATTGTATAGTATTACATATAGGCTAACATAGAGTACATATGAAAATAGGCTAAAAAAAAAAACAAAACTACATGCTAACAAAATCGTAATAATCGAATATTAAAAAAAATAAAAACTAAATCAATGGACGACAGCACTGTTGCTGCGAGATACGTGTCCGACGTGCGCGCCACTGGACCTCAAATCCAGTCTCTCCGGGAGGCCATGGGCGCTTGAATTTATCCTTGAAGGCAGTCTCCGAATGGGGCGATGCCAATCTGGTCAAGTTCAATGCTGCTAAGACCCAGGCGTGTCTTTTTTCCGCTAAAAGGAGTCAATTCCACCCGGCTCCTACTTTCCGAGGTATAATCGTGCCGATAACGGACCATCTTGAGGTTCTTGGCATTACGTTGACATCGACGCTCAATTTCGGTCCATTCATTGAGGCAAAAGCTCAGCTGGCTGCCAAAAAATTGGGAATCCTCGCGAAGGTGAGACGGTACTTCACGCCAGAACAATTGCTCAACTTGTATCAAGCGCAAGTTCGATCATGCATGGAGTACTGTTCTCATCTCTGGGACGGATCTGCCAAGTACCAGCTGGATGCTCTTGAGTCGATCGTTCTCGTCGAATCTAGGCTCCAGAACCTCGAACATCGGCGCAGAGTTGCCAGCCTGTCGGTTTTTTATCGGTTACATTTCGGGGAGTGTGCGTTGGAATTGCATGAACTAATTCCTCCTAGCCCGTTCCATCATCGGACTACCAGACGTACGGCGATGCGTCATCGGTACATGGTGGACATCCCACCCATACGCACCAAACGTTTTGGGAATACTTTTATTATGCGTACAGCAAAGGAGTGGAATTCCCTGCCGGAGTCTGTATTTCCTGTTGGCTACAACCTGGGAGTCTTTAAGTCAAGAGTGAATAGGTTTCTTCTAGGCAAGCGTGCTTCATCGTCGACCACATCGTGGCCTACCATCAGGTGAGATAGTGGTCAAACGCAATCCTATCAAAAATAATAAAAAAAAAAAAATGTTGCTCTAAAGATTAACACAATCAATGACATAGTAAATAATAAATAAATAAAAATAAAATAAAAATAAAAAAGCCTTATATTTCTTACAAAAAAATACAAATATAAACTTATTTCTAATTATCTTCTAGGAGTATTTTATTTAAACTTATACCTTATATTTATAGATATATATTTTACTATTTATGTAAGAAGTCCTCGTTCTCGAAGGTGAAGGCCTCCTCTAGAGATTTCCAAGTATCACTGTTCTTCGCTGTCTCCATCCACTTTTTGCCAGCCGCTTGTATAATATCGTCAGTCCACCGGGCAGCTGGTCTACCTTTCTTTCTGGTGCCTGATGGGCCCTTCCAGGATGTTATCCTGACAGTCCATCTGTTATCTGTGAGTCTGGCTATGTGTCCAGCCCAACGCCACTTAAACTTTTTGCATTGGATCAGAGCGTCTGTAACTTTTGTCTTCTTTCGAATTATACTATGGGATATTTTTTGATTTTTAACATACTTCTTTCCATTCCTCTTTGACACGTCCTGATTTTTGCTTTCGCTTGATGTGTGAACTTCCAAGTTTGGCTAGCGTATGTTAATGATGGCAGTATGCAGGTAACCATAACTCTTTGCTTAACTTTGATCGGCATGTCACTTTTCATAATTTCTTTTAAGCTCCAAATTTTTTTCCAAGCATTCGAAACTCTCCTTTCTATTTCTAGTTCATTTCTTTGCTTCTCGAACGATAATTGTTTATCCAAGTATACATAGACGTCGACGTACTCCAGCGCTTCATTGTTTAAGAATACAGGGGACTTCCGGTAGTTTGTCATAAAATTGGTTTTACTGCGGTTAATTTCTAGTCCTACCTGCTGACTTGCGGCGTGAAGATCGTTTAACATCGACTGCAGCTCCATTTTGCTCTCAGACAGCAACACGATGTCGTCGGCAAATCTTAAGTGACTTATATATTTATTGTTTATATTTAGACCAACTCTTTCCCATTTTAGTTGTCCAATGACTCGTTGTAACACTGCTAGAAATAAAGGAGAGATGGGATCGCCCTGTCTTACTCCTCTTCTTATGGATATTGAAGGTCCAGTCGTCTCCAGTCGAATTCTACTGCTACAGTTTTCATATAGATATTGTAATACCTTCAAATATCCTGTTTCAATATTGTGCGTTTCTAGAGACTCCCATATTGACCGATGATCCAAGGTATCAATAGCTTTTCGATAATCGATAAATCCGATGTAGAGCGGCCTTTGAAACTCTTGATATTTGTCTATAATCATTTCAATAGAGTGGATATGATCCACAGTAGAGAATCCTCTTCTAAAGCCTGCCTGATCTACGGGCTGTTGGTTTTCTATGGTGCCTCTGATTCTCTTTTCTAAAATTGACGAGAATAATTTGTATATCGAAGACAGTAGGCTTATTGGTCGGTAATTGTTTATATCATTTGGGTCTCCTTTTTTATACAATAAAATGATGTCCGACTCAGTCCATTGTTTTGGTGTAGTCGCCGTTTTCAGCACGAGGTTAAATAGCAGTGTTAGAGGACTCACCAAATAGGGTGCTCCTAGCTTCAGGACTTCGTTGGATATTTTATCAGGTCCTGAACTTTTTTCAGATTTCAATTTATTTATACCCTTCAACACTTCAGCCTCCTCTATGTCTAGAATATCGGACGATGTTTCTTTTGACAGAGTTGAAGCCGAAGCTGGCTCTCCACTATATTCACGCCTGTACAGAGTTTTATAGAATTTTGTTGCAACTTGAAGTATTTCATTTCTATTACATGTAGTTTTATTTGAAGCTTTAAGTCCTTCTATCCAAGTTTTATGAAGTCTAAGTTCTTTATTGGCTGGCTCTCTTTAAACTTCCAGACTGTAGTACATATTTTTCAATGGTCTTCTTACGATGGATGTTGTAGTCATGCCGGATGTATTTATTTATGAGTTTGTAGAGAGCTTTAAGCTCGTTTTTCATACTTCTAGTTTTTGATTTTGTTTTTTGGAGAAGTTGCCGTCTTGATATTACTTTTTTTGTTTTGTCTGATAAAACAGAAGGCATGTTTGAGTGTTTTGAAGAATTATGTGCCTCTTTTAGACCATTTCCTATTGCAATAACGATTTTATCGTGAAGTTCTTGCGCTGTTTGACTTTGTTGCCAGGTAGTACTGTTTACTAAATTTTTGTGAACTGATTCTATGTATATTTTTACTTCTGCTTCGTTTTTTAAGGTACTTTTTGTGTTGTTTTTGTAAGATTTTCTATTCTTCCTCAAATGTTGTAGCTTAAAAGTCGCCCTTATTAGTCTACGGTCGCTGGGATATTGTACGTTGATTACTTCTATATTGTGAGCATATTTTTGGAGATTTGTTAGGATGTAGTCCACTTCATTTTTTACCTTGCCATCTGGTGATTTCCAGGTCCATCTTTTATTATAATTCTTTAAAAAAAATGTGTTTAGAATTGAAAACTTGTTCTCACGTGCAAATTGTATAAGCCTACTTCCTCTATTGTTTCTATTGCCATAACCATGACTTTTCATTATCACGTTTTCTTCTTGTTTTGGTTGGCCAATTTTGGCGTTGAAGTCGCCGATGACCATTATATATTTTCTAGACATTTTAATGCATTATTTACAGTGGTATAAAACAGTTCAATATCTTCATCGCGTGCTGTTGCTGTTGGAGCGTAACATTGTATTATGGTTATTTCAATGTTATCGATATTTAGCTCGAGTAGAGCCACCCGTTCTGAAAATCCTTTAAAAGATACAATGTTTCTCTTAAGGCGCTTATTCACAATGAATCCTACTCCATATAATCCCGGTGTTTGTCCCATATAATACAGTATGAAGTTTTCATGTTCTTCTATAGAGTTACCAATACGTCTAGTTTCAGCTAAGCCTAGATGACGTCGTATTTGATATTTTTCAGGGCTTCCTTTAGCTCCAAAAGATGAGAGTAAGATGATAGCGTTTTAACATTATATGTTGCCACATAAAGGTGGTTTTTCTCGAAATTGCTACCTGTATTAATTTCTCTAGAGGGTTTCGGTCTACGTCTCCCACGGGGACCAGCCGTGTTGGGAGAGGTGGAGAGAGAGGGGTGTCTAGACTTGTAAAGGCTTTAGACGCGAGAGTCAGCTGCGAAGGACGCAAGAAGCTCGTTATATTTTGCGATTTATTTCTCTTGGGTACTTGCTTCGTCTGTTCTACATTATATGACGGTTATACGTTGCTTTTGGCTTCAGGAGACTCCGATAGAAATCTTTTACCAGACGTGGTCTCTTTGGGTACGTCGGTTTGACGCTCTTTATTTGACGGTTTATCGTTATTTATAGCTTCGGGAGACTCTAATAGAAATACTTTACTTGATGAAGTTTTTCTGGGTAAATCGTTTTGTTGTTCTTTAGATTTGATCTTGACTATTTTGTCATACATCAGGAGAAAAGGTCCTTTTCCCCTGATGTACGTTTTCGTTGCAGTTCATCCTGGAGCTCTTTGCGTTTTTGTAGAACAGCCGGTGAATAGTCTTCTTTTATATAAATGCCAGTATTTTCTAAAGCTTTCTTCTTTTTTAAAATTTGTAGTTTTTTACTTATCGTTGTGATTGTGACTACGATGGGTCTTGTTTTGTCTTTATTTTTCCCTAGCCTGATCGCTGCTTTAATTTCCCATTATGAGCAAACTATATTCATTTTCTTGTTTATAATATCCAGAATACAGCTAAGTAGGTTTTCGTTATTTTTTTCTAATTCTGGGACACCAAAGAAAACTATGTTTTTCCTTCTCATCTGCGTATCCAAAAAATCAATAGTTTTTTGTTGTTCTTCTATTTTTTCCTCTAGCTGTTTTGTTTTCGACTCAATACGGTCGAATTTATCGTCGATATTTTTATTTATAGCATCCTTAATATTCTCTTCCATATCTTTCATACCTTACTTCTGTTGTGCTAACTCTTTTTGTATATTGTGTAGAGCTTTCAATTCCTCTTCCATTGTTAAGGTTACACTAGTCGAAATTTTTCCATACAAACGTAGTCTAGGGATTATTCCACTGTTTGACGATGTACGTTCAAAATAAAAAGTGATCGCAATTTGTATCATCATTATCTAGCCCTGTATGGAAGCGAAAAAGTAAAAAAATAAAATGTTTGAATGTTATGAGCGACGAAAGTTCCACATTTCGTCACTAATTTTAACGCATTTTTGGGGGCAAATAAATACCTCCATACAGGGATAGATTAGTAGTTCAACAATGCATATAATTTTATTTTGAACAGATAGATTTAGTAGTTTTTTCATGATATCTAGACTGCCAAAGATCTGTTTATAAAATTTCGCGCGCTCGGTTTCGTCCTAAATCATTATCCATTTCGCTAAAAATTTGCAAAAGTGTGTATTCCTACGCGAACTGACTTCCTACTGCTCATCACAGTATCTGTCTCTTCCGCTCGTGTTGTCGGTTGATATAAAATGCATTTCAACCCCGCGCACAAAATAGTTCGTGCCGTCGACTAGTGTACCCTTAATTGCTATTAACGCCCTCTGGCGAGCTTTACTAGTAGTAAGAAGTCGTAGTAACGACGTTAGGATTGATTAGGATCACGAAGTTCAGCTACTCGTCCACAGATGGCGCTGTTATGATTTTGCAGTTTTGGTTTGATTTAGGTTATGTTTATGCCAAATTCACAAATAATAGTTTTTTGCTAATTCTTGCACTTGTTGTAAACTTAGACTGACCTTCTGACTCCACTGTTGTATAATTTAACTCCACACGATGTGTGTTATTCGTTTTTTTTGTGTCGATCTTTCGGTAATAATTTCCTAGTTATCGTTGTAAGTTCGTAGATTTGGAGTTCAATAACAATCTTCTTGATGTTTTGCACTATACTTGACAAAACTACACAACTTTAGATGTATGACAAACGATATTTATATTTTTATTCACAAATTTACACAGAGTTGATGTCAACAGTGGCACACTAGCGCCCTCTCCTCCCACATAGTAAATAGTAATTAATAATATATGAGTAAGTGATAATATTAATAATAATGTAGATATAGATATTAATAAAACTTAAAAGTGTTGTATATTTGTGAAATTATCTCTTAAAACCCTTTATTTTGATACCCCACATGAGGAGATAGGAAAAAGAAAAGAAAATGGGTGCCCACTATATGACGCCCAAAATTGACGCACAAAATTGTAATTTTTTCTATTTGCCAATTTTAATGTAGCCAGTGCACCTGCAAAGTAAAGACGAATCGATTGACGTAAGAATCATCAAAATCGGCCAACGCGTTTGGTCTCTAGAACGCCACATAGGAACAAACATACATACAAACATAGACTGATAAACACATTACCCACTTTCGGTAGTCGGGTAAAATAAATGAACTAGTACGAGTTCATTTATGTTTGCTCTCAATGGTTATTTTGTCAATGACAATGAAGTCTATAAAATAATTAAAAGTTGAGAATGGCTTAAAGCCTGATCCGCACTGGCTTACAACTTAAAGGTCGGATTTTTTATTTATTTTTCTTCTCTGCAGGTTTTGTCTCAGTTTTCACGACGAAGTCAGATATTTAGCGTCAGATGACTGTAAATACGAAACTGCGCTAGCGCTGCAAATAACGAACTTACTGACCAGAGCGTTTTGTTCACAAAGGTTAGTATTCTTTAACTAATGCCTGCGCCCAAGCCATGGGTAAAGGTAGAATCAAACTTTAAGGTGGAATGGAACACTCTGCGTGTCGCTGCACAGTAGCAAGTTCGTGTGACAGCGGACAGGGCTGGGGCATAAGTCGTTTTTTACTTACTGCGCAGCGGAAAGCGAACTTCAAAGACAACAATAACTTTGAATCGACCTACACTAAATCATCGCAAGGCAGTTCAAGGTTCATAGTTGCTCGGCACATGGTTCAAAATTGCTTATCGTGACGAAGCTTACGGCAACCAATACCATTGTTATTAACGCTTACCTCACCTGCATAGAAATCTATAAATCTGCGTTTTTTCTTTTTCAGAGTCGGAATAAACGATCTTCCTCTATTAGTAGCATTCTTTACTGCTGTAGAAGTGGATCAAGTATTAAGAAAAGAGTCGACCCTTAACTGCACGACACCATCCAATCCTCACGGCTTAGATAACGGCTATGGAATCCCTAATGGAGAATCTTTGAATATATTTGAAGTATTAGATAAATGTAAATTAAATAAATCTATTGATTAACATGTGTTTGTTTTTATTGTCAACGCTTTTTTTCATTCGACTACGGCGAAGCCAAAAGGAGAGTAATGGGAAGTATGTACTGTTCCCTCATCACTATCACTACATATTATAAAACTAGCTGACCCGGCAAACTTTGTTTTGCCATAAAAACACCAAACATTCATCTACCCTACACCTACCCTTTTCAACCTTTTTAATTGATAAAAAAAAATACAGACAAAAGTTTATTCACCCTTTTTAAATAGTTTCCACAAAATACAATTCTGAACGCATGCATAAATGTCAATCACAGTATTTGACAGGATGACAGGAGGAAAACAAATGTTTGACAGGTACGAAACAAAGGAACATAATTAAATGGAAAATGATTCATTTTCATAATTATTTATTAGTAAATTTTTCATTGTTTTTAAAATGTATTCTGCTATTCAGGGCGGAGACAAATCCAATGAAACAAAAACCATGAAAATTGATCCAGCCGATCTCGAGTTATAAGTGTTGTAACAAACCCGTCTTTGTTTTATATATATAGATAAATTGTAGTTCTAAAAACTAAAAAACACGCTTTAATGGTAAATTGAACTCAAAAGTCGCTAATCCTGAAGATCTTGGTAAGGCTAATGGGACAAACAATTTAAACGCGCACGGTAGAATCAACATTTATTACTTGATAATTTTAATTTTTGTTTGACTTTCAAAAGTGCCGCTTATTGGCCTAGTTGAATAAATATATTTGACTTTGACTAAATTATTGCATTGTCATCGGTCCTTGATATGTGTGCCAAGTTTCAAATCAATCGACGTTTTCAAGGGGGTGAAAATAACGTTCAAAGATTCCGTTACATTGATACAAAGATAGATAGTTACACAAATACATACATACCAAGCTAATTATTAATACATTTATTTCAGATGTCAATCCATACACAAAATAAAACATTGAATAATACAAACACAAATTAAACCATAGAATTACAAATTAGATTATTAAAAAATTAAACTAATAACATACATTAAATAGTATATTATGCAACTAGTGAATAAAGGACGGTTTTAAAGCGAGGGCCATAGATGAATCACGAACAAGTAAAGGATTCTAAGAACTGAATCACGACCGTAGGGAGGGATTCACGATGATTGAATCACGAGCATAGCGAGTGATTCAAGTGTTAGAATCCTGAGCGACGCGAGCGATTCATGGCCCTCGATATAAATCCGTTTTATTCAAGAGTTGCATACTATATTTTATACCATGACTACGAGAAAAAGAAAGATTCAAGCGAAGACCGAAGCGAAGGATCCATGATGATTGTCTGTAGCTTGTCTTTTGTTTTTTAACTTTGTTGCCAGGAATTGGAAATCAACTATGAGGCTGAAAAATTGTTTTGAAAATAGAGATCTCTAGATTGAAATTTGTGAAATTGGAAATTTATTTATTTTCTATTGAATTCAGCCAAAATCTTGTTTTAGTATATTAACGGCAATGGCAGCTTTATTCTTTGAACCAAATTGATGGAACTGTTTTGATAATAGAGATCTTTAGATAAACCTTTTCGAATGAGGATTATTTTCAGTGTAATTCAGATCAAAACCTTTTCTTGTACATAAAGGAAATGGGAGCTTTTGCCCAAAACATTATTTTTCTAGTACATTATAGGAAATGGCGGCCTTTTACCCCAAAAAAATCTTATTTTTTATAATTTTTTCTAATCATTGAAAGCCAGTTTTACCGTCTTACCTGTGCAGCCAATAAGCCTTGAACATGCAAGTTTGTAATCAATTGCATCGTCATTTACTTGAAAAATATATTCTAGAAAAGTGGACCTTTTTAGCTTTATAATTAAGCTTTTATTATCTTGTCATTTGACAAGAATTTGGGCGTTTTTCTTTAATTGGCCCTTGTTTTGTAGTGAGCCTTGCACATGCAAGTTTGTAATCAATTGCATCGTCATTGAATTGGAAAATATATTCTAGAAAAGTGGACCTTTTTAGCTTTATAATTAAGCTTTTATTATCTTGTCATTTGACAAGAATTTGGGCATTTTTCTTTAATTGGCCCTTGTTTTGTAGTGTTTCTTGAAATGACATTAGAAAACAAGCTTTTAATTTCCTTCGCATTCATTGTACTAAGCATAGGTAACTCAGCATAATCTTTGCGTTAACTCAAGCGCAGTTTACTGCACTAAGTTTTAAGTGTCAAAGTAGGTATCTCTACTTTGTACGGCAGAAACCGTTAGGTATCACGTTTGTGATTTTATTGCCACATCGACAAGAGAGGTTGTCCATGTATCAATTTTATTAAGGCAAGTACTTGTTGTATTTTGGCTCTGACTACGTTTTGCTCAATCTAGTGTTTGCTTTTGCTGTGCTGTAATCAAATTACAAGTAGGCTCGCATATTAGTACTTTGAGCGCGACCTACATTAGAGAATCTGTCAATTGTGCAGCAGAGCATAGACGTAGCATTTTGTACATAATAAAAACTCAGAGTTCAATTAGAAGTGTATTGAGTAGGACAACTTGCATTTTTATTTAAATTCAGGCTAGTTGACACTCACTGATATATAATGTCATTTACTACTTACATTGACATTGACAAAACTTAATGTTCTAGTGCATGTTGCATTAGCTCCATTCGAATAAACTTCTTGCATTATTGATTTCATTTTTATATAATCAAAATGCTAATTATAAAATTAACAAACAAGTTTATTTTTACTTTGAACTGATTGTGCTCTACTCATAACAGGAGCTCAGTGTGTCTTTGTTTACGTAGGAATGTTTAAATAAACAAACTCTAGCTAGCAAGCCGCACAAAAAGTCCCTTAAGTACCTGTCAAGTGCCAGATTGCCAGCTAACTCGAGTCCCAGTCCGGCACCTCAGGAAACGGTTATTTTTTTTGTTGATTGAATATTTTTTTATTCTTTTTGAGTAGAATAGTCAGTGAAAAATGCATTTGGTTTGATTATTATTTAACCTTAACAAATTTCATGATATCTATTTAGTTTTAACAACAAGGTAATATCTAGTTAGGCATCACCTAGTTTCGAAGTTATCGATGTGAAATTTTGTTTTGACCCAATAATAATTTGTTTCAATAAATTGGCATCAATTAACGATTATCGTTGGATCAATTTATTTTAGATCCAATAATATCTTTCGATGTGATTGATATCATTTATTTCGACCACGGTTAAATCAATGGAACTTTCATTTTAGATCCAATAATGTCTTTCGACAGAATTGACATCATTTCTTTTCGACCATGATTAAACCATTGGAACTTTTGATATGATTGACATCATTTATTTAGACCACAGTTAAGTCATTGGAACTTTCATTTTAGATCCAATAATGTCTTTCGACAGAATTGACATCATTTCTTTTCGACCATGATTTAACTATTGGAACTTTTATTTTAGATTGTTATTGATCCAATAATGTCTTCTGACAGAATTGACATCATTTCTTTTTCGACCATGATTGGAACTTTCATTTTTGGTCCAATAATATCTTTCGATAGAATTGGCAATTGATGTGTCGTTACCATTTTTCAAATAACGTAACGAAACTATTGATCGTTGGTCAAAGTTTGACAAAACTATCTATTTTGGCACTATCTATTTCTAAAAGTTTAATGTGTTACCCTACGGATTAACTTAAACACATTTACTAATATAATTATAGTATACGATGAACTTCCCGTCGTACTAGTATACGACGAACTTCCCTTCGTACTTTACCAGGCTTAGGACTGGCTGGATTTCACGTCATGCTATTAATATTGCATTTCTGTGATTGCTAGTACAAATCAAGATAGTGAATCGAAATTCAAAACAAATGTATCGCAGGTTACACTCGCAAAGTATACCACAAAGTCAAAATTCGAAACGAAATTGTACATAATAATAATATCGTCCTAATTTACTTAAGAATAAGCTACATTTTCGCATTGCCAAATTCAACTAAACATCCAACCCGAAGAGTATAACTCTCCTACTCGCACGCGTTAAAATGCTATATCTGGCTTATTCACTTCAACCAGCTACGTTAACAACTTTAAGTACTTATGTTATTGTTTGTGGGGATTTATAGCGTTGTGACAACAGCTTTGGTTTCGTTTCGTAATTAACAAATGATGGTTGAGAAATATATAGTTTTGAAAAATAGACAGTTTTGAAAATAGATAGTTTTGCTTTGTTTATTGGTCATTAATATTGAGTGCGATGGATCGTTGTATAAGTTACCTATATACGTTGGCAACGTTCCATCGCTATAATTGCAAACGGATTTGGTCAACTGAATTTGAATTTTCATTGCTGTCGAAATGTAGAATTTATTTGAATTTCATAACCACATTTCGGAACACGGTTTTGTTTATTTAAATGAGTGAAGTAATGCTTTCATCGATCTAAGCAGCACATCCCTCAGCTTATCGCCGACGCAGATCGCTCATAGATAGGCAGATAATTATGAAAATAAACATTCTACTAAATTTCACATAAATATTGGCATTACTACAAATCATCCTTACTCATTTTATCTTTTTTTTTTTCAAAACTCATTCAATAAAATAATATTTTTGTTGCTGACCATTTTATTTATTTTTTTGTAAGTGGGACACTATTTGATTTAATCACTTTACTTACTGCGCTTACACTTGTCGCCAATGTGGTGTTCACTAATAACACTAGTTAGGGTTTGGGTTATGTAATAAAACAACCAGATTTATCAGTAAGTAGCCAGCACTGAATGGGAAGTCTGAGCACCGCTGGTGCGATCTAATAATGAATAGACATAAACATTCAAGTGCTGTGCTACGTATATGAAGTGGACTGTATTTGGTTGTTCGTTGGAAGAATGAAAATACTGTCGTGATTCGTATCTTCAATTTTATTCCTTATTGTTATTACAACTGTATATTATTACAATTGTAGAGCTGAAGACTGACTGTGTCCGACTGTGTCTCTGCCTCCAAACGGTCCGACCTTTATACTCAGACCGCTAGGCGCGAACAATGGCGCCCCTCTCTCTCAATGGCGCTCGGGTATGGCGTCATAGAAATGCCGTAATTATCAATATTATCTTACTTAAATCTACACAAATTATACATTTCCTTAATCTACATACTTAATTCTACCTAGGAAACATATAAAGCTGTAAAAAGGTCAACACAAAAATCTTATCTAACCTAGATTCCTCCCTACTTATGAGCTATCAAAACATGCATAATCTTACCTAATTATCTACGTTTTCTCTAGTTCTTATATGTATTACAGTAGTTCTCATATGTTTTGTACTCATACTTTTAAACTCACATGGAACCTACATCAATTATATTTTAACATTCACGTGTTATTTTTAGTACCACGAAAAGAGAAATTTACACTAACTAACGGGATATCATATTTTCTCACGCAGACCCCGGTAATGTGTTTTGGGATAACAACAATAGTCCATTCAAGGTTTTATTAAGGCGGCGTACGGGTCTGCAGACAATAAGCATTTATAGTTATTTATTTTTCAAAGCGGTAAACCTTTGACAAACAAGGCGTTCACCGTTACGGAGCCATTAAACATGGATTGTTTCTTTATTTTTACAAAATGCCGACAACGGTCAGGGTTATTGCTTCATTCAAAGATTCGTTAAAAAGACCCAAACACATGTTCGCCATAAACACCGTTATAGGTCTACGTGGGAAGCCCTTATGCTAAAAAATCACCACGCAACGTACAAAGCCATGCGTCCGTTACAGTTCTCCCCCCGGCGCAGCTCGCGTAGCCTCCTTTGTTGACACGACGACGAGCTTGCTCACGGGGCGTCGGAAGGTGCCAGTCCTGGTGCGCACCTCGACGACTCTGATGCCGCCATCCGGTCCGCGATGCGTGCGCTCGACGATTCCCATCGGCCATGTGTTCCGTGGCAGCGTGTTGTCGACCACGAGGACCACGTCACCGGCTTGAATGGGTCGCACGTCGTTCCGTGGCTCGCCGCGAGGTACCAACGTGGGCAGGTACTCGCGTAGCCATCGTCGCCAGAAGTGGTCAGCGAGCGCCTGACTAGCTCGCCATGTCCTCCGGTCGTCCTCTTCGCAGGGTCCTGTCGTCGGCAGCCCCTTAGACGACCCCAACAAGAAGTGGTTGGGGGTTAGGGCCTCGGGGTCGCTGGGATCCACACTGACGTGTGTCAGCGGTCGCGCATTGATCGAGAACTCAGCCTCAGTGAGCAGAGTCCTCAGTACTTCTTCCGCCGGCGCCTTCTCTCGCAGGGTCACGCTGAGCGCCGTCTTCACGGAGCGCACCATACGTTCCCACGCGCCACCTTGGTTGGGCGCGCCGGGAGGGATGAAGCGCCACTCCAAGCGATGCAGTAGCCCCTCATCTCGCAGGGCAAGCATCCACTCGGCGTAGGCGTGGCGTAGCTCCTGGTCGGCCCCGCGAAAGTTAGTCGCGTTGTCGGAGTACATCACTCTCGGCCAGCCTCTGCGCGCGGCCATTCGTCTCAGCGCCATGATTGCTGAGTCGGTGGAGAGTGAAGCGACAAGCTCGATGTGCACGGCGCGGGAGGTGAGGCACGTAAAGAGTGCGCCCCACCTCTTTTCTCGGCGGCGTCCTACCTTGACCATTATTGGCCCAAAATAGTCCACCCCACAGTTGGTGAACGGGCGGTGAAAAGGGTCAAGGCGGGCGTGTGGCAGGTCTCCTGTAGCTGGGGTTTGCGGCCTCGCCCGCCTCGTTTTGCAGAAGGCGCAGCTCCTCTCGACAGCGCGTACCGTGGGTCGCAAGTGAATGACCCAGTACCGCTGTCGCAGGTCGTTCGTCACACGCTCCCTATTGGCGTGGCCTGCAGCGCAGTGCTCCCGCAGCACGAGGAGCTTAGTCAGCTGATGTCGGCCGTCGAGTATAATAGGCCGCTTCATCTCGGTCGGGGCGGGAGAGGCCTCGATCCGGCCCCTCACTCTTAGGACGCCGTTTTCCAGCACTGGATCCAGCCTGTACAATCGACTCGCCCTCGTGAGCGGGCGAGCAGACTGGATCTTCTTCATATCTTCCCCGAAGCTGTCCTCTTGTGCTTGTTTGATTAGTTCAGCCTCGGCGCGCTGGATATGATGATACTCCATCCTTGTTGCTCTTCGTCTGCAGATATCAGTGAAAGCGATCGCTCGAGCGACGGCTCTCACCAATACCTCATACTTTGAGAAGCGGGCCGGGTTCGGTAGCCAGCTATCTCGCTCCGTTTCTTCTCTCGTGTGAAGGACCTCCTCGTCCTCCTTGTCATCCGTCGACGTCGTGGGCCACTGCTCTTCTGGCAGGAGCAAGAAGTCCGGTCCTTGAAACCATCTATCCGTGGCGCAGATGGGCGTGTCGATGAGCCGAGTGGCGTCGTCCGCTACGTTGCTTGCAGTAGGCAGCCAACGCCACTCTTCTTTCTGGGTCAACTCTGCGATCTCTCCCAGCCGATGCGCAACGAATGGCGTGTAGCGTCGCACGTCGTGATGGATCCAGCGCACCACGGTAGATGAATCGGTCCAGTAGGTCGTCTGGCCGATGATGACTCGGTGCTCCCTTCTTATCGTCTCAGCGAGTCTTGCTCCAATCACTGCGGCTTGTAGCTCCAGGCGCGGTATAGTTTGCGCCCGACGAGGCGCCACCTTAGCTTTGGCGGCCACCAACACGACGTTCAGGCTCCCATCGACGTTTCTTATTCGCCAATAGGCCACAGCTGCGTAGGCTTGCTCGCTGGCGTCGCACAGTATGTGTAAGTCGACGCGTTCATACTTTTGCGTCACGTAACAGCGCGGTAGTCGCAGCTGAGCGAGTTCAGTCAGGCGAGCGAGCCAGGAGGCGAAGAGCTCGTTCTCTTCCTCGGGGATTTGCTCGTCCCACGTCGTCTGAAGGCGCCACAAGCTCTGCAGTATGATCTTCGATCGTATTGTGTAGTGGCTCAGCAACCCAAGCGGGTCGTATATGGACATCACGGCGCTGAGGGCTTCACGCTTAGTCGGGGCGCGCGTTCTCGCTCGTACTTCAGCCGGGACTCGGTTCATAGATGTGTTGAACCCCAGCTCATCGCGCTCCGCGTCCCAATGCAGCCCCAGAATCTTGCTCTCAGGCTGCTCACCCCCCAATTGTGTAGGAGAGGTGGCGTGCAGCTCGGTGGGCACGTCGCGTAGCACCGTCTTGTTGCTGGAGCTCCAACCTCGCAGCGTGAACCCTGCGTGCGCGTGCACTGCTCTCGTTTCCTCTACTGCTTTCCGTGCTTCTTCAGCGTCTTCATAGCTGGCCACCAAATCGTCCATATAGTGACTTCCTTTGATGGCCTCCAGCGCCCGCGGGTACTCCTGCCCATGTACGTCTGCGTTGTGGTTGCGAACGTAATGGGCCATGTACGGGGAGCTCGCGGCGCCGAATAGCATACTGGTCATCTTGTATTTCCTCGGCGGCTCTTGTCGGTCGTCACCTCTCCACAGGAACTGTTGCGCTGGTTGGTCCTCCGGCCTTATCCTGATTCTCAGGAACATCTCCTGCACGTCTGCTGTAATCGCTACCACCTTCTCTCGGAACCTAAATAGGATTCCTGGCAGCGACAGCAGTAGGTCGGGTCCCTCCAACAGTTCGTCGTTTAGGCAGACGCCGTTGCTCTTCGCTGCTGCGTCGAACACTAGCCTATGTTTGCCGGGCTTGTTCGGGTTCTGCACGGCGAAATGTGGCAGATACCAACAGATGGCACTCGCTCGCTCCGACCCGTCGCATGGCGTCGCGTACCCTTTGTCCAATAGGTTGTTAACCTGCTTGGAATACTCAGCCGCGAACTGTGGGTTGGCGTCCATCTTCTGCTCGATCTTCTTCAGCCGGCGGAACGCTTGATTGTAGCTAGGCGGCATAGTGACCTCGTCTCGTCGCCATGGCAGCCCAACCTCGTACCCGGTGTCAATCTTCCTGATTGTCCTTCCGACTATGTCGATGGCCCGTTGATCGCTCGCCTTGACTCTCGGCCTTCCTTGTATGCCGAGCGCGTCGATCCTGAAGTGGGCTTCGACTAAGTCGTGGAGTTCCTGGCTGCACGCACCCGTAGTTCGGTTGGGCTCGTATACATGCAGCACGTTCCCTTCTTTGATGATGGTCTTGCGTGGTGCGGTTCCGTGTACCACCCATCCGAGTTGCGTTCTTGATGCTGCCGGTTGGTTAGGGCCGCCGATTCGGAGCTCACGGGACACGATGCACTCCCAGTGGTCTGTACCCACTAGAAGCCCGGGGCGCGCCAGTTCGTAGCACACCTCTTCTGGGGTCAGGTCCCTCAGGTGCTCGTAATCCAGCAGCGTGTCGGGAATGGACTGTTGGTGAAGCCGGAGATCCTTCATGGTCCTCGCTCTGACCCTGTAGCTTTCGTCACTCTTCAGTCCCTTCACGTTGATATTCACTACTTGGCTGCCCATATCTCGCTGCGACATGTTGACCCCGCTCAGGTGGAGCGGCCGTGATGGCCCTTCTGCCCCGACGCTCGCCGCCAGTGCTTCGTCCACTAGGGTGATCGTGGCCCCTTCGTCTAGGAGTGCGTAGGTCTTGACCTCCCCCCGTGGTCCGGACACGATGACAGGGCACATCTTGAGCAAGACTGCCCGTGGCCCGGTAGCGGGTTGGGTAGCCACAGACAGGACCGCTTCCTCCTTCCGTGGTTCAGCCTTCCCCATGTCTTCCGTCTGCGCTTCGCGTACCGCTTGATGGAGCGTCGCGTGATGCGGGCGGCGACATTGATCCATGCCGCACAGCTGCGCCTTGCAACTTATGCGCCTGTGTTGCTTCTGGGCGCATTTGAAGCAAATCTTATTAGATTTAAGAAAGCTCCATCGCTGCTCTACTGTTAGCGCCTTGTACTGCGGACACCGCGTCAACAGGTGGGCTTGCTCGCACTTAGGGCACTTGTCCTTTTCTTCTTCCCTTCCCTCGGTCGTAGTGAACACGCTCGCCTTCTTCTTGAGTGTCACGATGGGTCGAGTTTCCTTTCTCGGTGCGGCGGCGCTTGTAGACGGAGCGTACGTATATCGTAACGCTCGGTCCGCCTCTCGCATTAGAAACCGTGACAGCACGACGATTTCCGGATCCGTTGTCCCTTCTTGATCGTAGGCGTAGTCACACCAGCGGGATCGGAGATGCGGGCTGAGCTTGTCCAGTACTTCCCGGGTCATAAAAGGGTTGAACAAGTAACCTCTTCGATCGATTGTTTGCAGTACGCAAATTATGTTCTGTAGCTTGACAGCGAAACTGTTGAGTTCTGTGGCCGATGTACCAGGTTTTGGAAGCTTCTTGAGGTCATCCAGTGCCCGGTCGATGATGACTTCCGGTCGTCCGAAGCACTGTTCAAGAGTCTTCATAATGACGCCTGGATCAGTGGCCGTATGTAGAAGGGCGGCCACGGCGTCTCTTGCTTCTCCTTTGAGGCAGCTTCTCAGCCTTTGTACGTTCTCGGCTGCTGTAACCTGGTACATATCTGTCGAATCTCGTACAGCCGCCTTGAATGGCAGCCACTCGTTGGCCGCTCCGGAGAATGTAGGTAGCTCCGTGTGCCTAGGCCTAGGTCGGGCCATTTTTTCTAGTGTTGCTGCCAAGTGCTCAATGCTGTCCTTTGCTCTTATGGGGGTCGGCGATCTCGTTCTAGACACGAAGCGTATCTGTTTGGATTCTCTTGGTCCCTCCTCCCCCCGTGAGTTGAGGGGGTTCGTCCTCAGCCATTCATCCACCATTCGATGAGGCTCTTCGCGTGGACGAGAGGGCTCTTGTTCCTCTTGTACGCTTTCTTCATCGTTGATCGCTGACACCTCCACTGCTAGTCTCTTCTTGACTAGCTCTTCTTCCAGTGCCAGTTGCTGGGTCCGGATGGCTGCTAGTTTCTCTGCAGCCTCCAGTTCCGCTATCCGTAGCCTTGTTGTGACGCTTGTCGTCGACCGTTGCGACCTCATTGTCCTGGTCGGTGATGTCATTCGCTGTCGGATCGCGGTGTTTGTCGTCTGTGCACTGGAAGGCCCCGCTGCGCTGTTGTGTGCCATTCTCGGAAATGGTGATGCTGGTGGGTCCGGTGAGAGTCTTCTTCTTCGCTCCCGTTCGATCAGCGCCGCTTCCTGGCGGCGCGCCTCCTCTTCTTGGACGCGTCGCGCTTCCTGTTCTTGGATGCGTAGCTGTTCTTCTATCTCGGTTGCGTCTCCCTGGCTCCTTGTGAACACCATCTTGAGTATAGCCGCACGTTCAGTTTGGCAAGGCGGGTTAGTACCTCTTCGGTTCGGTACTTCAGGTGAAACCGGTCGGCTCGGTTCGGTAAGCCGGTCGGGTTCAGTTGTGTTGAAGCCGGTCAGGTTCAAGACCGGTTAGGTTCGAAACCGGTCCTGTTCCGTACAGCTTTGTTCTTACCGCAGATCTTCTTACTTCGTCTGCGGCTCGGTGACAGCCGGGTTCCTTTCTTCGCTCTTGCCGCAGATCTTCGTACTTCGTCTGCAGCTCAGTGGTTCTGGTTGCAGCGGGTTCTTCGTTCTTGTATCCGCTGCTTGATGGACCAGACTGTAGTGGGCCTGGTTGCCGCTGGTTCTTGGTTCTTTATCCGGCTCGAAGGACCAGACTGAAGTGGACTGTATTTGGTTGTTCGTTGGAAGAATGAAAATACTGTCGTGATTCGTATCTTCAATTTTATTCCTTATTGTTATTACAACTGTATATTATTACAATTGTAGAGCTGAAGACTGACTGTGTCCGACTGTGTCTCTGCCTCCAAACGGTCCGACCTTTATACTCAGACCGCTAGGCGCGAACAATGGCGCCCCTCTCTCTCAATGGCGCTCGGGTATGGCGTCATAGAAATGCCGTAATTATCAATATTATCTTACTTAAATCTACACAAATTATACATTTCCTTAATCTACATACTTAATTCTACCTAGGAAACATATAAAGCTGTAAAAAGGTCAACACAAAAATCTTATCTAACCTAGATTCCTCCCTACTTATGAGCTATCAAAACATGCATAATCTTACCTAATTATCTACGTTTTCTCTAGTTCTTATATGTATTACAGTAGTTCTCATATGTTTTGTACTCATACTTTTAAACTCACATGGAACCTACATCAATTATATTTTAACACTTTCACGGACACTCAGATGAAATTGACATTCTGAAAATGACACTAAAATTTTTCATACAAAATAATACTACGCGTATAGCCGGACTGCCGTAATAAAAAAACCTGGGTACCTTTAGTATGACGTCACGTCGATAACCGGTACCGTCGACAGGCGGACTGTCGTATCAAAGAAGTTAGTTTACTTGGTATATGGCGATCCGCCCGTAGCCGGTACCGTCTACAGGCGGACTGTCGTATCAAAGGAGTTAGTTTACTTGGTATATGGCGATCCGCCCGTAGCCGGTACCGTCTACAGGCGGACTGTCGTATCAAAGGAGTTAGTTTACTTGGTATATGGCGATCCGCCCGTAGCCGGTACCGTCTACAGGCGGACTGTCGTATCAAAGGAGTTAGTTTACTTGGTATATGGCGATCCGCCCGTAGCCGGTACCGTCTACAGGCGGACTGTCGTATCAAAGGAGTTAGTTTACTTGGTATATGGCGATCCGCCCGTAGCCGGTACCGTCTACAGGCGGACTGTCGTATCAAAGGAGTTAGTTTACTTGGTATATGGCGATCCACCCGTAGCCGGTACCGTCTACAGGCGGATTGTCATCTCAAAGGAGTAAGTTTACTTGGTATATGGCGATCCGCCCGTAGCCGGTACCGACTACAGGTGGATTGTCGTGTTATAGGAGTTAGTTTAGTCTCCGGTATGACCTTTCGTCCATAGGCGGATCATCTGTAGCCGGATTGTATAATTAATAATCAAATATATCTAGGAACTTGCAATGCGTGCGACGATCCGTCTCCAGGCGATACTAATCGCATAATCATCTAAATCAAAGAACATTTGTTTGTAAGGGTGAAATAAAAACAGCTATTTTTACTATAGGAACTTTAATTACCGCTATCCATTCAGGATGCATAAACTGTATATAAGCATCAAAATCAAAATAATAAGAAAAAAACAATCAAAAGCAGATAGGTACACCTTTTATGTGTACGCTAAATTTCACAAATAGAAGCATAAAAACTTCAGTTTCAAAACTGTCTATTCAAGTTTTTACTAAAATCTAGATTCTATCAGTCTTTAATCAGTCATAATATTTGGATGGAATTAGAAACTAGGTAACTATCTTTAAAATAAAATAAACAATAGAAGAATAATCAGTCAGAAGTATTAAGATGCCATTCTTCGAAACATTCTGGGCAAAGTGGTGGTGACCTATGACATCCTTTGCACCTATAGCTAGTCTCACGGCGTATTTTTTTTTGGTGGCAAACTCTGCAATTTAAAAAGGAATATTTTTTTTTTGAATTTTCTTTCGCTGGTATACGCGTTGGCCAATGGATTTGTGGTTGTGAGGAAGTACTTGGTTGTGGCTCAGCTGGATTCGCTTGAGCCGTTCTTTTGTGCCAATGTAGCCCCCCTTCTTGAACTAAATCTTTTCCGATCACACCTGTTTGAAGTTGCAATAGATTTTTTATCAACTGATCTCTATAATCAACGTATTCGTATTTTGGATCTTTTTTTACATACTTTTTGAATAAATAAAAAGCATTCCAAACACCGATGTCTAGCATGTGGAACAAAACCTTTTTATACCATCGTATTGATTTGCGTGGTGACGAATAATAACTTATCAATTGATCTGCGCGATCAATACCTGCCATGTGGTTATTATAATGCAGAACTTCTACAGGCTTGAGCTTCTTTTGCCCTCGCCTGTTAGTTATTTCAGCCATACCTGGTTGTTTTAGCGTATTTATCATTAAAACTTGACGTTTGTCCTTCCAGTTGCTCACATATACCTTATTTTTCCTGAGCCAAAAGTATTCCCCCTTTTTAATTTTTTTTTTAATTACAGCTTCAGGGTTTCCCTTTCTGTTGGAACGAAGGGTCCCAATTGTGTGGGTTTTAAGGTCTAAAAGTTTCTCTGAGAGCGGCACAGAATTATAAAAGTTGTCCATATATAATTCGTGTCCTTTTAGAAGGTAAGGTCTCATTAATCTCAATACCAACTTCTGTAACTTTGATCCCGTTTCACCAGAATCATCCTCAAGATCCTCTGTTCCAGTGTACATCTTAATATTCAATACGTATCCGTCAGAGGTGGTAAGAACATAAAACTTTATTCCATACTAGCTGTGCCCGCGGCTTCGCTCCCGTCATCTGCCTGCCAACCCTACCATACTTACCAGCCTGCCTGCCTACTCCACATACTCAAAAAAACTTTTTACAAAAAAATACTACCGACTTCCAAATAAAACTACAAAGTAAAAAATAACTTTATTTTTGGAAGTCGGTGTCTTTCGTAGGTACCAATTTATTGCGTTATGGACCAAAAGTTTTTTTATTTTTCACTTTTTAGTTGTACCTACCTAATAGGCAAGTTGTTTAGTAAGTTACCTACTCGTATAACGCCAGAATATATTACCCAACTATCATGAAACTTGAACATAACCGGTGAAATGAGAGATCTGCGTACCCCTTAAGAGCGTACTGGCGTGATGTTATGTTATGAAATGGTATAAACAACAAACAGACATGCGATTGCAGCAATCCCGAGAGATTTGCCGTTATTTATTGTTTTCTATATTTTTACGTTACGGAAGATTTGTGTTGTATATCTTCGAATTGCTTCGTCAGTCCTACACCAAATTAAAATGGGACCAATTTCGGTACATACTCTTTCAAACAAAAAAAGATTTTTCGAAATCGATCCACAATTGACGAAGATATCGGTGAAAATACAAAAAAAAAAAAAAACCAAACAATGTCGAACATAGAACCTCCTCCTTTTTCGGAAGTCGGTTAAAAAATATACATACTACATGCCAATTTTTTTTTTCTAACGTCCTTCTTTCGCGTAAAATCTTAACACCGCGATTCAGAAAGTGACTTTAAATGCACAACGCCATCTATCGAATAGCGAGTTCAACTGTCCGAGTATTTGAATTGCGTGAGCTGTGATAATTTTACTTCTTGAACACTTTAAATTCATCTAACTTTTGATAGAGTGAACCGATTGCGATGAAACAAAAACTAAGTAATTCTTCAAGATACGCACAATTTTTTTGTACAAAAGTTATCTACATTGTTTTCGTACATTTCACGTGATGCGTGCACAAATAAACAGACAAACAGACAAACAGATAAACAGACAAACAGACAAACAGACAAACAGACAAAAAATCCAAAAATGCTAGGAATGGGTTCTGTTGGTTATCCTTTAACACCCTGGCTATTTTTTTTGGAATTTTTTTCGATGTACAAAAAATATTTTTCTACAGATTTATTATATGTATTGATTTAGTTTTTTTGTTTTTCATAAATGTACGGAATATCAATCGCCCTCTAAAAAGCATTAAAGATTCATCCAGTGATAGCTCTTTTGTTGGATAAAAAACAGTTCTAAAATTTTCTGTAAGCATATTTATAAAGTCACTTATCTTGGCAGATCCAACAGAGTTCAATTGGGAAGCATATAAACACCGTAAAATTTGCTCGTAACGTCGACCTGACATTTTATAGCTAAAAATTGGGTGATAATACAGTGGGTCACTGTGCGTAAAAAGCTTTTGCCTTTGTGGAATTTTCACGTGCCCTTGAAGCAATGAAAGTGCAAAAAACTTCTTCATTTCATCTGCATTCGTTTCACGAAAAGCCTTCATTCTGCAGTTTCTAGTATGTGGGCGAGATTGGTTCACTAACGCGTTGCCGTAAGCGTTAGTACATGTTACTAAATAATCGATTATTTGCGATGTAAAAATAATATCAAACATTTCTTGAATAGTGGTATTTTCGTTGATATCAACGCGGGGGCCAGTTGTTGTATCATCAAAATTAAAATTGGGAATATCAGATACAGAATTTTCCCAACAGTCACTTTCTGGAGGTGGTGTACTCGAACGAACAGGTTGTCGCGCCTGCCCTCGTGTTGACTGCTGTAAAACTAAATCTTGATGTGCTTGACTAGCACTGTAAGATTGGCGGCGCTCGATAGTAGCTAGGCGTGCACCTACAGGTTCACTAGAGGAAATAGAGAGGTGACGACACTCCTCGGAAACACAACGTCGATGTGGCTGATTGTGAGGGCGTCGGCGTTCTTCAGAGGCAGATCTTGTTTGTGGCAGCTCAACAGACTCACTGTGAGGGCGTCGGCATTCTTCAGAAGCAGATCTTGTTCGCGGCAGCTCAACAGACTCACTGTGAGGGCGTCGGCATTCTTCAGAAGCAGATCTTGTTCGCGGCAGCTCAACAGACTCACTGTGAGGGCGTCGGCATTCTTCAGAAGCAGATCTTGTTCGCGGCAGTTCAAGAGACCCACTAAGAGGGCGTTGGTATTCCTCGGAGGAGCATTGGTTCTGTGTGAGTGTGTGAGGCCTACAAAAAGAGCGGCGGCTCTCCTCGAAAGAAGCGCGGTGCTCTAAAGGGCTAACAGGAAGAGAATCTTCGGTTGAAGTATCAGAAATATCAGAACAAAGACTTTCTGACACGCGGCAATGTTTTGAAATTCGATTAGTTTTTGGCTTACTAAAAATTTCCAGGCTTGAATCACTGCTGATACCGTCTCCGTTCTCTGGTTCGTAATTACCATCTGAGCCGTACTCCCCGTCTACATCACTATATGGGTCGCGGACGGAATATATTATGTCACTACGATCTTCTTCTTCGAATAAGTTTGGGCATTTTTGAGAACAAGTTCTTACCCGTTTAGCTTCGATAGTACTCTTGGGTAGTGTCTTTGAGCATTCGCCATCGCCGTCAGATGTTTTTGGACGTTTTTTGGTCAATTTCTTTTGTTCTGGAGCCATCTATGAACAAAAATATTCGTCAGAGAAATAATCATAGAAAAAAGAATACCTACACATATTTATTTCGTGTTTTATGCATATAAATTGATAATGAAATAGATAAAAATAATATAATTTAACAGTATAAATAAAAAAGTAGTCTGTACTATAAAAATAAGCAAGCTTCTTACCTCTTCAGCCCGCTGATATCGACGAACGCTCCGAGCAAACAGCGAACACGGGCTCCGCTAACCGTGACACTACAGGACTGTTTGCATAGAAAACTAACGTCCAGAGGCGCGTCGTCACACAGACATGTGCGTCGATGTGTGAGTGTGGAGCGGCGGGGGGATCTCGAAATATATTTATATTTCTTTTTGCCTTGACACTAGACAAATTTAATTGAGTGCAATATGACACTGGAATGCGTGGCTTCATAGTAATGTTCGCAAATTTACACGGGTATAGGCGGTCTGTCTGATTTGACTTGGTAAAATTAACCGCCTGTGGGCGTAGTGTCATATCAAACACGAAAAAAAATACGCCTCTGGCCGTGTCGTCAACGAAAGTGTTAACATTCACGTGTTATTTTTAGTACCACGAAAAGAGAAATTTACACTAACTAACGGGATATCATATTTTCTCACGCAGACCCCGGTAATGTGTTTTGGGATAACAACAATAGTCCATTCAAGGTTTTATTAAGGCGGCGTACGGGTCTGCAGACAATAAGCATTTATAGTTATTTATTTTTCAAAGCGGTAAACCTTTGACAAACAAGGCGTTCACCGTTACGGAGCCATTAAACATGGATTGTTTCTTTATTTTTACAAAATGCCGACAACGGTCAGGGTTATTGCTTCATTCAAAGATTCGTTAAAAAGACCCAAACACATGTTCGCCATAAACACCGTTATAGGTCTACGTGGGAAGCCCTTATGCTAAAAAATCACCACGCAACGTACAAAGCCATGCGTCCGTTACAGTATATTTTAAGTGTATACCACAGTAGTTTTGCGGAGTCGGATTACGCCTGAAAGTAGCTAAAGCTAATCTTCGGCTAGCTACTAGGTGTGACAGTTCAGTGGTCCAATAAGGCTTAGGGGAAAATTTTGAAGAGGGGTTTTGACTAAACTTAAATACTGGGATATACTTGTTCGCAGCATCATTAAGAATATTTAAAAATGAATCATAGGCTTCTTGTAAATCGCTTGGTAAACTTAAACTATTAAATTGTTCTTCTAAAAACTCTGTATATAAAGCCCAGTTTGCTTTGTTAAAATTTCTTTTAATAACTGGAGACGCATCCGACGTACATGTAACGGATAATTTAATGATTAAATGATCGCTGCCTAAATTTTCGTTTAAAACTTTCCAATCAAATTGTAATGCAATATCTAATGAAACGAAAGAAATATTGGGTGAAGATTGTTGTATGTTGTTATCTACAAAGCGAACACGTGTGTGTGACTCATCGTTCAAAAAAATGTAGTTACTGTCAACAAGTGCGTCGTGAATAAGTCGACCTCTGTGATCAGTTTTATAAGACCAGCTGTTGTGATGTGCGTTAAAATCACCTAAAATTAAAGACTTTGATTGCCGTAATGATAAAATGTTTTCCCAATCTTGTTGTGAAGTGACGATCCTAGATGGACAATATAAAGAAACAATATACTCAATCGGGTCACAGTTAAATAATCTAACGCACACTAACTCAATACCGCTATTGTTTAGATGTACACGACAAAGTTGGGATTTGAGCGACTTATGTATAAACACAGCTACACCGCCGTATGAATCATCGCGATCAGAACGGTAAACATCGTAACCGCTCACTTTAAAATGGCTTTCTGGTTCCAGCCATGTCTCGTTTAGGGCCGCAATATGGACTTTTTCCTGGCGTAAAATTTCTGACAGTTCTGTTAATTTTGGTCTAATACTTTGGGCATTCCATTGGATGATATTTAATTTAATCACAGTAATTGCGAAACAACACTCAACAACGATTTAATCCACGGCCATTCTGTAACATAATCCACTGCCACTATCATAAACCATTCTAGGCACAACTTTAAAACCGAGTGTATCTTGGATGATAAACTGACTTGGTGAAGAAATATAACCTCCTTGATTCGGGCTAATAGCTCGCTGAAACGGGGTATATCTTCTTTCTGCACATCATCGTCAAAAGTACAGTCGTCCTTGTTGGTATCCCATCGAGTCCAGTCCTGTTCAGCAGTTTGTTTCTTGGGTTTTGGCCCAGTTTTACCAGGGCGATGGGTAGTTCTACCTCCTAATTCCACCTTGTGAACTGTCGCTTTTGTCTTGATAGTTTCGGCATATGTTGGGCGTACAGGGAAAACAGGGGAAGGATCTCGGCGAATGAGCGGTGGGGGAACCTTTCGAAGAGGGGGAAACGACATTAGATCTTGGTATTCTGTTGTACTGGGGCGTTCGGGGGGACTATAGTGTTTTAACGCCTTCCAATATGTACATTTAGATTCAGCCATAATTTCCCTTAGCTTCCTCTCTTTTTTATATACCGGACAGGTTTTGCTCAGCGATATGTGATTCCCACCACAATTGACACAGGAGAACGATAAGGTGTCACAGTTTTCATGGTGACCGGTACATTTAGGGCAAGTCACTTTTTTGTCGGGACACATTTTTCTAACGTGACCGAATCTCCAGCACTGGGAACATTGTGAGACTTGATGGATATATGGCACAACTTTCACCTGAATGTCACATACGTTTACGAACTCTGGTAGGTAATCACCTTCAAAGCATAAACGGATGGTTTCGCTGGGGCACCAACCTCCCTCATCTCTGTTGCGACGGCTTAGTCTCTTTAGCGACAAGAGCTTTGCAGGGACAGGACAGGAAATGTATTTTAATATTTCATCCTCCGGAAGATCAAGATCTACATCTTTAATGAGGCCATAACATACAGACAGTTCTGTGGCCTTCTGAAACCTCCATCCCTTCTCTAAAAGTTTCTCACAGTCAAATAGTTTCCTCGAATCTGCTTCACTCGCGAACTGAAGCCGAATTTTGAAGGGGTTCAAATATTTGATTAGACAAACATTTTTTATATTATTGTCTTTCAGGATACGAGCCAGTGCAAACTGTTTTGGTAGTCGTTCCTTGTATGAAATATAGACCTCGTTTTTATCTTCGTCTATCAAGTTTATACTACCTCGACGTGACTTCTTTCCACTTACTTCTTTCCAACCTTCCTCTTCCTCACTACTGTGCCCTCGTTGTCTCTTTGCTACTCTGGATAATTCTTCTTCACTTTCACCATCTTCTTCTGTCACGTCCATATCGGGAACAATTGGTATGGGCAAAGGCGTATCACAACGCGGCGATGCGATAACATTATCCATCACCAATATTAACTTTTACGAGTTAAGTAAAATGAAACGGCGGCAGATGCAGCGCACGCCTGATTGCGTCGCTAATGACGCGTAAACAATCGCACTAAACGATTATAAAAAATAACTCCGCGACGACAATAACACACGACCGTACCGCACGAGTGCCGACGCGGTCCTGGGGGGTGACCATAAGCTCTTAGAGCGGTATCAATTTGAGATCGAATAAGGGACAGATGTATCTGACTTGTATACATCTGTCACTTTTTCGATATCAAATTGATACCGCTCTAAGAGCTTATGGTCACCCCCCTGATCCTAAATATTAACAAACTGAAAATTAAATCGATGAAGAAATTTGAAAGTCGAATATTCTTTGCACAAGGAGTTTGTATCGAGTATTTTATGCGCAAGGAGGTTGTATAGCATTGAGATGGACGTCGAATATATATTGGTGTGTTCTAAATTCAAACACCAAAACAGTGAGTAAACGTGCTTTTTATTCACTGTTTTCAGTGAATAAAATAAGCTTTTTAGAGGGGGAATGGTATAAACAACATTAAAATTAAAATGATTAACATACCGTCAAAAGGTGTAAGTACATTGCTTATAAACTATGTTAGTGAGCGCCCATAACAATGCGCATCCATTTATTCTGGATTGGGCAATCCATTCGAGACGCAATCATCTGCAAGATGCAGTTGCTACTGCCTCGCACACGCTGCCACAAGGAGGCTACCGTCTTGCGTATAACCGCATGGAAGCCGTCCGTCCGCGCCTCCGCAAACATTCCGGACGCACTACAATAGCGAGGCAGCCGCATCAGCACCCTGAACATATCATCGTATTGGACACGCAGAGCACTAGCAGCCTGTTGGGTGTAATTCACCCACAAGCTGCTCTAGTAAAAGGATTGGCAATACGCCTTGAAAAGAAATATCTTAAATTCCCTCGAGCAGCGTGCAAACCGACGCGCAATCATATTCCCCTGGACTACCAGCGCCCTGCGATCCCTCTCTATGTCAGCATCATCCTGCAACTCGTCTGTCACAATGTGCCCCAGATATTTAAAGCTTGTCACTACACGCAGAGCCACACCATTAAGCATAATAGGCGGAACACGGACCGGACCACGCTTTCCACTCTTAAAGACAAGAACTTCGCTCTTCTTAGAGTTATATCTCAGTCCATGATCCGCCGCGAATGCCTCACAAATCGCAACCAGTTTACGAACAGGCCCCACCGAAGGGCCCAGCAGCACCGTGTCATCTGCATAACTGATGTTATTTACGCAAACCCCATCCACATTAAACAACCCGTATGGGTCTATGGGTGCTGCTGAGCTCACCGATGAGGTCATTAACATATAGGTTGAAGAGCAGAGGAGAGGTGATGCCCCCCTGCCGCACACCACACTCCATGCTGTATTCATCAGATAGACCCCGCCCATCGCACCTGATTCTGCTGACAACGATACCAATGTTCCAACACTGACACAACTTCCGCCGGCACACCCGCACCCCGTAGCTTCCTCCAAAGCCTCTCATACAAGACAGTATCAAAGGCTCCGGACAAATCCAGAAAGCACGCGTATACCAGCGTGTCCCTGTTAGTGTAGTATCGGACCGCCTGCTTAAGACAAAATATGGCGCTCTCCGTAGAAAGCCCACTCCTGTATCCAAATTGGGCATCATGCAGGCCTATGTACTTTCTAAGGGTGTTTTAAGCAGGCTGTCAAACAATTTGCCAACACCGTAGCCAGCGAAATAGGCCGATAGTTACCCTCGTCCGACAGATCCCCAGTTTTGTTCTTCACAACCGGAACAACTAACGTTCTAGTGAGGTCATCGGGCAAATAACCATGACATAATCAAAGATTGCAAAACATGGAGAGCACGCGCGGCAGGTGAACAGCCGCATATTTTAGATGTTCAATACTGAGACTGTCGCACCCGGGGACTTCCCTCGCTGCATGCTGTGACTTGTTTGTCATAGAAAAGCGTGTTAATAAAGTCCCCCGCCTCGTTTCTACGTGATAAACTCAAAAACTACTGAACGGATTTTCATGCAGTTTTCAGTGTTCACCGACGACCACATCATCGTTTACCATCAGGTGAGATAGTAGTAATTTTTCCCGTTATATGTGCACGCTTATGTGTACATTAACTGTTGACTGGGATTGGTGGAGAGAGTGAAACACTTTGATTTCTTGGCTTACTGTATCTTGAAGATTATATATTGTTGAGAGCTCTGTTGCCGAGTGCCAACTGTGTCTATCCGGAGCCACATGGACCTTTTTAAAGGAGCCGTCGGCTTCGGTTCGTATACAATGGAATATTCCTTTTCTCTGGGAACTTTCTACACTATTCATAATCTACAGAACGGCATGCAATTACTTTTGGGTCCCGGGCATGCCCGGGTTTGGCGATTACGGCGGGTTGGCGATCGCAGTTTGTTCTTAAAGTGCACAGAGAACGCTGCTGCCCATTCTCTGGTGTTTCCCTTAGTCGCCTCTTACGACAGCCACGGGAAGATATGAGATGGTGAAATATCTATCCCTACACTATCCTACCCTACCCTACCCACCCTACCTTTTTTTTTTTTTTTTTTTTTTTCTCGGGTTGGAAAATCCTCATTGGATGTCCTCCGCCCTGGGGAGGGTGGAGGGGTCTGTCAGACTCGTACTGACTAAAAACCACCCCGGTGTTCCATCTCACACCTACGCTGGGGGTCGCGGGAACAACGATACTTCCGCAACCCCCGGCTAGTGCCGGCCCGCCTTTGCGGGCCTCGATCTCGGGTTGGGGTTGGGAGTGAGGTGTTAGACTCCCCCCGCGACGTCTAAGAGGGGCGCGCGTGGAACACGACGCGCCGCCACCTCGGGTCCTGATGTGTGGGGGGCGACGGACGTCCCCGAGTCCGTCACCCCTGGACCCATTTAGGGGGGCTGGAAGAGGGCGTTATCCGCCCTCCGCCGACGCCCGGCGCGTCTGCTGCGGATTGGGTGAGCGGATGAAATCTCCCTCTCCCTCTCCGCAGCCTCCTTCTGCGAGACGACTGTTTCGCAGAAGGATACCACCGCGTCCCAGGACTCCTCGCTGCCGACCATAGACTCGACTACGGCCGGCAGCGATAGGTCACTGCCTACTTCTGAGATGAGGGCACGGCGTGGCTCCTCCCAAGCGGCACACTCTGCCAGCGTATGCCGCGCCGTGTCCTCCCGGCAGTCGACGCAGTGGTGACACCGGGCGTCCGGCTTCCTGTTTATGCGACACAGGTACTTCCCGAAGCAACCATGTCCCGAGAGCACCTGCGTCACCCGAAACGACAGGGAGCCGTGCCTCCTCCCGAGCCAGCGCTCGAGCACTGGCCGGACCGCCTCGATGGTAACGAGGCCGGCGGTAGGGCGTGAAAGCCTGTCCCGCCATTCCGCCACCAGGACCTCGCGAAGCTGAGACTGACGCAACTCCATATGTCGCTGCATCAGCCCCTCGCCCAGCGCCCGCGCTTCCTCGCGCCACCGATACAGTGACGCGAGTACCTTCGCCTCCAGGTCCCAGGGCGTGGATCCGGCCAGTGCACAAGCCGCCTCGTAGGAGATCGTGCGATACCCCCTGATGACTCTGACGGCCATCGCTCTCTGCGGTTTTCGCAGAACAGCGATGCTGCCGGCCGTCAGGTCAGCCGCCCAGATCGGGGCCCCATACAGGGCCATCGATCGCACGATCCCCACGTAGAGCCGCCTACAGGCAGCGCTCGGGCCCCCCAGATTGGGAAGCAGCGTTGACAGCGCCCCAGCCGCGCCCAACAACTTGGGCGCCAGCCGCCGGAAGTGGGGGCCGAAATCCCACCGGCTGTCGAGCACCAATCCCAGGTATTTCATGGTTGACTCGACAGACAGCGATTCGAGCCCCCCCGACGACAATGTGGGCAACGGGCGGTGGCGCCCGCCGGGGGCCATGAAAGACCATGGCCTCCGACTTGTTGAGGGCCACCTCCAAGCCAAGGCGCCGTATGCGGCTCACCACCTGTGAGACCGCAGCCGTCGCCAGCAACGCTGCCTCCCTGTATGAACTCCCCCGGGCGGTGACCAGCGTATCGTCCGCGTAACACGTCAGGTCTACGCCCGGTTGGAGTTCGCCCCTCAGCACCCAGTCGTACCCGATGTTCCACAGGGGCGGCCCCAAGACCGAGCCCTGCGGAACACCGCACGACATGCAGTGCTGGTTTTCGACGCCATCACGTCCCACGTAGGTGACACATCTCTCCGCCAAGTAAGCCCCGACGATGCGGCGGAGGTAGGGAGGCACTCGGTGATACCGAAGTGCCTCCCGAACAAACTCCAGGGCAGGGTGTTGAAGGCGTTGGAAATGTCCAAGGACACCGCCAACATCACCCCACCCCGGGACACCGCTTCCTCCGCCAGGACTCTCACCTGCGATATTGCGTGGATGGTGGAGCGCCCATGCCGAAAGCCGAACTGGCTTTCGTCCAGGTCCGGCCCCTCTCTGTACAAGTGGCTGACGAGGCGGGCAGCGATTATCCGCTCGAACAGCTTACCCACCTCGTCAAGCAGCACTATGGGCCGGTACGCGGACGGCGAGTCCGCAGGGCGCTCCGCCTTCCTGAGCAGGACCAGACGACCAGTTTTCCATAAAGTGGGAAACTGGCCCCGCTCAAGGCACGCTGTGAAGAGTCCTCTCAGCCAGGGCTCTAGCTCCTTCAGAGCGAGGGCTAATACGTGACCGTGGATCCCGTCGGGCCCCGGAGCCACGTTTTTGGCCCGGAGCCGCATCACGGCCGCCCCCATCTCTGCCTGTGTCACCTCTGGGACGCTGATGGCGTCCTCCTCTGTAGACTCTGCGGCCGTGGGCAAAGCCATCGGCGGCGGGATATGCTCCGCTCTTGCCGGGAAGAGGGCTGCGACTACCTCCTCCAGCAGCTCGGGTTGGAGACTCTCCGTAAGTGGAGGCGTGGCGGCTCGAAGTTTCCCTCGAACCGCTCGATAAGGGCGCCCCCACGGATCCCCGTCTAGAGTCTCCAACATCTCCTCCCTGGCTCGCTTCTTCGCCTCGCCGATGGCCAACCGCAGAGTCTCTGTCGCCGCGCGGTACACCTCATACCGCGCGGCTTCTTCGTCAGGGACCCGACGACGTCTCCTCCGGTATCGGGTGTACTGGCGTCTGGCCGCTACGCACGCGACACGCAACTGTGCGATCTCGGCGGACCACCAGTACACCTGGCGCCTAGCTGACTGTGAGTGGACCCGGGGCATGGACGCGTCGCTGATTTGCGTCATCGCCCCGCGGAACCACAGCGCCTCCTGTTCGACGTCGACGGGTCCGGTCGTTGCCGACTCCCGGATCCAGGCCTGGACAATGGTGGCCTCCTCGAGAAGTTCCCTGTCGATGCGCTTGCGCGCCCAGCGCGGACCGGCCGTTTGCGGGGCTGGCGAACCGCGGCCGCCGGCGGTCTGGGTGGAGACGTCAAAACGGATATATTTGTGATCCGATAACGTCTCCACCTCCACGGCGACACGCCAGTCGCGGACACGGCTCGCGACAGCAGGGCTAGCGAACGAGACGTCTACTATTGAACCGCCCCGCTGCCGCACGCACGTGTGGACCGAACCCCGGTTTAGGACGACCAGGCCAGTGGTGACTGCCCACTCTTCCAGCACCTCACCCCTAGCATCGGTTACCGGAGATCCCCACGCCGAAGACTTGGCGTTGAGATCCCCCAACAACAGCACAAGGCGAGGGTGGAGTCGGCCTACGACGGCGCCCAACTCGACAAGGAAACTCTCGAAGTCGGCGAGACTCTTGTTGGGCGAAAAATACGTACCCACTATGCCAACGCCGTCCGCGAGGGCGGCCACCCAGCCGTGACCTCGGGACGGGCTGGCAAGAGCCCCGCCAATGATGGCCACCAAACCGTCGAGGTCTCCAACCCAGTTTTCTCTGGTTGGGACGAAATACGGCTCGGCGACCACAGCCACGTGAATCGACCACTCTGCCATGCTCTGGAGCAAGAGATCCTGAGCTCTGGCAGAGTGGTTGATATTGCCCTGGAGGAAATGGTAGAGCGCCATTAGGCACAATCCATTCCCTCCACTCCATTCCTAGGCCGGGAGTCGGCCGATGAGCAGCCAGATTGACGGGGGGGTAAAGAGCCCCCAGCAACCTTGGCCCTCCTTCTCCTCTTCTGCTGCGCGGGTACGCCACAGGCCTTTCCGCCCGCTCTGTGCCCAGCGGGCCTCCCTGCAGCTGTACAGAGGCTGCAGTTTGGCGCCGCGGAGCACTGGGCCGCCTTGTGGCCGGGCTGACCGCAACGATAGCACTGCTCGCTGCGGTCTGTTTCGGCGGTGCATCGTGCCCTGACATGCCCAATGTCCTGGCAACGATAGCACCGCAATGCCCTGGGTTGCAGCAGCTTGACCCTCGCTGCAACCCAACCCACCAGCAGTCGTCCACCGTTAGCGACTTTTTGCGCCGCCGCCACCGGACACCGCACCCAAATCATGCCGAGCCCGGTAGCGTCGGCGCGGATCTCGCCCGTCCGCACGTCTTCGGATGGACATCCGCCGGCTCGGGCAATGGCCGCAACGACCTCAGCTGGGGTCGTCGAGTCGTCCAGACCGTCGACACGTAACTCAGACGTCTTCATCGGCCTGGACACCCGGACGTCCTCAGGGTTGAGGACCTCCCTCAGCTTGGCGGCCAAAATGTCCGCTTTTTCGGCGCTAGAGGCACCCGACACCTCGAGCAGCCGCGCCCCCGTAATCGCCGGCCTCATTTTGAAGCCGGACGGTGTTCCAAGCTCGGGGAACGCGACTTTGGCCCTCGCCTCTGTCAAGACCGCCTTGTAAGAGACGCCCCTTTCGACGGCTCCGGGCTGCAGCGTGATCACTACAGCCGCGGAGCGTGGGGCTCTGACCTTAGGCGGTCCCGCGGCCTTATTCGATGTGGGTGTTCCAGCGGTTGCCGACGGTGCCGTCCTCTTTTTTCGGCGGCGGCCCTTCTTGACCACCGTCGTCCAGGCCTCCGTGAGGGGGCCAGGTGGTGTCGGCGGGGTCACAGCCCCCGACTGGGAGGTGGGCGTGGACCTATCCTCCGCGGACTTACCAGTTTCCTGCCCGGCCCTTCTTGGCTCAACCGCTGCGGCCACCGGCCCCGGCTTTTCGGGTGCCTCCTTTCTCCGCTTATCCCCAGCGAGCGGTGGGCGGAGGGTTTCGGCCGGCAGTCTCGCCTCTATCGCCTCCAACCGGGCACCCACCATTTGACCGCACTGCATCATGCAGATGCGTACGATCTTTTCGACCTCTGCATCCGCAAGTGCTGAGGCCGACGATGGGGCCGGAGATTGAACTGACGATGGGGCCGGAGATTGAACTGACGATGGGGCCGGAGATTGAACCGACGAGGGGGCCAGCGATGGAGCCGTGACGGACGAACCGGCAGCTGTCTTCTGGGCAGCAAACTGCTGCTTGAGGTCCTCCAACTCGGATCGGAGACGGCTGTTCTCCTCCCACAACTTCGCCGTCTCCTCCGTGGTTGTGCGGCTACTGAGCACCTCAACGGCCTCCTGGATGCTGTCCACCGCCTCCTTCAAGGCACGCGTGAACGTGCCCTTCAGGTTGCCCGATTTGGTGGCAACCTTCAGAACGACATCCAGGCCGTCCGTCACTTGGCGGCTGAGCGCCACCGCCGATGCATCCGCCGTCAGAGCAGAGCGCCGCTCTCGGACTTGTCGGGCCAGCTCGCTGACCTCGTCAGCCGCGACAGCCCGTCGCTGCGCCCGCTTTGCAGCATTCGCCTCCGCCTTATTACTTCCCAGTAGGGACCTAGTGGAGCCACCGCTCTGGTCCGCACTCATGTGCCCAGGGTCACTCTCCACGAACTCCGCAGGAATAGGCGTATCGGGCCGAGGCACGAAGCGACCCCGCACGTCTCGCTCCTGTAACCGAGTGGTGGCTATACCTCCCACCGCACGACCCCGCCCTCTCCTTCCCGTTGACACCTTCGGGGCCGACAGGTTCTCCTCACTCGAGGAGAGACCCAGCGTGCCCGAGTCCTTGCTGCGCAGACGCTTCCGCCAAGATTTGGAGGTGCACCCGCGCGAGTCCTGGTCGGACAAGTTGTCCACAGGTCTTGAGTCTCCTCGGCTTTTGTTGCCGACGGCGACGGCAAGTGGTTCATGGTCATCATGTAGTGTTATCATCGTAGTTGTCCGTTTAGCATGCGTGTGGTCGTCATTTTTGTCCGAAGACACAGAAGCAAGACAGTTGTTGCCCACCCCAGAGTACGGAGGGCTGCCCGCCGAAGCGGGGTGGGATTCCCCGACCGCTGAGCAGTCGGGACCCACCTGGGGACCTTTTTCGCAAGTGTCTTTTTCCATTGGTTATTGTTTTCCTCTTTAAAGGGTGAGGTCCCTATTTCTTATCCTCCTACTCTACGCCAACTCGTCCTACCCTCTGTAAGCAGAGGGGGGAGTAGGCGTTAAAATGCCACCTCACTAGCCCGGTTCCCTTCACAGACCATCATGGCTGATGATCTGTGTTTGGAACCGTGACCTTACCTCGTGTGTTGAAATTAGCCGCCCGCCCCAACTGTCCGCCCAACGTGGGTGGGCAGTTGGAGCCGACGTTGCCCAGGGTGCGCCGCGTGGAGGCTTACTAGGGTACCCTACCCTGCCTACCCTAACCTAACTACCCTACATACATGATTGTTGCGTAACTTAAACCGTTTACGCAGCGCACGCAACGGAACACGGAACAGAAAAAACAGACGGAAGCTCTCAACAAGGAATATTTTTGCCCGTTTTTGCTACATTTTTCATTTATGCTCGGCTCCTATTGGTCGTAGCGTGATGTTATATAGCCTATAGCCTTCCTCGATAAATAGGCTATCCAACACAAAAAGATTTTTCAATTCCAACAAGTAGTTCCTGAGATTATCGCGTTCAAACAAACAAACAAACTTTTCAGCTTTATAATATTATATATATATTAAAATATATATATATAGTATAGATAAGAGTAATTTCTGCGTTTTATACGTAGCTTCCTGGCTACGTCTCTCATAGTACCCTCCTTTTTTATAAAAATGCAGTCTCAAGAAAAAACTATAACGTAGGTAAGTCAGTTACAAATAAGAAAAGAATTATGTAGCGCCCCTGCTTACTTGATAAGTTTGTTTGTTTACATTTAAGCAGGCGCTACATATACGAATTACGACTGCACATGACGTCAGTCGTTCGCCCACACTCATACAGTTCAGTTAGGTCTTATAATAGTTTAGAGTTTTAATTATGTATTTTTTTGTAAGTGTTAAGAGATAATAATATAGTACGGTTTTATTTTATCGTGAATTATTGTTTCATTTAACCACCAGACCACACGCAAACGGAGTATCCTAAAAATTACTCAATAATAGTACATTACTGCAGCGGCCGCAAAGAGGCATTGATTGACGAACGTGTAAATGTGGGCCGAGGCGAAGCCGAGGCACAATACGTAAGTCCATCAATGCCTAGTTGTGGCCAAGGCTTGTATAGTACCTACTTTTCTCAAATAATGCGCGGAAATTAAAACTAAGTAGTACCTAGAACTCATTTTGTCAAATACAATTACTTTCAAAATCAATGACGAATTTTTGCAGCGTTAGTGTTCATTTGTTTTTTTTTTTCAATAAACAGCTTTCTATTTGCAAGCCACTTCGAAATTTAAATAAATCCTTTGATAAGTTACCTCTTTGGTTGCCATGTTTCGGAGTAAAAGATCGCTCCATTTATAAATAACACGACAGATTTCTACTATAAAATTTATTTGGCCGCTAGCTACTGCTAGACACGACAGATATGGATTTTCACACAACTTTTGCCGGCCGCTGCTCGCATGTATTTGGCCAGTACAGCAATTTCGATTTATCTTGAAGAAGGTTGTCAAAATAATACTCAAATTTCCAAGCATGTTTGAGAAAATTATATTTCTATTCCATCTAATCAGTCGGTCATAACATAATAGTAATACGTGTTTTAATAAGTATCCTTTAAAAAACGAGTTTTTTTTCTACTTTCGCTTGACCACTATCTCACTACTACTCTACTTTGAACATGGTAACAGAAATATACACTGGCGTGAAGGATTTTTACCCTATTCTAATTATCAGAATTAGGTTATTTATTTATTTATTAGATTATTTAGTACATGGAAGACTTACAGCTAATAAATACAGACAAAAAGGAAACCATAGTCAACAGAAAGCCAATTACAAAGATAGATATCTCTATAGATATCTATAGATATTTATGGATATTTTAAGAGATAAGTGTATCTACGTTAAAGGTTCAGAACGTTAAAGATAGAGAAATAAGTGTTGTGGTTAAAGCATATTTTAGAAAATAGTAACTGTAATATATTTAATTTAGAAGATAAAGGTTGTTCTAGTTTGATAAGTTTATACGATCAATATAAATTCTTCTCCATTCAATTCTTCTTCAATCTGTATTATTTATTTTCTCTGTAAAGTGTTTTTGTGTGTACATAAATAAATAAATAAATATTCTCAAGATTTATATAACTGTATTTATCATGACTCTGTATGTGCTTTAAAAATGTATTGTGTTTAAATAAATGGTGCTAAATGGTTTAAGTAAAATTTTAAAATAATCTTTTCTTCTTTAATTTCTATACTACGGTAAAACGTTTCCTATCCCTCCCAATCACGACAAGGTCTTCAAATCATTAAAAGCTGTTGTCTGTAGCTAGACGGTGTCATTATCTGTTTATCTGCCATCCACTCTGCCATCACTATTTAGCTTCACAGCTATTTCTTGCCATGCCGCTCGTGTGCGGTCTCGGGCATGCGATGTTCGGGCATACCCTGTCGCCAACCAATTCTTTTGTTCCAAACTCTCTAATAGTATTTCCACTTGGACTTGAGAGTGAACAGCACTTCTCGGCATGCTTAAAATAAACAATGCAACTTTACAAAGTAAAGATAAACATTTAATTATAAAATAAATACCTAAATACTTCATGGAAAATATACGCACTGCGTATTTTATTCGCAAATTTTTTAGTACTATTTGAGCGCGTTTTCTTCGCGTGAGCTTCATACATTTCCATAGGTCAAAGAATGCGCGGAAAAAATTCGCGCGAATAAAAATCGCAGTGCGTGCTATGCCTAACGACCGATATATGTGACGAAAGGCCCCGGTCCCCGCGCCGAATCTGCTGCTTAGTTTTATTGAATGCATCAAGTTGGGTTGCGCAATCCATTCACAGCAACCGAAGTATGGTGATGACGTAACTGGGAGGCACTCACAGATATAACACATGTAATAGCATTGAAGCATAATACTTACATTTGACACAGCCACAGAATTAATTTTAAAACAATTTATTGCTTTGCAAGCAAATAGATCTTTTTAAACTTACAAATAGTAATAAAAACAGGCAAAAAAAATTGCGAATTGACTGCGAGTACCTATTGTCAGGACAGCCCGTTGCATACTTACGAAATATGCAAAGGAATTTTATTTTCATTCAGCCATTCATATAATAAAAAATGCATTATTTAAACTCTTATAGTTATGAAAATCGTTAGTAGTTTCTCCCAATTTCTGAAAATACGAGGGCAGTTTGATAAGTCCGTGACTTTTTGATTAAATAAATAGTTTTCGGAAAAATAGCATTTTATTTCCCAACACAGTCTTCTTTTAGCTCAATTAATTTAATCCAACATTAAAAAAAAATCCTTTTAAAATAATAGGTTTTATAAAGTCCCTCAAAATATAGGCGTTTGTTTCAGTGATGACTTTTTAGGGTTCCGTACCCAAAGGGTAAAAACGGGGCCCTATTACTGAGACTTCACGATCCGTCTGTCTGTCTGTCCGTCTGTCACCAGGCTGTATCTCATGAACCGTGATAGCTAGACAGTTGAAATTTTCACAGATGTTGTATTTCTATTGCCGCTATGACAACAAATACTAAAAACAGAATAAAATTAATATTTAAGGGGGGCTCCCATACAACAAACGTGATTTTTTTGCCGTTTTTTGGTCGATATTTATAACGGCAACAGGTACACGCTTGAAATATTCACAGAATATTTAGTTGTATAGTCAATTCAAAAAAAATAATTATTAAATTAAAATAAAATAAATTAAGGGGGGCTCCCATACAAAAAACGTGAATTTTTGCCGTTTTTTGCGATAATGGTGCGGAACCCTTCGTGCGACTCGCACTTGGCCAGTTTTTTATTAGAGCCAAATCTCAAATCTGCTTCCACCCAACTATTTCTTCAGGTTTGAAAACAGGAAATAGTCGCAGGGGGCCTAATTTGGTGAAAATGCTGCATGAGGCAGCACTTCGTTGCCTAATTTATGGATGTAAGCCATGGTGACTACACACGTATGCAAGCGTCAAGACAATGCACGGGTGCATTGTCTTGACGGTCCAGCAATTTTCTTCAATGTGGTCGTTTTTGCTACAAATCAATATCGAATCTGTCAAAAAGCTTTAAATAATATTTGTTGGTGATTGTTTTACCCTTTTAGGGGTAGTCGATATGAATCACACCGCGTGCATCTCAGAAAACTGTGGTCATGTCCTTATTGGTCGATAGACCCAATTTTGCCTACTTTGGTGCACGTTCACTCGTAGAAACTCACTGTCTTGATTGTTCCTTGGCCTCTTGGATCCATGTGCGGCAACACCGTTGCAAAACTGGCCTACACAGATCCCTATGCAATTTTGCGCAAGAGGGACAAGACCATTATCTTACTAATTAAGGGTCGAGAAGCAGATATTAGTATTGACCGCATCAAACCAGCTCAAGTGATGACTGACGACCCTGTTTATCAAACTTCAAACGACTTGCCGTCCACGGTGCTGACATCGACCGGCTTGTGTCCCGCACCGACACCTCACCAGCAGGTTACAGCTGCTCCCCACCAGCAGGTTACCTGGTACCTGGAACAGCCGTTTCTCCTGCGCCAGTTTTGTCGAAGCTTCCTATTCCCGAAACACAGAAGCTCCCATACGTTACCAGATCTGGTAGACGAGTTAGAATCAAAACTTTTCATTAGTTTTTACTATTTTTTTAATTTCAGTTTTTTAACTTATAAACATTTTCGCAATATCCCTTTCCCTTTAAAAAAAAAAACGTTGTCCCATACTAGGAATTTCTTCCTGTATCGTGGGTGCGTTTACAAACACAAACTCACATACACAAACACCCAGAGTCGGAACAACTATCTGTAGGTCATACAAATATTTATTCCGTGCGGGAATCGAACCCGCGACACGTAGCGCATCAGTCAATCGCTCAACCACTGCGCCGTGCGCCCAAATAAGTTAAGAGTCGCAAACATTACTAACATAGAATCTAACTTTTTACTAACCCAATAACCAAAATCCCAGAATTCAGTCAAACTGCACGAGCGACCTGCAGCCGAATTGCGTAAGTATATTATCCAAAGCAAAAGAATCGATTCCTTCCCAAAAACGACTTTTCGTATCAATATGCACTACGTAAAGTAGGTTTTGGGAAAGAATCGATTCTTTTGCTTTGGATAATATACTTACGCAATTAGGCTGCTGGCTCGGAGATTGTATATGTGAATAACCACCGAGCTAGATCTTTCATGCACTTGGGCGAAGTATAGATAGAATTTAATAAAGTTTAACTGCCGAACTGAACATCGGCAATAAATATTTAGAGGCAGGAGTGGTTTTTTTAGTCGGTATGCACATTCTGTGAGTCCGGCACTATAATTTAAGGAATTTGTTTCAAGCCCTAATTCGTCTTCGAAATTGTGACGGGACATATCAGGGCCTAGAGTTCGCCCACGACCATAACCGCGCTAAAGAATACCGTTCGAATCAGCGCTGCACGATCGGTCGATCTCGAGGCTGTCTTGCTGACGAGTTCGTCGACGAGCACAGCCAAGAAACTGTCTCTTAGAGAATAGCATGGCTGTAAAACAGAACATGTCTCAAAATAAATGCAAACCTCGTTATGGCATGTAAATGTGTGAATTTTCATTTAATTATTACTGGGCAACGGCTGATTCAAAGAAAAGATTAGTGATTGAAATGGCTGACTCTGGGTTTTTTTATTGTAGAAACAGTATTAATGATAAAGCAGCATCTTTCTCATGTGGGGGTGTTATAGAGGATTGGGAGATATGTATATGACGATCCTTGGATGCCACATGCTATACATTTTCCTCAATGTTTTTATTTAAATGCTGTGAAGGGAAGAGAGTATATATTTAATACTCGACGCAAATTATAAATCGAGCACAAATATACATAACTTTTGATAATTTTATGTCCAAAACCATAAATTTATCAAAAGTTATGGGTAAAAAGCGCCATAGTGCATTGAAACACGGCGCACCGCGCGGCCACGGAGACCTTTAAAACTAAGCGTTGCAGAAACCTGAAATGACAAATTCAAATCCAGCTTTTACAAAAAACTACAGACGTCTGCAATGCTTTTTCAGCGAAATATTGGCGATAACGTGTTTTTCACCGTTTTAATGGCGCGGCCAAGGGGTTTTAGTCTTACAGCTCCTAAAATATCAAACTAGGTTTTTTTTTTTACAAATTCTATCTACTATTTACCTCAATTTCAGGTTTCTGCAACGCTTCGCGGTTCAACGGTTCGCCGCGTTTCAATGGCGCAGCCACGTTCAAACCCTTAAAACTTTTTACTACAAGTTTGACAAATTTATGGTTTTGGGAATCAACTTTTACAATTGTTTACAAAATCTTGGCCTAGTTTTTTCATTAATATCCCCGTGGCCGCGCCGTCGTAACGCACACGACACACGACTCCAGCAGGGAATTCCACTCCTTAGCTGTTCGCACAATAACAGTGTCTTAATGTTCGACACCATACGGAATAGAATAATCACAGTAAATATATTTATTTTTGGGCTACGGCGGCTAACTTTCAATATCTCTGTTCTCACGAATATTTTAGTGTGATAAGAAACCATATTTTTACCCGACTGCTGAAAGAGGGTAATGTGTTTATCAGTCTATGTAGGTATGTATGTTTGTTCCTATGTGCCGTACTACAGACCAAACGCGTTGGCTGACTTTGATGATACTTACGTCAATCAATCTGACCTTGCGAGTGTTACTACATTAAAATAGAAAATGTCGGCTTTTGGGCGCCATATTGTGGGGGACCAATTTTTTTTTCTTCCTGTTCCATCGTGTGGGGTATCAGAATAAAGGGTTTTAAAGAGGTGATTTCAAAAATATATAACACATATATGTTTAAATTTACATTATTCGAAAAAACTATTTTAACTTAAAAGTAATAAATAAAAAAAAGTTAATTTAAAAACTCTAAAAACCTGGCTGCTTAAGAACCTAACTAAAAAGGCATAAATAAGAAGAAAATGTCATGCTGTGCATGCAGTCGGAGGATACATCTGGTTTTGGTCAGCCAGCTCGCGAATATGTTTCCTCCGACTGCACAGCATGAGGTTTTCGACAGTCGGTTTTTTTTTGTTTTTATTAAGCATTAAACATACACTTCTAGCAATAATTTCTAAATTTTGGTAATTTATCGTACTTCTTACACCAAATTTGAATGTATGAGGATTATAATCTTCAATTTCTTAGTCAAGTTCTTAGATCAGTTTATTTAATATCTGCATCAATATCATCAGCCACTATGTATGTACTCAAAAATCCTTTTAATAAGCTCTACATCTTTTACTTTCGACCATGCATCAGTTTTAGTAATCATATTTGACTGATCTTTGATAAACTCCAGAGTCAATTGTTTCAAGGCATCGGCAGAGTGAAGTTCAGCCAGTTCTAATGTTTCTATTGCATTTTCTATAGTCAGCTCCTTATGCAAAGCTTCCTCACAGAGGCTCTTCAGCCCGCTGAGCTGATAGTAGTCTGCTGCAGCTAGTAACTTCTCAGGGATCTCATCAATTCCTGGAGCTTTTTCACTGTATACAAAAGTCAGAACTCGATCCAAGACTTCAGAATCAAATGGGGACTCAACAATGTCAGTGTGGCATTCAGTTGTGTTGTGCTCAAAATGTGCCTTCAGCACAGGACTCCGGCTGGTCAAAACTGCCTTGTGCACCTTATATTCCGATTGCTCTGCGGATTTTATAGTTACATCAGAAAACAAACCACTGTTGAGTAAATTTTCGAAGTCATTACTCAATTGAGAGTTATTGAAGCGATCTTCTTTTATATGATTTTTTACATTAAAAACGATACGTAGTTTTAGAGGACACGGAAACGATTGATATTCTGGTAAAAAAGTATCTAAGTACTGCCATTTATTCACCTGAACAGCATGATACATCCTAGATCTTTCTGTTGTCTCTGTGACTCCATTCATCCTATAAGTTATGTTCAAAATTTCGGGAATAGCAGATAGGTAGTAGATATCAATTGTATTTTTATTCCACCCCAGGCATTGCATTTTTAATTGAAATGGTGATTCAGATAAACCGTCCCGGCCCTTAATTTTTTCTGTGCGAATCTCTCTGGTATTTTTTTCTTCTAATATATTCTTATAATTTCGCACATTCCATTCTATGGTGCTTACTTTAGTTTGTCCTTCGATACGTGTTGTATAGTCAATATTAATATTGGACATTATTATGGTATAATTCTATTCTGTTCTATATTTATAAACGGCAAGCAAAGCCGTTGCCGAATATTCTGCCAATTTCTAAAGTTAAATAGCAGGGCACGTCAATTCTTTGATTGATACAGTTTACACTTGTTGGGTTGGTACGGGACTGAAACAAACAAAAAATTAAATACATAAATAATGTAATTGTAAACACATTAAGGATACGTTGTATGCCACTAATGCCACATACAAATAGACGGTAGAAGTTAAAGTTTAGTAAGACTCATAATTTTATAGATATTACTAGCTGACCCGGCAAACTTTGTTTTGCCATAAAAACACCAAACATTCACCTACCCTACACCTACCCTACACCTACCCTACACCTACCCTACACCTACCCTACACCTACCCTACACCTACCCTACACCTACCCTACACCTACCCTACACCTACCCTACACCTACCCTACACCTACCCTACACCTACCCTACACCTACCCTACACCTACCCTACACCTACCCTACACCTACCCTACACCTACCCTACACCTACCCTACACCTACCCTACACCTACCCTACACCTACCCTACACCTACCCTACACCTACCCTACACCTACCCTACACCTACCCTACACCTACCCTACACCTACCCTACACCTACCCTACACCTACCCTACACCTACCCTACACCTACCCTACACCTACCCTACACCTACCCTACACCTACCCTACACCTACCCTACACCTACCCTACACCTACCCTACACCTACCCTACACCTACCCTACACCTACCCTACACCTACCCTACACCTACCCTACACCTACCCTACACCTACCCTACACCTACCCTACACCTACCCTACACCTACCCTACACCTACCCTACACCTACCCTACACCTACCCTACACCTACCCTACACCTACCCTACACCTACCCTACACCTACCCTACACCTACCCTACACCTACCCTACACCTACCCTACACCTACCCTACACCTACCCTACACCTACCCTACACCTACCCTACACCTACCCTACCCTTTTTTCCCCATTTTTTTTGTTTTTAAACCGTCCCTGTATTCTGTCGAACAAAACAAAAAAAGAATTATCCAAATCGGTTCAGCCGTTCTTGAGTTTAAGCGAGACTAACGAACAGCAATTGATTTTTATATATATAGATTGTGGCGGATGAAAATTACCAGCGCCACAAGGAATTCTGCGTAGGAATAAGTCAGTACAGAAGGGAAATTCCACGGAACAGAAAAAAAACAAACAAGCAAATTCATTGAGAGAGGGATCTTAAGTTTAGTGAGACGACACACATATGTCCTTTTTATTTTTCTTAGATGTGTCTTGTAAGACATAGGGGGTATTACACTATCATATGTCTAGGATCATACATAGGATCCTAATCCTATATCTTACCCTACATAATAATATATATGACCTCTATAGACCGACCGTTCCTAAGGTAGCAAGAGCGCTGTTGACAGCCATCAGCGAACTGACAGGTCACATACACTAAGTCCGCTAATGAACTTATAGACAGTGCGTATGTCTTCTTGTCGGCGGAGACTCGGTCTCTCGGCGACCGAAACATAGGCAACTAGAGTCAGGCGACCAATCCGAGCGTACTGTTTCTTGTACATTCGCACAGAATGGCCGTCGAAGAAGCTGCAATAGTCTAAGGTCTCCTGACCCTAGTTGATGTGTTTGGTTATATTTTACCCTATGTTTTGGTCGCCGAGAGACCAAGTCTCCGGCGACAAGTCGACAGTGCGTAATGGCTCTAAAAGTTAATGGGTATTGTGACCTGTTAGTCTATAGTTCGCTAATGGGTGTCAAAATCTCTCGTGCTACCTTAGGAACGGTCTCAGTTGAGCGGTCGGTCTATAGAGGTCATATATGTAGTGTGTAAGAAATAGGATCCTATGTATAATCCTAGATATAAGATATTATTATTTTAATACCCCCTATGTCTTCCAAGACATATCTAGGAAAAAAAAAAGGACACTTAAAAAGTAGAACGAAAATGTCCATCAAAGCCGAATTTCAGCCCACTGTTTATCATCTCCCTAAACTTAAGATCCCTCTCCCAATGAATTTTTTTGTTTATTTTGTTTTCTGTTCCGTGGCATTTCCCCTCTGTTCTGACTTATTTCTCCCCAGAATTTATTGTGGCGTTTGTGGGGTATATAGGTTATACTTTGATGTGGGTACATAAAAATAAACCAGTTGTCACTTAGAACTGCAGTATCATTGCTCGCTCCCGTAATTAATATCCCTAAAATACTACTGGCGACGAGGATAACAATCAAATTCGTGTGGTTAACATAGTTTTAGTGTGGTAATTCAATATGCCTATCGGAAAAATAGAAGAATTCGACCTAACAAGTAAAAAGTGGTTGGCGTATGTTAGACGCGTGGAACATTTTATAACCTTGAACGGAATAAAACCAGAGTTACAAGTAGCAACATTGGTGACTTTGGTGGGAGCAGCAACCTACGACTTAATGTGTGATTTATGTGCACCTAATCATCCAGAAAGCAAAACTTTTCGAGAATTAGTTAACATTGTGAGCGACCATCTTGAACCAAAACGTTCCGAAATTGCCGAACGTCATGTTTTCAGACAAAGACGTCAAAATATGGGTGAATCTCTCAGCGAATATCTGCAAGCACTCAAACATCTGGCCAGCACCTGTAATTTCAACACTACACTGGAGGAAAATCTACGAGACCAGTTTGTGTCGGGTTTGGCTAGTGATGAAATGAGATCGCGTATTTTTTCGAACCATCTATAACATACAAGAAAGCCGTAGAATTTGGCGTTGGCGTTGGAAGCGGCCGAGCGGCACTCACAGACGAGCGGTGCGAACATGGCGGGCGCAGCGAGCGTCCCGTATGAGGCGGTGCATCGAGTGGCGTCGGCAAGGCGGACGGGCCGACCGCCCGAGCGTGGAACTGCGAGCAGCGGCAGCTCGTCTACCGAGGGCAGCGCGGCGGCATCGCGCTCGACGCGCGCTTGTTGGAGGTGTGGCAGAAACCATCGTCCGGATGTGTGTCGGTTTAAAAATTATTCGTGCGATGTATGTGGACAAAAGGGTCACATTAAAATAATGTGTAAATCGAACAAAGGGCGAGGTGTGGAGTCAAGCCAGGACATTTCAACGCAGGCGCGGCGTGGTCATAATAACTATCTCGAAAACAGTGATAACGAATCAGTCTTAGTGTGCGCGGGTTTAATGACAAACCGTACATAGTGATGGCGCAGGTAAATGGGAGAAAGATAAGTTTTGAACTGGACACTGGCAGTAAGTTATCAGTTATAAGTTTAGACTGTTATAATAAGAAGTTTACTGATTTACAAATAATTAGTAATGATATTTCTTTGTATTCCTATGACGGTTCAATCATTAAACCGGTAGGATTTGTGTTAGTTCATGTTGTTATTGGAGAATATACAGCCGGAAATCTCAAGTTATACATAGTTAAAAATGGTGGACCACCGCTTTTAGGTAGGTCGTGCCTTACTAAATTAAATATACATAAAATTAGTATTGATGAATTCTTATTTAAATTAAATGAAAACAAATTAGTGGAACAGTTACAACGAGAATTTCCGACTGTATTTGCTTCTGGACTAGGAACCTGTAAGAGAAAAATGTCTTTAAAGTTGGTGGATAAAAATCCAGTATTTATCAAAGCTAGGTCTTTACCGTTGGCGTTACGTATACCTGTCGAGCGGGAGTTAGAACGACTCGAGGCTGAGGGAATAATTCGGAAAGTTGATTATTCTGATTATGGCACACCGATCGTGCCAGTCATTAAAAAGAACGGGGAAATTCGAATTTGTGGTGACTACAAGGTCACGGTTAACCCGAAACTTATGCGCGAACCTTACCCTTTGCCGCGAATTGAGGAGCTGTTTGCGGCACTGAGTGGAGGTGAAATGTTTTCAAAAATTGACCTCACGCATGCCTATCGACAGTTATTGCTAGATGAGGAATCTCAGGTCTGTACCGCTATATCGACACATTTAGGAACTTTTGTGTACAATCGTACACCATTTGGTTTAACATGTATACCGGAAAAGTTTCAGAAGTTTATGGAGGAAACGGTTAAAGGACTCAAAGGAGTCGCAGTTTCATCGACGATATAGCATGTACTGGGGCGTCCCGTGGTGAGCATATTAATCATTTAAAAGCATTGTTGAGTCGCTTGCGTGAGGCCGGTTTGAGAATTAATATAAATAAGTGCACATTTATGCAGGATAGTATTATTTATGTTGGGTTTGTAATAGATAAACATGGCTTGCATCCGGATGAGAACAAAATTAAAGCAATCGTTGATGCCCCAAGGCCCAATGATGTGACACAGCTTAGGTCTTTTCTAGGCATGGTGAACTATTACGCTAAGTTTATATCTAACCTAAGTTCAATATTATATCCCTTTCATAAATTGTTGCGAAAAATGGTTGAGTGGGTTTGGTCGCCTGAGTGTGACGACAGCTTTAACAAAATTAAAAAGGCTATTTCAGGTAGCAAAGTATTAGTACATTACAACCCGGAACTGCCATTAGTTTTAGCAGTGGATAGTAGTTCTTACGGCATTGGTAGTGTGTTAACGCATAGATATCCCAATGGCGACGAACGTCCCATATGTTTTGCATCGCGAACGTTGAATTCGGCCGAACGTGGGTATAGTCAATTAGATAAAGAAGCGCTAGCAATCGTAAGTGGAGTCATGAAACACCATCAATATCTTTATGGTCGTGCTTTTATTATAAAAACAGACCATAAACCATAGACATTTATTTTTGGTCCAAAGCACGGTTTTGTCCATTAGCACAAACAGCGGCAAGCAGATTGCAAAGATATGCTACAAAGTTAGCAGCCTATGACTTCACTATAGATTTCGTTAAATCTAAAGATAATTATAACGTGGACGCATTATCCCGCTTACCACTGCCGTATCAACGAAAATTAGAAACGGGGCTGGATACGGTGTCATATGTTAATTACGTTGAAGAATCTATTCCTATTAGCGCGAGAGACGTTTCAAACAAAACACAGGACGATGAAGTTCTAAAAAATGATTTTAATTATCTAGTTCATGGTTGGCCATCAGTAGTTACACGAAGTGAAGAAAAGCCTTATTTTAATCGAAAGGACAGCCTTACTATCGACAGAGGGTGTATATTATATAATCATAGGGTGGTCATTCCTAAGACACTTAGAAAGCAAGTTCTACATGAATTGCACGAGGGACACCTGGGGGTTGTCAAAATGAAAAATATATCTCGAAGCTACGTTTATTGGCCACAATTGGACAATGAAATAGAAACGTTGTGTCGCGAATGCAGCGCCTGCCTACAACAGCGCGATGCGCCGCCACGTGCACAGTTGCACCCGTGGGCTTTTCCTACGCGACCGTGGCAAAGATTAAATATTGATTTTGCTATGTTCCAAGGTAAATATTATTTAGTTACGGTAGATGCATACAGTAAATGGATAGAAGTACAAAAAATTATAGGAACTAATGCGAACTGCACTATATCTAAGTTAAGAGAACTTTTCGCACGTTATGGCATAGGTACCATCACACATCATTAGCGATGGTGGGCCTCCATTTAGTTCGTCAGAATTTACTAACTTTTTAAATAACAACCTTATAAAGCATACAATTACAAGTCCATATCGACCAGCCGGTAATGGGGCGGCTGAAAATGCAGTCAAATTAGTTAAACGGGCAATGAAAAAGGCAATTCACGAAGGCAAAGATGTAGACACTGCTATTTCGAAGTTTCTGTTTCAACATCGAAATTGTGAACATGCCACCACTGGAGTGGCACCAGCGGTAGCTATGTTGGGTAGGAGATTACGAGGGCGTTTGGACAATATAATACCGTCCACTGAGCGTGCAGTGGAAGTTTCAGCGGAGCGAGCGGGGCGCGCGCGGCCTGGCGCAGAGCGGCACGTGCAGCCCGGCGAGCATGTGCTGGCGCGCGACTACCGAGCGCGCGCAGACAAGTGGGCAGCGGCTACCGTGCTCACCCGCACTGATCCGCTCCCTTACAAGGTAAGCGTTGCCGATGGACAAGAGTGGAAGCGTCATATCGATCAATTATTACCACTAAAACAACGTTACTCGCGACATTCCATAACCAGTAACACGGATAAGCTTGCTGAGACCGATGCTTCTGAGTTTAGCCGTGACGATCAAGTAGGCAATACTTCATCATCCTGTGTAGTCGAAACTGATCAGGATCCAGCAGAACTAGACGTAAGCACGGATATCATTCCCAACGAAATGGCACCAGAAACAGCACCGATTTCTGATAAACAAATTGCTAGACTTAAGCGTCAATGTTTATTCCAAGGCAAATACGCAAAGTGATTGTTACATAATGTCGTAATAATATTACGTTAATGCTAACATTTAAGAATAGTATTATGATAAATAAGATAGAATTATGTATTAGGCACAAAGAAAGTTTACTTTGTGTGTTATTGCGTTTATTTATTTTAATTTGTTTAACTCTTAGTGTCAAGAATCAATAGGTAAACTACTGAGGGTGTTTACAATAAACATAAATTATTGTGACATTGTCGATAGCACAATATGAGTGTATTGATGTATGTATGTATGGACAATGATCACAATAATTTTAGTTATAAGATCATTATTTTGTGTTTATGTTTTTATCTCAAGCCAAAAAGAGGCAGTTATTTTCTTTTAAGTTACATATTTACTAAGAGACACAACTAACTGTACCAATAAGTTGAATTGTATCTAATGTTTTAAAGGGGGAGATGTGGGGTATATAGGTTATACTTTGATGTTACATGAAAATAAACCAGTTGTCACTTAGAACTGCAGTATCATTGCTCGCTCCCGTAATTAATATCCCTAAAATACTCCACCACAATAATATGTATAAAATATGAGTTTTACAAAACTTCAACTTCTACCGTATATTTGTATGTAGCATACAACGGGGTTCTCTACTTGAAATCGAATGAATAACACTTGCTCAAAAACGTTTACTCGATAGTACTTGAAATCGATAAATTATGAGCGCGACAGTTCACTACCTCGATGCATCAAAATCTTGAATAACTAGAAGTTCCAATCATAGGCAGCGTGAAGGCCCATTATCTCAAATTCAAATTCAAAAGTCATTTATTCAAACTAGGCTGAGAATCAGCACTTTCCGAACGTCAAAATTACATAAGACAGCCCCCCAAAAACGCCCTCTCTTCACCACTTCCTAGTGCTTTTGCTGGGAAGAAGAAGTGGCGCAACAAACTCCCCAGCAGCACAGCTGTCTGTTCAGTTAAGTAAAAAAAAACAAAAACTTTATTCTATCTTTATCTTTATCTTATCTTTATCTTAATAAATTAATAATTTACATTATTCAACACAAAAAATTAAAATTAAATATATTTGCCATAATGACAGCTAGCACACGCCAATATACCAACAAAAACATCGAAATCTAAACTCAAGCGAAAATAAAAACTAAAAATAAAAACGTAAACGAAACTTAGTACCCGAATTATAAAGCCTCCAGGCATAAGGGGCGTACCCGCCTACATATAGCTAATACAGCTGTAACTCGAAGTCACATAATTATGATAAACTAGGACCATCGAAGTAAAAAATAAATCAACAGTTAGGCAATAATAATATATGATCCACTGTCGAGGTCGCTAGCTAACCACATATTGCAATACAACTCATTGTAGTGAGTCGATTATGTCAATAATATGACAATTAAATTAAAATAAAGTGACATAAACTGTCAAAATAAAAAAAAAACAATTATATAACTCATATAACCTGTCAGTAGGTAAGCTAAATTCTGGAGAAAGAACACAAACATTGTCTTGAGTTAATCACAGCGACCAACTATTTTTATCGTTTAAGTAGTCGTTAATAGAATAGTATGCCTTTGAACAAAGGTTTGATTTTACTTTAACTTTAAACGCATTAAAAGGCAAATCTAGAAGAGCAGAGGGTAGCTTGTTATAAAAGGTTCCAACCAAGCCCAACAAATGAGTTATGAACCTTATGAAGCCGGTGAAAAGGAGCTCGTAATTTGTCCTTATTTCTGGTGTTAATATTGTGAATATCACTGTTTTTAGTGTAAAAGTGTATATTTTGCCTAACATATAAGATATTGGCGAAGATGAATTGTGATGCCACTGTGAGAATACCAATATCTTTAAAAAAATCTCTTAGAGAAACTCTGGCATCTAGCTGGTAAATTGCTCGAACTGCTCGTTTTTAAAGAACAAATATATTTTGAATGTCAGCGGCATTGCCCCACAGCAGAATGCCATAGGACATAACGCTATGGAAATAACTATGTTGTGATATCAATGAAACGACCGAGTGCTAGACAACAACTAACTTTATTCATCTACCTTCAGACATCATAATCACTACTACATCTTCCCCAATAATTGGGTTTCTAGAAACCTAGTCCATTTAGAACTATTTCGTTATGAACACCTACACTCATCCTTTTTCTTGTAGTTTGGTTTAGTATTACATAGTTACATAATAATGCATGTTGATAGGAATTCATTTTATAAAATCTTGCAACAGTATCATGAGTTAATGTTTTAAGTTTCACAAAAAAAAAAAATCTAAGAAAATCAAAACAAGTGTATATCACTATAAAGATTTTAAATAGAACAAGCGAAAGTTGTTATAAGTGAAAGTAAAATTTCTAAATTTTATGAGTACAAGTTAAGCTGTAAGTACATGCAAGTTATGAAATTAATACACTAATTACAATATTATTGTTTAGCTAGCCTTTGTTGAGCGGCTACTTTAGCTTTTCGAACGTGTTTTGTGATTACCAGTGGGGGTGTGGATTCTCTTGAAGCTGTTGCTAGGTTATTACTGTTATTCTCAGTACCTATACCTACTTTAGGTTCCTCATCCCCACACGCATCACTGAACTCGCCTGATGAACTCTGCTCATCCTGTAACTCATTCTCACCGGTTGCACATTTTATTAGGTGACGCCGATTTCGTCTATATCTAGCACCTACTTTGGTTTGTACAATATACGAACGTGGAGTGTTCGCTTGGCCAATTACAGTAGCCCTTCCTCTAGTTTTACCATCAATGTATATGACAGAATCACCTGTTTTCAGGTCTGGTAAAACCTTACAGTGTTTGTCATAAGTCACTTTAGACTTATTTTGTTTGTCAATCATAGTTTTATACTCTAACGGGTTGATTGGGTGTGGCTAATGTCAAAAGCTTTGGAGAGATCACAGAAAACTCCAATAGCATTTTGCGAGTTCTCCCATGCGTTAAATATGTGTTTCAGCAGAGCAACACCCGCATCTGTAGTCGAACGACCTTTCACAAATCTTGTAACATAATTTCTCGACCGACCATGTAATCGATTTCATCATCATCATCAGCCTATTAATGTTCCCACTGCTGGGACACAGGCCTGCTTTCTGTGAGAGGGAATGGGTCGTAATCCACCACGCGGGCCCAGTGCGGGTTGGTGGATGTCACATGTCTTCGAATTTTTGGTTCTAAGACATGCCGGTTTCCTCAAGATGTTTTTCTTCACCGTTTTTGAGAGCAGTGGTGATCAAATAATTTACACAAGGTAAAAAAGCGCCTGCCTGGGTTCGAACCCACGACCTACAACTTGTAAGTCGCGGCCAATACCACTGGACCACCACTGCTCTCCATAATCGATTTACAGAATAGGTTCTATGTTCGACTGTATGTATTTGTAGGGTTCCGTACCTCAAAAACTGTCCTGTGTGTCACCCATTTTCTCAGGAACGGGTGGACCTAGCAGGTTGAAATTTATACCAGATATCAGTATCTGTCCTCAGGGTATATAGTCCCTATTAGGTGTATAAAAATCAAGGTCTTGAGTCAACACGATAAAAAGATATAAGCAAATTTAGATTTTCGCGAAAACTTGTAAGTACCAAAATTTACCTTAATTTTCTACTTAATTTGCCCATACCTTTAAAACTTAGCCACCGATAAAAATGATACCAATTTTATTATGGCGGTATAATGGGTAGGTACGGAACCCTCGGCGCACGAGTTCGACTCGCACTTGACCGGTTTTTTTGTTTTTATGTAAGATCACCAATTTCTCAGTCACTTTTGGACCGATTTTAAAAAATCTTTTTGTGTTTGAAAGGGTGGTTTCATTGTCACCAAGTGATTGCCGCGATCGGTTTAGTTTAAGCCCTGTATATTATAAATAGGCTACGGTTAGGATCGGCAGAGAAAAAAAGTCGAACATAAAACCAGTGTAGCCAGATTGGGAGACCTTTCGCCATTGAGGCTATTTGGAAGGGCGCCGGGATGACCAATTTTTACGATCTGCGACTGGTCGCCAATTAGGTTAAGTCAGAAAAAAAAATGGGCGATTTCAGACGATTTCGGAATGAGACTGTCTGATACAAATTTAAGGTCTTCAACCCGAGGACCGCGAGCCACTCGCGGCCCGCGGTGGCGTTCTTGGCGGCCCGGCAGGCATTAGCGTTATTCGTTGCACTCGACGAAAGTACAGACTTAAGTGACACGGCTCAGTTGGCCGTGTTTATTCGCGGCGTTGACGTAAATTTTGTTGTTAGTGAGAAAACGGCTGCTCTAGTTCCAAAGAAAAGCAGCACAAAGACGATGTGATTTGTTGGAATAGTTTAATACCGTCATAAAAAGAAATAACCTCAAATTGTCAAAGGAGAATGCCCATTTTGTAAGGGAACTCGGGCCCCTTTGAAAAAATGGTGTAGGTATCTTGATGAATTTTATTGTATATTGTACAAAATACTCGTTATATTCATAATTAGTGTGACGACCGGAAACATAGGTATAAGCATAGTAATATTACACTCGTATACAGTGCCGGGTACTGTGCCCCAAATAAACAGTTTGTCGCTAACCACCGCCTTTTATTGACGTTCCATTGGCGACGAGGATGGGATTAATATATATTTTTTTGGCTTTAGTATTGTGCGTGGACTTTAACAATATGCCGATCGGAAAAATTGAACCGTTTAGTTTAAATTCCAACCAGTGGCCAGCATATATCCGCCGCGTTAACCAATACATCAAGTTAAATAACATTGGCGATGACTTGAGAGTGTCGATGTTAATAACCGTGGTCGGTGAAGAAACATATGCGTTAATGTGTGATCTGTGTTCTCCTAGTTTCCCAGAAAATAAAAGTTTCGATGAGCTTATAAAACTGGTGACGGATCATTTGGAGCCACAACGCTCAGAGATAGCGGAGCGCCATGTGTTCAGGTTACGAAGGCAAAAAACAGGAGAATCCCTCACAGAATATTTACAAGCGTTAAAACATCTCGCCACGACGTGCAATTTCGGCAAATGTAACGCATGCACAAGCCTGGAAGAAAATCTGCGCGACCAGTTTGTGTCGGGTTTAGCAAACGACGCAATGCGGTCTAGGATTTTTGCAGAAAAAACTATTCAATATAAAGAGGCAGTGGAGCTAGCTCTGGCTCTAGAGGCAGCAGAGAAACATGCTGAGATGAGCGGTAACACCACTGCGGCGGTGACGGCGGCGGACTCAAAACCAATAGCGGATGGCGCGGCAGGCGAGGGACTGCACTACGCACGCGGCGGCGGCGGCCGAGCCGGCCAGCGCGGGCACCAACCGCGGGCCTCGAATGGAGGCGCAGGGACAAGCAGCAGAGGCGCAGGAGCAGGCAGCGCAGGCGCGGAGCCGGCGAGCTCGCGCGCATCCTGTTGGCGTTGCGGCAAGGCGCACTTGGCTGATAGATGTCGATTCAAAAACTATAGTTGTGATGAATGCGGTCAAAAAGGTCATTTGAGGGTGATGTGTAAACAAGTGCGCGGCAAAGGTGGTCGGCAGAATTACGTGAGCGATAGAGAGTCGGATGACGGTATGTTCAACATGGAAGTCGCAGCTCGAGGTAACAAACCATATTTTATTAAATTGACAATTGACAACATGGACATTAAATGTGAAGTAGATACAGGTAGCCGTATTTCGGCCATAAGTGAGGATATGTACAAACAGATGTTTTCGAATAAAAAAATTATCGCGGACAATTTATTATTACGTTGTTACTCGGGCTCACGAATTGAGTCATTAGGTTATATTTTAGTAGATGTGTGCTTAGGGGAAATAAAGGGGAATTCATTGCGTCTTTATGTTATTAAGGGTGGCGCACGACCTCTATTGGGACGAGAGTGGATGCGCATTCTAAAAATAACTCAAATTACGCTCAATGAAATAGTAGATGAGGACTTAGTAACACAATTGCGTATTGAATTCCCAGAAGTGTTTTGTGATAAGTTAGGAACGTGTAAACAATCCATCCGACTACAGCTCGCAGATAACGAACCGGTGTACGTGCGAGCGAGACCTATGCCGCTGGCACTCCGCGCGAGAGTTGAGAGGGAATTAGAACGTTTAGAGGCAGATGGTACAATCTATCGCGTAGATTACTCTGATTTTGGAACTCCAATCGTTCCTGTCGTAAAAGCAAATGGGGAAATACGTATCTGTGGTGACTACAAGGTCACAATCAATCCCAAATTAAAACGAGACTATTATCCATTACCGCGAATTGAGGAATTATTTGCAAACCTTAGCGGTGGAGATAAATTTACAAAAATTGACTTGCGTCATGCTTATGAGCAATGTTTTGTGTCTGAGGATTCGCAAGCCTATACGGCGATAACAACACACATGGGTACCTATGTGTATAGACGCACACCGTACGGTTTATCGTGCGTCCCTGAGAAATTTCAAAAGATTATGGAGGAAACTCTGCGCGGGGTGCCCGGGTGCGTGGTATTTTTAGATGACATATGTGTGACAGGCTCAAACAAGTTAGAACATATAAAAAATCTGCGAGCTGTACTCGAAAGATTACGTAAGGCGGGTCTTACTGTCAAGCTAAGTAAATGTCGATTTTTACAGGACAGTGTAAAATATTTAGGCTTCATAATTAATAAAGATGGTTTACGGCCAGATCCAGAGAAAATAGAGGCCATTTCCAGCGCACCGAGACCTAAAAACGTAACTCAACTTAAAAGTTTCCTGGGTATGCTTAATTATTATGGGCGATTCATACCGCATTTAAGCACTTTATTACAGCCAATGCATAATTTGCTAAAAAAAGAGGTCTGCTGGAATTGGGACTCTAAGTGTGAAAAGGCTTTTTCGGAAGCAAAGCGAAACCTCCTGAGTGAACGTGTACTGGCACACTACGAGGATGGGGTGGCCGACGGCCCCGAGCTGCGATGCGGAAAAACCTTATTTTTCCAGGAAACAAGATTTTGTGGTAAACCAGGGCTGTATTATTTACAAATATAGAATAGTAGTGCCTGCTGCCTTACAAAAGAAAATTTTGGAGGAAATGCATGAAGGTCATTTAGGCATAAGTAAAATGAAAAGTTTATCGCGAAACTATATCTATTGGGCGAATTTAGATAAGGATATAGAGGACTTATGTAAATCGTGCGCCGCGTGCCGCATAGTTCGCGATGCGCCACCGCACGCGCAGTTACATCCTTGGGAGTTCCCGCTGCATCCGTGGCAGCGCGTACATGCCGACTTCGCGGATTGTGGAGGCATTCGTTATTTAGTGATGGTGGACGCGCATTCTAAGTGGATTGAGGCGTTACCAATGAAATATACAAATGCAGCCGCAACAATTAAAGTCTTGAGAAGTGTTTTCGCGCGTTTCGGATTACCATCGCAGCTCGTGACCGATAACGGACCACCATTTACGTCTCAAGAATTTAAAATATTCTGTCAAAAAAATTGTATAAAACATACAACGTCGGCTCCTTACAGGCCGCAGGGAAATGGCGCGGCGGAAAACGCAGTTAAAACTGTAAAAAAGGCGATCAAGAGAGCGTTGTACGAAAATGACGACGTAAATGCGGCTCTCTGTAAATTTCTATTACAATATCGCAACTGTGAACACGCGACGACCGGGGTATCACCCGCAGTGGCGCTGCAGGGGCGGCGACTGCGCAGCCGGCTGGACGCACTGCGACCGGACGTGGCGGCCACTGTGCGCGCCAAGCAAGAGCGACAAGTCGCCCGCATCTCAGGCACTGATAGGAATTTTGATGTGGGAGACTCGGTTTTAGCCCGCGATTATACGACAAGGGGGGACAAATGGACCGAAGCTACAGTGGTTAAAAAGACCGGCCCCGTATCGTACAAAGTTAATGTTGGGGGTGAGGTAGAATGGCGGCGTCATGCCGATCAAATTATCCCAATAAATATTAAAAAAGGTAGGTACTCTCTATCCCGAATGAGTGGGGTAGCCATGGACGAACAAACCCAGAATCTTTCTTCTGGAGGAATGGTCGATAAGGGAGCCGACGATGATATGTTCAAGGATGCAACAGGTGGTGACGGGGAGGTGGCGAAGGCGCCACTAACAGAAACACGACCAGCACCAGAGGCTGAATCAGAAAAGCGTTCACCTCGTACACCACAACCGACACCACCTGGTGAATCTGCCCGAGCACTGCGTGCGTTCAATCGGGCTAGACGTTTTAATGATTAAGTAACATAAGTTTGTTAATTTGTTTAAGTTACAGTTAAATTAGTTAGTTATTTGTAACGGTCTTGGCGAGGAGAGATGTGACGACCGGAAACATAGGTATAAGCATAGTAATATTACACTCGTATACAGTGCCGGGTACTGTGCCCCAAATAAACAGTTTGTCGCTAACCACCGCCTTTTATTGACGTTCCAATTAGAAAACATTTTTATTTATTTTTCGGGGTTCACGAGATATAACGATGTTTCTGTTCTTGAAATGAACCATTATTACAATGAAATAAGGTGCATACAAATGTCCAAGTGAAGGAACCTGATCTGTTGTTGTCTGTAGGTACATATAAAGTAAAGGACACGGATGCATAGTTGGTCGCTTAGCGATAAGCATAGTTGGTCGCTGTGTTGAACTCAAGACAATGTTCGTGTTCTTTTACCAAAATTAGCTTGCTGTCAGGTTAAATATTATTATTTTTTTAATTTCGTTTTTATGTGTATTTTTTAATTTTATTTTTTGGTAAGACTGTCGTAGGTATCGTTTACTGTTATTGTCTGAGCTGATGAAGATTGCTACTATCTTTGCATTATATAGAGTTAATCTTTCTAGTATTATATAGCAGCATAGCCAGCATTGTGTGAGTACCATGTACTTCAGAGCTATCATTGTCTAGATACCTACGTCTTCTATTGACTTGAATGACTCCGGTGGTTGAGAGTATGTCATGCCCACTCAAATGTCTCGCCGATGGTGGCGCGTGTGTCGGATCATTTAGCTCCCTTCAAAATGGTTGAGTTGAATGGTGCTGATACATGTGTCATGTTCGTGAACGGGCGCTGTCGGTTGGGACTGGTCATCTCTTAGCTGCCATGGTTTATTTTAATTGATTCTAATTTTATTTCTGAATTGTCTTTTTATATTTACTATGGACACTTTTAACTTTCTACATCGTTCTCACATAATGTGTAATCTCAACATGAATGATGTAACAAATGATTTGTAATAATTACCTAATTGAAAAAGAGTGTCCATGGAGTTTCTTGCCCGTTCTTCTCCATAGAGATCTACGCCTTGGAATGGGCATCTACGGTACTTTCACAGTTATTATGTCTTGTGACTGGGACTGTAGCACCATAATTTTGTAATATTTTATTTTGTCTTTTGACAATTCAAAAGTGCCTGTAACTGGCCTACTTGAAATAAAGTGCTTTGACTTTGACTTGGATGGAAAAAAACACAAAATATAAATTCTATTTTTTGGATAATATTGAAATCCCAGACACGATACCTCTTAAGGGGCCTGTCTATGTGCAATCTCCTTTGGCTGGGATCGCCACAGACTGCGCACCGTCTATGGTTGGCAAAAATTAAGGATTTGTTGCTTTATTAAAGCAAAATAAGCCCGACTTTTCCTTCGTACCACTGCTTTATCCATCAAGATTCAAAGATCAATTTATGTGCAAAGTCTGCTAATATTCAAGATGTCATTAGTGTCGTGGTAAAACTAAAAAGTGTTAACTTCATCAAATCTCGGGGCGTAAACCACAGACAATTTCAGAGATTCTTAAAAGAAATGAATGCTGATTATGGCATTGAGGTAATAATGTTAATAATGTACTAAGGAATATGGTGATATAATTTAATTCTGTGATGTTCGTTGGCTCACCATCATCATTTCAGCCGAAAGATGTCCACTGCTGGACATAAGCCTCAGCAAAGGGAAAATGTTAAAACTTGTGTTTGATTTGCGGAAGGAAATTGCAGCGTTTATGGAAAGCAAGGATAAAGCTGTTCAGCATTTCACTGATGAAGCAAGGCTGAGTGATTTGGGTTTTCTTACCGACATAACATCACATCTCAATGATTTAAATAAGAAACTGCAATTTAAATATAATTTGATTCATGAGCTATGTGAAGCTTTAAAAGCGTTTGAAGTAAAGTTGGACTTGTGGATCAATCAAAAAAAATAATTACCACGCATTTTCCACATTTTTCGTCTTGCCCATAGACATATTAAATAGTATGGACTGGAAATACCTACAAAAAAACGTGCCTACCTCAACCTTAAAATGGCACTTAAAATGGCTGCCGATGCTATGGTTGTGTTAATCACGGAACACACACACATTAATAATACAAAAAGTAAACAACCATTTGACAGCAGGACTACCACGAACACAACCACAAAATCCGTTACGTAATATGGCGAATATGGCACGTACCTACTACTGTCACTACGTCATAACAAAATGTTACGACATAACAAAATGTGATAATGAGCAACAACTGAAATATTGTTGTATCTTATGTCAAATACGATTACTACGTTAGAAAGAATGAAACAAAACGATGTTTCACATTCTGTATCCTATTTCACTCATATTTGTATTAGCTAATGTATGTATAACATCACGGCGCCTCCATATTTTTCCTAGCTCAATGGTCTTGCCTAATTTCAAATATGGAATAAATATAATTGCGCTGCAAGACCTAAAAACACATTTTTTTTTATTGCCAACGTTACCCCACACTAGGAATTTCTCCCTGTATCGTGGATGCGTTTACAAACATATAAACTCACATACACAACACCCAGTGCCGGAACAACTATCTGCAGGTCATACAAATATTTGTTCCGTGGGGTAATCGAACCCGTGACACGCAGCGCAGCAGTCAATCGCTCAACCACTGCGCCAACCGTACGCCAATGCAAAATTCAACTCACGTTTTACCGATTACTCACCCATTCAGTGTTTTTGTCGAAGGTCATTGTCCCCGAAGAAGTTCAGATGGAATTGATAGAGTTACAGTAGGTACTTACAGTGCAACTCTACTTTGAAAGAGAAATTTAATTTATGTTTACTCGATTTTTATTCAAAATACATCCCTTATTCAGATTTTCCTAAAATCACGTCATTTTCAGTGTATGATGATGCACTAAAAATTACATCTCTTTTTGGCACCACATTATCTATGAGAGATTATCTCGAATGAAAAATGTAAAGTCCAAGACAAGAAACCAAAATCACCGATGTTCATCTTGAGAATAGTTTGAGAATTGCAACGATCACTATAATTCCAAGATATTGTTAAATTAGTTAAGAGTAAACAATGTCAAACATACTCGTATCCTTGATTGAAATTTCCTGTTTGTAAAATTTCGTAGTAAAAAACTGCAATGATTATTGTTTTTCTGAAGTCTTAATAATATTGTTACAAGATAGGACAACGCCATCTAGTGACGAGTAGAATAACTAAGCAGTAACTAGTGGCGCCATCTAGTATCGTATAGCGGAACTGATCTTTTCGAAAGTTCGTGTCGAATAGAATTCGAGCCGAACATTCTGGAAGTTTCTAGTCGCTTCGGGAACAATGAGTTCGAAACTCAATTGTTTTGGAATATTATCTAGAACTGTATAGAACGTTCTAGAAACTTTTTCCCTGCTATATAAAGTGCGGTCAGGGGGGTGACCATAAGCTCTTAGAGCTGTATCAATTTGATATCGAGTAAGTGACAGATGTATACAAGTCAGATACATCTGTCCCTTATTCGATCTCAAATTGATACCGCTCTAAAAGCTTATGGTCACCCCCCAGGTTCGTCGTGAGTCAGAAGGATCGCCTGTGGTCGTCAAGTTAACGTCATACTGTTGAGTGCCAGCTGCCTCCGGAGTGACGTCACCTATCCGCCCGAGCCGTTTGTATGTAACTACCTGTTGTGTTCTCGGAGGTGTTGTTTATTGCAAAGTAAATAAATTCCTCTGGGAGTGCAACAGGAAGTTGCAGCCCCGCGCTGCCCGGTTTGTTACCAAACCTCTCTCTTCCTCTTTATTACATTATTAGTATAGATATATAGTTTATGTATATAGTAATATAGTATAGATAATTATCTTATGAGATAAAAGAGTTGTATTTATGTTCCCTCCCACACAGAGGAGGCCTGTGTCCCAGCATTGGGAACATTAATAGGCTGATGACGTGATGTGATGTGATTTATGTTACGTTGAGAAAGTATTTTCTAAGGAGTTCTCCATAATTATAAGCATTCCTGGAGAAATAAGGATGTGCCACTGCCAGGCTTACTACACAATACAACAAGTCTGTTTGCCATGTTTTTTTCATTTGCGCAAGTCTGCCATGAACAAGCTACAGCGTATGCAGAGACTTAATGACCGTATACCCAAGAAAGTCATTTTTGATAAAAAATACAAAATCCAGTTACACGAGGATAGCCGCTGCGAGGGGCTGCGCCCCGATGAGCTGCGGATCTTCACAGACGGATCCAAGACAGGTACAGGCACGGGTGCGGGAGTCTTCTCGGAGGACCTAAATATCCGTTTAGCCAAACCACTGGGGATCCACAACACGGTGTTCCAGGCTGAATGCTTGGGCATTTCCATGGCGGCCTCTGCGGTCCTGGCTAGGGAGGTAAAAGAATTCCCTATACGTATACTTTCGGACAGCATGGCCGTCCTGCAAGCACTAAACAGCCACACGGTCAACTCGGGGCTGATTTACGAGTGTCATCAGCGCCTGAACCAGGTCGGTATGAACAATAAAGTAACCATTCAATGGATCAAAGGACACAGCGACTCCCGGGGGAACGACGCTGCGGATGAGCTCGCCCGAAGGGGCTCAAATATGGAACCGGTAGGCCCGGAGCCCATAGTGCCCTTGCCCTTCGGGTATCTACGCGGTCTGGTAAGAAAACGCACCAGGGATCAACACAGCAAGCTATGGACTGACCATAGCGAATGTAGGCAGGCCAAGGAGGCACTACCCCTCATTGACGGCCGTTTCACGAAAAAGATCCTACGACTGACAAAGCCACAGAACGAGCCTCCGTCGTTTTTCCGATACGAACTAAGACCTTCTTATCTTATCTTATGGAGGGGCCGAGAAATACCTCGGACACTTCGACCCATTGGGATCTTTTGTGGTCCCCTAGATAACTTACTCCTCCTCATTCTCGTTGAAAACCGTTTTCATTAGTCTTACAACGAGACTAGGAGATATGAGCCTATAATCTTCTGGTTTTGGGTATCCAACCCCTAGGAGACTCATTCGCTTACCAGCCAGTGCATCGCATGTGCACAGTAGGTGCTCCATGCGTTCCGTATGTTCCCCACACAACCTGCACATGGGTGTCGCGGTTAGACCCATCTTCATGAGCATGTCGTTGGTTCCAAAGTGCCCAGTAAAGGCCCCAAGCAGGTAGCGGATTTGCCCCCTGCTCATGTTCCAAATGCAATCCCGGGCTTTGAAAGTGGAGCCCAGGAATCTCTTGGAGTGTTGTAGACCGGTAGTAGACAGCCAACAAGTTCGTTGTCTGTGATCTGCAAACTCCCTAAATGCGGCTTTTACGAGACACGTCGAGATGCCTACACATGGTTCTGGACCCACAAAATAATTCGCTGAGCCCTCTCTTGCCAGTTCATCAGCCACTTCGTTACCATGGAATCCTTTGTGCCCAGGGACCCACATCAGTTTTACCCTGTTGTGCTTCCCAAGCCTGTTTAGGGTTTGGATAGCATCCAGAATAAGTCCGGAGTCCACTTTGTAGGATGCCATGGCTTTGATTGCAGCCTGACTGTCACTAAGAATATATATGGATTTACCTTTAGTCCCTCTATCTATATTCTCTTGAGCGCAGGTTATAATGGCATATGTTTCCGCTTGGAATACAGTTGCCATCTTCCCTAAGCTTTTGCTACATTTGTAGCCTTTTGCGTATATTCCCGCTCCTGTACCTGATTCCATTTTGGATCCATCAGTGTACCACACCAGACTATCTTGTTCTGGTGGATCAAGTCCCTTCGTCCAGTCCTCTATTGTAGGGATTTGGACCTTGAAAGACCTCTCAAACACAAACATAGTTTGCATTTTATCGGATAACATGCTTGTTACCCGATCCAGGTCTTCATTCTCATCGAACTTTGTATGGTTAGTCTTTGGCTTAGAGGCATCCCATAGTCCAGCGACAGCGAGACGATGTAATGTCTTCCTTGCCTCGAATTCAACCATCATATGCAGAGGAGGGATACTGAGGTATCTCTCAATCGCTGCCGTAGGTGTTGTCCTGAAAGCACCCGTGATGCCGAGACACACTGTTCTTTGTAACCTGGTGAGTGGCGCTTTGCACGAGGCAAGCTTTGTTCTTGGCCACCACACTATGCTGCCGTATGTGATAATAGGTATTATCATTGTCCGGTACAGCCATCGTATCACTTTGGGCTTTAGCCCCCAAGTTTTACCGTAGGTAGAACGACACATGCCGAACACTCGTAAGGCCTTTGTCGTAATATTTTCCACATGAGTTTTCCACCTGAGTTCTTTATCAAGCGTTACACCCAGATATTTAACTTCGGTGGACCAGGGCAGTTTTATTCCATTGAGGGAGAGCTCTCCTAGGTTTCCTAGTTGTCTCTTCCTCGTGAAGGGAATAATGACTGCTTTGCTTGGGTTGATAGAGAGGTGGTTCACTGTACACCATTCCTCTGTCATCCTCAATGCCTGTTGTAATAATCCAGACACTATGTTCGGGAATTTACCATTGACCATTATAGCTATGTCATCCGCATAGCCTACTGTGTAGAATGGTCCGGTATTGAGCTTGGTTAGTAGCGAGTCTACTACCAAGCACCACAATAATGGTGACAGCACTCCGCCTTGCGGACAACCTCTTGTTGTTTTTGCACTAAGTCTGTCTCCCATTAGTTCCGATCTGACTGTTCTGCTTCTCAGCATATAGTCAATCCAGTTGCACGTGGTATCATTGATGCCATGTTCCTTTGCAGCAGTGCGTATGGACTCAAATGTTGTCTTGTCAAAGGCTCCCTCTATGTCGAGGAAAGCCCCGACACATATTTCTTGTCCCTCTAGCGCAGCCTCGGCTCGACTCGCAACATAGTGCAATGCCGTTTCCGTAGATTTGCCGGGGCTGTAGGCGCATTGTAGTTTATGTAGGGGGAATAATTTCAGAGGACCCTCTCTTAAGTACCTGTCTACCAGTTTCTCCAGAGTTTTCAAGAGAAAGGATGATAGACTAATGGGCCTGTAAGCTTTAGCTTCTTCATAAGTCGGTCTACCCACCTTCGGTATAAAGGTGACTTTGACCTCCCTCCATGCTTTGGGTACGTACCCAAAGGCTATGCAGGCTCTGTAGAGCTTACTCAAATGGGGTATCAAAACAGATGCCCCTTCTTGCAATAGTATTGGGTAGATGCCATCTGGACCAGGGGATTTGAGTGGCTGGAAGCCCGCTATGGCCAGCTTCAGTTTATTTTCATCTACCACTTTCTTTGCCGTGAGCCAGTTATTTTTGGACGTGTGCCTTGTAAGCTCGTCCCTTGTGACTGGTTCCTCTTCATCGCTATCGCGCAGTATACATTCTGGGAAGTGGGTCCTAAACATCACGCCCAGAGTGTCCTGTCCAGTTTCCGTGAGTTGCCCATTCTCATCCCTTACAGATGCTAGTGGGTTTGTCTTGGTCATGGACATTGCTTTGCACAACCTCATCCCATTTGGCAGAGTTTCGATGGAAGTGCAATGCTGCCGCCAATTAGTTCTTCTGGCCTTGCGTACCGCCGTGTTATACCTTGTTAGCATGCTATGATAGCCGGAAAAATCCTTCCTGGCTTTTGCATCATTAAAGGCCTGTCGTGTTTCCTGACGTATTTTGGCTATTTCAGGAGTCCACCATGGTACCTTTTTGCCAAAGGCCTTCTTCTCTGGGCAGTTATCTTCCCATGCACCGATGATGCCTGCCTTGATTCTGTCCGCTTCAAATTCTATATCCAGTATGGAATTGAGCTTACCTTTAGGGCTCCCCAAATTTACTTTGAGGTCCCTCCTGTATGAGTCCCAATTTGTATACCTTGGGTTTCTCCTTCGTCTAGTTTCGGCTTCTCCCGCCGTCCTAAACCTAAAGCATATATAATTATGGTCAGACAAAGAGATTTCGTCCGATACATGCCAATTTTCAATATGAGCGCTGGCCCTGTTTGAGGCCAGCGTAAGGTCAATAACTTCAGTCCTCGCAGAAGTTCTAAAAGTAGGTTTATTGCCTACGTTAAGGATTTGTAAAGAAGAGCTTACCACAAAGTCCAACAAATCCTCCCCTCGTTTGTTGACATCCGAGCTGCCCCAAACGACGTGGTGTGCGTTCGCATCGCAACCAAGTATCAGGTCAAGGTTCTTTTGGTTGCCGTAATCAACCAGTCTTCTGATTAGTGGTGTTACTGGTTCTTTTTGTTCATATGGGAGATAGGCAGAGGCAAGGATGATTCTCCTTTTCTCTGTTCCCGTCCCCACTTGGATCAAGGTTGTTGTGAGATCCCTGTAACAGAAACCAGACCTAAGACCTTACTTCATAGGATCATTTCTATAGTAAGCTCTTCCCGAGACTTTCACACTATGTGAGTCCTCACAAGTCACGTTGATGAGACGTGGCGCGGCGCCCTGAGCGTGAGGCGGGCGGTGGTAGACCTACCATCAGCCCTCGATGATCGTTCACTCCCTTCGCGAGAGGGGAGCTTGGGGTGCTGTCGCTGTCTGAGTGGCTTGTTTTTCAAACCCTTTAAAATCTTGAAATCTTAAAGGCCTCTGGTCAATCCCTATGTGTTGTTCATGCTTAACATTTCTGTGTCTTTAACATAAAAATATTTCTACAAATCCTATATATTGATGTTAATTTAATCCATTTCGTGGCGTGATTAATTAATAACTGGGATTCATGGGAAGGTTGCAAACTTGTAACGAAACTTACAGAATGCAGACTGCTAGAAAATACATCAGGCAGGTTGAAGTGTCTCTCAAAGTTAGAATAAGATGTAAAAAAAAATAGATTGGTGGCCACAGCCTCATTATAAAATTATTTATTACTAGCTGTGCCCGCGGCTTCGCTCCCGTTATCTGCCTGCCAACCCTACCATACCTACCAGCCTGCCTGCCTACTCCACATACTCAAAAAAACTTTTTACAAAAAATACTACCGACTTCCAAATAAAACTACAAAGTGAAAAATAACTTTATTTTTGGAAGTCGGTGTCTTTCTTAGGTACCAATTTATTGCGATATGGACACCGACTTCCAAAAATAAAGTTATTTTTCACTTTGTAGTTTTATTTGGAAGTCGGTAGTATTTTTTTGTAAAAAGTTTTTTATTTTTCACTTTTTAGTTGTACCTACCTAATAGGCAAGTTGTTTAGTAAGTTACCTACTCGTATAACGCCAGAATATATTACCCAAATATCATGAAACTTGAACATAACCGGTGAAATGAGAGATCTGGCATTCTTTCGCGTAAAATCTTAACACCACGATTCAGAAAATGATAGCGAGTTCAACTGTCCGAGTAACTGAATTGCGTGAGCTGTGATAATTTTACTTCTTGAACACTTTAAATTCATCTAACTTTTGATAGAGTGAACAGATTGCGATGAAACAAAAACTTAGTAATTCTTCAAGATACGCACAATTTTTATGTATAAAAGTTATCTACATTGGTTTCGTACATTTCACGTGATGCGTGCACAAATAAACAGACAAACACACAAAAATTCCAAAAATGCTAGAAATGGGTTCTGTAGGTTATCCTTTAACACCCTGGCTATTTTTTTTGGATTTTTTTTCGATGTACAAAAAATATTTTTCTACAGATTTATTATATGTATTGATTGATGATTGATAATTTTACATTTTGTAACGCTAGTGATCTGAGCACGTATACCTTTCCCTCGGGAGCATGTACGAGCCAATAATGCTCATACAGCAAAAGTACGCCTATTAAAGTACTGCACAATATTAAAGAAATCAGTCGTAACTAAAACACCAACACACGCTAATTTGCGCGTTGACGTAACTAAACATTAAGTGCGGCTCAGGTTACTAGCAACAACCTAAAACTGTGTCCATAATAAATAACAGTGGTTTGGTGTTAAACTAACTTCTACAACTACCGGGTTACTCGGCAACGACGAGAAAACCCCAACACCCTACCTCAAACGAATCTAACAAAGATGGGATGACCAACACCGCCACACACAAGGCACAGGCGGCGGCTCAAACCGCCCCTGTCGCTGCTGTATCCATGGCCAGAGAGCCAAGAACCCAAAGAAAGGCGCGGCAGACAGAGATGGCGAAAAATGCCCAAACTGTTGCGCACAACACACAACCTCTAAAAACAACAGCTACCGCGCACTTTCTTCAGCAGCGACAAACTCGTAGTACAAACGAGTCAATACCAACCCAACAAACACAAAAACCGAGACAAGATTTCACCGCCTGTGCCATCAAGCTTCTGTTGGACCTCATAAAGGCCATCAGACAAGGCCAAGATGTGGAGCTGGTGATCCTCGACGGGCTGGCCGAATTATTAACTATGTAGGTATCATGGCTAGTTCGCTGAGGATTCTCCATTGGAATGCTCGCGGCCTGCGGTGTAAGGTCGCCCCCCTCCACCTCCTCCTCAAAGAGCAGCTCATCGACGTGGCGCTCATTAATGAAACACTCCTGGGGCCTACAGATAAGATTAGGTTCCCAGGATACCACGTATACAGGAAGGACGAAAAGTCGGCACTCGGCACTATTTACCGCGGTCTGGTGGTTTTAGTTAAGCGGAGAGTCGTCCACCAACCCCTTTCACTGCCCACAGTCAGCACGTTCTACACGCTGGGAGTGCAGGTCCACGTCGCTGGCGAGGACCTCAACATTTATGCCGCCTACAGCCCGCCCTCAAACCGCTATGATATAAGCGAGCTAAGGGCGCTGGTTAAAGATCCATCGCACCCAGCAATCCTAGCTGGCGACATGAACTGCAAGCATCCCGCGTAGAACTCGATGACTCGCAATACAGGAGGAAACCGACTCTTTGCTGACTCAGAGGCCCATGGATACGTGGTGTCTGGCCCAGACGTGCCGACGCACTACCCGGCTAACCATTTACACTCGCCGGACGTGCTCGACATTGTTATCCATAGCGGCCTCAACTGCCAGATATCGCAACAGGTTATCGACGACGAGTTACTGTCAGACCACCAGCCAGTACTCGTCGTCCTATCCGAGATGCCGACCCGACTATCGCCTTCAGCGCCACGTCGAACAACGGACTGGACCAAGTTTCAGGGAGTGATAGAGACCACCACCCCCACTTGGCCCGTTACCAATGCAATAGACGTAGACAGACTGGCAGCGGAGATCACCGCTTGCATACAACGCGCCTACACAGAGGCGACGACTGAGAGTACGCAGGCGCAGGGGTCAGTTTACAAACCCCTGCCCAACTACTTAAAACAGTTAGTCGCCCAAACTAGGCGCCTGCGCAAGCGGTGGCAAAGTACCCGCTGCCCAGTCATGAAATCAGAACTCAACCGCCATGCGGAAATGGTCCGGGCCAAGCTTCAGGCGCACAACGCCGAGAGCTGGGAGCGACATATTGATGCTACAGACGGGGACTGGCCGGCAATACACAGATTGTGCCGGCAGTTATCCAATGCCCCAGCTCCGGTCCGCCCACTCCTACACAGTGACGGGGCGCCTAGATATGCCGCGCCAGACCGCGCGGAGATCTTCGCTAACCACCTGGAGCGTCAGTTTCAGCCGAACCCGACTGAAAACCGAGAACATGTCGCGGCAGTCGAGCAACACCTTATCGAGTACTTCGCAGCACCGATAGCTCTCGACGAGGAGCCCATCTTCTTCTCGCCCAACGCAGTTAGACGCGCCATCCTCCGTACCAAACTGAGGAAGGCGCCTGGTGCCGATGGTATCACCAATACAGCGCTGCGCCACCTGCCCTACCGAATGGTAGCAGCGCTGGCGCGCCTGTTCACGGGGATACTTCGCACTGGGTCCTTTCCTTCATGTTGGAAGGAGGGGCGCGTCATAATGCTGCCCAAGGCGCACAATAACGTGCTGAAGCCCGAGAGCTATCGGCCCATCACGCTTCTCTCCACTATCTCCAAGGTGTTCGAAGCACTCCTGCTGCGACATCTTACACCGCACCTGACACCTAGGCCGGAACAGTTTGGGTTCCGCTCGGAACACTCTACGACGCTCCAGCTGTCCAGGGTGCTGCACTTACTAACAGCGACGCTAAACAAAAAGGAGCACGCAGTTGTAGTATTCCTGGACATGGAAAAAGCCTTCAACCGCGTCTGGCACGAAGGCTTAATATTCAAAATGTCCCTCTCGAACGCGCCCCGTCGTGTAGTTAAGGTGGTCTCTTCCTTCCTGACAAACAGGACATTCAAGGTGGTGGTCGATGGTGCGCTCTCTAGCGCCCGACCCATAGCGGCTGGTGTGCCACAAGGTGGATGTGTCTCACCACTGTGCTACTCATGTTACACCGATGACATCCCCACGACAAAGGAATCCTCACTCGCGCTGTATGCCGATGACGCCGCGTACATCTGCACCTCGCTGAACGCGCGGCACGCGGCCGTCAAAATGCAGCGCGTGTTAGAGCTGCTCCCCGATTGGCTGTCAAAGTGGCGGTTATCAGTGAACGTGGGTAAGACACAGGCCCTACTAATCGGATGTGCTCACCTCCCACCACCCCTCAGGCTGCAGGAGACAAATCGAGTGGACCCGCCAGGCGAAGTACCTGGGGGTAACCATCGACTTGAGGCTCAACATGGGTGGCCTTGTAAAACAGGTCGTCGCAAAGGCTAAAGTAGCGCGCGCAATGCTCAAACCAGTGCTCTCATCACGACTCCCATTACGCACGAAACTGGGCGTATATAAAACCTATATACGCCCAATAATAACATACGCCGCACCTGCATGGTATGCCCTCACTAGCGAGGCCAGGAAGAAACGTATCCGCTCGCAGCAAAATCAGACGCTGCGACGAATAACGGATGCCTCTCGCTACGTAAGAAATGACGTCATAGCACGGGATCTGGGGATTGAGAGCCTGGATAGCTTCTGCGCCCGCCTCTCAACCAACATGTTTGCGCGTGCCGACGCCTCTGCTCATCCACACATCAAACAGATAGCGCCATGGCACGCGCGCCCGCCGGACACTCGCCGCTTACCGCGCGACCTGTGTGATACATAGGCCCCGCCCATACTCCCCCCAAACCTCTTCCCCCCGCAGCCTCACTACCGGACTGACGCTTGAGCGAGCCACACATCATTACACGCGCCTCGTTCATACAATAATACTCCACTTATACATACATACTCGGTGTACATAATGTTCTAAGTTAATATAGGCATTATGTACACTGTAAATCACACAATCATGACTCCACATACGCATAAATCACATAACAAATGTAAGACGCGTGCGGTCCTTACATTGTTATATACATGAGCGGTGTTACACAATACAATACCGCTCAAACATACATAACGGTTCCTTAGCCTGGGACGTAACCGGCTAGCTCTGGAAGCGTGTCAGGCGGGGACCTAACACTCTCAGCTGGGTGCACCAACATAGCCGATACCTATTCGCTGACTATATCTCGCGCGGCCTCAATAGGTTCGCCTGTCTTGTCTCACCGCGCGGGAATGTGTCGCATAGGTATCGTGAAAAATCGGCGCTGCGAGGCAGCGTCGCGGCGCTCCCACTGTAACAATGCATCTTCATACTGGCAGGCAGTGTACTCACGCCTGCCATTAACCATAAGCCATGACAGGCACACATAATTGATTCGTGCCCGTTGTAACGGGCACGCTTTGATACTGCGGGATACAGGCAGAGCCTACGACCCGCCCGCCGCGCCCCCTGCCGGGGGCGCAGCGATCATCTCTCATCTCTCAGTGTGAGTCAGAATATAGTCGGTACCTAGTCGCTGACTATTTTTCATTCGGCTTCTCGCAGCTCGCCACGAGTTCCACTCTATGGGGATGTGTCGCATAGGTGCCGTGAAAAACCGACGCTGTGGGACAGCGTCGCGGCGCTCTCACTGATTACATTGCATTCATACTCTTGGCAGGCAGTGTATACACGCCTGCCAAATACCAATATGCCAAAATGGCAAATCAAATTGATACGTTCCCGTCGCTACGGGCACGCAATGAGTCCGCGGGATAAAGGCCATGCCTTAAACCTGCCCGCCGTAGCGATCTTTCAACTGGTCGTGAGTCAGTTTCGATTGAGAAGCGATAGGTACAGAACGATCGGAAAAGGAAAATAGTGCGAAGTAATAGAATTGTTTAATAAGTGTCTTTGTAATAAAGTGTGATTAATTGAAGTCTGCTGTTTAAATAATTAACCCTGAACCACAGCTCGTAACAAATTGGTGTCAGAAGTGGGATAAATTATGCCGGTTCTACCAAGACACGGAGGGGATGCGCACCAGGAGTCAGCAAGACGTAGACCAGAGGCGCTTTGGAGACGCTCCCTCACCGTCATCAAGTAGACAGCGAGACTCCGCGGCTGCAGCAGAACCAGCTCAATCGCCGGTGACCCCTATCCTCGCCGCCCTTATGGCTTTCATGCAGGAGCAGGCTCGCCGTCAGGAGGAGCAGGCCCGCTGCTTGGAAGAGCAGCTGCAGCGCGACAAGGAGGAGCAGGCTCGCCGCTTGGAAGAGCAACTGCAGTGCGACAAGGAGGAACAGACTCGCCGTCAGGAGAAGCAGTTTATGGTGATCGAGGACCTCCGTACCGCCATCAGTAAGGAGATGAAGGAGGTGAAGGACCAGGTCCAGCAGCAGGAGATCCGCATCGCCGAATTGGAGAAGATTGTTCGTGGGCTCAAATCTGCTGCAGCCTAATTGCGTAAGTTTAATATCCAAAGCAAAAGAATCGATTCCTTCCCAAAAACGACTTTTCGTATCAATATGCACTACGTAAAGTCGGTTTTGGGAAAGAATCGATTCTTTTGCTTTGGATAATATACTTACGCAATTAGGCTGCTGGAGGAGAGGCCGTGACACCTGCGGTAATTGCGCTCTCACCGGGTGGTTTTAAGGTGCCACCATTCGACGGCTCTTCGTCATGGTTGACAAGACACAGTTCGAGACCGTCATGAAATCTAATAGGTGAACCAAAGAACAGGCCTTGACTGCTCTAACCTTGGGTCTTCGCGACCAGGCCTTGATTGTGTTAGAGGCACTTGGACAGGACGTTACTTTCGAGAAGCTTTTGGAAGCATTGGAAGCTAGATACAGCGACGCGCACCTAGTACAAGTGTTTCGCGCCCAGCTGAAGGACTGAGCGCAACGTGTTGGTGGAACCTTACAGCAGTGGGCTCTGGAGGTGGAAAAACTGGTCCGGAAGGCTTACAAGGCTTTACCTGTGCTGATGAACGGGAATCTCGTACAGGCTTTCACGGATGGGATCCGCGACCTGGACGTTAGGGCTGCCGTGAGGCTAGGCCAAGAACCTTAAGAACGCCCTAACCTACGCTTTGGAAGTGGAAGCTGTACGACGGGACAATCCAGCTTACCGCATAAGGGATGTTGTGACTTTACCCCGGTGCTATAGCTGTGGAGAGAGAGGCCACATCTGGTTGAGCTGCCCGAACCGAAGGAGTCCGCACTGTGGAAGTCAGTCACCAGCAGCATGAATCCCAGTAGACGCCAGGACTAAGTGGTGGTTGGTGACTGGTGACAGATTGCTCAGCAAGATGACAGAGACATAAAACCGATCCTTGAATGGAAGAAATCAGATGCTCCTAGGCCTCACTGGAGTGATGGTTGACCATACTACTAGGTGATGGAACTGTCCGTCACCAAGAGTTATTGGGCACAGTGGGATGGAGATCTGTGCTGGAAATGGGAGAATGCTCGCGGTGACCAGTGTCATCTACAAATGGTCGTACCTAAAGTTAAGGTGCCGGAGGTCCTACAGCTCTACCACAATAAAAAAGTTCAGGGGAGGACATGGGAATTAAGAAGACTTTAATCAAGATCAAGATCCGAGAACGATTTTACTGGATCCATTATCAGGAGGACGTTGAGGAATGGATATGCACAAGTTGTGCGGCTGTGAAAGGACCACAAACTCGTAGCAGAGGGGCACTAAAGGTTTACAATGTTGGTGCACCGTGAGAACGTATAGCATTACATGTTGCTGGGCCATTTTCGGAAAGCCAAAGTGCACTTCTTGGTCGTCATGGAGTACTTCACAAAATGGCCGGAAGTGTTTGCAATTCCTAATCAAGAAGCCTCTACGGTGCCTGATAAGTTAGTTCACACGAAGTGTTTTGTCGGTTCGGGGTACCCTTGGAAATCCACAGTGACCAAGGCCGGAACTTCGAGTCAGAATTGTTCAAGGAGGCGTGTCGTGTGATGGGTGCTCACGAAACCAGAACAACTGCTTATCATCCACAATTAGACGGGATGGTGGCACGATTTAACCAATCACTGCGGGCGCACGGTTGGCGCAGTAGTTGAGCGATTGTCTGCTGCGCTGCGTGTCGCGGGTTCCATTCCCACACGGACCAAATATTTGTATGACCTACAGATAGTTGTTCCGGCTCTGTGTATTTGTGTATGTGAGTTTATATGTTTGTAAAAGCACCCACAATACAGGAAGAAATTCCTAGTGTGGGGCAACGTTTTAATAATAAAAAATAAATAAAAAAAACACTGGCGAGATATCTGACAAAGGTTGTGGAAAGCCGACAAAAGGATTGGGGCAACACATTTAACCATTTCTCCTGGCATATCGCAGTGCTGTTCATTTAAGCACAACAATAACGCCAGCTTTTGCTAATTTCGGACGAGAACTACGATTACCAGCAGATCTAATCACTGGTATCCCACCTGAGTCTCCACGCAGTGTAACAGATTATGTGAATTAGCTACGAAACAGGATGAATGGAAACAGATGTCTGAGACGATGAAGACCCGCTACGATCAGAAGGCGAACAATAAGGGCTTCGATGAAGGATCTCTGGTATGGTTACATAACCCGGTACGCAGCAAAGGAAAATCGCCTAAATTGCAAGCAAAATGGGATGGACCATATCGCGTAGTTACCAAGATCAATGACGTCACCTACCGAATTCAAAAGGGACCCCGAGGTCCATCAAAGGTCGTTCATGAGGATCGGTTGGCCCGTTATCATGGGTCTAACAATGCTCGGGACGAGCATGTCTAAGAGGGAGGCAATGTTAAAAGATAGGCCAACGCCATCTAGTGACGAGTAGAAGAACTAAGTAGTAACTAGTGGCGACATCTAGTATCGTATAGCGGCATTAATCTTCTCGAAAGTTCGTATCGAATAGAATGTTCCACTTCGGGAACATTGAGCCCCCCACATCATGTCCAGACAATTACTGTCCATACCTGGTCCTACGTGTTGCCTGGAAGAGATCGCGGAATGCGATAAGGCCGCACATTGTATATGTATTAATTTTAAGTTTCTTTTTTTAATTGTATTTTAAAGTGTACAATAAAGCATATAATAAATAACAATAATAAATAAATGAGTTCGAAAGTCAAACGTTCGATACAGTTCTAGATAATTTGAGAATCTTCTTTGTGAGAACGTTCTAGAAACTTCTACCCTGCTATATAAAGGTCCGACCGCACTAGGCGTAACTACGCGTCAGCGGAGCGACGCGACAAAATATATTGTATGAAATTGTATGAGATAAAGTGTCGCGTCGCGTAGTTCCGCTGACGCATAGTGCGGTTTATCTCATACAATTTCATACAAAGTATATTTGGTCATGTCCCGTCGCGTCCCTCCGCTGACGCGTAGTGGGGTCTCACCTTTAAGAACGGTCTGGTTCGTCGAGACTCGTGAGTCAGTTTCGATAGTGACGCGATACAGAGCGATCGGAAAAGGAAAATAGTGCGAAGTAATAGAAATGTTTAATAAGTGTTTTAGTAATAAACTGTGATTAATTGAAGTCTGCTGTATAAATAATTTATCTCTGAACCCCAGCTAGTAACAATATAATTGAATGTTTTCCTTGTGTTGCGGCCCGTTAAACCAAAATTAAAGTAGGTTCTTGGCCCTTGACTTCAAAAAGGTTGAAGACTCCTGGGGGGTAACCATAAGCTCTTAGAGCGGTATCAATTTGATATCGAGTAAGTGACAGATGTATACAAGTCAGATATATCTGTCCTGGTCTAATACATTATCTGAGGAATGATGAAAATTACTGGCAATCAAAATGATTTTACAATGCATGTCCTCGAAAAGAGCGTTTTCCAAGCAGCCAAACTGTGCGGAAAGTGTCACTTTTTTTTACTAGTGCTTTTTACTTTCCTGTACTTTTTTAATTTTTAACTCCAACGTCAGCCCGCCGCATAGAGTTTTTATTATTTGAGAAAAGTTGTAAAATTAGTTAAGTACAGAATATCATTCATATAAAAAGTAAAACAAAACTAATACGTCATTTAAGGCGTTTTTAATAACTCTAGATTTAGATTTTGATCAATAAATTAATTTTAATTATTCATTAAATATGTTTGGCAGAATTAATATTTTGCTCGTGCCTTTTTGCGTTATGACGTGACAGCTATTGCACATGCGCAGTAGAACTATGAACTATTAGTTAATCTGTGGATATGCTGAGCGCCCTTGAATAAGCGCCATTTTATTAATTTCTTGCTTGGTTCAGATATATTTTTTTATTTCCTCGCACAATTCATAGTAAAATAATGTATGATACACGTGCGTAAGATGATTTCCGACTCGTGTCGATTTATCCACTCACTCGCTTCGCTCGCTCGTGAATAAAAATGCCACTCATCGGAAATCACCTACTTCCCGCACTTGTAGCATAAATAACTATTACAATGCATGTCCTCGAAAAGAGCGTTTTCCAAGCAGCCAAACTGTGCGGAAAGTGTCACTTTTTTTTACTAGTGCTTTTTACTTTCCTGTACTTTTTTAATTTTTAACTCCAACGTCAGCCCGCCGCATAGAGTTTTTATTATTTGAGAAAAGTTTTAAAAATTAGTTAAGTACAGATTATCATTCATATAAAAGGTAAAGCAAAACTAATACTTCATTTAAGGCGTTTTTAATCACTCTAGATTTAGATTTTGATCAATAAATTAATTTTAAATATTCATAAAATATGTTTGGCAGAATGAATATTTTGGTCGTGCCTTTTTGCGTTACGACTTGACAGCTATTTGCACATGCGCAGTAGAACTATGAACTATTAGTTAATCTGTGGATATGCTGAGCGCCCTTGAAAAAGCGCCATTTTATTAATATCTTGCTTGGTTCAGATATTTTTTTTTTATTTCCTCGCACAGTGCATAGTAAAATGTTGTATGATACACGTGCGTAAGATGATTTCCGACTCGTGTCGATTTATCCACTCACTCGCTTCGCTCGCTCGTGAATAAAATACCACTCATCGGGAATCACCTACTTCCCGCACTTGTAGCCAGTGGCGGCTGGTGGATCATAGTAGTGGTGGTGCACTTTGCCGTCTCACTGGGTAATTGTGTTAGATATGCTAAAATTCACAGGAGCCTATGTAAATCGGCAAACAATCTCGCTAGCGACTTCTAATTCGACGCCAACGCCATCTAGTTACGTCGTTGTACAACTTTTAATGTTGGTACTCGACCCTAAGATAAATTTCGTTCGTCAAACCTCGCCCGCTCTCGGTAATCTTCGGTTTTCTGGTGCGGCGCACGAGAATGGTCATATTTCGCCGTAGGTACATTTTCTATTGAACTATCTCTGTCTCACGCGCCAGGCGTTTTCGCTTGTTTCTCATAGAATTGTATGAACTCTCGCCGTGCGCTTTAGCCTAGCGCACGGGGAGTATTTTTTACAGCAATATACGTCTTATTACTTTAGCAAAGAGCTTAAATTTGTTCGTCATAATTTCGTATATATTGAATAGATCGTTAATCAGATATTATTAAACATTTTTATTTTATTTCTAAACCTTTTTAAATCTGGCAGTTCAGTGCACGAGTGAACTTAAAGTACAGCCGCCTCTGCTTGTAGCATAAATAACTATTAACAGTTCATCACAATTTTTTTTTTCATTATACTTCAGTCGCGACAACACAGGGAAAATAAAGAAAATAAATGTTTTTTTCTCAAACATGCATGGAAATATTGTCATTATTTTAGAAAAAAGAACACGCGAAGTACCGAATTTACGGACAATGAAAATCAAATCCATTGCTGGAGCGTTTTTTGAATTTGGAACATTTCAACGCTCCAGCAATGTTGTATGTTACGGCGTGCTGGGGTTATTAGATACTCTTTGATTGGATCTCTTTTATCATTCTTGGCATACCAAAGTAAGTCTCTTTGCTTAGTACAAATTGCGTTCAAGTGGCTGTATAGCCATAAATGCGTTTGCCTTTCGGCACAGATAGAAAGCAATAGAAAGATGTGCGGCAAAGCTGAAAATTCGTCTTGATTTGTTATTTAAATATTTAATAAATATAAATTTAATAATTAAAATCTGTTCCAACGGTTCACGGTCCATCAGATTTAAGATCAGAAGCCAAATTGGCAATGGAAAACCTGCTTCCAGCGAAGTCAAAAGAAAAATACATGAAAGTATATGAACATTTTATGATTTGGAAAAACGATAAAAAAATGAACATTTTCTCCGAAACACTATTTTTGGCGTATTTTAATGAGATTTCTAAAACTAAAAAGCCATCTATTACATTATGGGCAATTTATTCCATGCTGAAATGTACAGTTCATGTTAAAAATGGCATGAACTTTAAAAATTAAGGAAATTTAGCAACTTTTTTATTTCCCTGCATTCTTTTGCGAAAAGCATTATATATGCCTCGGCGGAAATGGCAATTGCCTGTCTCGTATTAGTGAAGTCCTCGCCTACGGCTCGGCCTTCAAACTCATACTCGACCTGCAATTGTCTATTTCCCGGCCTTTGCAATAATGTACTATTTCTCAAACATGCATGGAAATATTGTCATTATTTTAGAAAAAAGAACACGCGAAGTACCGAATTTACGGACAATGAAAATCAAATCCATTGCTGGAGCGTTTTTTGAATTTGGAACATTTTAACGCTCCAGCAATGTTGTATGTTACGGCGTGCTGGGGTTATTAGATACTCTCTGATTGGATCTCTTTTATCATTCTTGGCATACCAAAGTAAGTCTCTTTGCTTAGTACAAATTGCGTTCAAGTGGCTGTATAGCCATAAATGCGTTTGCCTTTCGGCACAGATAGAAAGCAATAGAAAGATGTGCGGCAAAGCTGAAAATTCGTCTTGATTTGTTATTTAAATATTTAATAAATGTAAACGAAGACAATTGTTCTACATTAATTTAAATTTCGCGCGCAGTCATTTTGACACATCGAGAGCAGATGTCACCGGTGAAGTGTTTCAAAAAGAGGTTACGTTTAATGAAAGTGAGTGAAAGAAATAAAACAAATAGTATTGTGTTAAAGAATTTAGGAAAGGAAATAATAGCTTTAATTGTTGTTTCTCTTTTCAGGTAATCTATTTTTGTAAGTTCTCTCGTAAAACCTTATGTAAAACGTGTAACATAGTTTAATAAAAAAATATCTCTTTTCAGAGCAACGCAACACAGCTTTTATTTTTCGAAAAACCCTATAATTTGAATCTGTCTGTAAAGACACATTATAAAACAACAATTCTACAGCTGTTACAACAAGGATGGAAAAGTTAAGGTTTGAATTTGTAGTGAAAGCGGCTGAAGATCCAAAAACAAACATAATTGGTATAACCTCAATTACGAATTCCAACAAAGATACCTTTTTAATCCCAGAACATCTTCAACCGGTCAGACTACATGAGATAGTGGTAAAAACACAAGTTTTTCAAAAAGTAAAAACTACATTACAAAAAAGACATGACAAAAGACAAGTTTGGATTCCATTGACACCAGAAGTAAGTCAGGAATATATGGATGAGGATGGAAACATGCAGTTTAAGGGATTTTTGCTTGAAGAAATATCACAAGAACAACAACAGCCTTCAACGTCAGGAATAACAGAGGCGGCTTTGACAAAAATCTTAGAAAGCTTCACAGAAACAAAGAGGAATACATTGGAGCCTAAGAACATTAGAAATCTGATTGAGAAAATTGTGATAGAAAAATTCAACAAAAAAACTTCTAATGTATCCCAATGGATACTTATTTTTGAAGCAGAATGTACTCGAACAGGAATAGTAGAAGATCCGAAGAAAATTGAAGCCCTTCGATTTTTCATTGAAGACTCATGTCTTGATTGGTACAGCTCTATGCTTATAAAATATACAATTGATTCGGAGTGGCACACATGGAAAGAAGACTTTTGTGAGACTTTTGCAGACCGCGGTTGGTCACCGGTCAGGTATGCAATCTTATTTAAATATAAACAGGGATCATTACTTGAATATGCATTAAAAAAGGAAAAGCTGCTATTGGAGATAAACAAATCAATAGATAAACCAACATTAATTGATTTAATCGCTACAGGTCTCCCAAATTTTATAGCAGACAGAATTGATAGAACTAACTTAAAAGAAACCAAGGATTTGTTTAATAACATAAGAGGATTGGAACATTTAGTGAATAGGAAGAGTTTAGATAAAAAAATAAGTCTTGATAATAAGATTAAAGAAAAATGTAAAATTTGTGAAAAAGAAAACAAAGGTATTCGGTATCATCCAGAGTCTTTGTGTTGGTTTAAAAACAAAACTAATGATAGACAAAAAAGGGATCAGATAAGAACTGTTAACAATTCTGAATTAGAACTAGAACTAAATGAGATAAACCCAAAAAACTAATAATTCCGCCATTAATCAAACTTAAATTATTACTAAATGATACCATAGAAACTATGGGGATTTATGATTCAGGCTCAAATATATCTTTAGTAAATTCAAGATTATTAACCCTAAAAAACAACCAAAATAATAATCCATATATAGAAAAAGCAAGTTTGAAAACGATTAATGGCGTAAAAAAGACTAAAGGAATAGTAACATTAAAGATAAAGATTTTTGATATTGAACAGAACATGAATGTTTTTGTGATAGATGAAGAAAATTTTGATTATGACTTCTTGATAGGATTGGATTGTATAGAAAAATTTCAGCTTACCCAAAATGAAAAATTACAAATTACACAAAATAATCATAACAAGGACACAAATCAAAAACATAGTAAAATATCACCAGGACTATCAGATAACAATGTTGAAGGAAAGCACAATTCAAATTGGAATCAAAATGACCCAGACAAATCAAGCACAAAATATAAAATTAACTTTAATGAAAACCTAAAAGTATCTAACTTTAACATATCAATAAATCATTTAGACCTTCAGAAACAGTCAGAAATAGACAAATTAATATGCAAGTATAAAACACTTTTTGCTAAAGATAAATATGATGTAGGCACTGTGAAGGATTATGAAGCGCGTATCGATTTATTGGTTGACAAGTACTGTAATAAAAGACCATATAGATGCACTATTGAAGACAAAAAAGAAATTGAACAACAAGTGTCGAAATTATTACAGAAAAATTTAATTGAAGAATCTTACAGTCCATTTGCTGCCCCAGTAACATTAGCTTATAAGAAAGAAGATGGCAGACGATCACGACTATGTATAGATTTCCGAGATTTAAACAAAATTGTAGTTCCTCAGTCACAACCGTTCCCACTAATCGAAGACCTAATGGTGAAGACAGCAAAATGTAAGTTTTTCACAACTCTAGATATTAATTCAGCATTTTGGTCCATACCATTAAGGATTGAAGACAGAAGAAAAACAGCTTTTGTTACTCAGGAAGGCCATTTTCAGTGGACATGTCTTCCATTCGGTTTAAAAACATCACCAGCGATTTTCCAGAGAATAATGGGTGGTATCATAAGAAAGCATAAATTATCAGACTTCATTGTAAATTACATCGATGATATTTTGTTGTTTTCAAAAACTTTCACAGACCATATCAATCACTTAACTTTGCTGTTGGAAGCGATATCAAAAGAAGGCTTCAGATTAAAATTCTCAAAGTGTAACTTTGCACAAGACTCAGTGAAATATTTAGGCCATATTATTCAAAATAATACAATAACCCCATTAAAGGATAATTTAATTGCTATCAAGGATTTTCCAGTGCCGAAAACACAAAAAAATGTGAGACAGTTTCTGGGTAAAATAAATTTTTATGGAAAATATGTGCCAAATATTTCTGTTATATTAGATCCTCTACATAACTTGTTAAGAAAAGGACAGCAATTTGTTTGGTCACAAAAATGTCAAGAGTCCTTTGGGACTATAAAAAATCTACTTTGTTCAAAACCCATCTTAGCTATTTATGACCCAGATTTACCAATACTTATTTATACGGACGCTAGTATACAAGGTATAGGTGCTGTCTTGAAACAAAAACAACACAACGGAGAAGAAAAACCTTGTGCATATTTTTCAAAAAAATTGAATGACGCCCAAAAGAAAAAAAAAGCTATTTATCTAGAGTGTTTAGCAATAAAGGAGGCAGTAAAATACTGGCAGTACTGGCTCATCGGCAAAAGATTTACTGTTTTTACTGATCATAAGCCTCTAGAAAAAATGAACATTAAAGCTAGAATAGATGAAGATCTAGGAGACCTCACATACTACTTGTCTCAGTTCAACTTTGAGGTAGTTTATTCCCCTGGAAAATACAACTTAGAAGCTGATAGTTTGAGCAGAAACCCCGTACTACAACCATATGAAAATCAAGATGAGGGTTTCAAGATTGTAAACTTCATTAAACTAAAAGATATACAAAGTGACCAAGAAGAAAATGAAGACATAAAATATCATATAAGTAAACTAATCATAAAAGGTAATCTATATTATAAGAAGGTTAAGAAAAAAGAGAAGATAATACTAACTGAAGAATTTAGTAAAATATTAATAAAAAAAGTACACAATGTTTACTGTCATTTAGGAATTCAACAATTGAAAAACAAGATAACACCTTTCTATGTGGCCAAAAATTTAACATATAATATTAAGAAAACTTGTGATAACTGTGAAGTTTGTATAAAGAACAAATCTAGAGGGAAACATAACTTTGGATTAATGTCTCAGTTAGGCCCTGCAACATACCCTTTTGAAATAATATCAATAGATACTATTGGTGGCTTTGGTGGTTCACGTTCTACAAAAACATATTTACACCTTCTGGTTGACCACTTCTCGAGGTATGCTTATATTTTAACTTCAAAAACTCAAAATTCAAGTGATTTTATAAAACTAGTCCAAAATGTAAGTAATGAAAATAAAATTGGCTTAATCCTATCTGACCAGTATCCGGGTATAAACTCAAAAGAATTTAAAAACTTTTTAGAAAAAGAAAATATACCTCTAATTTTCACTGCAGTAAATGCTCCGTTCTCCAATGGTTTGAACGAAAGATTAAACCAGACATTGGTTAACAAAATAAGATGCAAGATAAATGAAAAAAAGGAAAAAACAGCCTGGACAAGTATTGCGCATGAATGTATTCAAAAGTATAACGAAACGGAACACACGGTTACAGGATTTTCGCCAACATATCTATTAGAAGGAAAAAATGTGGATATATTGCCAGAAGAATTGAAACAAGAAACAAGATATAATAATTTATTGAAAGATAGGCAAGTGGCATTACAAAATACGATTAAATCACATAATCAAAATAAAAGATACTTCGATAAGAACAGAAGAGAATATGAAATAAAGGTAGGAGACTTAGTCTATGTGGAAAATGGGAATCGGTTGAACAGGAAAAAACTAGATGCATTAAAAATTGGACCATATGAGATTTTAGAAAAACTATCCAAATCAATCTACAGAATAAACACAGGGCATAAAAAAAAGAATCTAATCTTTTCCATATAACAAAACTGATTCCTGTACTAGAAAAGTCTTGAACTTTAAGTGTTTTGGGGGAGGGGGGGAGATGTAAACGAAGACAATTGTTCTACATTAATTTAAATTTCGCGCGCAGTCATTTTGACACATCGAGAGCAGATGTCACCGGTGAAGTGTTTCAAAAAGAGGTTACGTTTAATGAAAGTGAGTGAAAGAAATAAAACAAATAGTATTGTGTTAAAGAATTTAGGAAAGGAAATAATAGCTTTAATTGTTGTTTCTCTTTTCAGGTAATCTATTTTTGTAAGTTCTCTCGTAAAACCTTATGTAAAACGTGTAACATAGTTTAATAAAAAAATATCTCTTTTCAGAGCAACGCAACACAGCTTTTATTTTTCGAAAAACCCTATAATTTGAATCTGTCTGTAAAGACACATTATATAAATATAAATTTAATAATTAAAATCTGTTCCAACGGTTCACGGTCCATCAGATTTAAGATCAGAAGCCAAATTGGCAATGGAAAACCTGCTTCCAGCGAAGTCAAAAGAAAAATACATGAAAGTAGGTAGGTATATGAACATTTTATTAATTGGAAAAACGATAAAAATATGAAATATTTCTCCGAAACAGTATTTTTGGCCATCTACATTATGGGCAATTTATTCCATGCCGATTTGTACAGTTCATGTTAAAAATGGCATTAACTTTAAAAATTAAGGAAATTTAACTACTTTTTTATTTCCCTGCATTCTTTTGAGAAAAGCATTATATATGCCTCGGCGGAAATGGCAATTGCCTGTCTCGTATTAGTGAGGCCGAGCCGTATACTCGACCGGAAATTGTCTATTTCCCGGCCTTTGCAATAATGTACTATTATGTGGAATAATGATTATTGTGTCAAAGCATTGAGGTTGATATTAGCTTGTAGTTTATTTATTTAAGTATATGTCGCCGCGGAGGCGTGGATTTGCTAATTCGTTATCCAAATTAATAATTTCAATTGTCAATTAACACAAACTCTATAATCCTGTCATCTCTGAGATTTCGCTAGAACTATTAAATGTCTGTTTATGTTGGTTTATGGTTCAGCGCCATCTATTGGCTTATTGTGGAATTAGTTATTGATTCGTTTGAATGAAGATCATTTGATAAGTTAATTTTCAATGTTTAATTAATACGAGATGTTTAAATAAAACGGGAACACTTATTGTAGGACTTTTAGATTTGTTCTCATTTTAACTATTGCACATTTGACTAAGTAAATATGTTTTATTATGGCCCTACGAAAAGTTGTCAACAATGGCGGATGTTATAATTTTAATGACCAATAACTAGATTTAATAATTTAATACGAGAACTAAACAAATTTGAGTAATTGATTAAATACTATAAAGTAATAAGACTATTTTACACAGCTATGTAATAATGAGAAACCTTCTGGTTAGTAAGATATTCAGATCACCGGAAACTTGGATAGTTTTGAGTTGAGGTGATTATTTTAGTAATAATCTACGAACAACTTTGTATTTGTTAGTATTGGGATTGTTTAATGTTAAAATATTTAACTGAGCAGCATTTTAGTATTGTTTGTTAGCTTTATACAACTATCCAAGTAATTAGTGTCTAAACAAAAACAATATGGAAGTCCCGCCCACTCGCAACGCGCATCGCGCGTATGCCGTGTGTAAAATAATAACTGTTTAATAAATCTGATTGATTAGATGTTTGAAAACCTAATAAACATGTAACACCAATTGTCTTAAAGTGATTGTGTAAACTATAAAAAGATTTAAAAGAGTATCCTAGAGTTTCTTGCTAGGTCTTCTCTAGAGATCGACGAGGGATTGCGACCTAGCGAGCCACCATGTGGTTTTAACTTAAAGTTCGAATGAAAACTCAAAGTACCTGTAACTAAGTCAAATAAATACTTTCGAGTTTCAATCCAGTGCTGTGTGTTATTGAAGTTTACCCGTTCCTATGAAGAATGAAGGAATTGCCTCTAGAATTGGAGTTGATGATGGTGGTCCTATAATTCATAGGTACCTCGACGTGACATATACATGTATGAACATGAACATGAACACCCTGTAAAGTTTACAGGGTGTTCATGGAAACAATGGTTTAAGTTTCGAAAAATATTTCGTTGTTTTAGTGAAAGTCGTCTTGAGTTTTTTTACAAGGAAAAACATGGAACAAAAAACTTTACAAGGAAGTTTTGCTAAAACATTGTCAGATATATTTTGTAAAAAAAATAGGTGAAATAAATAAATAGGTAACTCGGTAACCATTTTCTTATCTTTAAATCTATTCTTACATTTTATCTAAATTAACTGGAACTAAACCGACCTAAATTTAAGTGTGGGCTGATTTCCTAGGCAGATATTAATAAAATGGTTACAAATGATTGCTTTTTATAAAAAAAAAGTGCTAGATTTTAAAGTAGCTCTAGGGGTTTTTATAATTTATCAAATTTAGTTAATTTATGTGTAAATTTTGTTATTAGTAGGTAATTAATAACAACAATAACAAAAAACTGTGTAATATAAAAAATAGGAAAACTTTCATTTGATGCAATGCACAAAAAAATAACTAGTCTGCCATATTGGACCGTCCGCCAAATTGGATTTAGAATGACGTCACTTAGCTAACCATGGTTTGTCATCCAAACCAAACGTGTATGCAAAATTACATCTTAATCGGTTGAGGATAACTTCTTTAAAATTCAGTTGCAAGATTTGACCCGAACACACTTAGTCATACATACATACATTGCAAGTTAATAAAAAGATTGTAAAAAATGGGATCAACTCTGCAACATTCGGTGATTTTTATTTTATTTTAATTTTATTTATTAGAGACAAAAAAAAGCAATTACATGTTAAAGTTTAAATAAAACTATGAGTACATAATAAATTGCCAAACATATAACCCACACCATCGTCCACGGATTAATATATGAACAAATAGGAGAGTATCATTCATTGCGTTAATTTATCTTAGATTATGGAGATAAAATATTTATAGCCAGATATTTATTTTTTTTACTAGAAAGGGAGAAGATATCTGTGTCCATGAAGTGTGTGCTGTAGGTTTCCACAAGCTGACGAAGAGGCACCCGTGCTGTGCCCCGGCGTTGGTCCTACATGAATCCACATGGAACAACTGGGGCACCTGGGCCGCCCTTCTGATAACATTTCGGGGCACAGTATAGCGTAACTTATTTATGATTTCAATACAATCGAATCTATTGTTACACAAACCATGCAGCATCATGGCCACCAAAAGTAAGCGCCGAGACTCTATACTTAAAATATCGCTGTAACAACTGTATGTATGGAATCCTCGAATGATAACATCTATAGTTCATTGTGCGTAGAAACTTTTTCTGCACAACGTCAATTTAAGGCGCCGATTCCCTTGAGTAGCTGATTTTCAAATGAGAATCACGTCAAAATGGCTAGTCGTAATTTTTTGAAAAATATGTATGTTATATTAGACTATTTTCTTAATAATTTGATCTGAGCAAATTTTGAGTTTTATTCGTATAACATAGTGTAATTAATTTGTAAAGTTATGTCTAAAACGGACAAAAACACGACAATCAAACTAAAACCGTTGGGCGTATTTTAATGAAATCGACACTATCTCAGACAATTTAATTAACTACATTTTGATATGAGGTTTTTTTTTTAAGTCATAGAATAATAAGGAAAGTACAAAAAACTACTAAATTTTGGGTCGCGCGGGTGTGAAACGAGTGCGCGTTTTGTTCCCTCAAGGTCGTTGGCGTTAGTCGTCGTCTTAATGTTATATTTGAGGTAAAACGGTTTCCAGATAGGAATGGCGTATTCTAATTGAGACCGTATTAAGGTTTTGTATAATACCAAAAAGATACATTTGAAAATCTTTATTTATTATGTTTTCAATATGCAAGTCAAAATGCAGACATGAATCAATAGTTACACCAAGGTCTCGAACGGATTCTACTATATTTAATTGTTGCTATTCAAAGTATACTTAAAATTTTGTTTATTTTTGTTTTTAGTAAATGATATACTGTCACATTTTGGAAGACTAAGAAAGAGTTTGTTGTCTATACAGTAGGTACCTATTAAGTCTTGTGAGGATTTTAGGCTACTTCCCATTATAATTGTGTCACTTTAGGCTACTTGGTCAGTGGGTCGTCTGAGGGGCGGAGTTTTAGGAGTTGGAGTATATGCTTAGGGTCACTAAGAGCAGCAAAAAAAAAAATAAATTTTTTGGTCATCAAATTTTTTTTTGGCTTTGTCCATTATCTAGTTTTTTTTTTTATATTTCCCAAATTTATTGCAGTACCAGGTTGACCTTGACCATAATAACCATTTAGGTTCTGAGAAACATAGCCCTACGACGCACTGTTTCCGAATTATGGGCCTCCAAATTTATTTTATTTTGCATAAAACGCTTTATATTTCCAAAATGGTAGCTCGGATGAAAATCTTTTTAGGAAAGGATTTTGTTGTTCTAGTCGATAGCCATGAGATGATGTAAGAAAAACGCGAGAAATTTTTCTAAGCCAGTGAACAGTCAAATTCTCGGAGATTTTTTTTTTAGACAATTTAAAATTTAAACAATTTAAAAAAAACTTATTAACCTTGTCCATAGAAGCCATTTAACTCTGCTAGCTCTGAGACACATGGTCCTATGACGCACCGTTTCCGAATTATGGGCCTCCGAATTTTATTGTATTTTGTATAAAATTATATATATTTCCAAAATGGTAGTATAGTATTAATGCTGGGATGCTGGTAGCACGGAGGCATCACAGGGGGGGCTAAATTTTGGTTATTTTTTGCCTAGGACACACCATTTTCGAGATATTCGGACATATATATAATAAAATACGGAGGCCCATAATTCGGAAACAGTGCGTCGTAGGGCTATGCTTCTCAAAACCTTAATGGTTGTTATAGTCAAGGTCAACCCGGTACTGCAATAAATTTGGGAAATTTCCAAAAAAAAACATGATAATTGACTAAGTCCAAAAAAAATTGATGATCAAAATCTTTTTTTTATTTTTTTTGCTGCTCTGAGTGACCCTAAGCGTATACTCCAACCCCTAAAACTCCGCCCCTCAGACGACCCACTGACCAAGTAGCCTAAAGTGACCCAATTATAATGGGAAGTAGCCTAAAATCTTCACAGACTTAATAGGTACCTACTGTATAGACAACAAACTCTTTCTTAGTCTTCCAAAATGTCACAGTATATAATTTACTAAAAAAAAAAACTATAGTTATATAGTATATAGTTTTTATGGTTAAACAGAAACTGTTTATTTTTTGAAAATTTCAGAAAAAAAAAACATAATTTTTCTAAGTCCTCGCGCCACTCCAACCGGCTATTTTTGGCGACTTGGAGCACAAAACTGCTCCGTGGGGACAAGCCTATTGCCATTTACCGGGCATAAATCCAGACTCCAGGGTGTTACTGAGAAATTCCAGACAGAAAAATCCAATAACTCTGCCCGTAGGTACCAGGAAACGAACCTATCAGCAGTAATCCTTGTGACCACTAGACCAGCAGTCACAAACGTCAAGACAGTCACAAAAGGCAAAGAAGAACATAATTATTTTAACAAAGGAGTAGCTTCTACACTTACCTACTTGATTATTTCTTGCTTTCTGCGATCTAGTATAAAAACTGGTTGCAAAGAGGTTGCACGCAGCTGTAGGATCGCCTTTTCACCGCCGTAACGTTATGGTACCATTTACTTCTTAATATTCAGTGTAATTTTCCTCGTTCTGTTAGCACAATTGAGTAGAATTGAGAATTGAGTCATCAGGGAACCAAGTACAGGGTTACAAACACCTAAAAAAAATATCCCTAAGATCAAGATGAAATACCCCTAAATGCAATATACAAAAGCCCCAAAAAAGCCCTGTATTTACATTCAAGGGTATTGTTTAAATAAGTATCTCGTTTTACTAAGGTAAATAAAATATAACTAAGTTTTTATTACTTTTTATTAGAACTTACTCGAATTGAAGATCTGTAGATTGTCAATAATTGTTAATAAATCTTTTACTTCCGACTTGCCATTTCATTTGAGCTTTCCAAATTCTTGAGGTCATACATGTTAACAATAAACAACTGTAACATTTTCGGCAATTTGGTAAATGTAACGAATGATTCAGCAGCATCTCGTTTTAAAATTAATCGTGTCATCATTAAACTTGCAGTATATCAACGGACATTCGGTTTCGTTAGCAAAGCATGAAATATTATTATGCCACTGAAAATAGCCCTAAATTTTTTTATGCCCTAAAATAGCCCATCATGAATATTTTACCCTAAATTTGGGGCTGAAAGCCCTAAGTTGGCAAGCCTGCATGAACGGATCTGTTCTTTTTTGTTGGGATTTTACAACCATAAACTAAAAAGAACAGACTATAATTGACATAGAGGAGTCGGTGAACTGGGGGCTGACCATAAGTTCTTAGAGCGGTATCATTTGAGATCGAATAAGGGAGAGATGTATCTGACGTGTATATACATCTGTCACTTATTCGATCTCAAATTGATACCGCTCTAAGAGCTTATGGTCACCCCCCAGGCGAACATAATTACACACAAAAAAATACAAACAAACATACAGTCGAACATAGAACCGCCTCCTTTTTGGGAAGTTTGTTAAAAACACAGACTACTTAGAGATAAAAAGTGCGAGTCGAACTCGCGCACGAAGGGTTTATTCTGTTTTTAGTATTTGTTGTTATAGCGGCTGTAGTGTATGTAGGTATCAATAGATCGCGCTACAAGCTGATAACAGTATTGTTACGTTGCCTCCTACGCAAACGCCGCTCGGTTATAAATACCGGTCCGAGTGGTGGGGCGATCAGTCGCGTTATCGGACTCATAGACTAATATATATAAGAATCGGACTGTCGGCCTGTGCGGTGTTGCGTTGACGAGTCAACTATTAATATTGATAAATGTGCACATTTTACAGCGGCAACAGAAATACATCATCTGTGAAAATTTCAACTGCCTAGCTATCACGGTTCATGAGATACAGCCTGGTGACAGACAGATAGACAGACAGACAGACGGACCGCGGAGTCTTAGTAATAGGGACCCGTTTTTACCCTTTGGATACGGAACCCTATAAACAACTGCCACTTGTGCTCTCCACTATTAGCGCGCCCCTCCCTACTTTATTTTCCATACCTTGCAGGTACTTACGATACTTGCACCGACAAAAAAAAAGAGAGTAATTACAGTAGATTCACTGTATTTACTGTAGTTAGACAGTATTACAAATATGCAATTTATGCAAAACACTGTAATTAATATTAATGTTAAAAATATCTATCTGGGTAAAACGAAACGCACTATGCTGTAGCTGGCAAGCATGGAAATCCCTTTCTATTGACTTTATACTCTATTGAACCCGCAGGCGATCAAACGCTTTGTCATAAAATTCAGAACAGTGTAGGTAGGTCCTACACAATCGTTTGCTAATCGCTCGCTGTTTGTCAAATGCACTTATTTAAAAAAAAACCGCCAACAACTCTAAAACTACCATAGATATAGAAACCTAGGTTTCTATATCTATGAAAACTTTTGTATGGAAGAGCAAGTATTGCGCAAAAATCGCTATCGTTTTGCTCTTGCAAAAGATACGTATTCTAATAATAGTGTTAACACACGCTCGGATTTGGTACGGCCAGACCGACTCCGCCCACAAATGCTTTCTCGCTTACACACGCTTGTTTGGACCGAGCCGGAATCAATTTAATAATAATAATGTCCGCGGACCAATCTACACACGCTCGGATATGGTGGGGCCGGACTAACCCCGCCCACAAAGCCATGGTCCGGCCGTACCAAATTCGAGCGTGTGTTAACACTATTAGCCTGCCGATGCCGAACCTCTCTCCTCCCGTGTATATATGTTCTGTGGTCAGTGTTGTAATTTATAATTTTAATAGTAATCTTTGGTAATTTGGTTGTCGCTTGTCGTTGTCACTTGTCAGCGTTGGCGTTGTCACTGTGCATGCTTGTCATTACCAAATAACCAACAATTCTCTGAATCTTTTATCACGTACGTGGTCAGAGTCAGACTCTGTCAGACCATACAAATAGAAGGCGATAATCATTGTAGAAAGAGTAAGAGATTCAATAAGAAACATTGCATGATTGCACTGAATTCACCACACAGAACATTTTGATTCACCAATCCAACCTATTTTTGTACGAACGTATGTTTACGTTAAATTATAATAATTATTTTATTAAAGTTTCCGTGGTGAAGTGTGCTCTGATACAAAAAAAAATATCTAAAACTTACATTGAATTTGTGAAATTAATGTTTGTAAAAAGCAATCATGTCTAAAGTCGCTAAAAGGAAACATGTGATGAAGGAAGCTTTCTGGGACGATTATGAATTACCCAAAGAAAATCATAGTATTGTTAAAGTTTTGAGAAGTACAGGCAATAACTTACATCAGGTAAGAAACTAATTTTTAACACTGTAGCAATTCTATCCCTGACTAAATAAAACAAGGTTTTTAATTGTTAATTAATATCTAGCCTGCAGTACGAATATGCAATATTAACCCTTGTATCGAGACACAATTAAAAAGCCGTTGTGTCTTGCGTAGATCTGCATTCAAGGGGTTAGTGCTTGTTACTTTGTGTGTATTTTTTAGAATATTGTAGATAAGCATTTAACAGCTTGAAGGACTTCCTTAGATTCTGGTATAATAATAAACATTATTCTTGTGATAAGTATGTTCAAAATGACAAACATTTCTGCTTATTTGTTGTTCCAGATTACAACCCCAACGGGTGAAGAATACTTTGTGTCTATGCCAACAAAGTTTAGAAAAAATATATGGGTGAAAAGAGGTGATTACATGTTAGTGGAACCAATACCAGAAGGAGACAAAGTGAGAGGGGAAATAGTAAAAATTATGAATAAAGACTCAATAAAGTATTATAAAGAAAATAATGTGTGGCCCAAAGAGTTTGAGGACAAAAAAGAACTTGAGGACAAAAAAGAAATAGTGGACAGTGATGATGAACTATTTGTAAACAATAATAGAAAACCAGTAATGAGTTATAGTGAAAGTGATTCAGAGGATAGTGAAACTAACAGTAATAGCGATGAAAATATTGACACTAAATAAAACAAATTTGGTTATGTACTTTTTATACACTAACTTCATGACTTATAATTATATAAGTTCATTTTGTTTTGTTAACCTATAAGTTTTTTGTTTGCCAAGCTAGGGCAACAAAATCTAAAAAACACAAGTTTTTTATTAAAATATATATTTCTATAAAAAAAGTTTCTTGATTTGATGCGATTGCCATTTTTGAAAACTTCTAGCTGTGGCAGTGAACAAGTATTTTTATATTTTCAGATGCCGGTTAGCCATTTTCCATAACAAGCAATACCAATATTATGTACCTATTTGTTTGTAGGCAATCTGACTGTTGATTGATCAATTATTTTCATTTATTTGGGGAATAACTCCCTATTTAAATACCTCATTGTGATATCAGCTTTAACTACAAATGTATCAAGACTTTTTTATTTTAATTTTTATCATCTATAGGCTTGAGCTTGACCACTATCTCACCTGATGGTAAGCGATGATGTTGTTGATGGTGAAGCACGCTTGCCTAGAAAAAACCTATTCACTCTATACTAAAGACCCCTAGATTGTAGAGGATTGCTGAAATAAAAATATCTGGCTTTTGTTTATAGGTACTTTAATACTGAGGTAACTACAATAGAAATAACATCATAACAGTAATTTATTCACATGAATGGGTATAGGGTCTAGCTACTGCTATTTGATTAGGATTTAGCGCCATAATTCATTCTATACTAATATAATATTAGAAAGAGGTAATTTTTTTAATATTTTTGTAAAAGGTACGTGGAAGTACCTGACAGAAAGCGACGCTTTTTCTGGGCAAATTTTTGTCCTATGGGCAGGCCGTGGAAGCTAGGCACTGGAATGCGCCCCCACTCCTAAATATACGCACGGCGCCCCGCGTTCGGCTCGTGCGCCAATAGCGCGAGTCTAATGTCAGAGTGACGTCACATAACCAGCCGGGCGAGCAAGACCTCTGTGATAGGCTTGAGTCACGCATTTTATCACTGTTTTTGCTCCCAAATTGTGATAAAAATGTGTGACTTAAGCCTATCACAGAGGTCTTGCTCGCCCGGCTGGTTATGTGACGTCACTCTGACGATTGATACATGATTTCTTTGATTTTACACTAACATTAACACACTATAGTCATGATGATCTAAGAATTCGGATTCGACAGCTATAATAAACTTAATAAATTTGATGCTTACTCATGATACTCATTGTTATAGTGGTGTATGGGTAACATAGTAATTAATTAGGATGATTAATTTGATTTTTAACACGCTTTTATTAGCTTGGTATGTATGTATCTATGTATCAATGTAACGGAATCTTTGAACGTGATTTTCACCCACTTCAAGACGTTGGATTGATTTGAAACTTTGCACACTTATCAAGGACCGATGTAGTTTTTAGAACTACAATTTATTCAATTTAAAACATAGAAATTTAAATGAGTGGCATGTAAAATGAGAAATGTCAACAGACTTCTTAGCTTGTCACTGTAAATATAAATAATAAAATTAAATAATTATATGTTAATTTTTTAAGCTATTTAGCTAGCTTTCTTTTGACATATTGATAAAAATGCAATTCTAAGTAAGCAATATTGTTAAAAATATATTACTATTACAATCCACTTTCTGATATATATTTTATTACATCTTATGAAACCATAATCTTTGTTTTTATTTAGCATATAATATATAGCTCTAGCAAAATATTCATAATGGGTAATATTATGGTACTTCTTACACCTAATTTGAATGAATGATGATAATAATCTTCAATATCTTGAGTCAAGTTCTTAGATCAGTTTATTTAATATCTGCATCAATATCATCAGTCATAATGTACTCATAAATTCTTTTGATTAGTTCTACAGATTTAACTTTGGACCATCCATCTGTTTTAGTAATCAGCTTTGACTGACCATCTTTGATAAACTCCAGAGTCAATTGTTTCAAGGCATTGGCAGAGTGGAGATCAGCCAGTTGTAATGTTTCTATTGCATTCTCTACAGTCAGCTTCTTATGCAACGCTTCCTCACAGAGACTCTTTAGCCTGCTGAGCTGATAGTAGTCTGCTGCAGCTAGCAACTTCTCAGGGATCTCATCAACTCTTGGAGCTTTGTCACTGTATATAAAAGTCAGGACTTCTCTCAAGACTTCAGACTCAAGTGGGGACTCTACAACATTAGTGTAGCATTCAGTTGTGTTGTGCTCAAAATGAGCCTTCAGCACAGCGCTCCGGCTCGCCAAAACTGCCTTGTGCACCTTATATTCCGATTGTTCTGCAGATTTCATAGTTACATCAGAAAATATACCATTGTTGAGTAAGTTTTCGAAGTCACTACTCAATTGTGTCTCAGGGATATTGCACCGATCTACTTTTATATCACTTGTTACCATAAATTGGAATTTTAGTCTGAGACTCCCATCACTTAGAAGAAACACATCTCTGCCGTCATAACTGGCTATATCTCGTTTGAACAATGTAGCTAAGTACTGCCATTTATTCGCCTGAACAGTATGATATTCCTTAATTACTATAGACCGCTCTTCGAAACGTTTCAGACATATGTTTAAAGTTGACTTCAAAAATACGGGAGTAGGAGATAGATAGTAGATTTCAATTATATCATTATCCCTCCCCAAGAATTGCATTTTTAATTGGAATCGTGATTCAGATAAATCGGCGGGGTCCTTCGATTTTTCTGTGCGAAACTCTCTGGTAGTTTTATTTTCTAACAGGAGGATAAAATTTGGCACAGTCCATAGTATGGTGTTTATTTTAGTTTGTCCTTCGATACGGGTTGTATAGTTGATACTGGACATTATTATGGTAAGAATTTAAATTCGAGGGAGGGTAATCTGTTTTCTTTACGAGCCGAGCCGCACACGACAGTTAATTTGATACCAATTAAATTTGTTTTATAAATTTGACTATATTGTCATTTCATTGACGTAAACTTTCAAAGTTTCAACCACTGACTTATAAACATTGAGGTGGAAAACTATGGAGACGGCATATTCTACTATATGAAGAATAGTTATACAAATATCTATAATATCGACACACGCATGTCAAAAAGCGTTTTGTCTCTTTTTAACTAACCAAGAGCTGCATATGAAAAGACATCTAAATGTTTGTCAAGGACTAAACTTGGTGTGAAGACTGTATGTCAATATTGTCAATCTTCATTGTCTATATCTACCGTTGCTACGGTTACCTTCTGACTGTTACTTTTTCATTTTGTTTAATTGTCTTCTATGTGCTATATTATAAAAATATATTGTTGAATCATTAATCTACAATAATAACACTTGACAATTGAATATTCCTTTATTTCAGTGTACTCGAAAATGTTAAGGAAATGTATTCATAATATGCAATCCTTATGTAATCTTAAGCACATTGAATACTCAAAAAATAAAGGTAAAGCTTCTTGGGATATTGTAAAAAGCTGTACAGGTAACGAACGGTCTCGAGAGTATATTAATTGTATAATAGATAATGGTGTTACTGCTACATCAGGTTCAGATATAGCAAATATATTTAACAACTTTTTCATTGATATTGTTGAAAACAGCGCTACTTTACAGAACAATACATATAAACAAGATATTAAAAACAATGACAATAGCATTTTTTTAAATCCTACAAACCCTGCTGAAGTTTTTAGTATCTTAAAATCATTAAAAAACACAAAATCCACCGGTTATGATAACTTATCTACAGACCTTTTAAAAAATATATCCATTCATTGCAGAACCTCTTTCATATATTATTAATTTATCTTTAGAACAAGGCTGCTTCCCGGATAAACTCAAAATATCTATTATAAAACCATTGCATAAAAAAGGCTCTAAAACTGATAAAAACAATTACCGACCGATTGCTCTAATTCCAATTCATGTACAAAAGAGTCCTCTCTTTCTTAGACAAATATAATATGCTTGCAAAAGAGCAATACGGTTTTAGGAAAAATAAATCCACCTCACTAGCAGCATTTAGTTTAGTCAAATCTATAATAAATAACATTAACTCTAAAAGTGTAACCTCAGCTTTGTTTTTAGATCTAAGTAAAGCCTTCGACTTTGTAAATCATTCCATTCTAATCGACAAATTATCTAGAATTGGTATTAGGGGACCAGCACTGGAATGGTTTAAATCGTATTTATCCAATAGAACTCAGACTACCCAAATTACAAAATTTGATGACAAAGTTAACAGTCTCATCAACTTCAGCTCTCAGCCTCGGCAAAATTACTTTGGAGTTCCGCAGGGAAGCATCTTGGGCCCTCCATTATTCCTTGTATATATCAATGATCTTCCTCAAAAAATAGAACAAGAGTGTGTTTTATTTGCAGATGACACAACAGTTATCCTAGATGGTAAAAATCATGAAACACATGAGACTAATATAAGTACCAGTTTGAATAAAATAGTTACATGGTTAGATATAAATGCTTTAAAAGTGAACGTTGATAAAACTAAAATATTAAATTTTAAAACACAAAAGAGTAAAAATATTCATCTTAAAATAAAACATAGGGATCAAATAGTAGAACAGATAAAAACAACAAAATTTCTGGGTATAACACTGGATGAACATTTCACCTGGAGGGAGCATATCAATGAAATATGCATGAAGATTAATAGGTTTGTTTTTGCTCTAAAAAAAGTTAAAGATGAGACATCCAAACCAACTGCGCTAATGGTGTATCATGCCTATGTTTGCTCCGTCATCCGTTACGGCATCATTGTCTGGGGAAACTCCTCTGAACTTTGTAGAGTTCTGTTGGCACAAAAAAAATGCATCCGCACCATTTTTAATATGGACTGGACTGATTCCTGCAGACCAGTATATAAAGCACACAATCTCCTCACCGTTCCTTGTATGTATATATATGAAATCGCTAAATTTGTAAAAACTAATTATTCACTTTTTAATACTAAAAATAACAATAATAAACGAAAAGTTACACAGTATGTATTAGAATTGCCTGTACCCAGAATCGAATTATTTAGGCGTAGTTGTGTTTACATGGCGCCTCTTATTTATAATTCTATACCCTCCTTTATAACCAATCTCCCTTACAGAAAATTCTGTATAGTTTTAAAAAAGTGGCTCATTTCTCACAGCTTTTATTCTATAAACGAATTTCTAAAAAAAACTCCATGTCAATCTTATCATTACAGGAATGTATTGTAGATTATTTTGTTATTAGTTGTTGTAATTTCTACCTACTGCCTTTTATGATATTATTTGATTTATATTTTATGTGTTGTTAACCATATAATTTCATAGTCTACTTAAGTAAGTAAACTAAGTGTTTTGAAGAGTTTACTAAACTTAACAGGTTAAATACCTAATAAAAATAATGTGTTATGAGATCTGCTTAGCACCTTAACTCATATCTTAATATTTGCATGCCAACTTATGGCGAAATGTGTCATTGTGCTAATAACTTATTTATACCATCTTTGTACCGCATTTAATGCAAATAAATGGCTTTGACTTTGACTTTGACTTCAATCACATAAACTTAAAATGGTAGCAGAGCGAAAATGATCTAATGTATTTTTGTAGTGTTAAACTCGTGCAAATTACGACTATGCCGAAAACGACATATCACATCGAACCTTTGGATAGGGACAACTATGACACATGGGTGATTCAAGCCGAAGCCGTACTAATCAAAAACAAACTATGGAAGTATGTATGCAAACCATTATCTTCAAGTCCAAGCACTGATGAGCTTGACGGCGACAAAGAGGCAAAATCGGAACTCATCCTATTGATTGCTCCCTCACAACTGAAGGACATCAAAAAATGTACGTCTGCCAAAGCCCTATGGGACAAACTAAAGGAAATTCATGCAAGTAAAGGCCCCGCGAGAAAAGCTACTCTCCTAAAGCGGTTGTTACTTACAAAAATCGAAGACAACAACGTACGTGAACACTTGAACAAATTTATGGACACTGTAGACAAGTTATCAGAAATGGACGTAGATATAAACGAGGATTTACTGACAATCCTTATGCTCTACATTCTTTCCTCTGAATACGAAAACTTTCGTGTAGCTATGGAGTCACGCGACGTACTACCAAAACCTGAGAAACTCAGAATAAAAATCATTGAAGAGAGAGATGCTCGACACCGTGACGTCGAGGTCAGTCCACAACAACATGAAGATGAAGACGTACTCTACGCTTCTTGCAAAATCTGTAAGAAATCGGGACGAAAAATCTTTCAAAAGAAGACGCACAAGATTTGCTCTAACTGTTGGAAGAAAAATAAAGATACAAATTCGAAAATTTCCTACTACGCTGAAGAGTGCATCCTCATTTCAAAACAAAATAACCGGAACGACTGGGTACTCGACAGTGGCAGCACCTCCCACATGACGTTTCAACGCGAACATTTCAAAAACATGACGATTGTTTCAAGAAAACTTAACTTTGCTTCAGAGCAGCACTCTACTGAAATCAAAGGTTCGAAAATTTCCTACTACGCTGAAGAGTGCTTCCCCATTTCAAAACAAAATAACCGGAACGACTGGGTACTCGACAGTGGCTGCACCTCCCACATGACGTTTCAACGCGAACATTTCAAAAACATGACGATTGTTTCAAGAAAACTTAACTTTGCTTCAGAGCAGCACTCTACTGAAATCAAAGGTGAAGGCAGACTAACACTTAAAGACAAATATGGGACAATTGATCTCGAAAACACTCTGTATGTGCCATCACTTTGTAAAAACCTACTGTCTGTGTCAAAAATGACTCAACATGGAGCTTCTGTCACTTTTGTTAAAGACAAAGCGCTCGTACGCAATGAGACAGGAAAGTTGGTTATGACTGCAGAAAAGTCTAAAACCAGTGGTCTGTACTATGTCAAATGGCAAAACAACGAACGAAACTACTCAGCTACAACTGAAAAAACGTCAACAAATATGATGAAAGGCTCCTTGCTAGACTGGCACAGGAAGTTAGGACATATGAACAACAAAGATCTCCATCTAGCGCTCAACAACGAGACGTTGATTGGACTAAACTTTGATAAAAACGAGTGTCTGTCTGACTGCGACGCATGCATTCAGGCAAAAATGACACGAGTACCAAGTCCTCCACAAAGAACAACTCCTCGAACAACTGAACGATTGGAGATTGTTCACAGTGACGTGTGTGGTCCTGTCACACAGTCCTACGGCAAAAAAAGATACTTTGTCACATTTATTGACGATTACAGTAGATATGGACGTGTCTACTTTATGAAAAATAAATCGGAAACACTAGACTACACTTCAAAGTTTACAAACAGGAAATGGAAAACTTTACTGGAAATAAGATTAAACACCTGCAAACAGATAACGGCACAGAATATGTCAACGCTAAATTTCAAGCCTATCTACAGGAACATGGGATTGCAAGACGTCTATCCGCGCCCTACACCGCACACCAGAACGGTCTCGCTGAACGGAAAAATCGGACATTATTGGAGAAAGCCAGAGCGATGCTGATTGACGCTAAAGCACCAATACATCTATGGGCAGAAGCCATTAACACGGCAAACTATCTATCCAATAGAAGCGTAAACAGTGCTATAGAAAACAGAACGCCATTTGAGAAATGGGTCCTAAGAAAACCAATCATCCATCATCTCCACACTTTTGGATCCAAAGCATTCGTGCTTATAAAACGTCGTGCCAAGGGTTCCAAATTTGCACCTAAAGCAATACCAGGACTGTTTATCGGATACTCTGACACCAGCAAGGCATACAGGGTATATGCTCCAAACAAACGCAAAACATTAATTTCCAAAGACGTAAAGATTCTCCAGACAAACTTTTACTCTGAGTCTATTGAAAATATAAACAGTCTTACTCACTCTGTTTCGACTTCGACTCCAAAAATACGACTAAATGTTGAAGATTCCGAAGATGAGCAGATTCCAATTCCAAGTGGTCCAGATTCTATTCAGCATCATGCAACTATTGAACAAAATTATGACTCGGATGACGAACAACAAGAATTTTATGATATCCCTGATCATCAAAATGAAAATGCTCAACCTGAGTCTGAATCTGAACCTGAATTGATTGCACATGAAAACGACGAGTTGAATCAACATCAAACTGATGCAGATATTCAACCTGAACAGGAGCGATATAATCTGAGAAACAGATCAATGATACAACGACCACAACGGTATGATGACTTCATACTGGCCGCTGTAGCTGAAATAGAAAATTTACGGAAGGATCCAGAAACTTACAAACAAGCTATGGAATCACCGTATAAAGAAAAATGGGTTGAAGCTATTCTGTCTGAGATAAATTCACTTCATGAAAACCAAACTTGGGACTTAGTGAATTTGCCTAAAGGAAGAAAAGCATTGGCATGCAAATGGATCTACAAACTTAAAACGAATCCAGATGGTTCTGTCGACAAATTTAAGGCAAGAGTAGTTGTGAAAGGTTACGCACAAGAGCAAGGTGTAGACTACGATAAAACTTTTAGTCCTGTAGCTCGCCTTAGCACCATACGAGCAATTATAGCGATTGCAGCGAAAGAAAATCTAAAGCTACGACAGTTTGATGTGGCAACAGCGTTCCTTAATGGGTCGGTCAAAGAAGAAATTTATGTCAAACAACCTGAAGGCTTTAACGACGGAACAAAACGCGTCTGCAAACTTAAACGCAGCTTATATGGATTAAAACAAGCACCGCGATGCTGGAATTCGTGCATAGCCCAATTCCTAGAAAATTACGGCTTTCAACAAAGTGAAGCAGATCCCTGCCTATACGTAAGAATTAGAGGCCAGTCCAAAGTTTTAATCGGACTATATGTCGACGATGGACTTGTGGCGTCAAATACGACCGCCGCAGCTGACGAGTTTATCGAGGAACTGAAAACCAGATTCAAGATAACTTTTAAACCTGCCTCCTATTTCCTAGGCATGGAGATTAAAACTGAAAATAAAGAAATAACACTCAGTCAACAAAGTTATACAAAGAAGGTTCTTGGAAAATTCGGTATGCTGAATAGCAAACCAACACCAACACCCATAATCAAAGAAAGCATCAACGATGCAGAACCGAGTGTACAAGATACCCCAGCGTTTCCCTACAGACAGGCCGTTGGAGCTCTTACATACTTGGCAGTGGGTACAAGACCCGATATAGCATATGCTGTTGGCAGAGCGTCGAGAAGCCTGGAGTAGCCTAAAGCAAGTGACGTGATGCTTGTCAAACGAATCTTTCGTTATTTAAAAGGAACCACAGATAAAGGCCTGGTTTACAGACACACAGAAAAGTCACCCAGCAACCTAATCTGTTTTTCTGACTCAGACTTTGCAGGAGGCCAACCAACAAGACGATCAACGTCTGGGATGGTCTGCTTACTGTCAGGAGCTGCTATAAGCTGGAGAAGTGGAAGACAGACGACCGTATCGATTTCATCCACCGAAGCAGAGATTATCGCTGCTAGCGCAGCTGCACAAGAAATATTGTGGTTGAATGGCCTATTTAAAGGTTTAGTCACCTTAGAAAAACCTGAACTCTACTTGAACAACGAGTCGGCTATAAAGCTATCTCATAATCCAAAATATGAGTACCACAAACGTACTAAACACATCAAGGTCAAGCATCTTTTTGTACGTGAGTGTGTTACCAACGGAGAACTGCTAGTGAAACAAGTTTCATCCTCGACTCAACTGGCAGATATGTTAACCAAGCCGCTTTTTGGTCCAAGATTGGAAGAATTAAGTATAAAAATTGGATTGAAAAGAATTTCTAAATAGAATTCACAAATTCTCAAAAGTTCAGAGGGTGTGAAGAGACTGTATGTCAATCTTCATTGTCTATATCTACCGTTGCTACGGTTACCTTCTGACTGTTACTTTTTCATTTTGTTTAATTGTCTTCTATGTGCTATATTATAAAAATATATTGTTGAATCATTAATCTACAATAATAACACTTGACAATTGAATATTCCTTTATTTCAATCACATAAACTTAAAACTTGGTAACACTTTTGAGTGACGTCAAAATCATGTCTATGCGTGACCCACAGATCATAGAAACAACATGATCTGAGGCGTGACCGGTCGCCATGTTGATTGCCGAAAAAATTGGTAGTTGTGTGCCGTATATATACGTTTATCTGTGTAGTTGTGCTGTCAAACAGTTGCAAATGCAACCTACCTTGCCAACCTCTTACTTTACTCCTGCTAGCCATGTCACTGTCATTCAATTTTTCTCCGTATGTAATGTCATAGAGTGTACAATTTTATGTATATTAAAACCTAAATACTACAGGTTTTCTCATTATTTCAATTTAACCTAACCTAACACCAGAACGGTTGACGAAGACCCGTCCAGTAAAACTGCAAAAGAATGGCTACATTGGAAAAAAACATTTGTCAACTTCTTAGCTCAGTCAGAATTATCTGTTGCGGACAAAGATGCTGCCGCAAAATAGCCTCAAATTAAACTCCAGCTTTTGATCAACCACATCTCGCCGAAGGTTTACGCTCATGTTAGTGAGTACGAAACGTATGACTCCGCGATTGCTGCGCTTGAAAAATTATACGTCAAGCCCAATAATATCATCTATGCCAGACACTTACTAACTACGAGAAAAAAGCAGGCAGGTGAGACTATAGATATATACATGCAATCCCTTAAACAACTCGCAAAAGACTGCGATTTCACCAGCGTTGATGCCGAAACTAACAAAAACGACACGATCCGCAGCGCATTTATCGCAGGCATGACGTCCGCTAAAGCACGCTCGAGAGTTTTAGAGAGCTTATCATTAACACTGGATCAAGCTTACAATACAGCCCTGTCAATGGAAATGGCGGAAACAAATTCACAAACCTTTATCAACCCCATTATCAATGCCGTGCCTCTAGCATTTAAACGCGAAACAACAGCACTGCTCCCGAGACTGTTACTACAACTGCTGCTACGATATCAAATGTCGCTAACTCCTCCTCCACTCGGAAATGCTGGTACTATGGTGGATCATTGCATGCGAGGAGGAAATGCCCAGCAAGTGACACTGTCTGCAAATACTGCAACAAGAAAGGTCACTTTAGCAAGGAATGCCGATCGAAGCCCAACACTAGTGCATCAATTACCTCTCCAGAAGAATGTGAACATTGCTCTGCCATCATTGCTGCTACGCCAGCCTCTCTTCGAAAGGCCATAATTCCTGCTGTCATCAAAGGCATCAAAGCTCAAGCTCTAGTTGATACTGGGAGTTCAATAAGCTTCATCAATGAAGACTTCGCCAACCTCTGCCGACTGAAGCGAAGCCCTTGCACCCAGACAGTCTCAATGGCTTCTCTATCTCATACTTCGCAAGTCAGCGGTTCAACCTGTCAGAACGTACATTTAGGTGAACACTGTTACTAAAAGATCAATTTATTGATAGTCAAGAACCTTTGCGCCGACCTGATTATAGGCCATGATGTGCTGGCGCTCCATTCGACTTTGGAGTTTGCATTTGGTGGCCCTAAAGACGCGTTCAAAGTATGCAGCGTTGCTGAGACCTCAGTACCTGCTGTACTTTGCCAATGTGTCCCCTGACTGCAAGCCCATAGCAATTCGATCCCGTAGACACAGCCCTGAGGACCAGGCATTCATTGCGGATGAAGTAAAGAAACTGCTAGAAGACGGCATCATCGAAGAGAGCCATTCTCCCTGGAGGGCACAAGTACTCGTGACTAAAAATGCAAATCACAAAAAGCGTTTAGTAATTGACTACTCCCAAACCGTCAATAGGTACACTCAGCTAGACGCATACCCGCTACCTAACATGGAAGAAATGGTAACAAAAGTCTCTAAGTATGCGGTCTTCAGTAGGTACCATCGATCTCCAAAGCGCCTATCATCAGGTCCCCATCCTCTCCCACGAGAAACCTTTCACAGCTTTTGAAGCTTGTGGTAATTTGTATGAATTTCGCCGCATTCCATTTGGTGTAACTAACGAGGTGGCCAGTTTCCAAAGAACCGTCGATTGGCTCATCAGGAAAGAAAATCTCTCCGGTGCTTACGCTTACCTTGATGATATAACCGTTTGTGGCAACACCCAACAAGAGCACGACATAAATTTGGAACGATTTTTACGGGCTGCTGATAAATACGGTCTGACGCTCAACAAAACTAAAAGCAAATTCAGCCAACGCATCATCAATTTACTTGGGTATACTATACAAGACCACGTCATCAAGCCTGATAGTGACCGACTACAGCCCTTTCTTAAAATGCCACCGCCAAATGATATAGCGTCTCATAGAGGGACATTGGGCATGTTCGCCCACTACTCCAAATGGATCCCTAACTTCTCCGAAAGAATCCATATTCTGGCTCATGCTGACTCCTTTCCCCTAAGTAAAGAAGCTAAAGATTGCTTCGAAGGTTTAAAATCCACAATCGCCAAGTCCTCCGTTCATGCTATTGATGATCATATGCCCTAAACCGTTGAAACAGATGTATCCGAACACACAATTGCTGCTACACTGATCCAATATTTACGACCTGTGGCCTTCTTCTCAAGAACCTTAAATCACAGTGAACTCAATCATTCGGCCGTTGAAAAAGAAGCGTACGCCATCGTAGAATCGCTAAAAAAGTGGAGGCATTTCCTTATCGGGAAACACTTCACTCTTATAACGGATCAAAGATCAGTTTCATTTATGCTCAATGCCAAACACGCCAGTAAAATAAAAAAATTAAAAATCCAAAGGTGGCGGCTTGAGTTAGCGCCATATAATTATGACATAGTATACAGACCCTTTTTTTTTTTTTTTTTTTTTTTTTTTTTTTTTTTTTTTTTTTGCGTGGAGAAATGCTCATGCATACTGCACTACCACGGGGAGATAGTGCAGTTATGTGGGACTCTAACCCACTAAAACTCCACGGTGTCCTCCAGTGCCGCTTATGGCGGGAACACGGGCACGCGTTAGCACTCACCGCGAACCCGCCGCAGCTGTCCGTCACCGGACCCTCCTCGGGGGACTACCCCCCATCACTGGCGCACCAGAACACAGTGTACGCCGTGACCACCCCAGGGACCAATTCAGCACATGGGTGCCAGACGACCCCGTGTATGGCACCCTTGGTCCCACTGTGACGGGTCGAGGTCAATGGCCCCGCCACCTACCATTTTGCGGCCGCAGGGGATAGGGAGAGCGGCTAACGCTATACCGACACTCCTCTTCCCCTGCGGCCCCACCGCGTCCGCCATCAGACGGTGGCGACCCCGTCTAGGCCGCGGAAGGTAGGGAGAGCGGCGCACCGCAATACCGGCACTCCTCTCCCGCCGCGGCCTCCGACCCTCAGCCGCGATATCGTATGGGACCTGGGAATCTCCATAAGACATCGCGGCCCGCCTCAGTTGCGATGTCGCCTGTTACCAAGCGGCACCGCAACCTACTAGTTGGCCGCTACGTCGTCGGCTTAATCGGCAAAAGCCCTGACGAGCGGCCCCTCCTCGGGTTCCTCTTCGCTTCACCGTGGGTGACCAAGCCACGGTTACTAAGCCCCCCCGCCTCGACAAAGCGGGAACCCACCGGGGGGGAGTATACAGACCCGGGAAGGACAATAAAGCTGCGGATGCCCTATCGCGCATATGTGCTTGTACCACGAATACCTCCTCTAAACTGCAATCTCTTCACGCATCACTTTGTCATCCAGGAGTGGAAAGAATGTACCACTGGCTGAAGAGTAAGAATCTTCCCTATTCAATCGACGAAGTCAGGACGATGACGCGAGATTTCCGTCTGTGCGCCGAGGTCAAACCGAGGTATTTCAACAACCCAACTCCCACACCGAAACTCATAAAGGCGACGTCAGCATTAGAACGCCTAAGCGTAGATTTCAAACGCCCTCTCCCATCGAAGTCTAACAACAAATACATTCTCACGGTTATAGACGAATACTCTCGATTTCCTTTCGCCTTCCCGTGCAGCGATATGAGTGCTAAAACCGTGATCAAGCATCTAAACAGCCTGTTCATGATCTTTGGCATGCCCGCATACATTCATTCAGACCGCGGCACTCAATTCCTGTCAACTGATCTTAGAGATTACCTACACTCTAAAGGGGTAGCTACAAGCAACACCACTGCATAAAATCCACAATGTAACGGTCAGGTCGAAAAATTGAACTCAACTGTATGGAAAGCAGCACAATTAGCTTGTGGAACTCATAATGCACCGATTGAACACTGGGAACAATACTTGTCAGTGGCCATGCACTCGATTCGCTCTTTGCTGTGTACTGCGACGATCTGTACTCCGCATGAAATAATGTTCATGCACACTCGCCGATCTCCCAATGGGAATACGATACCAACATGGCTCACAAGTTCAGGTCAAGTGCTAATGAAAAGATTCGATCGTAAGAACAAATATCAGCCCTTGGTAGAGGATGTCTAACTAATACAGTCAAACCCCGACTACTCGTTTGTCCGATTACAAGATGGACGAGAGACAACGGTATCAAATCGACACCTCGCCCCTATCGGAGAGAATACCGGCGAAAGACTAGAAGAATTGAAGACGGGGACCATGATAGAAGAAGAATATATGACCCCACCAAGCTCACCGATTCGTGCAGAAGAAACCACCAACTCTGCCCCCTCTAGTCCACCTGTGCAGTCTCAAACAACAAACAATCACTCTCCTGGTTCGCCACAACCTTCCCCTGCACAAGCCCTAGATACTACGCAACGGATTCCTGCTTCAAGCACCACTCCACCACGCGTAGAAGCTTCACCTCCAGTTCTGAGAAGATCGAGCAGAACTCGAAACCCGCCTCGACATCTTCAAGACTATAATGTGGAAGAATGACGTGATATGACCTATTTGCTTAGAGTTGCAACCTCATAACTTGCCAACCTCTAACTTTACTCCTGCTAGCCATGTCACTGTCATTCAAGTTTTCTCCGTATGTAATGTCTTATAGTGTATAATTTTATGTTTATTAAAACCTGAATACTACAGGTTTTCTCATTATTTCAAGAAGTATATGGTCTTTGTACCTCAGAGGCTCAGACTATTATTCACAGAGTACTTTTCTGCTATAGATACATTCTTAGCGCTGATTTTTAATGATAAAGTCAAACTTCTAAGTCATTGCTCTGAGAGTCAAACCAACCAATTTCAAAGATAAATATTGACTGAAAATTAAAATACTTTTTTTTTTTTTTTTTTTTCTTTTTTGGTTTAAAGAGGGTTTGATTAATATGACCACGTCACCCTCATAGGGGCATTCTATAACTATCTACGCTTAATACCTAAGTTTACAATTTTGTACAATTTTTTGGCTGTCCTGGACAACGGAGCCGCTAAGATACTGTTATACATACCAACATTTATATAATAAAAACCGTTTTCTATGAGATAGTTACTCCTCTCAACCTCGTTCCGGACACATTCCGCCAAAACATGAGTGGTATCCTCTACCTTATCACATTCAGAACAATTGGGAGAATCACTCTTTCTCATTAAAAAGGAGAAGCTATTCAATGGAACATGTCCCGAACGTAGTCTGAAAGCAGTAACAATCTCATTTCGATGCATATCTGTACCCACAAACCAAGGAAGGCGGGAAAGACTGTGTTGAATGGTTCTATACCAAATTCCCTTACTTAGTATTAAGGGAATACACACTCTTCCCTTTCCCTTCTCATCAAAGTATTATTTCCATAATTCTAAACATTGGTAGCGAACTCGATACAAGAGGTCACTAAATAAGGGCAAACATTCCACAGATACTCCATCTGTGATAGCCTCTTTTGCTAAACGATCTACTTCCTCGTTTCCATACAATCCAATGTGGGATGGTACCCATTGAAGAACAATTCTTTTGTCTTGTATCTTACGAATAGAGTCCAAAATTTCATAGGCTATCGGTGCACCTCGACAATTCGAGGTGCATCGAGCCAGGTGTTGCAGAGCACTTCTAGAATCAGTCAGTATTACATAATTTCCTGATTCGAATGACTCAATGTATGAAATAGCTTCTGAGATCGCTAGTAGTTCGACATACATTATTGATATTTTAGCAGATGATCTAAACTTTATCGATGCTTTCGTTTGCGGATCAAATACAGCCCATCCCGACCTGTTACCTTCTCGTGACCCATCAGTATAGACTGAGTAAAAATGTAAATAATTAACCTTGAGATACTGATCACAAATTTCATAGATGTTGCTACATCTATACTGATGCTTCGGCTTGTCTATGACATCTATACAAGGTTTAACTATATTGGATAGGTCCACACTGCAAACCCATGTGTTCAAAGAAAATCTTTCCAATTGCTGCGATGAAAGCATAGGGTAGTCACTAAGAAATTCATGTACCGTCACTAATAGTGGCTTTTTTTTCGCCTCCAATATAAACTCTGACATGACTCGGCAAGACTGCTTATCAAGCTAAATATTTTACTATCCTGGAACGAATTCACCTTCAACCAATATTTGCCGGCAAGGAAGTACCTGCGTACATATAAAGGTTGCAGGTGCAGTTCACACTCCATCACGTGTATCGCAGTGGTCCTTATAAAACTTCCAATAATGCGCATACACTGATTCTGTATTCTGTTCAATTTAACTAAGTTACTCTTGTACCCGCTATCATACAAAAAGTTGCCATAGTCCAATCTCGAACGAATAATAGAAACATATAATAGCCTCAAGTGATATGGATGTACACCCCACCCAGACCCAGCAAGAACTTGAAATGTTCTTAAAGATTTTAAACATTTTCCGGTTAATTCCCCAATATGTTTTTTCCACCTAAGCGAGCGGTCTAGCCACAACCCTAAGTACTTTATATTATCTACTACTTGAAGTGATGTGCCATTTACTAACAGATTAATACATTCTCTTTTATATCCTCTCTTAAAAACGCATACTTTACTCTTTGAAGATGAAATTTCTAAACCAATGTTTGAAAGCAATTTAACTAAAATATTTAATGAATTTTGTACAAGATTAACAGCTTCTTGTATGTTCTTATTTACTGAATAAAGCACAAAATCGTCCGCGTACTGAGATATCAAAACTCCACTACAATACTTTCACAGATGTTTGAAGTTACTGTATTAAAAAGCAACGGTGTTAAAGGGTCGCCTTGGGCTAATCCACGGCCAGCAGTTCGACACATATAAATACGTTCGTTACGCATCTACTAATACCTTCAATCTTCTTTCTTTTAAAAAATACCATAAATATTGACATATTTTAGCTCCCACCCCAATAATGTCCATCGTTTGCATTAATGACATGATATTTACGTTATTATATGCATTATCTATATCTAAAAAACATCCTATTGTCGTCTTATTTTCTGTAAAACCAGTTTGAATATGAGAAACTGAATTGTCCATTGTAGATCGACTTTTTCTAAAACCCGTAGTATATGAAGATAAGATGTTATTTTTTTCGATGATCCATTCTATTCGATTATTTAAAATACTGTGAAATATTTTACACAAACACGACAACATTGATAACGGTCTGAGTGCCGACTGAGACTGCGGATCGCGCCCAGGCTTAGGTATTGGGATGACTGAGATATTACGCCACTGATTGGGTACAAAACCGGTTGAAAGCGAACCATTATATAGCGATAACAAAATAGATTTGCCGTTCTCAGGTAGGTATTTAATCATCGAGTCCGAAATATTGTCACAACCTGGGGATGTGTCCTTAGAGCGAAAACAACAATTAAGTGCCTGTTTCGTGATTGGCGTCTCTAATTTTGAGTTATGAGAAACAAATGACGGGTCGTAAGGAAGTGCCTAATCGGGAGTAAGGCTACGAAGTAGATTAGTGACTCGCTCGCCCTCAACATGTTGTCTAGCACTTCTGCGTCCTTTAAACCATCTCATTTTATTCCACATCTGACTTTGAGAAGTTGTTCCGTCTACTGAATTGCAGAGATCCTTCCAACCTTTATCCCTTGCTTTGCGTACTAACTTTTGTGACTCACTTATCTTTCTATTGAGCAGCGATAGGTTATTCGGTGTAGATTACGTCTAAAGGTTGAGAGGGCCAATCTACGTTTTGCAACTGATTTCGATAGGTCCGCATTCCAGTAGGGTTTGGGCATAAACACGTTATCAGGGTCCATGTTAAATTTGATAAAAGGAATATGAACGTCTGCAGTTAAATTTAAATACTCAATAAAATTATCATAGTCGGCATGAAAATTGCTTGACTGCTCAAACTTAATAAATAATTTTTCAAGTAAGCTTTTGTAACTATCCCAATCCGCATTTTTAAAATTCCGACGATAAGTATTGTTAGGTACAACTTTGAAATTGGTCGTTATATTAATCATTAAGTGGTCACTTCCAAGGGTTTCATTCATAATGTTCCAGTTAAATGTCAGAGCTAAATCAGAGGAGACTAACGTTATATCGGGCGCGGACTGTTGAAGTTGGTTATTAGCTAACCTAACACGGGTGGATTTGCCGTCATTCAGGGTTACAAAACCGTTATCCAAAATAGCGTCGCAGATTTGGGATCCTCTTAAATCGGTCTTATAAGACCAATTGGTGTGGTGCCCGTTAAAATCTCCTATAACAAGACTTTTTTTGTTAACTAAAGAAAAAACTGAATCCCAATCTTGCTGGCTGGTACGCACAGAAGGTGCGCAATAGACAGCAATAATATGTTTGATTTCACTACAATTGACTACTTTAACACACAAAAGTTCAATACCCTGGTTTGTGGTTTGAACGTCACAGATACATGAATGAATCGACCTAAGTACAAAAATAGCAACCCCACCATAGCCATCGTCCCTATCTTTGTGGTAAATATTATAATTTGTCAAATTGAGATGGCTATCAGGCTCAAACCAGGTTTCACTAACGGCGGCAATGTGGACTATCTCCTGTGACAAAATATTTTCAAATGTAACTAACTTCGGTCTTAAACTCTGCGCGTTCCATTGTAGTATAGTCAATTTTACATTTTTCCTGTTATTATTCATGGCTTACGAAAAAAAAATCTAACGTCTGTTTAATTATAGGCCAATCTGAAATATTATCTACCACAACTAAAATTATCCATTCGACGCAACACTTTTTATTACTTGTAACCTTAGTTAAAATAGATGTATTTTTCAAAAACATTATTTCTTTCAGTCTTTTAATTAATTCTCCAAACTTCACTTCTCTTTCTCTCTTTTCTTCAACTTCCTCGATAAACACCTCCGATTTATTGGTGTTCTGTGGCTCTGGATTTAAAAAGAAATCATACTCAGATCGATTAGTTTCCTTACGTTTCCCTTGTTTTTTGGACGCTGATTGAGGCACTTGTTTGATCTGTTGTTGTGTCCCTTTGTGTATTTGTGCTTTTGTCGATATGGCTTTAACATAAGGTACAGATTCACGGTGCGACGATGTCGTATCTTCTACAAGTGAAGGTTTAGACACTAACGCAGAGAACGGTTTGATCGACGATACCTTAGGGGCAACATCTACTGGTGAACTTGGTGCTACATAAATTGTAAGGGCCTTTCTATACGTGCAATTAAAATCCGCCATAATGTCTCTTAATCTTTTTTCCTTGAGGAATGCTGGGCAACCTTTGTACAAAGCCATGTGTGCACCATCACAATTGACACATTTAAATGACAGACAAGTTTTTGGGGGACTGTCTTATGTAATTTTGACGTTCGGAAAGTGCTGATTCTCAGCCTAGTTTGAATAAATGACATTTGAATTTGAACATAATCTTTGCGTCCACGCCACGTACGACTAAAATTCACTACTGTAACTAAATACACCGAATTGTGTTGTTTTTAGTAAGTCCATGCATTCATGTTACAAAAGACCGATTCAGATAAAACCACTGACTTATAAACCTATGGACTTGCCATACCTAAAAAATTAGCGTGCATACCTACATAAATCGGGCAATTAAGATGGCTGCCTATTTGCCAATGAGGTAGGCCATTTGCAACTGTTTGACAGCACAACTACACAGATAAACGTACATATACGGCACACAACTACCAATTTTACTCGGCAATCAACATGGCGACCGGTCACGCATAGACATGATTTTGACGTCACTCAAAAGTGTTACCAAGTTTAGTCCTTGACAAACATTTAGATGTCTGTCTCTCTTTTCATATGCAGCTCTTGGTTAGTTAAAAAGAGACAAAACGCTTTTTGACATGCGTGTGTCGATATTATAGATATTTGTATAACTATTCTTCATATAGTAGAATATGCCGTCTCCATAGTTTTCCTACCTCATTGGATAAAACTTGACGTTTGGCGCAGTTTATAAAGCTAGTTCTAAATAAATGAAATGTGCTGCGTGCAAAACTGTAAAACACATCCGGAAAAATAATGAGTACTAACTGCTTAGATCACCAAAATGACCAAATGTAATGATTTCTTTGAGAACTCACAGATTGCCATGTTTAACACTTGAGTGAAAGACTGGATTATGTATTTGCGTAACATTCTTCGTAAAGGCATCCACAATACATACATATTTTTTGCTTGACCGACGTCGATATTTTCGCTCTTGGAGTTTTCTTTCCCATTGTTTTGGATAAAGATTTGATTTGACAATACGATTTCGCTATCTAATCTATAATGAACGTGTGATCGTAAAATAATCTTATTGATAAAATATCAGTGATTTATCGTAATGTAATAAACGTTCGATTCATCAAAGCGTAACAGTGAGAGGTGAAGATTATTAAAAAATTCTTATTTTTTTCTCGCGACAAATGTTATTTGGTGCTCATTATGGAGGATTATAAGTTTCTATTTAAAGTAGTGTTAGTTGGCAATGCGGGGGTTGGAAAAACATGTTTGGTGCGTCGCTTTACTCAAGGTCTCTTCCCACCTGGCCAAGGTGCCACAATTGGTGTTGATTTTATGATTAAAACTGTAGAAGTTGACGGTGAGAAAGTGAAGGTGAGTTAATTTAACGCTTGTACATATTTGGCATCAGTATTGCATCAGTTTTAACTCCAAAATTATAACTTTAAACTTATGTTGTACATGTTTTTGTTGTTAAAAAAAACCTTGTGTACATGAATCAGGTGTCCTTGTATCAAATAAATAACATGCAATAAAACAATAAGAATCTCACAGCCTTTGTGATTGAGTTTCATTGTGAAATTGTTTATTTTTTCATCTAGTTAGAAGCTAATTCAAAGGAGAAAGTTACAAATTATGATCTTATAGATATAGGTAAATAAAGTCCAAAAGGAATATATTATATCTTGTAATGCTAATAGAAAATATATTATAAAAAATCACTTTGTAAAATAAATTGTTAGTACATTTTCACTTTTGTACAAATTAATATTATATAATTTATGATAATAAAACACGCATGAATCATGATAACATAAATTAACAAATTATCTTGGACAGCTTGAGCCATATTTTAAATTGATAATAAAATATGCAAAGAAGGAACTTAAACACATATTTGTTGCATTAATTTCCATGTAACATACATACATACAACCCGTGTGCGATAAGTTGGGACCTTCTAGGAATGTGATGCCCTGCCCGCTTTCGCCGCACTTCCCTGATGTCACCCATATTTTACTGTGTGCATCACTATTTTTTTACTAGGGATCTTAGTCTCGTACTGCCTTTCGTCACGTAATAACACGGTCTGGATTCCTTTTAGTTTCGTTTGTGTTCTTGTTTTGTCACCGCGCTCAGGTTCCAACTTACCACGCACGGGTAGTACATAAACTCACCGCTTTTTTCCCATGAGGGTGTGAGTTCTTCTAAAAAATTATCACTACACTAAAAATATTTTTTCATAGTTGCAAATATGGGACACAGCTGGTCAAGAGAGGTTTCGTTCAATCACCCAGAGTTACTACAGGTCTGCCCATGCCCTTATATTGGTGTACGATATATCTTGCCAGCCGACGTTTGACTGTCTGCCCGATTGGCTCCGGGAAATTGAAGAGTATGCCAACAATAAGGTTCTTAGGATATTAGTTGGTGAGTAAACAATTTATAAATATTTGAACACGTCATTCCCAGCCCAGCGCGAGCCTGTGTTTCTGGTAGCTACAACCTAGGGGTCTTCAAGTTAACAAAAAATATATTACAACAAGGCAAGGCAGATCCATTGTTTCCCTTCACTAATTTGACCCATCTATCCCTGAATCATCGTATACAAAATTTTATTATTTACTCAATAAAAATTTATTTTTTTATGATCAGGTGGTCAAACGCGTCACTATCAATAATAAAAAAAAACATTCAGCTATTTATTATTATAGTTTTTATTAGTAAAATAATATTCATTGAAGCATTAAGTACCTATAACAATAATAATAAAATAATCATAATAAATAAATAAAATGTAAATATATTTATTGTTGGAAAGAAATTGTGATACACAATTGACATAATTTTCGTAATGATTCAAAAGAGAAAGTGCATTGCCTTGTTAAGCCTTGTATACACTTAAACAGTATAATTTTATTGGGGACATGACCTTATACAGGAACCTGTAGTAGTCATTGATTCATTTGACCCTAATTTTAGGAACTGATCAATGATAATATGGTGCCCATTAAGGTTAAGGACATGAAATTTAATGTGTTACTTTCGAACATTTATTTATGTTAATAATTTGATTAATGTAAATCAAATTATCATACTTTCTGAAGGGATTGCGTAACGTTTCTCACGCCATTCAGTCAGTAGCAGTTGGATGACTATAGGTCGCGGTCGCGTTACCAAGGCGATTGCGATGCCGATTCCATTTAAAAAAGCTGCTTTAAGGTTACACTAGTCGATCATTCTTCCATACAAACGTAGTCTGGCGATTACTCCACTGTTTGACGATGTTCGTTTAAAATAAAAAATTATATCAATTTGTCTCATCAATCTAGCCCTTTAAGGAAACAAAAAGTAAAAAAATATATATTTGAAAGTTATGTGCGTCGAAAGTTCCATATTTCAACACTAATTTTAACGTAACTTTAGGCGGAAATAAATACCATAAGAAGAAACTTGCAAAAGTGCTAATTCGTACGCGAACTAGCTTCTTACTGCTCATCACAGCATCTATCTCTTTCGCACGTGTTGTCGGATGAGATAGCATGCATTTTAACCCCGCGCACAAAATAGTTCGTGTCGTCGACTAGGGGAACCTTAATCACAGATTGTTGCAATGTTACAAACACCGTAACTTTTTAATAAATCTTGAAAGATTGCAAAATTTTAATATATTTGTTTGTGCACATCATTTCAAATTCCGTGCGTTATTACACCATATATCCGTGTCTTATTGAGAGCAAAATTTACAATCTCACACGATTTATTAGGTATGTTTTCAATAAACCCGGTGACATTACATGACGGGATAGTCACATCACAAAAGCGACTGTCAATTGTTTTCGGATCTCCGTCCATCGCAGTAACCTACTACTTATATGGTGTACATAATAAAGAGTATTCTATTCTATTCTATTCTAACCAGTAAGGCCTTGGCTAAGTTAACAATAACTAAGCCCGAATACATGTAATGGACACAAAAAACCGTAAAATTACAGGTAACAAAACCGATAGAGAAGACAGGGAGATCCCGAGACACATCGGCGAAGATTTCTCTCAGCGCCATGGCATGTACTTCCTAGAGACATCGGCCAAAGAGGCAGAGAATGTTGAGCGGTTGTTCATGGAAATAGCCGTTGAACTTATGGAGGTAAGATTGTCATCTTCGAGATTATTATATTCGGTACATAGGTACAGTGAAGGATCAAAAGTGTAGTTAGTTGCAGTCACTAAAATGTTTAAAGTTTGTTTGTTATTTAATTTTCCACATCTGATCTAATCTATTCTGTACTTTAGATTCTATGCAATAGATTAAATCAGTTTTGAACTATTAAGGCTTAACACGCATTGCGATTTTTAGCCGCACGGATTTTACTCGCGCGAATTTTTGTCCGCGTAATGAATATAACTTACATGCACTGCGGATAGAATTCCATAGGTCGCAGAAAGAGCGGTAAAAATCGCGCGATTAAAAACTGCAGTGCGTGCTAAGCCTAACTCTCTTCTACTAATATATTTTAGACACTTTGGTACAGGTCCGGCTCGAAGGACCAAAAAGATGTAGGGTCTTGACACCTTGATTTTAATTTCAGTGATACGCTAGAATACGTAATAATAGATTTTATTGATTCATTGAATGATAATGAGTGCACGCGATTTGAATAGTATCGGTGTACTAAATTATAGACCACGCGTACCAAGTAAAGTGCTGACACAATGGTGTCATATTTGTACGTGCTTACACTGTACAGTGTGACTGCACTTTTGAACCGCCTTCCCTTTTTTCCATCTGCCTACAGATACTATAGGTCACCTGCTACGATTCTTACATACTTCGTTTGATCCGTTTATTTTCTTACATCAGCGGGCTTAGTGCGAGTTTTTACTCACGCTGGATCGCGTTAACTTAAACGTCAATTTGTATTGAAACTGTGTGCTTATGCCGAGTTTTTATTCATGCTTTCTCGCATTAAAACGTAAACGATCAATTTCTATAAAAAACCGGCCAAGTGCGAGTCGCACGAAGGGTTCCGTACCATTATCGCAAAAAACTGCAAAAAAAACACGTTTGTTGTATGGGATCCCCACTTAAATATTTATTTTATTCTGTTTTTAGTATTTGTTGTTATAGCGGCAACAGAAATACATCATCTGTGAAAATTTCAGCTGTCTAGCTATGACGGTTCGTGAGATACAGCCTGGTGACAGACGGACAGACAGACAGACGGATCGCGGAGTCTTAGTAATAGGGTCCCGTTTTTACCCTTTGGGTACGGAACCCTAATAAAAAAGAGTTTTCTCCTTATTGTCACCAGTGGGTTTATTCAGAGTTTTTTTTACTCATGCTTACTCGCGTTAATGCTCTTATGTCAATTTCTATACAAAAAAGAGGTTTCTTCTTACTGACACCAGACGGCGCTTATCCAGTTTTAGTGTGCTTGTTCCGAGTTTTTTAACGTAGTCACTCGTGATAACGTAAACCATCTCTGTGTGCTTATTCCGAGTTTTTTAACGTACTCACTCGTGATAACGTATACAATATCTTATGTCAAAATGAATACTAAAAAGAGGTTTCTCCTTACCGTTCCCAGACGGCGCTTATCGAGTTTCAATACAAATTGATGTTTACGTTAACGCGATTGAGCGTGAGTAAAAACTCGCACTAAGCCCACTGGATAAGCGCCGTTACTATAATAATAAATCGAACACAGTGAGGAGAAACTCATTTTCTTTGTATAGAAATTGACATAAGAGATCGTTTACGTTAACGCGATTGAGCACAAGCCCACTGATTATACACGCACGCTGGTTGTGAGTACTTACTTCGCACTTGACCTTTATCTCAACCACTTTATAAAACATCACGCTTCTTCTCGAGTCGATGGAAACTCTTTAAATATTTTGGGCCCAGGTAGGTACCACGCCGATTGAGGGGCGTCAAGTGGTAAGCCGAAACCCTAACATCATGCTGTATTCCCTGAAGCTAGGCTCTGAAAGAACACCCACGTTTCGCATACTGCTTCTGTAGGGAAAATAGGGATGTTTTCAGATGACCCGTAGTGAGCCGAGTGATGGACCCGTACTTTTTGCTTTATCAAATAAATAAAAAAACTGGCCAAGTGCGAGTCGGACTCGCACACGAAGGGTTCCGTACCATTATCGCAAAAACCGGCACAAAAATAAATTTTGTTGTATGGGAGCCCTACCTAAACATTTATTTTATTCTTTTTATAGTATTTGTTGTAATACCGGCAACAGAAATACATCATCTGTGAAAACATCAACTGTCTAGCTATCACAGTTCATGAGATACAGCCTGGTGACAGACAGACAGACAGTAATAGGGTCCCGTTTTTACCCTTTGGTTACGGAACCCTAAAAAATGACAAAGATAAAGCGCATCAAAGTTCAGGAGTGGGGGCTTGTGACGTCACTATGTCAGTATAAAGTGCAGCACACCGTGACGTGACGTCACACTATATTTCAACGCACTGTATCGTCGTATTTTTTTGTTTATATGGCAAAAGAAAAAATACGTGTTCAATATTTTTAGGTTATCTAACTGACGGACTAAATAGAAGTTTTTTTTTCAATTACCCTATTATGGCCCTACCCTAACAAGCAAAAGTTTAAAAACTGTAACCGGGTTTTTAGGGTTCCGTACCCAAAGGGTTAAAACGGGACCCTATTACTAAGACTCCGCGATCCGTCTGTCTGTCTATCTGTCCGTCTGTCACCAGGCTGTATCTCATGAACCGTGATAGCTAGACAGTTGAAATTTTCACAGATGATGTATTTCTGTTGCCGCTATAACAACAAATACTAAAAACAGAATAAAATTTATATTAAAGTGGGGCTCCCATACAACAAACGTGATTTTTTTTGCCGTTTTTTGCGATAATGGTACGGAACCCTTCTTGCTCGAGTCCGACTCGCACTTGGCCGGTTTTTTTAGCCCATGTTACCCGGGCCATAAATACAAATTGATTGACACCACTTGATTTAACAAAATCGGATGAATAGTTTAGGCGCTACGGAGTAACATACGTAAATGCAAACACACATCATACTTAGACTGCAAAAATCGTAACCCTTCCTTTTGGCTTCGCCGTAGTCGGGTTAAAATCCATTTTACTATTAAACACGAAGATTCAGGTGGCGGCGTCATAGCAAATAAGTCTTCGGCGAATGCCAAAATTCGCCAAATTTTCTTGGCTAGATAAAACCGCAATGTCTGCCACTTTTATGAAACCGCAAGCGAAGTGATACTTTAAAAGCGGCATTAACCGTATCATTATGACGAAGTAGAATTTCGATGGCAAGAAACAGAAATCAAATTATTATTTTTATCTTTACGTTCTGATTGTATGGTGCAGTTATTATTTAATCGTTTACGTCGTTACGTCGTTACGTTACGTCGTTTAAAATAATGACTCACTGTTGGGTTTATTATAATTATAGATAACAAGATTTATTTAGAGTGAGCATTATATTAATTGTAACTTGGTATGTGGGATACGTAATGAAGTATGCGAAAAATTGATGAAAAACAGGCAGTATACAGAAGGTGTTTTTAACCTTACAAAATTGCCAAGCTTGAATATTATAAATATATAAAACCGGCCAAGTGCGAGTCAGACTCGTGCACGAAGGGTTTCCGTGCCATTATCACAAAAACGGCAAAAAAAAACAAGTATGGCAGCCCCACTTAAATATTTATTTTATTCTGTTTTTAGTATTTGTTGTTATAGTGGCAACATAAATACATCATCTGTGAAAATTTCAACTGCCTAGCTATCACGGTTCATGAGATACAGCCTGGTGACAGACAGACAGACAGACGGACCGCGGGGCCTCAGTAATAGGGTCCCGTTTTTACCCTTTCGGTTCGGAACCCTAAAAAGCAATCAATAATAAAAACTATGGCTATGCTAGCATTTTGGGCAATTTTCCAATTGACAGCTAAGCTTTACTTAAAAAAACTCATTTCGTAGTTTATTGACTTTAGTGAACCACAAAATGAGTTCAGTTCTAACTCTTTTATTATGAGGTACTTAATTAAAAAAATATATCTTAATTTAAAGTTACTTATGTAAGTTATTCTAAAATGGGCTTTACTATTGCTATATACCTAGTTAAATCCTTGACACTTCCCACAATAATTATTTCCGGCTACGCTTAACGCTAAAAGTTGCCGTGGAAAATTACAGACAGACGGACCTCGGAGTCTTTGTAATAGGGTCCCGTTTTTACCCTTTCGGTTCGGAACCCTAAAATGAGGTACTTAATTTAAAAAATATATCTTAATTTCAAGTTACATAAGTAAGTTAATCTGAGATAGGCTTTACTATTGCTTTTGCTGTATAGTTAAATCCTTGACACTTCCCACAATAATTATTTCCGGCTACGCTTAACGCTAAAAGTTGCCGTGGAAAATTACAGACAGACGGACCTCGGAGTCTTTGTAATAGGGTCCCGTTTTTACCCTTTCGGTTCGGAACCCTAAAATGAGGTACTTAATTTAAAAAATATATCTTAATTTCAAGTTACATAAGTAAGTTAATCTGAGATAGGCTTTACTATTGCTTTTGCTGTATAGTTAAATCCTTGACACTTCCCACAGTAATTATTTCCGGCTACGCTTAACGCTTAAAGTTGCCGTGGAAAATTACAGACAGACGGACCTCGGAGTCTTTGTAATAGGGTCCCGTTTTTACCCTTTCGGTTCGGAACCCTAAAATGAGGTACTTAATTTAAAAAATATATCTTAATTTCAAGTTACATAAGTAAGTTAATCTGAGATAGGCTTTACTATTGCTTTTGCTGTATAGTTAAATCCTTGACACTTCCCACAATAATTATTTCCGGCTACGCTTAACGCTAAAAGTGGCCGTGGAAAATTACCTGGCAATGAGTTTTGCTTCTGCTATCTGTAATGGATATCGAAATGATAAGTGTTTACTCAAATAATATTGATAAATTATGTTTGACACATGTCATTGAAAAAAAAACAATGGTATAGTTCTCGCCAAACTTCTTGGCCGCCCTGATGTTGGCTACAATGGCTGCGCAATAGTAAATCTCATACAAAAACAGCAAGATTCTTTGTAGGTACTAAAAATACACGTGATTTTGGGTGGGGGAGGGAGGGGTTAGCATTTAACCTCAACCCGTCTCACCAAGGTGGAGGGGGGAGGGTGGGGGAATTAAAAATTGTAAAAAAATAACATCGCGTGATTAATGGACGGCCCCTTACGGGAATATTTTCTTGTTTCATACTTTTTAGGGCGTGATTTTTCAGTAGTCGTTTTTAGGGTTCCGTACCCAAAGTGTAAAAACGGGACCCTATTACTAAGACTCCACGATCCGTCTGTCTGTCTATCTATTCGTCTATCACCAGGCTTTATCTCATGAACCGTGATAGCTAGACAGTTGAAATTTTCACAGATGATGTATTTCTGTTGCCGCTATAACAATAAATACTAAAAACAGAATAAAATAAATATTTATGTGGGGCTCCCATACAACAAACGTGATTTTTTGCCGTTTTTTGCGATAATGGTACGTAACCCTTCGTGCGCGAGTCCGACTCGCACTTGGCCGGTTTTTTAACTAATTTTTTTGTTACCTCCCTCTGACATGTAATTTTTACTTTCCAGCAAGCAAAATGCAAGGAGTTGCCGAAGTACGACGGCAGCTTAGGACCAATCAACGGCAAGACAACGTCGGTAGGTGACGGTTCATGTTGTCTACGCTCGTAGACTTAACGAATTTATCTCATTGATATTAATACTTAGCTATTAACGTGTTGCGGTGTTTTTGAAAAGAGCATTTTTAACTACCGTTGAGTAGTTGGCTTCAGACATGAAAATCAGCAATTGCGATGTGCCCGTAGCGACCATCGTGAACATGGAAGCGATTGCAACTGGGAGTGTGTTCTAAAATTAAGCTGTGGACGAAAAACGTAGACTTAATACTATGCGTTTAAGTAATGCATCGCTGGTGATAGTCAAAATATATAGGCGCTCCTAAATCCTAGAAGCAACAAATACTTATAGAGCCCAGCACGTAAGTTGTCAAGGTTTTGGCGTAGTGGGGGTACGTTCGCGCATATTCCGCGAACTGACGAACCACCATATAGAGCGAACGGAACGTGGACGCGACACAATTGGTCACTCGATCCTTGTGTCAACTGACCAACCAATCGCGCTCAGAACGGTCCTAATCGTTCCCCGCGCCCCGCTTCACTACCAATGATACCTAGAAACGGCTTCTGCGCATCTTTGCCAACTTACGTGTCAGGGATTATTCAAAAATTTGTATTTCGATAATTTTCTTGGCAATTACTTTTGTTTTGATTTTTTTAGCAGTAGCTACATAATAATGGGACGATTTAGGATTATTCAGTTACCATTACGATATTGACATTAAAGGAATTGAGATTTGCTTGCTGAATTGTCTTATTGTTAGTCAGTACGATCAAAATATATGTTTGTACTTGGGTACTTTTTTTTATCTTGCCAACGAATGAAGGACTGATGAGATTTTTAATTTGTATATTTTGTTTATAATTGATTTAATCTTTTCAAAAACACCGCTTTGAACGTGTCGTGTATTTCGTAGAACGGAGGTCATTCCACTCGCTTTTAAGTGCTGTGCCGTTGTCACAATGTCATGACGTCGTTGTCATTTTGTCATTCGTCAGTCACTAATTCGTGTCAATTCGTAGATGTAGTGTGTCGGTACCATTATAGTGCATATCAAATGTTAATTCTATTTATAGTGTAAAATTGAGACCAAACATAGGTTTACTCGATTCAATGTACATACATGCATACAAACATAACGTTAATCAGACTACAGTGAAGAATAGTAAAAACTTTGAGGGAAACTCATCGTCATACCAGCCGAAAGACGTCCACTGCTGGACATAGGCCTCCCCCAAGCGTCGCCACATTGACCAGTACCGTGCGTCTCGCACCAGCGGATCCCCGCAACCTTCACCAGGTCATCGGTCCACCTGGTGGGAGGCCTTTCAACGCAACGTCTTCCGGTTCGCGGTCGCCACTTTTCTACCCCATCGACCGTTCGAACCGTTCGAAGCGGTGATCCGTTCTGCGAGCAATATGCCCTGCCCACTGCCACTTAAGTTTGGCAATTCTTCGGGCTATGTCGGTAACCATAGTTCTCTTGCGGATCTCTACATTTCTGATCCGATCACGTAAGGAAACGCCGAGCATAGCCCTCTCCGTTGCCCTTTGGGTGACTGTAAGCTTTCTGATGAGGCCCATTGTGACCGACCACGTCTCAGAGCCAAAGGTCATAACTGGCAACACACACTGGTCATAGACTTTCGTCTTGAGACACTGTGGTAAGTTGGACGAGAAGATACCGCGCAACTTCCCGAACGCTGCCCAGCCGAGTCGGATTCGACGATTGACCTCTTTCTCGAAGTTGGCCCTACCCAACTGGAATGTTGTCCCAGGTAGACATAGTCGTCCACAACTTCGAGTGTAGAGTCTCCGACCTTGATAGGATTGGGTGTAACATGGGCATTCATCATGACCTTGGTTTTGTCCATGTTCATTTTAAGACCCACTCTTTCGGAAGCTCTACTGAGGTCATCGAGCATCGAGCTTCAAAGGCTCAATAATATGTTATTAGAGATCTCATTTCCTAACATGTGTATTTAATGATAATAGTAGGCACTCCATTATATTTAATGACAACTTCCTAATCATTTAGTGTGCGATTGTCCTTACATATAACTTAATAATCTCAAAAGAGGCACGCAAGATTATTTGTTATATTCTTTATTGGCTTACTGCACAATTGATCAACTGTGAATGGCCCGCATGTAAATATTTTTTTACATAATCCACGTGAAATTCGCAGCAGTAATGAACGAATACAAAAATAGCATTTATAATGTAATAGAGTTGTTCAATAACGATTACGAAGTATTTTAGTCGATTCTAATCGATATTATTGAATATTTTTTTGTGGTAAAGTCCAAGCATAAAAGGCCCAGTAGTGGGGTATTGAGTTAAGGCTAGATACGGTATCTGGAATAGTCAATTAATAACAAGGAATAAAAAAATATGAATAAAAAATTCAAAAACTGGCACAATTTTTATCAAACACTGACCCCCGGGGCATCGCTCCCGTCAATTGGCTACCTACCTACCTACCATACCTACCCTACCCTACTCTACCTACCATACCTACCCAACCTACTCTACCCTTTTTTTTTTTTTTTTTTTTTAGGGTGGGAAATCATCCTATGACTTCTCCCGCTCTGGGTGAGGCGGGAGGGCGTGTCAGACTTTTACTGACTAAAACCCACCCGTGTTCCTTCAGTTGCTTGAGCCAGGGCCGCGGTAACTCTTTTTCAAATTTACCCTACCTACCTAATCATGTAGTACATATTTTTTATGTATCATCAATAGTTTTAGAATCAGCACACGCCAAATCAAATAATGTAACTTTCTACTGGTGATAGAATTTTTATAATCGGTTCAGTAGATTCAGAGATTACCCCCTACAACGTCACAAACTCACAATTCACAAACTTTACCTCATTGTATTATTAACCGTATAGATATGAAGTTGAAACTTTACTAGTGTTTGTATGAGGCAACTTTACAAATCTGCATATATCTCGGAAACTAGATGCCGAGAACTTGGACCCTTTTTGCTTGGACGCCCACATTTATTTAATCAAACATTGATTCATGCCTTTTGAATACTAATGGGTGCAAGTAATTAATATTGTATCTTCGTGTGAAGAAAGGTAGCGTGCTGATAATTGGATTATATTATAGAACATGGTCATGTTAAGGGGCAATTAGTGGTAATTGCACATTGTAAATCAATTATCTGTCAAGATTGTTGCTATTCTTCGCTGTTAACGTCAAAACAGTCATGACATTGTCTCAATGTGATCAAGTTATACAATTTTGCTGTTGCAACTTTTGTTATTATTATAAAATTTAGTGTACACCCTGATTGTTTGTGAAAATGTTTTTAAATTATAGTGTACTAAGACGCCTGAAGTTCCTGAGTAGTTTATTTAATGAAATTAAGTTGTGTTTCAGGCAGCTTATCTAATCAATAAACTAAAAAACTCAATAAAAAAATGTTAACTTTATTTAATTTGTACTTATTATTATTTTGAAGTATTAATAAATGTTTTATTTATTATAATTTAGAAATATTTTTACACAATTTAGAGGGTTTATTAGATCGCCTGCTGTCGGAGTGGTTAACTATATAATTTAGGTTATCTTACTGAAATACTATTTTGTAGACGGTTGACTAGAATAGAATGTTAAGTACATTAATATTAAAAGTTAGAACTGAAAGTAATCACAGGAATTACAGAATCAGAGACTGTTTAATTACAGGATAATATGCATTGTGTTGAATGGAATTGATGGTAAAAGCACAAAAGTCATTCGTGTTAACTATAAACCCATGACTCGTGTTAAGAACACCGTGTGTGCGTAAGCTATTGTTTTTCTGTTGACTCTGTAATTATACGCGCAATGGGGGCACAAGATTCACTAGTGAAAACTTAAATATTTTTTGGAAATGTAGCATTCAGACTAAAAACAAGCATTGTGAAAGAGAAAAAACCGGCCGTGTCGGAATTCGCATATAGGGTTCTGTACCAAATCGCAAAAATGTTTTTTTGCAACAGATTTATCAATACATTTAATATTTAAAGTTCATAGGTTAATGAAGTTAAAAAGATCGTCGTAACAAAAATTTGAAATAAGCTGACTTTGGTGGCTTCTCATTCCTTTGTTTTCCGATATTTTGTCAAACAAAAAATACAGCATTTATCTACTCAACAAGCTCTAAACAACAATACCCCACTCGATGGGATACCTAGGTATTTTTTAAATTACTTTTTGATAATTTGTATGGTTTGGGGTCAACATGATGCTTAACTGTAAAACAATTAAGACTATAGCTACAACCGTTAACCTGTGTGACAGACAGACAGACCTTTGGGTAGACAACACTAAAAAAAAAAAAACCTGCATTTCCAATTCTGTTTCTCCGCATACGCAATTAAATAATGGGTACCGCATGTCATAATATCATCAATTTCATTTATAGAACGTTAGGCTTTACGTGAATCAAAGAAAAGTGCTGACAAGAATGTTGTACATGTTGATAGAATTAAGGCCATTTCTCGTTACATTCCTCATAGCTTCACTTAGGAAGTTCTACTGGTGAAAATAAAATGTTTTTTTAATAGGGATGTTTCACACGTATTTTTTGCTTTATCAAATCAAAAAAAAAAAAATACAAAGATAAAGCGCATCAAAGTTCAGGAGTGGGGGCTTGTGACGTCACTGTGTCAGTATAAAGTTTAGTGTACTAACGGCGTGACGTCACAAGATATTTTTTTTATTCTATATTTTTTTGCCACAAGATATTGCAACGCGTTATATCATCGTCACATTGTTTACGTGTCAAAAGAAAAAATACGTGTTTAATATTTTTTATTAATCTTTTTAAATTAATTAATCTACCTGACCGACAAAAAACAAATTTTCAGTTAACATCCCCTACTGTCGGCAATATTACAATGTGATCTCTCTTACGGAATCGAATTAATTCGATTTAAAAAAGTTGTTCTACTGTAAGTTGGGTTATCATAATACTTTTATTATTTTGCTACTACTTAGTTAAGCTACATAATAGTGTTTTAGTAAAATTGTTAATTTTAACTTAGCATTAAACAATAATATTTATTATTTACTTGTTGTAGGTGCCTATTTTGGAATTTTGTATGTTATTTTTATACTAAACATCACACTAACTGTATAATGCACTATGTGAATTGTTTAAAATGTTTTTTATAGATATTATTATAGTTAAATATTTCATGTTGTTCGTAATTTTGTGCAATATAAAGTTTATTTTTATCGGCCACACTTGCCTAGTTGACAACGCTAAGTTTAATGAATACTTACATAATTTATTTTAAATCATGTTATGAATTGCGTACTTTTTATGCTTTTTAAAAATGTTGAATTTGTCAGATACAATATAAAGTTGGTTTGTGGCTGGTTGCACTATTATTGGATCTGAAATATCTAATTGAATAAATGTTTCTCCGTATTTCATTGATTATGATTATATTGAAATTAATCTTCACCAAAGAAATTTAATTATTGTAATACTCGGGTTATAATAAATGATCACTTTGGATATAACCTGCTTTTGTTTTAATCGCTTAGTTGGTAAGATTTAATACACAACCGCTTATATTGGCCAACGACAGTCAGACCTTTATTTCTTTTCGGGTACTGTTTCCGGTACGTCAGCTACGGTCCATTTTCCATTAGGTAGGAACCTACACTAGGTGCTCGAGGATCTGGTGGCTAAATAATAACAGCCGCACGGGTCGATCATCAAGGTTAAGCAACGCTTGATGAGGTCGGTCTGTGGATGGCTGACCATTTCAACATACCGAGTTTCCTCCGTGCCTCGGAAAGCACGTTAAGCTGTTGGTCCTGGCTGTCATTTGAAGATCTTTGACAGTCGTTACGGGTAGTCAGAAACTTGAGATCTGACACCAGTCTGCCAAGGGGTACCGTGTTACCCAGTTACTGGGTTGTGGAGGTCAGATATAGGAGAAGTGGTGGCCCAGTGGTATCGGCCGCAACTTACAAGTTGTAGGTCGTGGGTTTGAACCTAGGTAGGCGCTTTACTTTGTGTAAATTATTTCATCACCACTGCTCTCAAAACGGTGAAGGAAAACATCGTGAGGAAACCGGCATGTCCTAGAACCAAAAATTCGAAGACATGTGACATCCGCCAACCCGCACTGGGCCCGCGTGGTGGATTACAGCCCATTCCCTCTCACAGAGAGGAGGCCTCTGTCCCAGCAGTGGGAACATTAATAGGCTGATGATGTGTGAGGTCAGATAGGCAGTCGCTCCATGTAAAACACTGGTACTTAGCTGAAACCGGTAAGACTGGAAGCTGACCCCAATATAGTTGAGAAAAGGCTAGGCAGATGATGAGGTACCTACAATAGGTACCTAGTCCATCTGTACTATAAATATAGGTAGCGCAGGTGAAACACACAACAACCGTTTGTTTATGAAATTCAAATACTAATCGAACTAAATTTAGTCTGATAAAAGATCATCTCATCACTTGCATTCGACATACTGCGCCGACTCATAAGTATGGTATAGGTATTAGGTATATTAAAGGAGACATCGTCTATGACTGTACCTAACTATATTCACTATTTACCGACTTACCTAGAGCAGTGTATGAGTGTAGTGACGAAAAATTGTATGAACTTTAAAAGTAACTTTGTAGTTCCATATATTGGGTGACTATTTGTATAGGGTTACTAATGTTTTAGTTTTTCCATGCTTTATAGGCTAAACACTAATTTTTTCCCAAATTTGAAGGTTGTGAGTTTACTAGAAGTTCCTTAAAATTTTTAATGATTGGTGAGTCAGTGACGAAATTAAGGAATTTGACTTGTAATAATGCCTAAACTACAAATTCAAATTGAATGTAATTCGGGATTATGCCTTAACAATTCAGTCTTCTAGGTTTTTCCACAACGAAGTTACAGGGAGGTCGAAAATGTCCTGAGTGGCTTCAAGAAAAGGATAGTACGGCTGTGCCTTAGTTTGCTCGACTTTTTTTTTTTTTTTTTATTATTGATAGGCTCGCGCTTGACCACTATCTCACCTGATGGTAAGTGATGATGTGGTCGACGATGTAGCGCGCTTACCTAGAAGAAACCTAACGACTTGGGAGCACTGCCGTACCCCCAGATACCTTTATTCTAGGGAGAGTGAGACTTTCTAGCGGTCTTTTGTCGCACGTCGTGGTTCCCATACAAAGCCTAAGGACAAAGTAGTGTCGCGCGTCCCCTAACTACCTCGATCTCACGTCGCAGTCACGCAGCGAACTATGAGCTCTAAATAAAGGAAAGTTTGTTGTGTGTGTTACAGATCAACCGGCCCCTTAGGTACCTATTCAAAAATTTGACTTCACATAGCAATGGTTAAACTAGTAAAGGATGCAAATAATATATAGGTAATACGATGCAACGCAATGGGGGATCTACCGCGTATGAATTCGCCGCTAGAGGTGCTGGTGTGGCGTGTGGTCTCCGATGTGTCAAACATAGGTTTTTGACTTAAAACGCGAGTTCATTTACATTTTTTTTTATTGTAGTAAATATTTTCCAAATATGGCAGATTAAGATAGGTACCTACGGGATTTACCAACCACTGTATTATTAGAATTTTATGTTCCGTAAAATGTTATGCTCCATCTCCATACTAATTCGAAAAAAAAGGGATTGCGCAAAATTCATTTTATATAAATAATCGCACTTCTACGGCATTAAAAATGATCTCCTTAATTCGATAAAAAGGGGCTGCGCAAAATTCATTTTATATAAATAATCGCACTACTACGGCATAAAAAAGTCCTCTGTGGCTATAGGACACTGACCTCTATCATACAAGTACGCTGGACTAGGTACATTAGATGAAATGACAGTTGATTTTTGTGCCGAATCAAAGCGCCCCACTCGAGGTTCTCAGGAACTAAAATTGACACATTTAGAGATAGTTAATACCGATATTTCTCAACATTAGGTAATACTAATATATTCGTCTGGAAATATTATATTATTTTAACTAATACGAGTATATAAGTATTAGTAATATTTTTAAATTACACTAATATCAAAATAGTAGACTTGGAAAGGCGTATCACTCATCTACTGTATTGACTTCTCAGCAACTAAATATCTCATATTGGTATTAGTGATGAATGTTATATGAATGCCTAATAATCAGTAATAATATGTTAAAAAGCAATGTGTAATACTAAATTAAGGAATCATCATCATGATCATCCACAGTCCGACTTCGCCCACTGCTGAGCACAGGCCTCTCTCTTCTTGTATCAATCACCTCGTTCCTGTCTGGAATTAATTCTGGAATAATATCATGATAATTATAATTGTATTAACAAATGTTTTTAAGTCAAACAATTTATATCTGCATCTGAAACAGAGTTGAAAACTGATATAAGTCTTCACGTCGCTGGAATGCGATGTCACTCTTATTTGCACCTTAACACTACAGAGACAGGATCTCAGCAATGAGAGCGAGAAATATGTCCGTTGTAAATTATTATCCATCTCATTCGTACGCAAATGTTTGTATGAATGATGTTCCAACCGAGTGAATCCAAACTATTGTAAATGTAAATATTAACTAACTAGAATACTTGAGCGAGCAGATACTTGCTCAAATATACTAGTTTTAAGGATAAGTTGTTAGCCTATCCCCATATTTAAATCTCACTGATCTGACAGTAATGCGCTATAACTTTAGTAGCACGCTATCCACTAGTTTATAGCTTGCAATCTGATTGAAAGTATTTTTCAGTTAACCTTTACAGCAAGTTTTCTATTACTTAGAAATGAATCTCAATTAAAATAATTGGGATTTTCTTGTTATCCTAAGTATTAAATTATTCTCACGTATTTTTATACCGAAGGCTATGTCCCATCTCTAATATTAGTTCCATGGAATCTCACGTTAAGTCACGTTGCTATCAGCGCCAAAATGGCGAAAATCAAATGTCTTAATTTTGTCATCGATAATATGAAGTCCAGCGTACTTGTATATTAGAGGTCAGTGCTATAGGACCTTATAGTAGATCAAGGTACCTATCTTTTATGAAGTATAAGCCTTATACTTCATAAAAGATACCTTGATTTCTGCGACATATTTCAAACTGACGTATACGTTATTGTTATTTAGCCTGTCAAGCGCTATTGTTAATGTTTTTCTACCTCATTGTAATGTATTGATACTGGCAGCTGTCGCAGAGATCAAGCTATCTTATATGAAGTATAGTCAACGTTCCAAGTTTAAACTGACGTTACTTGGTTCATTCTCATTCGAATGCAATGAATACATTGATGGTTTAAATTTAAAATATTGATGTATTTACATTACCAGATAAAATCTTCTGCTTAGATTGGAACGCAAAACTGTAGTGTTGTATCAGAAAATTTAAAAATCTATAATCGACTAAAATCTATTTAGTTTTTGTGTGAATCAATCACACAAAAACAAAATTTATTGTTTTCTCAATAAATACTTTTATTCCAAATTATAAATTTATCAAAAAATATATATTCTTAACAATATAAACTGGACCAATCGATTTCAAGTTACCTGTCATCGAACGGCATCGACTATTATGTTTATATTATTTATCGATCCACTCTAATGTCGCTTTGAAATGGCCGACGTTTAGGGGGAGTGTCTAGCGGAAATCGAATTTCTGAGTAATTTTTACCAGATAAGGTGAGTAGTTGACTATAAATTACAATTGTAATGATAACCAAAACAATATAAAGCATAAGTGAATCCCATAACTCTAGCTTAATATCAGTTGAAAGCATTTCCGGTGCGACAGCCGGCCGAGTTATTCAAAACAAAAGGTGTTTTTACGTTATTTTGTAGTTCTCTATCCAGGTATTTATGGTGTTCTGTTACAACTTTGTGATACAGTTGTACAAACAATATGTGTTTTGAAAAAAATACCCATTTTCTGTCACAATTCCTCTGTGTGATCATTGTACAATGAGATACTGTGTGTATGTATGTGTAGCCTGTAGCCTGGTTTTTTCTAATTAGAAATGCAATTAGTGTAAAGTCTAATGTTTATTGTTGGTTAAAAATACCGTAATGTAGTTTCAAGAGTAACAAAGTATTTTTTATAAAACTTTGATAAATTGTTTCAGACTTAGACACCTCCAAATACATTCCAAATTTAAAGACTGAGAAACTTTTTTTAAAAAGTGGATAAACATGGCTTGGCGTTTCAAAGCCTCTAAGTATAAAAATGCGGCACCGATTGTGCCTAAACCTGAGGCATGTATCAGAGATATTTGTGTTGGATCATATCAGACTTATGGGAACAACATCTGTGCGTCTGCTGCCTTCATGGCCTTTAACTGGGAGCATGTTGGGTCCAGCATGGCTGTGTTACCGCTTGATGACTGTGGCAGGAAGAGTAAGACAATGCCTTTGCTGCATGCACACTCTGACACCATAACAGATATGGAGTTTTCGCCATTCCATGATGGATTGTTAGTGACTGGATCACAGGATTCCCTGGTAAGTTTTATCCATTTGTATTGTTAAAATATGATTGAGAATGCCTTTGTTCAACCAAACAATATGTCTTTCGTTGTTTGTAATTAAACTATTTTTAAGCACAAATAATACTGCACTATTTGTTTGTGACAACAACCATGTAACTTCAAACAAAAAGATGACATTCATGTCACTAACTATATCACTTTTTAGCTTACTGATCCTTTCTCAACATCTTTTACATAGATTCAATTTAGAATGCTACTTTCAAACAAAACAGTAAAACCCCAATCAAAATGTAACTTTGAACTAGACTCTTATTATTCAATTGCAAGTACCAACAATTGCTATTGCATGAGATTGTCAAAACTGAAACTCAAAGTATTTATTTCAACTATGACACACAGAATATTTTTAAATGCATAGGAGGAGTTTGGCAAAAAGTTTATGATAAATTCATCTTAGAATTAAATTCATCCTAGTTAACAGATACACTGTCCACATAGCAGACACATTAGTTAAACAATAACAACAGCCAGGAATAAAGTAGATTTCCCATTCAATTTATTAATCTCAGGTTGTTTTTATAAAAAAATAAAATTAATTCCAGAGAAGTCCTTAATCCTAAAAAACAAATTCTGTCTATGTCCATATCATAACCAGCAACAATGTAACATTTTTTTGGCTCTACATGATATGTTTGCGCTGTCTATGTGCACACATTAACATAGACCTCCTTAGTCACTGGAGTGTGGAAACTAGATTTTGACTTTCCAACGGCAATATTTTAGCTATTATGACTTGAAGATTTCTATTAATGTGTTTAAACTTCAGGTAGATTAAATTCATTATGTGCACACTTAATTGAAATGGGAGTAAGCAGAGTTAACTAGGTTTCTAAAAGATTATTGAATTGATAGTTGTTCTTTAGGTCAATTTAATAGTTATAAATAACTAAATTTTCTCTGCGGCGTCGCCCTCGTGGTCCAACCCACAGCGCCCGTTTTCGAGATAAAAAAATAGCCTATGTCACTCTGGAATAATGTAGCTTTGAACTGGTGAAGGAATTTTCAAAATCTGTGCAGTAGTTTCAGACCTTATTCGGTACAAACAAATCCAAAAATCTTTCCTCTTTACAATATTATATTAACTGTAATAAGTATTAAGTACAGATAATGATAAATGATATTTATTTTGCAAATTGATGAATAATAATGATTTTACTTCCAAACAAGCAATTTTACTCCTTTATAATATTAGTTTAGATTAACAACATTCAACTTTGTAATATAATTAAAGCAACTGCATAATTTTAATTGCTGATTACAAGCAATTACCACCAACATGTGAACTTAAACTAAACTTTTTAATGTCTCACTGCGGGGCAAAGGCCATCCTATCTATCTTTATTTCCTGTTCTGGAAAAGACAAACTCGAATAATTTATTCCAATTCAACCATTTACAGGCATCTTTGATCTGCCTGTCAGTCTGTAATATGTAGCTAATTTCACATTCCAAATTGTGCAGGACGTAGCGTGTTCATTGGCCCCGAGAAAAGAAGGGCGTAAACCTTCTGGCCATTGCCGCTGAACGCCCCATCCACATCAACGAAAATAAAGGTTCTTGGATGCCTGGCTGCAGCAGTGACGAAGGGTTGCAAATCGACTCTAACGATTCAACGATGTGTTGGCTGTACTTGAGTTATTTCCAGATTCTGGGTTGCCTACTTCTGGATCAGCACTCCTGGTGTCCAGGTTCCGAGGTTCAGCTCGACAGGATCGAAAAGGGATGTCTTCATAAGGGTTGAAGTTGATGAATTAAATGAAACACTAAGTTATTCAGTACACGGCACGATTCTAGGGCTCTCAACAATTTCTGAGACGTGATTCTATATAAGAATTACTTCTTATTTACTAAGACAAGTACAAGCGACTAGCTTTGGATGACTACAAATTCTATTTGGGCCCGGGGGTTCTTTATACCCTCGCATCGTGCCATTATTGAGAGCCCCGCGAAGTCTCGCCGAAAATAATTTTTAATTATGTAAAAAACCCTTATACATATTTGGTAAATAGGGTTACCGCACCCCTTCCATGGTGCTATCAATAGCTGGATTTCTTCGTACTGTAACACAGTAACGCCCCCTATCTATGTATCTAATCAATATACCTAATTTCCAGGTATTGATAGCTTCCCTAGACTATTTACATGAAATTAAAGGACAATTCCCTTTATTTCCCAGTTAAAACCTTAATAGCTTTTAACCTAGCCTAAGGATATCTATAGGTTGGGTTGACCTGCTGGTGCCAATAGCAGGCTGTCTGTTGACGTCTAGAAAAAGCTTATTTTCGGGAATCTTCTATGGGATATCATCCCCTATGTAATGAATCTATAAATTCCTAAGTCATTTCACCGACTTTAGGACCTCCTACTTAGGCTTACCAGACAATCACCGCCTATTATGGGGATTCTGGTAGCCAATAGACCACACTTTACATTTCCAGTGCTTATGTAAGTCTATCTAGGTCATATGCACATAAGGTGCCTCGCTATGTACAAATTTGGCAGCTGGTCACTTTCTTTGCGCCCAGCTACCAGAGAAACTAGGTATAATAACACTAATAAGATTGGGACGACACGATGGTGCATTTAACGGGCCATCGGGAGGTCCCCAAAAATTCCTTATTTTCGGAATTCCCAGGGGTGTATAGTCCCAGGGAATGCCAAAAACTGACTAAAAATTACATTTCCAGAAACCTATTTTCTGGAATTGTACTTAAACTACTTGAGCGATTTTCGCTCCAAAGTGATGGCTTGGTAGCTAGTCCAGCAAGCCATCCGAAAGTACTTACACCATGAGTACATCTATTCCCTTCATGGAGTTATTCCACCTGAAGGGTCTACAAATTTCAACGTTTTACGTTGTTTACATTTTTCACGGCTGCCTATCTCGTTGACTATCCAAGCGATTCTTCCCATCTAGAAACCGCCTGGAAGCCCTTTTAGCAAGCTTTCCAATGGTAGTACTTTTACCAGTACACCTATATGTTTCTAGGTACTTAGGGCACCTAAAACCGAAAGCGATTACCAAAACCAGACAAACAGCAGTTTTTCTATTATATACTGACTTGATATCTCAAGTAAATGGGCTTTATATAAAAGACTTCGCTAACTATGAGGTGTATATAGGCTTCCTGTCTCGGTCTAGGTCCCCCATATACCCTAAAATGACCTGAAACCATATATTTGGTGTTTGAGATATCAAGTCAATATTCTTATTTACATAGCAGAAACTATGTGGTCTTCACATAGTTTCATCATTATGTACTGATTACATGTCCAGTACATAGGATAAGCCCTTAAAAACGTGATTTTAATTACTATAATATTTTCAAAAAACTCCAAAACTATATATATCGTGGTGCTCCATCTGACGGGCCATTCGGAACTAATCCGTCGCCGAGCACAGACGTATCGTATGACAGAAATTTATGTTTTTTACTATGATAACTCTTATCAGTATGCTTTCTAATGATTTTACTCTGTTAAGGGTGAACTATTGAACCCTATGACATACTGACAAATACTAAAAACATTATACTACTATCTCAAAAAATGTAGGTAAAATTTTAGTATAAATATAGACGGGCCTCTAAAATTCATTTTAGTATCAGATGGCGCGCCGTGGTGAGCAGACATGTCTACACATACAAACTTTAACTTTTTATGAACCATTTAGTATGGTTGATGACGCTTCGTCGCGAACATATCTCCCGCCGTGCAGTGCTGTGTCGACTCGAAGTGTTGTCGGCGCGGCGCTGCATTCCTTCGGTGAGCGACGGACGGCATTTCTCGGCTGCCGGCCAGGCCCACCGAGAGGACGGTCGCCGCTCCGGCATCTCTGGTTACTGGGGCAGTGGGACGAGTTTCTTCACCGGACGCTTCAAGGTACCGCCAAGTGTGCGTACCTCAGCAGTCCGGATTTCTCCGTCGATTCCTGGATACACGGCCACAATGCGGCCTCGCGGCCACGTATTGCGGGGCAGCTGGCCGTCGGCTATCAGGACAGGGTCACCCACTTTAAATCTGGGCCCACTACTATGTGGCTCCCGCCGGTTTTGGAGCTCCGGCAGGTACTCTCTGACCCAGCGACTCCAGAACATATCAGCGAGGATCTGTGATCGTCGCCATATTTTCCTGCTGTCTATATCTTGCTCAGTGAACGTGCCAGGTGTAGGTAGTCTGGCTGACCCACCGAGCAAGAGGTGATTCGGTGTGATGGATTCGTCATCATCACCATCTACCGACACGTGTGTCAATGGTCGGCTATTTACAATGTACTCTGCCTCACAAATCAGTGTGGACAACACCTCTTCGGTGGGGTGTTTCTCTGTAAGTACATTGCATAGTGTGTTTTTAACACAACGAACTAGGCGCTCCCAGGCGCCTCCCATGAATGGCGCTGATGGCGTTATGAAGCGCCATACGATGCCTCTGCGACTTGCCTCTGTTTTGAAGGCGTCTCGCAGCTCTCTGTCGGCGCCGTGCATGTTGGTGCCATTGTCTGAGTGTATCTCAGCTGGGCATCCTCTGCGCGCGGCGAATCGGCGCAGCGCCAATATGGCGGAGTCTGCGCTAAGGCTGGCGGCGATTTCAAGGTGCACCGCCCTTGATGTGAGACACGTAAATAGTGCTACGTATCTCTTCTGATGCTGCCGACCGACGGTGACGGATAGCGGGCCGAAATAGTCGAGCCCGGTATATGTAAACGGCCTCTTATGGTGAGCGAGGCGCGTTTTCGGGTGGTCGCCGGTCGCAGGTACTGGTGGCTGTGCCTTGCGTATACGGCAATGCAGGCATCTTGCTATCACCTTCTTCGCTGTTGGTCGCATCTTCACGACCCAGTAGTGCTGCCGTACCTCATTAATTGTGAGTTCGGTGCCACTATGTTGTAGACTGCGATGTGTCCAGTCTATGTACAACTGCGTTATGTGATGGTCGCCATGTAATATAGGCGGGCGCATCACTTCTTCAGCTACCTCTTGCGTAGCTGCTATGCGACTTCTTAGTCGCAGCACGCCGTCAACGACCTGAATTTGTAAAGGTCGCAGCGAGCTATTTTTATTTATTTCTTCAACGTTCGCTAACTCTGAAGCGAACGATTGTTGTTGTGCGACCTGGACAAGTATTTTCTCAGCTTCTTGGAGAAATTCTGCTTCTATAATTTGTCTGTTGACCTGGGTTGGTGCTCTGCATGCCTGCTTCTGCTTCTGTGCAGGTACAGCAGGCTTCTGGCGCCAGTCTGGGTCCTTTTCAGCGTTTTTTCTCGTCCGTTTATAGGACGTTATCTCTGTTCTATTTGTGCAAAGAGATATAAAACGCAGAACTGTGGCGGTCGCACGAAGCAGTCGCTCCCATCTGGAGAATCTGCCTGGCTCTGGAACGGCTTCTATGAAGCTCTTCTTGTCCCCTTCTGTGACAACGAAAGTTTTTTCTTCTCCCGTGTCGTCTATAGTCGGAGGTTTCTCTGTGGGCCATAATTCGGGCCCAAGAGACAAAAATCTCGGCCCGCAGTACCACTCGTGGTCCGAGTTGAACCGCAGTGGCACGTCACGGGTTGCTGCATCAGCGATGTTCATCTTGGTGGGTATCCACCGCCAATCTTCGACTTTGCTATTGTCTTCAATAGCAGCTATTCGGTGAGCAACGAAAGGTTTGTATACTCTCGCTCCTCTTCTAATCCAGGTCAGTACGGTCTTGCTATCTGACCAATACGTTACTGACGTGGGCTTGCAGTCGTGTTCACTCATCACTGCTGCGGCTACGCGGGTTCCCAATACCGCGGCCTGAAGTTCGAGTCTCGGTATCGAAAGCAGTTTCAGTGGGGCCACCCGCGCTTTCGCCATAACAAGGCTTATTAAGTGCTTGCCTTCCACGGTCGTGGCCCGCCAGTATACAGCGGTAGCATATGCCATCTCGCTTGCATCAGTGAACACATGCACCTGCATTTCTATAGCGTCGCTATATCCAGGATAGCATCTTGGTACGCTAACGTTTTTTAGTTGGCGTAAATGTTGTACCCAAATTTTCCATTGTAATGCTAGGTCAACATCTAGCCTCTGATCCCAGTCGACGCCTCGCCTCCATGCTTCTTGCAATATTTGCTTCGCCTTGATGGTTACTGGTGAGGCGAGTCCGAGTGGGTCGTATAGCGACGCTACTATTCTGAGCGCCTCTCGCTTGGTGGGCGCCTCTCGGTCCAAGATACCCTCAGGCAGACGCGCGAGTGTGAGGTTGAAACCCAGCGTGTCTTCGCCTGGCCTCCATATGAGGCCGAGTATCTTTTCCGACGTATCTATATCTCCAATGGATACCATCTCAGTTTGTATATGCGATGGGTCCATCTTTTCTAGGAGCTGCGAGCTATTTGAAACCCATTTCTTGAGTTCAAACCTCGCCTGTAGGTGTATTTTTCGCACCATACTAGCGACTTCTGCCGCCTTCTCGATAGTTCTATAACTATCTAGGTAGTCATCCATATAATGACTACGTAGTATAGCATTCACAGCTTCAGGGTGCTTTTCTATATATTTGTTTGCGTTCCAGTTCTTTGCAAAAATTGCTGTGCAAGGCGAACTGGCTGCGCCGAAAATGATGGACGTCATTCTATATTCTTCTGGCGCTCCTTCTCTGCGGTTTCCCCTCCACAGGTAGCGAAGCGCGTCTCGGTCTTGGCTCCGCACCTTCACTTGCATGAACATCTCCGCTATGTCACCGGTTATTGCAACGCAGTGACGGCGAAACCGCATCATTACGCCTGGCAGCGACTGTAATAGGTCGGGCCCAGTTAACAGGAAGTCATTCAGTGACATTCCTCTCGATTTGGCGGCAGCGTCATGTACGATGCGAAGTTTGTCTGGCTTCATTGGGTTGAAGACATCGAAGTGCGGGAGGTACCAAGTTTTGCCCGGCGTGCTAATTGCGGGTGCCCTTTCAGCGTACCCTTTCGCAATTAGCGAGTCCATCTGGTCTGAGTATCTTCTTCGAAGTTCCTGGTTCTTGTCCAGCTTCTTTTCTGTTGAGACGAGCCTCTTCAGAGCTGTCTCAAAGCTATCTGGCATCTCAGCATGCTCATTACGCCAAAGCATGGCGGTTTCGATGTGTCCATTCTCTAATTGGACAGTTGATCGATTCAAAATGTCCTCTGCCCTTCTTGCTGGGTCAGAGGCGGGTCGCTGTGGGTTTATGCACAACGATTCTATCGCGAAATGTTCGCGCAACTGATGATCCAAATTATCATCAGTTGTTATTCTATTGACATGATGTACTTGTTGTCGTAGTAAACTACTGTGCGCGCCATGTAGTGTCCAACCCATCGCTGTAAGTGACGCAATTGGTTGGTGTCTTGGACCTCTGCGAATCTCGCTGGCCAATAACAAATGCCAGTTGTCTTGGCCGACGAGTACTTTTGGCACGCCATTGTTGTACATCAACTCTTTTCTCAAGTCGGTTAAATGCTTGCAGCGTGCGACAACCCTATCGCTCACTGTTTGTTTTGCCAAGCTGAGTTTAGGTATAGTACGTGCTTTGAACTGTACCCTTCTGTCTTGCGGGCTAACCAGCGTCACCTTGACTCTTCTTGAGCATGGGGTGGTGAGCATGGTGTTGCCCATCGCACCGATCTTGAGCGGGTCCACAGGGCCCTCTGCCCCGACTTGCCTCGCGATGTCTTCATCCATCAGCGAAACGGTGGACCCATCGTCTAGGAGAGCATATGTTGCCACCTCTCCCGCCGGTCCGATTACCCGGACCGGCACTATCTTGAGGTACGCCTGGCTCGATGGTGACCCGAAACTGGCCACCGTTTCCTGAGGATCCTTCCGGGATTCAGGAACATCGGGCTTCTTGTTGGCTTCCCTCTGCTGTTGCTTCTTCCTATGAAGAAGCCGATGGTGCGTATCTCTGCACCCGTCTTGGCCACATTGTTTTTTCTTACAAGTGTGGTTGCCTTGTCGAAGTTGAAGGCAGCGATAACATAGATTGTGTTTTTTCGCTAGCTCCCATCGTTTCTCGACAGCTACGCCCCTGAATTGTGCACATCCAGTGGCGTAGTGATGTCCCACGTCGCAAACACGGCATTTTCCTACCGGTTGGTCCGTAGCTATATGCGTCCTTTGTGTGACGCGTCTGTTGGTGTTCGCCTCGGCCGAAGCGATGCCTTCGGGTGGGGCGAATGGACTACAGAAGTGTGCCTGTTCAGATATAAAATCACTGAACAATGAAATATCTGGCACCGATTGGTACTTCTCCGAATATGATCGGTACCATTGTGCTCGTAGCGAATTGGGTAACTTCTCTGTTAACAATCGCATAAGCTCCGCGTTCATAAGGTAATGACCCTTTTTTAACGCGCGGAGCGTGACTACAGCACCTCTTACGCGACTTGCAAACGCGCAGATGTCTCTTGGTGACTCACTGCAGCGCGGCAGTCCGCGTAATCTATCTGTTTCAGCTTGCGCTATGGAGTCTGGACGGCCGAACTGCAGCTCGAGTTCCTTCATGATGTCATCGGGCCTGGCATGTCCGATGAGTTCTGAGCTGACGGTTTCCATTGCACGTCCATGTAAGCTTCTCCTCAGCCTCGCTGTATTCTCGACGTCCGTAAAATACGCTCGAGTTGTCTCATATATGGCCCGAAATGATAGCCATTCAGTATGAGAACCATTGAAATTCGGCAATGTCATGACGAATTTCGACGCAGAGGGGTTCGGTTGGTCCCGCTGTTCTATTTTTCTGTCGGCTAGCGACGCTATAGCGGACGTCAACTCCGTCAGGAATGGACGGAGACTATCCCTCTGACCTCCTGTACACTCAGCTGACGCTGCAACTGGAGGTTTTCGCACTTCTTTTCCTTTAGGATGCTGACCTTCTATTTGCGATTTGGTGGCGGTCGCAGTCAGGGGTCTATGCATAGAATTTCTGGTTCCCCCTTCCACGACGTTATCCTCCTTCTCAGGCTGAGGTTCTGGTGCCTCTTCTAGCCATGAACGCACGTACTCGTCATTCGAGTTTCTGTCATCCAAGTATTCAGCTTCGGAACCCTCTTCCTCCGCTCTCTGAAGTGCAAGTTGTGCAAGCTCCAACTTAATTTTGAGTAAGTCTTCGCGAGCTTTATCTATATTTTTTCGTGACTGAGTCACTCTAGTTGACGGCGGACGGCTATGTTCGATACGGGCGTCACCCCGGGTAGTCATCGGCATCGCTGTACGTCTGTCTTCTTCGGAAATCTTCTCTTTCTGAGAAGGTTTCAATGTTGTGTCTGAAGCTCCTTCTAATCTGGTTAATCTGGTAGAAACCGCTTGATCAGTTTCTATTGGTTGATGCGTCGGAGTGCTTTCAGTTTGAGGCGCTAGATGGCGCTGCTCGTCCGCCGGCTCGGTCCCTTCGGTTGTGGAAGGTGAACCCGGCGGCAGCTCATGTCTGATGCCAGCTGGCTGATCCAACTCCACGGTCCATGCCTCCGGCTTCTTGCCTTTGGTTCTGGTTATCGGCATTGTTGTTGAAATATTTTCTTTTGAAAACTCGAAGTTAGTTTTCAAAGATAAGTCCCAGTTCCGGGCTTCAGCGTTCAAACCGACGATCTCCAGAAGTTAACCTCCACTTCGATTGACTATAATTCAATCTTCAAATAAAAAATCACTAAAAACTTACGGTCAGTGATAAGTCTTCAGGAAACTTCAGGCATTTGCTATACAAGTTTATTTTTCCCATAAACGTGTATGTTCTATTTGATTGACTATGATTCAATCAAATTCTAAATCACCGAAAAGTCAAGGTTACTTTTCGGTGGTGATGCTTCATGAACTGCTTGTCCAAAGCATCAGAGCCGTGCATCAATCTTCAGAGCACGTATCTTGCTCGATTGAAGAAAATTCAATCTTCAAATAAATCACCGAAACGTCAAAGTTATTTTCAGTGATAGTGCTTCAGGAACCGCGTAGTCAGTACATCCGAAACGTATCTAAGTCTTCAGAGTACGTTTCTTCCATTCACTGACGAAAATTCAGTCTTCAAAATTTTCCTGAAAACCTAGGGGTTGTTTTCAGTCATAAGGCTTCAGGAATTATTCTTCAATCATCAAGGATGCACATCAGCCTTCTAAAACGCACGTCTTGTATTTTTCTGACGGGCGCTCGTTTTTTAAACAAATCGCTAAAAACATAAGGGTAGTTTTCAGCGATAAGTCTTCAGGAACTATTCTTGGGGCTTCAAGGATGCGCATCAGTCTTCATACAGCATTTTGCGGCTCACAGAAAATTTTTTCTATCTTCTTACAATTATTGAAAAAATAGGGTATTTTCAATAACTGTCTCCAGAATTTTACCTCTTGGATCCAGCGGCAAATAGGGCACGTAGGACTTGTTCCCTGCAGTGCACGTCGATTTTTGGTTTATTTGTGAAATTAATTTCTCCAAAATTCGAAAAATTAATTCCACCACTATTTCTTCCTGACGTCCTGGGGCGCTCCAGACTTCGAATTTCGGCTCAAACGGGTCAACGTTGTGTTGCACGTAGCCGACTTAATATGCAGGCACCCAGTTGTTTTTTCTGGATCTGCTGTTCCCGACGTCCTGGGGCTCTCCAGGCTCCAAAATTCGGCTCGCAAGGACCATTAAATGTGCAGGACGTAGCGTGTTCATTGGCCCCGAGAAAAGAAGGGCGTAAACCTTCTGGCCATTGCCGCTGAACGCCCCATCCACATCAACGAAAATAAAGGTTCTTGGATGCCTGGCTGCAGCAGTGACGAAGGGTTGCAAATCGACTCTAACGATTCAACGATGTGTTGGCTGTACTTGAGTTATTTCCAGATTCTGGGTTGCCTACTTCTGGATCAGCACTCCTGGTGTCCAGGTTCCGAGGTTCAGCTCGACAGGATCGAAAAGGGATGTCTTCATAAGGGTTGAAGTTGATGAATTAAATGAAACACTAAGTTATTCAGTACACGGCACGATTCTAGGGCTCTCAACAATTTCTGAGACGTGATTCTATATAAGAATTACTTCTTATTTACTAAGACAAGTACAAGCGACTAGCTTTGGATGACTACAAATTCTATTTGGGCCCGGGGGTTCTTTATACCCTCGCATCGTGCCATTATTGAGAGCCCCGCGAAGTCTCGCCGAAAATAATTTTTAATTATGTAAAAAACCCTTATACATATTTGGTAAATAGGGTTACCGCACCCCTTCCATGGTGCTATCAATAGCTGGATTTCTTCGTACTGTAACACAGTAACGCCCCCTATCTATGTATCTAATCAATATACCTAATTTCCAGGTATTGATAGCTTCCCTAGACTATTTACATGAAATTAAAGGACAATTCCCTTTATTTCCCAGTTAAAACCTTAATAGCTTTTAACCTAGCCTAAGGATATCTATAGGTTGGGTTGACCTGCTGGTGCCAATAGCAGGCTGTCTGTTGACGTCTAGAAAAAGCTTATTTTCGGGAATCTTCTATGGGATATCATCCCCTATGTAATGAATCTATAAATTCCTAAGTCATTTCACCGACTTTAGGACCTCCTACTTAGGCTTACCAGACAATCACCGCCTATTATGGGGATTCTGGTAGCCAATAGACCACACTTTACATTTCCAGTGCTTATGTAAGTCTATCTAGGTCATATGCACATAAGGTGCCTCGCTATGTACAAATTTGGCAGCTGGTCACTTTCTTTGCGCCCAGCTACCAGAGAAACTAGGTATAATAACACTAATAAGATTGGGACGACACGATGGTGCATTTAACGGGCCATCGGGAGGTCCCCAAAAATTCCTTATTTTCGGAATTCCCAGGGGTGTATAGTCCCAGGGAATGCCAAAAACTGACTAAAAATTACATTTCCAGAAACCTATTTTCTGGAATTGTACTTAAACTACTTGAGCGATTTTCGCTCCAAAGTGATGGCTTGGTAGCTAGTCCAGCAAGCCATCCGAAAGTACTTACACCATGAGTACATCTATTCCCTTCATGGAGTTATTCCACCTGAAGGGTCTACAAATTTCAACGTTTTACGTTGTTTACATTTTTCACGGCTGCCTATCTCGTTGACTATCCAAGCGATTCTTCCCATCTAGAAACCGCCTGGAAGCCCTTTTAGCAAGCTTTCCAATGGTAGTACTTTTACCAGTACACCTATATGTTTCTAGGTACTTAGGGCACCTAAAACCGAAAGCGATTACCAAAACCAGACAAACAGCAGTTTTTCTATTATATACTGACTTGATATCTCAAGTAAATGGGCTTTATATAAAAGACTTCGCTAACTATGAGGTGTATATAGGCTTCCTGTCTCGGTCTAGGTCCCCCATATACCCTAAAATGACCTGAAACCATATATTTGGTGTTTGAGATATCAAGTCAATATTCTTATTTACATAGCAGAAACTATGTGGTCTTCACATAGTTTCATCATTATGTACTGATTACATGTCCAGTACATAGGATAAGCCCTTAAAAACGTGATTTTAATTACTATAATATTTTCAAAAAACTCCAAAACTATATATATCGTGGTGCTCCATCTGACGGGCCATTCGGAACTAATCCGTCGCCGAGCACAGACGTATCGTATGACAGAAATTTATGTTTTTTACTATGATAACTCTTATCAGTATGCTTTCTAATGATTTTACTCTGTTAAGGGTGAACTATTGAACCCTATGACATACTGACAAATACTAAAAACATTATACTACTATCTCAAAAAATGTAGGTAAAATTTTAGTATAAATATAGACGGGCCTCTAAAATTCATTTTAGTATCAGATGGCGCGCCGTGGTGAGCAGACATGTCTACACATACAAACTTTAACTTTTTATGAACCATTTAGTATGGTTGATGACGCTTCGTCGCGAACACAAATCATAGATCTCTATGAAGAATAATGTCCAAGAAACTCTTTTAGGCACTCTTTATGTTACAGTACGACTGATGAGTCGTGTCCTGTCTGAAAACTGTTATTTTTGTATGAGATTAACTACTGTGCAACTACTTGGCGCTAACTTTAGACGGGCTACGACTCATTGGTTGTACTGTATGTAAGACAAAATTCTTGGTTACATTATTCTAGTTGCTTACAAATGTGAGAACACCACAATATGACAGTCAACTAAAGCAAATAAATAGATGACAATTCTAGTCACAACATTGTTATAGTAATAAGTTTGTAATTCTGTATACAGTGAATGTTAAAAAAATTGTAAATACACCAATGCAAACAGATAAAGTCATACTTATCTCATGGAACTTGTACCATAGATAATATATTTGTCATGTTATATTTATTCAATTGATGCACTTTTCTATGACACTTTAAGTACTTGCATTTGCCCGCGTATTAATGACATTATTTACCCAAAGAAACTTACTTCCATGATGAAAAGAATTGTATCCTAATCCAGTCATAGTCTATCTGTTTCATCAAAAACCATTCAGGGGTTTTGATGTGAAAACGTAATAGACAGATATTAGACAGACACACTTTCGCATTTATTATATGTATTAGTATGGATAAATCCAATCGATCCTGAATCAGGTGGGTAGAGATGTTGTAAGAAATAGTTTGGTCTACAAAAGTTGATGGTGTTGTTTTATATAATACTAGCGGACGCCTCGCGGATTCACCCGCGTAGTGCCCGTTTCCGTGGGAATACAGGGATAAAAAGTACTAGTACTAGCTACTACTACTTCCTAAAGGTGAAAGAATTTTTGAAATCCTTTGTGAATTACACGCATTATGTTTTGTAATGGCAAGCTAGGGTACTTTATAAGTCACAAAAAGTTGTAGAAAACAAAAAGGACCCATTAGTTATATCAATACATGTATTGTATACAAACAAATTGATGCAATTAATGAAATGAGTCACATAGCTTTTAATAAAAATGGTACTTGAAGATTTACAGGAAAACCTTCCACATTAATTAAATATAGTTTGAATACAAGGATATGACAAATTATTTTGCAGCAATGATAACCAGATTGTAATATTGCAATTTAGTAAATCTATTGGGTGTCCCTATGGAAGAGCTTGTGGCTAAATAATTAAAGCCGCACTGGTCGATCATCAAGGTCCATTTCAACATACCGAGTTTCCTCCGTGCCTCGGAAAGCACGTTAAGCCGTAGGTCCCGGCTGTCATTTGAAGATCTTTTAGAGTCATTACGGATAGTCAGCAGCTTGCCATGGGGTATCGTGTTACCCAGTTACTGGGTTGTGGAGGTCAAATAGGCAGTCGCTCCATGTAAAACACTAGTACTCAGCTCAATCCGGTAAGATTGGAAGCCGACCCCAATATAGTTGGGAAAGTTGCCTAGCCTTAAAGCTAGCCTTGCCTATAAGAGATTAACCCTATATTTGTGTGCTAAGTCAGCTGCAACAAAAGATCATGGATATGCTAATGTCATATGGGTCCAAACTTTTTTATAATATTACTAGCTTCTGCCGGCGACTTCGCCCGCGCCCCCTTATACCGGGATAAAAACCCTATGTGCTATTCCAGACAATAATCTACATCTGTGCCAAATTTCAACCAGATCCGTTCAGCCGTTCTGGCGTGATTGAGTAACAAACATACTTCCGCACACACATCCATCCAAATTTTGCTTTTTATCAAAGCTTCTGCCAGCGGCTTCGGCCGTGTGAATGTCGAAAATTATCCCAAGGTTCCCTTATTCCCGGGATAAAAAGTATCCTATGTATCAGCGCAGCGTTATTTTCTAGGATAGGATAGGAGCGTTTTTGGTCTCGCACGGGGCTATTTATTTTTTATTATTGTTTGTGTTTTTCTTATCTCGTGTCTCCTGTGCGGGTCACAAATAAATATTTTTTCTATGTGCTATTCCTGACTATAATCTATCTCTACGCCAAATTTCATCCAGATCCGGCCAGCCGTTGAAGCGTGAAGAAGTAACAAACATACAACACACACACAGACACATACACTCCCAAACTTTCGACTTTATAATAATAGTAGGATAGGATATTCTAATGATCTTACGTGTTTATTCTGCTTTTGATTGATTTAAACTCAAATTCGTTTTGTGAGCTCCTTGAGCAGAAGTCGAACCTTGATTCAGACTCGACTGCGCGCTTGGTGTTCTCATGACATGACTATAACCCTAATTCGAGTTTGAAAATAGCCGTGCATACCCTAAATTAATACGTAGTTAGAGTTACTTAAGTAATTAATCTCTGTAAAAACGTTGATATTTTTTGTAATATTGTGCCTGCCTCCTATAGACCTATATTGTCATTAAAAAAGAAGAAAGAAAAGAGTATTTGGCACTTAAAAAAAAAATACACCTGTCGTGGATTTAAGTTCTCAAACCACTTTCTTATTACCAAATTTGAATAAAAATCCCTTTCTATTCACGAGAAAACTATATTCACGACTTGCGAAAATCGCTACTTTTATCACTGACTGAATTACTTATGAAAGTTTAGACTACTTACAGAAATTGACTTATTTTTTTGGGTGGGAAATCATCCAATGGCTTCTCCCGCTCTGGGTGAGGCGGGAGGGCGTGTCAGACTTTTACTGGCTAAATCCCACCAGTGTTCCTTCAGTTGCTTGTGCCAGGGCCGCGGTAACTCTTTCAAATTTTACCGCGACACAGAAATTGACTTAGGAAGTGATAATTGGTGTGAAGATTATTGGATGTATAGTGAAACATAAGAAATCATCACATTATCGGTTTTCTTGTTCTAGGTTAAAATTTGGCACATCCCGCCCGAGGGACTAAAAGAGTCGCTCTCGACTCCTGAATGCACGCTCTCACAGAAGCAGCGCAGGGTGGAGAATGTCGGCTTCCACCCGGTGGCCGATGGGCTGATCCATGTCGCATCGGGCCATGAGCTCGCCTTGTGGGACCTTACTAAGCAGAAGGAGGCTTTTGGTAAGTAATACCACATATAATATAATACTAACATACAGATGCCTCATGGCTCATCCCATACAATGACACTGTGCCGACGTAACTAGCGTTCTTCGTCTGATTAAACTGATTATTTTTCTAAGAATGTCGATCGCGTTCGGTTCCGTTCCACGGATATAGATGGTGGTATGGATGGTGTAAAAGGGTTTACTCGGTTGGTGAATACTTTTTTTTTAATATAGTGATAAAAAATTTAAAAAATCGAGTGGATGCCACAGAAATTTAAAACCATCTATTGGAATCAATTTTAAATGATCCATTCAAATAATCTTTGAAATGTGAATTGAGAGCCTTGATTCCTTAATTTTGTGCTTAGGAGGGTTGATTAAACAAGATCTAACATTTTTTATGATCGTCTCTAGAAAATCTTCACAAAACTCAATAACGAATCGAAGCCTATCACGCCATCTAGTGCAATTTATTTGAGCCAAATTATTTTTCTTCGCGTTGAGTGCCTGTGGTATAACAATAATGTATCTATATTATAATACTAGCTGTCCCACGCGGCTTCGCTCCCGTCAACTGGCTACGTACCTACCCTATCCTACGCTATGCCTACCCTACACCTACCCTACACATAACCTACACCTACGCTATGCCTACCCTACACCTACCCTACACATAACCTACACCTACCCTACACCTACCCTACACCTACCCTACACCTACCCTACACCTACGCTACACCTACCCTACAGCTACCCTACACCTACCCTACACCTACCCTACACCTACCCTACACCTACCCTACACCTACCCTACATCTAACCTACACCTACCCTACACCTACCCTACACCTACCCTACATCTACCCTACATCTACCCTACACCTACCCTACACCTACCCTACACCTACCCTACACCTACCCTACACCTACCCTACACCTACCCTACACCTACCCTACACCTACCCTACACCTACCCTACACCTACCCTACACCTACCCTACACCTACGCTACACCTACGCTACACCTACCCTACACCTACCCTACATCTACCCTACACCTACCCTACACCTACCCTACACCTACCCTACACCTACCCTACACTTACCCTACACCTACCCTACACCTACCCTACACCTACCCTACACCTACCCTACACCTACCCTATACCTACCCTACACCTAACCTACACCTACCCTACACCTACCCTACATTTACCCTACACCTACCCTACATCTACCCTACACCTACCCTACACCTACCCTACACCTACCCTACACCTACCCTACACCTACCCTACACCTACACCTACCCTACACTTACCCTACACCTACCCTTACTATACGAATGTAACCTGTAAACTTTTGTTTCTACCGGCGGCGATCTAATTAAAATTTAGAACATAAAAGCTTCTATTGTGAGTCAATCTTAAAAGATAGACATATGTTGTCGCGGACTTTTTTTTAGAACTTTTAAAGAAGAACAATTTCATCATACATTATATTTGCGTAACTTAAACCGTTTACGCAACGCACGCAACGAAAGCTCTCAAAAAGGAATATTTTTGCCAGTTTTTGCAACATTTTTCATTTATGCTCGGCTCCTATTGGTTGTAGCGTGATGTTATATAGCCTATAACCTTCCTCGATAAATGGAATATACAACACAAAAAGAATTTTTCTTTTCCAACCAGTAGTTCCTGAGATTAGCGCGTTGAAACAAGCAAACAAACAAACTCTTCAGCTTTATAATATTATAAGTATAGATAATATATGGTTAAATATTTTATCCAATGGTTTCTAATTTCGGTAAATTGCGTTTATTTATCAATTGTTAGTCTAACAATATGTGAAATAATTAACTGTCCAATTTATTCGACCTTTTGTGAGGCTGAAAAAACGCATTTTAGTGAAAATTTAATACATTGGTTAGCATATTCAACAGATGATTAAATATGGTAACCAATGGTTAAAAATTTCGGTAAAATGCCTTTATTTATCAATTGTTAGTGTAACTAACAAATGTATAAATAATTTAATCTTTAGCTTTTCTCAAAACGATCTGTAGTTAACTCAACCAATGCTAATGAATGGTTTCAAATTTCGCTAAAATGCTTTTTTAGGTTCCCGAAGTCAACAAGGAACCCTTATAGTTTCGCTATGCCCGGCTGTCCTCAGCTTAGCTCACTACTCTTAGTACTAGAATCCTATAATTTGGCATGGATATACAAATTAATAATTCCGATAAAGTGGTAAAATAAAATCAAGAAACAATTTTTTTTTGAAAGTAAGCAAGAGTACGGATAAAAAAACGGCCTAAGAAATACAAAATATCCAATACAAAAAAGGAAAATATTTATTTCGGGGAATATAGGCTAATTACGTTAACCACAGCCGGGGGATTGGAAAGAAACCCGAAATGATTCTAAACTTTTAATTATTAAAATTAATTACAATGAATTGTCCTAGAAATGTTCATTCCAAGCCGATGTTAGGACACGAAATGGTTACAATAATTAAATAGACAACTACAACTAATTGCCGTGGCTGAATTCTGGGCCAAACACAATATTTAACTTTTTATATTAGTTATCGACACGCTAAAAAGAAGAGCCATCCTACTCGAAGTAGGAATATGGAATTTCTTCTTCTTACAAGAAATGCTCTTAAATATTAGTTCGGTACTGATTGGTTCCTTGACGTCATGGCTACATCGGTTTCAAGGTAATTGCACCGTCAGTAACTTCCTATATTGATGCTACGTAGTTTCTGTGTCAGCAAATGCCTAGCTACATGCGTTGGCTTCAAGGTAACTGCACTGTGGTCAAGGTCTATGAATACTTAGTGTCCGCAATATCAGCTGATTCCTAGGCATACGTAACAGCCTTTATGATATGTTATGTTTATGTATCGAGTTTGGTATCAAATAGGTTTCAAATACATTTAAAATTTTCCGCACAAAATATTTTTTTCGCGGTTGATAAATGATAAATGATTTTATTTCTGTAAGTTGGTTTGTACAAACACTTTTACATGTCCATCATATTTTTAAAACTAGATGAGGTCGGCGTTTCCTATCTGACTACTCTGAGAAGAAAGGTCGAAACAAACTCAGAGGTCATAGTCTCTTTTAAAGTCCAGACAAAAATCTTGGTTAGATCATGTGAAGACTATGTATGCCAGATTGAGTGGACCTGTCCAGTACAATACTAAAGAAAGGACATTCGGGTAGGCCGCATAAACTACTCAAACTGCCAGACCACGATTAAAAACTAAGATAAATTAAAAATAAAAACAAAAAAAATAAAGAATGGTCCACATAGTCTTCACATTCATTAAAATAAAATAATATAATACGTTACGGTGGAAAATATCATCATTTCAGCCGAAAGACGTCCACTGCTGGACATAGGTCTCCCCCAGGCGTCGCCACATTGACCGATCCCGTGCGTCTCGCATCCAGCGCCTTCCCGCAACCTTAACCAGGTCATCGGTCCACCTAGTGGGAGGCCTTCCAGCGTATCGTCTTCCGGTTCGCGGTCGCCATTCCAGAACTTTTCGGCCTCCTTCGGCCATCCGTTCTGCGAGCAATGTGCCATGCCCACTGCCACTTAAGTTTGGCAATTCTTCGGGCTATGTCGGTAACCCTGGTTCTCTTGCGGATCTCCACATTTCTGATTCGATCACGCAAGGAAACTCCGAGCATAGCCCTCTCCATTGCCCTTTGAGTGACTGTAAGCTTCCTAATAAGGCCCATTGTAAGCTACCACGTCTCAGAGTCATATGTCATCACTGGCAACACACACTGGTCATAGACTTTCGTCTTGAGTCACTGTGGTAAGTTGGACGAGAAGATACCGCGCAACTTCCCGAACTCTGCCCAGCAGAGTCGGATTCGACGGTTGACCTCTTTCTCGAAGTTGGCCCTACCCAATTGGATCGTTTGTCCCAGGTAGACATAGTCGCCCACAACTTCGAGCGTAGAGTCTCCGACCTTCATAGGAGTGGGTGTAACATGGGCATTCACCATGACCTTGGTTTTGTCCATGTTCATTTTAAGACCCACTCTTTCTGAAGCTCTACTGAGGTCATCGAGCATTTTACTGAGGCTCTCCATGGTCTCAGCCATGACCACTATGTCGTCGGCAAACCGAAGGTGAGTGATGTACTCGCCATTAACGTTGATGCCAAGTCCTTTCCAATCCAGAACCTTGAAGGCATCCTCCAGCGCAGCAGTGAACAGTTTCGGAGAAATGACGTCTCCCTATCTCACGCCGCGCCGGAGAAGGATTGGTTTCGAGGTCTGCTCCTGAAGACGGACTGACATAGTGGCGTTCTTGTACAAATACTTCAACAGTTCAATGTACCGGTAGTCGATCTGGCACCGTTGGAGAGACTGTAGTACAGCCCAAGTCTCGATCGAATCGAAGGCTTTCTCGTAGTCCACAAACGCTAAACAGAGAGGCAGGTTATACTCTTCGGTCTTCTGTATAACCTGCCGCAGCGTATGTATGTGGCCTACGGTGCTAAAGCCTTTTCGGAATCTGACTTTTTCGGGAGGCTGGAAATGTCAAACCTGCGTGCGAGACGATTCGTGATGACTCATGAAAACAACTTGTAGACATGGCTAAGAAGTGAGATGGGCCTATAGTTCTTCAGCCGGGCATTGTCGCCCTTCTTGAAGAAGAGTACCACCACACCCCTGCACCATGCCTGTGCGTTTTGCCCTCGAGTATGACGGAATCAAACAGCTTCTGAAGGGCCTTAAGGACCAGTTACCAACCGCCTTCAGGAGTTCAGCCGTGATTCCGTCATCACCCGGCGCCTTGTTGTTTTTAAGCTGTTTCAGAGCCATCCTAATCTCGTACAGGCTGACGTCCGGCATATCTTCGGTATAGTGTCGGGTCAATCTAGCTCTTGGGTCGTTTGCTAGACTCGCAACGGGCTTGGTGATTGATGTGTACAACTGCCCATAAAATCTCTCGATCTCCCTCAGAAGCTCCGGTTTGGCTGATACGATCCTGCCATCGTCGGTCTTCAGTTTCGTGAGCTGGCTCTGCCCAATAGCCAGATCCCTTGAAAAAACCTTGGAGCATTTATTTCGCTCAATCGCGTCTTTAATACGCTCGGTATTAAAGCGGCGGAGGTCTCTTTTCAAGGATTTAGAGATCTGTCTATTGAGCTGCCAATATTTGCACGCCTTCTTTGAAGACTGCAGGATCATCTCACGCCTCTCCTTCATAAGCTTGAGGGTAGGATCAGAGAGCTTTTTGTTTCTATCTGTACGACGGGTCTTGAAAAACTTAGACCCGACCGTATGGACAGCTTCCACGAACCCGTCGGCATAGTCGTCCACGGAGCTCCCTAGGCACTCTAAACGATTCTGGAGTTCAAAGCTCTCGGGGTTTTGGACCTGGATCTGTGCTGGACGGAGCGTGGACTTCATCAGTCGAGACCTTTCAAGCTTAATATTAATGTACAATGTGCCTCTTACCATGCGGTGATCGCTCCCGGTTTTTACCGAATTGATCACAGAGGCATCATTGAACATTTGCTTCTTGGTTGACATGATGAAGTCGATCTCATTTTTTGTTGCACCATCGGGACTCTGTCAGGACCACTTCCTGTGTTCACGCTTTTTGAAGAAGGTGTTCATCATAAAGAGGCCCTCTCATCTTCATAAAACTGGCCAGTACCCCGGTGTTTCCGTTGTCCAACTCCAAATTGCCCCACTTGCAGCTCATCCTCGTCTCGTTTGCCCAGTTTCGCGTTGAAGTCCCCCATGACAACGGTGAAGTGAGTTTTGAAACCATGCATGGCTCTGGAGATATCCTCATACATGGTCTCTACCTCGTCGTTGGGGTGTGCCGAGGTTGGGGCGTAGACCTGTATGACCTTCAGCGAATATCTTGAGGATATTCTGAGTATAAGACACGCCACCCTGGTCGGCACACTCTCGATCTTCACCACGTTGTTCACAAGGGACTTGTGGACGATAAACCCGACACCACCCTGGGACTGCCGGTCACCCTCTCGGAAATAGAGCAGGTTACCGGATTTGAGGATTATCGAGTCCTCCCCCTCTCTTCGGACTTCAGATATCCCTATAATACTCTATCGCAAACTGCTCAATTCCTCTTCGAGTTCGGTGATCTTCTCGTCGGTCCGAAGTGTGCGCGTGTTGTACGTTGCCAGGTACAGTCGTCGGTGATTGTTTGGGTAGCCGGATCTCGTCCGGAGATTCTTGGCACCCCTTGCCATGCCGTAACCTCGACCGCTACCGTAGTCGAGGGTAGGCAGGCTGCCGGGCACTAGGGGCCATTTTTTATTTGTGCTATTCATGGGGGGGCTTTTGCCATAATCGCCACGCTTGGCAGGCGGGTTTTTTTATTACCATGTTCATATTAAAAATGCAATATTTTCTTTACCAGTAAACAGAGACCACGCCGAGGTTATACAATCGACCTCTTGGAAGAAGGACGGCAAGCTCCTGGCGACGTCCTGCAAGGACAAGAAGGTTCGCATCATCGACCCGAGAGCATCCACCGCGGTGGTAGACATAGCTAACAGTCACCAGAATATTAAGGACAGCAGGATCGTCTGGCTTGGAGATCAGGATAGAATTTTGACTACTGGTAAGGAATACTTATTGTTATTTTGGTATAGTCAGCTACGAAAGTCTGTTTTCATTACAGTTTTTTTTCACTGTACTACCTAATTGAATACAATAAAAGAGTTAGAACTCATTTTGTGATTCACTAAAGTCTTAAGTAAACTACGAAATGACTTTTTTTTAAGTAAAGCTTAGCTGTCAATTGGAAAATTGCCCAAAATGCTAGCATAGCCATAGTTTTTATTATTGATTGCTTTTTAGGGTTCCGTACCCAAAGGGTAAAAACGGGGCCCTATTACTAAGACTCCACGATCCGTCTGTCTGTCTATCTATTCGTCTATCACCAGGCTGTATCTCATGAACCGTGATAGCTAGACTGTTGAAATTTTCACAGATGATGTATTTCTGTTGCCGCTATAACAACAACAAATACTAAAAACAGAATAAAATAAATATTTAGGTGGGGCTCCTATACAACAAACGTGATTATTTTTGCCGTTTTTTGCGATAATGGTACGGAACCCTTTGTGCGCGAGTCCGACTCGAACTTGGCCAGTTTTTATACATATGAATATTATAATAATTTTAAGATTATTTTAGCTTTATATTAAAAAAACTTTTTTACAAAAAAATACTACCGACTTCCAAATAAGAAAACTACAAAGTGAAAAATAACTTTATTTTTGGAAGTCGGTGTCCATAGCGCAAAAAAATGGTACCTACGAAAGACACCGACTTCCAAAAATAAAGTTATTTTTCACTTTGTAGTTTTCTTATTTGGAAGTCGGTAGTATTTTTTTGTAAAAAAGTTTTTTTATTTTTCACTTTTTAGTTTCTACCTAAAAGGCAAGTTGTTTAGTAAGTTTTTTATAACGCCAGAATAGGTTACCCGAATATCATGAAACTTGAACAAAACCGATCAAATGAGAGATCTGCTTACCCCTTAAGAGCGTAATCGCGTGATGTTATGTTATGAAATGGTATAAACAATAAACAGACATGCGATTGCAGCAGTCCCGAGAGATTTGCCGTTATTTATTAAAGAGTTCTGTTGTATATCTTCGAAGTCTTTTATCAGATCTTCACCAAAATAAAATGGGACCAATTTCGGAACATACTCTTTCAAACACAAAAAGAATTTTCGAAATCGGTCCACAATTGACGGAGATATCGGTGAACATACATAAAAAAAAAAAAAAAAAAAAAAAAAAAACATACAAGAAGTCGAACATAGAACCTCCTCCTTTTTTGAAAGTCGGTTAAAAAACTAGCTGCCGCCCGCATAGTATTAGTACTTTCTCAATATCTTTATAAATTATTCTGATGTATCTAACTATTATTATAAATGTGAAAGTTTGGATGGATGTGTGTTTGTTCACGCAAGAACAGACATAGATTATAGTCTGGAATAGCACATAGGCTACTTTTCATCAGAATCAGAATCTTTATTTGTAAACATAGGTAGTACATGGTGTGTGAGTTGTTATAATATTACGTAGATTCTCTATGTTTTGCCGTGAAGCGTACAAATATCATTAGCAAATTTCCAATGTAAAATAAAAGTGAATCAACAAGTGTTGTCATCCAGGTATGATGTTCCCTTGGTATAAGAAAACACTTATCTCGCGGGCGAAGCCGCTGGCACAAGCTAGTAAGCTATATTTCTGTAAAGTTTCATCGAAATCCGTTCAGTAGTTTTGCGTGAAAGCGTAACAAACATCCGTACATTCTCACAAACTTTCTCGTCTATAATATTAGTAGGATTTATGTTTTACTTGTAAACAAACAAAAAACCCCTGAAATATAAGACTTACCCATTCCACTTTCAACAGGTTTCGACTCAGCCCGTCTCCGTCAAATAATGATTCGTGACATCCGCAACCTGTCACAAACGCAGAAGACCTTGGAGCTGGACTGTTCCACCGGCATCCTCATGCCACTCTTCGATCCTGACACCAACATGCTGTTCCTAGCAGGGAAGGGAGACACGACCATATTGTATATGGAGCTGACGGACAGGGAACCTTATCTTATTGAGGGGCTGAGACATTCTGGTGAGTTAGGCAGTTTCGTTTAATTCTTATTCACAAATGTTAAAATAGTGTTACTAGGTAAGTCTGACGATACATATTCGCGAGCTGGCTGACCACCTGATCCTCCGATTGCCGACTACACTGCATTATTTTACACTTGTTTGCATCTTTTTAATTCGCTTCTTAATGTTTTTGATTTTTAAATTAACTTTTTTTATATGCAACATTTTTTTTTCGAATTACATACATGAAATTACATTTCATTTTAGACATATAAGTGGTAATTATATAAATCTTAGGCGGTGAAGACGTATCTAACGATGTGTAATTATATAAATCCGTCTAGCGGTTTGCAAGATATGAGGGTAATAAAGAATATTACTTACATACATACATACAAGATACGCGCGAAAAACATAACCCTTTCCTTGCAGTCGGGTTATTAAAATAGTGTTACTATAAGCTTACGTACAAAGAGTGAGTTTAGCAATATTGGGTTCACCGGCTTGGTCTTTTGAGGAAAGCACCACATAGAGTGCGTGGACCTGTCCATTCAGTGCAAGCTTGTGTCAGTTCGACGACACGGTTGGCGTAGTGGTTGAGCGAACGGGTGCTGCGATGCGTGTTGCGGGTTCGATCCCACAGAACCTCCTGAACAAATATTTGTATGGCCTACCCTACAGATGATGTTGTAAATGTTTGTAAACGCAACTACGATACAGGAAAAAGTTCCTGGTGTGGGGTAAAGTTTAAAAAAATGTTATTGTGTAGCTCAACACAGAATTTTAAAGAACTCTAAAATCTATTTATACATAATATATTACATCATCTTATCCTTTACCTAGATTCTGGAGAAACACAGCTGTAGGTTCTTGTCATATAAATGCTTTGTTATAGGTGAACAAACGAAGGGCGCCTGCCTGGTCCCGAAGCGAGCCCTCCGTGTGATGGAAGGTGAAGTGAACAGAGTACTGCAACTGGCTGGCTCTTCAGTCGTGCCCATCATGTACCAGGTTCCGAGAAAGGTATGTCATTAGGTTTTCAAGTAGTTATTAACCGACTCCAAAAAGGAAGTTCTCAATTCGACTGTATTTTTTATGTGATACCTCAGAATTTTTTACGAGATAAAATGATTTCGAAAGCTGATGCTTCTCATGTTGTCCCATTTAAATTTGATCAAAATCTGACTAGAAGTATCCTTTATAATGCGTATTTTTAGTGAAATGGGCAATTGTTAATCGGGTGAAAAATATACTGAGTGGGCGAATATTATACTAAGTGAGTAACTATTTATCCGGTTTGAGTAATATCTTTTAGAAGATTTTTGTGAGCTGCGGTAATAATAAATTTATTTCGTTGCTGGATCCAAGACAGTTAAATTCCTCTCCGGGACTTCGTCGAGCTTCATTACCTCGGCGCTTTTCTAGTGGTCGCCACTGTTGATTCTGGCTTTCAGGAGTTGCAGTGGTTTGGGAATAGTGCGGTGGGATTCAGCTGCGGTAATAATATTGACACATATCAGAAATTCTATTTTTCTATTATAGCATATTATTCTTTCGAAAATAACAATGTATTCGTGTTTTTAACGAATTAAAAGAACCAAGAGCGAGCGAAGCGAGCTCGGGAACTTAGGGCAACCCGACACGGATAGGTTAGATTCGAAGGGGATGACGGGAGCTGAAGTGAGCGAGCGAACTTAGCTGCCGTCATGTCCTTCATTTTAGTCAGTTAGGTCACTTAAGACCCTGCAGACAGAAAAGGTAGCACCGTGCAGCGGGGATCCGTCGAACAACTTTTTTTTTCAAATCGCTGTTTTAAATATTAGTATTCGCCCATTGTTTGTCGGTCACTTAGTATTTTAGTAAGCTATATTCGTTATTTTTTTACACCTTTCATTTGAATTTATTTTTGCTCGTTTAAATACTACCCGAAACTTTTTCACAAAAGTAAACCAACTTCTAAAGCAAAACAAACAACTCGGTGTTGAAAAACGATAATAACAAGAGGTACCAAAGACACCGACTTCCGAAAAGAAAGTTATTTTTGCATGTTTTAGTGTTAAATAATTTACACAAAGTAAAGCGCCTGTTAGAATTCGAATCCACACCACCAGGCCACCATTGCTCTAAGGGCCATCCTAAAAATGACATGTTTGTTCGGCAGAGCTACCGCGACTACCACGCAGACCTGTACCCCGACACGGCAGGGTCAGTGACGTACCTCAGCGCGCCGATGTGGCTCGACAATCAAGACCACCCCGTGCCCAACATCTCCTTACACCCCGACGCCAATAACGGCACACAGGTATGTATACATTGTTGAGGTCCAAACGTTCATGTCGCTGGTTTTGATCTAATAAAAGCAATCATCCCATCACTGGTCAGAGTTCTGATTGCATGTATTAGCTCTAGAATTACCACAGTTATCCAAGTAACTGAGTAAGATCTAAGGAACCAAAACTGATATATTGAGCCATTCGCGGTATCGCCGTAATACATTGTTGAGGTGAGAATGCATTATGGCCAAGGCTTGGAACCGGTTTAAAAGTAACCGGTTATTAAATGTTATATTCGGTGATATCGTTTATTTGGTCGTTGTCTAAACGTTAAAAGAGCGTTATTGAAAACTAATGAAACGGTTTAGGATGGGCGCGCGCGTAAAACTGTATCGTTTTTGTACTTCAGCACGGTTGCTCATTGAAGGTAACCGACAAAAACCGTTCATAACCGGTTAATTCCATAAAACCTATTTACGAACTTTTGTTGCCTAAAACCGTTTAATTATGGTTAAAAGATAAAAAAACCGAAAGAAAAAGTTCCCTATGTACTTAGCCTTAACCGGTTTGAATTTTTTTCGGTTTTCAAGCCTTGTATGGCAGACATTCACATAACTGTATTTCGTAACGATCTATCATCTCTATATGCCTAGCCTTTAAATAGGGTATTTGAAAATGATCATTAACGAATATTTATTAATAAGATGTTATTTATTAACTAAATATGATTGGTGAACAAATAAATAAAATAGTAGAAACGCTTTTGATGTTATTTTTTATCGTTGTCACGCTAAACGTCGTTCTGAATGGTGCGTTATCAGACTATGGATCAATTTACATTGCCGCAGAATGGAATGGAAGCGAACGAAATTGTACCTAGCATAATGAACTTTATGTCAATTGTGTAACTTACAACTAATGAGAGCCCCACTTAAATATTTATTTTATTCTGTTTTTATTTGTTGTTATAGTGGCAATAGAAATACATCATCTGTGAAAATTTCAACTGCCTTACTATCACGGTTCATGAGATACAGCCTGGTGACAGACAGACAGACGGACCGCGGAGTCTTAGTAATAGGGTCCCGTTTTTACTCTTTGGGTACGGAACCCTAAAAGATAGAAATAATCACTATCGTTACCTATGTTACTAATAAGGTATTAAATATTTTTTTTTAAAAGCGCCTTATTTGTTACTAGCTGTTCACCGCGGCTTCGCTCCCATGGACCACCCCACAGGACCCGTTTTCGGGATTAAAAATACCCTATATCACTCAGGAATTATATAGCTTCCTATTGGTGACAGATTTTTCTAAACCGGTTCAGTAGTTTCGAAGCCTATTCGGTACAAACAAACAAGCAAAAAGATCTTTCCTCTTTATAATATTATTAAATAATTAATCATTAATTAATATATTAGTATAGATAGGCGCCCGATAACTTTCCCGCACGATCAATCACCTTAAGCTTCCAGCCATGAAGAATCGTTTTATTCAATCTGTATTGCTTTTACGTTTACGAACTTTATGTCAATTGTGTAACTTACAACTAAATGAGAGTCAAAGAAGAGGTCGCGCGTCTTCCGCAGAACTTTCAAGTATTCCTGTAGCTACTGGCTCATATTTAGTTTGTACGCTAGACGATTAACATAAAATTCACATGCTATGTACAATTTTGTTGCAAAAATTCGCTTCCATTCCATTCCGCCGCAATTTAAATTGAATCTATGGCGTTACTGGCGTGTGACGACAGACAACTGTAGTGCTGGCTCTGTTTATCATTGTTTTTAAAACGCAAAATCTTCGCCATTATTTGAGATTTAAAATAAAATTTGTATCTTTATTCTAGATTGTAAGAAATCGTTTTTTTTTTAAATCAGTCAAGTACCCTATTTTCAGTTTTATACAGTCATAGAGGGCTCGCTGAATCGTTCAATCTCATATGAATCGTGATCGTGAACGATTTGCAGTTAGGTGTAAGGTCGCCTCTAGAATGAGCTATTGTGGCATCCGGCTGTTACATTATTGAAGGTCAGGTATTATTTATTTATTGCAATTACTCTGCACTCACAGTTTGACCCAAGATGTGCAGAGAGTCAATAATTATAGAATTTAATAAGACAAATAACTTAAAATTCACACAAATTAAACACGACAGGCAAATCAATTATACCAATATTAATAATCAAATCATAATTTAATTAAAATAATTCAACAATTCAATAATAACAGTCCAATAATAAAAAATCTAAAATATTATGGTTACTGAGTACGATCATTGTAGTTGGTAATTGTAATATTTTCGCTAAATAAGGTTTACGGGGCACAGTTTCATACAAACTTTAAACTCCAAAATTGTGCAAATTAATGAACCTATATTTAATGCGACTAAATAGAAAGTTACTAGGGAACTGTTTCGAAAAAGAGTCGTCTAAGGTTATTATAAGTAAATAAAATTCGTTTATTTCACTGCATAGAAAACGTAAATACCATTTGCAATATCAATTTTTACGCTTTTAGAGTATACTCTTAACTCTGAAAGTATTTAAAGTTGTCTATAGGAAACGAAAAACTGCTCTCTTTCTGTCTCAAGTTCTCAACTAAAATTTGGAAATTGGTCTTCATGTTCTAGATTTTGGATTTAAAACTTTGAAATATTGTGCCTTGTAGGTTTGAGAAAATTAAAATAATAAATATATAATTATGTAATATGAGATTTTATTGGTTAGAATGTAATGTGAAAATATAATTGTTGCATGAGAACATACCAGACTTAATTGTTGTTAAAGACCAAACGTTTTGTTTTGTTGGTATGATGCGCTGTTGCCAGTACTAGTTTTAATTACGGAATTTTAGGATATGTCAATTATTTGAAGGGGGAACTAACATATTTTAGTAGGGCTGAAGCGTTTACATTTTTCAGCAGGGTTACTCGTGGCATTTACTAGTTCAGTATCTTTGATTATCTAAATTACTGTTTATAGGCATTAAATAAGGGTCCTATATAGCCTAAATTGAATGAATCTAGATTTTTATCAAACTCAAAGATGTTGGGCGTAAACCAGCTGAAAAAAAAATCAAGTTTATGACATAACAAAATTGATTGTTGTAGATTAATTTTCTATTGCTGCATGTTTTATTTTGAATTATGTTTTATTATTTTTAAATGTATTTTATTTTCGTAAAAGCTAGTGTGTTTTGCGTATTTTTTTTATGGTTCTCATGGAATATTAACCCATGGTATTTTAGCATTTTTGGTTCATAGTGTTGTGAATGAGTGGTTTAAAAGTTTATTTATTTGTATTACCGTAGTTCAAGGTGAGTTTAGACGCTTTTTATTCAGTGAGTTGGTGTGATTTGCCGTTTATTTAGTTATTTTTGTGTGGTGCTTGTACTATTTAACTTTGCGGGTGTAAAAGGGTAACGTAAGTACTGCAACTTTTATTTTTCTCTATTTCTTGGTATTTATAAGTAAATTGATTAGCAATTCTCCTTTTAGATTCACCGAGGTAATTTAGAAGAAATGGCAAAGGCGATATTAGCCATGCCTCCTCCGAAAAAGACGGACTCGAAGAACCCTACTACTGCTCAAATTGTAGAACCTGTAAAAACGGTATCGAAACCACAGGCACAAGCCGAGCCGAAAGACGAAGATCGTATCGACTTCGTCAACGTAAAAGACCTAATCAAAGGCATGGAAAAAAAGAAACCCGGCATAGTAGATTACCAGAAAGAAACGAACGGTTTCCACAAGAAGATTACTGACAACGGTCACGACTGTAACGAGAAGAAGAGTGATTCTGAACCAGAGAAGAACGAACCGGATGTTATTCCGCAGAAGACTGAAAAGACCGCTGAGAAGACTGAAAAGAACGAAAAGACCATAGAAAAAACTGATAGTACTGAGTCCTCAGAGTCTTCTCTATCAAGAAGCAATAGTTTGATTAATGGGGTACCAGTTCAGGTACCAAAACCTATGCCTAGGTCTTCGATCTCGGAGCCAGGGTCCGTGGATGAGTCTTCAGAAGCCCCTAAACCTAAACCCAGGACCACAACGGTCCCTGGGTCGGGTTATAAGGTACATGAGGTTTGTGGTTTGAAGTGTAGACTTCTAGATTTCATATCGATGTTTTTGAGTGAGTGTGAGTTTATTTTACAAGCTTTTCACATATCAATGTCCCTGATTATGAGTTATCGGGTTCTGAGGCCCGTATCGTGGGTTCGATTCCTGGACGAGACATATATGAATGCCTTACTACTTACTACCACGTTAGATGTGAATTTGCAAATGACGAAACGTAATGTACAGTAAGCTGCACATCGTTAACAAATCCAGTATAAGCTGGCCTCGTATGCTATTGAAATTTCGTATAATGCTAGTTCAGTTCAAGGCCAAAGTGTTACCATTGACGTTCGGTCGAATGTATGTTTGGTCGTTTTTGTTCGTTCAATACCGAAGAGCGAAGTTAGGGCGTTATCACGTCAATAAATTTATCGTCGACCGATGAAATTGATCGACGGGATGATAGCTGTGGCATTGGTGTAGTAGGAATTGTCAATCTACGTCGAATGATCCATTCTATATAGCTTTGGTCATTAAACAGGAACGCATAGCGCTGCGGTATGCGTTGCCGGACATATAATTGTACGAAAAACATCTAGAATTGTCTTTTGTTCCGTCGCAGTATGCGTCAGCGGTGAAGAGGAATATGTTGTACGGCACCGCATACCGTAGCGTCATCAACTGATCCATTCTATATAGTTTTTGGTCATTTAACAGGAACGCACAGCGCTGCGGTATGCGTTGTCGCTTGCCGGACATATAATCGTATATAAACGTCTAGAATTGTCTTTTGTTCCGTCGCAGTACGGCACCGCATACCGCAGCGTCAAGAGATCAAAGCTAATCATCGCTCGTTTGGTTTGGTAACACTCTTAAGGTGAGCGCGCACCTAGACGCACCGCAGGAGCCGCACGCGCCGCTATCATCGCAATTTCTCATGGTCTCGCGCAATCAGCATCGTACGCGCCGAACGCGCCGCACGCATCGTATCCACTTCTTTTCATCTTATTATATCAATAATTTCTATACGGATACGGATGACTTCTCCGCGGCGCCCGCACCTCAAGCATCGAACGCGCCGAATTTGATGACGTCATGCGCACGCGCTGGTGGAATCCGTATACCTACAGCATTTTACTGAAATAGGGGTCGTGAGGCGCGGATAGGTGCGCGACGTTGGTTACGATTTCATATAAAGATTTATAAAATGCGATGACTGCGGTGCGTGCGCCTCCTGCGGCGCGTCTATCACACACACAAGTATCACAGATACAAGTTTTTTTGAATGGGAAAAATATATTTGATTTGCCTTTTTTGGTTATTATTTTATTGACTACTTGTTTTGTTCTTGAGTTTCGTTTGTTATTAATCAAAAATTATGTATTGCTTGTTACGTAGCCGTGTTTTATTATTTTGTTTGTACAATTTTATTTTAATTTAGTTTCTAGTTTTCACGAAATCAGTCCCAAGTCTCGGAAACGACCAATATGAATCCATATTATACCAAAAATAGACTTTAAAACGTTGTCATTAAATCGATAACCCTTTGCTGTCACTTCGCATTTAATTATGAAAATTATCTTAAGGCGTACCTAGTTAACATGTAGCATAGACATTGAAAATGGACTGAGCAATATCCTTTTAAAAGTTTGGCCATTGCAACTGTCTCTCTTTCTCTAGATCTTAGTGACAAAGGCGCGGTGACTTCGCCTAATTAGGATTCTAAACAAGCTTTAAAGCGTTTCTCACTCTCTATTGGGGAAAACCGCATGAAAATCTATTCAGTAGTTCTTTAGTTTATCGCGCACAGACGCGGCGGGGGACTTTATTTTATAATATGATTTAAAAAATACTTGCTTTTGTATTAATAATTGCATTATCTCGAGAAATAATCGTATGTGCAAAATTCCAGCCCAATCGAAAACGGGCATGGAGACAAATTTAACTTGCAAACTTGGATTACACACACAGACACCGCGACATGTGAAACCAAATAAAGGATTGTAACAATACAACTATTCGCCGCACCGCCGGTCACTTTATCTCTCTCACACTTCTCTGCCCGTAGACACTTCATACATGAATGGGAACGCTCAGACCATTATCTATGTCTTTGTCATGTACATCTGTATAAACCTCTGAAATAAAATATTATGTCCTACAGCCTCGTCTGGGACCGAAGCCGTTCTCTGCTGCCACGGGGAACGAAGATTTTTCATTCGACAAAGTTTTCTCGGTGCCAGCCGTGCCCGGGCTGCCAAAGTCTGATTCAGGTGAGTTTCACTGTTTAATTTTTATTAGGTTTTCCCGGAGCCATTATTTTTTTCGGGATAAAGATTACCGACAAGTCAAAAATATATGGGATTGATATGCGGTATCAAAATATTACTTGGTCAATGTCCAAACACGTTGTCAGTTTGATAATCGTTATGACTTAAGTACAATTTCCACCAAACGGCATGCATCGCATCGCATCGGATCGTAAGAATACGAACGGACACGGCGACAGCCGATCGCGTCCGGCAGGATGTCGACGCATACGCAACGCTCCGTACGGCTTCCGAAGCTTGCGTACGTATCCGTATCAGCACCTGTATGTTCAATTCTGGTAGTGGTATGGTTTTGCACTAAACAAATCAGTTTTTCTTCTAAATCCACGATTGCATGAGTCACGTCAAACGACAGTGCGCTCTCGAGAATGAGTGGTGCCGCCGCCCGCCAACTGGCCACAGCCATCAGCGCACGCGACGGCAGCCGAAAGGATTCGATAGTATACGGCGGCATCTGAACGGAGCCGACCGCGCGTCGCAGCATGCTTTCGGCTCCGAACGCGTGTCGTGGCAGACGCCCGCTTCCAAGCTGCTGTGCGTGGCTTGTTAATAAAGACTTTAAATACTGCGTACACGATTTAATTTCGTTTAAAGATTGTAAAAGCCGATCCGATGCGATGCGTGCCGTTTGGCGGAAGTTGTACTGAAGTATTTTACCCTGCATCTAATGCTGTGTCATACAGGACAAAATGCTTGAATATAATATTAGCATTATTTAACTTACCTATTTTGAGGGGGAACTCCTCATTAATGCCCTACGTCTGGAGGGCGTCGGATTCCTGTCGACTAAAATCCACAATTCCCATCATTACAATGATTCGGGAGCTCGGGATACATTCGCGCACACCCCCGACTTTTACCGGCCCGCCGTGCCCAACAAGCCCCATAATCTGCTGCGGCCGATCAATGTAATCACCTAATACCTATTTTTTTTTTAGCAACTTCGCCTGTATCTGGTCAGGCCACCTCTCCGACTGCGACTTCAACTCCGACTACCAAAGACGGCAGCGAAGAGAAAGACAAGTCTCTGTCACCGACCAGCGATGTTGAAATAGCGCCCAACAAAGGTACGTACCTATTATTATACCTATCAATTACCGTTCACCCACGTTTCACCCTTATGATCATAGCAATAAGGTTGAAAAGTGTTCGACCGGAATTAAAATTTTTCGCCGGTATACTATGGTCAACAAAATATGGGATACGTAACTTCACAGCTGATTATAAAGTAGTGCTTTTGAGATTGTTCGTTAGGCAAGTGTCTTTAAGTGCAGGGTATTTTTCGTGGAGCAAAGGTTTCAATTTCTTTGCTGGATATCAATTTATTTTGTTGACTGCACTTAAGGATGAAACTTGGAGACTGTAATGAGAAGCTGCCATTCGATATAAAAATAGAAATAAAATACAAAATTCCTTAATATCCAAGTATAACAAGGTACATAGGTTAAACACATCATTGGATTCGCTTTTAGTAACTTTTGTATTTCATAACCTGCATTACGAAATACATTCAAACATTTCTGCCTACCAGCATAGGAAAAAGACGTGAGTTTATGTAATATGTATATTATTTTAATATATTTTTTATATTCTTCTTGGTTCAGAAGAGTACACGAACGGGAAATCGGACACGAGTTTGGAAGAAGAGGTGAATTCTTCCGACTCCGGCTATCGCCCCAAGACGCCCAGCACGGCTGAACGCAGGAAGATGTTTGAAAATACTGAGTAAGTAAACTATAATTATCAAACGTTCAAACCGTACTCATTTTCCAGCTTTCTTATAAGTAATATCAGTTTCTTCTAAAATATTGTATATTTAGTCACAGGATCAAAATGGTAAGCACATGTTGGTCAGTTTTGTTTGCACGCAGGTTAAAGAACAATGGCAAAATCTTCGCTGACTTAAATTTGAGCGTCTGAAAGTGATTTATATACGAAAGAAATTCCATTAATTGTCTAGGTTTTTTTTAAATTATAACATTATAGATGAAAGTTATTTGACTTTTTCGTTTACTTAGCTTAGTTTCCCTTTTTATACATATTATGCAAAGTGGCAAGAACTAACTGTAGTAAGTATATCATTATTGTATTTGTTATTATAATTAAACGCACCCTTATAGCAGCATTAGTGGCGTTCATTATTTCCTCCAAGGTGCAGGTGTATGGAAACTTGTTTAGGTTCCAATCTTCTTGGCCAGACTGAACATAAGCTTTCCAAGGCACGGCACGCTGCTGTTGAAGTTGAAGAAGTTGGGCGAGAACTGTACCGACATGATGTTAATATCCTTAAACAGTTCCCTTAGGCCCACTTGCACGAAATACTTAACTCAGTTTGCTAACTCAATGAAATAGTTGTTGTTAATATTGTCAATTTAACTTCGTGTTAGCAACTAACTCTGGAGTTAAGTTTTTCGTGTAAGATATTATAATTGCTGATGGCAATTTGATGTTTGCAGCGGCGCTGCGTCGATAGCGGACCGTCGCCGCGCGTACGAGTCGCGCTCCGTCAGCGTGGCCGTGGAGTCCGACACTCCGCCTTCTCCCGCGCCGCTCAGGTATGTCACAGTCACACAGGCAACCTAAAAGTACTAGACGATCGAGGCTAACTAATATAAAACAGCCTTACAGGTCGATCTCCAAGGGTAAGCAGTGCTTGCCGAGGTATGTCTGTGCCAGTGTTGGCAAAAAGTTAAACTGATTAACGATTAAAAAGTTACTCGTGATTAACGATTAAAATTAAATGAATCGTTATCTTTAATCACGATAAAAATATATAAGGAATCTATCCCTGATATTGTTCTGTCAACATGTTTTATCCCCATGGTAGTTATAGGTTACATCGCAGCCCTGTAACCTATAAGTAGCGTCATCATAGATTTTATCTGCTTAACCAAAATTAACGATTAATTTTATTAATCGCGATAACGATTATTATAATGATCAAATTAACTTATCAATAAAAATGATCGAATAATTAAAACACGGGTCGCTATGGATATTTTATTGCTCGACTAGAAGATATTTAGGGTTTTCTGGGCCATCTTTCAGGGGGGGGGGATAATACTCATTAATACATGAACAAGTTTTATTATGGGACCAATCCTGAAACCGCGAAAGAACCGGGTATGTTATGTCTTTAAGCGACTCAAATGTAGTGTCTAGCCTTTTTATTTTCATATTTCAGAGTTGATCCCATAGGAAATTTTGCTCACATTCATGAATATTGCACCCCTCTAAGTCCTCTGCAGGTATACTGAAATCATGAGCCTTTAGTTAAAATAAAGTTGCAGGTCATTTATTTTTCATCCTCGATAAATAACATACTATTTTCTTCCAGCGGCTTCGCCCGCGTGTATGTCGAAAATTATCCCGAGGGAACATCTTCCCGGGATAAAAAGTATCCTTTGTGCTATTCCTCACTATAATCTATATCTGTGCCAAATTACATCCAGATCCGTTCAGCCGTTTGAGCGTGAAGAAGTAACAAACATACACTCACTCACAAACTTTCGGCTTTATAATATTAGTATGATTCCTTCGTATCTCACGTAATCTCTGAGACCAAATTAATAACATAGAAATATGTGGCCTTTGTTTCAGACGGCGAGACTCACTCAAATCTCGCAAAAGTCCGGATCGCGAAGATAAGAGGGCTTCAGTACCGAATGTCACTACTAAGAGGACTTCCACTGTATTTGGTATGTTTTTTTTTTATAGAGGGTGTATCTTGCAAAAAAAAATGCCAGGTCTATTTTGAAATTTTGTAATATTTATGTGACTATGCATATATTAAGAAAAATCTGCCTACAATGTTCACGCGGCTGGGACACAGGCTTCCTTTCTGTGTGAGAGTGAGTGAGTTGAGTCCACCACACGGGCCCAATGCGGATTGGCAGATGTCACATGTCTTAAGCCGGCTCCACACGATTGGCGAACAATGGCAAACAGCAAACACAAAACAACAAACACGAACATGTGGATGGGTGTTTGTTTGTGTTTGCCTGTTTTTGTTTGAGTTCGCCCGTGTTCGGCATCGGTGTCGGGTTTTTGTGCACAAATCAAAGGGTTTCTGACAAACGTGTTTGCGATGTATCTAGACGCTTGTTCGGTTCAGTAGTACGCGCGAGCTTGCGGGTGGTGGACGGAGTTAATAGTGGTGGTCAAATTTACGAATCGTGACATTTTATATATCCTATGCTAAATTGTAAGGAAAAATGTCTTGATTGGTCTGAGGAGGTTAACCCGAAAGTAATCGCTGCCACAATCAGCTCGTCGTCTGCCATGTTTGCCAAACCGGAATATACTAGCACGTTCGCCAAGCCTGTGGATGCCGCGTTTGTTTTGGGTGGTTGTGGTCAGTGTTTGGCACGTATTTGGTGTTGGCCACTGTTTGTGGCAAACACCAAGCGTGTGGAGGCGGCTTTAGAATTTGTAGTTCTACGATATGACATTTAGCTCACCATGCTTTCCTTCACCAATTTGAAGGCAGTGGTAAAGAAATAAATTGAAGGTTTGAAAATCTAAAGGATCAAAAATTCAAAAATCAATATTATTTGCCTAACTTAACAGTATTCAAAAATCAAAAACCCGACTGCTTAAAAAGCGAACTAAATGGATGTAAACAAGAAGAAAATCTTGCTGTGCAGTCGGAGTTTACATATTCGCGAGCTGGCTGACCAAAACCAGATGTATCCTCCGACTGCACAGCAAGATTTTCTTCTTGTTTACATCCTTTTAGTTCGCTTTTTAAGCAGTCGGGTTTTTTGATTTTATTAACTTTTTTTATTTACAACTTTTTAGTTATACTTTTCGAATGATTTTAAACATATAAGTGGTATATATTTTTGTAATCACATCTAAAAACCCTTCATTTTGATACACCACTCGATGGGTTTCGAAGAAAAAAAAATTACAGCTCCTACAATATGACGTCCAAAATCCGCAATGTTTATTTTTTTACAACAGCACTTATCTAAGAACACATGGGCGGCCAAGACCTAACTAACGATGTCTTAATTATAAAAATCCGTCAAGTGGTTTGTAAGATACGAGGTAATAAAGAATATTACATACATACAAACATACAAGATACGCGCGAAAAACATAACCCTTTCCTTGCAGCCGGGTAAAAACAATCAAGAGGTTCTTACCTTATATTTTTGAAAAACAAAGATAAAATAAGCTAACGCCGTAAGTGGCAAAGTATTTGCGCCCCTCTGTTTTTGTTACATCTTAAAATTTGGACTTAGATCCTTTAGACATTCAACTCTTCAATTTAAAACAGTAACACATGTTCCTGGTTGGTCAAAACCTTCAACTACTAACTAAGTCGGGGCCGTAACCACTGAGCCAACACTGCTACATATCATATAGATTTGCTGAAAAGTTATATCATTTAAAATATTTGTGCAGGCAAGGTGTCCAAATTCCGTCATCTAAAGGGAACTCCGGGTCACAAGTCGACCCAAGTGGAAAACATCAAGAATATTAGTAGACAGATTTCCGGCGAATGCAACGGTTTCTATGGTAAGTTTTAAATTAAATTACTTTGCTTGATCCTATTACTGTCCTACTACCTTATTATAAGTAGACCGTTGCTTGGGTTGGGTCCTACTTACAAAATCTTTGGAAAATCTGTGTATATGTGGTCAGTCAACATTGACAGTTTATACCAAAGCTAGTACACTAATCCGTTCACTCGATGAATGAAGTCAATCGACATTGCACAATCGACATCTATGTTATGCTCTAAATAGACCCGTTGAATTTAACCTGCACACTAAGTTTAAAATCACTGTTTAGATGTAGTTTTTTTGCAACTGCATCGTTATTGCTAACCAACTGCCGTAGACACTTGCATTCAACTTGCAGTTTGCATGCAGCCTATCTGGTTAGAGCCCAACACTACATAGGAAGATGGCTGGAGACTGCAAAACGCACAGAAAAGTGGAATGCCGTGGACTAGGCTTTTACCCAAAAGGGGACCTCTTATACAAATTTGAAAAATTTATAGCAATATTATTTTTAGCGGACGCCTCTCGGTTTCACCCGCGCAGATTCCGTTCCCGTGTGACAACAGGTATAAAAAGTAGCCTATGTCACCCGGGGATAGTGTAGCTTCCCAACAATGAAAGAATTTTTGAAATGCCCAGTAGTTTTAAGTTTGTACAAAAATACAAATCTTTCCTCTTTATAATATTAAGTATAGATTTAATCAAGTCTTATAATTATTATTTAATAACAATTGTCAATTATTGCTAAATTAATTATATGTTTTATGATGTACTCATTGATTGTTTGCATGAAATTAAATAAAGCTTTTTTATTTATTTACTATAATGTAACCCCTCAGCCAACGGCATCCGCTGCGCCGTCCCTCTCTCCGGGGGCGGAGGCCGCGTGGGCATCGTGGAGCTGCCGGTGGGCGCCACCAGCGTGTCCGTGGCGCCCCCCGGACACCCCAGCTCTACCAGAGTAGCAGCCCTGCTGCACCCCGCGCCGCTGCAGGACTGGGCCTGGGACCCCTTCCGCCCCGAGCGCCTGCTGGTGGCCTGCGACGACGGACAGGTGCGCGAGTGGATCATACCGGAGGGAGGTCAGTCTACATAACTATTGCCACCAGCGTGTCCGTGGCGCCCCCCGGACACCCCAGCTCTACCAGAGTAGCAGCCCTGCTGCACCCCGCGCCGCTGCAGGACTGGGCCTGGGACCCCTTCCGCCCCGAGCGCCTGCTGGTGGCCTGCGACGACGGACAGGTGCGCGAGTGGATCATACCGGAGGGAGGTCAGTCTACATAACTATTGCCACCAGCGTGTCCGTGGCGCCCCCCGGACACCCCAGCTCTACCAGAGTAGCAGCCCTGCTGCACCCCGCGCCGCTGCAGGACTGGGCCTGGGACCCCTTCCGCCCCGAGCGCCTGCTGGTGGCCTGCGACGACGGACAGGTGCGCGAGTGGATCATACCGGAGGGAGGTCAGTCTACATAACTATTGCCACCAGCGTGTCCGTGGCGCCCCCCGGACACCCCAGCTCTACCAGAGTAGCAGCCCTGCTGCACCCCGCGCCGCTGCAGGACTGGGCCTGGGACCCCTTCCGCCCCGAGCGCCTGCTGGTGGCCTGCGACGACGGACAGGTGCGCGAGTGGATCATACCGGAGGGAGGTCAGTCTACATAACTATTGCCACCAGCGTGTCCGTGGCGCCCCCCGGACACCCCAGCTCTACCAGAGTAGCAGCCCTGCTGCACCCCGCGCCGCTGCAGGACTGGGCCTGGGACCCCTTCCGCCCCGAGCGCCTGCTGGTGGCCTGCGACGACGGACAGGTGCGCGAGTGGATCATACCGGAGGGAGGTCAGTCTACATAACTATTGCCACCAGCGTGTCCGTGGCGCCCCCCGGACACCCCAGCAGCACCTGCGTATTAAAACATAAAACGTAAAAAGTATGAAATTATTTGCCAAGTAATTTATCCGGAACTGTTATGTGGTGAAAAAGGCATTAAGATATAATAATTCTATACTTTACCTTATAATCTGCCACGTTGTCGTTTTCTTCCTTTGCGATCCTTTCGAAAAATGTCGATCCAAAGTAGCCGTAGTACCAGAAAGGGGTTGCGCTCGAGACCCGAACTCCATTTGACAGAATTTATCTAATTCGGATATAACTCGGAACTCAAATTGGGTGCCGGAACTGATACAGTACGGAATCGCTCTTGTGTACTAGGTTCTAGAAAGGGGTTTCGCCCTAGACCCGAACTCCATTTGACCAAATTCAGAACTTATCCAATTCGGATATAAATCGGAACTCAAATTGGGTTCCGGAACTGATACAGTACGGAACCGCTCTTGTGTACTTGGTACTAGAAAGGGGTTGCGCCCTAGACCCAACCGAACTCTATTTGACCGAATTCAGAACTTATCCAATTCGGATATAACTCGGAACTCAAATTGGGTTCCGGAACTGATACAGTACGGAACCGCTCTTGTGTACTAGGTACTAGAAAGGGATTGCAAACTAGACCCGAACTTCGTTTGACCGAATTCAGAACATATCCAGCTCGATAAAACACGGCACTCAAATTGGTATCTGGGACCGATACAGTGCGTCACCACTCTTGCAGTTACTTTAAAACATCAGCTGCCGCGAATTTACTGCCGACGCACTGTCTTACTCGTAAAAACATCCATACTATTCAAATATTTATTTCGGTAACCTCTTACATAATTATGAATTCGTCCACCAGGCCTACAAGAATCAACGAACGAGCCAGCCCGTACATTCTCGGCGCACCCCGACAAGATCTACATCATCCGCTTCCACCCGACGGCTTCCGACGTTCTCACCACAGCGGCGCACGACCTCAACGTTAAGATCTGGGACCTTAGCCCGGAGAACCCCGTGGCTTCCATAGTACTGACTGGCCATACCGACCAGATATTTGCGCTGGACTGGTCGCCATGTGGGGAGTATCTCGCGACTGTCTGCAAAGATGGACTTATTAGGGTGAGTTCTATTATTTAACATAGGTACTGCACACAACCCATAGCCATGATGGCCAGGACCATGAATCGTCGCACGAGCGGCTGTAAAAGCTCCGACCATGAAAAATTTCCACGCTGTGCACATTACCTAAGATTGGGACTTATCTGAAGGTCCAATTTTTTTTAACACGCTTTTATTAGCTTGGTATGTATCTATGTATCAATGTAACGGAATCTTTGAACGTGATTTTCACCCCCTTAAAAACGTGGGATTGATTTGAAACTTTGCACACTTATCAAGGACCGATGACAATGCAATAATTGAGTCAAAGTCAAAGCCAAAGTCAAATATGTTTATTCAACTTGGTTCAAATTTACAAGTAATGAAAGTTGATTCCACCGTGCGCGTTTAAATAGTTTGTCCCATTAGCCTTACCAAGATCTTCAGAATTAGCGACTTTTTAGTTCAATTTACCATTAAAGCGTGTTTTTTAGTTTTTAGAACTACAATTTATTTAGTTATGTTTTATAATACAAGCCAATACTGCCGCGGAAAATCCTCTGCCAAGCCCTTCCAGGAATTTTTCTCCTGCGACTTCTCGGACCTGTTTCCAGGACAGTATTAGCTAACAAAAACATAGTGGCTTCCCGCGTCCGTCGACTTCAATATTAGGAATTATATATATCTATGAGAGGAGAGAGCAGTGGTGGCCCAGTGGTGGTATATTATCGGCCGCGACTTACAAGTTGTTGGTCGAGGGTTCGAGCCCAGGCAGGCACTTTACTTTGTGTAAATTATTTCATCACCACTGCTCTCAAAACGGTGAAGGAAATCATCGTGAGGAAACCGGCATGTCCTAGAACCAAAAATTCGAAGACATGTGACATCCACCAACACGCATTGGGCCCGCGGGGTGGATAACGGCCCATTCCCTCTCACAGAGAGGAGGCCTGTGTCCCAGCAGTGGGAACATTAATAGGCTGATGATGATGATATATATCTATTGTAAAAGAGATGTGTAACTTAATTTTTTGGTGTACAATAAAGTATATTCTATTCTATTCTATTAGGGTATCCGAACGGTCCAAACGGAGCTCTACTGCAGTCACTCACGTGTCCGTCTATCTGTCGTCTGTCACACATTTTGTTCCGAAGAATTTATTAACTTCTCATTTTTTTTACTTGAAATTTGGTGATAATGTTTATTATTACGTATATTTTACTACCATATCATCATCATCTTCCTGCCCTTATCCGACGATACTTGGGGTCAGCGCAACACCCTTCCTCTTCCTCTCCATCCATCCACATTTATATTTTTAACTCTTTTAGTAACATGCGTTTCATTCCTCCTCATCACATGACCATACCAGAATAAACGGTTTCCTTTCAACTTTTCTGTCAATGGCACCACTTTTAAACTTGCTCTAATATATTCATTTCTCTCTTAATCCATTCTCGTCACGCCGCACATCCATCTCAACATTCTCATCTCTGCTACATGCAATCTCTTTTTCCATTACCTTGTCTATTATGTAAGACATTGCCTAAGAAATTCGTTTTGAAATATGAACATGATACAAGATTATAAAATTAAAATTACATAATAATAGCAACTAAATGACTTGTATGGAGTTAAGTTTTAGTTTTGATATCATTATGTAACTGGCAGAATGATACTGAACCTGTTACCTCTTGTCAAAGCGCGCGTTGATTGTGTGTATATATATAGTCTGTGGTTTTTAGTCTGAACGTTTCTAATAAATTGTTGTTGGAACTTATTTGCATTTAATTATGTAATCTCATCAGGTAGTGGAAAAAGAATCGTTCGTTTCTCGCATAAAAAGTCTTTATTTCGCATGTAGCTTTCGACGTTCGCCTTCGACTCACGTTGAAATTGGCTACATCACTCGTGTTAAAATCTCGACTTTTTATTCTCGGCTTTTTATGCTCGACACGACATGTACTATTTCATCCATCTTTTTCACTGCCCAACATTCTGATCCATACAGTATGACACGTCTATTCACGGACTTGTAGATTTCCCCCCTTTAATTGAGGTTTTCATCCGTGGGTCACAGGTTGTTCCAGACTTAGATTCCAAAATGTTTTTTGATGTGCGAAGTCCGACATGCACTTGGCCAGGTTTTTTTGTTTCTCGTCTAACTTCTTCTGAACTACGCAATAAATGTTGATATGTATGGTTTTCATTTTCACTAGTAGAAAATGCGATAAATGAGAAGGTTTTTGTATAGTTTGTCGGGTAGCTAGAAATGAATAAAATAATTTCCTCCCAGGTATACTGCCCGCGCACGTCGCGCACGCCCACGCACAGCGGGCCGGGCCCGGCCGGCAGCCGCGGCGCGCGCGTGGTGTGGGCGCTCAACGGCACGCACCTCGTCGTCACCGGCTTCGACAAGTAAGCTAACATCAACATCCGGCTAGTAAAGTTCTTGCCAAACTTCCTGCCGGCCTGAAGTTGGCTACAATGGCTGCGCAGTAGTAAAATTTTATACAAAAACAGCACCGTTTCGTGCCTTGCGCATCGGAAAGCCAACTTCAGGGCGGCCCAGAAGTTTGGCGAGAACTATACACTTGCTTAACAGACCACGTGAATGTCGGAAACTAACCCCAAAACTCTATACTTGGGACTTTTATGGACGACCAGTGAAGATAAACTCATAATTTCAAGTAACTACACTATCAAGAGCCGCTGATCTCGTAGGTGGACACCGAACTCCCGCGAACCACGAGTGGGCCGCGAGAGACCAAATTTTGCAATAAGTTGAGGCAAATTGAAGCGATTGTGAATTGCTTAAATGTCATATTTGTATACAATTATTGAATAATAATAGTATAAGTTGACTGAAAATTTGTTTTTAGTCCATCAGGTAGATTAATAAAGCACGTTTTTCTTTTGACACGTAAACATAAAGTGACCACGATACAATACGTTGAAATATCGTGTGACGTCACGATGTGCTATACTTTATACTGACAAAGTGACGTCACAAGCCCCCACTCCTGAACTTTAATGCGCTTTATATTTTTCAATATTTATTTATTTGATAAATAAAAAATACGTGTCCAATATTATTTGATAATCTTACTGATGGACTAAATATAATAATAATTCCAAGCAACCAAACTGTGCGGAAAGTGTCACTTTTTTCACTAGTGCTTTTTACTTTCCTGTACCTTTTAAATTTTTAACTCCAACGTCAGCCCGCCGCATAGAGTTTTTATTATTTGAGAAAAGTTTTAAAAATTAGTTAAGTACAGATTATCATTCATATAAAAGGTAAAACAAAACTAATACTTCATTTAAGGCGTTTTTAATTAGTCTAGATTTAGATTTTGATCAATAAATTAATTTTAAATATTCATTAAATATGTTTGGCAGAATGAATATTTTGCTCGTGCCTTTTTGCGTTACGACGTGACAGCTGCGCAGTAGATATGCCTGAGTTAATCTGTGGATATGCTGAGCGCCCTTGAATAAGCGCCATTTTATTAATTTCTTGCTTGGTTCAGATATATTTTTTATTTCCTCGCACAATGCATAGTAAAATTTTGTATAATACACGTGCGTAAGATGATTTCCGACTCGTGTCGATTTATCCACTCATCGGATATCACCTACTTTCCGCACTTGTAGCATAAATAACTATTTATACCCAAGAAATATCCCTATTGAAGCCGTTCGTTAAGCAAATAACTGCTTCTAGATCGCCCCAACATTTTATCATTTCAAGAGAAGACTCTTGAAATGATAAAATGTGCTACAACGCGGCTTCGTCGGTTGAAATCGTACATTATTGTATTGTTTTATGGCCTTAAATTAGATACCCATTACTGCCTATTTTCTCTATTTACCTTACCTTACATGAACACCGTGTCAATGCTTATTGCAATACTATTGACAGAGTATCAGAGCGTCAGATCCTGCTATACAAGGCTAGCGACCTGTCCGCGCCCGTGTGCACGGTGGGGCTGGACGTGTCGCCCGCCATACTGCAGACTCACCTCGACCACGATTCCGGCACGCTGTTCCTGACCGGCCGGGTGAGTAAACACGCAGAACATGTGTGCTTCGGGCATCTTCGTGTTGCCGAATTGGCACGAACTGAGGCTCTTTAGTTAAGATAATCTACCAACGAAAGCGTCGCCATAGCGATTGGAAAAAAAATGCTTTCACGTATAAGTATGCGTATGTGTAGGTATTTCATTTATTGTGATGTTTTGTTGTGTTTGTGTGTGTGGTGTGTTGTTGTAATCCCAAGGGCTATCAAAATGTCATATGATCGATACCTTACAGTTTTGGCATTTCGACCTTCGCCATTCGCTGATATAATAAAACTTTGTCTAAAGTCTCTGGTACTATTGTTATATTAATTGAGTCCACAGATGAAACAATTTTTTTTTTTTTAAACCAAATCGGTTTTGCAAACTATTATTTGTAATGTAGTAACGTAATTGAGCCGAAACTTTAAAACTTTAACGTTTAAAACTAAATAAGAAACCAATTTCTTAATGTCCCTCGGCAATCATCGCATTTCCGAATACAAAAGAATGCCAATTTCCATGTCCATCAATGGTTAGATTTATCGTGTATTTATATATGAATATAATTTATAATTTTTATAATATTTATTTATTTATATATGAATTCAGAACGAAATACTTTATTGTTATTTTGTTTTGATTTCCGTTTGAACTATATAGAGCTGTAAAACTACCGCAGCAGCTTTCCTCTCATTTTTTATATAAATTTATTTCCAAGTTGATTGACGAAACACGAAGTTTGCCGAGAGACATTAAAAAAATTGTTGTACTGTACCAACTAGTCGAGAAAGCCGTCTATCCGGACACATTAATAGTCAGAGACTTGTCTTTTTTTTATTAACGATAGGCTCGCGTTTGACCACTATCTCACATGATAGTAAGCGAAAACGTGGTCGACGGTGAAGCACGCTTGCCTAGAAGTAACCTATCCACTTTTCAAGAACCCTAGGTTGTAGCTAACGGGGAACACAGACTCCGGCAGGGAATACCACTCCTTAGCTGTACGCACAATGAAATTATTCCCAAAACGCTTGTGCATATGGGAGGGATGTCCACCATGTACCGATGTCGCATTGCTGTACGTCTTGTTGTTTGAAGATGGAAAGAGCTAGGCGGAATCAAATTGTGCAGTGGAACTGCACACCCCCCGAAATGGAACCGATAAAAGTCTGCCCATTTCAAGCACTAATAATGTTTCCAGGGTGACTCCACAATGTACTGCTACGAGGTGACGAGCGAGGCGCCGCACCTGTGCGCACTGTCGCACCACCGCTCGCCCACACTGCACCAGGGCATCGCTTACTTGCAGAAAAATCTAGTCGCCGTTGAGAAGGTACGCCGAATTTTGGATGAATAATAATATCAATAATACTTTAACCCTCTTACTAATAAACACAGAATAAAGTTATACCAAGTATAAACCTATAAAAATTTATGGTTATTCCTTTGTTATTCCTGGTATAACTTTGTTTTTTTTTACAATGAAAACTTACTATAAACAAAAAGTTACAACTACACTTTCGAGCAAAACTTGTACAGGCATTCTATTTTAAACTTAAATTGCAGATATTATTAGAAAATAAAGTTTATAATCGAATAATACTGTGTGTGTTCTGAAGAACGACAATTTCTTCTTATAAACATATACTAGTCAGCGAATGTACACAAGTAATCGGCGAATTAGCAAATGCTTGTTCAAGTAAAATCTCAAACAATACATATCATGTGGCTATGCTCGTACATAAGTAAAGAAAGTAGTTTCGGATGAAGCGTCAGAAACTGTCGAATATACCGACTTTGTGCAAACGTTTTTAATTGTTTCTAACAAGAACTTAACGTTCTTTAAAAGCGAATAGGTACAGTTTTATTTGATTAAATACATTATTTTCTAATAACTGCAATAGTTTAAAATAGGGTGACTGTGCGATATTTTTGCTCTCAAGTATATATTGTCAATTTAGTTGCTATTTATATAATATTTTTCAATACAGTTGTTAAACATGGCGTACTTTCAGAGGCTATAATTATGATTCGAAAGTTAAATCTTACGCATAGGCATCTTTCTGTTACGCGGTCGTGACTTTTGTTTACGAGCTCGATCATTATGTTTGCAATTTAGTTTTAAATTTATAAGTCAATTTAAAAAAGTTTAGTAGCAAGGAGTTTTCAAACATAGAAAAAATGGGATAGATTTTCTACGAGGAAAAATGAATGATTGCGTACATTTTAGCATTGAATTCTCAAAAGTTTTTTAAATGGTTGTTTAATATATTTAATTACCAGTTTTAATTTAATTATTTTCACATCAACATTTGCCAAAAATCGAATAGGCTGTATAGGCTGTTTTCGTTGAAAAAAAAATATGTCCAGTTGCAAAAACGCGCCATAAGTCATTTTAAAAAAGTTTAGTAGCAAGGAGTTTTCATACATAGAATAAAATGGGATACGATTTTATACGAGGAAAAATTAATGATTCCGTACGTTTTAGCATTGAATTCTCATTTTTTTTTAAATAGTTGTTTAATATATTTAATTACCAGTTTTAAGTTAATTATTTTCACATCAACGTTTGTCAAAAATCGAATAGGCTGTATAGGCTGTTTTCTTTGTAAAAAAATATGTCCAGTTGCAAAAACGCGCCATGTTGAAATTTTCATTTTTTGTGAATAAAAAAATCTAATTCTTTGATTTGTTTTTACTGTTTCTCACAACTGTATTGAAAAACGTCGTGTGATACACGGGTGTGTAGGTTATTGCAAACTCGTGTCATTAAAAACCCTCGCCTACGGCTCGGGCTTGTTAATGACAGCTCGTTTGCAATAACCTACTTTCCACCCTTGTATCACAATGTACTATTTCATATGGCAGGCTTATTATTGATGTGATTTATAAAATCCATTCATAAACTCACTTTTTGAACATTATAGATTCTAAAGGCCCAGTCCCATTGAGAGCAATTAACTAGTAGTTTTGTAGTTCACGAAGAGCTACGCTGCAATTAGGTCTACAAGGGTAGACAGGAATTGTAATATTAGCTCGTTAATTAAAAGCACGTTAACACGTTAACGTTTAATTTTGCACACCGCAAAAAATGCGACAAGCTGGTTTTCGACATAGGGAGGAGTACAAACAGCAAGGGAAAGAATTGGACTGTAATTGGCAGTTTGCACAAAGATTAGGAACATTGCACAGTACTTTGAATCTTCAGGCTCTGGCACAACGAGGCACGAATTGCGCGTGCAACACGAAACGACCGAATTGGCAGTTTCTTCTGCCCTCAGTTCAAATATGTTGACAAGATGAAGCTTTCTCGCTCACATCCGTTGCGAAGGCACTGTGCAAGAATGGAAAGGAGAGAGTGATTGAACACCAGCTTACTATTGCCTTCCACCCGCACAAACACTACCTGTAACCGAAATCAGCGCAAACATAGGAAAAAATTTGCTAATAGCTCTGGATTGGACTGGATCCTTAATTATAAATAATTAGGGCACTGTAAATGTGTGTTCTGCCCAATAGTCGTTTTAGCGACAAATATTCACACAAGGACTTGTTTCAGGTGGAGTTCGCGCGAGCTCTACGACTCACCAATGGAACCATCGAGCCCCTTTCCTTCACCGTACCCAGAATAAAGGTATGTTTGTGTTGTTATTGATGAAATTCTTGTTTCTTAAAATATTGTTTTTAAAATTTTTATAAAGTCATCACGCCAAAATATTGATGAGTAAAAAAGGTATTTTTGTTGTTTGATTTAAAGATCACTATCTCTCTCATTGTAAACTTCTGCTATGTAACTTTTGTCCTGTAAGTACAGTACAACTATTTTCTTAATGTCCCTCGGCAAACTTCGTGTTTCGTCAGTCGTCGGATTTCTATCAGTTGCCCTTTGCACTCGGTGCAGACCGGACGCTCTCAATCAACTTGGAAGTCTGATAGATATCCGACGATTGATGAAACACGAAGTTTGCCGAGGGACATTAAGAAAATAGTTGTACTGTACTACGCTCTACTTGTGTAGTTTGAATGTTAGAATGCCAATGTGATAGGGATGTTTCCTGGGTAGAAAACAGATTTTTCTATTTAGTCCGTCACTAAGATTATCAAATAATATTGGACACGTATATGTTGCTTTACCAAATCAATAAAAAATTACAAAGTTAAAGCGAACCAAATTTTAGGAGTGGGGTCTTGTGACGTAACTAAGGCAGTATAATGTGTACTAGCAGCGTGACGTTTCACGATATTTAAACGCATTATATCGTCGTCACTTTATTTTTACGTGTTAAAAGAAAAATGCGTGCCCAATATTTTTTATTAATCTACCTGACGGACAAAAAACTAATTTTCAATACAGTTGTTAAACATGGCGTACTTTCAGAGGCTACAATTATGATTCGAAAGTTAAATCTTACGCATAGGCATCTTTCTGTTACGCGGTCGTGACTTTTGTTTACGAGCTCGATCATTATGTTTGCAGTTTAGTTTTAAATTTATAAGTCAATTTAAAAAAGTTCAGTAGCAAGGAGTTTTCAAACATAGAATAAAATGGAATAGATTTTCTAAGAGGAAAAATGAATGATTCCGTACGTTTTAGCATTGAATTCTCAAAAGTCTTATAAATGGTTGTTTAATATATTTAATTACCAGTTTTAATTTAATTATTTTCACATCAACATTTGTCAAAAATCGAATAGGCTGTATAGCTGTATAGGCTGATATCGTTGTAAAAAAATAAGTCCAGTTGCAAAAACGCACCATAAGTCAATTTAAAAAAGTTTAGTAGCAAGGAGTTTTCATACATAGAATAAAATGGGATACGATTTTATACGAGGAAAAATTAATGATTTTGTACGTTTTAGCATTGAATTTACAATTTTTTTTTTAAGTTGTTTAATTAACAGTTTTAAGTTAATTATTTTCACATTAACGTTTGTCACAAAAATCTAATAGGCTGTATAGGCTGTTTTCTTTGTAAAAAAATATGTCCAGTTGCAAAACCGCCATATTGAAAATTTTATTTTTTGTGAATAAACAAATCTAATTCTTTGATTTGTTTTTACTGTTTCTCACAACTGTATTGAAAAACGTCGTGTGATACACGGGTGTGTAGGTTATTGCAAACTCGTGTCATTAAAAACCCTCGCCTTCGGCTCGGGCTTGTTAATGTCAGCTCGTTTGCAATAACCTACTTCCCACCCTTGTATCACAATGTACTATTTCAGTAAACTACCCTATTGATATTGCGTCTGGCGGCGTTACGATATGTCTAGCAACTTCACGATGTGTCTGGCGACGTCACGATATGTTTAGCGACACCACGATGCGTCTGGCGGCGTCACGATATGTCTAGCAACATCACGATGCGTCTGGCCGCGTCACGATATGTTTAGCGACTTCACGATGCGTCTGGCGGCGTCACGATATATCCAGCGACTTTAAGATGCGTCTGGCGGCGTTACGATTTGTCTAGCAACTTCACGATGCGTCTGGCGGCGTCACGATATGTCTAGCAATTTCACGATGCGTCTGGCGGCGTCACGATATGTTTATCGACTTCACGATTCGTCTGGCGGCGTTACGATTTGTCTAGCAACTTCACGATGTGTCTGGCGGCGGCGTCACGATATGTCTAGCAATTTCACGATGCGTCTGGCGGCGTCACGATATGTTTATCGACTTCACGATGCGTCTGGCGGCGTCACGATATGTCCAGCGACTTCACGAAGTGTCTGGCGACGTCACGATAAGCTTAGCGACTCCACGATGCGTCTGGCGGCGTCACGATATGTTTATCGACATCACGATGCGTCTGGCGGCGTCACGATATGTTTAGCGACTTCACGATGCGTCTGGCGGCGTCACGATATATCCAGCGACTTCTCGATGCGTCTGGCGGCGTTACGATATGTCTAGCAACTTCACGATGCGTCTGGCGGCGTCACGATATGTCTAGCATTTTCACGATGCGTCTGGCGGCGTCACGATATGTTTATCGACATCACGATGCGTCTGGCGGCGTCACGATATGTCTAGCAACATCACGATGCGTTTGGCGGCGTCACGATATGTTTAGCGACTTCACGATGCGTCTGGCGGCGTCACGATATATCCAGCGACTTCTCGATGCGTCTGGCGGCGTTACGATATGTCTAGCAACTTCACGATGCGTCTGGCGGCGTCACGATATGTCTAGCATTTTCACGATGCGTCTGGCGGCGTCACGATATGTTTATCGACATCACGATGCGTCTGGCGGCGTCACGATATGTTTATCGACATCACGATGCGTCTGGCGGCGTCACGATATGTCTAGCAACTTCACGATGCGTCTGGCGGCGTCGCGATATGTCTAGCAACTTCACGATGCCTCTGGCGGCGTCACGATATTTTTATCGACTTCACGATGCGTCTGGCGGCGTCACGATATGTCCAGCGACTTCACGATGCGTCTGGCGGCGTTACGATATGTCTAGCAACTTCACGATGTGTCTGGCGGCGTCACGATATGTCTCGAGACTTTATGATGCGTCTCGCTCGCAGCGTTGTAAAGTTTACCGCAAAGCGCCACTGCGTACTGGTCTCTTGAAACGCCATCACCTTAATGCTGTATGATTATTTGTGCAGAGCGAGTTGTTCCAAGATGACCTGTTCCCCCCGACGCTGGTGACGTGGCAGGCGTGGCTCAGCGGCGCCGACTGGCTCGCGGGCGCGTCGGTATCGCCCCACATTGTGAGCCTGCAGCCGCCCGGCATGGAACCTCGTAAGTACAACACGACCTGTTCCCACCGATGTCTCATATATACTCATTTCAGCTGCTTGTATTTACCTATCCCCCTTTGTGGCCAAACATTCTTACCATACCACCTCTTATAACCTGATCCTACAACAAAGAGCTCCCTCTCCCCGCAGTGTCGGCGCACACGGCGGCGTCGCCGGTGTCGCGCGATTCTCGCGACAAGTCGCAATCGCAGAAGCCCAAACCTGACCTCATCAAGTCGCACGTACCGCACGCACCGCAAGACCCCAAGGCTAAGGAGGACAGCGTAAGTATTTTTTTTTCTACAAATATTTATTTCCATACAAAAAATCAGAAGCTATTTAGCTCCGTGCATTGTCAAAACCAAACGTGTATGCAAAATGTCATCTTAAGGCTGTACCCTGACCAAAAAATCAGCATGAGATATGAGCATTCCTATTGGCCTAGCGGCACTGTTGGCGCATGAATTACGGTAGTGAATACGCCCAGATTTTAAAATAAAATCTTTATAAAATCGAATATTGGTGTTTTGAAAAAAATTAAACTTACAAAATGTTCGTTATCAAATTGTCTATCCATTAGTGTTAGTACAAAAAATAATTAATGAACATCTTACTAGGAGATGCATGCTATCAATAATTATTACTCATTTTTATGTTGTTGTTGGAAGGAGATTAGTGATACTTAAAAAAAAGTGTACTACCATTTTAGAATCAACATTATGTAGAAATTTTATGTATTTTTATTAATTGATATTTCTTTTTAAATAAAGAGAAGATAGCTCTTAAAAACTGCACAAAAACGACTAGCGCGGCGTTTTGCTCGGGGAGGCGCCTTAATCGGTTGAGTATAACTGCTTTAAAATTCAGTTGCAAGATTTGACCCGAACATACATACATGCATTGTAAGCTAATAAAAAGCTTGTAAAAAAGAAAGCCATTCAAATTAAAATGGAATATGGCCAAGAGCCCATATTCCATTTTAATTGAGGTTGGCGCAACACGTCGCTTGGCATTTTGTATGAAACGAGCTTATCGTCCCGTTCCGTCCGAAAAAAAAACACGTTATGTATGCAGCTTAAGCCCGGTAACTCTCTATATCCGATCCGTGTCCGTGAAATTTCGGTTCCCTAGTAGCCGTAGTACTTCTTTTAGTGAAGGTTACGCACTACATCCGAACTGGCCGTCATAATCTGTCATAACTCAGAACAACTCGGAACGGAAATCACGGACACTGACGTGTAGTGCGTAACCGCCCTTAGTTAATTCTTGCATTTCTTGCACACAGTTCATCCCTCGTTTCTGTAAATTTTCCATACTAAGCCGTCCACAATCATGGTCGAAACTGTCCTTACGATATTTTCCTCATTCATCCGCATCACATACCGATACAATGACTACAGGTATCTTTGCCACTTTTAAACAAAACTAACTTACTAATAAGCTCTTGTTAGCAATCGTAAGAGTGATCGCCATCTCGATATCCTGATGATTCTGAAAACATGCCATTGTTTACTTAAACAAGTAATAAAATGTATTGCATACTTTATTTTAAACTAGTTGATCGGACAGACGTTTCCCTCCCCGGGCCCGAACCCGATAGCAGCGCCACCTACCGTGCTAATTGTGAAACTTAACCATCTAGAAACCCACTCAAACACACAAAACATTTCCAAAATCCTTTTTCGACATTTGTGCTTCGCAACACATTTAGGCCTTTTTTTGTATATCGATTTAATTTAAGGTTATTGCTAATTTCTACTCTTTTCCCTTCCGATCCCACTAACCAGTACAATTTTCCACAGATAATGAAATCAATAAGCGCCAAAGTGCAAATAAATTTGAAACTGGAACAAGACAGCATGGAAGGAGTGGACGAAGCCGAATGGGAGCAGTGAGAGGTAACCCGACTAAATCAAGTGCAATTGAACAACCCTAGCTTGTAGTGTTATTTAGAGGCTCCCGTACTCGGTCGCGTTATATGCATCATCGACTGACCGCCCGTAATCAGGATTTGGAAGTACGAATAAAGATAGATATGGAAGAAAATATTCTGAAGATCTTCTATTGTTTGTGCTGGTTCTACACTTGGTGTATTTGTACAAGTATTCGCTTTATCTTGCTTAATGTAAAATGAACTTTATTTAAATAGACTTAAAAAAAGATTAAGATCGTCTACCATAATAATTACACTGCAATTCTTAACTTATTTAAAAGAATTTCCAAATATTTATTCGTACTGCCCAAACAAAACAGGTAAAGCCCCCTCGCAGATTAAAATTAACTTTTTATACCTAACAATAACTTGGGATTTCTAAATATTTTATAGGAATTTTGCCCGTCGATCCCATTTTTTACATTTTAATCTTAGATATCAAATAGTCGTGGTAATGTAGAGTACTAGAATAATATTATGTCGGCACATAAGTCCAATAATATGTACTGATTATAGTTTAAGTCATACGTCAGAATACAACATGATTTTTTATCGCCATGCAAAATTTTTCCAGGCAAAAGAAAAACCACAAAAAAAAATTGTTTTACCCTACATTTGTCGAGCTGTGCGAGCAAAATTGTACTGAACAGAATTTTTTTTTAAGGAGTTCATTTTTACATAAATTGTATTTTTGGTAGATACCAAATGTCTAGAAAAGTTTTGGATTGTCGTAAAAATATCAGGCAGTATATCGTAGGATTTGGAAAGAAGAACGATTTGTCGATCAGGTATTAAAAATAATTTGTTAATATCAATGAATTAAAAAATGCAGGTAATACGAGACTGGTTTCATTTAACTTAAAATGAACTGACACGAAATCAGTATTGCCCCAATGTTGATTGGGTATTGTAATATGGAAAAAGGATATTGGAATAACTTTATAACAAAAGGGAAAATATTGAATCCCTTGCAAAATGACTCTCATTTCCAAATTCAGACGATTCGAAATATCAAATTCAATGCTCACGGCCAGTCACATTTTCATCGCCGCACTGCTGAATAAATTATTTGCTGTTTAACGCTAACTCGTGATCTCATAGATTTTCGACCAAAACATAACCAACCATGCTCATTATATGCTCACTATAACGCGTTTCTTATTGACCCTACATTTGTTGTAATAAGGACTTCATATCATAAGGAACAAGTTCTCGAATGCTCAAAATTGCAATATAAATTGACGCAAATGGAGACCTCATCGCCGACTTGTCGTAAGCGAAATCTTTTCGAAAATGCATTTTATCCCCGAAAAAGTGAAATCTGTTCGAAATTTTAGTATATCGTTTAAGATGTACAAATCATTTTATATCTTAAACGATAGGCGTTTAAATTACCAAATAAAAGCAGATAGGAAATCGATTAATGAAATTTTAATTATAAAGGAAAATATTAAGCGCTATTCCTCTCTTGTAGATACTGACTGTATCTAGAATGTTCCTGTGCCCGACAGGGTCCATAATTGTTTCTGTAATTTATATTCACCACCTGTATGTACATTGTGGATGCAATAAATTTAATTTGAATTTGAAGTACAAAAGGGAAAAGGCAAAGGCATTTTCAAAAAAAAATATTTCGCTTAGTCGTAATAAGGGCTCGAAATCATTAGTTGACTATTGTCTCTGAACTAATCATATCGTTACTATTAGTATCGATTTAAATCAACTGTCGCATAAAGTTTTTATTAAACAAATAGGTGTCAGCGCAACATTCCTACATTTTGCCATAAAAAAAATGCATTTATTTATATCGCGTATTTACTTTATGTATGAAATAACAATAAATGATTGATTATACGTATGATTTGTATCTAATACTTGTATGTAAGGATGTGTAGGGTATTCTTATTTATTAGGGAACTGACATTTTACAATGTAACCGATATTATTCTATAGTCATCATTAATATTACTAGAAACTTGACCGACTTGTAGTTATTGTGAATCTTAAATTCTACAACAGAATATACCTCTATTTGCAACTGCACTCATAAATGTACTAAAAAGGGGTTCCCTAATTGAAATAGAATGACATGAGATCGAATAACACATGCTCGAAAACGTTAACTGGATAGTACTTGAAATCGATAAATTATGAGCGCGACAGTTCACTACCAATCTCGAATCCAGAGGCTCGAATCGTGGGCAACGCGAAGGCCCATTATCTTGAAACATCATTACTCGACCGACCATCTAATCGATGTTTTTTGTACCTATTATTTTTCCGACACCGACTTCGGACTTATTTTTTTTGGAAGTCGGTTAATTTTGTTGTTAAAAAGGAATTTTATTTATCTCTTTTTAGTTTTGGTACCTCAAATTTCCGATGATTCGAGCTTCTAGTTATTCGAGATTTTGATGCATCGAGGTAGTGAACTGTCGCGCTCATAATTTATCGATTTCAAGTACTATCGAGTAAACCTTTTCGAGCAAGTGTTATTCGATCTCATGTCATCTCATGTCATGTTGTTGATTTCAAGTAGGGAAACCACTAAAAAGTTATGGTACTTAATACAAGTAAGATTTGCAATGATTACCAAGTTAGTCTGGCAACACATCGAAGTCGAGGTAAGATTAATAAATAGCTACAGTAGTCACAGCGGATCTTTGTCTCTGAAGTTGGCTCTGCGAACCATTGCGCAAGAAACAGTTTGTCATCGAGTATACTGCATAGAGTAAGCGAGATAGAAAGATGCGACATACTTAGCGAGCGAAAGAGGCAGTTATACAATGCTATCTTCTATTTCAACATTGACACCAAAATAGCAACTGCGCAGGGTCTTTCAGAAAACTTCAAAGACACAAAGATCCACTTTGACAGCTATGTCATCTTTGAAAATATGACAGCGCTGTCAAATTCTTCCTTTGATAGAGGAATGGTGTATTTAAACATCGGTTAAAGTCACAAAATTTACTAAATGATCAAAACATTATGTAAAACTGAAAGATCATTAAATCAAATGCCTCGTCCTCGATGTGTCCCTATCTTTAGTCTTTGTATATGAAAAAAATATATCTGTAACGAAGGAAACGCGACTTAGTACCGCTAGTTGATGCCATAAACACATCACGTTTTGCTCAAAACGCCAAAGACTATGTTGTTCTTGTCAAAGTGTTGAAATTGTATTTAGTTTATATTTTATTTAAAAGCGTATAAGAGATGTGACAGTAACTGATACAGCGAAACTCAATAAGTCATCAGTCTAAAGTATTTATTTAAAGTCAAAATGAGACTGTTGGCGAAATTCTGTAAAGTTGCTCTGTAAAATACGTCTCAGTTCTTCCTCTAATACTGCAAAAGTATGTCTGTCTTTGCTGCAACTGACAGAACATTCTAGATTTTATACCTAGTATTAAATGGAATCTCATTTAAAAAAATATGTATTAAATATTCCCATTCAAAATTGAACTTTAAAGTCATGAAGTTAAAGCGCATCAATAGGCCTACAAGAGCGAGTATCACGAAACATTCTCTCGCTTGCACACACAAGTCTGAGCGAGACGAAAGTCAGGAATGTCGTACTCAAGCTTTCGTATTTTACTTAAATATTTACGAATAGGTGTAATTTTATTCACTAGTCAAAAAATATATACTTTAAATGGGAAGATTCTTAAAAAATATATTCAAAATGTATTACTTTATGGTTAATTTATGATTAAGATTTCTATGTATATTTTTAGTTTAGATTTTAAGCGGTTTGTTATCGGTGCGATTTTGATATCATTATGTAAGTATTACGTTCCCATATTAAACTTTATAAAGCGGACCAAATTAAACAAGATCATAAAATATAAACCAAAGCATCCTATATCTTTTGGAGTAAGGTGTCACGGATTGTTCAAAACATAGGTTTACGTGTTAGAAATCATGAACATTGTATTGAAATCTAATAAAATGTCTAGCGACCATGGATCACTCGTTGTTCAGTATTAAACATGAAATATTATAATTAAGCTAAGTATGATGGGTTGTTCTTATGACTCACTTACGCTAAGGTCGGCAGGGCGACTTCGACGGGCTGTCGAAGTCATCCAGTGTTGACGCCTCGGTTTGATATTGAAGTCAAACAAATTCGTCATCGAGCGACACGGACGCTTGTTAGCTGTAGGCAGCCCTCGCTTGAGAATCTCGCCTGCCTGCAAGCTTTCGGGTTCGTCGCCGAACTTTGGCAACTTCAGCAGTGACCTCAGTCGTCAGATGACTGGGTGTTCGGACAACTTCGAAAGCCCGCCGAAGTCGTTCTGTTGACCTAGTGTGAAGATCGCCTGGGTGACTTCGACCGAGCCTAAATCAAAGCGCCCGGTTGGTCGCATACAAAAAAAAAACAGAATATCACCGACAACAAACATACGCTACATACTATTGCACATTATATTCATATCAAATAAAATAAATCACCATATTATATCGTTTGTTTGTAAGAACGCACCTTTGGTAAAACAAGTATTAAACATAGATAGAACAAGATATGGCAAGAGAAAAATAAGTCTTACAGTATGGGTTGTGGTCTTAGTAACAGCGGGCACATAAACTGGGCGGGTATTCTATTGGGCTTTAATTTTAATAAGTATTTATACTATATTTTTTGTGATGACAACTTTATACATTTCTATACGACCTAACAAAACTTGAGTCTTCCTAACAATTGAAATAGTAAGTTGTATCACGGAAGAAATTTTTTAAATCGAGATTAACAAGAATTTTTTTCAACTCTAAACAACTTCCAATGAATTCTTTCGAAATGGTAAGTATACTGCGTTTTTCTATAATTTATTTAAATTCTTTTTCCCCTATTAATCTTTCTTTAGAACGTATTTGTACATTTTTATAATACCTACTTTAACTTGCCTGTTTAAACCTGTTTAAACCCGTTAATACCAAGAACCACACCTTATCTATTTCAGAATCGTTTTATTCATTCTACATTATTTGAAACAATTAAAACAAAAGTAAAATTTATTTGACGGTTTCTTATTGTTCAAGTTTCTAAGTCCTCAGCAATATTAATTTGTTAAGTTGAGCTTAAAATATTTGTTTACTTTTATACTCAACTTTGTTATCAAGATAGATAAATGAGTATAATTTAATAATAACATTTTCAGATTAGCATGAAATTAATGTTCATGAAAATATCATTTGATTTGTGTTCTTGGTCATATTTATTACGAGCTCGTAATACGAACTTAGTAAAGAAATCGTCAAATAAATTATTTTTTAAAGGAAAAACCTTACAAGCATTAATTTGCTCTCTAATTCCCTTACCAAAGTTGTGAAATGACAATAAATTTATTTTGTAACATAAGACCTTCCTTGTCACTTTAAAATTGTTTCGTCCAAAACATGAATGTATTTAATACGTAAAATTGCTACAAAATTGGGAATCCAGTGCCAATGTTTGCTCCTTTTTTGATTATTATGAAATCGGCGTTAGAAGTCTTGTTGAATCTTTTCCCTAATCCTTCTTTGATAACATTGACTGATTACCAAGAAACGTGTACCGAGGTGATTAAACCGTTCTGACAGATTACACTGACAGTTGCCGCCAAAACATCCGTCAATTTTATCAAAGGAGGTAACATGTAAAGTACTATGATCGCTGACGATACCCTCATTGTGTGAGTGCGTGTAATTTTTGTATTTTTGGATGTTGTAAACCTACAGATATCCCTAGCGTTAAGGCTCAATATTTGGAGATATTTTTATTATTTTGCATTTTTTTATTAAACTCTTGCTAAATTATTGGGTGTTTTATTTGTAAATTACTACACTTACCTACATGTACTCAGAATTTGGGTCTGGCTACTACATCAATCAACACACAGGGTGCCCCTTGCTTCATCTTCGCCTCTAGAAACAAATTTCTGGGAAAACCGTATCGATAATGACCTTTACTAATTAACCACAGACACGAACAGGCAATATAAAACCACACGCAATTTAGTTTCGGGAATTCAACTTCTAAACATACCTAAACGTAATGGCACTAGGGTTGCCAGATTGAAAGACCAAAACATCTGGAGAAAATTTGAAAATGTCGGGATTTTGAGGTTGTTGTCGGGAGAAATCTTACTTTTTATCTTAGTTACTAATATGATAAATGCGAAACTTTTGTTTGTTACTCAATCACATCTGAAAGGCTGAACGGATCTGGAAATTTGGCACAGAGTTAGATAGTAAAATCTTTCTTTGGGATAAGAAAACCCTTTTCACGCGGGCGAAGCAGGCGCGGTGGCGCGGCGTTGGCAGGATCTAGTAAATTATAATAATAATAGTTAAAAAAAGACTTAAATGTTGATGACACTGTGACACATTACTAAGTAATTTAGATAAGTACACTTAAGGTTACACTAGTTGACGGCACGAACTATTTTGTGCGCGGGGTTAATAGTAGTTTATGCAATGGTCATATAATAGGGGTTATTAAAACACGAGCGTGGGTTTATCACATGAGGCGAAGCTGAATATGATAATACTAACACGCGAGTGTTTTAATACCTAATCATATGCCGTTGCATACACTACTTTATCTTCACTCTTAAAATTTGAAATAAAACAAAAGTGAAACGAAAAAATATGTGGTATGGCGGGCAATTTAGATTCTCATTGCGCATGACAGCGCACCGCGCGCCTCCATAGACATGACACAAGTGTGCTATAAAAAATAAAAAGTTATTTTATGATGTAGTTGTTTGAAAATCGATGGAAAATGTTGGCCTGTAATGGTTTTTTTTTTTAATTTTACCTATCCACGAATATTAACTACATGTTTATACAATATTTTTTGAATTCATATTTGGAACATTACGTTGTGAGTGTAGATATAATGCATTTTATATCAACCGACAACACGTGCGGAAGAGATAGATGCTGTGATGAGCAGTAGGAAGCTAGTTCGCGTACGAATACACACTTTTGTAAATTTGTAGCGAAATGGATAATTTTAGATTTAGGACGAAGCCCAGCGCGCGAAATTTTATAATCAGACCTTTGGGGGTTAGTTCTGTATCATGAAAAAACGACTAAACGTATCTGTTCAAAATTAAATTATTTGCATTGTTGAACTACTAATCTATCCCTGTATGGTGGCCGTTTTGCAATTTTCCGTCTTATGGTATTTATTCGCGCCCAAAAATGCGTTAAAATTTGTGTCGAAATGTGGAACTTTCGACGCTCATAACTTTCAAATATTTTACTTTTTTGCTTCCATATTGGGCTAGATAATGATGAGACAAATTGATATCATTTTTTTTTTTGAACGTACATTGTCAAACAGTGGAATAATCCCTAGACTACGTTTGTATGGAAGAATTTTCGACTAGTGTACCCTTAACTTTTAGGTCGCCTCATGTATTTGACATTGGACTTAGACCTGTGCGCCGATGAAAAAATCATCGGCGGCGGGGGCCGGTCAAAAAGTCGGCGGCGGCGGCGTGTTTTCGGCGCGGCGAATTTTAATAAAACTATCTAGATTGTCGAATTATTTTATTATATAATCAGGTACAATAAGAAAAACAGGTTCAATTTAAAAAATCATATTAAAATAATTAACAAAAGACAATAACAGCAAAATAATAGTTATTTATGCTACAAGTGCGGAAAGTAGGTGATTTCCGATGAGTGGTATTTTATATTTTGATAAATCGACACGAGTCGGAAATCATCTTACGCACGTGTATCATACAACATTTTACTACGCATTGTGCGAGGAAATAAAAAAATATATATGAACCAAGCAAGTAATTAATAAAATGGCGCTTATTCAAGGGCGCTCAGCATATCCGCAGATTAACTAATAGTTCACAGTTCCTCGGGAATATCTACTGCGCATGCGCAAATAGCTGTCACGTCGTAACGCAAAAAGACACGAGCAAATTATTAATTCAGCCAAACATATTTAATGAATATTTAAAATTAATTTATTGATAAAAATCTAAATCAAGAGTAAACAAAAACGCCTTAAATGAAGTATTAGTTTTGTTTTACCTTTTATATGAATGATAATCTGTACTTAACTAATTTTTAAAACCATCTCAAATAATAAAAACTATGCGGCGGGCTGACGTTGGAGTTAAAAATTAAAAAAGTACAGGAAAGTAAAAAGCATTAGTAAAAAATAGTGACACTTTCCGCACAGTTTGGCTGCTTGGAAAACGCTCTTTTCGAGGACATGCTTTTAACTCACATATTTTTAATTCACGGCTGCTTTGCAACGGCTGTAATTGTCGTGAATATTAATATAATTTTGTCGACCCGTGTCCGACTTAAACGAGATTTTTTTGCCGTCACCGACAAACCGGCAAAATAATACACCCGCTCGCTAGGCGTGATCTATAACATTACTAACTTTTCATCATCTTTCAAAGTTTTAGATCTGAACACTAAGGTGAAGTTTATCGAGCATCTCTAAGGCTTTTGACAGGGTCTGGCACGAAAGCCTTATTTGTAAGCTTCCTTCATTCAATTACGTGTCCGACGCACGCGCTACTGGGCCTCAGATTCGTTCTCTCCGGGAGGCCATGGTTGTGCGCTTGAATATGTCCTTGAAGGCAGTCTCCGAATGGGGCGATGCCAATCTGGTCAGGTTCAATGCTGCTAAGACCCAGACTTGTCTTTTTTCCGCTAAAAGGAGCCAACTCCAAGCGGTTCCTGCTTTCTGAGGTGCATCATGAACTTCGACTTGGCGTTACGATGACATCGACCTTAAATTTTGGTCTATTCATCTAAGCTGGCTGGTGGTGAGACGGTACTTCACGCCAGAACAGTTGTTCAACTTGTATTCAAGAGCAAGTTCGATCATGCATGGAGTACTACTCTCATATCTGGGACGGATCTGCCATGTACCAGCTGGATGCACTTGGATCGATCGAAAAACGGGCCAAGAGGCTCATCGGCAATGAGATACTAATCAAGTTTAGGCTTCAGAGCCTTGAACATCAGAGCCGAGCTTTCTCTGCCTGTCGGTATTTTATCGGTTACATTTCGAGGAGTGTGCGATGGAAGTGCATGAACTAATTCCTCCTAGCTGGTTTCATCATCGGACTACAATATGCACGGCGATGCGTCATCGCTACATCGCCCATACGCACCAAAAGTTTTGGGGATAATTTTATTATGCGTACAGCCAAGGAGTGGCATTCCCTGCCGGAGTCTGTACTGCCTGATAGCTACAACCTGGGAGTCTTTAAGTCAAAAGTGAATAGGTTCCTTCTAGGCCAGCGTGCTGCATCATCGACCACATCATCGCTTACCATCAGGTGAGATAGTGGTCAAGCACGAGCCTATATATAATAATAATGCAGCATCGGCAAAGAACTGTGCCAGCGGGTAGGCGTTGCAGATTTATATATAGAGACTAGTATTTGCTTGGTGCGCGAGCTGCAAGCAGCTCGCGTGTTATTGTCCCTACACCTACCCTACACCTACCTTACACCTACCCTACACCTTCCCTACACCTACCCTACACCTACCCTACACCTACCCTACACCTACCCTACACCTTCCCTACACCTACCCTACACCTACCCTACACCTACCCTACACCTACCCTACACCTACCCTACACCTACCCTACACCTACCCTACACCTACCCTACACCTACCCTACACCTACCCTACACCTACCCTACACCTACCCTACACCTACCCTACACCTACCCTACACCTACCCTACACCTACCCTACACCTACCCTACACCTACCCTACACCTACCCTACACCTACCCTACACCTACCCTACACCTACCCTACACCTACCCTACACCTACCCTACACCTACCCTACACCTACCCTACACCTACCCTACACCTACCCTACACCTACCCTACACCTACCCTACACCTACCCTACACCTACCCTACACCTACCCTACACCTACCCTACACCTACCCTACACCTACCCTACACCTACCCTACACCTACCCTACACCTACCCTACACCTACCCTACACCTACCCTACACCTACCCTACACCTACCCTACACCTACCCTACACCTACCCTACACCTACCCTACACCTACCCTACACCTACCCTACACCTACCCTACACCTACCCTACACCTACCCTACACCTACCCTACACCTACCCTACACCTACCCTACACCTACCCTACACCTACCCTACACCTACCCTACACCTACCCTACACCTACCCTACACCTACCCTACACCTACCCTACACCTACCCTACACCTACCCTACACCTACCCTACACCTACCCTACACCTACCCTACACCTACCCTACACCTACCCTACACCTACCCTACACCTACCCTACACCTACCCTACACCTACCCTACACCTACCCTACACCTACCCTACACCTACCCTACACCTACCCTACACCTACCCTACACCTACCCTACACCTACCCTACACCTACCCTACACCTACCCTACACCTACCCTACACCTACCCTACACCTACCCTACACCTACCCTACACCTACCCTACACCTACCCTACACCTACCCTACACCTACCCTACACCTACCCTACACCTACCCTACACCTACCCTACACCTACCCTACACCTACCCTACACCTACCCTACACCTACCCTACACCTACCCTACACCTACCCTACACCTACCCTACACCTACCCTACACCTACCCTACACCTACCCTACACCTACCCTACACCTACCCTACACCTACCCTACACCTACCCTACACCTACCCTACACCTACCCTACACCTACCCTACACCTACCCTACACCTACCCTACACCTACCCTACACCTACCCTACACCTACCCTACACCTACCCTACACCTACCCTACACCTACCCTACACCTACCCTACACCTACCCTACACCTACCCTACACCTACCCTACACCTACCCTACACCTACCCTACACCTACCCTACACCTACCCTACACCTACCCTACACCTACCCTACACCTACCCTACACCTACCCTACACCTACCCTACACCTACCCTACACCTACCCTACACCTACCCTACACCTACCCTACACCTACCCTACACCTACCCTACACCTACCCTACACCTACCCTACACCTACCCTACACCTACCCTACACCTACCCTACACCTACCCTACACCTACCCTACACCTACCCTACACCTACCCTACACCTACCCTACACCTACCCTACACCTACCCTACACCTACCCTACACCTACCCTACACCTACCCTACACCTACCCTACACCTACCCTACACTTTGTTCCAAAAAACATAACCCTAATGTTTGCTTGTCGTCGAAAGGCACTGAGTTTCGCTTCACCCACTCAACCTTCGTTACGCTACGGAGGTCGCCGGCTCGCTTCGCTCGCCACCTCCCCCCTGCGCTGCACTCGGTCTCGTAGGTTCGCTCCACTCGGGATCCCTACGCTGCCTGGTCCAGTCCCACCGGACAGGTTTCGACGACCGATATTAGGTAGGGGAGGTTGGGGAGAGGAGGGATGAAGGGAGAAAGAGTGGGAAGTTTTGAAAAATGATTCCGACTCAGGCATTGCCCCTTTATATGAATCCGAAAAAAGAAATGTTCCAAGTCTCTCAACTTCCGAGATCCGCTTAAAGGGGGGGAGAAGGGGGGCGAAGGGGTCAACTTTGAAAAATGGTTTTTACTTTTCCGAGCCTCCTCTAAACGAATCCGTAAAAAAAAACAAAAAAAAGATTCGCCAAAACTGGGGGGGGGGGAGGGGGTAGAAGGGGGGCAAGGGGGTCGACTTAGAAAAATGGTTTGTTTGTGACTATAGCATTGCCCCTTTATATGAATCTGAAAAAGAAATGTTCCGAGTCTCTCAATTTCCGAGATCCGCTTAAAGGGGGGGAGAAGGGGGCCGAGGGGGTCAAATTTGAAAAATGGTTTTTACTTTGCCGAGCCTCCTCCTAACGAATCCGTAAAAAAATCTGAAAAAAAAAAGATTCGCCAAAACGGGGGGGGGGGGGGGGGGGAGAAGGGGGGCAAGGGGGTCAACTTTGAAAAATGGTTTGTTTGTGACTATAGCATTGCCCCTTTATATGAATCTGAAAAAAGAAATGTTCCAAGTCTCTCAACTTCCGAGATCCGCTTAAAGTGGGGGAGAAGGGGGGCGAGGTCAACTTTGAAAAATGATTTTTACTTTTCTGAGCCTCCTCTAAACGATGTCGTAAAAAAAACAAAAAAAAAATATTAGCCAAAACGGGGGGTAGGGGGGAGAAGGGGGGCCAGGGGGTCAACTTTGAAAAATGGTTTGTTTGTGACTAAAGCATTGCCCCTTTATATGAATCTGAAAAAAGAAATGTTCCAAGTCTCTCAACTTTCGAGATCCGCTTAAAGGGGGGGAGAAGGGGGGCGAGGGGGTCAACTTTGAAAAATGGTCTTTACTTTTCCGAGCCTCCTCTAAACGAATCCGTAAAAAACAAAAAATACGGGTATCTTAGTTTCCGAGATACGATAGAGGGGGGGAGGAGGGGGGGGGGGGAAAGGGGAGGTTTGGCACTTTTCCCATACTCACGGGAGTTACTTGTTTACGAATCTGTCAAAATATACCCACCTCCCCCTCCACCATCTGGGAGAACAATTATGTCAGTGAGTGAGTCAGTGGTAATGCAGTTTTATATAATATAACTAGTATTTGCTTGGTGCGCGAGCTGCAAGCAGCTCGCGGCTTTGTCGTGTTTTTGAGAAGTATTCCTTAACCTTACCCTACACCTACCCTACACCTACCCTACACCTACCCTACAGCTACCCTACACCTACCCTACACCTACCCTACACCTACCCTACACCTACCCTACACCTACCCTACACCTACCCTACACCTACCCTACACCTACCCTACACCTACCCTACACCTACCCTACACCTACCCTACACCTACCCTACACCTATCCTACACCTACCCTACACCTACCCTACACCTACCCTACACCTACCCTACACCTACCCTACACCTACCCTACAGCTACCCTACACCTACCCTACACCTACCCTACACCTACCCTACACCTACCCTACACCTACCCTACACCTACCCTACACCTACCCTACACCTACCCTACACCTACCCTACACCTACCCTACACCTACCCTACACCTACCCTACACCTACCCTACACCTACCCTACGCCTACCCTACACCTACCCTACACCTACCCTACACCTACCCTACACCTACCCTACACCTACCCTACACCTACCCTACACCTACCCTACACCTACCCTACACCTACCCTACACCTACCCTACACCTACCCTACACCTACCCTACACCTACCCTACACCTACCCTACACCTACCCTACACCTACCCTACACCTACCCTACACCTACCCTACGCCTACCCTACACCTACCCTACACCTACCCTACACCTACCCTACACCTACCCTACACCTACCCTACACCTACCCTACACCTACCCTAAACTTTGTTCCAAAAAACATAACCCTAATGTTTGCTTGTCGTCGCCAGGCACTAAGTTTCGCTTCACCCACTCAACCTTCGTTACGCTACGGAGGTCGCCGGCTCGCTTCGCTCGCCACCTCCCCCCTGCGCTGCACTCGGTCTCGTAGGTTCGCACCACTCGGGATCCCTACGCTGAATCCGTAAAAAAAAACAAAAAAAAACAAAAAAAAACGATTAGCCAAAACGGGGGGGGGGAGGGGGGAGAAGGGGGGCAATTCAACTTTGAAAACTGGTTCGTTTGTGGTTTCTTTATATGAATTTGAAAAAAAAAATGTTCCAAGTCTCTCAACTTTCGAGATCCGCTTAAAGGGGGGGAGAAGGGGGGCGAGGGGGTCAACTTTGAAAAATGGTTTGTTTGTGACTATAGCATTGCCCCTTTATATGAATCTGAAAAAATAAATGTTCCAAGTCTCTCAACTTCCGAGATCCGCTTAGAGGGGGAGAGAAGGGGGGCGAGGGGGTCCACTTTGAAAAATGGTTTTTACTTTTCCGAGCCTCCTCTAAACGAATCCGTAAAAAAAACAAAAAAAAAGATTCGCCAAAACGGGGGGGGGAGGGGGGAGAAGGGGGGCAAGGGGGTCAACTTTGAAAACTGGTTCGTTTGTGACTATAGCATTGCCCCTTTATATGAATCTGAAAAAAGAAATGTTCCAAGTCTCTCAACTTTCGAGATCCGCTTAAAGGGGGGAGAAGGGGGGCGAGGGGGTCAACTTTGAAAAATGGTTTTTACTTTTGCGAGCCTCCTCTAAACGAATCCGTAAAAAACAAAAAATACGGGTATCTTAGTTTCCGAGATACGATAGAGGGGGGGAGGAGGGGGGGGAAAAAGGGGAGGTTTGGCACTTTTCCCATACTCACGGGAGTTACTTGTTTACGAATCTGTCAAAATATACCCACCTCCCCCTCCACCATCTGGGAGAACAATTATGTCAATGAGTGAGTCAGTGAGTGGTAATGCAGTTTTATATAATATAACTAGTATTTGCTTGGTGCGCGAGCTGCAAGCAGCTCGCGTGTTTTTGTCCCTCGCGTGTTTTTGTTGTTGTCCCACCTACCCTACACCTACCCTACACCTACCCTACACCTACCCTACACCTACCCTACACCTACCCTACACCTACCCTACACCTACCCTACACCTACCCTACACCTACCCTACACCTACCCTACACCTACCCTACACCTACCCTACACCTACCCTACACCTACCCTACACCTACCCTACACCTACCCTACACCTACCCTACACCTACCCTACACCTACCCTACACCTACCCTACACCTACCCTACACTTTGTTCCAAAAAACATAACCCTAATGTTTGCATTCGTCGCCAGGCACTGAGTTTCGCTTCACCCACTCAACCTTCGTTACGCTACGGAGGTCGCCGGCTCGCTTCGCTCACCACCTCCCCCCTGCGCTGCACTCGGTCTCGTAGGTTCGCTCCATTCGGGGTCCCTACGCTGCCTGGTCCACTCCCACCGGACAGGTTTCGACGACCGATATTAGGTAGGGGAGGTTGGGGAGAGGAGGGATGAAGGGAGGGAGAGTGGGGAGTTTTGAAAAATGATTCCGACTCAAGCATTGCCCCTTTATATGAATCTGAAAAAAGAAATGTTCCAAGTCTCTCAACTTCCGAGATCCGCTTAAAGGGGGAGAGAAGGGGGGCGAGGGGGTCAACTTTGAAAAATGGTTTGTTTGTGACTATAGCATTGCCCCTTTATATGAATCTGATAAAATAAATGTTCCAAGTCTCTCAACTTCCGAGATCCGCTTAAAGGGGGGGGAGAATGGGGGTGAGGGGGCCAACTTTGAAAAATGGTTTTTACTTTTCCGAGCCTCCTCTAAACGAATCCGAAAAAAAAACAAAAAAAAAGATTCGCCAAAACGGGGGAGGAGGGGGGAGAAGGGGGGCAAGGGGGTCAACTTTGAAAAATGGTTTGTTTGTGACTTTAGCATTGCCCCTTTATATGAATCTGAAAAAATAAATGTTCCAAGTCTCTCAACTTCCGAGATCCGCTTAAAGGGGGGGAGAAGGGGGGCGAGGGGGTCAAATTTGAAAAATGGTTTTTACTTTTCCGAGCCTCCTCTAAACGAATCCGTAAAAAAAACATACTACGGGTACCTTAGTTTCCGAGAAACGATAGAGGGGGGGAGGAGGGGGGGGGAAAAGGGGAGGTTTGGCACTTTTCCCATACTCGCGAGAGTTACTTGTTTACGAATCTGTCAAAATATACCCACCTCCCCCTTCACCATCTGGGAGAACAATTATGTCAGTGAGTCAGTCAGTGGTAATGCAGTTTTATATAATATAATATAATAATAATATAATATAATATAACTAGTATTTGCTTGGTGCGCGAGCTGCAAGCAGCTCGCGTGTTGTTGTCCCTACACCTACCCTACACCTACCCTACACCTACCCTACACCTACCCTACACCTACCCTACAGCTACCCTACACCTACCCTACACATACCTTACACCTACCCTACACCTACCCTACACCTACCCTACACCTACCCTACACCTACCCTACACCTACCCTACACCTACCCTACACCTACCCTACACCTACCCTACACCTACCCTACACTTTGTTCCAAAAAACATAACCCTAATGTTTGCTTCTCGTCGCCAGGCACTGATCCCTACGCTGAATCCGTAAAAAAAACAAAAAAAAAAAGATTCGCCAAAACGGGGGGGGGGAGGGGGGAGAAGGGGTCAACTTTGAAAAATGGTTTGTTTGTGACTATAGCATTGCCCCTTTATATGAATCTGAAAAAAGAAATGTTCCAAGTCTCTCAACTTCCGAGATCCGCTTATAGGGGGGGAGAAGGGGGGCGAGGGGGTCAACTTTGAAAAATGGTTTTTACTTTTGCGAGCCTCCTCTAAACGAATCCGTAAAAAAAACAAAAAAAAAAGATTCGCCAAAACGGGGGGGGGAGGGGGGAGAAGGGGGGCAAGGGGGTCAACTTTGAAAACTGGTTCGTTTGTGACTATAGCATTGCCCCTTTATATGAATCTGAAAAAAGAAATGTTCCAAGTCTCTCAACTTTCGAGATCCGCTTAAAGGGGGGGGGAAAGGGGGGCGAAGGGGTCATTTTTGAAAAATGGTTTTTACTTTTCCGAGCCTCCTCTAAACGAATCCGTAAAAAAAACATACTACGGGTACCTTAGTTTCCGAGATACGATAGAGGGGGGGAGGAAAAGGGGAGGTTTGGGACTTTTCCCATACTCGCGAGAGTCACTTGTTTACGAATCTGTCAAAATATACCCACCTCCCCATCCACCATCTGGGAGAACAATTATGTCAGTGAGTGAGTCAGTGGTAATGCAGTTTTATATAATATAATAATAATATAATATAATATAACTAGTATTTGCTTGGTGCGCGAGCTGCAAGCAGCTCGCGTGTTGTTGTCCCTACACCTACCCTACACCTACCCTACACCTACCCTACAGCTACCCTACACCTACCCTACACATACCTTACACCTACCCTACACCTACCCTACACCTACCCTACACCTACCCTACACCTACCCTACACCTACCCTACACCTACCCTACACCTACCCTACACCTACCCTACACCTACCCTACACCTACCCTACACCTACCCTACACCTACCCTACACCTACCCTACACCTACCCTACACCTACCCTACACCTACCCTACACCTACCCTACACCTACCCTACACCTACCCTACACCTACCCTACACCTACCCTACACCTACCCTACACCTACCCTACACCTACCCTACACCTACCCTACACCTACCCTACACCTACCCTACACCTACCCTACACCTACCCTACACCTACCCTACACCTACCCTACACCTACCCTACACCTACCCTACACCTACCCTACACCTACCCTACACCTACCCTACACCTACCCTACACCTACCCTACACCTACCCTACACCTACCCTACACCTACCCTACACCTACCCTACACCTACCCTACACCTACCCTACACCTACCCTACACCTACCCTACACCTACCCTACACCTACCCTACACCTACCCTACACCTACCCTACACCTACCCTACACCTACCCTACACCTACCCTACACCTACCCTACACCTACCCTACACCTACCCTACACCTACCCTACACCTACCCTACACCTACCCTACACCTACCCTACACCTACCCTACACCTACCCTACACCTACCCTACACCTACCCTACACCTACCCTACACCTACCCTACACCTACCCTACACCTACCCTACACCTACCCTACACCTACCCTACACCTACCCTACACCTACCCTACACCTACCCTACACCTACCCTACACCTACCCTACACCTACCCTACACCTACCCTACACCTACCCTACACCTACCCTACACCTACCCTACACCTACCCTACACCTACCCTACACCTACCCTACACCTACCCTACACCTACCCTACACCTACCCTACACCTACCCTACACCTACCCTACACCTACCCTACACCTACCCTACACCTACCCTACACCTACCCTACACCTACCCTACACCTACCCTACACCTACCCTACACCTACCCTACACCTACCCTACACCTACCCTACACCTACCCTACACCTACCCTACACCTACCCTACACCTACCCTACACTTTGTTCCAAAAAACATAACCCTAATGATTGCTTGTCGTCGCCAGGCACTGAGTTTTGCTTCACCCACTCAACCTTCGTTACGCTACGGAGGTCGCCGGCTCGCTTCGCTCGCCACCTCCCCCCTGCGCTGCACTCGGTCTCGTAGGTTCGCTCCACTCGGGATCCCTACGCTGAATCCGTGAAAAAAAAAAAAAAAGATTCGCCAAAACGGGGGGGGAAAGGGGGGCGAGGGGGTCAACTTTGAAAACTGGTTCGTTTGTGACTATAGCATTGCCCCTTTATATGAATCTGAAAACAGAAATGTTCCAAGTCTCTCAACTTCCGAGATCCGCTTAAAGGGGGGGGGGAAAGGGGGGCAAGGGGGTCATCCTTGAAAAATGGTTTTTACTTTCCCCAGCCTCCTCTAAACGATTCCGTAAAAAAAACAAAAAAAAAAGATTAGCCAAAACGGGGGGGAGGGGGGAGAAGGGGAGCAAGGGGGTCAACTTTGAAAAATGGTATGTTTGTGACTATAGCATTGCCCCTTTATATGAATCTGAAAAAAGAAATGTTCCAAGTCTCTCAACTTCCGAGATCCGCTTAAAGGGGGGGAGAAGGGGGGCGAGGGGGTCAAATTTGAAAAATGGTTTTTGCTTTTTCGAGCCTCCTCTAAACGAATCAGTAAAAAAAACATACTACGGGTACCTTAGTTTCCGAGATACGATAGAGGGGGGGAGGAGGGGGGAGGAAAAGGGGAGGTTTGGGACTTTTCCCAAACTCGCGAGAGTCACTTGTTTACGAATCTGTCAAAATATACCCACCTCCCCATCCACCATCTGGGAGAACAATTATCAGTCAGTGAGTGGTAATGCAGTTTTATTTATATAGTATAATAATAGATAGCACCGATGACGATGTGGATGTAATGGGTCTAGAGAAATAAAAGAAAACAAATAATTGTTTTTCTTTTACCCTCACTGGGATAATATTTCCAATATCTTTGTATTGGATAAGTCAGAAATTCAGTTTATAAGTGGAGAGTGTGAGTGATGTTGTAGCGTTTCCTAAAACTAAGTTCTAAAACACCTCACGCCGATACAAAAATCGACGGCGGTGGCGCGCCTGCGCGGCGCACACGTCTAATTGGACTTCACTGAGTTCACCGAATTTGATATTTTAGTAGTATTCGGAAAATATTTAAATTAAAACAATTTACTTCAAAATCCAGTCTAATTACTAACTGAGTTTTTATTAAATCAGAGGCCATACTAGGCTCTCTTTGGTGTATGAATTATTTAACAAACCAAACATCCTTTCACAGTAAGCATTGAAACAAAAAAAAATTCAGGCAGGCAAATAGCAATTGCACAGCAATGCTGCATTGGTATTGCTTACAGGAATTGACAACACAAATGATCTGAAAGAAAGAACTTGCCGAGCACTTGTTTGTCTGGCGATTTTGAGTTTTGTCGGATCATTTAAAATGTCGGGCGAATCCAGACGAATCCCAACCATCTGGCAACCCTAAATGGCACCTATAAAATACACTTTTAACGATATTATATATTTGGCTGGAAAAAGTGATCTCATAAAAATCTTCCGTTTTCCTTCTAAGTGCGGTTACGCACTACATCCGATCCGAGTCCGTGATATGAGCTCCGAATTCTATCCGAATTGAAAATGTTTGGAGTTAGGTCGGACGAAGTTCTGATGTAGTGCTTAACCTCCCCTGCAGAAAATACTACGGCTACTTGCCGGAAATTGCCCGGATGCAGTGCGTAACCGCTCGAAGGTTAGAAGGAAAACCGAAGATTTCGGCTTTTGTTTTTTTTCAGGAGATCACTTCATTTTTTTTAGACCTCGGAACTCCTTAACCGCTTACTGCCATTACGTGCCAATGTTTTAGGAAGGAGTCCAGCTCATCCCGACATCTTTTTCTGGGCCTGTCGCATTGTCGTTCAGAACGACTCGTTCTGTGTTAGCCTCTTGACTGCCGGAAACGCAGATCTACACGAGACAATGGCTTTTAACTATTTTCGTTAATTACGGAATTCAACCGGTTAATTGGGATCCACTGAGTGCTGGTTATCGCCTATTGCTCCTACGACTTGCGTCGGTTTTGGCCACCCTAGTTCGCATTATACTAAGCAGGTAGAAAGCCAGCGACAGCAAATTTAGTTCTGGAATGACGTTTATATTCTCTTACCTTTGGCCGAGACGCCTTTGCGCACATTGATGGTTGTATTTCGTTGTCATGGTGACTCGAATGGAGTGCCTTCAAACGGACGAGTATATGGTTCAAACTTCCAAAGTTGCTTTGATCTGATTTAGATGATTTAGATTTAGATGTACATTGTTAATTTGTACAATTTTCACATTTTGGGTAATCTCAAAAATAAATTACCGTTCCTACATGGAAATCTGACTTCAGTCAAACTGAGACGAGGGTTGGACAAAATGAAGAAGAGAAAATTTATTAGAGTTACTCACAAAAGAGCATAGGTAGGTACATTTATTGATTTCTTTTCTGCTTTCTAATCAGTCATGGTGGTGTTGCTAGATTGTTAAGTTATCAGCCGAGGATCTAGCTTCAAAAAAGATTGTGGTCACGGACACCCTAAAATCAAGGTTGCATAGGAATGCAACATACACATTACATTTTGTAAAGGTCTCCTCTTATGACACCCAGGCCATGACCTTGTACAGTGCATGCCGAAGTCTATGCGGCCTAAGGATTAACACGCATTGCGATTTTTAGCCGCGCGTATTTTATTCGCGCGAATTTTTGTCTAACACGTACTGCGGATAAAATTCCGCGCGATTTCTGTCTCTTTCTACCTGTTCATAGAGCTCAAAATATTCGCGCGGTGCAGTGGATTTTTTGGCAAAACACGGCTTTCTTGCGGTATTATTTGTTCGCGTTTTTTTTTACCGCATTGCGTGCAGCTTCATACAATTTCATAGGTTGCAGAACGGGCGGAAAAAAATCGCGCGAATAAAAACCGCAATACGTGTTAAGCCTAAAACCACGTGGAAAACGCGGGATGTTAAAGATGTCATAAAAGGCCCGTTTTGATAGCTATAAAAATACTGAATAATAATTAAACTTGATGCTTGCGAATGATACTCGTTCTCATAATTAGGATTATGAATTTAATTGTTCAATTTCTTACATAGAAAGTTATCGTGGCATTTACAATAAGAAACGTCAATGCACTTCTTTGATTGTGTTGAAGACTGTATAAATATATTTGTTTTGTATAAACTCAATTTCATTCATCAAGGTATGTACTTAAGTACCTAAATATAGTTTTTTTATTTTTTTATTAAAAGATTACATATTGAGTTTCTTGTGCATTCTTCTCCATTACAAGCTACTTTCCGAATGCACGGTAGAATCAACTATTATTATTTGTAAATTTTAATGTAACGTTCAAAAGTGCCGCTTGGTGGCCTACTTGAAATAAAATATCTTTGTCTTTGTCGACTATAGTTTGTAGTAGAGATGTTACGGAAGTGATGATATCGGAACCGAAGTTAAAATCGTAGGTTTTAAATTATTTATCCGAATCGGAACCGGAACCGATATCAGAATCGGAGGCTGAAGAAAGATGTGTTAAGAGGAAGTTTAATAAAATAATAAATTGTTAATCAGCCTTATTGATTTCAGCTAAAAATTGTTTTCAGACACCTAACTAGGCGTTGAAAAAAATACAAACAAACATCACACTATCACGTCATACTAATAATATTATAAAGGCGAAAGTTTGTGTGGGTATGTGGCACAGAAATAGATTATAGTCAGGAACAGCACATAGGATACTTTTTACATAGGAGACTTTCACGCGGGCGAAGCCGCTGGCAGAAGCTGGTGTTTTCTAAAATCGTAATCATTATTATTATAATAGTAAATTAAATAAAATGTGTGTTAGTTTATTAAATCCGATAACCTCCGCTTTAAAAGTTTCGGCATCGAAATCGGAGGTTGAAAAACAATCGGCAGTTACGAGTTTTCGAAATCGGAATTGAACATCTGTAACATCTCTAGTTTGTAGATACATATTAATACCACATCTAGACTGAAGTACTGACCCAATTAAAAACGGCTAGAAAGCATAACAGAGAGTTTAAACAAGTGACATTCTATCCCGGTAGGTAAGAACAATACAACCGTACAAATAGTTATTTATGCTACAAGTGCGGAAAGTAGGTGATTTCCGATGAGTGGATAAATCGACACGAGTCGGAAATCATCTTACGCACGTGTATCATACAGCATTTTACTATGCATTGTGCGAGGAAATAAAAAAAAATATCTGAACCAAGCAAGAAATTAATAAAATAGCGCTTATTCAAGGGCGCTCAGCATATCCACAGATTAACTAATAGTTCATAGTTCTTCGGGCATATCCACTGCGCATGTGCAAATAGCTGTCACGTCGTAACGCAAAAAGGCACGAACAAAATATTAATTCTGGCAAACATATTTATTGAATATTTAAAATTAGGTTATTGATCAAAATCTAAATCTAGAGTAATTAAAAACGCCTTAAATGAAGTATTAGTTTTGTTTTACCTGTTATATCTGTACTTAACTAATTTTTAAAACTTTTCTTTAGTAATAAAAACTCTATGCGGCGGGCTGACGTTGGGGTTTAAAAATAAAAAAGTACAGGAAAGTAAAAAGCACTAGTAAAAAAAAGTGACACTTTCCACACAGTTTGGCTGCTTGGAAAACGCTCTTTTCGAGGACATGCATTGTAAAATAATTTGTAATACACCACGGTATATTATACTGGTAGGCAAACTGTCGAAAACGCCGCGCCGATTAAGATGTCATCTTTCTCTTCTCCCTCTGACGCTACAGGATCACGGATTTTCATTGAAATATAGTGTTCTGTACATAGATAAGTTCATCGGTTGAAGAATGTGTTTAGAATTGGGGTGAAAACTATGATTTTGATTAAATTTTTACAGCAATAATTTGATAGATATATGGTGAGATGTGGCTTCTATAACCCGGGGTCTAAAATAATATCCACATATTCAAAGAAAATATACTGCATATTCGACTCGTTATCTATGCATCGGGAACACTTCCAACGGTGGAAAAATTTTGTCACGGTTATGTTTGCCGTCCGTATACCTTCTCAAGATTTGGCGATGTCCCAGGACGCCCTCCTCCTTAGTCCGTCTGTGCCAATAAATAAATAAATGTTTAGCGGAACTCGCAAGCCATGCTATAAGTATCTTTGTCACGAAACCATAGATAAAAAATAATGAAACTGTATTGTCAACCCGTGTCGGACCGCGTGGATTGATGGGCCGCGCTAATCCCAGCGGTGAGGGGTCAGGAGCAATCAGTCCAGCCTTGTCACTCAATCTAATGAACATGTGTTTCGTGACGGAGGTGCATGGTGTGTAAGTGAGTATCTTCTTATTGACATGAAACGCCTTAAGTACAAACGGGGTATCACATCCAATAGTTGGAGCGGTACAAAATGATCTATAATCGTACTTCTTTAATAATTCGCTCCTTGTGAGTTATGTCGATTATTTTACAGCTTATACGGGGTAAGTATTTCAGTGAGCGTGGATGGCTAAATTCGAAACTTCGAGAAATAGCGAAAAACACTATATGGAGTCACTGATTCGATTTTGATGAAAAGTTAAACTGCATTATTGGATTAAAAAAAAAACCATATGCCTAGCCAGGAATCGAAACCGTTGATTTTGGAAAAAAATATTATTATAAAATGACTGAAAATTTAGGGACCCTGGTCCTTTGAAAGGCGGTGGTGGTCAAGCGCGAGCCTATAAAAAAGGCTTGCGAGGGTCCGAAGTAAACTCGTAGAGACCTTGTTACATATGTATCGGGAAATGTGACACCAACCGACGATTACGGCTTTATGCACTACGTAAGTGCATCCAAGAACAATCCGCGGCTGGTGCAGGACTATTGCAAAATATGGAGAAAAAATATTTGGCTGTGGGTTTGGTAGGTTTAGTGGCTTGATTGCCTAAAACTATAGGAGAACTTTTGGCCCCTGCCTGATGACCACTGTTGAACAACACTGCTATATAATTGCAGGGGGTGACTTGCACACTCGATTATTGGACTCCCACACAGTCGCTAGCTCTTTAGTGACGTAGCGCCAAGGGGGCAACATGCCTGGAGGTGCTTGGGGAGTGGAGAGGTATACCACGATTATCAGGACAATCTCGGATGTACGGTCAAGATCCCTACCAGCATCTTACTGGGTTAACTTCCTTCCTCCGAGCACGTTTGCTCTTGCGAATCTCAACTCAAGCCAGCCAATTAAGGCAAGAGAGGTGAGAGCTCTGGTCCCCGTCCCCAATAGGAAGCTGGTTAGCGGAAAGGGGACACAGCTCGGAATGATCAAAACTTGTTCTCTCGTATTCCAAGTTCGTTCTATTTTACTACATACACGTCTAAGCGTAGTCTGCTTGATCAGCCAGTAGTTTCACAGATGTAATTAGTGCAAAAAAGGTTTATTTTTTGACCTTGGTAATCAGCTATAATTAACGATTTTTTTTATTACTGAGCCCATCATCCCTTGCTTTTTCCGAAACCTCCCTTTTTTTTCCCAAATAAATAATAAACACTCGACATACCCACAAACTCGAAAAAAAAACCTATTATATTTTTTATTTTAATAACCTTTAAAATGCATAAGAATTATAAATTTTAATCTTCGAATAATCGACCAATATCTGCATATTAAGCTTCTTGGAAAATTTTCAACAGGTTGTCATATTTCGTTTCTAGGAACCCAAAGTATCATCGTTAAGTCATCGACAACCGTCTGCATGATTTCAAATATAATTAGTTCGGTGTGTTGTATTGTTTGTTACTTCTTCTTCTTCTTAGCGTGTCGATGGCAAATATAAAAAGTTAAATATTGTGTTTGGCCCATAATTCAGCCACGGCAACACCATTCGGTGACGCAGTCAGGACAGGGCATGCTGCACACTCCGTGAGATGGGCCATGATGGTCTGCGGAGAGATGCTGCACAAGCACTGAAGACTAGTGCCATCAGAGAACCCCCACCTGTGGAGGTTGTCCTTGCTGCGGCCAACCTGAGCGCGGAGTCTATTTAGGGTTAAAAATGTTACTAAAAAAATATCAAGACACATGGGCTGAGTTGCAGAGACCTGTCTGCCTAGGCAAAGCCTGTTACCAAATTTGACATAACAGGGTCGTTTTATGGAGTCAAAACCCTTTGCCTTGTGTAATAAGTAGATATGCTTCGATTGACAATCTATTGTACACGTAGTTATGACACGATATCTTGCGAAAACAGCCCGATCGAAGCAGTAAAACGCCCATTATAACTTTTGAACCGCTAAAGCGATTTTCATCAAACATAGCTAAAATAAAAACACTCTCGCTAAAGTCACCATTCAAACAACAAAAAAACGAAATCAAAATCGGTTCATCCGTTAAGGAGACTTTTTTTTTTTTTTTTTTTTTAAAAACGTTGCCCCACACTAGGAATTTCTCCTGTATCGTGGGAGCGTTTACAAACATATAAACTCACATACACAAACACCCAGAGCCGGAAAAACTATTTGTAGATCATACAAATAATTGTTCCGTGCAGGAATCGAACCCGCGACACGCAGCGCAGCAGTCAATCGCTCAACCACTGCGCCAACCGTGCGCCCAAAAAAGCTATAATCAAAAAAGCTATGATGCCACAGACAGATACATAAATACACAAACACACAGGTACCTTATAGCACCCCTCTTTTTCCGTCGAGGGTTAAAAAAGTCTTTAACCTTAACTCAGAAACTGAAACGATGGGAAAATCCAGCAATTTCGCAAACAAAATCATGAGAAAAAGAGCCACTACGCGCCGATGTAATTCAAAGGAACTTATCTTAAGAATGCGCTAAAAAAAGGTCTCGTAAAAAAGGTTTTCAAAGAACTATTAGTTGATAGATGTTGGCAATCTGTTGGCCCTACTTGAGTGCTGGTTGATCGCGACACGATTTTTCAGCCTTACTTATCTTCAAGCTTTTACAGAATAGAACGACAGGCGTTTTCGTTGCGAAGCGGTTACAAAGTGGTGCCCATAGAATATAGTGTAGATTAAGGCACTTGAAAATCTATGTTTGGGATATTTTCATATGGATATTCATTCACATGTATATTTATGTAGATATATATTATATACAATATATATGTACGTGTATTTTACCTATTTTAGTATAATAACTTCTAGCTTTTTATTATTAAACTATGCACCTGCCATGATGTCTCTTCACCACCCTAGGTTGACTGGTGGAATGCCTAAGGCATTAAGTCCGCCTTTGTACCTTTGTGCATGAAGTCTAAATAAATAAATATTTTGTTGTTTTCCTTGAATAGCAGTCCTGCAAAATTAGTTAAATAGAATATTCGTTTTCATTAAATCCTATTCTGGTGATAACGAGGTCTATAAACAGAACCGAAAATGTGTCAGAAACGAAAGGCGGAATTATACCCAGCTTCTGATTGCAGGCTTAATATGATGATGATGTTCATAAAAGTACAGTCCTAAAACAATAAATCCCATGAAAAACATAAATGTCAATATCAGCCGAAAGACATCCACTGCTGGACACAGGCCTCCTCCAAGCGTCACCATATTGACCGGTCCCGTTCGTCTCGCAACCAGTAGATCCCCGCAACCTTCACCAGGTCATCGGTCCACCTGGTGGGAGGCCTTCCAACGCAACGTCTTCTGGTTTCGCGGTCGCCACTCCAGAACCTTTCTGCCACATCGGCTATCCGTTTTGCGAGCAATGTGCCCTGCCCACTGCCACATAAGTTTGGCAATTCTTCGGGCTATGTCGGTAACCCTGGTTCTCTTACGGATATCTACATTTCTGATTCGATCACGCAAGGAAACGCCGTGCATAGCCATTGCCATATGATGAGGCCCATTGTAAGCGACGACGTCACGGGCTATCCATTTGTTATATACTTAAACCTTCTCCAGAATGTAATAAAAACTTTTCAGAAAACCACATCAAAATCGGTTCAGCCAAACGCGAGAAAGTCGTGGAAAAATATACATACATACAAACATAGGGGTCTAACGGAGAACCTCCTTATTTTTGAAGTCGGTTAATAATGGGCGCCAAGTACTGTATTAAGAATATGCGTGGTAGTTGACTTTAAATGGGTGCCAAGTTCTGTAGATAATCCTTAAATTTATTTATAAGAACAACCTACAATATTTTAAATGAATTAAAACACAATTTCTTGATTTTTCTGCTATCAAAACGTTACCTATTCAAAAATATAACTTCTTAAATTTGAACAGGCGAATTATTCACACAAGCAGATTATTTAGGATATATTAAGTCTCAAAATTTGACTTGACTGGGGGTTCTAGTTAAATTATGGGATTATACTAAATAAACCAAATGTCATATGTCTATGTTAAATAGATTTTTTTATGTTATTAAGGAGTCAAAAGTGGTTCATGGCTGCTGCGTCGCCAGTTCCGTTGCTTAATCTCTTTCTTGACACGCTGCCACGTGTCTAGATAATGACTCAAATTCAAGGCCATATATCACGCCGATTGTTCAATACTTTGTCGGCACTATAGGTCTTTTGTAAGTAACTAATTTTCTGAAGAATTATATAGATTGTATATGACTGTTTGATGCCAAAATAAAATAAAATACTACGTGAGCGTGACTAGAGCTGGCTGATTCGTTCTTTGGCCAAAGAATTAAATCCTGATTCCTTGCCAGTCTTTTGGTCATGTTTCCAGAAGACAGCGATGTGGAGAAGTACTTCGATACCTAAGTGTAAATTGTTTTATGTAGCTAATGTTTAATGTGCGTGTGAACTGAGGAACCACACTGGTATTTCGCAATATAAAAATCGTTGGATTTAGTAGTACACTTAAAACAATTGTAGAAGAAATCTGGCAATTTGTAAACAAATATATTAAAAACTACAGTCCTTAAAGTGTGGTCCCTCAATCCTCACAGACCATCAGCCATATCTCGGAAAGTATCTGAAAAATTAAGATATTGTGACTACAGATATTCAGTAAAGAATTTGTAAAGATATTTACTTAAAAACGGACCGTAAAGCATCAAAAATAAAAAAATATATAACGACTAAACTGTGGTCCCTCAGTCCACACAAGAAAGATAAATATTTTAGTGAATATTACCGAATCAAATAAATAAAATCTTTCTTTTTTTACATAAAGTTTTAATAAGAGACTTGAAACATTTTGTAAAAAAGAAATGGAAAAAAATATCAACGCAATTTGAAGATAGCGATTATTAAAACTGGTCCCTCAATCCTCACATCCACTGACATACGTGCATGTAGTAGCAGCTAGACGAGAATAATATCAGAAAGTCTAGTGTACTTAACTTTTAGTAGAAAGTTTCTACTAAATAATAGTTATCTAAAACTGTATATTTCTTACCACTTAGCTGAGTTAATATTGTTTTTTAATCCTATGAAAATAGATAGAGTAGTGTGAGCACACAATGAAACAAAATGTAGACAGTACTATTATACTTCATTTATTATAGCATTAAACAAAACAAAAACAATGTTGAACTGTTTATTTATGTTTAATGTGTATCAGCTCAGTGGTTTCTAGGGTTCCGTACCCAAAGGGTAAACACGGGACCCTATTACTAAGACTCAGCGATCCGTCTGTCTGTCCGTCTGTCCATCTGTCTGTCTGTCCGTCTGTCTGTCTGTCCGTCTGTCACCAGGCTGTATCTCACAATTAATTATTCCACAAATTAATTGTACAATTGTGTCTGTAGACTCTTTAATTTATTGTCTGTAAATTTGTGGTAAGAAGTAAATAAATTATATTATAATAACGTGTAATACATAGGTAATTCAATTAGCCGATAGGCGAGGTGGCGTCATAGATATAATGCTATGCTACTTGCGGACGGTGGAAGTTTATGGAAGGAGGTGCATAGCGTGTGTTCGCTCTCTTTTGCTGCTGGCACGTTGACCAAGACGAACTTGCTACCTGACAGCTATGGTGTGCTTGACATATAATATTATTGTAAGTGCACAGACTACTTAGAGATACTACGTATTTGTAAGTGTATGGGGTGCCTTACGTGTCTTTTACTATTTTTGGGAATTTTAATTCCAAGGAATAAAAGTGTCGGCGACGAAACATCATCTGCAAGCTGATTAGGTAAAATAACGAATTTTATGATACCTATCTCATGCAAGTACGTAAGTACCTATGTAAAGTAAATGAAAACTGTATATAAAGTATTAATAAATTTGGACACGTTCAGAACTACCCTGCCCATGGGACTTCAAGAAAAAAAAATTGAAGATGATAAAATTAATTTGCACGGGAACTGTACCCAATGTTTTGCGGCAATTAGTGTATCAAATCTAAAAATTACTGACAATATTGTTAAATTTATGTGTAAAGTAAAGGAAACCATCCATGATATTATTAATGTTTGCTGTGGTCAGTATACCAATGATATAGACAATGACTGCAAAGAATCAAATCTACGACTTGATAAATTATTAAACGGAGTAGAAGCTGACCACTTAGATTCAGAAAGAAATAAATCGGATGAGACTTACAAATTTGATGATGATACTGAGGATTTTTGATAGGACACTTTGGTTCGACGATATTCTATTTTTTTATTCACATTAAAAAGAAAAAATCAAGTTAACATGATCTTAAAATATAATGAAAATTTATACTATTTTCCACCATTTATTCCAACGTTAAGAAGAATAATATTAAGACTTCCATTGTAGTCAAATTTATCATGTTCATATTTTGATTCATAAAATAAAGCACCGTCATCGTCAGGTGTAGAAAGTTACTTTAAAACTTTGAAACATTTAGTTTTTAAAACAAAAGTTCAAAAATATAGAATCGACGAGTTCATAAAAAAATACTCCATTTTCTTAGATGGAATAATAAAAACTGCACTTGCTGATCTATGTGAAGATGAAGTGAATAAAAACATCCCACACAAAAAACGCTCGCGAAAGAGAAAATTTATAAATGTAATTAAAGATAAAAAATAATGCCAAAAAAGTTCAATCTAATATTTCTACAGCATATTTTAATGCGGATTCTATATTTTCTGATCAGCCCTCTCTTATTGAAAATTGGAGAGGAGAAGCTGAAATGGATAAAGAGAAAACAAATCATAATGTTAAATTGTTAAAAAATGGTAACTTGTGTCGTTCGGTATTACTAAATGATAAATATGTCACTCTTAAGAATACTTGTGGTTTCGATTCTGTAATGTACTTTTTGAGTGCAGGATTTAACGATAATGAGAATATTCGACACGTTATGGACAAAGATTTAATTCCACAATATATAAAGAACCTCTGCAACATTGAATCTAAAAACGATGACATTTATTTAAAGAGGGCAAAAATTGCTTCACAATATTTTTTTTAGCCCATTAAACGAGAAAGGAAACCATATTTGTTATGATTGCCAGTGTAATATAACCTATATATTTGAACATATACTTCTAAGATATTTTTTCAGTGCAACTTTTACAAAAATGTGTTTAAATACGTTCTGAATGGTGCTGATACATGTGTCATGTTCGTGAACGGGCGCTGTCGGTTGGGACTGGTCATCTCTTAGCTGCCATGGTTTATTTTAATTGATTCTAATTTTATTTCTGAATTGTCTTTTTATATTTACTATGGACACTTTTAACTTTCTACATCGTTCTCACATAATGTGTAATCTCAACATGAATGATGTAACAAATGATTTGTAATAATTACCTAATTGAAAAAGAGTGTCCATGGAGTTTCTTGCCCGTTCTTCTCCATAGAGATCTACGCCTTGGAATGGGTATCTACGGTACTTTCACAGTTATTATGTCTTGTGACTGGGACTGTAGCACCATCATTTTGTAATATTTTATTTTGTCTTTTGACAATTCAAAAGTGCCTGTAACTGGCCTACTTGAAATAAAGTGCTTTGACTTTGACTTTGACTTTTTGCCAATCAAACTTAATCAAAAGAGACGTTGCGTTTTTGCCCTTAAATTTAAATATTATTGAAATATTTGGCATAGGTATATTGGAAGAGGCAATTAACATTCGATGAAGTAAACAGGATCTGTAACCACTTGTAATGACCAAGTTAGTCACAATTACGAGCTTTCAAAAATAATATCATTCGATTTTAATGGCACTGAAAAAAGTTATCTTACTAATGTTCCAGTTACCATAACAGTAAAGAACAAAAGCTACAAAATCATGGGCGCATCTGAATTCATTCCATCATTAATTCCAGGCGGTCTTGGTCATTACCGATGCCACTTTTATATGAATGAGCGTTTCTTTTGCTATGATGATCAACATCTCAAAATTATTGAAAGTACTGACCAACAAATATTCTTACATTCATTAAGCTACATGCAAATTTCACTTACTTAGATTAATGTATTGGTGTTATTTTTTTATCATTTACTTTTTTATTAAAGACACTTAGGCCATGTAGTATAACATTAAATTAACAGTTCAACATTGTTTTCGTTTCATTGAATGCTATACTAAATGGAGTATAATAGTACCTACTGTCCACATTTTGTTTAATTGTGTGGTCACACTACTCTATATATTTTCATAGGATTAAAAAACAATATTCAAAAATACACAGTTTTAGATAATTATTATTTAGAAACTTTCTACTAAAAGTTAAGTACACTAGTCTTTCTGATATTATTCTCGTCTAGCTGCTACTACATGCACGTATGTCAGTGGATGTGAGGATTGAGGGACCAGTTTTAATAATCGCTATCTTCTAATTGCGTTGATATTTTTTTTCCATTTCTTTTTTACAAAATGTTTCAAGTCTCTTATTAAAACTTTATGTGAAAAAAGAAAGATTTTATTTATTTGATTCGGTAATATTCACTAAAATATTTATCTTTCTTGTGTGGACTGAGGGACCACAGTTTAGTCGTTATATATTTTTTATTTTTGATGCTTTGTGGTCAGTTTTTAAGTAAATATCTTTACAAATTCTTTACTAAATGTCTGTAGTCACAATATCTTAATTTTTCAGATACTTGCCGAGTTCTGGCTGATGGTCTGTGAGGATTGAGGGACCACACTTTAAGGGCTGTAGTTTTTAATATATTTTTTTACAAATTCCCAGATTTCTTCTACAATTGTTTTAAGTGTACTACTAAAGCCTACGATTTTTATTTTGCGAAATACCAGTGTGGTCCCTTAGTTCACACACACATAATATTTAACTTAATTATAGACGTAAATATTGTTTTAAATCAAACATAATGACTCTACTTCTTATCTTACTTAAAATTCTATGTCTATGACGTTCTTCTTCGTGACGAAACTTCAATAGGCAGGCCCTCATAACGTCTATCCCGACGAACCTTCCACTAAAAACGCTCCACATTGTCACCGAGTCAAAATTTTAGTGGAACAAACGTCATTAATTGCGATTCTCCTCCTTTACGGGACAGATATTGCCTCCTTTAGTATCCAAGTTATTTAATCTAAGTAACGTACGCCGTAACTTTCGGGGCCAACTTATTTGTAACGGTGTACGTGAGCAACCTTACAGAGAACAGGTAAAGGTTTGTTGAAATACTCGGTTCGTGATGATCGGGGGGCAAAAGTTGTTCGCTGAATTCTGATATACCTTTTGTCTGCAATCAATCGTATGTTTGACTGACTTTGGAACCGTCTAACATTTAGTAGGAGCTTTAGGTACTGAGGTTACTGGTGTAAGCTTATTCAGATAGTGACATAGGTAATAATTGATAATTATCATTTAGTTAACCTGTGTTTCAGAGTGTTGCTGTTTTATGTATATATGTTACGGCTAATACCCGAAGTGCGGCTACACCTACTATTAGCCGGTTAGAACTAGGTGTAGCCACTTACTCTTGGTTAAACCTAGTACGAGACGATTGTTTTCGGGTAAAACTAGGTCTAGCCTTCATCATGCCGGCTACAACTGGGTCCAGCCATTCCCTGTTGGATAAAACTAGGTCTATCCGATATCATTCCGGCTAGAACTAGGTATTGGTGCAATTTAGTTTAGTGTTTATGCAACATGGTCGACGAAGCCCCGCTGCGCGGGGCTCCTATTTCTGAATGCAGGGTCTAAAGTAACCTAACACGAAGGGGACGACGGGAGCTGAGTTCGCTCGCTTTGCTCGCTCACTTCAGCTCCCGTCATCCCCTTCGAACCTAACCTGTCCGTGTCGGGGTGCCCTAAGCTCCCGAGGTTAGGTTAGTTGTTTGCATCTAGTTTTATCCAACAGGGAATGGCTGGACCTAGTTGTAGCCGGCATGATGAAGGCTAGACCTAGTTTTACCCGAAAACAATCGGCTCGTACTAGGTTTAACCAAGAGTAAGTGGCTACACCTAACCGTAACCGGCTAAAACTAGGTGTAGCCGCACTTCGGGTATTAGCCGTGACATATACACCCAGAAAACATTGCAGTTTTAGTCATGCAATCTCACAAATATGGGAAACATTTCGCTCAGAACGAAATAGACAGTGTTATGGATGAGTGCAAACATAAGGTCTGCGAGAAGCTTACTGATGCGCAGAAAATATACGAGAAACTTTGTTAGCGAATGACAAATGCAGGTATTAGATGAGAAACAACCAAAAGAACAAGCAGGATTCCGCAGTGGATTCTCTACAGTAGACCATACTCACAAGATAAAACAGGTGATTGAGAAATACAACGAGTACCGAACGACGTATTACTTTGCATTCGTAGATTACAACAAGGCTTTTGATTCTCTAAAACATCCGTGTATATGGGAAGCACTACTGAATCTAGGTTTATACAAGAAGTAGATCAGAATAATTAAGAATATCTACACAAATTTGACAGCTAGGGTAAAAACAGAAAAAAATCGAAATAAAGATGGGTGTGAGACAAGGAGACCCACTGTCGCTGAAACTCTTTTCTGCCACTGAAACAGGCATTTAGAAATCTAGACTGGGACGGCAACGGAATTAAAACAAACGGAGTAACATTGAATCAACTGCGCTTTGATCCCTGCATTCTTCCTGTTATGGTTATGACGTATGGCTGATAAACATGGCCTTTTACTATCGAAAATATAAAAAAAGTTAGAAACATGTCAGCGTATCTTGGAGCGTAGCATACTCAACCTGAAGAGAACAGATAAAGTGAAAATGAAACTCATAATGAAAAAAACAAATATTATCTGTAATATTTGTTTGATATTGAAAAGAGCTGATGATGCTAACCAATAAAATAATGGGTAAGGTTTTAATGGATAGACATGTAGGACTAGTATATAGGCCTCACAAGGCACTAAGTGCATTAGACATATTATTGTGTGTTTTTATTCATACTCTTTTCACATAGTCATGTTGTTGCCGACTCCCGTGTTAGTCAAGAGTGTGTCGAAGAATAAGCTAGCATTTACTCTAGAACATTATTCATGAGTAAATGCTAACTTATTCTTCCCATGCTTGTTCAGTGTTGCTTCTCTGTTAGAGAAGAGAAGTTGATTAATTAAGAAGCTGCAAATATAAGTTTCTTCACAAATTTAGTAACCACAATTACCAAGCTGAAATTCGTTAGGCGCGTGTTTTCTTCAAACAAGATATTGAGATTAAAACCACGCTTAATTTAATATAATTGTATTTGCTTTTCGCCAATTCGCTAAGTGTTTCGGTGTGTTATGGCCGTGTTCAACAATTAGAATACTAAGAACATTTCCGTTGGGGTTTTTGGCGTAATTTTAAAGAAGCAGCTGTTTTATTTGTTTTTATTGAGATTAAAATGCTTTTACGATGGTGTAATGTGAGTTTCGCGACATAATTTGTTGAAAGCGTTGTCTGTCACGTTGAGAATGATCTATCGACAGGGACTGGGTCTTCTGACTAGCAAAATTTACTTAAATTGAGAGTAAAGTATTTCCTTGAATAATATGCCAGAAAGCCATGGTTTGTGATAAGATGATGGGTATCAATGTCGATCTTTCTACGAATAACTACGCCGATTATCAAACTAATTCGCCAGTGAAGCGTTATGGGATAGATGCCATTGATAAATGCTAATGTTAGGTTAGGAGACCACATTTCAAATCATTTATTGGCATTTTCAGTAGTTATGTAATGTTATGCCTGTGTGATGACTATGTTTTTAGTTTATCTATTGGCTCGCGCTTGACCTCTATCTCACCTGACGGTAAGCGGCGATGTGGTCGATGGTAAAGAACGCTTGCTCTTGACTTAAAGACTCCTAGATTGTAGCTATCGGGAAACATAGGTTGCGGAGCATCTAGCCGATTTCGACCACAGCGAACGAGTTCTTTGGCTCACCATTGCAGTTTAGAGCTCAGATGTGCTGCTCTGCTATGTGCCCTTGCCTATGTGTACTTAGTATCCGAAACCCCGTATAACAAAAATTGGCGTCAGATAGTCTGCTTCCGGACTACCCGTCACAGCTGTCAAATGACATCCGGGCCCAACAGATTAACGTGCTTTTCGGGCAAGAAAGAGTCTGGCTATGTAATGAATACCCATATCCAATGTGTCTGGACATGTAGTAATAAAACTTTAAGGCCGTAAAACATACTTAAATTTATTTATTTATTTAACCATTAATGTACACACACATAATACATAGACAAAAAGAAGGAACAGAAAATAGGTACAAAGGTATGCTTATTTCTAACGAAATCTCTTCCAGCATACATGCGAGAGGAGAGTTGCAAAACATATATGTAGACACCGTGTGTAAAGGGGAATAATAAGAAAAATTGTAACGTTGAATAGTAACGGTCAACGTTCCTAACTGAATCACCATAGCAAACTGCGGTAAAAACACGCACAGATCAATAAAAATAATAACAAGAATCTTACAACCTAATAATTTAAAATAAGTAACAAACAGATAACAAACACATTGTAGGCGATAATATTGATAGGATAAATTAAACCTAATATATAACTATATACACATTATTAACGTAAAGATTTATGTAAAAATCGACTAGTCATTGCTCTACGTTTCAACTCGATAACTAAACGTGTGGCAGTAGTCACACATATTTAAAAAAAAGAATTATTAAGATCCAACACGACTCGGCCTTTTATCATCGCACCGGACGGGCATTTACGATCGGACATATCAGCTGATTACACGTACACTCGCTCCATAGTATCATTCCTACATACATAGCGTGTCATTTTACGTGTACTTTTATAAAATTGGATTGAATCATAACCACTATGTGTTCATTAAAATAAAACTAGCTTCAGTGTTAACCCCGTATTGGGTAAGTGTTGACAATTACTTTTATGCTTAATCATGCTGGTTACGGCCATTATTATAATTTCTGTTGGTGTTTTAGTTAGGTACCTATTGTTTTGCTATTTCTTTAGCGCTTACCTGCCTAAAATGTTTTATCTTTACCGTTACAAATTTAATAAAAACTCTCTAGAGCTCCGTTTCTGATTGTGACAAACACATATTCGCCTTAAGCGCCGTGGTACATCCTCTGCCCTACGCTTACGCTGTTGCGGTCACAATCAGAAAAGGATAAGCCGGGAAACAAAGAGACTAATACGACGATTGGACAATTCCAGGGTCCAAAGTCCCGGTTCAACAACATGGGACCATCATCGGAGGAACTTGCCGACAACCTCAAATCATCGTCAGCTCTGCGGGACGTCTTCCTGCTGGCGCGTAGTCCTCGGCCTTCCACGTCATCGTGACCGCTTCTGCTGCCAACCTAGCGCCTACCTCCATGGAAATAAATAAATAAGAAACGGCTTTTGTACCTGCGACCCTAAGTTGTATGTAGATAGTGCTGCGTATTATTTGTCTCTGCTAGATAGATTACCCGCAAACGCTACAAAACAATTCACAATAGAGAAGATTAATACTGTATAGATAATGAATATATACTCTTTTAAACATACATATCAATAAAGTAAATATTACAATAATAAATACTAACTAATACCATAAATAATAATACATAAATTATATGCAACTAAGACGGAATGGAAAGATAATGCTCTTTCATTCTCTTTTAAAAAACTGCAAGAGTTTGGCAGTCCCTAATATCAGCGGTAACGAGTTCCACAACCGCACCGCGTGCACAATAAAGGAGTAGGAGTAAAAGTCTGTAGTGTAGGAAGGTGTTTCAAGGAGATGCTTAAGATGCGACCTGCAAAGTGCATCGGAAGGACGGGAGTAGGAGAAGCGTTCGCGGAGGTAGGAAGGCGTTTTAGGGTTGTGAAGAACGTTAAATACCAGACACAAAATCCGAGAGTTCATGCGAAGTCGAATAGGCTCCCTATTCGACTTCGCAGGCACTCTTGAGCATTTTGCGAATTCCTGAAACATGATCATAGTTTTTGAGATTGAAAACAAAACGAATACATTTATATTTTGCAAGCGCTCAAGCTTATTTAAAAGCTCCTCGGTGGCATCCAAATAACAGGCGTCGGCGTAGTCGATAATGGGCTGAATAAGAGTTTGGGCAAGGGAAATTTTTGTGTTCAAGGGCAAAAAGCTCTGGAGGCACTTCAGTGAGTGGAAAGTGTAGTGCACCTTGCGACTGACTTCAGCGACATGGGCAGTTCATGAAAAATAGTCCATGATCACCCCCAAGTTTTTAGCCGTCCTAGCGTATTCAATTTTAACTCCATTCAAACTGAGAGGAGACAGCTCCGCAACATCAAGCCTGTTTCGCATATGACTACTGCCGATAACCATGGCCTGAGACTTCTTAGGGTTGATTTGCAGCCCAAAGGACCGCGACCACTCCCCAATCAATTCCAGTTCACTCTTAATGGCGGACACAGCGGCTTCCGCATCTTGAATAGAAAAATGATGGTAAAGCTGCAATTCGTCAGCATAGAGATGGAAGTTACACGAGATGACTCTAGTGACAGAGTTAATAAAAATAGAAAAGAGAAGAGGAGAGAGAACGCCATCCTGTGGCACACCCGCAGTAAGAGAGCACCAATCCGAAGAAGTCTCGTCGAGGTGCACTGTCTGGTGTGCTGCGACCGACCTCCAAGATAGGAGTTGAACCAATCAATAGTGGAAGAGGAGAAATTGAAAGATTTAAGGATCCCAAGAAGGATATCGAAGTCAACAGAGTTGAAAGCGCTGCTGAAATAAAGAAGTACATGTAAAGTAAGAGATTTTTGGTCCATAGCCCGGAAGAGCTGTGACAGTACTGTGACCGGGCCGGAAACCAGATTGAAAAGGACTAAGAAGATCATTACTAGAGAGAAACAGAGACAAACTGATGGACAATGTGCTCAAGAACTTTGGAAAGATAAGGAAGGATGGAAATGGGTCTGAAATCGGTCAGTGTGACCGGGTTAGGGATTTTGGGTAGTGGAATAATATGGGCTAGGTTCCAAGCATCGGGAACAGTGCAAGAAAACAAGGAGAAGTTAAAAATATTGGTCAAAACGGGCAGTAATGTGGAGAGGATAGGAGAAATCATTCTTGAGCAAAGCTCGTCATTACCAACAGCGGAGGAGGAGATAGCACAAATAGATTTTTTGACATCACTTTCACTAACAGGACTGAAATCGAAAGACGAACACCGCGGCACTGGCAAAACGGAAGGTTTATTTAATGTAGATAATTTGACGTGTGGATCCAACGTAACGGGTGGGAATGAAAAATTATTGTTTAGAGCACACACGTCAATGCCTTTGCTAGAAGCGGCAGGGGACTTACCAATGCCGACAGTTTTCAAAAACTTCCAGACTTCAGAGGAGTTCCGGTTGTCAAGAGAATTATGGAAGTAGCGTATTTATAGATAAAACACCCCACATAGAGGGTGAAATAACCACACCCTCAAAGATATGTATTATATCTTTGAGGGTGTGGTGATTTCACATTATCCGGACACATTGTATTTAATTGTATAATTTATTTGGCATAAAAACAAATCACACAAAACTCTGGTGCCCGTGGTAGGTAATATAAGAACCTGTATTACAGGTCACCATATGAATGGTTACTTACTCACGCACCGACCTCGACAATCGTTGCTTAGGATCGCCTCGTGCAGCTGTTATTATTCAAAATCAGAATCTTTTTATTTTTTACATTGGCACTTATAAAACGTCGACAAAAGGTGAACGGTTCGGGTAAGTCGTTTCCATGGAGAAGAACCGGCAAGAAACTCCATGGTTACTATTTAAAAAAATTGGTTTGGTTTTACAATATTTCCATATTACAGCTTTAGTACCTACTTGGATATGGGGGGACAACGTAGGCCCGACAATAAGTTGTAAGAAATAAAAAAAAAGAAGTAAAACGAGATAAAAAGTTAACAAATGTTAACAAGCATCTAGAAATCTAGAAGGCCATTGAGCCACGAGCTCACTGTGTCGCTGTTTGGAATCACATGATCACACGGAAAACCTCCCATAATTATCTGTGCTTGTGTCTCATTCAGCGGACAGGTTGTAACGGTAAATTATGTTGATCCATGGCCCACAGTTGACCACACAATAATAAAATTAATGCCGACTCTCACCGGCCAAGCCTGGCGCTTGGTTTGCAGTATGTTCAGGTAGCGTATCGTTCTATTATTCGTGGCCATGCGCTGCGTCCGAGGGTGGTAGATAGAACAGGAGTTACATTCTCGTAAATGGAGTTAATAAAAAAAAATTTCAAAAAAATACAACCAAATTCCAAAAACACTACAAAGTGAAAAATAACGTTTATTTTGTAAGTTGGTGTTCCTGTTTGCGTTTCTTCGTTTTTTAGCACAGACTTCCAAAATTGAAGTTATTTTTCACTTCGTTGTATTTTTGGAAGTCGTTTGTATTTTCTTGTAAAAAAATATATTTTTCTCTTTTCAGTTGTGGTAAATAATGGCCAAGTTCTATAGTAAAGTCCTTTAACACCTCACGTGATGCCAGGACAGATTAACCGAATAACATGAAACTTGAACATAACCGGTGAAATGAGAGTATTTAGAGCGCCAGTACATATGTACTGGCGTGATGTTATTGTGTAAACAATAAACAAACATGCGAGATTTGCGATTATTTATTGAAGAGCTCTGATGTATGTCTTCGAAGTTCTTCATCAGATCTTCACCAAATTTAATTGGGACCGATTCGGGAACCGACTCTTTCAAACAAAAACCAGCCAAGTGCGAGCCTGATTTCCGTATAAACAGCTACATTCACCAAAACATTACTAACGTTCATAAACAATGAAAGCACAGCACATTGCTCTAACGAAGGGACAAAATTAACTTTGCCATTCAAGTACTGTTGTACCCATACATCAATATACATTTTTTTTACTTTTCCAAGTCCATTTTATAAGTTGGTCGACTATTACCTACTCGTAAACTTGTAAATCCTAGTTAGCTGAGATAGTTTTCCTTCTAATTTCATTGTATATACTACTGCCGTGAATTTTGTCACATCAACCAATAATAACTTGACTCAAAAAAAACTTGACGAAAAATAGCATTTCAAAGCTTAATTTTACGCAAATGGATCCCTGACTCGAAAAATGGTTTTTACAGACCCGTAATATTTTTGAATGACCTATCGAACGATACCCAACATGGGATAGAAGAGAAAAAAATACATCCCCACTTTACGTGTACAGGAGGCAGAACAAAAAAATTATTCATTGACCACTTTGTCGGCGTGATTAATATGTACCTATACATATATACATGCCAAATTATAGATTTTTCGTACTAAGAGTATCTGAGCTAAGTTGCGGACGGATGGACGGACAGACGGACATGGCGAAACTATAAGGATTCCTTAAAAGGAAATCGAAAAAAAAAAATTTTAATCGGTTCCAAAAAAAATACAAACACAACCGAACATAGAACTTTCTCCTTTTTGGAAAGTCGGTTAAAAATACTCTATTCTACTCTATATTTTTATATGGCAAGCAAAGCCGATGTCGACTATTCTGCCTATGTCTGAAGTTAAATGGAAGAGCAAGTATGTTTATTAGTGAAGAAAAAACTGGGCACTGTAGACAAAAACTAAATTCTTCGCTTAATACAGTTGACACTTGTTGGGTTAGTACGGGACTGAAACGGTTAAAAATACTCAAAACACTTTCTAATAATATTTTGACGTCAGTGACTTTCAGTGGATGGGTATAAGATTAGGGGCAGACCAAAGAAACGGTAGATGGACTGTTTGCAAAATGATAAGCGCAAGTTCGATCATGCATGGATACTGTTCTCATCTCTGGGATGGACAGGCAAATACCAGCTTGATGCACTAGAGTCGATCGAAAAGCGGAAAAGCCAAGAAGCTCATCGGCGATGAGGCACTGTTTAAGTCAAAGCTCCAAAGCCTTGAACATCGTCGCCGAGTTGCCAGCTTGCCGGTTTTTTTTTCGATTACATTTCGGGGCGTGTGCGATGGAATTGCATGATATAATTCCGCCCAGCCCGTTTCATCATCAAACTACCAGACGTACGGCGATGCGACATCGGTACATGCTGGACATCCCACCCATACGCACTAAACGTTTTGAGAATACTTTTATTATGCGTACAGGTAAGGAGTGGAATTCCCTGCCGGAGTCTGTGTTTCCTGTTGGCTACAACCTGGGAGTCTTTAAGTCAAGAGTGAATAGGATACTTCTAGGCAAGCGTGCTCCATCGTCGACCACGTGATCGCTTACCATCCGGTGAGATGTTCTGTATCTCTTCATCTGTAGGAAGATGTAACTATTGAGAAGTCGACTAATAGAGAAGTACCTATAGACGAAGACGTGTTGCACCGGAGAGTCATACTGAATTTTGACAGTTCATCATTTCGACACGGTCTCAATTTCGAAAAACACTAGTTCTACTACTCATTCCTTCGACAGAACATATATACGACTAGCATTACTCCGACATATCATACTTCGACAAGACACACCTTCGAAAAACACTTCTTCGAAAGAACCCTTCTTCGATATGCACTTGTCCGTCGGATCTTTATTTCGACGAAACGTATCTTCGACATAATACTGCTCTGAAATGTGAGCAGTTGAATTTCGCTTTATATTTTTAGGTACTAAATAAAAACATAAATAATAATAAATTATGTTTTTAATTATAACCAATCACAAATCTATGTACAGTTCAATCATTTCTTCTGATAATTTAAATTGACTAACTGGGGTGACCGACCATACCAGATTTAAAACAATTTAGCAAATTCAACAAACAATCAACAACAAGAGCGCACGGTTGGCGCAGTGGTTGAGCGATTGACTGCTGCGCTGCGTGTCGCGGGTTTGATTCCCGCACGGAACAAATATTTGTATGACCTACAGATAGTTGTTCCGGCTCTGGGTGTTGTGTATGTGAGTTTATATGTTTGTAAACGCGCCCACGATACAGGAAGGAATTCCTAGTGTGGGGCAAAGTTAAAAAAAAAAAAAACTAAATTAACGCCGCAAGTCATAATAACCGATTTTCAGAAAGCGGCAATGAATGCTAGTAAGCGTGTATTTGCCAGCGCATAGAATAAATTTCGTTAATTTCACCTTAAACAAATTATTTTGCGACACATTGAAGGGGCTGGACTGAATGAAAAATACATAAATGATAGTGAATTTGCCCACAAGTTAAAACATATTTTAGCTTTGCTATCGTCTATTGTGTCTGAAATCCCCGCAGTTTTTAATCAAACCCAAGAAAAAGTTTTACCCGTTGATGCAAAACCAATTAGCGATCGGTTTTCGAAATGTTATGTCAGTGGAACATACAAAAAAATAGAACAAAAGATAAGTCCACTTAAAGTTTCACATGTAAAAGTATCATCATCCTATCAACAAGAAATGTGGTCGGTTGCTGATTCCATTGAGTGTGGATTTCCCTCGACTCAACATTCAATTGAAAGCTGGCATACGAGGTGGAATACTGAGGTGCTCAATAGAAAAAAAATAGTATATTATGCAACTAGTGAATAAAGGACGGTTTTAAAGCGAGGGCCATAGATGAACCACGAGCAAGTGAAGGATTCTAACAACTGAATCACGACCGTAGGGAGTGATTCATGATGATTGAATCACGAGCAGCGAGTGATTCGAGTGGTAGAATCCTGAGCGACGCGAGTGATTCATGGCCCTCGATATAAATCCGTTTTATTCAAGAGTTGCATACTATATTTTATATCATGACTACGAGAAAAAGAAAGATTTAAAAGAAAATCACAAGGCAAAATACAAAATAAAAGTTTTATTACCTTCAAAATTTAAAAAAATGTGAAAACTCAGGGTTTCACATTTTTTCTAAATTAAAGCAGAGCTAGGTAACAGCAACTGTGTTTCAGGGGCCAGTAGTGACCACTTTCGTTACGTTACATAATTATAATTAATTAACACCAATGCAATTGATATTAGAATTACAATCCAAATAAGTATTCACTAAACATCCCAGACTAAAATCAAAATCATTTTAAAATCTTAAACATTAACAAACTGAAAATCAAATACATAAAGGAGTTTGAAAGTCGAATATTCTTTGCACAAGGAGTTCGTATAGCATTGAGATGGACGTCGAATATATATTGTTGTGATCTAAATTCAAACACCAAAACAGTGAGAAAAAGTGCTTTTTATTCACTGTTTTCAGTGAATAAAATAAGCTTTTTAGAGGGGGATTGGTATAAAATACATTTTTAAAACTTTGGCCGAAGTGAAAAAAGATGTAGAAAACACACAGAACGAAATACTGAGAATTTTGGCTCAAATTGAGAAACCAAAAAGAAAAAGCAATTACAGCAGAACGAAAGGCTGCGAAAACATTTGCTACTGAAAAATTACATGGATACAATGTCGTTCCTAAGCGGAATAGCATACGTTACTCACATGTCTAGTAAATAATCAAGAAGACTAAATGAGAATGACTCTCATGACTGTACTTTGCCTGGAACGCGACGATGGCAAAAGACCGGACGGCATGACTTTGTTTCCATGGAGGATGTTCAAATAGTTTGGGACGCGGTTTGCGTCGATAATCTTGCGTCATCCCATATCCTAGCTCATCGTGCTATGCTGGCGCTGCCGCTACGGCTGCAGACAACCTCATGCGGGGGAAATATAATAACCTCATCGGTACCTAGTTATTTGTGTGTGGGCTTGAAACTCTTGGTTCGTAGGGTCCGAATGCTCAAACTTCATTCAAAGATCTGCGTAATCGACTAGTTGACACTTCGCGTGACCCAAAGGATTTTACATTGGTCAGAGGATAAGCATTGCCAGTCTTTAGGACATAATACTAGTGGACAGCGATGTGGAGGAGTTTTTCGACGACATATTTTAGACATGTTTATTTTCAGGCTTACTTTATATTTTTTCATAAGTATTTTAATTAAATGTACATTGTACATAGCTAATTATCGCTGTATAAATATAGAAGACTTATTAAACTTTTATGATTCAAATTATCTGATGAAATTATTAAACTGTACAAAGATTTGTGACTGGTTTTAATTAAAAACATAATAAAATTGATAATTATTTATGTTTTTATTTTGTACCTAATAGTCACATTTCAGAGCAGTATTATGTCGAAGGTATGTTTCGTCGAAATAGAGATCCGCCGAACAAGTGCATATCGAAGAAGAGTTCTGTCGAAGTAGTGTTTTTCGAAGGTGTCTGTTGTCGAAGTATGATGTGTCGGGCTAATGCTAGTCGAATAAATATTCTATCGAAGCAATGAGTAGTCGAACTACTGTTTTTCGAAAATGGGACCGTGTCGAAATAATTAACTGTCAAAATTCATTAGGACTCTCGTTGTACCGACCTCAAATAAATTGAGAATGGCAAGACAATGATAATTACTTGTTTTGCTAGTAGTCGTGAGTACGACTTTTTTTGCTGTTACAGTTATTCCCACCAGGAGCTAATTGTTACTTTATGGGTTTAGCCAATTGGGTTTCCTTAGCAGCAGCGTAAAGTCTAAATTAATGACCGGGGATCCCCACTTCGCTTCTCTGAAATTCCTAATGTTCCCCGTGTACGTTTATATTAAGTAAATATACGTTTATTTTACTTACTTGCCTTAATGGCCTATGTCCCCTGGATGGGGCAGAGGTCGTCCATAGAAGTCCTCATCACGGTCGGTCTTGAGCTTCTCGCTTCACCTCGCTCTACGTCATTTCGATGCTCGTCGTTTCTGCCAACACGATGCGACGCCATCTGTTCGGAGCCTGTGGCCAATCCAACTCCACTTGCGACGCTTGATCTGGCGGTCGATCGGGAATTTCTTCAACAGATCTGCGTTAGTGATGGTCTCAGGCCAGTAGATTCTGAGTATGCGACGAAGACAGCGGTTGACGACGTCTTGGATGTGGCGTGAGATGTCTTTTATAAGCTTCCACGTTTCGCACCCGTAAAGCAACACGGATTTGACTTTTGACCCGAAGATTTTTAGTTTAATCCTTCGGGTCAGTTTCCGCGGTTCCCAAACAGGTCTCAGCTGCGCGAATTTAGCTCGGGATTTGATGATCCGTGAAGCAATGCCCAATTTCTTTTGAAGGGGTTTATCACTCACATTTTGCTACTTCTGTTCAAGTTCAAAATTCACGTGCAGTAAAAGGGGTACATGCTACTAACCAGGCAGGCATACATAAAGCCTCTCGGAAAATAAAATCTGGCTACCACCAGGCTGGAGATACAGTCTGTCACCAGGCTGTATCTCATTAACCGTGATAGCTAGACAGTTGAAATTTTCACAGATGATGTGTTTCTGTTGCCGCTATAACAAATAAAAATACCAAACAGAATAATAGTACATTATGGTACAAGTGCGTAAAGTTTATGATTACCGCTGAGGCGCCATTGAGACCCGAGCCTTTAGGTGAGGGTCTTAAGAGAGCCGAGGACGGTAATCATCAATACACACGTGTATCATACGACGTTTTTCAACACACTTGTGAAGAAAATAATACTGAAAAATCATTTTCAACAGTGAAAACGAGTTGTGAAAAATTTTTCGCAATGGCGGGGTAAATTATTCAGTTTTCCTATGCGCGCGCATCTAACAATGGCGATCGGCCATAGACTAAAACAATGAGGTTACTTTTTTTTTTAGCTTTTCGCGGATAGCGTTTTAGCCACGTACAAAATCGGGCATTTCAAGTTTTCTTTATTTCAGAGAAACAAAAGTTATATTTGAGGGCAAGTTTTATTTATTAAACACGTACGTTGCATGAAATGAGCAAGCAATATGTTAGGTACTAGCATTTTGCTGAATTGTTTGACTAGAAGCTGTGCCCCATTTTATGTATTTAATGGATATCATGGAAATAGTAATTACTACCCATATCATGTTATGGATATAGTAAGTACTACTTCCATGACAGGAATAGAAAGGGATTAATGTTGAATGGGACACTTTTAATTGATTAACAGTGTTACATTTTATTACATTGAAAATACTTAAATTTTAACTGGATTAGAATTTAATGACTTATTTTATTAATTTTCATTGGATAGATTTGTGACACTTTTAAAATTAGTTTAATTTAAAAGTATTTAAAATGAAGGCAGGAAACCATTTAAAAAAAAATACTATAACTCACTTGTGAATAATAGCAATGAAAAAGTCACAGTTTGATTACAGGTATCATTATATGCCTAATTGCGGTGAAATTAGAGCCACTTTATGAGCAAGTGTGTTGAAAAATATATTTTTGCCATTTTTGTTTTTTGCCACCATTGCAGTTTAGAGCTCAGATGTGCTGTTCTGCTATGTGCCCTTGCCTATGTGTACTTAGTATCCGAAACCCCGTATAACAAAAATTGGCGTCAGATAGTCCTGCTTCCGGACTACCCGTCACAGCTGTCAAATGACATCCGGGGCCAACAGCTTAACGTGCTTTTCGGGAAAGAAAGAGTCTGGCTATGTAATGAATACACATATCCAATGTGTCTGGACTTGTAGTAATAAAACTTAAGGCCGTGAAAACAAACTTAAATTTATTTATTTATTTAACCATTAATGTACACACACATAATACATAGACAAAAAGAAGGAACAGAAAATAGGTACAAAGGTAATAATACATAAATTATATGCAACTAAGACGGAATGGAAAGATAAATGCTCTTTCATTCTCTTTTTAAAAACTGCAAGAGTTTGGCAGTCCCTTATATCAGGCGGTAACGAGTTCCACAACCGCACCGCGTGCACAATAAAGGAGTAGGAGTAAAAGTCTGTAGTGTAGGAAGGTGTTTCAAGGAGATGCTTAAGATGCGACCTGCAAAGTGCATCGGAAGGACGGGAGTAGGAGAAGCGTTCGCGGAGGTAGGAAGGCGTTTTAGGGTTGTGAAGAACGTTAAATACCAGACACAAAATCCGAGAGTTCATGCGAAGTCGAATAGGCTCCCTATTCGACTTCGCAGGAACTCTTGAGCATTTTGCGAATTCCTGAAACGTGATGATACTTTTTGAGATTGAAAACAAAACGAATACATTTATATTTTGCAAGCGCTCAAGCTTATTTAAAAACTCCTCGGTGGCATCCAAATAACAGGCGTCGGCGTAGTCGATGATGGGCTGAATAAGAGTTAGGGCAAAGGAAATTTTTGTGTTCAAGGGCAAAAAGCTCTGGAGGCAGTTCAGTGAGTGGAAAGTGTAGTGCACCTTGCGACTGACTTCAGCGACATGGGCAGTCCATGAAAAATAGTCCATGATCACCCCCAAGTTTTTAGCCGTCCTAGCGTATTCAATTTTAACTCCATTCAAACTGAGAGGAGACAGCTCCGCAACATCAAGCCTGTTTCGCATATGACTACCGCCGATAACCATGGCCTGAGACTTCTTAGGGTTGATTTGCAGCCCAAAGGACCGCGACCACTCCCCAATCAATTCCAGTTCACTCTTAATGGCGGACACAGCGGCTTCCTCATCTTGAATAGGAAAATGATGGTAAAGCTGCAATTCGTCAGCATAGAGATGGAAGTTACACGAGATGACTCTAGTGACAGAGTTAATAAAAATAGAAAAGAGAAGAGAGAACGCCATCCTGTGGCACACCCGCAGTAATAGAGCACCAATCCGAAGAAGTCTCGTCGAGGTGCACTGTCTAGTGTGCTGCGACCGGCCTCCAAGATAGGAGTTGAACCAATCAATAGTGGAAGAGGAGACATTGAAAGATTTAAGGATCCCAAGAAGGATATCGAAGTCAACAGAGTTGAAAGCGCTGCTGAAATCGAGAAGTACATGTAAAGTAAGAGATTTTTGGTCCATAGCCCGGAAGAGCTGTGACAGTACTGTGACCGGGCCGGAAACCAGATTGAAAAGGAATAAGAAGATCATTACTAGAGAGAAACAGATAAACTGATGGACAATGTGCTCAAGAACTTTGGAAAGATAAGGAAGGATGGAAATGGGTCTGAAATCGGTCAGTGTGACCGGGTTAGGGATTTTGGGTAGTGGAATAATATGGGCTAGCTTCCAAGCATCGGGAACAGTGCAAGAAAACAAGGAGAAGTTAAAATATTGGTCAAAACGGGCAGTAATGTGGAGAGGATAGGAGAAATCATTCTTGAGCAAAGCTCGTCATTACCAACAGCGGAGGAGGAGATAGCACAAATAGATTTTTTGACATCACTTTCACTAACAGGACTGAAATCGAAAGACGAACACCGCGGCACTGGCAAAACGGAAGGTTTATTTAATGTAGATAATTTGACGTGTGGATCCAACGTAACGGGTGGGAATGAAAAATTATTGTTTAGAGCACACACGTCAATGCCTTTGCTAGAAGCGGCAGGGGACTTACCAATGCCGACAGTTTTCAAAAACTTCCAGACTTCAGAGGAGTTCCGGTTGTCAAGAGAATTATGGAAGTAGCGTATTTATAGATAAAACACCCCACATAGGGGGTGAAATAACCACACCCTCAAAGATATGTATTATATCTTTGAGGGTGTGGTGATTTCACATTATCCGGACACATTGTATTTAATTGTATAATTTATTTGGCATAAAAACAAATTACACAAAACCCTGGTGCCCGTGGTAGGTAATATAAGAACCTGTATTACAGGTCATCATATGAATGTTTACTTACCCACGCACCGACCTCGACAATCGTTGCTTAGGACCGCCTCGTGCAGCTGTTATTATTCAACATCTTTTTTTTTTTTTACATAGGCCTACATGGGCACGTCGACAAAAGGTGCACGGTTCGGGTTAGTCGTTTCCTACTGAGAAGAACCGGCAAGAAACTACATGGTTACTATTTAAAAAAAAATGGTTTGGTTTTACAATATTTCCATATTACAGCTTTAGTACCTACTTGGATATGGGGGGACAACGTAGGCCCGACAATAAGTCGTAAGAAAAAAAAATGAAGTAAAACGAGATAAAAAGTTAACAAATGTTAACAAGCATCTAGAAATCTAGAAGGCCATTGAGCCACGAGCTCACTGTGTCGCTGTTTGGAATCACATGAACACACGGAAAACCTCCCATAATTATCTGTGCTTGTGTCTCATTCAGCGCACAGGTTGTAACGGTAAATTATGTTGATCCATGGCCCACAGTTGACCACACAATAATAAAATTAATGCCGACTCTCACCGGCCAAGCCTGGCGCTTTGTTTGCAGTATGTTCAGGTAGCGTATCGTTCTATTATTCGTGGCCATGCGCTGCGTCCGAGGGTGGTAGATAGAACAGGAGTTACATTCTCGTAAATGGAAATAATAAAAAAAAATACAAAAAAATACAAACAAATTCCAAAAACACTACAAAGTGAAAAATAACGTTTATTTTGTAAGTTGTTGTTCCTGTTTGCGTTTCTTCGTTTTTAGCACAGACTTCCAAAATTGAAGTTATTTTTCACTTCGTTGTGTTTTTGGAAGTCGTTTGTATTTTCTTGTAAAAAAAAATTTTTTCTCTTTTCAGTTGTGGTAAATAATGGCCAAGTTCTATAGTAAAGTCCTATAACACCTCACGTGATGCCAGGACAGATTAACCGAACAACATGAAACTTGAACATAACTGGTGAAATGAGAGTATTTAGAGCGCCAGTACCTATGTACTGGCGTGATTTTATTGTGTAAACAATAAACAAACATGCGAGATTTGCGATTATTTATTGAAGAGCTCTGATGTATGTCTTCGAAGTTCTTCATCAGATCTTCACCAAATTTAATTGGGACCGATTCGGGAACCGACTCTTTCAAACAAAAACCGGCCAAGTGTGAGCCTGATTTGCGCACAAAAGGTTCCGTAGAAACAGCTACAATCACCAAAATAAATAGGTAACATTACGTTCATAAACAATGAAAGCACCGAACATTGCTCTAACGTAGGGACAAAATTAACTTTGCCATTCAAGTAGATACTGTTGTACCCATACATCAATATACATTTTTTTTAATTTTCCAAGTCCATTTTATAAGTTGGTCGACTATTACCTACTCGTAAACTTGTAAATCCTAGGTAGCTGAGATAGTTTTCCTTCTAATTTCATTGTATATACTACTTACTGCCGTGAATTTTGTCAGATCAAACAATAATAACTTGACTCTAACAAAAAATAGCAATTCAAAGCTTAATTTTACGCAAACGGATCCCTGACTCGAAAATGGTTTTTACAGACCCCTAATATTTTTGAATGACCTATCCAACGATACCCAACATGAGATAGACGATAAAAAAATACATCCCTTTACGTGTACAGGAGACAGAATAAAAAAAAAATCATTTACCACTTTGTCGGCGTGATTAATATGTATATTCATGCCAAATTATAGATTTTCAGTACTAAGAGTCTCTGAGCTAAGTTGCGGACGGACGGACCGACAGACGTACATGACGAAACTATAAGGATTCCTTACACGGATCTCTACAAAAATATTTTTCAAATTGGTCTAAGAAAAACAAACATACAACCGAAAATAGAACCATATCCTTTTTGGAAAGTCGGTTAAAAATACTCTATTCTATTCTATATTTTTAGATGGCAAGCAAAGCTGATGTCGACTATTCTGCCAAAAGTTAAATGGAAGAGCAAGTATGTTTATTAGTGAAGAAAAAACTGGGAACTGTAGACAATAACTAAATTCTTCGCTTAATACAGTTGACACTTGTTGGGTTAGTACGGGACTGAAACGGTTAAAAATACTCAAAACACTTTCTAATAATATTTTGACGTCAGTGACTTTCAGTGGATGGGTATAAGATTAGGGGCAGACCAAAGAAACGGTAGATGGACATTTTGCAAAATGATAAGCGCAAGTTCGATCATGCATGGATACCGTTCTCATCTCTGGGATGGATCTGCCAAATACCAGCTTGATGCACTAGAGTCGATCGAAAAGCGGAAAAGCCAAGAAGCTCATCGGCGATGAGGCACTGTTTAAGTCAAAGCTCCAAAGCCTTGAACATCGTCGCCGAGTTGCCAGCTTGCCGGTTTTTTATCGATTACATTTCGGGGCGTGTGCGATGGAATTGCATGATATAATTCCGTCCAGCCCGTTTCATCGTCAAACTACCAGACGTACGGCGATGCGACTTCGGTACATGCTGGACATCCCACCCATACGCACTAAACGTTTTGAGAATACTTTTATTATGCGTACAGCTAAGGAGTGGAATTCCCTGCCGGAGTCTGTATTTCCTGTTGGCTACAACCTGGGAGTCTTTAAGTCAAGAGTGAATAGGTTACTTCTAGGCAAGCGTGCTCCATCGTCGACCACATCATCGCTTACCATCCGGTGAGATGTTCTGTATCTCTTCATCTGTAGGAAGATGTAACTATTGAGAAGTCGACTAATAGAGAAGTACCTATAGACGAAGACGTGTTGCACCGGAGAGTCATACTGAATTTCGACAGTTCATCATTTCGACACGGTCTCAAATTCGAAAAACACTAGTTCTACTACTCATTCCTTCGACAGAACATATATACGACTAGCATTAGTCCGACATAATCATACTTCGACAAGACACACCTTCGAAAAACACTTCTTCGAAAGAACCCTTCTTCGATATGCACTGTCAGTCGGATCTTTATTTCGACGAAACGTATCTTCGACATAATACTGCTCTGAAATGTGAGCAGTTGAATTTCGCTTTATATTTTTAGGTACAAAATAAAAACATAAATAATAATAAATTATGTTTTTAATTATAACCAATCACAAATCTTTTGTACAGTTTAATCATTTCTTCTCATAATTTAAATTGAGTAACTGGGGTGACCGACCATACCAGATTTAAAACAATTTAGCAAATTCAACAAACAATCAACAACAAGGGCGCACGGTTGGCGCAGTGGTTGAGCGATTGACTGCTGCGCTGCGTGTCGCGGGTTTGATTCCCGCACGGAACAAATATTTGTATGACCTACAGATAGTTGTTCCGGCTCTGGGTGTTGTGTATGTGAGTTTATATCTTTATAAACGCACCCACGATACAGGAAGGAATTCCTAGTGTGGGGCAAAGTTAAAAAAAACAAAATTAACGCCGCAAGTCATAATAACCGATTTTCAGAAAGCGGCAATGAATGCTAGTATAGTAAGCGTGTATTTGCCAGCGCATAGAATAAATTTTGTTCATTTCACCATAAACAAATTATTGGGCGATTCATTGAAGGGGCTGGACTGAATGAAAAATACATAAATGATAGTGAATTTGCCCACAAGTTAAAACATGTTTTAGCTTTGCTATCGTCTATTGCGTCTGAAATCCCCGCAGTTTTTAATCAAACCCAAGAAAAAGTTTTACCCGTTGATGCAAAACCAATTAGCGACCGGTTTTCGAAATTTTATGTCAATGGAACATACAAAAAAATAGAACAAAAGATAAGTCCACTTAAAGTTACACATGCAAAAGTATCATCATCCTATCAACAAGAAATGTGGTCGGTTGCTGATTCCATTGAATGTGGATTTCCCTCGACTCAAAATTCAATTGAAAGCTGGCATACGAGGTGGAATACTGAGGTACTCAATAGAAAAAAAAAACATTTTTAAAACTTTGGCCGAAGTGAAAAAAGGATGTAGAAAACACACAGAACGAAATACTGAGAATTTTGGCTCAAATTGAGAAACCAAGAAGAAAAAGCAATTACAGCAGAACGAAAGGCTGCGAAAACATTTGCTACTGAAAAATGACATGGATACAATGTCGTTCCTAAGCGGAATAGCATACGTTACTCACATGTCTAGTAAATAATCAAGAAGACTAAATGAGAATGACTCTCATGACTGTACTTTGCCTGGAACGCGACGATGGCAAAAGACCGGACGGCATGACTTTGTTTCCATGGAGGATGTTCAAATAGTTTGGGACGCGGTTTGCGTCGATAATCTTGCGTCATCCCATATCCTAGCTCATCGTGCTATGCTGGCGCTGCCGCTACGGCTGCAGACAACCTCATGCGGGGGAAATATAATAACCTCATCGGTACCTAGTTATTTGTGTGTGGGCTTGAAACTCTTGGTTCGTAGGGTCCGAATGCTCAAACTTCATTCAAAGATCTGCGTAATCGACTAGTTGACACTTCGCGTGACCCAAAGGATTTTACATTGGTCAGAGGATAAGCATTGCCAGTCTTTAGGACATAATACTAGTGGACAGCGATGTGGAGGAGTTTTTCGACGACATATTTTAGACATGTTTATTTTCAGGCTTACTTTATATTTTTTCATAAGTATTTTAATTAAATGTACATTGTACATAGCTAATTATCGCTGTATAAATATAGAAGACTTATTAAACTTTTATGATTCAAATTATCTGATGAAATTATTAAACTGTACAAAGATTTGTGACTGGTTTTAATTAAAAACATAATAAAATTGATAATTATTTATGTTTTTATTTTGTACCTAATAGTCACATTTCAGAGCAGTATTATGTCGAAGGTATGTTTCGTCGAAATAGAGATCCGCCGAACAAGTGCATATCGAAGAAGAGTTCTGTCGAAGTAGTGTTTTTCGAAGGTGTCTGTTGTCGAAGTATGATGTGTCGGGCTAATGCTAGTCGAATAAATATTCTATCGAAGCAATGAGTAGTCGAACTACTGTTTTTCGAAAATGGGACCGTGTCGAAATAATTAACTGTCAAAATTCATTAGGACTCTCGTTGTACCGACCTCAAATAAATTGAGAATGGCAAGACAATGATAATTACTTGTTTTGCTAGTAGTCGTGAGTACGACTTTTTTTGCTGTTACAGTTATTCCCACCAGGAGCTAATTGTTACTTTATGGGTTTAGCCAATTGGGTTTCCTTAGCAGCAGCGTAAAGTCTAAATTAATGACCGGGGATCCCCACTTCGCTTCTCTGAAATTCCTAATGTTCCCCGTGTACGTTTATATTAAGTAAATATACGTTTATTTTACTTACTTGCCTTAATGGCCTATGTCCCCTGGATGGGGCAGAGGTCGTCCATAGAAGTCCTCATCACGGTCGGTCTTGAGCTTCTCGCTTCACCTCGCTCTACGTCATTTCGATGCTCGTCGTTTCTGCCAACACGATGCGACGCCATCTGTTCGGAGCCTGTGGCCAATCCAACTCCACTTGCGACGCTTGATCTGGCGGTCGATCGGGAATTTCTTCAACAGATCTGCGTTAGTGATGGTCTCAGGCCAGTAGATTCTGAGTATGCGACGAAGACAGCGGTTGACGACGTCTTGGATGTGGCGTGAGATGTCTTTTATAAGCTTCCACGTTTCGCACCCGTAAAGCAACACGGATTTGACTTTTGACCCGAAGATTTTTAGTTTAATCCTTCGGGTCAGTTTCCGCGGTTCCCAAACAGGTCTCAGCTGCGCGAATTTAGCTCGGGATTTGATGATCCGTGAAGCAATGCCCAATTTCTTTTGAAGGGGTTTATCACTCACATTTTGCTACTTCTGTTCAAGTTCAAAATTCACGTGCAGTAAAAGGGGTACATGCTACTAACCAGGCAGGCATACATAAAGCCTCTCGGAAAATAAAATCTGGCTACCACCAGGCTGGAGATACAGTCTGTCACCAGGCTGTATCTCATTAACCGTGATAGCTAGACAGTTGAAATTTTCACAGATGATGTGTTTCTGTTGCCGCTATAACAAATAAAAATACCAAACAGAATAATAGTACATTATGGTACAAGTGCGTAAAGTTTATGATTACCGCTGAGGCGCCATTGAGACCCGAGCCTTTAGGTGAGGGTCTTAAGAGAGCCGAGGACGGTAATCATCAATACACACGTGTATCATACGACGTTTTTCAACACACTTGTGAAGAAAATAATACTGAAAAATCATTTTCAACAGTGAAAACGAGTTGTGAAAAATTTTTCGCAATGGCGGGGTAAATTATTCAGTTTTCCTATGCGCGCGCATCTAACAATGGCGATCGGCCATAGACTAAAACAATGAGGTTACTTTTTTTTTTAGCTTTTCGCGGATAGCGTTTTAGCCACGTACAAAATCGGGCATTTCAAGTTTTCTTTATTTCAGAGAAACAAAAGTTATATTTGAGGGCAAGTTTTATTTATTAAACACGTACGTTGCATGAAATGAGCAAGCAATATGTTAGGTACTAGCATTTTGCTGAATTGTTTGACTAGAAGCTGTGCCCCATTTTATGTATTTAATGGATATCATGGAAATAGTAATTACTACCCATATCATGTTATGGATATAGTAAGTACTACTTCCATGACAGGAATAGAAAGGGATTAATGTTGAATGGGACACTTTTAATTGATTAACAGTGTTACATTTTATTACATTGAAAATACTTAAATTTTAACTGGATTAGATGATTTGGATAGATTTGTGACACTTTTAAAATTAGTTTAATTTAAAAGTATTTAAAATGAAGGCAGGAAACCATTTAAAAAAAAAATACTATAACTCACTTGTGAATAATAGCAATGAAAAAGTCACAGTTTGATTACAGGTATCATTATATGCCTAATTGCGGTGAAATTAGAGCCACTTTATGAGCAAGTGTGTTGAAAAATATATTTTTGCCATTTTTTGCGATAATGGTATGGAACCCTTCGTGCCTCGTGCACGAAGGACTTGGCTGGTTTTATTATATTTTATTTTTATTTATAGGATCGCGTTTGACTACTATCTCACCTGATGGTAAACGATGATGTGGTCGTCGGTGAAGTACGCTTGTCTAGAAGTAACCTATTCTCAGTTGACTTAAATACTCCTAAGTTGTAGCTATCGGGAAACACATACTCCGGCAGGGTTTTCCACAGTTCCACTCCTTAGCTGTACGCATAATGAAAGTATTTACAAAACGTTTAGTGCATATGGGTGGAAAGTCCACCATTTACCAATTACACATCACCGTACATCGTGTAGTCCGATGATGAAAAGGGCTAGGCGGAATAAGATCATGCAATTCCATTGCACACTCCCCGAAATGTAACCAATAAAAAACCGACATGCTGCGGCAACTCGGCGACGATGTTCAAGGCTCTGGAGCTTTGACTCGACCAGTGCCTCATTGCCGATGAGCCTCTTGGCCCGTTTTTTTATTAATTGTGCATAGAACTGGTATTTGGCAGATCCTTCCCAAAAATGGGAACAGTACTCCATGCAAGATCGAACTTACACTTGATACAACTTGAGTAGCAGTTCTGGCGTGAAGTACCTTCGCAAGGATCCTCAACTTTTTGGCAGCCAGTTTAGCCTTTGCCTCAATGTATGGGCCAAAATTGAGTTTCGATGCCAACGTTACACCAAGAAGCGCAAGATGGTCCGTGTTATTGGCACGGTTACACCTCGGAAAGATGGAGCCGGATGAAATTGGCTCTTTTTAGCGAAGAAAAGACATGCCTATGTTTTTACGGCATTAAACTTGATCAGATTGGCATCGCCCCATTCGGACTGCTTCCAAGGACAAGTTCAAACCCTCTACCATGGCCTCACGGAGAGAGTGGATCTGAGGCCCGGTAGCCCGTGCTTTGGACAAGTATCTCTCAGCAACAGTGCAAACCCAAAGGTGCCGGTTTCAGCAGTTCGTTTACGTGCATGCAGAATAATGATGCTGAGTACCTTTGAGGGACCCCGGCATTCATATCCAATTGGTCCGACGAGCAGCCTGCATAACCACTCGAATGGACTGATCTCTCAGGAAGTCTGCAATCCAATCACGCAGGCCAACGGGCAGAATGAAGTAAGCTTACCAAAGTCTTTCGCGCCAGATCCTATCAAAAGCTTTCTGTCTAATGTGACCGAACTAAATATTAAATCACCTTCATATGATATTTCGGGCTGTTTACATCCACGTTTATTAATTCTACTTGCACATAAATGAAATTGCAAGGCTAATTCAAAGAAGTCTAATTTCGGTCTAGACTATCATTTAACAGCAAATAGTTTATTTATAAATATAATCCATTTTTGTAAACAACTTTATTGGACCAATTGACTTTGTTTTGAAGTGCAATTCAATGAAGAATAACAATTAATTTACTTCTATAAGTATAAAAAAGTCCATAATATGTCGCGTTGCTGTACGCGTGTGACTTTATAGTCACATTACAAGAAATTTAGAATGCCCACTTTTGTTTATGACCAAGAATTTAAAGCCAGTGACTTCGCATGCGTCATAGACGTAAGTTATCCCTCTAGAACACACTATCGGGACAATAAAATATCTTGTGTCCGACCATGTGCCGCATAAACGATATCCGGGCTTGGAACACAATCATGGAAAATAAGTAATTAGTTTTCTATACGTACACGTCTAAACATCGGTGCTCCTCATGTGCTGAATAATCCATATCCGTGCTTGGAACACAATAATGGAAAATCCGTAATTAGTTTTTTATTCATGCCTTTCCAGACATTATGCAGACTTACAACTAGAAAAAGGTTGTTTAATGTCGGTCAAGATAGGAAACTAAGTATCAAATATAACACCGTGCGGGTGACCAATGACCATAAGCTCTTAAAGTAAGGTTATTTTGAGTGTGTGTAAGGGACAGATGTATATGACTTGTATACATCTGTCACTTACGCGATCTCAAAATAACCTTACTCTAAGAGCTTATGGTCACCTCTCTGGTAATGTTTACCAACGAAATTAATTCAGAATTACTCGGTCTGAACCAATAAAATATAAACCCACTTGCTTGAATAAGATCTCTAGACAAGACCAACTAAATGTGTAGGCAGTAACATCTTAAAACAGTGTAGGATTACTACGGTCGCATATTGCACGCGTTGTTTGTTAAATCTAAAACAAAAAATCTTACGATCGCATTTTTTTCATACAGTGATTTTTTCGTGTGTTTTGGCGTGTCGAACGGAGTATACCTTCTTTTGTGCTTGTGTCAATATACGTATGTGGTAATTTGGTATTTAAAAGGTAACTGTTGGTAGCGATTCACATTGTGCTTACTGATTGTATCGGGAGCGCGCGTTATTATACTGTATAGTTAAATTCGTTTCTTTGATGGGGGCTCGAAAAAGTGACACTCGATTTTGGATTTTTGGAATTAAAGGTAAGGCGTCTTTCGATTTATTGATAGATACCTAAGGTTTAAAATGTCGTGTTGTTACAATCCAACACGACCATTGTAAAGGATCTGAGAAAAACTTTTCTTATGAAATGTGTTTTCCATGTTTTATAATATTATTTGATCGCATCAAGTTTTTATTTAAAAAATGAAGATATGAGTTAGTAGACAGTTTAGGGATTTAAATATGCAATTTAACAGTGTTAGGTATAGACTTTTTAAAACTCATACTAAATTAGCCTGTTGAAATATTTTGTAAATTATGTCTAAGTTTCTTTAAATAAATAATAAAAATAAAAAATACTTTAACTAAAGCCATTTTTACATAAAAACACGAAACACTGATACATTTACCTAAAAAGTAAAAACAATTAGTTGGTGTTTTAAAAAATGAAAAATACAATGACGATCACACGCGGCGCGCTATGGTTCACGAAGTAACAACAAAAGAGCAGTCGATGAACGGTGCTTTCATTGACACAGTATTCAAATGTGGTGTAGGTATGTGGATGTACTGTCATACACGTGAAGCTTACTATACTTTTAATAGGGATGTTGCCTGGCTAGAAAAATGAAAATTCTATTTAGTCCGTTAGTGAAATTATCAAATAATATTGGACACGTATTTTTTGCTATACAAAATCAATAAAAAATTACAAAGTTAAAGCGCATCATGGTTCAGGACTACGCTTGTGACGTCACTAAGGCAGTATAAAGTGTACTAGCGGCGTGACGTTTCACAATATTTTAATGCATTATATCGTCGTCACTTTATGTTTACGTGTCAAAAGAAAAATACGTGTCCAATATTTTTTGTTAATCTACCTGACGGACAAAAAACTAATTTTCAGTAAACTACCATATTTTACCGTACTGTATAACCCAACATTCTTCCCTATCCGACTACTATTTTAATTGCGAAACTTTGCAGGATGGATATTTGTTACTCTTTCAAGCAAAAATTACTGGACGGGTTTTGATGAAATTTGCGGTAAAACAGCTTATTTTCTTAATTTATAAAGATACTAGCTTCTGCCAGCGGCTTCACCCGCGTGAAAGTAAAAAAAATATCCCTAGGGAACATATGCCCGGCATAAAAAGTATCCTGTGTGCTATTCCTGCCTATAATCTATCTCTGTGACAAATTTCATCCAGATCCATCCAGCCGTTTGAGCGTGAAGAAGTAACAAACATACAAACACAATCACAAACTTTCGCATTTATAATATTAGTGGATATATATAGTGTGAAGTGTGATTGTCAATCTGGCCATATTGGGGGTGATGCCGTTGTGAAATTTGGATTTATTTACTGGAGGATTCTCGGAAAATTGTAAATTGTAAAGTAATGAGATTTACGAGTACAAACTGTAGACCAGTCTGAATCACCTAATGGGCGACTGCCAGACAAATACCTTTTTTCATTCGAACACCTACAGAAAACGCCATTAGCGGGTAAAAACTACAAGTTTTGCGAATTGGTGATTTTAGCAGACTTCCATATATATTATTTTCTTTTAGAAAGTTAAGTGTCAAGTTGTGGTTGAGAACTCGAATCCTTGTGTTACAGAAGAAGGTTCGTTTTGTTAATCTCCGGTTACCAAGTTGTTTTATAACAAGAATGATTAAATATAAAAGTTAAAAGATGGTTATTGTATCGTAAATAATATATTTCTTCAAAGCTGTCGTTTCCGTAAGCCGGAACCGTGCTCAGGATAAGAGAATTTCCTTTTTGCTTGAAACGTAAGAGCAAAGTAAAATAGCTTTGACATTATTTTAAAACTGCATTTCCGAGATTGAAAACTGTATAATAAATAACAAGAGTATACTCCATACCTAGGTACAGTACTTTTGATAAAACATAATAATTATCTTTATCGGCATGCAATAATGGTACTGGTAGGTCAAATTCAATGAATTCTGACATAAAATTTTACTACAGATATGGTTTCTAAAAAATTACTAACACATCAACATTTAAAAAATGCTAAATCCAACATAGATTATCGGATTCAAAATCTACACTATCCGCAAAAAAAAACTGTGTGCCGAATTACACTATGGCAACTCCGGACATATCTTGGGATGAGCGTTCAGATGCTCAAAATAAACTAACAAAACAATCTAACATTACATCAATTCAACAAATCGTTGCCCTTGCCAAGAGCTCCAAAATAATTAGACCTTTCATGAAATTTAGTTACCGATTGCAAATACTTTCATTCAAAGTCTTAATACCGAATATATTAAATAATACACAAACTTCTTAATTCATGCCGTAACATCATCGTAGCATCGGAATAAACTAGGAGAAGAAAACTAACAAAACAAATGAATCAGAGAGAAAGGAAAAACTATTATCAACAAAGTTGTACAGGGATTGTTCCACAAGATTGTTTACAAAAGATTTACTGTGTAATAACCATGCTGATCACATAATGGAAGAACTTAATGCTTTATGCATGAATGCTGACGATTTGTGGCCAGTAATCCTATCACCCGTTGATTGACGTTTCATACGTCATTTGGCAGGACACGTTTACGACTATACTTTACACAGCGGGTATCTATTTATCGCTCAAAATAGATTTCAATTGTGGATATAACTTCTTACTTCACCATGTCTATTGAAACTACTGCAGTCAATATGGCCCAGTAGACAAAAGCTTTAGGACGCATCACTGTGTGGTTGAATTGTCCCGTAAAATCATCCAGATACAGTCGATCTGCCGTAAAATACAGTAAACAAGTAAAATGTAAAAGCCCCTGACACGATATCTTGCGCGAAAACCCCGATTCAAACAGTAAAACGCCCATATCTTTTGAACGGCTAATTTGCACCAAAAATAGCTAAGAACACTCCCGATAATGTCAACTAAATTAAAATCGGTTCATCCATTTAGGAGCTATGATGCCACAGACAGATACACAAACACACAGGTACACAAGTCAAACTTATAACTTCTTTTTCCATCGGGGGTTAAAAAACAAACTGAACTAGAAAGAAAAAGCAATAAATCGATCCCACGTGCCTTCAGTGACACAGTTTGCAATGCGCTAAGTGCACTTCTAATTCCGCAGATAGAGTTTAATATTTAATGAGCGTACGTCGCGTGACATTATCGATCTTAACACAAACGCGCCCTAGATTCGTTCATAAGCTTTCCGCTAGTCGAGCCTTGGCCCGTATTTACTCACAACTTATTTCATTCGGAACTTTATTTTAAATCGTGAAAGATGTGATGTGAGCGTTTTAAAAATAAAAATAGTGGAAGCAGATAAATGTATTCGATTTGTTCCAATTTAACTCGCGATCGGCGAAGTAAACAGGTACATATCCGACGAAATATATTTATGTGTTAGGATTTTGGTTGAGTTTGAAAGTGTAAAATATATTGTGTTTTCCCGCGTTCGTTGAATTATTGATGGACTAACATAAATTAATTATGTTTTTTGTTGATGATAAAGAGTAATGTCTTTCGAGAGAAAAAACTCTCTTTCTTATAATTATGGTTTCGGAAGATGCTGTCTAGCAGTTTATGTTTTAAATCTGTTAACTCCTTTGTCAGTAAACAAGGAAGTTATATCTTCAATGTAAAGTGCTGTTCCATTACTACAAAAATAATACGCATATCTAGGCCAACGCGAAAACAAATAAACAATGCATTGTCACGTAGTTTGAACGTTTGGAGTGTTTTGGCACTAACTTTACCTATTCATACCTGTGTTTACTTCGTTAGCATAACATGAGGTTTTAGTATGTTGAAGTTCAGTTGTTCTATCTCACTACGGCGATTTGGTCTTAGTCGTGTCTGTAGATGCACAAGCACACAGATTCTGTGTGCTCAGACGATACTGAGCGCTTCCGAGCTTACGCAACTTTCTTATGCGAAGGATTAAATATACAAAGACAATAAAATAAGTAGAGAAAAAGTACTACCATAATTTAATTTTCATCATTATCAACCGCCTGTCATTATGGTATATCTCAATTTATCTGGGGTCTGCGCAGCGGGTTTTGCCTTACATCTCTATAAGCCGTCGTATCAGTATTTACCTCTTTTCTAGACTTTTTATCTTTTATTACACACAATCCATGCTTAACTATTATATTGTATTATTTACAGATACAACTATGATTCTCCTCGTGTTTCTTCTGACCGTGACTGCTGCAGCAGATGTGGATCTCCAGGCAGAACCCGAACCACCGTGCCCCTCATGCATGTTGGTGAACACCACATGCTACAACGTCTCCTATCTCTTCGACCTCGATGCTCCCTTCAGGAAAGAAATTGTCATCCACAAAATGGACCTCCTTCGATCTAAGGGCTTCTTATTCTTCAGTTTCGAGCCCAAATTTGAAGATGAAGAATATTATAAGACTGGCTTTGTAAACTTAGATGATCCCAATCAATTTGGAATAATAAATGGCGGTCAAATACTTAATTTGGGTACTTTCGATATAGATCAGGTTAACGGGTTGATTTACTTTGGAGGCAGTGATGGAGTATTTGTTTTAGACACAAATTCTAATAAAATGTTATCTTACAGCAGTCGAGGGGACACTATAAAGAATGTGTTTTATAAAAACCAACTTTATTTTACCAAATTCGAGGACAAAGGTATTATTGTAAAGAAAGGTGATTATTTCCAAACTTTACTTGAAAACTGGCCGATAAAGAAGTTTGTGGTAGTTGAAAAAGATAATGCTAATGTTGTGGTTTTCTTAACCAATTTAGGTTTATTTGTAAGTAAGGGTCATATTGGGCATCGTCTTTCTAAGAATGCTTACTTCAGAGGTATAACAATTGATTTAGATGGGAATGTGTACGCGTGGTGGATAGATGGCATTTACAAAATTAATTTGGCCAAGAATATTGTTCACTCTACAATATCTAGAGTAGCTGAGCTCCCGTCCATCGGTGCCATGGCTTTCGATAACAAAAACAATATAATTTTCACTTCTGATAAATCTTTGTATACTATGGAGAAAACGACTCACAGTTGTGGCGTGGTGAAGGTAGAAAAAGTAGAGAGGATGTAGTTAGAAATTTGTTACGTGTCATTTTACTGAAAAAATAATTCTTTGTTTTCTTGACGTTCGCATATTTCAATGCTTTACCAATTAAATTAGCTTTACTTGAATCTTAATTAAAGTAATATATATAGATATGTAAGATTCTAAGACAAAGTACCTGTGATTTTGTTAGTATTTTTAGGAAGATTTCTTCAAGTGGGTTTACGTGTTTGTATTAAATTATATCAGTTACTCAGTTATAAAACAGACTGACCTTTATTGCTACATTTATATAAAAAAATTAAATGACAATCAATAAGTTCTCTCACTTGAAAATAATATGTGTGTATTCCCAGAAGTCAGTCATTGTGAAGAAAAAAAAATGCGTAAATTTTGGTCATCAAACCAAAATTTACGCATTTTTTTATGTTATATAGGCTTGCGCTTGACCACTATCTCACCTGATGGTAAGCGATGATGTGGTCGAAGGTGTAACACGCTTTCCTAGAAGTAACCTATTCACTCTTGACTTAAAGACCCCTAGATTGTAGCTATTGGGAAAACACAGACTCCGGCAAGGAATCCCATTCCTTAGCTGTACGCATTATGAAAGTATTTCCAAAACGTTTAGTGCGCGCATTAATACAAGAAACCCACCTATATTTAGGTACATACCTAATAAGTTACTTAGGGCCTAATTGTTATTGTATGGATATAAACAAGGAAAACCAATTTAAAATAACTCAATGACGGGAAGAATATGTGAGTCCCGGTTTAGTGTGATGGTTTTTCAAAATGTAGATAATTTATTTAGAATTGCGAGCATAATAAAAATGAGTAATATTCTTGAAGAAAATTTTAAATATTAACAAATCTTAATACAACCCTAAATTTTTTATTTACTAATATTATAAACTCATTATAAATAAGTGTAGGTAGTTTGTAGGTTAACATAACATTAAAATATGTTTTAAAAATAATTAATTGTAATTTGTAAGTAAATATTTCTGTAAACCTCGTACATTTCAGTAAAATAAATCAGTAATAAAATAATATCTAGGCGTTATGGAATATATTATGTATGTATATTAATTAATTATTTATGTACCTATTGTATTTAATGTATTGTTTTGTGTGTGTTAAATTATTGTTATAATTAATAATAATAATCTTTATTGGAACAATTACATAGTGATAAGTCTTCTATATTTCAAGGTATAAGCACTAATTTCCTAGCTATCTTATATTATAAAAGGCATTAGTTTCGACACCAAACCCAAAAAAATGCAGATCAATGTATAAAATATATATTTGTACTGTAATTCTCGTCTATCAAAGCAGACGGAGTTTCCGTTCAACGCATGGTCCCGTTCTTACTCGCACATTCTCGAGTAATTCCTACAATTGCCGGAGAGGTCAGGGTGAGCGCTCTGAGCAACCGACGGGTTACCGTAAGACACTATAATAAGAACGATGCCGACAATACTTCCAGCTAAACAATTAACGCTTATTGAGCGAAGGTTAAGGAATCCTATCCCCGGTCTTAGCTCAATGAGCGCTTTATGGAGTTCCCGAAAGATAGGATTAATTGGCAGTTGTAGCTTGGTTTTATTAAGAAGTTTATAAATATACCAAAAGATCTGACGCCGTGCTGGATGGATATGGCAAGTTGGAAAAACAATGAGTCACTGAGCTCCTATTTTATTTAGCCTACCCTGTCCCACAGCTAGGTAAAAGCCTCTCCCAAATCCTTCTAGGAAATCATTGCCCGAGCCGCTTCAAATCAGGTCACGTCAGCAACATGCACATTGACCGCTGGGATAAAGTCTCTACAAAATGGGTGCCTGAATATGGACGGCGCCGCCGCCGAGGCCTGCCTAGGAAGTATGATGAATATTTTGCTTTTTCTCTATTTAAGATCCACCTAAGAGCGCTTTCGCACTGCATCCGAGTCGAATCAGAGAAATGTCGGTCCGAGTTAGCCATAGTAATATTTGTAGGAGGGGTTACACACTAGATCCGAACTTCACTAGATCAGAACTTCACTCGTCCGAATTTAGAACATTTCCAATTCGGATAGGTAGAACTCGGAACTCAAACACCGAGACGGATGATGCTGTGCGAAACCGTTCTAACTTGTAGTATACCCTGCCCAAAATTAAGGGTCTAATATATTGTATCTATCTAATCTAATAACTTTAAACGAGCAATTTTTGTATATATGTATATATATAATCCGAATCTCGGAAACGGCTCCAACGATTTTCAAGAAATTTTGTATGCAAGGGAGCTATAAATCCAGGTTTCATTTTTAGAAAACGTCTCTATTTTCACACGAGCAGAGCTCGGTCGCCCAGGTAGAATACTTATGTAGGTGTACAAATTGTGACAGGCTAAACACAGCCGCATGGAACGATTGACAGATCTGCCGGTCGATCTGTGAATGGGTGGTGACAGTTATTTAGGTACCCTATTATTTGCATATACCCTTTACGAGTGACGATACTGAAGTCCTATGTCTGTCGTTATTTCTATAGCACATTCGACATGAGTTTGACGGTCTGACAGCTCACTTGTGTTGATAGCCTTTCAGTAACGGTGTGCATCTAAACTATACTTCATAAAAGCTAGCTTGATCTCTGCGACATAATATGTCAAACTGACGTTTACGTTATTGTTACGTTATTGTTAGCCTGTCAAGCGCTATTGTTACTGACAGCTGTCGCAGAGATCAATCTATCTTTTATAAAGTATAATCAATACATCTGTAGAAAAGTCGTTTTTGTATATCGAAAACATTTCCAATAAACATAGCCAGGGTGTGAAAGGATAACCAACAGAACCCATTTCCAGCATTTTTGGATTTTTTGTCTGTATGTCGGTTTGTCTGTTTATTTGTGCACGCATCACGTAAAACAAATGTAGATAACTTTTATAAATAAAAATTGTGCGTAACTTAAAGTATTACTTAGTTTTTAGGGTTCCGAAGTCAACAAGGAACCCTTATAGTTTCGCTGTGTCCGTCTGTCCGTCCGCAGCTTAGCTCAGACTCTTAGTACTAGAAAGCTAAAATTTTGCATGGATATACATATTAATAATGTCGACAAAGTGGTAAAATAAAATCAGTCATAAAGTGGGGATCGTTTTTTTCTCGTCTATCCCATGGTGTGGGGTATATTTATATAGGCCATTCAAAAATATTACGGGTCTGTTGAAACCATTTTTCGATTCAGAGATCCGTTTGCGTAAAATTAAGCTTTAAATTGCAAATATTTGTTCGAGTCTAGTGTCTCCCCCCCTCTGCCAGCGAAATGGTTGCTTTTGGCTATGTGAAAAAAATCACGGCAGTAATACACACATCAACACGGTCTAGGGATATTTTTAAAAAAGCGAATTACTATCAATGTGTTAATTATTTATATGACATGTATATATTGAAAAGATACGTTATTTAATATTCTACCATTATTTAATAATGGTTAAGGTACTTCGATTAAAATTTCAGGATTTTATGGAAAAAAATGAAGCATAGATGGAAACCGTATATGAATTAACTTTTAATTTAGTTTTAATTTAATTTTAAAGTTGATCTTCTGTAGCCAGATTTTCAGGAATTTCCTTCAGAGCTCTTCTTTGCAGCAAATCCCACGCATGCTCAATGGGATTTAGATCTGGCGATTGAGCAGGCCAGTCTAAGGCCCTAACATTGTGTGTATGTAACCAAGCTGCTACCGTTCTCGCCGTGTGTGCCCGGGCATTGTCGTGCATGAGCAGGAAATCTTGCCCCATTTGTGTTCTGTGGGGCAAGATTACGGGCCCCAACACCTGTTGGACGTATCGTTCTGCCGTCATATTGCCCCGCACCCAAACGAGATCCGTCCGTCCTCCAAGACGAATTCCTGCCCAAACCATAATTGTTCCTCCTTGGTGTGGGTGAACTTCCTGAGGGTTCTGAAGACGGCTCCATCGTCCAGGAACTCGCCCAACACGCGTCCTTCGTGAATCTGGATGGAAGCCGAACCTGGATTCATCCGTGAACAGCACATTGGACCATTGCTCACGGCCCCAGTCCACGTGGTTCCGAACCCATTCTAATCGTCGTCCACGATTGCCTCTCCGTAAAGGTGGGACCCGGAGTGGTCTACGAGAGCGTAGATTGCTTTCATGCAGTCGCCTTCTTACAGTTTGGTCACTCACAAGCACTTGGTGTTCCACTCGCAGCCTTTGGACCAATTGAGTCGCCGTTGCATTTGGTTGAGCTCGCGCAGTAATTTGCAAAAATCGGTCTTGTCTGGGGGTAGTGATGCGACTTGGCCCCCGGTGCCTCTCCGCTACTTCACCTGTGGCACGATAGCGTGTCCACAATCTTGAAATTACATTTTGGTGGGTCCCTATGGCCTCAGCAACATTACGCTGAACAGACCCAGCTTCCAGCATTCCCACAGCTCGTAACATCTGCGCCCTCGTCAAATGTTGGCATTGCATGGCTACAATACCTCAATTTTAACTTTATCTTTCGTTTAAAAATGAAAAAAAACTGTAACTAAACGTAATTCGTATTGTTTTCAAAATTTCGCACAAATGAAAATTCCCTCTCCTACACATCAAGACATTTTTATGCGACCGAAACAAAAGAATTTTCAAAAATTTGAATTTGGTATTAGTCTGAGATAAATTACAAACAAATCGGTGTATAAAAGATTCCAATGCGGCCAGTACTTTTCGAGTTATTTAATTGAGTATGAAATATCCCTAGACCGTGTTGATATATAACGTTACGAAATTAAAAGGAAAACTATCACAGCTAAGTAGGCTTTACAAGTTTACGAGTAATACTCGACAAACTTATAAAATGTACTTGGAACAGTAAACATTTTGTACAAATGCCTCCGTTTTTAGACGTTGTGTGTGAGCCGCTGAAACCGTTTTAATGTTCATGTAACAACAAAAAACCCTCTTCTTAGTCCGCATTATTATGCAATTAAGGAACCCTAATACTGCGCATGGCCGGACACGCACTTAGCCGGTTTTTTTGTTTCATTGCAATCAGTTCTCTCTAACAAAAGTTAGATGAATTTAAAGTGAAATTATTAACACACGCAATTCAGATAATTGGATATTTGAACTCCATATTCGGTAAATGGCGTTATGCATTTGAAGTCATTTTATGAATGGCGGTGTTTATTTAGGTAGGGTAGGCGGAAAGCGAAGTAGGCCTACCCTACCTTACTTACCTTCCTATCTAAGGAAGGTAAGTTGGTTAGGGTAGGCAGTCAGTAGACGGGAGCAAAGCCGCGGGCACAGCTAATATTATAATCATTTTGTTTGTTAAAGGCAGTACGGATTTGATTACGAAAATACGATCGCTGACATAAAGGTACACTATAGCTAAGAATATCTATGGATTCTATGAGAAGCAAAGCTGCGGGAAGCTAGTTTGTCTTATATCTCAGTGAGACTGAATAACATAGTAATATATTGTATCAGCAGCTATTCCACATGAGTACTATGAATCAACTGGCGGAAACATATTGTTGAAGACCCAGTAGGCGTCGGTAGTAACATGCCCTAAGGATTACGTCACATCGTTTATGAATGAAAGAATTACTATGAACTAGCTTCTGCTAGCAGCTTCACCCGCGTAAGTTTGACTTTGTGTGCTTAAATAATATAATAATACCAGCCTGTAACTGTCCCACTGCAGGGCAAACGCCTCTTCACATACTGAGAAGACACGAGCATTGATCACCACGCTTGTTTAGTGCGGGTTAGCGATTTCAGACTTATGTTCACTATAAGTCCAGGTTTCTTCACGATGTTTTGCTTCACCGTTGTCAGCGATGTCCAGGTTAAAACTTAGAAAGTACATATGAATCTGAAAAAGTCACATAGGTACTTGCCCAGATTTCACCCACGACATCAAGCACGAGTGGTGAGGTCTTAGCCACTGGCCGCGAAAACATTGAGTATTAAATAAATAAATAAATTCAGAAATAGGAATGATGACGAGTACGGACCAGCAAATTCTATTTAGTCCGCAGGTTAAATTATGAATGTTATTGGACACGTATTTTTTGCTTATTCAAATCAATAAAAAATCACCAAAATAAAGCGCATCAAAGTTCGGGAGTGGGGGCTTGTGACGTCACTTCTATGAAAAAAGTGTACCAAGGCATGATGATGCCATGCGATATTTTGACGCACTGTATCGTCATAATTTTTTTAACGTAACAAAATTTAAAAGAAAAATACGTATCCAATATTTTTTGAAAAACTAACTGACGGACTAAAAATTGTTTTTTAGTCATCATCCCTATTATCCTAAGAGATCGTACTCCCGTGATAAATACTATCCTATGACCCTGAAGGAACCTACGGTACCTATGTTCTTCAAGGTCCATTCATCTCTATACCGAATCTCAACAAAATCAGTTCAGTGGTTTAGGTGTGAAAACTCAACAAATAGACAGACAGAGTTCCTTTAGCATTTATAACAGCAGCACAGATAATATAATACTAGCATAACGTTTGTATGTATTTATCAGCTGTAGGTCATCTTGTTGTAGGAGTAAGTAGGGTAGTATGCCGTAACCTGGCTCAAACGTTAAGTAATGGGTTGTGTTATATTTGGTTTGCGATATATAAGAAAAGCTGGTTTGGTTTCATCGTAGGCAATATGTTCATTTCTCAAAATATTGTTCATAAGGCACTCATTATCCGCAACCTTGCTGGGACACAGGCCTCCTCTCTGTGAGAGAATGACATTTATTTTGCTAATAATAATAGCAGGAGCAGTTTTGCTGATGAGATGAACTTATTTGCCAAAGTCATGATAAGTTGGGCTCGGCTCATAAGGACCAGATATTTAGTCTGCCATCTATGATAAAATTGGATGCTAGTGCTAACATCAGAGTTTGTCTGACACGAAGTTAATAAGACCCGTCGTAAAGATAACGCCTTCCACTCAATCAATTGAGAAAAATAGTTAAAAATAGAAACGCCAACGTTTTTCTATCGGTGCAAAGCAATTAACGCTCGCCCGTTGAAATGGAACCAATTAAACGGTGCCCGTGTAATAAATAATGGAATAGATAAAGACATAATACTATTCATAGGTACATGTATACTCACAATTTACTGTGCGGAAAACTTTGGGCTGTCACGTTTTCAGATAGTTTATTTCATGTACACATGTTTAAATAAGAATTAGGGCCGGTTTCTGATTTGAGTATTCGACGTAAAGTATGTGCTGATCTCGATTTAAGCATCTGTCAGTCATGATAATCTGTCTTTAAGTGTTCTGAGTTTCTGAGCAAGGTTTGAGTTTACGTAGTCAATGTATCTCATACAAAAAACCTTCATTTACATTCAATTGCGTTTCACAACTGAGAAAGACACGTTTGATTATTCTCAAATTCTCAAACTTTTCGTTATTTTGGCAGTTGATAATTGACAAGACAAAATAGTTTGCTAAAACGGTAATCGCGTATCATAAATACAAAATAATATATAAAATGAGAGTAGAAGATATATTCTTGTCTTCCTTGGAGATGCCTCAACGTAAACCGATGCGTAAAAGAAGAGTGTTCACCCTAAACTTTCGGGAACATTATTGATCTGCCGGATTGGATGCAACTATTTCACGCCTGATCTTAGAGGCTCACAGAACGGATGGTCGATGGGGCTTAAAAGGTTTGTAGTGGCGACCGCGTAGCTAAAAATTAAAAGTAAATAGAGTGAACCAGTGAATGAAACCAAGAAATTTGATGACATAAAGTAGAAAAAGAAAGAAAAATCCATCAAGACAAAGTGACATCTGTCATACTTAAATCGCACATAATAAAATATTATAAATGCGAAAGGAACTCTGTCTGTCTGTCTAATACCTACCGATATTATGTATTACATAATTACCTCAATGGAGTTAGTTTGAGACCCTGGGAAGGACATACGATAGTTTTAATCCCGGCAACCATCCTTATGAGGGTGGCAAGGAAGGTAGATTTTTTTACGGTGAACTAATTATTTCTTAAGTAAGGCGGCCCTCACATCCACAATATAATTAGTGCGACATTAAAAATAGGCTATTAGGAGTACTAATGCTACGCAGACGAAGTCACGGGCAACAGCTAGTATTTAATATTCGTAGTCCTTTGATAGATCTGATGACGAGTGTATCTCTCATACTAATGTTAGTAAAATACCTAAGTATTAAACACATATTCGTGCCAATTCCTGAAATAATGTTTCCTGTCTATTACAATATATTTATGTTAAACTACAAATTTTCATCATCAAATCACAACGAACAAAATGTCAATCAAAAATAATAAATGCAGTCGCCATGGATACATTCTTAATCCAACCTTAATACGACCTTAAACTAGCTAGCACCATAGAATAACTTTTAGTCCAAGACTAGAGTCATATTAGTATAATCTCTCCTTATTCCGTGTTTATTCATACGGAAATTTGTTAGTACCAACCTAATGCTTGGTAAAAATAAAGTTAGTCTTACCTTAGTCCACGTTTATTAATAAGACGGTAAATGTGCGAAGTCTGATACGGACTTGGCTATTTTTGTTTTTTATTATGCACTTATGCCCTAGGTTCTAATTCTGGTATCTGTGTAACTGTATTCCAAATTATGTACTTCGAAATCCGTTCATCCATTGAGGTGTGATTAGCAAACATCCAAAAATACAGACATACCTATCTATATTGTTAGTAGGATCCACAAGACAAGAAAAGGTTACAACGATAAAAAGAAAATGAAAATGTGTACAGAATTTGGCAATAACTTTGGTATGATACGATTTTGGTACGAGTACAATAAAGATGATAAAAACAACATGGATTAGTCTCATTTAGGCAGATATTATATTGTTTGTTAACACATAATTATAACACAGTTCTCCTTCATAATATCCGACATATATCCGATGGCACCGACTCTGACTAATATTGTTTTCATTCGGAGGCTCTTCGATGGCTAGCAAAGGCTTTGGTCTTGAAAACCCCGGTCACTCATAAAAAATTGCATCACAAAAGTCCACAATCGTTATTTGTTGGTAAATCACGATTGCAATCAGATTCAAATAGTGATCCAATGCAGATGCACAACACATTATGTGTGTGTCTGTTCTCTCTTGAGAGATCTTGTGAAGTTCTGAGTAAAATATTCGGGCGGTATCACAAGAACCAGCAACTGCTAGTTCTGAACACATTCAATTCCAGTAATTATAAGATTCAATTTGTGATTTTGGCACTAACTTCTTTCTTTTCTTTCTAATATTTTTTTCTTACGGTAAGACATCATTGACCAATTGAATTTTTGTTTGACAAGAATAATTTAAGATTCCGTTCTACGAAAAATTGTAGTCAATAAACCTACTATTAAAGACATTTGCGTAAGTCGAAACGAACAGTATTAATTATTATTTATTTTTGTACCTATCGCTATACATCTAAAATATTCATTATTGAATTATTACAGTTTTATTATTCTTCTAGAACTTTCGTGAATTAATCAAATAATTAAAAGTTTTTACACATTTTTGTTAGACAAGAAGAACATAAGATTCCTTTCTACGAAAAATTGTAGTCAATAAACCTACTTTTAAAGACATTTGCGTAAATCGAAACGCACAGTATTCATTATTATTTATTTTTGTACCTTTCGCTATACATCTTAAAACATTAGAGATAGAACCATAGATGTTGTTTTCTTTGCATTTATCTGATTTCTAGAAATTATTGGCAAAGAATTGGCAAGAAACGGCACATAAATAGTGCTGACACTAAAAAGTTACAGTTTTAGGTCTATAATCGATAAAGATTAAATACAGACTTCTATGATTGACAAAATTGATTTCTAGCATTATGTTATATTTAATAACACAAATGAGCAACAATGAGCTTTCATTCCCGAAATACTTCTTTGTGAAATCTTCCGTCTGTCTGTAATATAATTGTTATGCCCAAACGTTTCAAACATTGAACAGCAACAAAAGTAATTAAATGTTCCGATTGACAAAGAAAGGTAAATTCGATTTACTATCAATTTTCCATTCGAATTATAAATAATGGAGTTTATTAGTTAAAGATCTTGTTTATTCTTTCTTGAGCACTTACAAACTTCCTAAGTCTTTCGAGTAACAGCGTCAAGAAACTTTACTGAACATTATTTTGATGGAAAAAGACATTTCGCAAAAGTCCAATTAATTTTAAGGCTTGTTAGTTTGGCTCTGATCGGCTTATTAAAGTAAGCTTCATTAATTTTGCTAGTATTTTCAAAGTTCCTAATAAGTAACCTATCCTTCTGCAGCGAAAAAATATTGGAGTCTTTCGAAAATAGTATCTTCACCCATGAAAGCAGCCAATAATTTTTGGCAATACCTAGTTATTTAAACGGAATTTGTCATACTCTGCCATCTCAAATCTCAAGTCTCCCCAGGGATGTGCCCTAACAGGCGTTGCACAGAGGGGGTTCCGGAGTGGACTTTAAAGAGGTAACGGGGTCCCCTTCCAAAGGTGATCACCGGGGTGGTTTTAGTGAGGTAAAAATCCCACACTCCCTGGTCCTGTTCTCCGAAAGTCCAGGAGCCTTTTGAAGGTTTCCCCACGAAACAAAAAAAAAGGACCCACAGCTTAACTTAACGTGCTCGCCAGTTTAGGCTGTGGGTTGGTTGACCTTGTAGATCTCCACAATCGATCATATGCATCCCATGAGTAAATGGATCCACCCATCCACAAACCGATCTAGACAAGTTTCGAATGAAACAGTGCCGCTGTTACTTAGCCACGAGCTCTCGTATATTCAATTTCACACAAAGCTCGTGACTTTTTCTGTATTTTTCGATGATTTATCAGTCATGTGTTCAACTTTCATTGCCCCATATAAAAGTTGAACAATGACTGTAACATTTACCTTCAAATTAAACAATCAGTGAATGGGGAATTCGGTTCGTTTTAATAAAAAGTTTGAGTTTCGAGTTGGCTGAGCGCTGGCGATCTAACGAATGTGTTTGACGTGCCGAGTTTAAAACTTGTATCGTTTGGTTAGTACTAAAAATATTCAAGTCTTATGGATCTTGTTCATGATTTGATTTAGAGAAGGAAAGACGCTCGTTAACAAAATTACGTACTAACTAATAATAGTGAGTACGTAATTTTGTTAACGAGCGTCTTACAAAAATATTAACATTTAAAATGACAGACGGTAAGATTTATTTATCTCAGAGATTAAACTTGCGCCCAATAGCTTCGAAATTCAAGCTCAGTTTGGCTCGTCAGTTAATGCCTTACAGACAGACGCAATCCTATCCAATCGTTCGGTGAGCTCCAAGACTCCAATTCGATTCTCGATTCTCTTCACATGGCTTACCTCTACACTACGACATTTGACGTTTAAAGCCTACCATAGACTACCTACTAGTGATTTGATTTCAAATTCGATTGTCAACCGACTCGACTCAAAAATTTAACACCATGCCGTCTAGTAGCTATGAAGCGATTGAATATCTGACCTGTACGTACCTATGGTAACACGGAATCCTTTGGCAAAACTGGTGTAAATTTTTCTGGGTTCTGGCTACCTGTAACGACTATCAAAGATCTAGAAATGGCACCAACAGCGTAAAGTGCTTGCCGCTTTTTAGTCCACTTATAATACAAGTATAATAAGTACTAGAGGGTATGGTTGGTAATTACCCGATTCAATATCGCTATCTGCAGTTCACCTTACAACTTCGCAAGGGAATACAGACGAAACTATTTTTGCCTAGCGGGTATCCGAGCGATCTAAGGTCTGCGTTTGACGTTTGATGTTTCAACTTGTGCCCAAACAAGTCAAGAACACTTAGTTTAGCTGCTAGACATTTTGGGGTCGTGTGGTGTGTGTAATGTAAACTGAGCGAATTGTAGGCATTATTTTTATTATTGATAGCCTCGTGTTTGATGGATGATGGAGCACGTTTTGTTTGAAGTAACCTATTCACTTTTGAATTATAGCTATTTGTATCAGAAAATATACGACTTCGGCAGCTGTAATTTCCTGCCACAGCTGCTCCCGTACCCTGACGTTTCAAAACTATCATGGTCCGACTGTGAAAAAGTGACAGTTGTATACAAATTGATTCTGAAAATCATATACCTATATCTGTCCCTTACGCACACTCAAAGTAACCTTGCTCTAAGAGCTTATGGTCACCCCCCTGTTCGAACAATAAAAATATTCTCAACATTTGGTAAGTATGTCCATCAGTAGATATTAAATAATGTATGATGTATTAAAACATACTTTACCTTTTTAATAAGTTTTGTACTAAAGGCCCGTTATTGCCCCTTGTGGTGCCGGACGTAAAGAATTTCACCATCCCATGTCTTCCCGTGGGTGTCGTAAGAGCGACTAAGGGACAAACCAGAGAATGGGCAGCAGCGTTCTAACAACCATCTGCGATTACCAACCCGCCTGCCATGCGTGGCGATTATGGCAAAACCCCCCCCATGAATAGCACAAATAAAAAATGGCGCCTAGTGCCCGGCAGCCTGCCTACCCTCGACTACGGTAGCGGTCGAGGTTACGGCATGGCAAGGGGTGCCAAGAATCTCCGGACGAGATCCGGCTACCCAAACAATCACTGACGACTGGACCTGGCAACGTACAACACGTGCACACTTCGGACCGACGAGAAGATGACCGAACTCGAAGAGGAATTGAGCAGGTTGCGATGGAGTATTATAGGGTTATCTGAAGTCCGAAGAGAGGAGGAGGACTCAATAATCCTCAAATCCGGTAACCTGCTTTATTTCCGAGAGGGTGACCGGCAGTCCTAGGGTGGTGTCGGGTTTATCGTCCACAAGTCCCTTGTGAACAACGTGGTGAAGATCGAGAGTGTGTCGAACAGGGTGGCGTGCCTTATACTCAGAATATCCTCAGGATATTCGCTGAAGGTCATACAGGTCTGCGCCCCAACCTCAGCACACCCCGACGACGGTAGAGACCATGTATGAGGATATATCCAGAGCCATGCATGGTTTCAAAACTCACTTCACCGTTGTCATGAGGGACTTTAATGCGAAACTGGGCAAACGAGACGAGGATGAGCTGCAAGTGGGGCTATTTGGAGTTGGACGACGGAACCACCGGGGTCACCTACTGGCCAGTTCTATGGAGAAGGAGGGCCTCTATATGAAGAACTCCTTCTTCAAAAAGCGTGATCACAGGAAGTGGACCTGGCAGCTGTCCCGATGGTGAAACAAAAAATGAGATCGACTTCATCATGTCAACCAAGAAGCAAATGTTCAATGATGTCTCTGTGATCAATTCGTTAAAATCCGGGAGCGATCACCGCATGGTAAGAGGCACATTGAACATTAATATTAAGTTTGAAAGGTCTCGACTGATGAAGTCCACGCTCCGTCCAACACAGATCCAGGTCCAAAACCCCGAGAGCTTTTAGCTCGAACTCCAGAATCGTTTCGAGTGCCTAGAGAGCTCCGTGAACGAATACAGCGACGGGTTCGTGGAAGCTGTCCATACGGTCAGGTCTAAGTTTTTCAAGACCCGTCGTACAGATAGAAACAAAAAGCTTTCTGATCCTACCCTTAAGCTTATGAAGAGAGGCGTAAGTTGCTCCTGCAGTCTTCAGATGAGGCGTGCAAATACCGGCAGCTCAATAGACAGATCTCTAAACCCTTGAAAAGGGGCCTCCGCCGCTTTAATACCGAACGTATTAAAGACGAAATTGAGCGAAATAAAGGCTCCAAGGTTTTTTCAAGGGATCTAGCTATTGGGCAGAGCCATCTCACGAAACTGAAGACCGACGATGGCAGGATCGTATCCGCCAAACCCGAGCTTCTGAGGGAGATCGAGACACTCTATGGGCAGTTGTACATATCAATCAGCAAGCCCGTTGCGAGTCTAGCAAACGACCCAAGAGCTAGATTGACCCGACACTATACCGAAGATATTCCGGACGACAGCCTGTACGAGATTAGGATGGCTCTGAGACAGCTTAAAAACAACAAGGCGCCGGGTGATGACGGAATCACGGCTGAACTCTTGAAGGCGAGTGGAAAACCGGTCCTTAAGGCCCTTCAAAAGCTGTTTGATTCCGTCATACTCTGAGCAGACTGAGCAGTACATTTGGAAAAGTAGTAGCTGATTCTAAGGGAGGGAAAAAACTGACTGTACTTTCTTTTATAGAAGTTATGCCAAGCTTATGAATGTAGCGGTATCTATACCGCCTCAAACGAACTATAAAAGACCCTGAAGTCACACAGGTCCTACATCGCGCAATTAAACTTCTTCAGGCGACCTGAACATATGTATACACACCAGCCCGACAACAATTATCAGTTAGCCACCAGACACAACACCCGTCTGGTCAGAGGATCTTCCCTTTTTCAAGTAACTTGTGGGCCTTTACACCCTTTTCCGCATTTCTCTACTATTAATTGCATAATGTTTTTTTTTCCTAATATACTTTGGCATAACTATTTTAGCATATTTGTTTCTGGTATATTATATTTTGCCATAATTGTTTTTGGCATACAGTTTATGTTGATATCATGATCTTTTAGGATAATTTGTTTTAGCATAATGTTACTAGACATAATGACTATTAGCCTAATAGTTTTTAGGCATAAAAATCAATAGGAATAACGGAAAAATATTTGAATTATTATTACGTATTTATTTTGAATTTTCTTGTAAATTATTTATTAATAACTGTCATGCATTAGACATTTTTATTAATTAATTAATTGTCATGCATGTGACAAAAAAAAACAGATTTTTCCGTGTTAATAAGTAACCTTTTTCACCTTCCAGACTTAAAACTATTCCTATTGACTTTTACTATCAGTTAAAAATGAACTTAAAAAAAATGGGCAATTAATAACCGAGCGAAAAATATACTGAATGGGCGACTATTACGTATACTAAGTAAGTAACTATTTATCCGGTTTGAGTAATACCTTTGAGAACGTTTATTTTTGAGCTGTGGTAATAATATTGTTATATACTTTAATTGTATTTGGGGTTTTATTTTAGCATATTATTCTTTTGAACAACCGACGAGGCGACATCGCTGTGCAGCGCGGGCTTTCAGGTGTATTCGTGTTTTTCACGAATTAGTGAAAGAGCGAGCGAAAAGCTCAGGAACTTAGGTTACTTTAGACCCAGCGGGACCTCATCATTATTTTTTTTTATTTTCACGTCGCTATTTTAAACAAGCATATTCAGTATTTTTGAATCCTTTGAATTTATTTTCGCTCCTTTAAATACTACCCAAAAAAATTAAATAGATGGATCTATAACCAATATTATTTGTGTAATGAAGTGTATGAACAGGTTAAGGTGCGGTGGGGGTGGCCCTTGGGCCACCCTTAAACCGCCAATATGTTTTACATCTATATAACAAATTTATAAAACTTATCTTTTCTCTAAGTGCCGTTGGTATATGATTGTATAAAAATGTGTTTTAGTGTTTAGCATTTTAAGAGATCATTATTATGCGTATAAATATTATGTTTAAATATCATTATGCGTGAATAAATTTATGCTGTAGAATGTTATGCTTAAACATTATTTGCTTGAAAAAATTATGCGTAAGCTGTTATGCGTAAATATAATTAGGGTAAACAAAAGTATGCCATGTTATAATTATGTTTTAAAATTGTATGGAAATGGCTAGGGAACAGTTTTAATACGAGGTTTTGAGACGATAGAATGTTGGTTTATATTATATACCTGTATAGGACTCGTTTTAAAACTGTAACATCACTGAATCAATTATTAATAACGTTTGTTTTTCAGCCGCGTAGTCCAACTTGAAGCCGTAACTAAGTAAGCAAAGTCAAGTAAATTACTAAAGTAAACTAGAAATTCCAGCTAAAGAAATGTAGAATAACAAATGATACCAATAGCCTCTAAGTAATTGCCCTTTCTAGAAGTAATTTACCAGACGTTTTAGATTCAAGCGCTTTGAAATCAGAATAAAGTAAAGTACACTACATTTTTAAACTTTATTCAAATAAGTAATTAGACAATCTATTTGATATACTCATTTATTTATTTATGTTTTATATAGCTAGCTGTTCCCCGCGGCTTCGCTCCTGTGGACCACCCCACAGGACCCGTTTTCGGGATTTAAAAATAGCCTATGTCACTCAGGAATATTGTTGCTTTCTATTGGTGAAAGATTTTTTTAAATCGGTCTTGTAGTTTTGGAGCTTATTCGGTACAAACAAACAAACAAAACACAAAATCTTTCCTCTTTATTATATTATATTATATAGAAGTATAGAAAATTCAAATGCCGACTAACAAAAAGTATTTATAAGGCAGACGTGAGAGGAAACGTCCGCATCACCCTTTTTTTTTTTTTTGCGTGGAGAAATGCTCATGCATACTGCACTACCACGGGGAGATAGTGCAGTTATGTGGGACTCTAACCCACTAAAACTCCACGGTGTCCTCCTGTGCCGTCACCGGACCCTCCTCGGGGGAGTACCCCCCATCACCGGCGCATAAGAACACACTGTACGCCGTGACCACCCCAGGGACCAATTCAGAACATGGGACCAATTCAGACGACCCCGTGTATGGCACCCTTGGTCCCACTGTGACGGGTCGAGGTCAATGGCCCCGCCACCTACCATTTTGCGGCCGCAGGGGATAGGGAGAGCGGCTAACGCTATACCGACACTCCTCTTCCCCTGCGGCCCCACCGCGTCCGCCATCAGACGGTGGCGACCCCGTCTAGGCCGCGAAAGGTAGGGAGAGCGGCGCACCGCAATACCGGCACTCCTCTCCCGCCGCGGCCTCCAATCCTCAGCCGCGATATCGTATGGGACCTGGGAATCTCGATAAGACATCGCGGCCCGCCTCAGTTGCGATGTCGCCTGTTACCAAGCGGCACCGCAACCTACTAGTTGGCCGCTACGTCGTCGGCTTAATCGGCAAAAGCCCTGACGAGCGGCCCCTCCTCGGGTTCCTCTTCGCTTCACCGTGGGTGACCAAGCCACGGTTACTGAGCCCCCCCGCCTCGACAAAGCGGGAACCCACCGGGGGGGGTCCGCATCACCCTAGAAGCACATACACGAATTTTATTAGTGATGTTCTTCAGAAAGGTCAGGTGCGTACTCATAATAACCGGTGTGTGTGTATAACCAGATGTATGAACGAAAACGAAGCAAAAGGAGTATGCAAGGATCGTAGCAGGTGCCGTTCTGTAGTTTCTGCCAAGTCCCATAGGAAAAAGGCGTGGGTTTGTTTATTTTTGACATACATGGACTCCATAATTGGGGTTATTAAAGCAGAAATCAATCAGACGTAACGTACATTAGGAAGTCTTTTAAGAGCTATGGCTGTACCATAAAAGTAGAAGCCTGAATGCTTTGAGTTTTCTTGAGGTCCTTATAGTAGGGGAGACGTGGAAGATCGACCTTCACCCATCAGATAACTGGATGAGACATATTTTTTACCAAATATAATTGATTAACAAACATGCTTTTGATAACTTGCCTATCGAAAAGTGTTCATAGCTATTTTTTATTGAATTAATTGAAATATTTTTTTTTCATTACCTTCACTCATTTGATAACCGAATGAATTTCATCTCAACTGATAGTTTTCAACACACAGAATATGCCTAGGTAGGCTTGCCTACTTATTTCTGTTCATGGCTACTTGGCAAGCAGATGTGAACAGGTAAGTCAATATAGGTAACTACACCGATCTGATAACCAATCGAAATGGATATCATAAGTAAGATATTTTAATTACAAAACCAATATATGCTTGCCTGCAAAAAATCGTACATGAAATATTGTTGCCAAGCTATAAAGTTTTAGAATTGGAGCTATTTGATAGTTGCGAGAGAGAAAGTAGAGCGTCCTAGGTCCGTGTGATAGAACAGGATACAACATAGCAGATTCACTCTACCTAACCGTTGAATGTATCTGAGTGCGCATGCTCGTGTACAGTCGTAATATTCGAATTATAAACTTCAAAACGAGTTTATATTGACATACTTTATAAATACAACACCCAAATTTAAAAATAGAATTGAAAAATTGTATCAAAAGCATGTTTGTTAATAAATTATATTTGGTAAAAAATATGTCTCATCCAGTTATCTGATGGGTGAAGGTCGATCTTCCACGTCTCTTAGGCTATTATATCTCGCTGTGTCAAATCACCGTCTCAAATATGTCAATGAGCTAAATCTGACTATAATTCTGATGCAAAAGAAATAGTATTTATATTATTGCAACGAAGAAAAAGAACGCATTGTAGTTGGAAAATGAGAAATAAATGTGATAAAATTGTATAAACGGCGATATTTATCAAGATACTTGAGCGGGTCGTTTGTTTGAATTACGGTTTTTTGTTGTGATATACAAAGAAATGAATATATTGTATCGTAAGTTGGGGTTCGGACCATAAATTGTAGCTATTGCGAGGTCAGAAAAAGCGGGGCAAAAGATTACTGTTTGACGAACATTCTTTTTAGCATTACTTTAAGCGTGATGGCGGACGGATGGTTTACTGCGCGGGATCAATTCCCGCACGAAGAAAATGTTTGTATGATGATTTACAGTTATTCCAAGTGGTTTCTTAATTACTGTTTGACATACATCCAGACAGAGAAGTAGTTTAGTCGGTACGGTACTGTATAAATCAGAATGTTGGGCTGTGAAAAAGATGGAAGAAAAGAGATCGCATGTGTAGCAGAGATGAGAATGTTGAGATGGATGTGCGGAGTGACGAGAATGGATAAAGTGAGAAATGAGTATATTAGAGGAAGGCGCCAGTGACAGAAAAGTTGAAAGGAAACGGAGGAGAGATAAAACGCATTTTACTAAAAGAGTTATGAATATTAATGTGGATGGATGGAGAGGGAGGGGACCGCCAAAGAAAAGATGGATAGACTGTGTGAGGAGGGATAGGACGGTATGGAAGAAGAAAACGTGTTGCGCCGACCCCAAGTAACATGGGACAAGGGCAGGAAGATGATGATGAGTTTAGTCGGTACGGTGAAACATTCGTAAATACATAGACTGGTAAATTCCTTTCATTTTGCAGTAGACGGGTAAAAAGTAAAGCAAAAACTCGAAACTGTATTCTTAGCGAATATCTTAACATTTTCTTAGAGACTAAAAGCCTAGTCTCATAGAAAAAAGGCGTGAGTTTGTGTATTTTTGACATACATGGACTCCATAATTGGGGTTATTAAAGCAGAAATCAATCAGACGTAACGTACATTAGGAAGTCTTTTAAGAGCTATGGCTGTACCATAAAAGTAGAAGCCTGAATGCTTCGAGTTTTCTTGAGGTCCTTTTATCTCGCTGTGTCAAATATGTTAATAAGCTAAATCTGACTCTATAATTCTGATGTGAAAGAAATAGGTTTTGTATTATTGCAACGAAGAAGAAAAAGAACGCTTTGTAGTTGGAAAATGAGAAATAAATGTGATTAAGTTGTATAAACGGCGATATTTATCAAGATACTTGAGCGGGTCGTTTGTTTGAATTACGGTTTTTTGTTGTGATATACAAAGAAATGAATATATTGTATCGTAAGTTGGGGTTCGGACCATAAATTGTAGCTATTGCGAGGTCAGAAAAAGCGGGGCAAAAGATTACTGTTTGACGAACATTCTTTTTAGCATTACTTTAAGCGTGATGGCGGACGGATGGTTTACTGCGCGGGATCAATTCCCGCACGAAGAAAATTTTTGTATGATGATTTACAGTTATTCCAAGTGGTTTCTTAATTACTGTATGGCATACATCCAGACAGAGAAGTAGTTTAGTCGGTACGGTACTGTATAAATCAGAATGTTGGGCTGTGAAAAAGATGGAAGAAAAGAGATCGCATGTGTAGCAGAGATGAGAATGTTGAGATGGATGTGCGGAGTGACGAGAATGGATAAAGTGAGAAATGAGTATATTAGAGGAAGGCGCCAGTGACAGAAAAGTTGAAAGGAAACGGAGGAGAGATAAAACGCATTTTACTAAAAGAGTTATGAATATTAATGTGGATGGATGGAGAGGGAGGGGACCGCCAAAGAAAAGATGGATAGACTGTGTGAGGAGGGATAGGACGGTATGGAAGAAGAAAACGTGTTGCGCCGACCCCAAGTAACATGGGACAAGGGCAGGAAGATGATGATAAAAAAAAAAAAAAAAAAACGTTTATTTCGGACCAAACATTTGTACATACATTATAAACCTGCCAAACTGCGTGACAGTTTGTCGGCAGGATTAGCGCTCGTCTTAGAGATGAGTTTAGTCGGTACGGTGAAACATTCGTAAATACATTGACTGGTAAATTCCTTTCATTTTGCAGTAGACGGGTAAAAAGTAAAGCAAAAACTCGAAACTGTATTCTTAGCGAATATCTTAACATTTTCTTAGAGACTAAAAGCAGTAATTCGTTATACATTACGTGAGGTTTGCCACCTGCGGCCATAAATTATAGAATTCTAAAGTTGCAACAGTAAATCTTCTATTCCTAAACTAAATCGAATAGTGGGTATATTTTATAACATTTTCTTTTTGTTATTGGGTATTTGATCAAGAATTTCTCAGTAAAAGCCTGGAGTCTGGATTCGTACCCGTTTGATGGCAATATGATTTCCATCTTTTATATGGCAGTTCGGAAAATGAGTGTTGATTTTATACAGGAAGTGTCTGACACCGTCGTGTAAAAAAATACCATGGATTCAGTAGGTACACGATTCCAGAATCATGTACCTACTGAATCCATGGTATTTTGAAGCGATGAAAACTTCTAACACTAGGGGGTCTGGACCCACTCCGAAATAAAACAATGTATCCTAGTCCGTGTTTGAGCTTTTTGGAATCGTCATAAGATTTACTTTGGCTATAAATGATTTTCATCGTAATTGGAGGTACGAGTACCAACCAAAACTAAAAAATATAAATAAAAAACTTTTTAACAAAAAAAACCTACTTCGAGAAACGTTTGTAGAGGTTAGTAGTTAGTAGGTTTGTAGTTTCGTTTTTATCGTTTGTAGTTAGCTGAAAAATAAGAAAAAAATATTTTGAATCTCAAATTCTTGTCCATAGCGATAAATTCATTCTGAAAGCCTATGCGAGTACTGTAAACGCTGAAAATTACGGACAAACGTTTGTAGAGGTTAGAAGAGGTTTTTTAGTTTCGTATTGTCGTTTGTAGTAAACTGAAAAACTAGAAAAAAATATTTTAAATCACAAATTTGGCCTAAACGATAAATTCATTCTTAAAGCTTATACGATTACTACAAACGCTAAAACTGACTGAAAACTTTTGTAGAGTCTAGAAGAGTATTGTAGTATACTTATTTTCGCTATGTAGTGTTTAGTTTCTTTAACACTAGAATTGTTTCAGTAATGACTTTCATATATTCACACAAGTTAATACATAGGGAAGGCTCATGTTAGAAGTTTTCATCGATTTTTTACCTATTTTCGAAAATAAATCTTTGCCCTTAAAAACGGCAATGATCAGCAAATTCCCTAAAGTTCACGATCAACTCCGCCGGCTAGTACCTACACGCGCCGCGCATCCCGCACTTTTTCTCTTTGTCAGCTAGCCGACAATGGAGAATAATTCAAAATCTAATTGAGCTATAGCAATAACGATTTTGAACTGATTTTCTTTAAAAATTTGGAAAAAGCCGACGAAAAATTCCAACGCTATTAAAATTACAACTACGGGAGGCCAGGATCATGTAACTACTGAGTCCATGGTATCTTTTTATCTATACTTATAATATTATAAAGAGGAAAGATTTTTTTGTTTGTTTGTTTGTACTGAATAGGCTCCGAAACTACTGGACCGATTTAAGAAATTCTTTCACCAATAGAAAGCTACATTATTACTGAGTGACATAGGCTATTTTTTAATACCGAAAACGGGTCCTGTGGGGTGCCCCACGGGAGCGAAGCCGCGGGGACCAGCTAGTATATTATAATTAAACAGAACAGTCAAGTCTTATTTCTTTCTCAGCTACATTTTTAATGCTTTTGTACTAGGATTATCCTGGAGGAGGAGGAGCTCGTGGCTAAATAATAACAGCCGCACTGGTCGATCATTAAGGTGCAACGCTTGAAAAGAGGTCGTTCCGTGGATGTGTGACCATTTCAACATAGCGAGTTTCCTCCGTGACTCGGATAGCACGTTAAGCCGTTGGTCCCGGCTGTCATTTGAAGATCTTTGACAGTCGTTACGGGTAGTCAGAAGCTTGAGATCTGACTCCAGTCAAAGTCAAAGTCAAAGTCAAAGCACTTTATTTCAAGTAGGCCAGTTACAGGCACTTTTGAATTGTCAAAAGACAAAATAAAATATTACAAAATTATGGTGCTACAGTCCCAGTCACAAGACATAATAACTGTGAAAGTACCGTAGATGCCCATTCCAAGGCGTAGATCTCTATGGAGAAGAACGGGCAAGAAACTCCATGGACACTCTTTTTCAATTAGGTAATTATTACAAATCATTTGTTACATCATTCATGTTGAGATTACACATTATGTGAGAACGATGTAGAAAGTTAAAAGTGTCCATAGTAAATATAAAAAGACAAGTCTTGCCAAGGGGTACCGTGTTACCCAGTTACTGGGTTGTGGAGGTCAGATAGGGTCGCTCCATGTAAAACACTGGTACTGAGCTGAATCCGGTAAGACTGGAAGCCGATCCCAATACAGTTGGGAAAAGGCTAGGCAGATTTATTGTAGTAGGATTATTCTGAACCCAGTGGTGGCTGGTTTCTATATCTTTGTGGTAAAGGTGCGCGGCGCGCGGAGTGGAGGCACTTCCTATAAATTAATTTGCGTAACGTTTCAAACCGACGAAATGACAAATGACATCACGAGTATTCACGAGACGCGTTCATTATACGCTAATAATAATGTAAGGCAGACACACTTGACAAATTAGCACTATTGTTAACGGAGAACGAATTAATTACCTACCTAACACGTTGCGGAGCTTACAGATGTTTGTTTCAAAATTTATTGTCAAGACAATAAAATTCATTTGAAATGTAAGCAAGTCTGTAAATAGCTTTAATGAAAGAAAAACCTAGAATAAATCTACAAAAACATTATCTGCGAATAGATCTGCAATTTACAAATTCAACCGTGCTCAGTTGTTTTCAAAAGACAGAAACGAATTTATTCCAAATAAGTGTTACGGTTTGCTCTTTCGAATTTCAAAAACTATCGGCACTTCTCTGAATATCTCCAATTTCAAACTTGCATTTGAAATTCAGCTTTGGGCACGTTTTATTTGGCATCTCTGTACCTCGATAACCCTATGGCTTTGGCACTACATCGTCGTACCTGCCCGCCATACTTGCCCGGGTATTTTTTCAACATGTCCGATCTACCCGCAGATTTCATTACGTTTGTACGAGAATTCGTGAATCACGTAACAACGGGATTCGAGCGTAATTCCCGGCCCCGGGGCGCGGGACTGCCTGCCGCCGGGATTTAGCACGAACAAAGTTAGATAGGATAGCGTGGAATGGTAGTTTAGCAACTTAATACAACATAATGAGAATTATTTACACTGTTTCAATTGTAATGAAGCTTGATGTTCATGGTCTCCTTGAATTGCAACTCACTTATTGGATTCAGGATTCTGTGTGTTTTTATCATTTGTTCTAGAACTTTCTCTGAAAGTCATGGGTTCAGCTGCATTAAAACGGCATCCATATGAGATAAAACTTCCAAACAGAGTAATACGAAACATGTCACATTTTTGATCTACATGATCGATTGTGACATTTTTTCATTCGTCACACGCATTCTCACAAGTTTAAGAAACGATAAATAAAATAAAAAAGACCGAAAGGATGCCTTTCTTCAAGTATTTTGATGATACGGGAAAGTGGCCATACGGAAAGTAGCTAGTAGTAGTAAAGTAGTAGATGATGGTCGCAGAATTGCGAGAAGTCAGTAGGTATACTGGAAATCCAATACATGACATAGAACATCTTTCATTAACCTTATAATAACTATATGATATTTTAATTATATACAGAACAACTTATTAAAAAATATTGAACAGTCGAAGATCATCGCTTCGTTAAATTTAGAAGGAATTTCAAGCTTGGTAGGAAATTCGTTCCAAGTTCGCTATCGTTTCCACAAATATTTGATCCAATAAAAGTTTTGTTCTATTTATTTTCCAAGCACGAAATTATTGCAGAAGATATAAACTTATTTAAGACACGTTAACATGAATTTTAAGGCTTTGAGTATTCCTTAAAGGTTTTGAGGTAGTCAAAAACAATAATATTGTATTATAAATGTGAAAGTTTGGATGGATGTGTGTGTGTGGATGTACTCAATAACGGTAGAACGGCTGAACAGATCTGGCTGAATTTGACACAGAGATTGATTATAGTATGGAATAGCACATAGGCTTTTTCATCCCGGTATAATGTTCCCTTGCGATGATAAAACGCTTTTCGCGCGGACGAAGCCGCTGGCAGAACCTAGTGTTCTTAATATGATTCTTAGTTACGATTCTATTTAATGTAGGAGTCGCCTTTCGGTAATATAAATTCAGTAAAGAAACAATCAAATTCTGAAAATGGCGGTGTCAGAGTACTAGGAGTATTCAGCTTGCAATTTTTAGCAAAGAAATACCTATAGCACAAAGTATATTGCATAAATGGCACATTTTGATTTTAAAAGTTTTGCTTTGCAGAGCGCCATCTCTCAGAGATCGTCGTCTCCTTTGTGCAAGTAACCAGCGACCCGTCCCTATGTATAACTTAGCAACTTGTGGAAATCTATGAAGTTCATTACTAAAACAATGCTAGTGTTAACAATCATCAATACATTTAATAAATCTGTAGAAAAGTCGCTTTTGTACATCGAAAATATTTCCAAAAAAATAGTCAGGTGTTAAAGGATAACCAACATAACCCATTTCCAGCATTTTATGAATTTTGGTCTGTACGTCTATTTGTGTGTTTATTTGTGCTCTCTTCACGTAAAAGGTACGAAACCAATGTAGACAACTTTTATACATAAAATTGTGTGTAACTTAAAGTATTACTTAGTTTTTGTTTCATTGCTATCGGTTCACTCTATCAGAAGTTAGATGAATTTAAAGTGTTCAAGAAGTAAAATTTTCACAACACGCAATTCAGATACTCGGACAGTTGAACTCCAATTTCGATAGATGGCGTTGTGCATTTAGCGTCATTTTCTGAATGGCGGTGTTAAGATTCTCCGCGAAAGAATGACCCTAGAAAAAAAATTGTAGGTAGGTCACAGGCCTCCTCTCTGTGAGTCGGAACCACCATAACCCAGTTATAATAGACTTTTATTTAAGCTTTATTAAAGAACATCACAAAGTGAGTAGCTTCTTGCAAGTGTGCGTCACTACGTATAATTATATGCAATATGCATTAGACTCGCGGTTTGATTGCACGTCAATCAAGCTTCGGTAAATACCAGATAGTTTAGTATTCATGGAAGCAACTAATAACTCGTTGAATAGAATAGATTATATCGAAACATCAAATTAAATAACGCTGCGAGGCCATTTCGGTTTAGTGACACATAAAAAGATTCATTATCATCTTTCTGATCTTATCCCAATTGATTTGGGCTCGCCGCAAACATATCTTCTTTTTCCATACGGTTCTATTCTGCCTGTATTTTATTATGTCATCATAGTCACCTCCATCCCCACTGTATCATCTTTGGCACAATTAATTTATCTCTTCTTTGAACTTCGTGAATACATCACATTCATACTCAAATTTTCCTCACGACATGGTCCTCATTGGCATAAAAGGGAATCTTAAAGAGTTTTGGCCAGTGATGGCTACCAGCCTCTGTGAAGAAGCCTCATTTCTAGTAATTTTATAATTTGCGTACCTGTCTAACATTTATCGATTTCATATTTCTTTCGTATTCAGTCTATAAAAATTAATCCTGAATAAACATTAACCTTTAACTGTGGACGTAAAGTAATGTAACACTACCATGGACGACAAAATAAACAATAAATGGAACAAATTTTAGTAATTAACAAAAAACCTTTACAAATTTAATTTTGCGGTCGCATAAAATTAAAATTAAGCATAGGAAATTGAATAATATATAAATACGGAACCCACAATTAACGATTCCGACTTCCTTTTCCTGGTTTTAATAGAAAAGTCAAAAACAAAATACAAATACCCTTTGAAATGCTTTATATGGGAAGTATGGACGTGGGGTTTCACAGGCCCCTGTCAAATTATGAAAGCTAAAAACTCGCGTGTTTTTATGCTACCACTTCGTCTATTATTGTTACCTGCTAACCTGAAAGTTATTGAGCAGCTCCGTGTGGAAGAGCACGGGGAAGTGACCTTTTAACGAAATTTTTGGTGTACAATAAAGTAATAAATAAATACATAAATACGGCCAGATTTCGATAGAGTTGATATACACGTACTAAATATGTAAGAGACAATTCAAATGACCTCTTAAGGTTACACTAATCGAAAATGTATCCATACAAACGTAGTCTAGGGATTATTCCACTGTTTGACGATGTACGTTCAAAATGAAAAGTGATATCAATTTGTCTCAACATTATCTAGCCCTGTATGGAAGCGAAAAAGTAAAAATAGAAAATGTTTGAAAGTTATGAGCGTCGAAAATATCACATTTCGACACTAATTTTAACGCATCTTTGGGCGCTAATAAATACCATAAGAAGACGGAGAATTGCAAAACGACCTCCATAAAGGGATAGATTAGTAGTTCAACAATGCATATAATTTTATTTTGAACAGACAGATTTAGTAGATTTTTCATGATATCTAGACTGCCAAAGGTCTGTTTATAAAATATCGCGCGCTCGGTTTCGTCCTAAATCATTATCCATTTCGCTACAAATTTGCAAAAGTGTGTATTCGTACGCGAACTAGCTTCCTACTGCTCATCACAGCATCTATCTCTTCCGCACGTGTTGTCGGTTGATATAAAATGCATTTCAACCCCGCGCACAAAATAGTTCGTGCCATCGACTAGTGTACCCTTAATTTACGTTAGTTACACTTGGTGTCCAGCTGCAGTTGAAAGTTTTCCCTCAAGTGAGTGATGAGCAGAGCTGATGCAATAACTCATTACAAGTTGTTCAGTCACAATTCTCCAGAGATCTGGATTTATGCCTGTGTTTCATCTGATTCGTTTTCAGAATGGTATTTATAAATCCGAACGATCTACGGTTAACTGTCCGTTAGCTGTCATTTGAAAGGTGGATGAGATGAAAACATCTGAAAATACCATGTGATAACAATGTGAATACAAGATATATATATTTTTTTTTATTATCAATAGGCTTGCGCTTGACCACTATCTCACCTGATGGTAAGCGATGATGTGGACGATGGTGAAGCACGCTTGCCTAGAAAAAACCCATTCACTCTTGACTTAAAGACCCTTTTCATATTATTTTTTTTGGGTGAGAAATCATCCAATGACTTCTTCCGCTCTGGGTGAAGCGTAAGGGCGTGTCAGACTTTTACTGACTAAAACCCACCCGTGTTGCTTCAGTTGCTTGAGCCAGGGCCGCGGTAACTCTTTTTACGGATAAATTTGACTTAAAGACCCCTAGATTGTAGCTATCGGGAATCACTCGTACTTGACTGAACGAGTCAGAATCGCATACGAATGGTTCCAATGTTTTGTACCATTGTATCGTACCACAGAATCGAAATTGCATGATTCTAGCTCAACGGATAGTAATCCCTACAGATTTTGCGAGTGCCGAATTCATCATGGTCCTCTAAGGCCCAGTTTTTGTTCAGTAGTTAGCATATTTTTTTATTGTTTTCAGAGACAGAGTCGCCGATGGAGTGAGCTTACCCAGAAGAAGCCTAATCACTCTAACTAATTAAACCACTAATACGACTAACTAAAACCACTACTAATTTAACCATTGGTTGAGTTAACTACTGACCAAGAAATTTTAAACCATTCGTTAGCTTATTTAACCATTGGTTGAGTTAATGAATGGTTTAAAATTTTGGTAAAACACGATTGTTCATCAATTGTTAGCTTCATAAATGGTCAAATAACTTGGACAGTTAATAATTCGAACATTTGTTAGATTACCACTGTCAGTTCTATTAAATTTATTCACACAATCTACTGCATCCAAACAAACAAAATATATCACGACTCACAAAAGCATATAAGTGTGAATAGTAAGTACATAATAGCAGTATCAGAGGCCAGTGGTACGGCATTAAATTATCTCATTCCATTATATACGAAGTTAGTAAGTTCAGCCACTTACTTCATTTACATGGAGCTGCGAAATACAGGAGGAGTAAGCATTATTCTGCACGATAACCAAATGTTGTTATGCATTGTTAAACATATGAGTTTGAAATAGTTCTATATTATATGCTTTTACGATGACAGAATATTTCATTTGCTTGGCTTGTTTGTTTGGCGCCAACTTAAAATGCTAGACAAAGATTTTATTTTTATTTTTTGATTTTCAGCGTTAGATCGTCGGTTAAAGTTTTTGTTAAAAAAAGATTTTTGTCTTTTAAAAGTGAACGATTCGAAAGTGTATCGTTGAATCGGCGAAGATTTAACCGAAGCAGCGAATGCCGTAGAAACTTTTCAGAATCGAATACCGAAACCAAAATGCTAATTGAGTTACTAAATTTGAGTTGTTATGTTTTGAATTCTGAATGTTTAATTTATAGTTTTTAATTTTGATTATTTAATTTTAGATCTTTAATTTTTAATATTTATTATTGGATTTTGATTTTAATTTTTATTGATCGAAATATTGTACATGCAAGCCTTGCTCTGTTATATACCTATACTTGTATTGTGTATCTGGAGGGACACTGATCACCAAGATACAGACAACTGTCTAGTTTGGGAATCAGGGTTTCACAGTTGCTTTTTGCCTTGTTCTATATTTCACACGTAATTCTGTTCTTGTAAGGCTTTGTTATGAATAAATAAAATGAAATTGAATAAAAAACTTTGGTCATTGTAAAGATAAAAAAACTACTTATTTTATTTTTTTATTTATCGACAGGCTCGCGTTTGACCATTATCTCGCCTGATGGTAAGCGATGATGTGGTCGACGGTGAAGCACGCTTGCCTAGAAGTAACCTATTCACTCTTGACTTGAACACTCCAAGGTTTTAGCTATCAGGAAACAAGGACTCCGGCAGGGAATTCCATTCCTTAGCTGTGCGTACAATGAAAGTATTCGCAAAACGCTTTGTACGTATGCGTGGGATGTCCACCATGTACCGGTGGCGCATTACCGTACGTCTTGTTGTCCGGTGATGGAAAGGGCTAGGCGCTAAATTGTGCAGTTCCATCGCACACTCCCCAAAATGTAACCGATGAAAAACCGACAGACTGGCCACTTGGCGTCGATGTTCAAGGCTCTGGAGCTACTGCTATAAAAATATCCTCCTGGCTGGTCTTATCCCAATTTATTCGTAAGAACTCTCATAGTAGTATCACAGTTTAACTGGATAACTGTGGCAACATTTACAGCCTTTCTTTGCAGCTATATCGTCCCTTCACAGTCTCAGTTTCCTTGGTTGAACTTTAATGCTTTTCTTGAAAACCAGTCAGTCCATCCTGTCAAAATGTCACCGTGAAAGCATAGGAGTAAGAGCGTGAAATGAACTGTCATTCCACCTAATGCTTTTAATTGACAGCTCACTCTATCTAAGTTTTCTCGGAGAGATGTTTACAGAATATTATTGCTCGTCAAAAGAAACGAATGCCTGCAACGATACCACGATCAACGCTTGGGTTCGTGAAATCTGTTTTGTCGCCAATGTTATTTCTGTGTACCGTGCGTGTTTCATGTACTGCCGCTGAGTCATTTAATTATTTCTTTTCGCTTTCTTATCATACGTATAGGTACGAGGGTGGTGAAGCGTTTGGTTTCAACGCAACTTTGTTTCTAACTAGGCTGCCGGAACCGTGTTCGCCAATATATCAAAATATGTGTGTGTATAGGATTTATCGCAACCCACAGATGTGGAAAATAAACAAGGAAACCCACGCGTCAATAATGTATTAGCGTCAGTACTATACCTACCGACTTCACTTAACTATTTTGATGTCTTTTTATCCGGCTGCAAGGAAAGGGTTATGTTTTTCGCGGGTATCTTGTATGTATGTATGTTTGTATGTATGTACCTAATATTCTTTATTATCATCGTTTCTTTCAAACCACTTGACGGATTTTTATAATTAAGACATCGTTAGATAGGTCTTGGCCGCCCAAATGTTCTTAGATAAGTGCCGTTGAAAAAAAAAAACATGGCGGTTTTTGGGCGCCATATTGTAGGGGTTGCAATTAAATTTTTCTCCGAAACCCATCGAGTGATGAAGAGTTTTTAGAGGTGATAACGAACACATATACCACTTATATGTTTAACGTCATCCGAAATAAAATAAAAGTATAACTGAAAAGTTGTAAATAAAAAAAGTTAATAAAATCAAAAAACCTGACTACTTCAGAAGCGAACTAAAAAGATATAAACTAGAAGAAAATCTTGGTGTGCAGTCGGAGGATACATATTCGCGAGCTGGCTGACCAAAACCACATGTATCCTCCGACTGCACAGCAAGATTTTCTACTTGTTTACATCTTTTTAGTTCGCTTCTGAAGTAGTCAGGTTTTTTGATTTTATTAACTTTTTTTATCAGATTAATGAAGAATTAGGAAAATAAAATTCAATTAAGATTATTTTAAAATAAACTAAGATATAAAAGACAACTACGAAAAGCCACTAGTAGAAATAATAAAAATATTATTAAAAAACCATTAAATTGGTTTTGACATCGAAAGTAAAAAAGTAGCCCATAATAAATTGCGGCTGAAATTGGCATTCCTATACAATTTAATAAATTCAATTGAAATTCATCGTTTCATAAGTGTTATCCTATAACATCATTAAATTAAATTTAAAGCTTACATTGTTATTTTTAGTTATATTTATTAATTTAAAATAAAATAAATACATTTATTCCTATAATAAATTGCTGTGTCCGACAGGGTCCATGTGAACTATACTACTGTTATAAGATCTTGTTATACATATTTGAAATTCAATAAAGAATTAAATTGAATATTATTACAAATCCACCTACTGTGTGTCAATAATGACAATCTTAAGCTACATATTTAATTATTTATTGCACATCGCATGATACAACACAGGACACACATATAAAAAACAAGTTTCCAATCATCAACCTTTGGATAGACTGAAAGTAATATCTATGATATTTTTTATTTTATTTTTTTAAAAACGTTGCCCCACACTAGGAATTTCTCCTGTATCGTGGGTGCGTTTACAAACATATAAACTCACATACACAAACACCCAGAGCCGGCACAACAATTTGTAGATCATACAAATATTTGTTCCGTGCGGGAATCGATCCCGCGACACGCAGCGCAGCAGTCAATCGCTCAACCACTGCGCCCCATACTATACTACGTATAGGTATACAAGATAAAAATAGGTACTTATACCTATAATATACAAAATTACAAGATGGTGGAAAGATGCTCTTTGACTTGTCTATGTCCCATTCCAAACTATAATATATCCCTGTGCCACAGGACATGTTATGAAATGGGCTTACAATAATTTTGTTTTTGAACCACTATCATGTGCGGTTTTCTGATAGTGAAAATTATCTAGGATGGCCTTACAAAATCCACAGATAATATAATACTAGCATACATATGCCTCTTCCCATACAAAGAAACCGTGCCGACGTAACTAGCTTTTTTCATCTGATTATACTGATTATTTTTTTGTAAATCTATTGCGTCCGGTTCCGTTCCACGGCGATAGATAGATCACCATATATATCCGTGGAACGGAACGGAACCCAACGCGATCGATGTACAAAAAATAATCAGATAATCAGTATAGTACGTCGGCACGGTTTCCTTGTATGGGATGAGACACAGCAAAAACAAAAAGTATATTATTATTTTCGCACATTGAATAAATGAAAAAACTTATATATCTGTTTTTATAGCATATCATTCACCTTATTGTTATTTAAAATATTTTAAAACAACATTAAATGTAATCAACTAAATCAATTAATTAATTAAATGGCTTTAAAATAAAACCAACGATTTGCTTAATGATTTGTAAGTATGGCATTGATTCCTTTACCTCCTAATGTTATCTATGAAAACATTACATTACCTGTGTCAGTAAGGGCGGAACCACACTTACGTGTCGTGGCGTGGCGTGGCGCCTTTTGCCGCAGTTGATTGGCTACAAAACTCGTTGTGTTATGACGTAGGCTGGAACAGAGTTGTTTGATTGGTGGATCCCGCGCCACGCCACGACACGTAATTGTGTTTCCTTCGTAAGGTTGTGACACTTGTCAGTTGTCAACGCATTAAATTGAATTTGACACTTGATTGACGTTCACAATGACAATAATGACATCCAACGGAAGTATTGCCAAAATCAATAATTACAGTGGGTTGCAATTTAATTTTTTAATTTATAATTATTTAAAAATATAATATATATCTATAAATATAATCTCTAATCTGTTCACAGCAGTTTCGAATATAAGCCTAGCCTCAATACAAAAATGTCTCTATATAACATGTCCTTTCATTCAGATCTGTTCAGCCGTTCTAGCGTGATTGAGTAACAAACATACATCCACACATCCACACACACATCCATCCAAAATTTCACATTTATAATATAATATTAGTAAGATTACTACATACATTCAAATATATTAATTCTAAAATGATAACATTATAATCTTAGCAGTTCCTGGTCGTTACTCGTAGCGTGTGGGTTATAAATCAGCGGTCGTTGAAAGTGCCCGAATATTGCGGTCGAGCTTGATATTGCGTGGAGTACGGAGGGTAGGCAGCAGTTCCAGTGAGAGTGTACTGAGATAATAATGAGGGCGTGGGAAGATGGCGTTCTTGTGGGGAAATTTTCCAGTGCAATTTTCTTATTCTTTATTGTACACAATACGTTGAAACATAATCGTAACCATAGGCTTATGTACAAAGGCGAGCTTAACCCAGAATTGGGTGCTGGTTGGGAGGCTTTATTCTTGTTTGTATTGTTTATTTTTGAAAACAAAAAGGAGTGGTTTAAAGTTGTAGGAACTAGAACACACTACAAAGGTACATACATCACGCCGGTATTTCCCGAAGTTTTAGGAAGACCTCTGCCTATATGTAGTACTAATTTTTATTAGTATTAATAATAACAATAGTTTAGTATCTTAGTTCTTACTAATATTATAAATGCGAAAGTTTGGATGGATGTATATTTGTTACTCAATCACGCCAGAACGGCTGAACGGATGTGGTTGAAATTTGGCACATAGGCTTTTTATGCCGGTATATTTCAAATAGGCTACTTTTCATCCCGGTATAATGTTTCCTTGGGTAGTAGCTCGTGGTTAAATAATAACAGCCGCACGGGTTAATCATCAAGGTTAAGCAACGCTTGACGAAGTCGGTCCGTGGATGGGTGACCATTTCAACATACCGAGGTTCCTCCGTGCCTCGGAAAGCACGTTAAGCTGTTGGTCCCGGCTGTCATTTAAAGATCTTTAACAGTCGTTACGGGTAGTCAGAAGCTTGAGATCTGACACCAGTCTTGCCAAGGGGTACCGTGTTACCCAGTTACTGGGTTGTGGAGGTCAGATAGGCAGTCGCTCCATGTAAAATACTGGTACTCAGCTGAATCCAATATAGTTGGGAAAAGGCTAGGCAGATGATGATAATGTTTCCTTGGGATAATAAAACACGCGAAAGAAGCCGCTGGCAGAAGCTATTATAGTATAAAAATAATAATAGTAGTAATAATTTACTTATTAATTGAAGCGCTTCTTCACAGCATCACAGCAAGGAAGACTGAAATAGTTAATTTTGTTAATTTTTATACGTTGACGTTATAAATGTTAAATATTATTATTAACAACATGAACACATTGTATATTGTTTTAGTGCCCATGACCACATTTTTGTTTAAATAACAATTTAATCTTAGTTTAATTTTCTTAATATCCTTCATGTAAAGCGTATTTTTTATTTTTCGGGATCAACATTCCAAGTAAAAAAATATCTGCTATTATACTGCTGCTTAATGTCGTGATGGCCACGTGGTTAAGACATCGCTTCTCATGTTTGAGGTCGCGGCTTCAAACCAAGCAAAACTTTTACATCACTGACGTTTTTGAAGGCAAAAATCGTGAAGAAAAAGTAGGAAATCGCCAGGCTGCCTTGAATAAACGTGGTGATGAATGCTCGTGCCTTCTTCTCTGTATGAGAAGAGGCCTTTGCCCTGCAGTGGCGCAGTTACAGGCTGGCATCATTCATTATATATTACAATTTCTGGCAAAATCTCTTACACAACAGAAAGCGGAAGCATTTAAAAAGTTTAATTGAAAAGATAATTAATTGCAGTTGAAACGCAAACCGTAATTCCTCTGAAACAGAAGCTCACTGTCATATACGATCCGTCCTTCCAATTCGTGTATCATCGAACGTCCCATTAATTTGTCACGCGAAATCCCTAAAGGGGTGAGCAGAATGAGAGGTCCTTTTGAATTATTTTGAATGGGGAACACGTTGTTAGATGAAGCGGTAATTGCTTTTGTTTAAATTCATTTGTTGCTACGCTGCTGTGTTGTGTTGGTAAGGATGCGTTGGCGGTCAACGACGAAGGTTATACTCGGAGTTTCCATATGTGATCGAATCAAGAGGATCAAGGTTATCGAATTGGAAGCCAACCATTGGAAGTGGACAGGACACATTGACCGGCAATGGACGTCTTTCAGGTGAAATGAAAAATTCTACATGCAAGCTAAATTGTGTTTGTGCTTCTTATATAGGCGTTACCTTTTGAGAATGAGGAATCATCCAACGACTTCTCCCGCTCTGGGTGAAGCGTGAGGGCGTTTCAGACTTTTACTGACTAAAGCCCACCCCTGTGCCATCAGTTGCTTGTGCCAGAGCCGCGGTAACTCTCTTCAATTTTATCCGCGACCTTTATAGGTATTACCTACGCGGTTATTTAACGACCATGACTTAAACCTATTTACAATGATTGTACCTTAAATAAGACTCATTATGTTAGTGTCTCTTGACACTAACATAAAGAGCTCTTGCTCGTGGCTAAATAATAACAGCTGCAGGGGTCGATCATCAAGGTTAAGCAACGCTTGACGAGGTCGGTCCGTGGATGGGTGACCATTTCAACATACCGAGTTGCCTAAAAATTACACTATAATTAATGTTATTACTATTATGCGTAAGAGTGTGCATGTGAGTATGAACATATGTGTGTGTGTGATTCTGTTGTGTGGTGTGGTGTGTTTGTGTGTGGGTGTGTATGTGTTTGCGTGACTGGTTTTATTTTGTTTTATTTTATACTTTATATACGTTTTAATAAATTTTCAGTGTTCATAATTTTGAGAGAGAAGAAAGTTATCTTTGGTAAGTTTTAGTATTTTTATCGGTAAGTTATGTAACTGTGTATTTTTACTTATTTTATTATATAGGTATGGACCCATGTAGCACGGTTGTCTCCTGAAGAAGTCTGGTTTTTCCTTCCTACGTTTGTTTTTCAGTTGTGTCCGGGTCGTACGTTGAACCTTTATGGCTTATAAGCAGAACCCTCCTGATGTAAAGTTGTCGAACCGTTAAACCATAAAATCCTTGTATAGCAGCACCGTTGGATACTGAAAGTTTATTTTTGTGTTTTATTTTGAGAACTGCTCTCTGGGCTCTTTCTAGATTTAATATATGACTACTATGTACTATGAATGTGAAACTCGGATTATGGTTAATCAATCACTTCTCAACGGCTGTACACCAAGACGGATTTGGATGGGATAGACCATGGTCTGAATTAGGATATAAGATGCTTTTTTTTGTTTTTATATAATCCGAAGAGAAGAAGACGGCCTATTCCATCTCTCACAGAAAGGAGGCCTATGTCCCAGCATCAAAAGGCTGATGGTGATGCTGCTTCTTATCACGGTATTAAGTACATTTCCGTAGGTCATTTATGGTTTTCGACTTTCAAGCGGTCGAAACCACTAGGTTGTCGACTTTCAAGCGGTCGAAACTACTAGCTATAAATTTTTGTATCAACCAAAGAAATTCGTGAAAACAAATCATTATACTGAAGGACAAGAAGGTCATCGGATTTTGGTATTTTACAGATATTTTTAAAAAAAGTGGGCGTATTGCAGTGTTCGTGGTATTTGTTTTTTTAAACCGCCATTAGCACAGGACCGGATTTGGGCCCATTGCGGTCTATTCACTCAGTTTGATTTATTCAGCTACGCCCCTGTGCAAAATTATTACGGTAAAATTATTTATTTATTCGTATTTTTTATGTGTGAACGTCCTTTGTAAGTAGAAATACGTATGTATTTGTATATTCAGAACCAAAATGTTAGCTTTTTGTGATTTTTTAGTTTGGTTTGTTATTAATTACAGATGCGGTGCTAACAGGATGTAAGTTTTAAAGTTTAATATTTTAATCAGGCTTTGCGTTACCAAATGGTGCAGGCAATAATTTTGTAACGACCCTTGTATTTGTTAGTTAAGGGAATAAAACATTGGAACCGAATATCACTGAAAGTGTAACTTTTCTCGATACCGTAACACAAACTATAATTCACAACTTCAACTTGTAAGTGGCAAACAATTCGAGCTCGTTACCGCCGCACCTGGGAACTATCACAAGAATCCGAAACACTAAGATTTATCACGAGCACTTCTTCTGCCTTTATTGGACCTCAAATTCGCCATAAAATATTTCTTCCGCGAAAGTAAAGCACAAAGAGGAAGTTCCCAAACATTACGGCTTCGGCCACAATTCACTGGGGCTATTGAGGGCAGGCCGGTCCGGCTATCCGTAGGTCTATAATGGCATCAACAAAACAATAACTTCATTCATTACTGGCATAACGTTGTGCGTGGGACGGTGATTATTTCGGTTTATTGTGAAGCCAAGCGCGCCGCTACTCTTGCTCGGCGTTTTATTTGATTTGTGAACGAGAAGCACTGCCATTTTTTGTTAAATTAAATGCATTTTAAGTGGGTTACAGGCCGGTTTCTGAATTTGGAGTTGGGCCGGTTTCTGAATTTGGAGTTCATTTATTTATTTATGTACACACAGAAAAATTCAGCTTAACAGAGAAAAATAAGTAATACAATATATAGAAGAGCACAAAGGTACTGCTTATTTCAATACAAATTTCACCCAGCAGACTTGCGACAGGAAAATTTGATGATAGATGAAGACACAGTGTGTAGAAGGAAATAAGGTATAACAACTTAAAATAGACTAACAACTATACAACTATATAACTTAACTAATTATTTATAAATAACACATACCTTAACTAAATATATAGAAGATAAAAATACATACATAATAATATATAATAACTAGCTGTCCCACGCGGCTTCGCTCCCGTCAACTGGCTACGTACCTACCCTATCCTACCTACCCTACTCTACACCTACCTTACACCTACGCTACACCTACGCTACACCTACGCTACACCTACGCTACACCTACGCTACACCTACGCTACACCTACGCTACACCTACGCTACACCTACGCTACACCTACGCTACACCTACGCTACACCTACGCTACACCTACGCTACACCTACGCTACACCTACGCTACACCCATGCTACACCGACGCTACACCTACGCTACACCTACCCTACACCTACCCTACACCTACCCTACACCTACCTTACACCTACCCTACACCTACCCTACACCTACCCTACACCTACCCTACACCTACCCTACACCTACCCTACGCCTACCCTACACCTACCCTACACTTCCCCTACACCTACCCTACCTACCCGACATACATGATTGCATAACTGAAACCGTTTACGCAGCGTACGCAACGGAAGCCCTCAAAAACTAATATTCTTGCCCGTTTTTGCAACGTTTTTCATTTATGCTCCGCTCCTATTGGTCGTAGCGTGATGTTATAATTATAGCCTATAGCACTCAGGAATTTCACGAGTGAAAAAATTTTTAGAATTGGATCATTAGTTCCAGAGATTACCCCCTACATACAAACTTAAAAAATTTACCTCTTTATAATATTATTAATTAATTAATAGTATAATAGTATAGATTACAATATGGTGGAGTTTAGATAGTGCCAAATTTGATTCCGCCTAGACCTTTCCATCATCGGACTACAAAACGTACGGCAATGCGCCATCGGTACATGTTGGACACCCCATCCTTACGCACGTAGCGTTTTGCTAATACATTCATTGTGCGCACAGCTAAGGAGGGGAATTCCCCGCCGGAGTCTTTGTTTCCTGATAGCTACAATCTTGGGGTCTTTAAGTCAAGAGTGAATAGGTTATTTCTAGGCAAGCGTGCTTCACCGTAGACCACATCATCTCTTACCATCAGGCGAGATAGTCGTCAAACGTGAGCAGAACGATAAATTAAAAACAACTTTGGTGGACAAGTTTTCAGGCTTAATCAGGGTATGACAAATACTCAACATAAAATTTTAATTAAGGTATTGGGGCAAACTGACGACGTAGCGGCCAATAAGTAGGTTGCGGTGCCGTATGGGCGCCATCGCAACTGAGGCGGGCCGCGGAGGGAGAGGAGTGCCGGTATTACGGTGCGCCGCTCGCCTTACCCTCCACGGCCTGCACGGGTTCACCACCGTCTGATGGCGGACGCGGTGGGGCCGCAGGGGAGGAGGAGTGTCGGTATAGCGTTGGCCGCTCTCCCTATCTCCTGCGGCCGATAAGTGGTAGGTGGCGGGGCCACTGTCCTGACCCGTCACAGGGGGACCAAGGGTGCCACACACGGGGTCGTCTGGCGCCCATGTGCTGGTTTGGTCCCTGGGGTGGTCACGGCGTGCAACGGTCCGGTGACGGACAGCCGCGGCGGGTTTGCGGATGTATGATTCCGCGTTCCCGTGTTCCCGCCATAAGCGGCACAGGAGGACTCCGTGGAGTTTTAGTGGGTTAGAGTCCCACATAACTGCACTATCTCTCCGTGGTAGCGCAGTATGCACGAGCATTTCTCCAGTATAAAAAAGGCAGTTGCTCCTATTAAAACCTCCGCCGTCTCCAATATAGTTGAGAAAAGCTAGGCAGTATTTCTTAATAATTTCTATTCATCATATCATATTTTTAATTTGAAAGTTGAAAGAAAACCGTTTGTCCTGGTATGGTCATGAGATGAGGAGGGATGAAAAGCATGTTACTAAAAGAGTTATGAATATAAACGTGGATGGATTGAGAGCGAGGGGGCGGCCAAAGAAAATATAGATGGACTATATGAGGAGTGATGTCGTGACGGGGGACAGGACGTCTGGAAGAAGAAAACGTTTTGCGCCGACCCCAAGTAACATGGAAAAATGGCAGGAACATGATGGTATCATATTCGTAATTTGCTTAAAAGTTTGTAGAATTGTATAAATAAACATTTCTAATTTTGTTGCAAAATTAAGCTCTGTATCTGCCTAGCCCCTTAGGCGTCTGTTTATGCATGCATGTAGCATACAGACAGAATCTTCTGACCAGATGACGTCATTAAGTCGCATGTTGCCTTGTAATTGTATGTAAATTAAACGAGAGGCCACTATACACCACTATACTGAGCTAAGACTGGCTAGTTTCTAAGGGATGTTCTTAGCCAGCCTTCATTTATCTAAACTCTATTTAAAAAATAACTACCTCCAGCCATGCCAGGCCGGCCTACTAACAGTTAACGTACAGTTAGGGGTTAAAAGGTAGTCGCACTCTACCAAGGTCAAAGTGTCCAAAATTACTTTTGAGAAAAAGTTCAAGGGTGTTAAGACTAAAAGTTCAAGGGTGTTAAGACTATCTACTTTTAGATTGTATGCTATAGATCCAATCAGTGTGCACGATCTTCTACAAATAGATTTTTGATACTAGTTTGTACATAACATACAACATTGTGGCAAACGATCGCTTTCCCAGTTCCAATACTTTATATTTACAGTATTCAGTAATTCTACTATTTCACCCACATTCAAGTTAATAAGGTCGAACAAATAGTAGCACACAAACAACGTTTGCCCGCAAACCACCCCGTAGTGCTGCATTAAAATCACATTACGATGTCGATACTTTATATCGATATTTGTTACAGCACTAGCACGACAGTACGAATATGTTCATTTGATTCCAATACATTTTTACTTTTATAGCAAATTGGTAGCCGACTGCAGCGGGGCGCGGTTGTAAAAACGAACTTTATTTTGCAGCACATTTGTAAAAATATGCGATCGTTTTGTTAAGTGAAGTGGCAGAATATTTTTAACTTATCGTTGTTATTTTCCAATATTTAATGGGAAAATGATATTGATAAGGCAGATGTTTGCAAAGAAATGCGAGACCCTACTACGTAAAAACTTTACGACAAAGTATCAGACAAGCTTTAAATGTTTTATTACTACATTAAATAAGATAAGGCAACAAAAAATTTAGAAAAATAATAATTCACAAAAAATATTCCACGAAAAACAAGGAGAAACGAAGGATGCACTGAATTATTCATAAATTCTAAACGAGAAATCAAAGACCGCCAATGAATATAATTTACTTTTTTTTTCCAAATTCGTGAAATTTGTCCCTGCGAGATTCGAACTTTGGTTTGCATTTCTGAATTATGTCAGATGATTATTTTCCATTTCATTTTTTTAATACGAAGTTAAGAAAAATGAAACTGAGTTATATGGGTCACTCAGGTAGCGGGCTACGTTCTGTGTTCCTAGCGCCAATCCTTTTCATAGAGTGCCGGAAATCGATTAAAATAATTTAAAAAATCAAAAATCCCGACTGCTTAAAAAGCGAAATAAAAAGACTTAAACAAGAAGAAAATCATGCTGTGAATTCGGAGGATATATATTCGCGAGCTGGCTGACCAAAACCAGGTGTATCCTCTTCTTGTTTACGTCTTTTTATTTCGCTTTTTAAGCAGTCGGGTATTTTGATTAAAAAAAAAAAAACTTTTTTAAGAATAATGTACATTTAAACATATAAGTGTTATATGTTTTTGAAACCACCTCTTAAAACCTTTTATTTTGATAGCCCACACGAAGGGTTTGGAAGAAAAAAAATTTTGGGGCCCCACAATATGGCACCCAAAAGCCGCCAATTTTTTCTTTTCCAATTTTAATGTAGCTAGTGACACTTGCAGGGTTAAGACAAATCGATTGACGTAAGAATCATCAAAATCGGCCGAAGCGTTTGGTCTCTAGAACGCCACATAGGAACAAACATACATACATACATAGACTGATAAACACATTACCCTCCTTAACAGCTTCATCATTGCCAAGCATCAAATAAAAAGATACACTATCATTCCGAGCTTATCAGACACATAACTAGCGGCTGTATGACATAATATATGGCTTATGCCATTATTGGGGCTTAAATTACGGTAGGTAAGCAACAAATCTGAGCTTAGCACCGCGCCGCCGGGTGGCACCGCGAAGCCCCACAAATTTGCACCCATTATGCTTGATACGGGATTTGCCGCGATTCTAAATCCACGCTTTTCGGGGATTGTGGAACAACAAATTCAAGGTGACGTATCTTAAATATGTTGTTAATAATTTTGAATGGATTTCGTTATGTCGTCTTTGACGGAGGTGGAGGGAGATTGGCCGACAAGAATGGAACAGGGAATATCATGCATGCAATTTTTTTATAATTAGCTCTACTAAGCAAATATGAACCAAATGTCGTGAATAACTATGAAATTTTAAAATCCTTACAAATATATAGATAGATAGTGGTCAAAGGCGAGCATCATAAGTAAAACAAACTGCTATCATACAAAAGCATTCTGAAGCCAATCTGGATTTACGGAGTTCAACTCTGGGGCACGGCCTCCAATTCAAATCTAGAAATACTCCAGAGATTCCAGTCCAAAATGCTGAGGATAATTTCTAATGCTCCTTGGTTCATAACAAACCAACAATTACACCACGACCTTGAGATCAGGACAATTCAGGAAGAAATTAAGCACTTAATGAAATCATATAGGAATAGACTAGATAATCATCCAAACGCACTAGCTACGCATTTAATGAATAATGATGCAACATTCAAAAGACATAAAAGAAAGTCCCCTAGAGATTTATAGGGAATATATTATCAATAAAGGGCACAAGCCACTGGACTGACTGCCCTCCAAGACAAATGTTACATTCCTAACCTTATGCTGAATGTTCGCAAAAAGCGGAACAGATTGCAAGACAATGATAAAAAAAAAAAGAAATAAGTAAAAAAAAAGGTCTGTCCAGAATCGTGTCAAAGTCTAGTACGCGCCCATACCTGCCATATAAATTGGCGTTTTCGCGAGAGGGACAGATACATTTGATTAAAATAATGATATCTCTTTTGTTTTTCGATCAATTTTGATTCTGTGTTCACTGTAAGTATTTTCTTTTTGTATATTTATCGATGAACTAGAGTTTTTAAAACCCTACCAAAAATATATTTAAACTTTCTGATCCGGTTTTAAGGAAAAATCTTGTGTAATGTTTTACTCGTTATTGTGAAAAATTACACGTGTAAAACCGTCGTATTTATTTATTAATTAGATATTTAAGTCACGTACCAATCATTCAAGGCTTTCAAATTCACCATAATAGATAACCGAGTAAATAGAATAGCCGTCTACAGGAAAAATCGTTTGAAAAATGTTGCTAGTGATATTATTGTTTAAAAAAAGCAGTTTGAATGTTTTCTATCAAACAATTGGCTTAGCGTTTGCTCAACGGTGTTTTGGGTCGGCTTCCAGTCTAGCCAGACTGGCTCTCTGATCTCCACAACTCAGTAACTGACTGGGTAACACGATGATGCCCTGCCAAATCACCGGTGTAAGATTTACGGATTTCGTACTCAGATCTGAGATTTCGTAATGAAGTACCCGTAAAATATGATTTAATGAAATATTTTCTTTGGGCGTCGCCGCAGTCTCCAGACCAGTCCCCCAATGATGGCTTCCTGTCGGCGTGTGTCTGTGGGTTGCCAGCGTGGAACCTCACCTCACTTCCTTCTCCTGTCCTACTACCTACTACTTCTACTACTACTTTCTTGCGAACACCACACCACATACCAATAACATTCACACCACTCCGTTTTATCCAATGCTAGCATAATACTATTCTATGTATTCTTTTCACCGAGTTTATTTACACTATTTCGTAACAACATTTTCTTTTGACAGCCGACCATAGATTTCTTCCGTATTTAATAAATTACTCTTTGGTTCGCGCGCTCTATTGTTTGTCTATGGTTTCGACAAATAATTATTGAGCATCGCGGACGTCGGTCTACATAGGTCTACCTACATTTTAATATGTTTTATATTTGTATAATACTTACACATACTCAGACCCACCTTCTGTGTTTATTTTATTTTGTTTTTTATTTATATATTCTATTTTATTGTATTATTTAGTATTTTCCGTTTCCGTAAGCGTGTCCGTGGCATCAACAGTTGGTCTTATCAGAATATCAGCGCAGCGTTATTTCCATTTTTGGATATCGCTGCACATACTGAGATAGGAGCCTTTTTGGTCTCGCACGGGGTTTTTGTTTTTGTTTAATTTTAAGCTGATTTCTTGTGTCTCCTGTGCGGGTCACAAATAAATACTTTTTCTTTCTTTCTTTCTTACCTTCACTTTCAACCATGGCAAGGAACAGAAGAAAAAAACAGCACAGTCAGTACAGATTACCGCGCCAACACTCACTGTCACATAAGGTGCACTTCTGTAACATCAGAGGTCTACACTCAAACCTTGATGCGATCTACCATCATCAATTGCTATATAGCAATTTTATAGTAGATAGACCACAGTACCTACTGTCCCATAAATTATACAAACCTGTGCAAATGAAACAGGCCCTTAAGTAACTCAAAGAAATATTCAATTACGTAGAGATACGATATTCGTTTTAAAACTCATAAATTATTCCCCAATAAAATTAATATTCCTCCTTACCTATGTTTCGTAGTCGGAAGTTGGCGCTCGAAGTCGGCGAATCAATTAAAAGTTCAATTTCAAATAATTATAAAGTCTATCAATAATTCACACTTTTGTGGGTTGTTTTCATTAGGGTATTTTTCGGAGCCTTGTGGATAGAATGTTTTAAGTGTATTTAATTGTATATCCTACAAGCTTTGGCAATGGTTCTCGCTAACACAACTAGTTTTACAGGATAAATAGTTCGTAAAATATTTAAAACTAGTAGCTCGCCCCGGCTTTGTTTGGGTCATACTAATTTATAGCTTGTAACCATCTGGAATAATGTGCTTTTTAAATGGTGACAGATTTTTACAAATAGGTGATGTGGTTCCAGAGATTACCCTACATGTAGGAACATCCTCACAAAAGCTCTCTTTATATTAGTTAAGATAATGTTTATATTACGGGCGAATTAATGAAGTGCACTATCTAAATTTAGTAGAGAACTTTGACGCTACTTTTTGAAAAAGATCTTCATCGTTCTTAAAACTTTCAACCCTTGGAAAATACCTGCATTCATCTTTAAAAAAATAACATTAAAGCCATTTAAAATTGTCAGCCTAAAAAAATAACCACGCGCTAAAGCCAAAATCTTGGTGGGCGAATAAAAAATGTTGCCAAGTAAAAAAAAACTCAAGGCAAGCAAAAAAAGCCAGTAAATTGCAACATAAATTACGCAAGAAATCTGTAATACTGGCAAGGTGGGCCGTTCATCACAATTAGGAGTCTTGGAAATCGCGAGAGCATTTGTGGAAACGGTTTCTTTGTTAACGGGTTCCGATTGTGTTTGGGGTAAGCAGCGGTGCGAGATGTAGTGAAAAACGTGGGCACTTAGTTGTTGAAGCTGGAATGTGTAATTTGAATCAACTGAAGAGCAGACGAATTGTTGTTGTGGTCTACATCTTTACTCGACACTTAGCTGGCAAAGTCAGGTGTTTAGTGTCAATCTAAGGAGTCAACGGGACCTTGCGTTGCATGTATCGTCTGAGAATCTTTTTGCCTGCAAAAACGAAGCTATGCACTATGCTTGTGCAGACTTTAACCTTTCCTTTAATCGATTATGGTGACGTATGTTGACCTGAACGCGGTATTCCTGGATAAGCTGGATATGCTCTTAAACTGCATCCGGTTTATATTCAACCTACGGAAATATGACTATGTGTAGAACTGCAGATCTGAGCTCAAATGGATGCCCATTCGGCAGAGGAGAAATTTGCGCGCCTTGACCATGCTTTTCTCTCTTCTCAACTCTCGCACACCTACTTCTTATCTCATACCTCACCTTCAATATCTCTGTACTTCACACGCTAGGAATCTGCGTTCGCCTAACAATCTTCTCTTGCTTTGTCCTTCTCATACTTCTGATTTTATTCATTCTTCCTTTCATATTCAGTCCATTCTTCTCTGGAATGTTTAGGTATTTATTACAGTAAATATATTTGTATGTTTATTTTAGCTATACATATATACTTTGGACCCATTTTAATTTAATAAGTATCTTTTTTATGTACCTGCCATGGCATCTGGGCTACCTTTGGTTGACTGGTAGAGAATGCCTCAGGCATTAAGTCCGCCGATGAATGTTTATGTTGCATTAAGTTTTAATAAATAAATTGTTTTACGGATAGATTTTTGCAAAGCTGGCTGCTATTGGCGAAGCAATAAACCCTTCTTTTGGTACTCTTTGATTAGACATTACTGTCCACGGTGAACGAAAACATCGTGAGAAAACCTGCACATAGACTTTAATATAAGTTTGAAATCGCTAAACAGCATTGAGGAAGCGTCGTAATTAATGTTCGTGTCTTCTCCAAATAAGAAGAGGTCTTTGTCTGGCAATGGGACAGTAAATGTAGTTAACAAGAGTATGTATCCTCTGTAATTTCATTCTGGCATAAAAAGCCTTGGGGAAAATACCGTACCTTTTTATTTTTCGTTGCCCAGCAACTCCATCATCCACTTTTAATTATGAATAATATGAATAATACTCTCTGCGAAACAATCCTTCTGCTCTTCAGTCGGTTAAAAAAAACTGGCCGAGTGCGACTCGGACTCGCACACGAAGGGTTCCGTACCATTATCGCTAAAAACGGCAAAAAAACACGGTTGTAATATGGGTACCCCACTTAAATATTTATTTATTCTGTATTTAGGGTTCCGTACCCAAAGGGTAAAAACGGGACCCTATTACTAAGACTCCGCGATCCGTCTGTCTGTCCGTCTGTCACCAGGCTGTATCTCATGAACCGTGATAGCTAGACAGCTGAAATTTTTACAGATGATGTATTTCTGTTGCCACTATAACAACAAATACTACAAACAGAATAAAATTAATATTTAAGTGGGGCTCCCATACAACAAACGTCATTTTTTTGCCGTTTTTGCGATAATGGTATTGGTACGGAACCCTTCGTGCGCGAGTCCGGCTCGCACATGGCCGGTTTTTAGTAATTGTTGTTATAGCGGCAACAGAAATACATTATTTATGAAAATTTCAACTGTCTAGCTATCACGGTTCATGAGATACAGCCTGGAGACAGAAGGACAGACAGACAGACATACGGATCGTGGAGTCTTAGTAATAGGGCCCTGTTTTTACCCTTTGGTTACGGAACCCTAAAAAAAGATATCCATTCAAATGGTTGTAATTATTTCAAAAGTTCACAATATCAACTGTGTTAAGAATAACATTGTCATTTAAAAGCATGCAGACAAATTTTGTCTTCGAACAGCAACTTTAACATAACCATAGCTTGCCTAACCAGAGAGAGCCTACAAAGCTAGATATTGTTCGTTTCTGAGTCTAGTTGCGCATATTCTGCCAATTAAGTGAGTCATCTCGAATTGTACGGCACCCGGTCGGTCATATACACAGACTCAATATACCCTTCATACGTTCGTATTTATGTAGATACTGTTTTCGGTTCTAGTTTCACGTATATTTGCAGAATTCGTAGTTAACAATCACAGCGAATATGAATGCCTCATTTTTAACCTTTGCCACGTTAAATTCGTTATTTGTGTCAATTGATTAAAAAAGAAAAATTATAATAAAAAATAAAGTGTATTCTGCCAGGACTTTTTAAGGCTAAACTTTCTGCTATGGACAGGCTTGTAAATCAATCATTAAATGCCTATAAAGAATTGAGATATCACAGGCCTGAGAGTTTTGTTTTATTTTTCCATTGGGTTTGAAGACTGATCTTGGGGTATTTTGGTGCTTTGGTTTAGAATATGTATTTGGTTTTTTCCCATCACATCACATTATACATCATCGGCCTATTAATGTTCCCACTGCTGGGACACAGGCCTCCTCTTTGTGAGAGGGAATGGGCCATTATCCACCACGCGGGCTCAGTGCGGGTTGGTGGATATCACATGTATTCGAATTATTGGTTCTAGGACATGCCGGTTTCCTCATCGAGAGCAGTGGTGATGAAATAATTTACACAAATATAAAGCGCCTTTTCCCATCACCCTCAGCTTTTTCTGAAAAAGGATTAATGGCTAAACTCTTCGTTGTATCATCTTGCTTAAGCGATCAAATATTGCCTGCTATAATTCTAGTATTCGACATTACTTGATGTGTAAGTTCCATATCTTCAAAGTTTTGGTGAAATATTTCACCATGTTCTTCACTGACAATGCACAAAGATAACAAAGAGAATTCTAAGTTAAAATTCAGGAAATGAAGTTTAATGCCCATCAAAAATCTCTAGGAACATAAAAAATAATGGGGGTATTGTTAGAACCTATAAACTATATGTTGTACCTGGCTGGTTGACCATAGCCAAATCCAATGAACTGCACTGACAGTTGTAAGAAAAAAAAAATGTAATTGTTCTGTTGTGATAAAATACTAAATATAGATTTACGTTGTTCTTCGAATTAATGTGTTTTAATTTACTCTAACATGGTAGCAGAGCTACTGTAATGCTGTAATAATTAAGCACGATAAAGTGAAAAGTTTATTTGTCGTGAAATTGTGCGCACGTAAGTCAATTACCCAAAAATGACGACGTCCAATACGGGGACGGCTATTGTTCCCGCCATAGAAAAATTAAATGGCATGGGGAACTACGGTTCGTGGAAATTCATCATGAAGATGATCCTCATCCACGAGGATTTGTGGGAGTGCGTGGATACAAAAGACGGTAAGCCCGTCTGCGACGACAGGAAGAAACAACAGAAGGCTCTGGCTCGCATCTGTTTGAGCATCAACCCTGTGGCCATCACGCACGTGCGGAATGCGAATACTGCATGGGAGGCGTGGCACAATCTTCAGACTGCATATGAAGACAGTGGGTTATGCAGGAGACTTGGTCTTATGCGGCAGTTGTTTGGGATGAAACTCCAGGAGTATCCCGATATGGAATCATATTTAATGAAAATATGTGATGTCTCACAACAATTATCAGACATCGGAGCTGCATTGGAGGATGAATATCTGGCTGTTATAATGCTGAGTGGACTCACATCCGACTATGACCCACTAATCATGGCATTAGAGAACTGCAACATAAAGATGTCGAGCGAACTGGTCAAACAAAAACTTTTACAAGAAGAACAGCGCCGGACCAACGGAACGGACACGAGTAGTGGTTCCGTGATGGTGGCAACACGACGAGACAATAAACCTGTCAAATGTTTCCGTTGTAAAAAGCTGGGCCATATTTCCAGGAATTGCCCCGAGAAAGAGGTGAAGGAACCCCAAACTAAAAGCGCGGCAAATATGTTGAGCGCGTTGTCGGTGGATGTGCAGGAGAACGCTTGGTACATTGACTCCGGAGCGTCGTGTCATATGTGCAACAGGAGGGACATTCTCAAAGACTTCGTGGTAGATACAAGCCTGGAAGTGACTGTGGCGAACGGCGAAAAACTTTATAGTGCGGGTCGTGGCAGTACCGAGCTGCATGTTAAAGACGGTATAAAAACTCTTAGCAGTGTAGTTTTTATTCCTAAGTTGTCATGCAATTTGATTTCTGTTAATGTGTTGACGTCTAAAGGTTTTCGAGTCGTATTTTGTTCTGAGTTTTGTAAAATTTATTTTGATAATGTTTTAATAGCTATTGCTAAACGTGAGAATGGTTTATTTAAATTACAAACGTTGTCGGCACGCCGTAGTGTTCATAGTTCATCCGAGTCCGCGTCCGCTGATCAAATTGTAGCGAATGTGGGGAGTGAACGTGTTACTTCTCAAGATGTTTGGCATCAGCGATTGGGTCATCTAAACTCCAGGAGCATGAATCTACTGAGAACAGGTATGGCAAATGGCATAGAGTTTGATATCAGTAACTATAAACAGTGCATTTCTTGTATTGAGGGCAAGACAACAAAGTTACCTTTCCCGAAGAAATCGTACACGAGAGCTACTGAAATCTTAGGCCTTATCCACAGTGATGTTTGCGGGCCTATGCCACAAGCTTCGTTCAGAGGTTCTCGTTACATGTTGATTTTTATAGATGATTTTTCACGTAAAACTTTTTGCTATTTTATTAAAGCCAAAAGTGAAGTATTTGAGTTTTTTAAACAATTCAAATCCCTTGTCGAGAATCAAACAAATAAAACAATTAAAATTCTGAGAACCGACAATGGAGGCGAGTATGTAAACAAAAAATTCGAGGTTTTTTTGAAGCAGCATGGCATACGGCACCAGAAAACTGTCCCTCACTGTCCGCAACAAAATGCCGTTGCGGAAAGGGCTAATCGCACGATTGTTGAGGCTGCAAGGTGTATGTTGCAGGGTTCTGGCTTGGATCAAAGGTACTGGGCAGAAGCAATGTGTACCGCAGTTTATCTGAAGAATAGATCCCCATCCAAAGCAGTGTTGGGAGCTACTCCTGAGGAGAAGTGGTCAGGATCTAAGGTAAACTTGAACCATTTACGAATTTTTGGTTGCGTTGCGTATTCTGTAGCAGAGGATCGAAAGAAGCTAGATCCGAAATGTAAGAAGTACATATTTATTGGTTATTGCGACGATACAAAAGGATATCGGCTAGTAGATCCCGCGCATCCGAATAAAATTATTACTTCGCGTAGTGTCGTATTTGTAGAGGATAAATTCTACAAAGTCATGTTTGGACATGAGGATCAGCAACCAGCGGTCAACGTGCCGACTCCGTTCATGATTATCAGCAATCCTGAATCAGAGGATGTAGGAGTACAGATGGCAGAACCGGTTGAGCACGAGACTCACGACACAGACGCCTCAAGCAGTGACGAATCTGACAACACTTCAGATGTGGATTACGTTCCTAGATCGTCATCTTGGGATTCTGAAGAATCGAGAGGGCGGAGCGAATTCGAAGATGCGTTTGAAGCGGCATTCGCCACTGGCGCGAGTTGCGATACGGACACACCAAGTACCGTGTGCGAGGCACTAGCCGGGCCTGAGTCTACGCAGTGGAAGGCAGCAATGGAGGTTGAGTACCAATCCTTTGTGGACAATAAATGTCTGGAACTTGTGGATTTACCGAAGGGAAAGAAACCTGTTAAGTGCAAGTGGATATTTAAGAAAAAGAGAGGATTGAACGGAGAGCTGCTTCAGTACAAAGCTAGGTTGGTTGCCAAAGGGTTCACGCAAAAGCGTGGTGTAGATTACTTTCAGACCTTCAGTCCAGTCGTGAGATATTCTACAATAAGACTACTCTTAGCATTGGCGGCTGAATATGACATGGATGTCGATCATATGGACGTAAAGACTGCTTTTTTGAACGGAGATCTGAAAGAAGTCGTTTATATGGAAATTCCCGAAGGCTTTCCAGTAGAAAATAGCAAAGGAAAAGCATACCGCTTGCTCAAAGCTGTATATGGATTAAAGCAAGCCAGTCGATCATGGAATGAGAAGATAACCGATGTGCTTGTTAAGAAACTGAAGTTTAAAAGGTTGGCGTCCGAGCCGTGTGTTTACGTAAGATCAAATGATAACGGACTTGTCATTCTCGGCCTATATGTTGACGACATTTTGCTGTTTAGCAACAGTCAAACTGAGAAAAGGGCGGTAAAAGAAGAGTTGATGAAACAGTTCGTTATGAAGGATCTTGGGGCTGCTAAAAGTGTATTAGGAATACACGTAAACCGTAAAGATGGTAAAATTCATATAGACCAATCTAGTTACATAGCGAAAGTTTTGGAAAGGTTTAAGATGACAGATTGTAAACCTGCTAAGACGCCTATGGAAGTTGGTATAAAACTAGAAAAGGCTGTAAAGAAAGGGCAGTATGAATACAGGAACTTGATCGGTTGCCTGATGTATATTGCGGTGTGTACGCGTCCTGACATCGCGCATGCTGTGAGTATGCTTAGTCAGTTCAATGATTGCTACTCGGAAGCTCACTGGAAGGCGGCAAAGCGGGTGCTACGGTACCTCAAGGGTACAATGAACTACGGCATAACGTATGAAAAGAGTGGGTTGAATGTGACAGGTTCAGCGTACGCGGACTGGGCGGCCAGTTTAGTTGACAGACGGTCTTACACCGGCTACATATTTAAGTTAGGCAATTCTATAGTTTCCTGGGAAAGCCGTAAACAGCGCACGGTGGCTCTTTCCAGCACCGAAGCCGAATACATGGCTCTATCAGATGCGTGTAAAGAGGCATTGTTTATCAAGGCATTCATATCAGAATGTTTGATGCTCGATGTGAAGATTGTCGTTTACAATGACAATCAGTCCACCATAAAGTTATCTGAAAACCATATGTTTCATGCCAGAACTAAGCATATAGACGTTAGGCATCACTTTATTCGCGAAATTGTTGAAAACGGTGTGATAGCCATTCAGTACAAATGTACAAGTGACATGTTGGCAGATATTTTGACAAAGCCTTTAGGTTCTGAGAAGTATGAACATTTTGTAAAAGATTTATGCTTAGTTCCTCGTAGTGCAGTGAAAATATTGAAGTAGTATTAGTAGTACTTCACATAGAGTTTAAGGGGTGGTGTTAGAACCTATAAACTATATGTTGTACCTGGCTGGTTGACCATAGCCAAATCCAATGAACTGCACTGACAGTTGTAAGAAAAAAAAATGTAATTGTTCTGTTGTGATAAAATACTAAATATAGATTTACGTTGTTCTTCGAATTAATGTGTTTTAATTTACTCTAACAGGTATAATTTTTTAAACTCTATATTATACCTTCATTAACCCCTTTCTAATAATAAACATAAAATAGGATCAATGAGCTCAAATTTCCCTTTTTTCGCACCGTAAAAATATGTAAATTATTTAATTGATTCAAATCTAACAAACCGTTCTTCATTATAATTTGGTCACAGAAGCTCATTACATCTATTTCATAAATTTTATTAATTAGCAAACAGTGTAAAATACATTATTTGGTTTTCATTGGTCAGATTTGGCTAGTAGTCAAAAAAATTAATAACAATAAATCTAGTCGTGCTGATTTATTTTAATATTTTCTCAATGAACGCCCCAAAATCTAGCAAAATCAGTAATCAAAAAAGAGGGGGCGGAAACCATCGCAAGCCTGTGAATTATTAGATATTTTTTCAGAAAACCTAGGTGCAGTGAGTGACGCTGGTTTTTTTTTAATTAGATGGACAATACTGTTTAATGTTTACAAAAGGCAGGTAAAATTAACCAAAGAAGCTTATTGCCAACTACTAAAAACTTTTTTTTACTATACAATGTGTGTCGGTCTGTAAATGCACCCACGATGCAGGAAGAATTTCCTAGTGTGGGGCAATGTTTTTAAAAAACTGGCCGCAAGCGAGTCGGACTCGCGCACGAAGGGTTCCGTACCATTACCATAAAAAATGGCAAAAAAAACCGCCCAAGTGCGAGTCGGACTCGCGCACGAAGGGTTCCGTACCATTATCGCAAAAACGGCAAAAATATCACGTTTTTTGTATGGGGGCCCCAATTAAATATTAATTTTGTTCTGTTATAGCGGCAACAGAAATACATCATCTGTGAAAATTTCAACTGTCCAGCTATCACGGTTCATGAGATACAGCCTGGTGATAGACGGACAGACAGACGGATCGTGGAGTCTTAGTATTAGGGTCTCGTGTTTACCCTTTGGGTACGGCACCCTAAAAAGTAAAATCATCACATCACATCTCAGCCTATTAATGTTCCGTAACTGCTGGAACATAGGCCTCCTCTCTGTGAGGGAATGGGCCGTAATTCACCACGCGAGCCCAGTGCGGGTTGGTGGATGTCACATGTCTTCGAATTTTTGGTTCTAGGACATGCCGGTTTCCTCACAATGTTTTCCTTCACCGTTTTGAGAGCAGTGGTGATGAAATAATTTACACAAAGTAAAGCGCCTGCCTAGACTCGAACCCACGACCTACAACTTGTAAGTCGCGGCCGATACCACTGGGCTACCACTGCTCAAAAAGTAAAATAAATTCGTTTAATTTTATCGCTATTTATGGCCGTAAAAATATTATTAAATGTATGCCTCTGAGAGATTCGTTATGAGCAAGTCAGATACTAAAACTGCTCTATCTATGAAAGTGTTAAGATTGGACCCCTTATGCGGTGTAATTTTACCGATCTAATTAAGTGTATGTAACGGTCTTAAAGTTTTATTACTACAAAACCGGACACATTGTATAAATGCGATCTCATAAAATCGAAACCTCATTTGTCCAAATCTGATTAATATTTTGGGAGCTATAAAGGCATTCAACACACAGACTGCCAAATTCATAACCCGGAGAGGGTTAGGGGTAGTTAGGTCTGCAGAAAATGCAGTCTTTGAATTGAGTATTTAGAGTTAAGAAAGAGTCATACCCTACTTTCTTATCTGGCTAAAGTAGAGATCGACAAATACTCAACTTCAGTTTTTTCATTTAGAATACTACATCAACAAAAGTATAACATTTTTAAATCTCATTGGCACCGTCCTACTTAGCCCAATGTACCTGCAGTGCAGAGACGAAACATTTGCTGCAATTAATAAAACGAGCCGTACATCCGGATTATCCTTCTCGCTTACGAGACCCGATTTATCGACACGAGTTTGAATCCGAATCCAGTTTGAAGTTTAGACTTGAGTCCCAGTGACAGATAGGTTCTTTTCGGAAGAAATTCGCTTTTTGAGAGATTCTTAGCTAACGGTCGCGGAAGTTCTTAACTCTCATAGGCCTCTAGATAAATGTTTGCAAGTTATGTGAAAGTCAGTGTGATGGATCCTATTAATTTTTTATCGGCACCATTCGAAGAACCACATAAAACAGTAATAACCTCGAGATTTGGGATCCTTCTTTTGAAGTCGGTAACCAATGGTAAAAAAAAAATGTGCTTAATTAATTGAGCACTCATTCTGTTTTGGCTGCCGGAGTTATTGTGAAAAAACATTATTTTGCCTCATTAGCCGAGGATTCGCAGTTTAATATAAAACTACAGGTAGGTATAGTGTTAAAGTAAAGGTACAAGTTGGTAGCCGGTATACATGCAGCAGCAGCAGACAACGTCAACGTCGTCGTTTCATGTCGCCATGACACGTCGTTGCGACCTGTCGCTGCAGTCATGATTTCGAACCGTCTGCAGTCCTATTAGTTTTGAGTGTTCTGTGAGACAAAATGTCTGATTACACTTACACACTACTGGTTAATACTGATCTACGGTCGGGCGACACGTCGTCTAAGATCGTGCAACGTGTAGTCGGGCGACGTGTCGTTAGCTGCGGAATATATTTCATAGAAATACATAAAAACCAGTAGTGTCGCTGCGACACGTCTTCTGCTGCTGCTGCGTGTATTCGGCTACCAACTTGTACCTTAAGAATATTAGGAGAAGTTCATAAGTGGTTCTAGTAAAAGAAAAGTTGAAAGGGCATAATTTGGCTAGGTATGGAAATGCGGAAAAAAGTTACGTTTATAAATGTGGATGAATGGAGAGGGAGGCGAAAGAAAATAAAAATGGATTGTGTGAGGAGTGATATGAAAGAGATGGAACTCAGTCATAGCTTGACGGTTAACAGGACAGAATAGAAGTGGAAAAAGTGTTGCGCCGACCCGAGTAACGTGGGACAAGGGCAGGAAGATGATGATGAATTTCGCTACATTCAAGCTCTGCTTTCTATGGATCGACATCCTTACACCTGTATGTGGGTCGAATGTACTGCACAGCTAAGGCCGTCGATACATTTACGACTAACCTCGGCAGGTGATAAATCTTAACTTAGTACCGATTTTAGGATCCGTAGTAAAAGCTGTACCGAGAAAAATATTAGTTTCAATCGGTGTTGTTCCTTACGTGATTTTCTTGAAATGCGAATTAAATGTATTGATAAAGATTGTTAAAAGGTTGTTGATAAACATGATTTGCTTTAAGAATTTTAAGTTAAGTTTTTTTTATTTCTGGGTTACAAATTGGATTGATTGCAGAATCAATAAAAATATACATATTGGTTCATTTTCTCACGGTTGTTTCATACAGGAAATAATGCAATAAAAAACAATACACTGTCCACTTTTCGCCTTGGCATGGGTTAGAAGCGTTATTATGACTACCTCTCGATAAGACTAAATAGCAGATATGACTAGTTCGCTATAGGACTTAATATCGATATGAAGAGGGCCAAAGTGATCCAAAGTCGTCCGTTTGTAGCTACCCTAATGAAAGTAAGTATACCTATTGGGAATCGGCAAACACCTTATTTAGGTTTTAATGTGGTTTCAGCTGATCAAGCTGGTTTATCTTTTTCTTAGTTTTGTATTAAGAGAATACCGTTTTCATGTTGGTTTCAACTTCTTTCTTTTCGTGTGAGGATGTGGCCACCTCTGGTATGTCAGAGTTAATTAAAACAACAGTAAAATAATTAACCGTACTGAGCCAAAATGAACGGTGAAGGAAAACATCGTGAGGAAACCGCCATGTCCTAGAACCAAAATTTCGAAGACTTGTGACATCCACCAAACCGCACTGGGCCCGCGTGGTGGATTACGACCCATACCCTCTCACAGAGAGGAGACCTGTGACCCAGCAGTGGGAACATTAATAGGCTGATGATGTGATGATGACTGAGCCAACTTTGTGGATTTCGGCCCACTCCGTTGCACAGAATTTGAATCCTAAAATTTGGACCCTTAAAATTGTTGTTGTTTTAGTTGTTATTACTTCCAGTGAAGTCCCTTGAAATTTCAAAATTATTATATTACATTTTAGCTTATTCTAAGTAATATTGAGAGTATAATTATTACTTAATAACTGCCACACGGGTCGATCTTCGAGGTTCAGCAGCGCAACCGCAACTTTCACCAAGTCATCGGTGCAACTGGTGGGAGGCCTTCCAACACAACGTCTTCCGGTTCGCGGTCGCCACTCCAGAACTTTTCTGCCCCATCAGTCGTTCTGCGAGCAATGTGGCCTGCCCACTGCCACTTAAGTTAAGCAATTCTTCGGGCTATGTCGGTAACCCTGGTTCTCTTGCGGATCTCTACATTTCTGATTCGATCACGCAAGGGCACTCTGAACATGGCCCTTTCCATTGCCCTTTGGGTGACTGAAGCTTTACTACTACTTCCTATTACTACCTACTAGTTTTAGACAATCCTTACGGTAGTCAGAACCCATAAGATCTGATATCTGGGGGTATAGTGTTACCCGGTTATTGGCTTGTGGATGTCAGATAGGTAGTTGCTTCATGTAGAATACTGGTACACAGCTGAATCCGGTTAGACTAGAAGTCGACCCCAACATGGTTGACAAAGGGCTAGTAGTCCGGTCAAATTAGACATATCAAAGTGAATTAATTCGCATAGAGCTGAAAATTGGTACAAATGTTCGGAACACCACATTATAAATGAAATGTAAAAAGTCCCCATCGATCCCACACTTGCAAATTGTTTAATTCAAGGTCAAGTTCGCAAATGTGGTTTTTTTGCGTATTTTAGCCGAACGGTAAGTTTTGTGATAAAAATAAGTGAGACAAAATTGTAGATAATGCAGTAATTGCATTGTCTCCACAATTTTTCTCCTAAACGTCACCGTTTCTGAGATATAATGGTTGAAAAATTTGTATTCTTCATAATATGCACACGTTTTCACGCCTCCTGGGAGGTAGTGTACTTTGGGCGTTTTTTTTAACGTGGTTTCCCCGATAGGCCTATTCGCTAATCTATTGTGATGCTGTTTAATTCAATACTATTCAAAATTATGTAAAAACTGGTACTATTTGAAATGATGAAAGCCATTGTGAATTCTAAAAAGTTAAGTAAAGTTTCCGTCTCATTCAAAATCATTTGATAATTCTGCTTCCCAGCGCCGCAAGTACACTACCTCCCAGGTGGCGTGGAAACATGCATATTAAGAAAAATACATCTTTTTCAACCATTATATCTCAGAAGAAACGGTGACGTGTAAGAGAAAAATTGTAGAGACAATTTTTATAAATAATTGCATAATCTACAATTCTGTCTCACCAATTTTCATCATAAAACTTACCGTTCGGCTAAAAACGCAAAAAACACATATTTGCGTACTTTGACCTTGAATATATTTTTTTGCAAGTATGGGATCGATGGGGACCTATAATGTATTATGAATTATAATGGTGTTTCGAACATTCGTACAAAATTTTCAGCTCTACGCGAATTACTATAAACCTACCCCTATTTTTTTATCTAATTTGACCGGACTATAGGTAGATTGAGTAGGTATTTATGAAACTGTGAATGAACGCGACCGGACAAGTATGACCGTAATACATTGTTTTTACTATCCTGGTATTAAGGATATTTGTTATGTAAGTTATTATAAAACGTAACTCTTTGTTGTTTTACTGATTTAGACAAATTGGTACTTTGTATGTGATATATACTCAGCCTTCTTATCCTATCCTTCGTGATTTCAAGAGGAGAAAAACACGTCATTGTGACATCCAGTGTAAAATAATAATTTAATGAATTTATGGCAGATATGATGACTTAATAAATTGGCGACGAGGATGCCGAAGAATCGTATAAAAAGATAAAATAGTTCGTGCCTCATTACGGGGGTTGCTTAAACTAGCAGAAACAAATTACTTACGAAAACTGAACTTACAACCGAAGAAATAGAAACTCGACTTGCAAACATTTCAAGAACTACAATCGAAAATTGAGCTTGAAACGGGCCAGTGTTTTGGAGAAGGAAACTCAATACAGGTACAAATTTGAAGAATGATTCACCTCCCTCAAATGCAAATTACTAACAATGAGAAAGAATAATGTGACAAGTACGCAACCTACAACATCAATAGATTACGCAAGCTGCGTCAACCTGGCACAACAAGAATATTACCTGAATCACAAAATTGCATTTCAAGGATGCAACAACCGACAGAACCAGTCGCAATATACGCTGCTGAGCTTAAGATACTTTGCCCAAACTGAATGTGGTGCCATTACATCAATATGCCGAAAATGTCAGAAAGAAGGCAAGTCGATGACACTTCTAGTAAAACTAGTAACATTTCGGTAGTTGGTAACATGATTAAAAGTGAAATTCAAGAGCAATATGTGGGAGGCGTTGGAATAATAGACATAAATAGGTTTGTTGTGGGAGGCTTTGCAATAATAGACATAAATAGGTTTGTTCATTATATTCAGAACCAAAATAACACAGAAATCAATAACACATTATTTATAGTTTTAACATAATAACGGTTAAAACAAAACATGCAATAAATAAAAAGTCAACAATAACATAAGAAAACTCACCTGACAGTTCAGAGCACTGTTGTGCCGTGTCCACAATCGAACAACTTCTGATCTGTCGAAAGACAGTGCGCCCCTTTTATAGCAACACTCGCTCACAAAGTGGGGAAAAGTAGTCAGTTACAATACTATTATTGACCGGAGGTAGTTCAAAATACAGTGTGACATTTCTTAAAAAAGTGATAATAATTTATCTCTCACACGGCCATACTGACGAGCAGTCAATATGACTCGCGAACCAAACACATTCAAAATACTATAATTCATGTATAATCATAGCATGTCAAATCACATGACTCAAAATATAATCAATTGCTACTAATGGTCAAAGACCTTATCATCTAATGGTATCTAGAACTATATGGTCAAATCGCATGACCACACACGCCAAATCACATGGCATCATGATTTTATGTCAGTCAAATCACATGGCATCATGATTATATGTCAGCCAAACCACATGGCGTCATGCTATATGTCAGCCAAATCACATGGCATCATGATATATGTCAGCCAAATCACATGGCATCATGATATACGTCAGCCAAATCACATGGCATCATGATATATGTCAGCCAAATCACATGGCATCATGATTATATGTCAGCCAAATCACATGGCGTCATGATATACGTCAGCCAAATCACATGGCATCATGATAAACGTCAGCCAAATCACATGGCATCATGATATATGTCAGCCAAATCACATGGCATCATGATATATGTCAGCCAAATCACATGGCCACTGTCAATTTAAATGACACAAGTGCGATTGTCAAGCATAACCATGATCGTTGGCCAGACGTTCTGAGATATGCAGGACAATCTTTCAAATTACTCAATCAACATAATATTTTAACAGATTTAATTAGGAAGTTCATTCATTATCATCGTTTCAGTCATCAGAAATATGAAGTGAATCAGTTAACTCACATCCCATATCGGGAGTGACGATTCGTAAATGATCATACGAGACACACCACGATAATCATACGAGACTCATTGCCAGTTTTATTAACTCTCTGTATATCTATCGTTATCGTTCACTTCAGTAACGACGCATGGACCTTTAAATTTACTGTCAAGTTTATTAATCACTCGCGGATTTTGTTTGACTATTACAATATCATTGACTTTGAAAGGTACAAATTCTAGCCTTAATTTTAACAAAATCGGCTTTTCGAGTTTCAGAAAGCTCGTCCATCCTGAGTTTAGACTCTTGACGGCACATATCGAGGTTCATTTCATTTCATTTATTCAGTAACAATTTTTACATTGTATCGAAACACAGTTATAAAATAATAGATTTACAATAAAAATAGGGACAAATACGAAAAATTCGATTTTTTACACAAAATTATAAAAATTAACTCATTACAATAGAAATCATTTTTATAAAAGTAACCAAATAAATAAATTAATAAGTATATTACAATTCCAGAAATATAAAATCAAAAGTAGAAATAATGTCAATTAAAATATAAAGACAATGTGGTGATATAATGTGGTAATGATGTTATTTAATGGATATTATAATGTCACATGAAGAATGTCAAAACAGATTCATTAATTGCAAATTAAAACATAAAAAAAAAAGAATTACTGCTAATGTCCATATAAATGTCAAAAATAATAACAATTGGTAATACCCATACAAATGTCAAAAATTAAAATATAATGTCAAAAATTGAAATATAATGTCAATAAAAATAGTAAGTGTAATAATTATTAAAATCTAGTTGAATGTGTCACAGAGAAACTCATCAAGGGTATAGTAGCACTTTTCAATCAAAAATTATTTTAACTGCTGTTTAAACTGATTTAAGTTGTATATTGACTTTAAGTGTACAGGTAGTTTATTAAACAGTTTAATTGATTGATAACCTGCAGCATGACTCACCACTTTTAAATGAGGTTGCAACTTATTTTGCAAGTCCCTACGCCTAGTTGCTTCCCGCTTACTTCTTTCCTCTAAGGTTTCAAAATTCTGCAGCTTTTTCATGAGATCAGTGAGAAGAACTAAAATGTAAAGACAAGGGACCGTAAGTATCTGAAGTTCTTTAAAAAACTCCTTACACGAGACCCACTGAGGGATTCTCACCATTGTTCTTATGGCCCTTTTTTGTATGACAAAAGCTGTATTTATATTGTACGCGTAACTACCTCCCCATAGAGTGATACTGTACCTAAGTTTCGACTCAACGAGCGAATAATATACTATTTTCAATTGTGCAATAGTGATCACATCTCGAAGACTTCTTAGAGCATAGCAAGCTGAGCTAATTGAGCTTTCTATAGCAGTCAATTCTATTTTCCAGTTAAGGCTTTCGTCAATATAAATACCCAAGAATTTTACGTTGTCTACCAATTTTATTTTATTTCCATTCAATAGTATGTCAATTTTATCTTTGTTTCTCGACGTCGTCCTAAATAACATCACATTCGTTTTGCTGATATTTAATTTAAGATTATTGATACTGAACCAGTGATGGAAGAGAGCAAGAGCATTATTTACCTTATTACTCAGAGTATCAACATCTTTAGCGGCTATAATAGCATTCGTATCATCAGCAAAAAGTACAAGTTCAGTATCACTTAGTGCCAGAATATAGTTAATCAAATCATTAACAAATAAAATGAAAAAGATTGGCCCTAATATAGAACCTTGCGGAACTCCTTGTTTTATTAGTTTAAGTCCCGACTTGAATACTTTTTGAGTGTTATCTTGATTCACTTTAATTTCCACATATTGCTTTCGATTTTCTAAGTAAGACTTAAATAGACATAAGACCGGTCCTCTTATTCCATAATGTTCCATTTTCGCTAATAGCAGCGTGTGATTAACAGTGTCAAAAGCGGCACTAAGATCGAGGAATAACCCTACGACTTTTAATTTATCATTAACTCTGTCAATCACTTGCTCCATTAGCATATTAATTGCGTCATTTGTTCCAACATTTTTCTGATAGCCGAATTGTCTGTGATTAAGTATTTTATTACGATTGATATGTCTTAGAAGCCTTATTTTGAGTATTTTCTCAAATATTTTTGAAATGATTGGTAACAAAGAAATCGGTCTATAATTATTAGGATCTAATTTACAACCTTTTTTGTATAGTGGTAAGACTCTTGCTATTTTTAGTTGTTCAGGGAATACATTAGCATTTATACAAGCATTTATAAGATGTGCTAGAGGTCCTGCCAGTATGTCAATGTGATCTTTAATAGTCTGTATAGGTAATTCATCATGACCAGATGATTTCTTGGTAGCCATAGAATTTACTAGTTTTTTTATTTCGGAGGCAGTGACGAGATCGCAAGACATTTCTTGATCTACTCTTTCTACGCTATCTTGTAGAGTTTTTATAGCTTGATCAAATGAATTAGCGTCGCCAACTGTCTCTGCACCCTCGAACTTGTCCGAGAAGATGTCTACTATTCGCTGGGGATCTGATATAATTGTATTATTTACTTTAAGATGTAAGTCATTATGGCCTTCGTGTTTTGATTTTGAATTCCTATATCTATTTACCACCTGCCATATGGCTTTTGAAGATACATTTGCGTTGGTTAGTTCTCTACTGACTGCAATGCGTCTAGCTTTTTTTAAGACTCGTCTGTAAATTCTAATATATGCTTTAGTATATGCCCTTATTGTCTCTGCACAGGTGACATTGTTTATGGTTTGGACCAAAAACCGCTTCATTTTACTGGATACTCTAATTCCTTTCGTGACCCAGGACGACTTTTGACAATTCTTAATTTTAACCCGTTTTGTCTTTTTTTTGAAGCTTACGCGGAATATTTGTCCAAATTTCTTTAAAAAGCCATTTATACCTTCGTCTAACCAATTTATATTCAGAATACGTTGTCTAAAACTATTTGAATTTTTGTCACCAAACTGTCTATACTCTATATTTAGAAAGTCCTGGTCACCACCGGGTTGTACTTTTTCAGTTTTTAAGTGACAGAATAACCCTGCGTGTCCATCAGCCAAACAATTATGATCAACAAACTGCTCATTGATAAAGTCATCTGGTAAATTCGTCAAAAAATTGTCCAAACATGATTGCGCATTGTTCCGTTTATATGTCACTTCATTTATAATTGGTCTAAAATTGTACGATGTCAGTAATGTCAAAAATATCGAAGCTTTTTTGTCGCTTTTAAGCAAGTCTATGTTAAAATCTCCGCAGATAATACATTTTTTGCTGAAGAAATGTTCTAGCAGTTGTTCTAACCTAGATATAAATGTTTCAAAATTGTGATCGATAGGATTTCTGTAACAACAAAAGATGTAGATGTTAGTACTAACATCTTTAACACCGCACAATTCAAAACTTTCGATTTTATATAATTTTTGACAAAAAGGTACCTCTTCACACGCAATATCGTTCCTCGACATAATGAGACTACCACCCCTTTTTTTGCTTTTTCTTGCAGTGAAAGACACCATTTTATAATTTGTTAAATTGAAAAGTGGAGCTGACTCCGTGGTCAAGAAGTGTTCCGTTATGCATACATATAGATTTTCGAGATCAAATTCTTGCAAATACAGTTCCAATTCCTCTCTTTTGTTGCTTACACCACATAAATTTTGAAGATAAATGTTAAGGGAGATGTAATCATTAGGGGTTACAGACATGGGTAGCATATCACGAGAGTGGTTGGGCCATTTAGGCACGAAAAAAATCATCAGCATTTCCTAAGTCATCAGTCTGAGTGCCGATGCTGTTTGTAACTAAGGAACGCCTTGATGAAGTTTCAATGTCCGTCTGTGTATGAATATTAATATAACACTTTTGTACCTTGCCACTTATCCCATACTGGTCATTACTTTTTATTTCAATATATTTTACAAAGTCATTTCTGTATTTTAAACGAAGTATTTCCTTATGAATTAGTCTACTTGCTTGTATTGTATTGATATATTTTTGAAAAATGGATTTCGTACGAAAATGATCCTGATCCAGTGGCAAGAATATTGAATTAACAAAATTATTACAAACTAGTTTCAAAGAGTTATTAAGCATATCAACACCAAGATACCTGTTTTTATAGATTTTTCCAACCAAGACATTAGTTTGCCTAACTTGAGTCAGAATATGATACAAGGTGGACTGTAAATCCAAGGGGTTTGAATCGTTAGAACCCCCTAGTAATAGTATATAGTCTGAGTTGGTAAAATCTTTACATTCGGCGACACATGTACTCAAAACTTCAGCCATGGGGGCTCCTGGCTTTACTAGTGATGTTACCATGAAAGAATGCCCCAGCAGATCTTGAAGTAGGCTTCTCATACCAAACCCTGCTTGGTCAGAAAATATCTTGACTTGAGGTTTTCCTGTCGTGGAATCATAAGATTCCGAGTTCGATGATATATTCTTGTTCATCCAGTGTTTGTTACTACGCTCTAAATCCACCCTTGAATTTATGGTTAGAGTGCCCGATGTTTCTGAGTCTACTATTGTACCCATTTCGGTGCTACCATTCTCCACGATTGGACGACAAGATGGCTGATAGTCTATGACTGTGTCCTGTAAGCCCTTGTCATCTGTAATGGGTTGCTTGAAAAAATTACTTAAGTTGGTGTTGCTATCATCATACCTTAAACAATTCCTTACTTCATTAATTTCCAGTTCCTTAGAAGAAGTCCTTGTCAAACCGATTCTCATACCCCACGACCTATGGCGCTTTTGATACTGAGGAGAATAAAATTTGAGTGGGGAGGCAATCACCTTGTTACTCCTATTTAGTTCAAAAGCGCCTACAGATTTATACATGTTAATTTTGTGCTGGAATGTTGATAACTTTTCCTTTAAGGCGCTATTCTCAATATTTAAATTGTCTACCTCTGTGTTTGCTGCTTGTAATTCGATGTTTAGTTTTGTGAGTCGTTCCTTCATTGAAGTTATTTCATCTTTGTTTATACTGTTAGGTAGACTCTGATATGAAATATCCAGTTCATACTCACTTGAATTTAAACTTATCTGGCGCCGTCGTTGAGTGTTAACATTTTGCACATCATCCATGTTTTTAATGGAAATGGATCTTGATAATAATACAAAAAGAGCTTCTTACCGGGGGGCTCGAACCTGCGACCACGCGCGTGTAGATCCAACCAGAGTGCCGAAGCGCCACAGTCAATTATATTTCATTGGCGAAAAATCACACCAGTATTGACCAAAACTGATTTACCGACAATTTAGATCCTTATCTGCCCAACTAGATGTCACTTTAACAGCGTCGCTGACTTAACGTCTTGCTGGTAATTACTCGCAACCAAAATAGATGTCACTGTTCACAGAAACACTGATGGCCAGCTGATCATTGTTGACATTTGAATAAAAAACGGCTTTATCAAATCTTCTTTTTGATGTTTCTTTGACGATATCCCTTCACTTCACTTTAATTCTTGATTATTTAGTGATTATATTGGTGTTCGAAAAGCACTGTCCAGTTTGCGGGCACTTAATGTTAGTTTTAGGGTCACTGTATTGAGTTTCCGTGAATCACACAACTGTTTTCGAAATTATGTGTAATTGTTGCTTGTCTGCCTGTATAACATTGTCACTCACAGGATACTAAGTATAGTTAAGGTTTGTACTGAAAACTGGTTGGAAAGAGCATTGGTGAAATTAAATACACGGAGCCAATGTCTACTTCTGACTACCCGCAACGACTGTGAGGTCCATACGTTCAAAATCATTTAGCAAAGCTGATATAGCAGGAGGCGACTGATCGCAGCCCATCAAAAGTTGGAAAGGAGTATGACCAGTACTTTTACTAAAGGTGCTGTTAATTGCCAACTGTACTTCACCAACAGCATCCTTCCAACTTCTTTTGGTTGTATTTATCTACAATCGTAAAACAATTTGTCAGAACCTTCATAATTCGCTCAACTTGACCATTTGCACGGCTCACACCACTAGCTATGAAATGCAATTCTACAGACCATTTTTCACAAACACTTGTAAATTCTTTGCCAGTATAAGAAGCAACCTGATCACAAATACGTTTAGGTGTACCAAACGTGTAAATTAATTCCTTCAAGGCATTTACTGTAGCCACTGCAGTCAAATTAGTAACGGGTTTCATGTAGCTAAATTTTGTAAATGCATCCATAAAAACAACTGCGTATTGTTTAGTAGGTTTACTGCCACTCAATTTACCTGTCGTATCCGAACGGTATGAAATAGAGTAGGGGGCTCATCTATAGGGTGCAATGTAATCATGTACACTTCGACATATTCGTTAACCAAAATTGTTCTCCTATTTTTCAAGGGGTTTTTTTTTTCAACCGAAGTGTTTAATAGAATCGTGATAAATTAGTTCGGTATACGGTACAACAGTAAAGTTTGAACCTCATAACTGGAAGCAATATCTTTGTCAATAATTTTATATTTGATTGATTCAATTATATGTTTGGTCTCTGAATCATTATTTTGTTCTACTTCCAGCCATTCACTATAATTTTTAAGTAATCAACATGGGGAATACGTACACCTTTTCGATACTAGTTACAAAAAACAAACAACTGTAGGTAAAGGTAAGCCCACCATCTATGAACCCTAGGACGCAATTCCTTTTTGTTACGCGAGGCTTTAAACGAGTTACAATCAGTAATGACTTTAAATGGATTGCCAAGCAAATAATGACGGAAATGCTTTAGATCTAACAACTGCCAGAGTTTCAAACTCAAAATAGTGGTAACGGCTTTCCATCTCAGTGGTGCGCATTTTAAAATACTTTACAACTTTCTGATCATTATGTTTTTAAAAAAATATTCATGCCAGACCTGCGGAACTGGCATCAGTGTGAAGCCCAACAGGATTAGCAGGATCGAATAAAGTGAGAACGGGTTCAGAGGCAAGGTACCTACTGCAAGATCCTATTTCTAGCAGATTCCTGCTCAGTTGTCCAGTGCCATATGACATTATTAAGAATTAGGAACAAACTTTCAGAAGTAACTTGCTAGTCCACAAAATTGTCTTACTTGTTTTACAGTTGGGATAGGAGCATTTAATAGAGCGGAAACTTTACCTTGACTTGGTTTAACTTGACCGTTTGAAACAATTCTGCCTAGGTATTTGACAAAACAATAATAATTTAGGTAGGTACTTAGACATTTGTCGGTAGATGCATAATAAATTTGACAGTTTGTATTTTGTAGCAAACCATTGTGCTTAAAAAGTGAAAGTTCATGATTAAATGACGTCACACGTATTTCCAATACAAACACGGCCATACTGACAAGTACTTCGCTCTCGAAATACATTGGATACCCTTTTTCTACAATTGTAATTTACTTTTGTTTTGCCAATTGCCCAGACGCACAGTATACGATTTGACTAATCTAGGTGGACAAAACTCAACAACTAAAAAAATGCTTTGTTTATTACATTTAAAAGAATAATATGATAAAAAAGGCCAAATGGAATGTAAACAATATTATTTTAATATTTTAACAAAATAAGTACATCTTTGTCTTCGTCTCGATGTACTGTTTTCTTGGAAGTTTTCGTAATAGCGTGATGAGGGGTCTGAAGATATCAGTAAATGCTTTATTAAATCATAATTGGTTCTGTATCTTGAGGTTTTCATTGTATGGCCTAATCTGGCCTTCCTAATTTCTTTATTCTTGGCTTCAGAAGCCTCTTCAGACATTTGGGCGTCTATGAAGGAAAATGATAAATATATTATAATCGCAAAAAATCGCAAGTAATGAGTACTATATCATCAAAGTATAATAAACACGTAATCTATTAAGACTATTATCACAGCTTGACTGCGTTTGACTACCAAGTATAACTCCAAGTCAAAATTAAGTAGAGGAAAAAATACGAAATCTTCTATGTATTTTTAAACAAACGGCACACATTCGTCAAAGTAGAATATTGATTGTTTTAATATCTTAATATACAAATAATTATCTCTATTTGACGACTCCATGAAAAAAACTACTCGAAGTTGCTCAAAACACAAAAAAACATGTACACTCTTTAGCGTTAACGGTCACACTGAGCGGGTCGGCCGACTAGCTGCAGGGTTTGAGTACTTTCGCCCTTTGTTATAACCAGTTTCGCGCGGTCTAGGGATAAATTACTGTTATTGTCAGTTAAGTAATATATTCAAGGATGTAAGGAGATCAGTAAATCGTTATTTTAAGTATTTTATTTAAATACCTATTGTCCAGCTAGATTGGTCAAATCGTATACTGTGAGACGTGTCAAGTCCCCTCAACCCGCTGCTAGTGGGATAGACTTGCATCATTACTCTAAATACTATTACACTAACCAACAATACATCGCTCGGCCAAACTGACAATATTTTTGCAAATTGTACTGAACGTAGATACATTCTTCCGACCAAAATCAGATCAACAGAGGGTATTTAAATTCTGTATTTAACCAACTAACTCTGTCAAACTCAGAGGTCGCAGATCGTTGCTTGATCATAAAGATTCAGAGGCCCGTCTCGACTTGTTTTGACTGAATTTTATTCAACCAACCAACTCCGTCAAACTCAGAGGTCACAGATCATTGCTTGATCATAAAGATCAAGCCCGTCTTTACTTGTTTTGAATTATTAGAAGAAGTAGTTGAAATCATATTCTTTACTAGAGCCGCGATTGACACCTATACGACAGTCTCTTTGAATGTGTCCTAATTTGTGGCATTTATGACACCTTTTAGACAAAGAGTCTGGATTAGACATGATTTTAGAACGCTTGGATGGAATACTGTGATCAGGCTATTTACCAGGTCTCTTCCGCTTCTATGAATTTAGGCTTTGAATTAATTGTGGCAAGTTTTTCGGTGTAAGGCGTAGCAAATAAGAACGAACACGAAAGTCAGACATACCTGAAATAACTGCTTCGACAAGGCGTTGCTCAGTCATCTCCACACCAATCACTTTCTTCGCCAACTCCCATTTTCGAGTTGCGTACTCAGCAAGACTAGCGGCTTGTTCACCAGTGTAGTCCAAAAACAGCGACAGGTCATCGTAGTAGCGAGCTTTATCTGAAAAAGTTTCAATAAGACCTGCTTTAAGTTCTGGCCAGCTAGTAAGAGTTGTATAATTTTGACGCACCCATTCAGCCGCGCGTCCGCGCAAGTTTTTCTAGTCAAATTAAGAATTTCCCTATCAGGGAGCTCATACTCAGTTTTAAGCTCCTCGACGTTTCGGCACCAGACTTGCACAGTATCGGTCCGATCGTCAGGGTCAAAAATTGGTACAAGGCTGCGCATGCGGGGAATAGCCGCGCGTTTGGCGGGTTAAAAGATTTGCAGTAGTTTGAATCAATAATTGTGACATCATTTCTTGCATCATGTTTTGAATAAAATTAATAGGTACAAACTCTACTGCCCTTGAATCATGGCTGCTACTGGCTGCCGTTGAACCCCCGAGAGCTGCATCGTCATGGGCTGGGGATGTCCTTTGTCCCAAGATCGGCGATTGGTGTCCAGGTGTAGGCCTTTCACTAGACCCTCGAGTGGATTTTGCAGCGTTCTGCAGAAAACCGGCCTCGACAGCCTGAGATTCGTCAGTGTTCATTCCTGAAATCAAACATACATAGGCGTAGTTTTTGTTAACACCCTACTTCTGATGTGGGAGGCGTTGGAATAATAGACATAAATAGGTTTGTTGTGGGAGGCTTTGCAATAATAGACATAAATAGGTTTGTTCATTATATTCAGAACCAAAATAACACAGAAATCAATAACACATTATTTATAGTTTTAACATAATAACGGTTAAAACAAAACATGCAATAAATAAAAAGTCAACAATAACATTATAAGAAAACTCACCTGACAGTTCAGAGCACTGTTGTGCCGTGTCCACAATCGAACAACTTCTGATCTGTCGAAAGACAGTGCGCCCCTTTTATAGCAACACTCGCTCACAAAGTGGGGAAAAGTAGTCAGTTACAATACTATTATTGACCGGAGGTAGTTCAAAATACAGTGTGACATTTCTTAAAAAAGTGATAATAATTTATCTCTCACAAATATTTAGTTTAATTATCTATGAAAAATAAAAAAGTACAAATGGAATTCGACACTGGTGCTGCATTATCTTTTATGTTACTAAATCAGTACAAAAAATTAAATATAGAGCAGAAAATATTCAAAACTGACATGCAATTGAGAACCTTCACTACCCACAGGAATAGCATTTTTGGGGGCATGCAGAACAGGGTGTAAAGTCCCACAAACCTCCATAGAAAAGGGAGGATCCTCCGACCAGACGGGTGTTGTGTCTGGTCCGGGCAACTGCCCGACGGTTGTTGTCGGACTGTTGTATACGTTCAAATCGCGCCGAACACTTTGCTTGCGCGATGCAGGATTTGTGTGACGTCATGTCATTAGTTCGTAAGTGGCGGCGTTGGTGCCGCTACATCACTACCCTCCGGAGACCGGAGGTCGATAGTAGGTTGAATCGTCCGTTCATCTTGTGAATGTGATGCGTGCCAGGCCAATAGAAGATTGGTTCCAGTGAGTCGGGATGATGCCCCAGTGCGTCTGGATGATGCCCTAGTGCTTCTGGATGATGTGATGCCCCAGTGAGTCGGGGTGATGATGTTCCAGTGAGAGGGATGATGCTCCAGTGATTCGGGGTGATGATGTCCCAGTGCGTCTGGATGATGCTGCAGGCTCCAGTGGGTCGGAGTGATGATGCAGGTTGAGGGTGATGACCAGGTATACGTGTCTGCTGCATGCTGGTGGTCAGGATACCCCCGTAGATACCGTGCTGGCTGGCTGATGACTCGTTGCTCGAACGCTTGCTGAAGTGATGACGTCACGGTGAAGTAGCTCTGCACGAAGGCTGCGCTGACGTTCATACTCGAGGGTTACCAGTTTGTGGGCAGGGTGGAACAGGGTGTAAAGTCCCGCAAACCTCCATAGAAAAGAGAGGATCCTCCGACCAGACGGGTGTTGTGTCTGGTCCGGGCAACTGCCCGACGGTTGTTGTCGGACTGTTGTATACGTTCAAATCGCGCCGAAAACTTTGCTTTGCTTGCGCGATGCAGGATTTGTGTGACGTCATGTCATTAGTTCGTAAGTGGCGGCGTTGGTGCCGCTACACATTCGTTATTTGTAACCACAAAAACCAGAAATTTTATGGAAAATTGTATATCATAAACCAAGAAGTAAACCCAATATTTGGCCGAAGCTGATCCGAAAGGGGTAAAAATTGAATATTTTACATTACACGAAAACTACAAGATTGGGCGACTTACTTGCACAATATACGGACAGCGTATTTAAAAATGACTTGGGGGAAATACCTAATATGAAAGCACACCTACACCTGAAAGAGAATTCACCAAATCACCACCCATCTTCATTAAACAGAAACGCATTCCATACGCCCTGAAATCAAAAGTAAATGAAGAAATTAAACGTTTATGCACACAAGGTGTAATCTCCAAGATAGAACATTCAGATTAGGGAACTTCTATTGTACCAATTGTGAAACCAAATGGGAATATACGGCTATGTGCAGATTAAAAAGTTATCCAATTCCTATCATTGAAGATATTTTTGCAGAGATGAACGGAGGCCAGCTATTCTGTACATTAGGCATTAGTCAAGCATATTTGAATTTAGTTATGGATGACGAAAGGGCACTTATACAAACGATAAATACACACAAGGGAACGTGCAAGGTAAACAGACTAATGTTTGGAGTTAAATTTATGGATAAATTGTTACAAGGAATAGAAGGCGTGAAATGTTTTTTCGGCGATATTTTTATACAAGGGTTTTGCGAAAAAAAGTATGTTTTTTTTTTGTTTAAAAATCTTTGCCCCACACTAGGAATTTCTTCCTGTATCGTGGGTGCGTTTACAAACATAAATTCACATACACAAACACCTAGAGCCGGAACAACTATCTGTAGGTCATACAAATATTTGATTCGTGCGGGAATCGTACCCGCGACAGCACAGCAGTCAATCGCTCAACCACTGCGCCAACCGTGCGCCCCAAGTTTATACATTCACTAACCTCTATTACGAGCCCTTTGGCCTGGAACTGAAAAAAAGGACTGAATTCATATGGTCATCTAAATGTGAGGAAAGGTTCAACAAAGAGATTCTTAGCGAAATCGTCCTAACACGCTTCGACGCATCAAAACCGTTGACATTGGCAATAGATACCTCACCTACAGGACTCGGGGCCGTTTTATCACATAGACTTCCAGACGGATCAGAAAGACCGATTACTTCTGCATCAATAAGTTTAACGAGCAATGAAAAGAAGTACAGCCGAATTGACAAAGAAGCTACATCGATTTATTGGGGCCTAAAAAAATATTTCATTATTGTTATGGCCGTAAATATACTCTTATGACAGATCACAAACCACTCACATCAATTTTTCATCCCAATCAGACTTTGTCGGCGCTGAGTATAATGCGGTTGTTCCATTATGCTCATTTTCTATACGGATTTGAATATGAAATTGAATATAGAAGTTCTTTGAATTATCCCTATGCAGATTACCTTACAATATTCCCCTTTGAAAACCCTAAAGAAAGTTCCATCGATCAACATTGTGCATTTCAAATACAGCAGATAAACATATTAGAAGTGCGTCCGAAAATAATAGCTCAAGAAATAAAAAAGGATCATGAGCTATAGCAATTCATACAATCCTTGCAGACTGGTAGACCATTACGAGAACTTGTTTTTAATGACAATTAATTTACTGTTCAAGACGAATGTATATTAAAAGGAACCCGAATTATGATTCTGCAGAGCATACGCGCACGCGATCTAGATGAATTACATGCAGGGCAAACTGGTAGATCATTACGAGAACTTGTTTTTAAGAATATTGAAATAATTCTTTAAGACAAATGTATATTGAAAGGAACCCGAATTATGATTCCGTAGAGATAACGCGCGCGCGTGCTAGATGAAATACATGCAGGGCATGCATTCTTAAAATTAAATTGTTGTCCCTTAGTTATGTTTTCCGGAAAAATTGGCAAATATATTGAGGATAAGGTAAAATCATGTAGAGCATGTCGTTTACAACAGACCAAATCACCAAAGGCACCCTTACATCATTGGGCAGAACCACCAGGTCAATGGAAAAGAATACATATTGATTTCGCCGGCCCTATTTCTGGACAATACTTATTTATTCTAGTAGATTCGTTTACAAAGTGAGATTAGGTCGTTCCAACTAAGTCCAGTACAAGTGCTTGGTGTATACAAAAGCTAAAGGAAATATTCTGTACTTTTGGAAAACCTATCATTCTGGTATCAGATAGTGGACGACAGTTTACTGCGCAGGAATCCACCCCTTAAGGTTACACTAGTCGAAAATTCTTCCATACAAACGTAGTCTAGGGATTATTCCACTGTTTGACAATGTACGTTCAAAATAAAAAGTGATATCAATTTGTCTCATCATTATCTAGCCCTGTATGGATACAAAAAAGTGAAAAAAGTAAATATTTGAAAGTTATGAGCGTCGAAACTTCCACATTTCGACACTAATTTTAACGAATTTTTGGACGCGAATAAATACCATAAGAAGACGGAAAATTGCAAAATGGCCACCATACAGGGATATATTAGTATTTCAACAATGCAAATAATTTTATTTTGAACAGATACGTTTAGTCGTTTTTTATATAATTTTAACTATTTGAAATTGATTGTATTTTAAAATCGACAATATTAATGTAATATATTTGTACGCCTCCGTGCAAAACATAGAGGATCTACCTATCTGTAACATCTCGCACACTGTTGTAATTTGACCTATGTTTACAAATAAAGCATTCATTCATTCATTCATGATATACAGACTCCCAAAGATCTGTTTATAAAATTTCGCGCGCTCGGTTTCATCCTAAATCATTATCCATTTCGCTACAAATTTGCAAAAGTGTGTATTCGTACGCGAACTAGCTTCCTAATGCTCATCACAGCATCAATCTCTTCCGCACGTGTTGTCGGTTGATATAAAATGCATTTTAACCCCGCGCACAAAATAGTTCGTGCCGTTGACTAGTGTAACCTTAACACGCCGCGACCAATGGACAGGCAGAACGCTTTGTTCCATCTAGTTGTGACATCCAGTATAAAATAATGCAAATATGATTACATAATGTTATGTTTAGGGCGGTAATTAAGATTAATTTGATTGATTAATAATTAAGATTCTCGTAGCTGTGATTAGTAAACGATATTTTTTTTATCTAAATCCATTAAAAAAACATTATGAATGTATTTGCATAGACTAAGATATTTACTTGAAATCATTAATTTTATTAAACTGAATTCTTTAGACTATTGCATATTCTAAGAAGTTTAAAATATGTCTAGAGTTAATACAACAATACCTTTGCATTTGAGACTTAGTTGGCTACATATTCTAGCTACTAGGACTGCAGTAGGTAAGCCAGGATCTACAGCGGTCACGAATGGAAATACCGAGCTCCGGTTAAAGTCTCAGCATATAACTACCGAAGTACAGTAGCAGTTGCTAAAGATACGTTATATTTTCTGTTTTTTGAACTGAAAGGAATATATATTTAAAATGAAGCTTAGTGATCGTAGTAAGTATAAATCCTGTGGTGCAACAAAAAGTTTCATACACCCTGATATTTATATACAAAATAAATTTTAGAAGCAAAACCAAAAAACTGCTGTTTGCTACATTCTGACGAATTATGCAAAGAAAAACCACCGAAGTACCGAATTACTCGTATTAGGGATTATCCCTTGGTAAAAGAATCATTTTTTCATATTTATTTCGTCAGTTAGTTTATCAAAAAATATTGTTTGCTATATTTTTTTTTCCATTTGTACATTTGTATTAATTTATTAAAATAAAGAAATATTTTCTGTTTTTTTTTTTTGCATTTACAGCCGGTAGTTTAGTCGACATTTAAAACTAACAATTTATTATTTTAATTTTCTTCTACATACATAGCCGAGCGAAGGTTTTTCCGCATGTTGAGTATACAGTAATGTGCGCGGCCAGTCGACTTTCAAGTAGGTATTTCCACGGAAGTTCTGAAAATTAACTTAGTGTAGTGCAAACTGTGAAACCGTATAGTAAATATCTACCTCAAAAGGAGCTTAGTAATTCTGTTGATATTATTTATCATCGCAATTAAAATTTACATAGTATAAAATACTTAACAATAACACAATACATTTAAATAAAAATAAAATAAAACTACGGACGCGTATAAAAGGGCAGGGGTCATAGGGCGTCATAAAATTCGTCCACATCGCTCTCAACGTGAAAAGTGACCAGAACGCTGGTAGCATTGCCACGTTGGATGGCAATGCTGAATCTCCGACCAAGGAAAAGCCAAGCCCTCTGATCACGCGAAGATTCGGCTAAGCGTTTGCTTACATCTCGAAATACTTGATGAGCACTCGGACCCCATGGAACTAATGTTTCAACCCCAAACGGCTCAAATATATAACTTCCAATAAGTTTGTTGTATTTGCGCCGTTTGAAATTTGAAATCAATAAAATATTACAAAGATAAAGCGCATTCAAGTTTAGGAGTGGAGAAGTTGTGATGTTACATCTAACTAAAAAGTGTACCAAGGCGTGACGTCACGCAAAATTTCAACACTGCAACAGCACTGTATCGTCATAATTTTGTGTTTACGTGACAAAAAAATAAATATGTGTTCAATATTTTTTTATAAATCTTCCTGACGGACAAATCAATATGTTTTAGAAAGCATCTCTATTTTGATGATTTTTTGATATATAGAGATAGATTGGACGGACATAGGATACTTTTTATCCCTGAAACCCCTTAGACTAATTTTAAGTGGGCGAGTCTGCCGTTGGCAGAAGCTAGTGTGTCCTATTTATTCTGGATACGTACAAGCCTGTAGCTTTTTAGAACATCGAGCTCAAAGTACATTATTATAGATTACACAGTACTGGTATACTAAATTCCTCTGCCTGACCCTTAAAGTAATATACGCGATGCTATGTATATTTTGCCCAACGGACAACACCCCAGGACCCAAAGGTCAACGGTCAGATTGAAGATAATAAATACATCAACTTGTAAATGTCCGAACTTATAAACAAAACTGAGGAATGGTGCTTATCTTTCCGAGTGAGTAACAAACAGTGTAAGGAAAACTATCTCTTCGTAGTCAGTTAAGGCGCAGATACCCCTGAGTAGCTGATTTTAAAATAAGAATCACGTCGAAACGGCTTGTCGTAATTTTTTGGAAAAAACATTTGTTACATTAGACCATTTTCTTAATAATTTGATCTAAGAAAACTTTGAGTTCTTTACGTATAATATAGTGTAATTAATTTGTAGAGTTATGTATAAAACTGCCAAAAACACGACAATCGCACCAAAACCGCTGGTCGTATTTTAATGAAATCGACACCATCTCAAAAACAATTTAATTATCTACATTTTGATTTGAGGCTTTTTTTTTAAAGTTATAATAATAAGGAAAGTGCTAAAAACTACGAAATTTTGGGTCGCGCGGTGTGAAACGAGTGCGCGTTAAGTGCAAGGTCGTTGGCGTTAAAAGTCGTCTTAAACAAGGATTGTTGTTGTTTATAAATATTTAAGAGACCCATTGGAAGACAAAATACTAAAAAACACAGCCATTAAAATGAAATAAAATTAGTCATACAAATATTAGTGAGAAGTTCCTATTAAGAGTGGAAACAGTTTCTATCATAGTTGCTTTTAAAGGCATTTGCTAATAAACTAATATTCTTGTTATTAGACTTATTTTTATTGCATTATTAGTTTTGAAATTCTGATCTGATTGAAAACATTATATGGAACTATTGTTATAGAAGCAGACTGCGAATTCAGTATTGAAACATGTCAAAAGCCATCTGTTGCTTACACCTAGGCTAAGAACATCATATCTACCGGGTTAATGTTTGTGACTCAAGCATACTTAGTGCCCAAACGTTGAGTTATCGGGAAGTTCCTTAGCAGATCATGATTTGATTGGATAGGATCTTTAGCTACCACAGTAACAGAACCATCTACCTACTTAGAAATGTAAACAATAAAAACGCTAAAGCTGGCAAACATTAAATATAAATAAATAGTCATCACTAATTACACTATTATTTAATTGAATTTGGAGAAAGGGACAGTAAATTGTTATGACAATAGTAACTAATAAGGCCTTAGTCTAATGGAATATATTTGTCTAATGACCAGAGGGCAGGTATTAAAGCAATCTCTTCCAAATTACAAGTCAGTTCTAAGTCAGCTTTTGAGTAATTCATACTACTGCGCGTTCTGACAATAATAAGATGGATCGTGCACATAATCAGAGTCCAGATCCCTTGGCCAGTCAAGTGATTGATTGGTGCACTTTATTTGGTGAAGAAGATCTAAATAAGGTTTCAGATACATTGACAATGCAGAGGCCTGTTAAACCACTTAACCCAGAAGAATACGGGAAATACGGGGATCAGCCGTTAGAAACAGTTCCGCCAACCGTTGAAGCAGCTGGTAATGCAGCTCTAATAGAGAGTGTGAACTCACAAAAGCCTGCAGTTCAACCAGAATCTAATGAAGAATGGATTTACGGGGATCAGACGTCAGAAACAGTTTCACAAATCGCTGATGCAGCTGTGTGTGCTACCCTGATAGAAAGTGTGAATTCAGAGTCTTCAGCTCAGAAGCCTGCAGTTAAACCAGAACGTAATGAAAAATGGATATACGGGTATCAGACGTCAGAAACAGTTCTGCCAACCGTAGCAGCACCTGGGAATGGAGCTCTAATGGAGAGTGTGAACTTACAAAAGCCTGCAGTTAAATCAGAATCTAATGAAGAATGGATTTACGGGGATCAGACGTCAGAAACAGTTCCGCTAATCGTTGAAGCAGCTGGGCACGTAGCTCTAACAGGGAGTAAAAACTCAGAACCTTCAATTGCCTGTAGTCAGCAAAATGTGGATAAAATATCACAAGGCCCTACCGACGCTACACAAGACCCAACACAAGAACCGAAACTAGAACCAACAGTTAAATAACAAAATATTACAAAGCTGAGTCTGCTTATTCAAAACGTTTTCGCTGCCCTCACGGCAGTTATTGCTCAAAACTTATTTACTAATCTTCACACTGACGTTATACTTAGAATGATAATTGTTATACCTTGTAGTCCTATATTAATTAGCATTTGCACGATGTTTTTTTAATAATTTATTTACAAATAGCATATGTCCTTCTTAGCAGAACGCTTATTTTAATTTCAAATTCATTGTCAATGGCAATTTTTTATGTGTGTCTTATTTTAATATCTCTAGAATATTGATTATTTGTTGTTTATTTTACTCATATTTGAGCAAATTAAATTATTTTAAGTCTAAAAAATTATTTTTACTATTATGGTGTAGGTTAACTGAATTAAATTTCTAATGTGTACCATCTTTGTCATTTTCAGGATCTGATAAAAACGAGTCAAATCGCCCGAAAACAACCAGAGAAAAGGGAAAAGTTGACGGAAAAAGACCGCTGGGCTGTTCATCTACTCGCTGGTATCAAAGCGATAACAGTACTCAATCAGGAATTAGAATAACAGACATTCTGATGTATTTCATTAACAGTTATTATTGTTCCTTTATTCATTTTTATTCTTCTTTGTTATTTTTTTAAATATTTTTACAAAGCTCATACAAAAAAGAAAAAAAATATAAAAAATAGAGGCCAACCGGTATCGGAAACAGGGTCCAAGCTACCGGTGGCTAGGGCTCCAGAGACAGGAAACTTCTCACAATGCGAGCCGTGCCGCCAAATGTCGAACCAGCTGGGAGTGCTACCCTCATAGAGAGTGTGAACACACAGTCTTCACCTCAGAGGTCTACTGTTAAATTAGAACCTAATGAAGAATGGATGTACAGAGATCAGACGTTAGCAACAGATCCGCCAACCGTTGAAGCAGCTGGGAATGCCGCTCTAATAGAGTAAACCAGAACCTAATGAAGAATAAATATACGGGGATCAGACGGAATTCAGAGTCTTCAGCTCAGAGGCCTGCAGTTAAACCAGAACCTGATGCAGAATGGATTTAAGGGGATCAGATGTCAGAAACAGTGCCGCAAATCTTCGAAGCAGCTGTGAGGGCTACCGTAATAGAAAGTGTGTACTTACAATCTACAGCTCAGAGATCTACAGTTAAACCAGAACCTAATGAAGAATGGATACTAGGATCAGACGTTAGAAACAGTTTCGCCAAACGTTGAAGCAGCTTGGAATGAAGCTCTAATAGAGTGTGAACTCACAGAGGCCTGCAGTTAAACCAGAACCTAATAAAGAATGGATATACGAGGATCAGACGTAAGAAACAGTTCCGCCAAATTTCGAACCAGCTGGGAGTGCTACCCTTAAAGAGAGTGTGAACACACAGTCTTCAGCTCAGAGGCCTACTGTTAAACCAAAACCTAATGAAGAATGGATTTTCGGGAATCAGATGTTAGAAACAGTTCTGCTAATCGTTGAAGCAGCTGTGAGTGCTACTCAAATAGAGAGTGTGAACTCAGGGTCTTCAGCTCAAAGGCCTACAGTTAAACCAGAACCGAATAAAGAATGGATATACGGGGATCAGACGTAAGAAACAGTTCCGCCAAATGTCGAACCAGCTGGGAGTGCTGCCCTTAAAGAGAGTGTGAACACACAGTCTTCAGCTCAGAGGCCTACTGTTAAACCAAAACCTAATGAAGAATGGATTTTCGGGAATCAGATGTCAGAAACAGTTCCGCAAATCGTCGAAGCAGCTGTCAATGCTCCCCTTATAGAGAGTGTGAATTCAAAGTCTTCAACTCAGGGGCATACTGCTAAACCAGAACCTAATGAAGAATGGATATACGGGGATCAGGCGTTAGAAACAGTTTCGCTAATCGTTGAAGCAGCTGGGAACGTAGCTCTAACAGAGAGTATGAACTCAGGGCCTTCAATTGCCTGTAGTCAGCAAAATGTGGATAAAATATCACAAGGCCCTACAGACGCTACACAAGACCCAACACAAGAACCGAAACTCGAACCAACAGTTAAATAACAAAATATTATAAAGGTCAGTCTGCTTATTCAAACCGTTTTCGCTGCCAACACGGCAGTTATTGCTCAAAACTTATTTACTAATCTTCACACTGACGTTATACTTAGAATGATAATTGTTATACCTTGTAGTCTTTTATTAATTAGCATTTGCACGATATTTTTTGTAATTTAATTACAAATGTCATATGTCCTTCTTATCAGAACGCTTATTTTTATTTCAAATTCATTGTCAAAGGAACTTTTTATGTGTATGTTTTATTTTAAAATCTCTAGAATATTGATTATTTGTTGTTTATTTTACTCATATTTGAGCAAATTAAATTATTTTATGTCAAAAAAAATATTTTTACTATTATGGTGTAGGTTAACTGAATAAAATTTCTAATGTGTACCATCTTTGTCATTTTCAGGATCTGATAAAAACAAGTCAAATCGCCCGAAAACAACCAGAGAAAAGGGAAAAGTTGACGGAAAAAGACCGCTGCGCTGTTCATCTACTCGCTGGTATCAAAGCGATAACAGTACTCAATCAGGAATTGGAATAACAGAAATTCTGATGAAAGCTATTATAAAAGAGAAAAATATTTAAAAATATTAAAAAAAAAAAACAGAAAAAATAGAGGCCAGCTAGTATCGGGAACAGGGTCCAAGCTACCGGTGGCTAGGGCTCCAGAGACAGGAAACTCCTCACAATGCGAGCCGTTCCGCCAAATGTCGAACCAGCTAGGAGTGCTACCCTTGAAGGGAGTGTGAACACACAGTCTTCAGCTCATAGGCCTACTCTTAAACCAGAACCTAATGAAAAATGGATTTTCGGGAATCAGATGTCAGAAACAGTGCCGCAACTCGTCGAAGCAGCTGTCAATACTACCCTTATAGAGAGTGTGAGTTCAGAGTCTTCAACGCAGAGACCTATAGTTATACCAGGACCGAATGAAGAATGGATATACGGGGATCAGACGCTAGAAACAGGTCTAACAAATATCTAAGCAGTTACGCGTGCGGCGATAATAGAAAGCGTGAACTAAGAGTATTTAGCTCAGAGGCCTACAGTAAAACCAGAACCTAATGAAGAATGGATATACGGGGATCAGGTGTTAGAAACAGTTCCGCCAAACATCGAACCTGCTGGAGTGCTACCCTCATAGAGAGTGTGAACACACAGTCTTCAGCTCAGAGGTCTACTGTTAAACTAGAACCTAATGAAGAAAGGATGTACAGAGATCAGACGTTAGCAACAGATCCGCCAACCGTTGAAGCAGCTGGGAATGCCGCTCTAATGGACTGTAAACTCGCAGAGGCCTGCAGTTAAACCAGAACCTGATACAGAATGGATTTAAGGGGATTAGATGTCAGAAACAGTGCCGCAAATCTTCGAAGCAGCTGTGAGGGCTACCGTAATAGAAAGTGTGAATTCAGAGTCTTTAGCTCAGAGGCCTGCTGTTAAACCGGAATCTAATGAAGAATGGATATACGGGGATCAGACGTTAGAAACAGTTTCGCCAAACGTTGAAGCAGCTTGGAATGCAGCTTTAATAGAGTGTGAACTCACAGAGGCCTACTGTTAAACCAAAACCTAATGAAGAATGGATACGAGGATCAGACGTTAGAAACAGTTTCGCCAAACGTTGAAGCAGCTTGGAATGCAGCTTTAATAGAGTGTGAACTCACAGAGGCCTACTGTTAAACCAAAACCTAATGAAGAATGGATTTTCGGGAATCAGATGTCAGAAACAGTTCAGCAAATCGTCGAAGCAGCTGTCAATGCTCCCCTTATAGAGAGTGTGAATTCAAAGTCTTCAACTCAGGGGCATACTGCTAAACCAGAACCTGAAGAATGGATTTTCGGGAATCAGATGTTAGAAACAGTTCTGCTAATCGTTGAAGCAGATGTAAGTGCTACTCTAATAGAGAGTGTGAACTCAGGGTCTTCAGCTCAAAGGCCTACAATTAAACCAGTACCTGATGCAGAATGGATTTAAGGAGATCAGATGTCAGAAACAGTGCCGCAAATCTTCGAAGCAACTGTGAGGGCTACCGTAATAGAAAGTGTGTACTAACAATCTACAGTTCAGAGGTCTACAGTTAAACCAGAACCTAATGAAGAATGGATACGAGGATCAGACGTTAGAAACAGTTTCGCCAAACGTTGAAGCAGCTGGGAGTGCTACCCTTAAAGAGAGTGTGAACACACAGTCTTCAGCTCAGAGGCCTACTGTTAAACCAAAACGTAATGAAGAATGGATTTTCGGGAATCAGATGTCAGAAACAGTTCCGCAAATCGTCGAAGCAGCTGTCAATGCTCCCCTTATAGAGAGTGTGAATTCAAATTCTACAACTCAGGGGCATACTGCTAAACCAGAACCTAATGAAGAATGGATTTAAGGGGATCAAATGTCAGAAACAGTGCCGCAAATCTTCGAAGCAGCTGTGAGGGCTACCGTAATAGAAAGTGTGAATTCAGAGTCTTTAGCTCAGAGGCCTGCTGTTAAACCGGAATCTAATGAAGAATGGATATACGGGGATCAGACGTTAGAAACAGATCTAACCAACTTCGACGCAGCTGTGCGTGCTATCTTAATAGAAAGTGTGTCCTAACAATCTACAGCTCAGAGGTCTACAGTTAAACCAGAACCTAATGAAGAATGGATACGAGGATCAGACGTTAGAAACAGTTTCGCCAAACGTTGAAGCAGCTTGGAATGCAGTTCTAATAGAGTGTGAACTCACAGAGACCTACAGTTAAACCAGAAACTAATAAAGAATGGATATACGGGGATCAGACGTTAGAAACAGTTCCGCCAAATGTCGAACCAGCTGGGAGTGCTACCCTTAAAGAGAGTGTGAACACGCAGTCTTCAGCGCAGAGGCCTACTTTTAAACCAAAACCTAATGAAGAATGGATTTTCGGGAATCAGATGTCAGAAACAGTTCAGCAAATCGTCGAAGCAGCTGTCAATGCTCCCCTTATAGAGAGTGTGAATTCAAAGTCTTCAACTCAGGGGCATACTGCTAAACCAGAACCTGAAGAATGGATTTTCGGGAATCAGATGTTAGAAACAGTTCTGCTAATCGTTGAAGCAGATGTGAGTGCTACTCAAATAGAGAGTGTGAACTCAGGGTCTTCAGCTCAAAGGCCTACAATTAAACCAGTACCTGATGCAGAATGGATTTAAGGAGATCAGATGTCAGAAACAGTGCCGCAAATCTTCGAAGCAACTGTGAGGGCTACCGTAATAGAAAGTGTGTACTAACAATCTACAGTTCAGATGTCTACAGTTAAACCAGAACCTAATGAAGAATGGATACGAGGATCAGACGTTAGAAACAGTTTCGCCAAACGTTGAAGCAGCTGGGAGTGCTACCCTTAAAGAGAGTGTGAACACACAGTCTTCAGCTCAGAGGCCTACTGTTAAACCAAAACGTAATGAAGAATGGATTTTCGGGAATCAGATGTCAGAAACAGTTCCGCAAATCGTCGAAGCAGCTGTCAATGCTCCCCTTATAGAGAGTGTGAATTCAAATTCTACAACTCAGGGGCATACTGCTAAACCAGAACCTAATGAAGAATGGATTTTCGGGAATCAGATGTTAGAAACAGTTCTGCTAATCGTTGAAGCAGATGTGAGTGCTACTCTAATAGAAAGTGTGAACTCAGGGTCTTCAGCTCAAAGGCCTACAATTAAACCAGTACCTGATGCAGAATGGATTTAAGGGGATCAGATGTCAGAAACAGTGCCGCAAATCTTCGAAGCAGCTGTAAGGGCTACCGTAATAGAAAGTGTGTACTAACAATCTACAGCTCAGAGGTCTACAGTTAAACCAGAACCTAATGAAGAATGGATACGAGGATCAGACGTTAGAAACAGTTTCGCCAAACGTTGAAGCAGCTTGGAATGCAGTTCTAATAGAGTGTGAACTCACAGAGGCCTGCAGTTAAACCAGAACCTAATAAAGAATGGATATACGGAGATCAGATGTTAGAAACAGTTCTGCTAATCGTTGAAGCAGCTGTGAGTGCTACTCTAATAGAGAGTGTGAACTCAGGGTCTTCAGCTCAAAGGCCTACAGTTAAACCAGAACCGAATGAAGAATGGATATACGGGGATCAGACGTTAGAAACAGTTCCGCCAAATGTCAAACCAGCTGGGAGTGCTACCCTTAAAGAGAGTGTGAACACACAGTCTTCAGCTCAGAGGCCTACTGTTAAACCAAAACCTAATGAAGAATGGATTTTCGGGAATCAGATGTCAGAAACAGTTCCGCAAATCGTCGAAGCAGCTGTCAATGCTCCCCTTATAGAGTGTGAATTCAAAGTCTTCAACTCAGGGGCATACTGCTAAACCGGAATCTAATGAAGAATGGATATACGGGGATCAGACGTTAGAAACAGATCCAACAAACTTCGAAGCAGCTGTGCGTGCTATCTTAATAGAAAGTGTGTACTAACAATCTACAGCTCAGAGGTCTACAGTTAAACCAGAACCTAATGAAGAATGGATACGAGGATCAGACGTTAGAAACAGTTTCGCCAAACGTTGAAGCAGCTGGGAGTGCTACCCTTAAAGAGAGTGTGAACACACAGTCTTCAGCTCAGAGGCCTACTGTTAAACCAAAACGTAATGAAGAATGGATTTTCGTGAATCAGATTACAGAAACAGTTCCGCAAATCGTCGAAGCAGCTGTCAATGCTCCCCTTATAGAGAGTGTGAATTCAAATTCTACAACTCAGGGGCATACTGCTAAACCAGAACCTAATGAAGAATGGATTTTCGGGAATCAGATGTTAGAAACAGTTCTGCTAATCGTTGAAGCAGATGTGAGTGCTACTCTAATAGAAAGTGTGAACTCAGGGTCTTCAGCTCAAAGGCCTACAATTAAACCAGTACCTGATGCAGAATGGATTTAAGGGGATCAGATGTCAGAAACAGTGCCGCAAATCTTCGAAGCAGCTGTAAGGGCTACCGTAATAGAAAGTGTGTACTAACAATCTACAGCTCAGAGGTCTACAGTTAAACCAGAACCTAATGAAGAATGGATACGAGGATCAGACGTTAGAAACAGTTTCGCCAAACGTTGAAGCAGCTTGGAATGCAGTTCTAATAGAGTGTGAACTCACAGAGGCCTGCAGTTAAACCAGAACCTAATAAAGAATGGATATACGGGGATCAGATGTTAGAAACAGTTCTGCTAATCGTTGAAGCAGCTGTGAGTGCTACTCTAATAGAGAGTGTGAACTCAGGGTCTTCAGCTCAAAGGCCTACAGTTAAACCAGAACCGAATGAAGAATGGATATACGGGGATCAGACGTTAGAAACAGTTCCGCCAAATGTCAAACCAGCAGGGAGTGCTACCCTTAAAGAGAGTGTGAACACACAGTCTTCAGCTCAGAGGCCTACTGTTAAACCAAAACCTAATGAAGAATGGATTTTCGGGAATCAGATGTCAGAAACAGTTCCGCAAATCGTCGAAGCAGCTGTCAATGCTCCCCTTATAGAGTGTGAATTCAAAGTCTTCAACTCAGGGGCATACTGCTAAACCGGAATCTAATGAAGAATGGATATACGGGGATCAGACGTTAGAAACAGATCCAACAAACTTCGAAGCAGCTGTGCGTGCTATCTTAATAGAAAGTGTGTACTAACAATCTACAGCTCAGAGGTCTACAGTTAAACCAGAACCTAATGAAGAATGGATACGAGGATCAGACGTTAGAAACAGTTTCGCCAAACTTTGAAGCAGCTTGGAAAGCAGCTTTAATAGAGTGTGAACTCACAGAGGCCTGCAGTTAAACCAGAACCTAATAAAGAATGGATATACGGGGATCAGATGTTAGAAACAGTTCTGCTAATCGTTGAAGCAGCTGTGAGTGCTACTCTAATAGAGAGTGTGAACTCAGGGTCTTCAGCTCAAAGGCCTACAGTTAAACCAGAACCGAATGAAGAATGGATATACGGGGATCAGACGTTGGAAACAGTTCCGCCAATTGTCGAAGCAGCTGTCAATGCTCCCCTTATAGAGAGTGTGAATTCAAAGTCTTCAACTCAGGGGCATACTGCTAAACCAGAACCTAATGAAGAATGGATATACGGGGATCAGGCGTTAGAAACAGTTTCGCTAATCGTTGAAGCAGCTGCGTGTGCTACTCTAATAGATAATGTGAAGTCAGGTTCTTCAGCTCAGAGGCCTTCAGTTAAACCAGAACCTAATGAAGAATGGTTATACGGGGATCAGACCTTAGAAACAGTTCCGACGAACGTCGAAGCAGCTGCGCGTGCTGCCCTAATAGGAAGCGTGAACTAAGAGTATTCAGCTCAGAGGCCTACAGTAAAACCAGAACCTAATGAAGAATGGATATACGGGGATCAGGTGTTACAAACATTTCCGCCAATCGTTGAAGCAGCTGAGAACTCAGATCGAACAAAAAGTGTAAACTCATTCGGTTGCCTGTAGTCAGCAATATATGGATAAAATATCACAAAGTTCTACTCAAGACCAAACAGCCACAAGAACAAACAGTAAAATAACAAAATAATACAAAGGTGAGTCTTCTTATTTAAAACGTTTTTGCGGCTTCTACACGGTTACACAACACTTATTTATTAATCTTCACATTTTTAACAATTTTAATCTGACGTTCTAATTAGACTGATATTTATTCTACTTTGTATTCTCTTATTAATTAGCATTAGCACGACATTTTCTTTAATAATTTGATTAAATATGACATGCCTTTCTTATTAGAATGATTATTTTAACTTTAAATTAATTGTCTAAGGCAATTTTTCATGTGTAATTTTAATTATTTTAATTGTACTCATGTTTGGGCAAATAAAATTTTCTTATCTAGTCAAAATATACTTTTGCTATTATAGTGAAGGTTTACTGAATTCAATTTCTAATGTGTTTACATGTTTATCATCTTCAGGATCTGACACCAACGAGTCAAATCGCCCGGATACAAACAGACAAAAGAGAAAAGTGAAACAAAAAAGACCGCTCGGCTGTTGGACTCACTCTGGGACTGAAATAATAGACAACCTGATGTATTCTATTAACAGTTAAAATTGTTATTAAAATCAATATTTATTGTGTGAGGGTGATTTTAATGTCAAAGAAAAAGCCTGGGGTGCTTGGTGTCAATTGTTATAATATTTTATTGACAGATATTGGTAAAAGTAGTCATTTTGAAAATATCTTCAAAAGCACCCTACGCTTTGATACAATAAATTTTTTTTTTGGTAATTTCACTATTCTTAATTTATATTTATTGATAATAATTTTTTACTTTTTAGTTTGGTTTTCTATTAAATTTTATTTTTTAAACTATCATTTATTTTTTACTTATAAGGACTTTTAGTAGATCCTGGTAAGGATAATGGGACGAAATATAAAATTATTGCATTGTCATCAGTGTCCTTGATAAATGTGTGCAAAGTTTCAATTTAATCCGATGTTTTGAAGGAGGTGAAAATCACGTTTAAAGATTCCGTTTAATAGATTTATAGATACATACTTACCAATATAAAAGCGTGTTAAAAAGTGTTCAAAGGTTTTGGTAACCTATTTTAGGCAAAATATATTGAACGTTTTAATAATAAAAACTACTCGATTGAAATTTTATTTGACATGACGAAGGCGTAGTTGGCATACTCGACGCACAGAAAGTCGCGAGACCAAACCTAGTCAATTAATAATAATAATAAAGTTTAGTTATAATCATTAGGACATAGATTTAAGCAAAAATTTTACTTATTGTTTTACAATAAGTAAAATTTTTGCTTAAATCTATGTCAAGTTCACACGTGTTATGTGCCTGAACTAGGTAATCCTGTGTTTCAGGCGAACAGAGGTACATATTTATTTTTTACATAATCAATGTAAATCAAATATAAAATAGTCTTAGGTAAATTTTTAAGGGTGTAAATAATATAATAAAATTCTTATTTTCTAAAATCTTAGATACTAAAATATCAAAATACATAAAATACGCACAATACCTATTTTAGTACAAGTAATAACTTCTCTGTATCTTCGTAGAACATACTTTGTAGAGTTTCTTTGAGAATTTTCGTACAGTCAAAATAATTTAGGGAATAAATGTTTGTTGTTACGTTTACTCTGTTGTAGAGTTGTGGTCCGAGGAATACATAAAATTTGTCTGCGAATGCATGTTTTGTATTTTTTTGAAGGCAAACTACATCTTTGCGTCTTTTTTTAGTATATTCATTGCGATGGGGGAGGGCTGCGTGTTGTTTTAATACGATGCTCATTATGAATAACTGTCGAACTGTTAGTACTTCACAAGATTTATAGAGAAGGTTAGTGGGAAATAGGAACGGGCGGAAAGTAGACACCTTGAGGATCGCGCTCTCGATGGGTAGTAACAAAGTTCTACCCACTCCACCCCATGAGGTAATGCAGTAAGTCAAAATTGATTGACATAGAGCAAAGTAAACTTGCCTAATTAGTAGTGGGTCTGCAATATATCGTAGCTTTTTGAATACGAATTCTATTATTTAAAGCTTCTATGTGCTGTTTAAAGGAAAGGGTTTCATCTATAATGATACATCATCTGCCTAGCCTTTTTCCCAACTATATAGGGGTCGGCTTCCAGTCTTACCGGATTCAGCTAAGTACCAGTGTTTTATATGGAGCGACTGCCTATCTGACCTCCACAACCTAGTAACTGGGTAACACAGTACCCCTTGGCAAGACTGGTGTCAGATCTCAAGCTTCTGACTACCCGTAACGACTGTCAAAGATCTTCAAATGACAGCCGGGACCAACGGCTTAACGTGCTTTCCGAGGCACGGAGGAAACTCGGTATGTTGAAATGGTCCCCATCCACGGACCGACCTCGTCAAGCGTTGGTTAACCTTGATGATCGACCCGTGCGGCTGTTATTATTTAGCCACGAGCTCCTCTCTTTACATATGTATAATATATGTTACGAAAGGTCTTACAGACGCTTACAATAATTATTAACTTTGGTTTTTCCTTATTACAAAGGAGCATTAAAACTGAATGCTAACGAAAATAAAATGCTAAATGCACCTCGTTACTCTAAGTATTTATTTTACTCAGTTCTGCTCCGTAGCCGACAAGCAGTTGATTGACAAGAGTGATTTCATGGATTCGTTCTTTTAAAGTATCTAAATATAATGTCCTCATTAAATGCACGTTTTATTTTAATATGAAAAAGAAAATGTGTATATTGATCAGACTACGGCAAAACCATAGGGTTATGATTTCAGTGGTGTATGTATGTATTATAATATTAACTTATGTTACACCGTAGCGCCTAAACTACTGAACTAATTTTGATGAATGAGATGTCAGTCATTCAGGCTACATTTTGTACGAAAAAATGATGTGGCTGCTTGATACCACTGGATATACATTCTTCTGAAATACTTTTCCGTAGCCATGTCACCTGGCTAGAAATACATAGAAACCAGTAGTGTCGCAGTGGCACAGCGCCTGCTGCTGCCTGCAGTCAGCTACGGAATCACATCTTCAAAGACAAAGACATGAGTGAGATATTTATATAAGAATGTGGAATTAGCGACCTATGCAGCGACATATATCACTCGTTCCATCGCCACTAAATTCAGTGAAGGCGTCGAGAGGGAATAAAACCAAGGACGGGCACAAAACAAATGCCCACAGGTGAAACATGGCGTGCGATAATCTATACTTATGTTTGTTCTACACACAAGTGGTTTTGATATGGGTATTTTTCAAGAATCTTCGTCATAAGGCCCAGCTTTCGAAAACACAAAAATATGCTCTTTTTGTATCTTGACTACATTTCAATATTTCTGAGAACTTGGTTGTTTTGAAAACACGTTTTAGAAAAAAAAAGGTTAATAGAACTTACTTCAGAGGTTTACCTTGTTTTTCAGGTATCTGTACTAAATTAATGCGAATAATCAACCTTATTTATATAAAAGCTTGACACTTGTTAGCGACTGAGGCCGAGTTTCTCACCTCTAACTTATCGTAGAACTAATTTGACAAATTGGCAAGAACACGTTATCGGCTGTGATTGGCTGTTGAAAATTAATTCAACCAATCACAGCAGATAACGCGTCCTTGACAATTTGTCACATTAAGTCAGCGATAATTTAGAGGTTAGAAACTCGGCCTGTGTAGCAGATGTTTAAATCAAAATTTTCTGTAGAGAATTGGAATTCCTAACAAGCTCAGAGACTTCAATAAAATCCATTGAACCCAGAACTTGGTAGTTTTTAATAACTCGAAAATAAATAACAAAGCACTGTCATCGCATATCTCTTTATTTTCTATACAGTCTGACAGTGACCGCACTCTTGTACGTACTCACTCGAGCCGTAGAATTAATGTTTAGCGATACAACATAAACACCATATTGTCTTAAAACCATAATTATTAAGGGAACAATCAGACATTTGAAATAAATGAGACTCTTTTATTGTAATTTAAATAAAATCATTGGATTACTTACAATGGAAAGTAGAGCAGTGGTGGCCCAGTAGTATCGGCCGCGACTTACAAGTTGTAGGTCGTGGGTTCGAGCCCAGGCAGGCGCTTTACTTTGTGTAAATTATTTCATCACCACTGCTCTCAAAACGGTGAAGGAAAACATCGTGAGGAAACCGGCATGTCCTAGAACCAAAAATTCGAAGACAAGTGACATCCACCAAACCGCACTGGGCCCGCGTGGTGGATTACGGCCCATTCCCTCTCACAGAGAGGAGGCCTGTGTCCCAGCAGTGGGAACATTAATAGGCTGATGATGTGATGTGATATGATGTGAATGGAAAGTAACTATTCGAATTTTATTTATTTGTTAGAATGTACTTTTAGGTACTTAGTATTTTTTGAGCTGGTGGGTGCTCTTCGTTATACCTTTTTTAACCCCCGACGAAAAAAGACGGATGATAAGTTTGACGTGTGTTACTGTGTGTCTGTCTGTGGCATCATAGCTCCTAAACGGATGAACCGATTTTGTTTGAAAGGTGACTTTGTCGAGAGTGTTCTTAGCTATATTTTGTGAAAATCAGTTTAGCCATTCAAAAGTTATGGGCTGTTTTCTGTTTGAAACGGAGTATTTTCGCAAGATATCGTGTCATAATTACGTAATTATGTGTGTACACACGTGTTCGATAGATTGTTGATCGAAGCGTGTTTATGACTAGTTTTTTTTTTTTTTTTTTAAAAACGTTGCCCCACACTAGGAATTTCTCCTGTATCGTGGGTGCGTTTACAAACATATAAACTCACAGACACAAACACCCAGAGCCGGAAGACCTATTTGTAGATCATACAAATAATTGTTCCGTGCGGGAATCGAACCCGCGACACGCAGCGCAGCAGTCAATCGCTCAACCACTGCGCCCAAAAATATGTAGTTTAAAAAGTATGACATAAAAAAGAATTGCCGGGAGATTTGGAAATTTTTAATTTTAATTTGTTATAAGCGTTAATGTCACAATACATTAATGATATCGTAAAATAACCCTTTAAAAAATTGCGTTTCAAGCCCCATCAATCTTAGACTTCAATAAAATCTAAATTCGATAATACCAATTTACACCTAATCGATTTCTATTATCACGTTTAGAAATCGCTAGTCTAGTCATACACATGTATTAAAGAATGTTAAGTAAGCAGTCTTTACAGAAAACACTTAGTTCAGGTAGAGAACTCAAGAGCGTTCAAAGCGTATTTCTGCCTTACTTTATTTGAATACGGCCGATCGCCGATTAGCAATCAGCCGGTCGTTTCTCACGGTGTTCACCGGTGTACGCTGTACATCAGCTTTCACCATTGTGTGCACGTAATGGACGATGATCTATTTTCACGGTTGGTTCATACTGAAAAAAAGAAGAATGCAATAAAAACAATACCTAGTCCACATTTCGCCGTTTCATATGTTATCCCGGTGGTTGATACTAATTTGTCATACAATGAATCAAACTTTTAAGTAAAAAATGGTATCTCATAAAATTCAACTTATTAGAAATTCTGATGGGTGATCATAAATAATCGCTGATCGCTGAAAACAATATGTATCCAGAGAAACTAGACAAGAGACATTCAATCAACGAAATCGTGGCGATAGCGATTGAAAAAATTACAAATTTGTATGGGAATGTCAAACGCTAGCAAAAGGTCACGTGATCAATCCCTTAAATTTTGGCATATTGAGAATCGTCATCGCTAACATCGAATGACACATGTCTAAAGCCGCCCATCCTGAGGCTTTAAAAGCCGGCTTTAGCCGTTAAAATCTCTGCAATAAAACTTGCTACGATTGTTGCAGTGCAATTGAGCCAAAGTGATCCAAAGTTGTCCGTTTGTAGCCATCCTTATGAAAGTAGGTATATGTTATTGGGAATCGGCAAACACCTTAGTTAGGTTTTAATGTGGTTTCGGCTGATCAAAAGCTGGTCTATCTTTATTCTTAGTGTTGTGTTAAGAAAATACTAATTTCATTCTGGTTTCAACAGTAAAATATTTACCTGTACTGAGCCCACGTTGTGGACTTCGTCCCACTCCCTTGCACAGAATAAGAGTCCTAAAAATTGGACCATTAAAATTGTTGTTGTTTTAGTTGTTATTACTTCCGACGAAGTCCCCTGAAATTTCAAAATTATTATACAAAATGTTAGAAGGATGAGTAGAAGTAGCAGCCATACAGGTCAATCTTCGAGGTTCAGCAGCGCTTGCCGAGGTCGGTTCGTGGATGGGTGACTATCTATTACATAACAAGATTCCTCCTTGCCTCAGAAAGTACGTAAAGCTATTGGTCATTTGAAGATCTTTGACAATCCTTACGGTAGCCAGAACTCATAAAATCTGACATCTTGGGGTATCGTATTATCCAGTTATTGGCTTGTGAAGGCAGATAGGTAGTTTCTTCATGTGGAATACTGGTACTCAGCTGAATCCGGTTAGACTAGAAGTCAACCCCGACATAGTTGGGATAGGGCTAGGTAGATTGAGTAGGTATTTATGAAGCTGTTCGTGAAAGAACGCGACCGGACAAGTATGACCGCCATACATTGCTTTTACTTTCCTAGTTTGAAGGATATGTGTTATGCAAGTTATTATTGAACATAACTTTTTGTTCTTTTACTGGTTTAGCTTTAGACAAATACTAAATTGGTACTTTATATATTAAGGACGGATATTAAGATTCTCATAGCCTTGATTAGTAAACGATGAATAATTGTATCTATATCTATTAAAAAAACATTATAAACCTATTTATAGACATATTATTAATTACTATTATTATACTAAATTCTTTAGACTATTGCATATTCCAAGAAGTTTAAAAGATGTCCAGAGGTATTACAACAATACCTTTGCATTTGAGACTTAGTTGGCTACATATTCTAGCTACTGGGACTGCAGTAAGCCAGGATCTACAGCGGTCACTAATGGAGATACCGAGCTACGGTTAAAGTCTCTGCATATATCTACCTAAGTATAGTAGCAAGTTCTAAATACAGGTTACATTTTCTGTTGTTTGAACTGAAAGGAATATATATTTAAAATGAAGCTTAATGTAATAGTAATAATAAATCCTGTAGTGCAATAAAAAGTTTCATACAACCTGATATTTATATGAAAAATAAAGCTAAGAAGCAAAACCAAACAATTGCTGTTCGCTACATTCTTACGAATTATGCAAAGAAAACCCACCGAAGTACTGAACTAATAGGGATGATCCCTAGGTAAAACATAAACAATTATGTTTATTTATTCCGTCAGTTAGATTATCAAAAAATATAGTTTGATTTATCAAATTAATAAAAAATACAAAGATAAAACGCATTCAAGTTTAGGAGTGGGCAAGTTGAGATGTTACTTCAAAGTAAAGAGTGTAACAAGGCGTGACGTCACGCAAAATTTCAACACTGCAACAACACTGTATCGTCATCATTTTGTGTCTACTTTACAAAAAATATATGTGTCCAATATTTTTTATAAATCTACCTGACGGACTAATAAATTCGACTGTATATTAACTGACTTCAAATAAAGTTGAAAAAGAAAGAAAGAAAAGAAAGAATTTTTTTTTATTCTGCACAAACTAAACGCACAATACAAAATAAAGAGTGGCATTCACTATAGGTACAAATTAGCCAAAAGCCTCGTATTGAAAAGGAAAAAAATTTTTTTTGTCTCTTGCTTGATGAGAGCAATACACCGTTATAACTGTGGGTGAGAGGCCAAAGACAATTTACTTGCGTAATATGTTTCGACATTACCAAATAAAAACAAACAAAACATTAAACAAAATGCCGATTACTGACTGGAAAACAACAAAAACAAATAGGCTGTGCGTCGCATCTGTGCAAAAATAGGTCATTGCTCAGCTTAATGCCGTGACTTCAGACGAACCTATCGTCAACAGCGCTGATTTTCAGCAAAAACCTCGCGAATGAAGTTGGAGGTTCATGTTACCCGATTACTTAAAGAAAGGCTTCTTTCGAACCGATTTGAAAAATTCTACTTTTGTTTGAAAGGATATCCTGGTGGTCCCATGATCATCAGGTCAGAATCTGATGATGGGATCCTGGAGAAATCGAGGGCACTCCTCAAATATTACAGGCATACGAATAGCGATTTTACTCAGAAAGTATCATTTGGTGAAGTGGAACTGATGAAGAAGACCGCAGAGGGTCATTGGAACTCCTTGATAAGTTTGTAACGGGTTTAAGATATCTGGAGTAGTTAACCGACTATGATGAAGTAAGTACTTATAAATAATTGGTACTTATTAAACTGGTACCATCGAACTGATTAGATGAAGAAGCCAGAAGAAGAAGAAGTAACACTGGAACTCCGAAATAAAACAATGTATCCTAATCCTGTTTGGGCATAATGGAATCATTGTGCGGTGAACTTTGTCAATAAATGATTTTCATGATAATTTGAGGGATCCTACCAAAAGCATAACGAAAAAAAAAAACCGGCTGCTAATGCAAAACGCTACAAAGCGAAAAATTACTTTCTATTCCGAAGTCGGTGTCGAAAAATGAAAAACAATAGGTAACAAAGACACCGACTTCGGAAAAGAAAGTAATTTTTCTCTTTGTAGTGTTTTGCTTTGGAAGTCGGTTTTTTTTTTACCGTCTTCAAAAAGGGGTAGGTTATCAATTCAACTGTATTTTTTAATTCTTTCCTCGGAACTTTTTACTAGGTGAACCGATTTTGATTATTCTTGTTTTTATTTGAAAGCTGGGCTTGTCATGTGGTCCCATTTAAATTTCACCCAGATCTAATGAAGAACGTCGGAGATATACATCAGAACTCTTCAATAAATGTCGGCAAATCACTCCACCGATTTTTTGTCTAAGTTTCATGTTATTGGGTTAATCTATTCTGGCATCACTTTGAGCATTATAGGTACCTAATCTATAGAACTGGTCCATTATGTAACACAACTAAAAAGAGAAAAATAAAAAACATTTTTACAAAAAAAATACAACCGACTTCCAAATAAAAACACAACAAAGTAAAAAATAACTTCAATTTCGGAAGTCAGAGTCAAAAAGCGAAGAAAAGAAAACAGGAACACCGGCTGCCGAAATTGAAGTTATTTTCCACTTTGTAATGTTTTTATTTGGAACTCGGTTGTATTTTTTTGTAAAAAATCAAACGACATTATCATTGATTACACAATTTTGGTATACTAAATTCCTCTGCCTAACCCTTTAAGTAATACACGCGATGCTATGTATGTTTTGACCAATGGACAACATCCCCGGACCCAAAAGTCAACGGTCAGATTGAAGATAAATACATCAAATTGTAAACAAAACTGAGGAATCTTGCTAATCTTTCCGATATTTATAAACAAATATGGAATCTCTTCGTAGTCAGTTAAACAAGGATTGGTTGTTTATATCTATTTAAGAGACACATTGGAAGACAAAATACTAGAAAATACATCCATAAAAACGAAATAAAATGAATCATACAAAATAATATTAGTGACAAGTTGCCATTGAGAGTGGAAACAGTTTCTATCATACTCGTAGTAGCAACTATAATATATTAAAGGCATGTGCTGATAAACTACTATTCTGGTTATTTGACTATTTTATTTTGCATTATTAGTTTTGGATTCAAAACATTGAATGCAACTATTGTTATAGAATTCAGTATTGAAGCAAGTCAAAAGCCATCTGTTGCTTACTCCTAGGCTAAGAACATCATATCTACCGGGTTAATGTTTGCGATTCATAGCATACTTAGTGCCCAAACGTTGAGTTATCAGGCAAGGCCTCAGCAGATCATGATTTGCTTTAGTTATTCAAAAAAAAAAAAATATATATATATACTTAGAAATAAAAACAATAAAAACGCTAAAGCTAGCAAATACTAAAAATAAATCTATAGTGATGCATATTATTGAATATGGAGAAAGTGACAGTATATTGTTATGATAATAGTGACTGCGATAACTAATGAGATTGCTTTTATAAGTACCCGCTGGTCATTAGACAAATATATTCCATTAGACTAAGGCAGTCTAATGGAATATATTTGTCTAATGACCAGCGGGTACGTATAAAAGCAATCTCTTCCAAATTACAAGTCAGTTCTACAGAAAAAGTGAAGGCCGAGCTACGTGCTCTGAGTGCCGCGAGCTGGGAGGATCGCATCGACGCCGCAGAGCTATACATAAGCTATGCCGCCAGCTTAACAACACCCCAGCTCCGTACGCCCACTATAGAGTAGCGACGGGGCGCTAAAATATGTAGCGGGAGACCGAGCGGAGGTCTTTGCCGAACATCTGGAGCGTCAGTTCCAACCGAACCCGACCACCGAACACGAACATGCCGCGGCAGTCGAGAAACACCTTGGGGACTACTTCGCATCACCGGTAGCTCCCGAAGAAGATGCCATCTTTTTCTCGCCTGGTGCAGTCAGACGCGCCATCTTGGCAACGAAGCCCTGGAAGGCCCCAGGTGCTGATGAGATCACCAACACAGCGCTGCGCCACCAGCCCTACCGAATGGTAGCGGCCTTGGCGCGCCTGTACACGGGGATCCTACGCACGGGCTACTTCCCGGCCTCGTGGAAAGAAGGGCGCGTCATCATGCTGCCCAAGGCGGGCAAGAACATCCTGAAGCCGGAAAGCTACTGGCCTATGACACTCCTGCCCACCATCTCCAAGGTGTTAGAGTCAGTCCTGCTGCGACATCTAGCACCACACATCTCGCCACGTGAAGAATAATTCGGGTTTCGCGCAGAACACAGCACGACGCTTCAGCTGTCGAGGGTACTGCACCAGCTCTCAGCGACCATGAACAGGAAGGAATACGCTGTTGCAGTATTCCTCGACATGGAACTACAGAGGCGACGCTCGCGCTGTACGACGCTGCCTACATAACAACATCAATGAATCCGAAGCATGCAGCGCGCAAAATGCAGTGGACCCTAGACCTCATCCCAGACTGGCTGTCCAAGTGAGGGCAATCAGTTAACGTGAGTAAGACGCAGGCTCTAATTACAAGACAAGGAACTCTACCACCACAACTGAAATTTCAAGGAGTCGACATCGAGTGGACCCGCCAGGCCAAATACCTGGGTGTGACCATCTATCGTCGACTCACGATGGGGTTGCATGTCACCAGGGTGGTAGCACAAAGCAGTGTCGCAAGAAACCTGCTTAACCCAGTGCTCTCTTCCCGCCTTCCCGCTTGTACCAAGCTGGGGATTTACAAAACATACATCCGTTCAATACTAACATACGCCGCCCCAGCTTGGTTCGCCCTCACGAGCGAGACCAACAAGAAGAAGCTCCGCGCGCAACAGAACATTGCGCTGCGTCGAGTTGTGAACGCCCCTCGCTACGTGAGGAACGACGTAATACAGCGTGACACCGAGATAGAGAGCCTGAACGAATTTTTGGGGCGCCTCGCGACGTCAATGTTCGCGAGGGCCGACGCATCAGCCTGGCCAAATGTTAAAAACATAGCGCCATGGCACGCGCGCCCGCCGGACAATCGACGCCTCCTCAGAGACCTCCTAACTAACGACAATGCAACCCCATCCACATCCCGGACTTCATCAGTCTACACGCTGCTTACTCAAACAGTAACACTGCCCACCTCACACTACATCCACGGCGTGGAGTTTGTTCTAAGTTAATATAGGCATACTTCACGTCGAATACAGACACTCATTACTATTCACTCGAGAGTACACATGCACCGAATAGCGTCGCGAGTACATCGCACGCTATGTTCATGTGCGGTGTAACTCAATACATTGCCGATCCCACATACATTTACGGCGCTAGTAGTCGCTTACATTATTAAACTATAGGTTCGTCCAAGTCGGCACTCCTGCCGCTGGTTACCTTCGCTGGGCTTCCCAGGGTACGCCTTGAGTCTCACCCGGTGGGGGTGGACCGCCAGGGTGCCGTGAAAAAGCGGCGTAAAGTTCATAACGAGCGCCGCGGCGCGCCTACAGTCACATACAGCAAGCCAAACATAGCGAGCGCGGGTTTCGACTCGCGCCCGCACGAAGCTAGGTCCAGAGGACATCACAAGGACGGGTTCACCGTAGTTAGCCCCGGCATAGCACCTGCAGCCAGGGAGCCATGCTCCGTGACCCCTCGCCTTGCCGTCGACTTCCACTGAACGTACAAGTCATTTCTAATTCAGCTTTTGAGTAATTCGACCCACTTCGCATTCTGACAATAATAAAATGGACCGTGCACATAATCAGACTCCAGATCCCTTGGCCAGTTAACGGATTCATTGGAAAGTTTTATTTGGTGAAGAAGATCTGAATAAGTTTACAGATACATGAAAATGCACAGGTCTGTTAAAACATTTAACCCAGAAGAATATGGGGTATTCGGTGATCAGACGTTGGAAACAGTACGCCAACCGTTGAATCAGCTGGGAATGTAGCTCTAGTAGAGAGTGTGAACTCACAGAGGCCTGCAGTTAAACCAGAACCTAATGAAGAACGGATTTACGGGGATCAGACGTCAGTAACAGTTCCGCAAATCGTCGAAGCAGCTGTGAGTGCTACCCTAATAGATAGTGTGAATTCAAAGTCTTCAGCTCAGATGCCTACACTTAAACCAGAATCTAATAAAAAATGGATATACGGGGATCAGACGTTAGAGAAAGATCCGCCAACCGTTGAAGCAGCTGGGAATGCAGCTCTAATTGAGAGTGTAAACTCACAGAGGCCTGCAGTTAAACCAGAACCTAATGAAGAATGGATATACGGGGATCAGATGTTAGAAACAGTTCCGCTAATCGTTGAAGCAGCTGCGAGTGCTACTCTAATAGATACTGAGAACTAAGAGTATTCAGCTCAGAGGCCTACAGTAAAACCAGAAACTAATGAAGAATGGATATACGGGGATCAGACGTTAGAAACAGTTCCGCCAACCGTTACAGCATCTGGGAATGCAGCTCTAATAGAGAGTGTGAACTCTAAGAGGCCTACAGTTTAACCAGAATCTAATGAAGAATGGATATACGGGGATCAGATGTTAGAAACAGTTCCGCTAATCGTTGAAGCAGCTGCGAGTGCTACTCTAATAGATACTGAGAACTAAGAGTATTCAGCTCAGAGGCCTACAGTAAAACCAGAAACTAATGAAGAATGGATATACGGGGATCAGACGTCAGAAACAGTTCCGCCAACCGTTACAGCATCTGGGAATGCAGCTCTAATAGAGAGTGTGAACTCTAAGAGGCCTACAGTTTAACCAGAATCTAATGAAGAATGGATATACGGGGATCAGACGTTAGAAACAGATCCAACAAACTTCGAATCAGCTGCGCGTGCTATCCTATTAGAAAGTGTGTACTCACAATCTACAGCTCAAAGGCCTACAGTTAAACCAGAACCTAATGAAAAATGGATATACGGGGATCAGGCGTTAGAAACAGTTTCACTTAACGTTGAAGCAGCTGAGAATGCAGCTCTAATTGAGTGTGAACTCACAGAGGCATGCAGTTAAACCAGAACCTAATGAAGAATGGATATATGGGGATCGGATGTTAGAAACAGTTCCGCTAATCGTTGAAGCAGCTGCGAGTATCTCTAATAGAGAGTGTGAACAAAGAGTATTCAGCTCAGAGGCCTACAGTAAAACCAGAAACTAATGAAGAATGGATATACGGGGATCAGACGTCAGAAACAGTTCCGCCAACCGTTACAGCATCTGGGAATGCAGCTCTAATAGAGAGTGTGAACTCTAAGAGGCCTACAGTTTAACCAGAATCTAATGAAGAATGGATATACGGGGATCAGATGTTAGAAACAGTTCCGCTAATCGTTGAAGCAGCTGCGAGTGCTACTCTAATAGATACTGAGAACTAAGAGTATTCAGCTCAGAGGCCTACAGTAAAACCAGAAACTAATGAAGAATGGATATACGGGGATCAGACGTCAGAAACAGTTCCGCCAACCGTTACAGCATCTGGGAATGCAGCTCTAATAGAGAGTGTGAACTCTAAGAGGCCTACAGTTGAACCAGAATCTAATGAAGAATGGATATACGGGGATCAGACGTTAGAAACAGATCCAACAAACTTCGAATCAGCTGCGCGTGCTATCCTATTAGAAAGTGTGTACTCACAATCTACAGCTCAAAGGCCTACAGTTAAACCAGAACCTAATGAAAAAAGGAAATACGGGGATCAGGCGTTAGAAACAGTTTCACTTAACGTTGAAGCAGCTGAGAATGCAGCTCTAATTGAGTGTGAACTCACAGAGGCATGCAGTTAAACCAGAACCTAATGAAGAATGGATATATGGGGATCGGATGTTAGAAACAGTTCCGCTAATCGTTGAAGCAGCTGCGAGTATCTCTCATAGAGAGTGTGAACAAAGAGTATTCAGCTCAGAGGCCTACAGTAAAACCAGAAACTAATGAAGAATGGATATACGGCAATCACGTGTTAGAAACAGTTTCGCTAATCGTTAAAGCAGCTGCGAATGCTACTTTTATAGAGAGTGTGAACTCAGGGTTTTCAGCTCAGAGGCCTACAGTTAAAACAGAACCTAATGAAGAAAGGTTTTTTGGGGATACGACGTTAGAAACAGTTCCGCCAAACAACGAACCACCTGGGAGTACTACCCTTATAGAGAGTGTGAACACATAGTCTTCAGGTCAGAGGCCTGCAGTTAAACCAGAACCTCTCCCCTCTCTTGCAACTTCCATCTCTACGCTGACGACCTGCAGCTTTACCGTCATTTTTTGAGCCTAGACGCGGAAGCCGCTGTGGCCGCCGTAAACAGTGACTTGGACTTGATTGGGGAGTGGTCGCGGTCCTTTGGGCTGCAAATCAACCCTAAGAAGTCTCAGGCCTTAGTTATCGGCGGTAGGCACATGCGGAACAGGCTTAATGTTACGTCGCTGTCTCCACTTTGGTTGAATGGAGTTCAGATTGAATACTCGGGGACTGCTAAAAACCTGGGGGTTATCTTGGACTCGTATTTGTCGTGGACTGCCCATGTCGCTGAAGTCAGTCGCAAGGTGCACTACACGTTTCACTCGCTGAAATGCCTCCAGAGCTTTTTGCCCTTGAACACCAAAATTTCTCTAGCTCAAACTCTCATTCAGCCCATCATCGACTACGCCGACGCCTGTTATTTGGATGCCACCGAGGAGCTTTTAAATAAACTTGAGCGTTTGCAAAATATATGTATTCGTTTTGTATTTAATCTTAAAAAGTATGACCATGTTTCTGGCTTTCGCAAGATACTCAAGTGGCTCCCAATTCGACTTCGCAGGAACTCTCGGATTTTGTGTCTGCTATTTAACATCCTTCATAATCCTAAAACGCCATCCTACCTCCGTGAACGCTTCTCCTACTCCCGTCCTGCGGATGCACCTTGCAGGTCGCATCTTAAGAATCTCCTTGATACTCCTTCCCACACAACCGACTTCTACTCCTACTCCTTTACTGTGCACGCGGTGCGTTTGTGGAACTTGCTGCCGCCTGACATAAGGGACTGCGAAACTCTTGCAGTTTTCAAAAGAAGAGTGAAAGAACACTACCTTTCCATTCCGTCATAGTTGTATATAATATGTATAATTATCTTTTAATATATATTTGTATTTATTTAGTATTTTAGTATTTATTTTAGTATTTTTGTATTTAGTATTTGTAGTATTTACTTATAATTAGGTATGTATGTTTACGACAGTATATTTTATTTGCTATATTGTATATTACCTACATAAATATGAATTGTTTTATGTCGTTATTTTTCACCTCCACACACATTGTCTACATCTCTTTTTTTGTCATTTTCCTTTCGCAGGTATGCTGGAAGAGATTTCATTAGAAATAAGCATCACCTCTGTACCTATTTTTCTGTTCCTTGTTCTTGTCCTTGTATTATGTGTGTGTACAAATTGTTAAATAAATAAAAATAAATAAACCTAATGAAGAATGGATATACGGGGATCGGATGTTAGAAACAGTTCCGCTAATCGTTGAAGCAGCTGCGAGTGCTACTCTAATAGAGAGTGTGAACTAAGATTATTCAGCTCAGAGGCTAACAGTACTAACAGAAACTAATGAAGAATGGATATACGGGGATCAGGTGTAGGAACAAGTTTCGCTTATCGTTAAAGCAGCTGCGAGTGCTACTCTAATAGAGAGTGTGAATTCAGGGTCTTCAGCTCAGAGGCCTACAGTTTAACCAGAACCGAATGAAGAATGGTTTTTCGGGGATACGACGTTAGAAACAGTGCCGCCAAACAACGAACCAGCTGGGAGTGCTACCCTTATAGAGAGTGTGAACACATAGTCTTCAGCTCAGAGGCCTACCATTAAACCAGAACCTAATGAAGAATGGATTTACGAGCATCAGACGTCAGAAACAGTCCCGCCAACCGTTGAAGCATCTGGAAATGCCGCTCTAATAGCGAGTGTGAACTCAGGGTCTTCAGCTCAGAGGCCTACAGTTAAAACAGAACCGAATGAAGAATGGATATACGGGGATCAGACGTTAGAAACAGTTTCGCCAAACGTTGAATCAGCTGGGAATGCAGCTCTAATTGAGAGTGTGAACTCACAGAGGTCTGCAGTTAAACCAAAACCTAATGAAGAATGGATATACGGGGATCGGATGTTAGAAACAGATTCGCTAATCGTTGAAGCAGCTGTGAGTGCTACTCTAATAGAGAGTGTGAACTAAGAGTATTCAGCTCAGAGGCCTACACTAATAATAGATACTAATGAAGAATGGATATACGGGAATCAGGTGTTAGAAACAGTTTCGCGTATCGTTAAAGCAGCTGCGAGTGCTACTCTTATAGAGAGTGTGAACTCAGGGTCTTCAGCTCCGAGGCCTATAGTTAAACCAGAACCTAAAGAAGAATGATTTTTTGGGGATACGACGATAGAAACAGTTCCGCCAAACAACGAACGAGCTGGGAGTACTACACTTATAGAGAGTGTGAACACATAGTCTTCAGCTCAGAGGCCTACAGTTTAACCAGAACCGAATGAAGCATGGATGTACGGGGATCAGACTTTAGAAACAGTACCGCCAAACGTTGAAGCAGCTCGGAATGCAGCTCTAATAGAGAGTGTGAACTCAGAGTTTTCAGCTCAGAGGCCTACACTAATAATAGATACTAATGAAGAATGGATATACGGGAATCAGCTTTTAGAAACAGTTTCGTGTATCGTTAAAGCAGCTGCGAGTGCTACTCTTATAGAGAGTGTGAACTCAGGGTCTTCAGCTCAGAGGCCTACAGTTAAACCAGAACCTAATGAAGAATGGATATACGGGGATCAGACGTTAGAAACAGTTCCGCCAACCGTCAACGCACCTGGGAATGCAGCTCTAATGGAGCGTGTGAACTCAGGGTCTTCAGCTCAGAGGCCTACAGTTAAAACAGAACCGAATGAAGAATGGATATACGGGGATCAGACGTTAGAAACAGTTCCGCTAATCGTTGAAGCAGCTGCGAGTGCTACTCTAATAGAGAGTGTGAACTAAGATTATTCAGCTCAGAGGCTAACAGTAATAACAGAAACTAATGAAGAATGGATATACGGGGATCAGGTGTAGGAACAAGTTTCGCTTATCGTTAAAGCAGCTGCGAGTGCTACTCTAATAGAGAGTGTGAATTCAGGGTCTTCAGCTCAGAGGCCTACAGTTAAACCAGAACCGAATGAAGCATGGATGTACGGGGATCAGACTTTAGAAACAGTATCGCCAAACGTTGAAGCAGCTCGGAATGCAGCTCTAATAGAGAGTGTGAACTCAGAGTTTTCAGCTCAGAGGCCTACACTAATAATTGATACTAATGAAGAATGGATATACGGGAATCAGCTTTTAGAAACAGTTTCGCGTATCGTTAAAGCAGCTGCGAGTGCTACTCTTATAGAGAGTGTGAACTCAGGGTCTTCAGCTCAGAGGCCTACAGTTAAACCAGAACCTAATGAAGAATGGATATACGGGGATCAGACGTTAGAAACAGTTCCGCCAACCGTCAACGCACCTGGGAATGCAGCTCTAATGGAGCGTGTGAACTCAGGGTCTTCAGCTCAGAGGCCTACAGTTAAAACAGAACCTAATGAAGAATGGATATATGGGGATCGGATGTTAGAAACAGTTCCGCTAATCGTTGAAGCAGCTGCGAGTATCTCTCATAGAGAGTGTGAACTCAGAGTTTTCAGCTCAGAGGCCTACACTAATAATTGATACTAATGAAGAATGGATATACGGGAATCAGCTTTTAGAAACAGTTTCGCGTATCGTTAAAGCAGCTGCGAGTGCTACTCTTATAGAGAGTGTGAACTCAGGGTCTTCAGCTCAGAGGCCTACAGTTAAACCAGAACCTAATGAAGAATGGATATACGGGGATCAGACGTTAGAAACAGTTCCGCCAACCGTCAACGCACCTGGGAATGCAGCTCTAATGGAGCGTGTGAACTCAGGGTCTTCAGCTCAGAGGCCTACAGTTAAAACAGAACCTAATGAAGAATGGATATATGGGGATCGGATGTTAGAAACAGTTCCGCTAATCGTTGAAGCAGCTGCGAGTATCTCTCATAGAGAGTGTGAACAAAGAGTATTCAGCTCAGAGGCCTACAGTTAAAACAGAACCGAATGAAGAATGGATATACGGGGATCAGACGTTAGAAACAGTTCCGCTAATCGTTGAAGCAGCTGCGAGTGCTACTCTAATAGAGAGTGTGAACTAAGATTATTCAGCTCAGAGGCTAACAGTAATAACAGAAACTAATGAAGAATGGATATACGGGGATCAGGGGGAGCAGCTGCGAGTGCTACTCTAATAGAGAGTGTGAATTCAGGGTCTTCAGCTCAGAGGCCTACAGTTAAACCAGAACCGAATGAAGCATGGATGTACGGGGATCAGACTTTAGAAACAGTATCGCCAAACGTTGAAGCAGCTCGGAATGCAGCTCTAATAGAGAGTGTGAACTCAGAGTTTTCAGCTCAGAGGCCTACACTAATAATTGATACTAATGAAGAATGGATATACGGGAATCAGCTTTTAGAAACAGTTTCGCGTATCGTTAAAGCAGCTGCGAGTGCTACTCTTATAGAGAGTGTGAACTCAGGGTCTTCAGCTCAGAGGCCTACAGTTAAACCAGAACCTAATGAAGAATGGATATACGGGGATCAGACGTTAGAAACAGTTCCGCCAACCGTCAACGCACCTGGGAATGCAGCTCTAATGGAGCGTGTGAACTCAGGGTCTTCAGCTCAGAGGCCTACAGTTAAAACAGAACCTAATGAATAATGGATATATGGGGACCGGATGTTAGAAACAGTTCCGCTAATCGTTGAAGCAGCTGCGAGTATCTCTCATAGAGAGTGTGAACAAAGAGTATTCAGCTCAGAGGCCTACAGTAAAACCAGAAACTAATGAAGAATGGATATACGGCAATCACGTGTTAGAAACAGTTTCGCTAATCGTTAAAGCAGCTGCGAATGCTACTTTTATAGAGAGTGTGAACTCAGGGTTTTCAGCTCAGAGGCCTACAGTTAAAACAGAACCTAATGAAGAAAGGTTTTTTGGGGATACGACGTTAGAAACAGTTCCGCCAAACAACGAACCACCTGGGAGTACTACCCTTATAGAGAGTGTGAACACATAGTCTTCAGGTCAGAGGCCTGCAGTTAAACCAGAACCTAATGAAGAATGGATATACGGGGATCGGATGTTAGAAACAGTTCCGCTAATCGTTGAAGCAGCTGCGAGTGCTACTCTAATAGAGAGTGTGAACTAAGATTATTCAGCTCAGAGGCTAACAGTACTAACAGAAACTAATGAAGAATGGATATACGGGGATCAGGTGTAGGAACAAGTTTCGCTTATCGTTAAAGCAGCTGCGAGTGCTACTCTAATAGAGAGTGTGAATTCAGGGTCTTCAGCTCAGAGGCCTACAGTTAAACCAGAACCGAATGAAGAATGGTTTTTCGGGGATACGACGTTAGAAACAGTGCCGCCAAACAACGAACCAGCTGGGAGTGCTACCCTTATAGAGAGTGTGAACACATAGTCTTCAGCTCAGAGGCCTACCATTAAACCAGAACCTAATGAAGAATGGATTTACGAGCATCAGACGTCAGAAACAGTCCCGCCAACCGTTGAAGCATCTGGAAATGCCGCTCTAATAGCGAGTGTGAACTCAGGGTCTTCAGCTCAGAGGCCTACAGTTAAAACAGAACCGAATGAAGAATGGATATACGGGGATCAGACGTTAGAAACAGTTTCGCCAAACGTTGAATCAGCTGGGAATGCAGCTCTAATTGAGAGTGTGAACTCACAGAGGCCTGCAGTTAAACCAAAACCTAATGAAGAATGGATATACGGGGATCGGATGTTAGAAACAAATTCGCTAATCGTTGAAGCAGCTGTGAGTGCTACTCTAATAGAGAGTGTGAACTAAGAGTATTCAGCTCAGAGGCCTACACTAATAATAGATACTAATGAAGAATGGATATACGGGAATCAGGTGTTAGAAACAGTTTCGCGTATCGTTAAAGCAGCTGCGAGTGCTACTCTTATAGAGAGTGTGAACTCAGGGTCTTCAGCTCCGAGGCCTATAGTTAAACCAGAACCTAATGAAGAATGATTTTTTGGGGATACTACGATAGAAACAGTTCCGCCAAACAACGAACGAGCTGGGAGTACTACACTTATAGAGAGTGTGAACACATAGTCTTCAGCTCAGAGGCCTACAGTTTAACCAGAACCGAATGAAGCATGGATGTACGGGGATCAGACTTTAGAAACAGTATCGCCAAACGTTGAAGCAGCTCGGAATGCAGCTCTAATAGAGAGTGTGAACTCAGAGTTTTCAGCTCAGAGGCCTACACTAATAATAGATACTAATGAAGAATGGATATACGGGAATCAGCTTTTAGAAACAGTTTCGCGTATCGTTAAAGCAGCTGCGAGTGCTACTCTTATAGAGAGTGTGAACTCAGGGTCTTCAGCTCAGAGGCCTACAGTTAAACCAGAACCTAATGAAGAATGCCACATGTTAAATTTAGTATTGTGGTTTTTTTTTTTTTTTTTTTTACCTTTGTATAGATTCTTTTACCTATTGTGAATGTGTGAACATTGTAGGCTTTCTAGTTTTCTAGATGATTGTTAACATTTGTTAACTTTTTATTTCGTGCATTATTTTTTTTTTCAATTTCGTACGACTTATTGTCGGGCCTACGTTGTCCCCCCATATCCAAGTACTAATGCTGTAACATGGAAATATTGTAAACAAAACAATTTAAAAGAGTAACCATGGAGTTTCTTGCCGGTTCTTCTCCATAGGAAACGACTAACCCGAACCGTGCACCTTTTGTCGACGTTTTATAAGTGCCCATGTAGGCCTATGTAAAATAAAAATATTTGATTTTGATTTTGATGAATGGATATACGGGGATCAGACGTTAGAAACAGTTCCGCCAACCGTCAACGCACCTGGGAATGCAGCTCTAATGGAGCGTGTGAACTCAGGGTCTTCAGCTCAGAGGCCTACAGTTAAAACAGAACCTAATGAAGAATGGATATATGGGGATCGGATGTTAGAAACAGTTCCGCTAATCGTTGAAGCAGCTGCGAGTATCTCTCATAGAGAGTGTGAACAAAGAGTATTCAGCTCAGAGGCCTACAGTAAAACCAGAAACTAATGAAGAATGGATATACGGCAATCACGTGTTAGAAACAGTTTCGCTAATCGTTAAAGCAGCTGCGAATGCTACTTTTATAGAGAGTGTGAACTCAGGGTTTTCAGCTCAGAGGCCTACAGTTAAAACAGAACCTAATGAAGAAAGGTTTTTTGGGGATACGACGTTAGAAACAGTTCCGCCAAACAACGAACCACCTGGGAGTACTACCCTTATAGAGAGTGTGAACACATAGTCTTCAGGTCAGAGGCCTGCAGTTAAACCAGAACCTAATGAAGAATGGATATACGGGGATCGGATGTTAGAAACAGTTCCGCTAATCGTTGAAGCAGCTGCGAGTGCTACTCTAATAGAGAGTGTGAACTAAGATTATTCAGCTCAGAGGCTAACAGTACTAACAGAAACTAATGAAGAATGGATATACGGGGATCAGGTGTAGGAACAAGTTTCGCTTATCGTTAAAGCAGCTGCGAGTGCTACTCTAATAGAGAGTGTGAATTCAGGGTCTTCAGCTCAGAGGCCTACAGTTAAACCAGAACCGAATGAAGAATGGTTTTTCGGGGATACGACGTTAGAAACAGTGCCGCCAAACAACGAACCAGCTGGGAGTGCTACCCTTATAGAGAGTGTGAACACATAGTCTTCAGCTCAGAGGCCTACCATTAAACCAGAACCTAATGAAGAATGGATTTACGAGCATCAGACGTCAGAAACAGTCCCGCCAACCGTTGAAGCATCTGGAAATGCCGCTCTAATAGCGAGTGTGAACTCAGGGTCTTCAGCTCAGAGGCCTACAGTTAAAACAGAACCGAATGAAGAATGGATATACGGGGATCAGACGTTAGAAACAGTTTCGCCAAACGTTGAATCAGCTGGGAATGCAGCTCTAATTGAGAGTGTGAACTCACAGAGGTCTGCAGTTAAACCAAAACCTAATGAAGAATGGATATACGGGGATCGGATGTTAGAAACAGATTCGCTAATCGTTGAAGCAGCTGTGAGTGCTACTCTAATAGAGAGTGTGAACTAAGAGTATTCAGCTCAGAGGCCTACACTAATAATAGATACTAATGAAGAATGGATATACGGGAATCAGGTGTTAGAAACAGTTTCGCGTATCGTTAAAGCAGCTGCGAGTGCTACTCTTATAGAGAGTGTGAACTCAGGGTCTTCAGCTCCGAGGCCTATAGTTAAACCAGAACCTAAAGAAGAATGATTTTTTGGGGATACGACGATAGAAACAGTTCCGCCAAACAACGAACGAGCTGGGAGTACTACACTTATAGAGAGTGTGAACACATAGTCTTCAGCTCAGAGGCCTACAGTTTAACCAGAACCGAATGAAGCATGGATGTACGGGGATCAGACTTTAGAAACAGTATCGCCAAACGTTGAAGCAGCTCGGAATGCAGCTCTAATAGAGAGTGTGAACTCAGAGTTTTCAGCTCAGAGGCCTACACTAATAATAGATACTAATGAAGAATGGATATACGGGAATCAGCTTTTAGAAACAGTTTCGCGTATCGTTAAAGCAGCTGCGAGTGCTACTCTTATAGAGAGTGTGAACTCAGGGTCTTCAGCTCAGAGGCCTACAGTTAAACCAGAACCTAATGAAGAATGGATATACGGGGATCAGACGTTAGAAACAGTTCCGCCAACCGTCAACGCACCTGGGAATGCAGCTCTAATGGAGCGTGTGAACTCAGGGTCTTCAGCTCAGAGGCCTACAGTTAAAACAGAACCGAATGAAGAATGGATATACGGGGATCAGACGTTAGAAACAGTTCCGCTAATCGTTGAAGCAGCTGCGAGTGCTACTCTAATAGAGAGTGTGAACTAAGATTATTCAGCTCAGAGGCTAACAGTAATAACAGAAACTAATGAAGAATGGATATACGGGGATCAGGTGTAGGAACAAGTTTCGCTTATCGTTAAAGCAGCTGCGAGTGCTACTCTAATAGAGAGTGTGAATTCAGGGTCTTCAGCTCAGAGGCCTACAGTTAAACCAGAACCGAATGAAGAATGGTTTTTCGGGGATACGACGTTAGAAACAGTTCCGCCAAACAACGAACCAGCTGGGAGTGCTACCCTTATAGAGAGTGTGAACACATAGTCTTCAGCTCAGAGGCCTACCATTAAACCAGAACCTTATGAAGAATGGTGGGTATACGACGTTAGTAACAGTTCCGCCAAACAACGAACCAGCTGGGAGTACTACACTTATAGAGAGTGTGAACACATAGTCTTCAGCTTCTGAGCTACAGTTAAACCAGAACCGAATGAAGAATGGATATACGGGGATCAGACGTTAGAAACAGTTCCGCCAACCGTCAACGCAACTGGGAATGCAGCTCTAATGAAGAGTGTGAACTCAGAGCCTTCAATTGTCTGTAGTCAGCAAAATGTCGATAAAAATATCGCAAGGTCCTACAGACGCTACACAAGACCCTACACAAGAACCAAAACTAGAACCAACAGTTAAATAACAAAATAATACAACGGTGAGTCTGCTTATTCAAAACGTTTTCGCTGCTCCTACACGGCTATTATAGCTCAAAACTTATTTACTAATTTTCACACTGACGTTCTACTTAGAATGATAAATATTATACCTTGTAGTATTTTATTAATTAGCATTTGCACGTTTTTTTTTTTTTTTATAATTAGATTACAAATGGCATATGTCCTTCTTATTAGAATGATTATTTTAATTTCAAATTCAATGTGAAAGCCAATTTTTTATGTGTAATTTTTATTTTAATATCTCTATAATATTGACAATTTCTTGTTTATTTTACTCATATTAGTGCAAATAAAATTATCTCATCATGTCAGAAAAATAATTTTTACTATTATAGTGTAGGTTAACTGAATTACATTTTGAATGTGTACCAAGAATATTAACAATTCCGTTTATTTTACTCATATTTCAGCAAATAAAATTACCTTATAATGTCAGAAAAATACGTTTTAATATTATAGTGTAGGTTATTTGAATTAAATTTCTAATGTGTACCATCTTTATCATCTTCAGGATCTGATACCAACGAGTCAAATCGCCCGAAGACAACCAGAGAAAAGGAAAAAGTTGACGGAAAAAGACTGCTGGGCTGTTCATCTGCTCGCTGGTATCAAAGCGATAACAGCACTTAATCAGGAATTGGAATAACATGTATTTAATAAACAGTTATTTTTTATTAGAATCAATATTAAAAAAATTGAGGTGATTTTAATGTTAATGTCTTTGAAAAGAGATTGTCTACAAATACACTACAAAATTCAATGCTTCCTGATAACTTCATTTAATGCACAAAAAAACATTACACGAATAACTTAAACTATTTCAACCTGCCTTGATCAAGTATTTATAAAGTTTGCCTTTAAAATATTTTTAAAGCCATACTTTATAAATACTTGAACAACGTTAATCATTTTGGTTTCTCAGACCATAATAGTACACTTTATAAAACACTAGACGCAAAAAAACACTAGAAAAGTCAAAAAAAGATCAACGAAAGCAAATATAGTCATGATTTGATGAACTTCGCCCATTTTGACAAAAACTTGTGCAGTGGAACTAACATTACCATTTTATCTACATATCACGCAACCTTTTTCTGAATGGAAATTCCTAGAAAAATCCTTTGGAAACCACTTCACCTTAACAAATTCGAAGTTAGATCTGTATAATTCCCATCACATTAGTTGCACTTCTATCGACATCATCGAAGATTTTTGAAAAAGCATAGTGCAAACAAACGCGATTACAACTTGTTTGTGTATATGTGTGTGTTAGAATGAATTTAGTAAAAAAGCGTTTAAGGTTTTGGCAACCTTTAAATTTAGGCAAAATATATGAAACATTATAAATAATAAAAACTACTCCATTGGAATCTTACTTTATATGACGAAGGCATAGTTGGCATACGCGGCGCACTGAAAGTCGCGAGACCAAACCTAGTCAAATAATAAACATCTTACGAAAGGTCTTACGACGCTTCCAATTATTAACTTTTCTTTTCCTTATTACAAAGAGCATTGAAACTAAATGCTTACAATGGCGTCGATGCTCTAAGAATATATTAATTTTACTCAGTTCTGCTCCGTGGCCGACAAGCAGTTGAGTGATTTCATGGATTCGCTCTTTTAAAGTATCTTAGTTTAATGTCCTCATTAAGTGCAAGTTTTATTTTAATGTGAAAAATAAAAAATATATTTTGACCCGTCTACGGAAAAACCATAGGGTTATGATTTCGGTAGTGTATGTATGTTTACTTATGTTCCACCGCAGCGCCTAAACTCCTGATTCGATTTTGATGAATGAGATTTCAATCAATCAGTAGACTACAATTGGACGAAAAAATAATAATATTATGACTGATGTTACTAAAAATAAAGTGATCTAATAGTTTTGTTTGCCGACGATATTTCGATCCTTACTTCATGCCGAAACAACGATGGTTTGAGCGAAGACCTAACAAAAACCCTTAAAAAAACAATGACTTGGATGAATGACCATAACCTCGAAATAAATTTCTCTAAAACCAAAATAATACCCTTTCACCCCCGTCAAAAAACCCCATTAGGTATAAATTTCACTTACAACGGCAAAACAATAGAAGTCGTTCATGAATTTACCCTACTTGGCCTGTCTATAGATACAAACATTGATTGGAAATCACATATTACAAAGATAAAATCAAAACTATCCAAATTTGCATACGCCCTTCGTGAAGTAAAAAAAACCACTAACCTAAAAACTGCACTTGTTACCTACTATGCCTATGCATATGCGTGGCTCAGTTACGGCGTGATATTGTGGGGAAACAGCACAGAAGCACCAACACTTTTCACATTGCAAAAAAGACTTATTAAAATCCTAGTAAATATAGACGATACCGATAGCTGCAAACCTCATTTCCAAGAACATAAATTACTTACCCTCCCCTGCCTATACATTTTAGAAATGTGCAAATTCGTTCGAAATAACCAACACTTTTACACGTCAAGAGAAAATATACAGTCAAGATATACACTACGCCATAAAAATAGGTTAAATCTACCAAGCTCTAAGCTAAAAATGCACTCAACAAGTACATTAGTAATGTCAATGAAAATATGTATATGTCGCCGCGGAATCGTCGGTCTGCTACCATCATCATCGTAATTAGTAATTTTAATTAACTTTAACTTGGAATCCTGGCATCTATGAGAAATTGTTAGAACTATTTCAATTTTTAAGTAGGTCTTTTGGGCAGCGCCATCTATTGGCCTTTTGTGGAATCAAGTAGATAATTGGATTCCTTTAACTGTATGGAAATTAATCAATAAATTCATTTCAATGTTTGAATTAATACTAAAGCTTAAATAAAAGAAACAGTTATTTTATGATGTGAATTTATAGTAATTTTAACTATGGCAAATTTGATATTACCTAGTTTTGTTCATGACTAATAGTCCCTGGCGAGTTCTAGAAAACGGCGGAAAAGTTACAATTCGAATGATCAAGTCCAAGATATTATAATTTAATACAAACCCTAAATAGGTTTTAGTAATAGATTTCAAACTTTATAATTCATAGCAATAATTTTCATAGCATTTCTAATGAAAACCTTTTGTTTGTTTAAATTCCTATAATGACCGGATGAGATTTAACATTGTAAAAAGAAACCACCAATTTAACTTTAATTCTGGGCAATGTGTTTGAATTTGTAATTAATAGCTTCGTTTAATGATAAAGGAATTAACTAATAAGTGTTTTCTAGTTCTTTGTAAGTTTTGTTGAATCAAATAAGTTAAAAGACTCTGTATTGAAACGTGGGGTGTTTCCGCCCACTTTTTGACGAGGTGTCCAAAAGCTCGCATCGCTGTGTCGTACTGTCGTGTTGTAAAAGTAAAATAGTTGTGTTAAAAACAGTCTGAATAAACGCTGAGTGTATTTTGTGAGTGTGCTTTCACTAAACCTTTGTTCATGTCGGACGTTGACCACGCCGACGGGAGACTCGTCGTGACATCGGAAGCGGGAACGCCCTTGCGACCCCTTGCCGGACATCCAGAAGAACCACATCAACCACATGGGACTGTGAATCCGACTAACGTGACCATGGTCGAGGGTGTGCCAAAAGAGTTTTTCTCCGAAATGGTATCTTTGATGCGTTCTATGAGCGACCGCCTTGCTGCGCCCCAGGAACAACCAAGAGTCAAGATAACCGACATATTTCTACCTTCTTACGACCCGGATGGCAACATAGGCGTACGTGAATGGTGTAATCATATTACGTCAGCAGTAAGTACCTACACATTGAGCGACTATGACGTAAGGATGAAAGTTTCCAGCCTACTAAAAGGCAGAGCTAAAGTATGGGCTGATGAGTGGCTAGTGACCACTAGCACTTGGGAAGAACTGCGACAGAACATAATTATTACTTTCGAACCTGAAAACAGGTATTCTCGCGATGTGCTTCTGTTTCGTGAACACGTGTATGACACATCTACAGACCTGGCTGAGTTTCTCTCCAGGGCCTGGTTGCTCTGGAAACGAGTGACCAAAGACAAACTAAACAACGCGGATGCTGTTGAGGCTGTCATTGGGTCTGTGAGTGATGCCCGCCTTAGAATTGAGCTTATGAATGCCAGAGCCACTTCAGTACCTGAACTGATATCAGTAGCATCTTCTATCCGTCCTACTAAACGTGCTCATCCATCCACTATAAATCAACCTTTAGTTAAAAGACTGCGTCCAGATAGTAAGGATGCTCCGGTTTGTACCTTTTGTAAAAAGGTTGGTCACTTGGTTGGCGATTGTCGTCACAAAGCCAAAGAAAGATTTCAAATCAGAAATTCTTCCATGTCGGAAAATCCCCGCATTAATTTACCTGCAAGTAAGTGCACTTTCTGTTCCAAGTCTGGTCATACATTTGATACTTGTTATAAACGTTTAAATTCTATTTCTTCTAACTTAAATACTTCAACTGACAAAGAACCCAAACGTGTAAATAAGATTGGTAACTCCTCAGAGCTTACATGCATGTACATTCGGATAGGTAAGATGCGTCTAAGTGCTACTTTTGATAGTGGGGCAGAGTGCTGCATTATGCGAGAAACTATTGCAAACAAATTACCTGGTCGTAGGCGTGACAAAGTTAACTACCTGCAAGGAATAGGGTCGTTTCCAGTACTTTCTGTTTGCTCTATAGACTGTGTCTGTATAATTGATGACATTCATATTGAATTACAGTTCTTAATCCTTCCGGATTATGAGGTATCAACGGATATCCTCATAGGCACTAATTTATTAAAAGAAACCGGACTTAGTGTTTTGGTAACCATGACTGGTGCCAAACTAGTGTATCAACCTAGTGTAATGCATGTAAAAGCAAATAATTCTATTTTTGATAAAATTGATCATGATCTTACTAATGAAACTCAGATTGAACAATTGCATATTCTTTTAAATAAATACTCTCACCTATTTATTCAGGGTTATCCCAAGTCTAGAGTAAATACAGGCCACCTAGAAATACGGTTGAAAAACCCAGACAAATATGTTGAACGTCGACCATACCGTCTCAGCCCAACTGAAAGAAATAAGGTGCGAGAAATAGTTAGTGAATTGCTTGATAACAATATCATTCGTGAGAGTCAGTCCCCTTTCTCTAGCCCAATCATTCTTGTCAAAAAGAAAAATGGAGCAGACCGCATGTGTGTTGATTATAGGGAGTTAAATGCTAACACTGTGCGAGATCATTACCCTTTACCACTTATTGCTGACCAGATTGACAATTTGTCAGGTGGTCGATATTTTAATACATTTGATATGGCTGCTGGATTTCATCAAATTTTAATTTCAGAAAATTCAATCGAAAAGACAGCCTTTGTAACACCAGATGGTCTGTATGAGTACTTGACCATGCCCTTTGGCTTAAGTAATGCTCCATCAGTATATCAGAGATGTATTAACCGTGCTTTAGGACACTTGTTAAATGCAGGTAGTGCCGGTACTAGCTCCTGTGCTCCTAATGATAGTGTAGCCCAAGTATACATAGATGATGTCATAAGTAAAAGTAGGAATTTTGAAGATGGCCTAGTTTTCATGGAAAGAATTTTGATTGCCTTAGAAAAAGCTGGGTTTTCTATAAATATTGACAAATGTCTTTTCTTTAAAAAGTCAGTTGAGTATTTGGGTAATATTATAACAGATGGTCATGTAAGACCTAGCCCAAGAAAGGTGGATGCCCTTGTGAAGGCTCCAGTCCCTTCTAATGTTAAACAAGTAAGACAGTTTGCTGGCCTTGCAGGCTACTTCCGTAGATTCATCCCTAACTTTGCACGTATAATGATTCCCCTTTATGAACTAACCAAGTCAGGGGCTAAGTGGCAATGGACACATAGACAAGAGGAAGCTCGAGATAAAATTATTCAATACCTGGTCTCATCTCCTGTATTAATGATCTTCTGTGAAGGGGCCCCTACAGAACTATACACAGATGCCAGTAGCGTAGGATTGGGTGGCATTCTTGTCCAAGTGATTAATGGTCGACAACATGCAGTGGCCTACTTCAGCATGCGCACAACAGACTCGGAGAGCAGATACCATTCATATGAATTGGAAACACTTGCAGTAGTGCGGGCAATTAAGCACTTCCGCCATTTCCTTTATGGAAGACAATTCAAAGTTATCACTGATTGCAACGCCCTCAAGGCTTCGAAGCACAAACAAGAGCTTTTGCCAAGAGTATACCGGTGGTGGTCATTTCTTCAAAACTTTGACTTTGAAATTGAATACAGAAAAGGTGACCGAATGCAACATGCTGATTTTTTCAGTCGTAATTTGGAAAATTATACAGTCAATTTAATGACCAGAGACCTACAATGGCTAAAAATAGAACAACGCCGTGATGACACTCTACGCTCCAAGATTGACACAATTCTCAGGGGAGAAACACTCAATGATTTCTTGATTGAAGATGACTTATTGAAACAAAAACATCATGACAAAGTTCTAGGTGAGCAACATCTCATAGTGGTACCTAAATCCTTCCAATGGAGTTTGATCAACACTTACCACACTAGCCTCAAACACCCTGGATGGGAAAAAACTCTTGCTAAAATAAAAGAGACATACTGGTTTGACAAGATGAACACCATAACACGGCAATTTGTTGACAATTGTATAGTCTGTAAAACATCAAAAAGCTCATCTGGTTCTATACAGGCACAACTGCACCCAATACCTAAACCATCAGTGCCTTTTGAGATGATCCACATGGATATCAGTGGAAAATTAGGTACACCATCTGATCGAGAATATGTCATTGTCACAGTAGACGCATACACAAAATATGTATTGTTACACCATGCAAACAATAAGAGCCAACACAGTTCCCTTGCAGCACTCAAGCAAGTAATTCATTTGTTTGGTACACCCAAAATGACTGTAGTCGATGGTGGAAGAGAATTCCTTGGAGAATACAAGAACTATTGTGAAAGGTATGGCATAGAAATTCACTCAATTGCGCCTGGGGTAAGCAGAGCTAATGGGCAAGTTGAGAGGATTATGGGAACGCTGAAGAATGCCCTAACAATGATCAAAAACTATGAAACTGTTGACTGGCATACTGCATTGGAAAGTTTACAACTTGCATTAAACTGTACAAAACATCAAACAACAGGCATAGCCCCACTTACATTACTTACAAGACGCCAACACTGTGTACCCCCTGAACTGCTAAATTTAATCCAACTTGATGAAATGACTATTGACTTTGATGCCTTAGAAAAACATGTACAGCAGAGATTGACCGAAGCGGCAGCCAAGGATAAAGAAAGATTTGATGCTAGAAAAGCTAAAATTTGTCGGTTCCAAAGAGGCGAGTTTGTCTTAGTGAAAAATAATCCTAGGAATCAGACCAGTTTGGACCTGAAATTTAGCCCACCTTATGAGATCTACAAGGTGCTTGATAATGACCGCTACCTCATCAAACCAGTAGTTGGTCGTGGTCGCCCTAAAAAGGTGGCTCATGATCAGCTACGTCGAGCGCCGCAGCCTGGTGAGCAAGTGACCGTGTCGCCGGCCCATGAGCAACAAGCTGAGACTCCACCAAACCAGGGCCAGCATGATGACAGCCAACCAGGGGATATCAGTCCCCACTCTTCCACGCAGGACAACTATTAAATAAAAGGTGAGCAGCTTTCAAGCTACTTTCTTATCACTCACCTTACTAAATGTGTGTTGTATCAATGCACCCAGTAGATACATGAATCTCATATTATGTGATTTGTGTCATGTACCAACTTTGCATTTTAACTAAAATTTATTGTTTCTCAAGCTACAAAGACAACTAATATTGATAACACAATAAATTGTCTATTAGTAATCCGTGGAGGAAACTAATATTGATAGTACAACTATTAGTATGCTGTGGAAGCAACTAATAATGATTTATTAACCATTGGTTAGGCATGGAAGCCGCTAATGAACAATCTCTCATGTTATCCTGCTGGGTCCACGGTGTACAAGACCACCCAGAGCCTGGTTCCTTATATCCTGTCAAATCAAAGACTTCGTGCCTGTCACGGAGCAATGGTCCTAAACTCCTTAACCTTTAATCCTGTCAAATCAAAGACTTTGTGTCTATCACAGAGCGGTGTTCCTGATCCTATCCTTTAATCCTCTCAAATCAAAGACTTTGTGTCTATCACAGAGCATTACCATCCCGTGAGAAGGAAACTATTCAGCCAATAGCTGATAACAATACCACTACACTACCTACACTATACTTACCCAAATCCAAATTACAAACACCTAAATCTGGGAGCTGTGATAATCATAAGTAGGTATGCACACTAATGCATTGCATTATTTCATTAAACATAAACTTGGTGGATACTTGACCTAATAAATAAATCTTTAAAGATAAAGTTTCTGACCATTACCTACTACAAACAATGAATTTTGCAGGATAATACTAGGAACCACTTTCTGCATACATGTTAAAATAAAACTATAGCTAACAGTTGATCAAACAATGTTAATAAACTTGAAAACAAACTGCAAATAGAAAACCAAAAGCATGTAGTTTTGGTATTAAAATTCATTTAATATTTCAATAAGTACGGCAAACTAATTAGATGCCAGATCTATTACAACCTTCCAGTTCAATAAATATTGTAGGAAAATTAAAGCAACAATAATCTGCAAAGAAATGTATCTGCGCTATTACAGATAACAACCGGACAGAGACTGAGGACACCGGCAGATGCTGAGCACGCATCCGCGTTCAAAATGGCCGTGTCGCCGCGGAATCGTCGGTCTGCTACCATCATCATCGTAATTAGTAATTTTAATTAACTTTAACTTGGAATCCTGGCATCTATGAGAAATTGTTAGAACTATTTCAATTTTTAAGTAGGTCTTTTGGGCAGCGCCATCTATTGGCCTTTTGTGGAATCAAGTAGATAATTGGATTCCTTTAACTGTATGGAAATTAATCAATAAATTCATTTCAATGTTTGAATTAATACTAAAGCTTAAATAAAAGAAACAGTTATTTTATGATGTGAATTTATAGTAATTTTAACTATGGCAAATTTGATATTACCTAGTTTTGTTCATGACTAATAGTCCCTGGCGAGTTCTAGAAAACGGCGGAAAAGTTACAATTCGAATGATCAAGTCCAAGATATTATAATTTAATACAAACCCTAAATAGGTTTTAGTAATAGATTTCAAACTTTATAATTCATAGCAATAATTTTCATAGCATTTCTAATGAAAACCTTTTGTTTGTTTAAATTCCTATAATGACCGGATGAGATTTAACATTGTAAAAAGAAACCACCAATTTAACTTTAATTCTGGGCAATGTGTTTGAATTTGTAATTAATAGCTTCGTTTAATGATAAAGGAATTAACTAATAAGTGTTTTCTAGTTCTTTGTAAGTTTTGTTGAATCAAATAAGTTAAAAGACTCTGTATTGAAACGTGGGGTGTTTCCGCCCACTTTTTGACGAGGTGTCCAAAAGCTCGCATCGCTGTGTCGTACTGTCGTGTTGTAAAAGTAAAATAGTTGTGTTAAAAACAGTCTGAATAAACGCTAAGTGTATTTTGTGAGTGTGCTTTCACTAAACCTTTGTTCATGTCGGACGTTGACCACGCCGACGGGAGACTCGTCGTGACATATATAATAAATTACCAGAAATAATTAAAGGAGAACAAAAATTAAATTCATACATTAATAAATTAAAACAATTTCTATTAGCTAAATGCTATTACAACGTAAATGAATATTTAAATGATAAATTCTAAATTTAAATAATTGCAATTTAATAAATAAATAAAAATTAAAAAAAAAGATTGGAAAATTTAAAATAACAAATAAATAAAAAAACGGTTAATTAAATGCTATTATATTATGTTAGTGAATATTTAAATAACAAATTTTCAATTTAACTAATTTTAATCTACTAAATACATATACATATACTTTGTCAAATAAAAGCCCTCTTCCTCTCTCCTACTTTTGCAGTGCCCGACAGGGTCCACACAATGGTCTAAATTTGTACCTACCATCTAAGTTCACATGTGGAAGCAATAAATGTATTGAGTATTGAAAAACAAAAATGTAAGAAAGTTTAACAACAAATTAGTTTAATTCAAATTGAAGGTTACATTCATATTAGGGCAATTACTGATAGATATTGATATGACCGTAGGGAGTGATTCATGATGAATTCATGGTGAATCACAAGCATAGCGATTGATTCAAATGTTAGAATCCTAAGCGACGCAAGTGATTCATGGCCCTCGATATAAATCCGTTTTATTCAAGAGTTGCATACTATATTTTATACCATGACTACGAGAAAAAGAAAGATTTAAGCGAAAAGCACAAGGAATAATAATAAATAAATGGTTTACGAGTATTACCTTCAAAATCTACAAAAAATGTGAAACCTCAGGGTTTAAATATTGAAGCTGAGTTAAGTAACAGCCCCTGTGTTTCAGGGGTCAGTGACCACTTCCGTTACGTTACATAATTATAATTAATTAAACACCAATGCAGTTAATATTAGAATTACAATCCAAATAAGTATTCAGTAAACATCCCAGACTAAAATTAAAATCCTAAATATAAACAAACTCAAAATTAAATCGATGAAGGAGTTTGAAAAGCGAATATTCTTTGCACAAGGAGTTTGTATCGAGTATTTTATGCGCAAGGAGGTTGTATAGCATTGAGATTTTTTATTTATTGAGATGGAGGAATATATATTGGTGTGTTCTAAATTCAAACACCAAAACAGTGATTTAAAGTGCTTTTTATTCACTGTTTTCAGTGAATAAAATAAGCTTTACAATGCATGTCTTCGAAAAGAGCGTTTTCCAAGAAGCCAAACAGTGCGGAAAATGTCACTTTTTTTTACTAGTGCTTTTTACTTTCCTGTACTTTTTTAATTTTTAACTCCAACGTCAGCCCGCCGCATAGAGTTTTTATTATTTGAGAAAAGTTAAAAAAATTAGTCAAGTACAGATTATCATTCATATAAAAGGTAAAACAAAACTAATACTTCATTTAAGGCGTTTTTAATTACTCTAGATTTAGATTTTGATCAATAAATTAATTTTAAATATTCATTAAATATGTTTGGCAGAATTAATATTTTGCTTGTGCCTTTTTGCGTTACGACGTGACAGCTATTTGCACATGCGCAGTAGATATGTCCGAGGAACTATGAACTTGTTAATCTGTGGATATGCTGAGCGCCCTTGAATAAGCGCCATTTTATTAATTTCTTGCTTGGTTCAGATATTTTTTTTTATTTCCTCGCACAATGCATAGTAAAATGTTGTATGATACACGTGCGTAAGATGATTTCCGACTCGTGTCGATTTAAGGTCCGTTTATATCTACAGACACTGAGCGTGCCAGACACGTGTCGTGGCAGACAAAATAATATTCTTTTATTCTTTTTTTTTTTGATTTGATTCTTTTTTTAACTTTCAACGCGGGCGAAGCCGCGGCCAGAAGCTAGTATTTTATAAAATATTTATGTTTTTTTGTGGAATGAGGGACCACAGTTTAATATATAAGTAGACATTAGCGTGGCATGCAAATGGTTGTTCTGGGTCTGACTGTTTGTGAGTGTTGAATTGATATCTGAGGGTAAAGAGAATCGATATTGTGATAGTGCCAGTGAGAGTACTTTTTATAGTGGAAGTTGATGCATTGACATTATGAGTTGTAGAAAGGTGCTTCACCACTGAAATCAGTCCAGTCGTAGAGCTGAAGTCCAGTTGCTGTCCAGGCAAACGCTGTACGGCTGCTTATGCAAAATCAAAATCAAATATTTTTATTTTACATAGGCCTACATGGGCACTTATAAAACGTCGACAAAAGGTGCACGGTTCGGGTTAGTCGTTTCCTATGGAGAAGAACCGGCAAGAAACTCCATGGTTACTCTTTTAAATTTTTTTGTTTACAATATTTCCATGTTACAGCATTAGTACTTGGATATGGGGGGACAACGTAGGCCCGACAATAAGTCGTACGAAATTGAAACAAAAAAACAAACAAAAAAAATAATGCACGAAATAAAAAGTTAACAAATGTTAACAATCATCTAGAAATCTAGAAAGCCTACAATGTTCACACATTCACAATAGGTAAAAGAATCTATACAAAGGTAAAAAAAAAACACAACACTAAATTTAACATGTGGCACAAATACTGTAATCAGTGCTGTAACTATTCTTAGCAAAGGGCTATAATGATGATTGAAAAATATTGTAAAAAGTCTAATTAAAAGAGAAAAAAAATGAGATTGAGAATAGTTAGAGATATCCATATATTTGTGCCGTTTATGAGTTACCAGGGAAGCCGCATGCGCAGAGGGTGTCAAAGCCAAATTTTTTATCTTCAACGTAGTCCTTGATTTTATAATATGCTTTTTTAATAAGGACACGTTTGATGTAGTTTTTGAACTTTCCATCGGTCAGTTCTATAACTGACTTAGGCAACTTGTTATAAAAGCGTATACTGTTTATAAGAAAAGACTTGCTAGTTTTCGTTAATCTGAATTTGGGTATTACAATTTCGTGCTTACTGCGTGTATTTAAATTATGGAAGTCACTTCTAGTTTTGAAAAGCCCTCGATTTTTTCGGACATACAAAATACATTCCAAAATATAAAGTGAAGGTAGAGTCAGTATATCGATCTCTTTATGTGGTGGCATCTGTCTCTCTCTTTATGTGGTGGCATCTGGGTGGGAGCCTGGTGCCTCCGGTGCTTTGGTGACCTGTTGTTTGGAGTATGTGACATAGTATGGTGTGTTAAGCATCTGGAAGGTATCTGGCACCCTTGGTGCTTCGAGACCGACCTAACGTCTGTTGCGAACCAGGTACGTTAGGTAGGTTGGTGTTGTACAGGTGGATGGTCGAAAGGGCCCAGCACTCCCGGTCCATGCCACGCTGTTATTAGGTGGGTGGTCGAAGGGGCCCAGCACGCTCAGTCCATGCCACGCTGTGTAGGTGGGTGGTCGAAGGGGCCCAGTACGCCCGGTCCACGACACGCGTTGTCCAGGTTGGTGTTGTACAGGTGGATGGGCGAAAGGGCCCAGCACGCCCGGTCCATGCCACGCTGTTATTAGGTGGGTGGTCGAAGGGGCCCAGCACGCTCAGTCCATGCCACGCTGTGTAGGTGGGTGGTCGAAGGGGCCCAGTACGCCCGGTCCACGACACGCGTTGTCCAGGTGGGTGGACGAAGGGGCCCAGTACGCCCGGTCCACGACACGCGTTGTCCAGGTGGATGGTCGAAGGGGCCCAGTACGCCCGGTCCATGCCACGCTGTGAATAGTTGGTTGGTCGAAAGGGCCCAGTGTGCCCGGTCCACATTGCATGGTATAATGAGTTGTTGATTGGTAGAAAGGGCCCAGTGCGCCCGGTCTACATTGCGTGGTATGATGAGTCGTTGGTTGGTTGAAAAGAGCCTAGTGCGCCCGTTCCACATATGCTAAGATGAGTTGTTGGCTGATCTAATGGTTCTTGTGCGCCTGGTCTACACCGTATGATATCGCAGAGTATTCATGTCAGGATTGGACGAGCGGATCCAAATGGAATGGTGTTTGAGATATGGCGGGCCAATATAAGGATTGTTAAAAGCTCGCGGCCTTTTGGCGCGAAGAGGTGACAGGGGTGAAGGATGGAGGAAGAAGAAAATGGCGGGTGGGATTGAGTTGTGAATTTGTGACAAAAGTTATGGAGAAATACAGTGAGAGTGACTGATTGTTCGTGTAGATAAAACTACGTGCTTAGTGGAATGTCGTATACATACGTTATTCTCCAATACATAACGTGATCTGTTACATTATGTTGTGACCCTACATACAAGCGAAGAAGTTGGTTTGTCTAACTCGTACTAGCCCGAAAAGAACCCATGCAATAATGGCTTTCCTGACAAATTACAGTCTTCCCTACATATTTTTTTTTATCTTTGATGCTTTGATGGAATCGGTAAATATCTTTTTATATTCTTTACTTAATGTCTGTCCACTATACCTAAATTTTTGAGACACTTGCCGAGATCTGGCTGATGGTCTGTGAGGACTGTGGGACCACTTTAAGGGCTGCAGTTTTTAATATGTTTGTTTAAAATTCCCAGATTTGTTCTACAAGTCTTGTACTAAATTATTTTTCAAATACCAGTGTGGTCCCTCAGTTCACACGCACATGTTAACAAGAGTATGTAACTTCTGTAATTTAAATCTGGTTTAGGGAAACTCAGTATCTTTTTATTTTTCGTTGCCCAGGAATTTCAGTATCCACGTTTAGTTATAAATAAATCTATCTGTATAACAATCCTTCTGTCGGTCTCAATTCAAACAAATTATAATTAGTTTTTAAAAAAGATCATAGATGGCAGTATAGGTAACAAATGTGAATATAACAATCACTTAAAAATGTTAAACAGCAGATTTATGCTGAAATAAGTTTAGTAAAAATCAAAATTTGCTTCTTTAATGTTAATTTATCCATTGACACTCATAAATCGGGTTTTTTGAACAAAAAAGATAAGTAAAGACTTTTTATGTTAAATAAGTTGAAAGTAGCTATCGACTTTTCGTTTTGTTTTGAGTTCTTTGCAATAGATGGCGTTTTTCACAATTTCTCCTAAACTATATATCCATTGTAAGAATCATTTTGTAAGACAATTATTATTCATAGGCGTAATTTTAAAGATATTATTTATTATAAGCGTAATTTTAAATATTAAAGGCTTGGTTTATTAATTAAAATCACTTTTTTGTGAAGCTTGTTTACACGTCGAATTAACTAGATACCTCGCTGGAACAGGACTCGTATCGAGCTAGGGCCTATTCAAATCGCACGGGTTATAAAATAAGAGATAACCCGACGCGTTACCCGCTTGCCGTCCGAGTTTACGCGTCGCATAATAGGTACAGTTTGATTTAAACTTAATGACGGCTCGAAACACTTCGTAAGCCACTAAGCGCTAGCAAAGTGATTTTGATAATTAATAAACAATGCGGAGACAGCGTCAGTCACGAGAGATTTTTCCTTCCAACCAAGCTGAGCTGGTTGTGAAATGTGTATTCCTTATTTCTACATACTCCTAAGTTAAATTATACATAATCCTTCTATACGTCGGCGTTTCATTTAACTCGCAAGATCCGGGCAAGAAACTACTGAACACACTCAACTGCCGCCCAGGGGAATGGGCGGCTGATGCCCCGGCCATATCCTGGAGCCGAGGCGTCGTAGCATTCATTCCCGAAATTGGTGACCCCGACGTTCGGATGATCGAGTTTTTGCTGATTTGATTTATTATTTTTACCTGGATTTACATTGACATTTTCAAGTGAAAGCTAGTGTCATTCAGTGGACTATTGACAGTGCTGTGTTTTCTACTTCGGAACTGTTTTACCAACTGTCATTCTGCGATCGTTACGTTTGTCATCCACGTCAACGTCATGACTGTCAAACTGTTTTTGTAAACAAACTTTTAAATCTCGTTTTAGTTTTCATGAAATAATTTCATAATTTGAGTTGGCTGTGTTATACTTAAGTGTTAGTAATAGTGAAGTTTTTTTTTTTACGGCAGGTCTCTTATAGTAAGATAGTGAAACTAGGGTAACTATCATGTGAATTGTTTTTCAACTGCATGCATTGCTTACTTATATACTAACAACTTGACGTTTAAAACACTTCTTGATACTAACTTATTGGTATAATTTGCAAGATTTATGTTTAATATTCGTGTTTTCGCCGATATCCAATTGTATTTGTTGACGACGCGGATGGCCCAGTTGGTAGCGACCCTGCTTACTGAGCCGAATGTTCTGGGTTCAAATCCCAGTATGTGCAAATATTTATTGGTTTTGTTATGCCACTAACCCCCTACCTCATTCTAGCTAAACAAATCTAACTAAACGTACCTACTTTCTTTTTATGTCTTTTGAATGTTTGTTTACGTGTATACTAACAACTATGGCTGACGAGTTAAAAGCTTTGGTTGAACGTTTGGAAGCTGAAAATAATGCGCTTCAGCAAAAGCTACAACAAACTTCAGAGGTCTGTAAGGTTTCTGTTAAATTACCAACCTTTTGGCCTGATAAGCCTGCAGTGTGGTTTGCTCAGGTTGAGGCTCAGTTCCAGATAGCAGGTATCACTGCCGACAGCACTAAATTCAACTATGTCGTTGCTCAACTGGATCAAAAGTTAGCTGGTGAAGTGGAAGACCTAATCACACGGCCCCCAGTTAAAGGTCAGCAGTACGTGAAGCTGAAAGAGGAGTTGATTAGACGCCTGTCTATGTCTGAGGAACAACGGGTTCGTCAGCTTATCAGCGAGGAGGAGCTTGGAGATAGACGTCCATCCCAGTTTCTCCGACACTTACGCTCACTTGCTGGCAGCGCGCTCTCTGACGAGAATATACTGCGCCAGCTGTGGCTTCGTCGACTTCCACAACAAGTGCAAGCTATACTAGTTTCGCAGACTGAGCTTTGCCTTGATAAGCTTGCTGAGCTAGGTGACAAAGTGATGGAGATTGCAGGGCCCAAACAAGTTTTCACTTCTACAGCCCCTGCTGGTTTAATATATAACGAAAAGGCGATCAGGTGCATAACCCCGTGCAGCTGGAAACCTAATGACCAGGGAAACGCGACGATCAATCAGTAGAGGCGGCCACTGATTGTACTAGTTCCGGCCGCCGAATATTCGTAACAGATCAGAAATCTAAACATCAGTACTTAGTGGATACGGGTTCTGATCTTTGCTGTTTCCCTCGGCGTTTCCTCAGAGGTCAATATCAACTCAGCAGTTACAATTTGAGCGCCGCCAATGGCAGCTAGATTGGGACATACGGCAACATTTCCTTGCACTTGGACTTAGGTTTACGCCGGGATTTTCATTGGAATTTCGTGATCGCTGATGTTGCGTCACCGATTATAGGAGCCGATTTCCTTAGTTATTACAACTTGTTACCTGATTGGCGTCATCGGTGCCTGGTGGATGGTAATACTAAATTACAAGTTCCTGTATCTTTCTCTGGAACTGCACAGCCTAGCGTCAAAGCTGTAAATATTGGTAACTCCACTTACGCGGGCGTACTAGCTGAGTTCCCCGAGATTACTCGACCACCAGGATTGCCTAGAGTAGTTAAGCACAATACTGTGCATTACATCCAAACCACTGATGGTCCACCTGTTTACTGCCGTCCTCGTAGGTTAGCCCCACAGAAACTCGTGGCAGCTCAGAAAGAGTTTGAGGACATGGTTCGCTGTGGTACTGCAAGGCCTTCAAAAAGTGCCTGGGCCTCGCCGTTACATATGACATTAAAGAAGGATTCCTCCTGGCGTCCTTGTGGTGATTATCGCGCCCTGAACGCCAGGACTATTCCCGACAAATATCCTCTCCGGCACATTAACGATTTTTCTCACAATCTTCATGGTGCACGAGTATTTAGTACTCTTGATTTAGTGAAAGCCTATCATCAGATTCCCATGTTTGAGGAAGATATTCCGAAGACAGCCATCGTTACCCCGTTTGGCCTCTTCGAATTTCCTTTCATGACCTTTGGTTTACGTAATGCTGGTCAAACTTTCCAGCGGTTTGTCGATGAGGTCACACGGGGTCTCTGTTACTGTTTTCCTTATGTGGATGACATACTCGTTTTTTCGCCTGACGAAGCTTCCCATAAGGAACATCTTCGCGGATTGTTTGGTCGTTTACAAGAGTACGGAGTAGTGATAAACCCGTCTAAATGTGTCATAGGTGCAGAGCAGGTGAAATTTCTTGGACATATCATCGATGCTGACGGGATCCAACCTCCACGCGAACGTGTCTCCGCGTTGCTGGAGTACAAACCTCCTGAAACAATCAAAGGTATGAGGCGGTTTCTAGGCGTTCTTAATTACTATCGCCGTTTTATCCCTCAGGCTGCTAAGTTTCAAGCCCAAGTGATCGACGCGGTGGTTGCCTCCAACAGCAAGGGTAACAAACCATTTTCATGGACTCCCGAGCTGCATAAGGCATTTGAGGAATACAAGCAAAGCCTCTCAGTTGCTACGCTCCTACATCATCCTAATGATGTTCGTTTAAGCCTTTTCACGGATGCATCTAGTTTGCACGTTGGCGCCTGCTTGCAACAAGAGGTAAATAATCAGTGGCGCCCCCTGGCGTTTTTCAGTAAGAAACTGACTCCACGCCAGTCGGAATGGCCTGCTTATTACCGTGAGCTTTTAGCGGTGTACGAAAGCGTACAACATTTCCGCTACATTCTCGAGGTACAGCATGCCACTATTTTTACCGACCACAAGCCGTTGTTGTACGCTTTCGTACAACGTCGAGAAAAGCTACCACCACCGCAACTTAACCAACTGTCTTTTATTAGCCAGTTTACCACTGATATTCAGTATATTCGTGAAGAGGACAATGTGGTAGCTGACGCTACGTCAAGAGTTGAAGCCATTTCTTTAGAGGCGGATTTCGCTTCTCTTGCTTCCTCTCAGGCTACCGACGACGAGCTTGCCAGCCTTCGCCGATCCAACAGCTCCTCTCTCAAACTTGAAGATCTCTGCATTCCGGGGACAGATATAACTCTCGTGTGCGATACCTCTACTGGTAAGCCGCGACCGTATGTGACTACTGCATTTCGTCGAGGCATATTCGACAAGCTGCATGGTCTGAGTCACCCAGGTGCGCGCACGACTACGAAATTAGTGAGCGACCGCTATATTTGGCCTGGTATACTAAAGGACTGCCATAAATGGGTAAAACACTGCGTGCCCTGTCAGAAGTGCAAGGTGACGAGACACGCCTCTACGCCTCTTGGTGAATTTATCACGCCTTCAGCCAGACTACGACATGTCCACCTGGACATAATCGGTCCGCTTCCTCCATGCAACGGTTTCAACTGCTGCCTCACCGCCATAGATCGCAGCACTCGCTGGCCAGAAGTATGGCCGATGGTTACGATGACAGCGGAGGAAGTGGCTGAAACTTATACAAGTGGCTGGATAGCCCGGTTCGGTGTCCCGACAGTTGTCACCACCGACCAGGGCCGCCAATTCGAATCTTCACTTTTTCGGAAACTGATGCATATGCATGGTGCCACCAGAAATAGAACGACTAGCTATCACCCGCAAGCCAACGGAATGGTGGAACGGCTCCACCGTCAATTGAAGGCTGCTCTGATGTGCCACGGCAGCTCGTGGATCAGAGCACTTCCAATGGTACTGCTCGGCATCCGCACTGCTTTGAAGGAGGACATAGGCTCATGCGCGGCCGAGCTGCTATACGGCGAACCATTGCGACTTCCAGGCGAACTGCTTGTCACTAACACTTGTCACTCGTCGCAGTTGAGCGTCCTACTGACGCCATCAACTTCGTCGACCAGCTACGTGCCAAGATGGCACAGTTTAGACCTGTTCCGGCATCGCATCACCATCAACAAGCTATTTTTACTTTCAAGGACCTGTCAACACCGACCCACGCGTTTCTTCACGATGATACTGTGCGTCGTCCGTTGCAATCACCCTACACAGGTCCCTATCCAATTTTGCGCAAGAGGGACAAGACCATTACCTTACTGATTAAGGGTCGAGAAGCAGAGATTAGTATTGACCGTATCAAGCCAGCTTATGTGATGACTAACGACCTTGTTCATCAAACTTCAAACGACTCGCCGTCCACGGTGCTGACTTCGACCGGCTCGTGTCCCGTACCGACACCTCACCAGCAGGTTACAGCTGCTCCCTCAGCTCACCTGGTACCTGGAACAGCTGTTTCTCCTGTGCCAGTTTTGTCGAAGCCTCCTATTCCCGAAACACAAAAGCTCCCATACGTTACCAGATCTGGTAGACGAGTTAGAAACAAAACTTATGATTAGTTTTTACCATTTTTATTAATTTCAGTTTTAACTTATAACCATCTTCGCAATATGCGAGGTTATGTTTCTCCGTGGGGGGATGGTGTGGCAACACCGTTGCACAACTGGCCGCACAGTGATTTTGATAATTAAGAAACAATGCGGAGACAGCGTCAGTCACGAGTGATTCTTCCTTCCAACCAAGCTGAGCTGGTTGTGAAATGTGTATTCCTTATTTCTACATACTCCTAAGTTAAATTATACATAATCCTTCTATACGTCGGCGTTTCATTTAACTCGCAAGATCCGGGCAAGAAACTACTGAACACACTCAACTGCCACCCAGGGGAATGGGCGGCTGATGCCCCGGCCATATCCTGGAGCCGAGGCGTCGTAACATTCATTCCCCAAAAGACCAATATTCGATTTTATAAAGATTTTATTCTAATATCTGGGCGTATTCACTACCGTAATTCATGCGCCACCAGTGCCGCTAGGCCAATAGGAATGCTCATATCTCATGCTTATTATTTGGTCAGGGTACGGCCTTAAGAAGTTACCGCGGTCTGAGCGGAGTCTGCCCCGATCATACCTAATGTTATTATTACGAATACGAAGTAAGCGTTCAAGGACAACTGGCAAATAACGTCTCTGAGTACATGATGCGATTCGTCGTTCAAATTGCCATATGATTTAGTATCTAGGCAAACTACTAGATGGCGTTAGAAAACCACAGTCTCGGGCTATTAATGAGTCACTGGTGCTGCCGCCTGTTAAAAATATGGAGAAAGAAAAATAGCCCGACCAATAGCCTGACTTAAGGAGGTGACATTTCTGTACTGTACTGTACATCTGTACTGTAGTATTATGTTATCTGTGGTACAGCCAAAAAATGAAAGACAATATATCCATTCAAATGTTTGTAATCACTTGTGGTTGTGGCGCATACTCTATTTGTACCTATTTAAGACATACACCTAACATAGCTGGCCTAACCAGAGATAGCCTACAATGCTAGATATTGTTCGTTTCTGAGTCTAGTTGCGCATATTCTGCCAATTAAGTGAGTCTTCTTGAGATGTACGGCACCCGGTCGGTCATTCACACTGACTCCGTATACCCACCCTTCATACGTTCGTATTTATTGAGATACTGTTTTCGGTTCCAGTTCTGCGTATATCTGCAGAATTCGTAGTTAACAATCGCAGCGAATATGATTGCCTCGTTTTTAACCTTTGCCACGTTAAATTCGTTATTTGTGTCACTTGATTAAAAAAGATAAAGTATAATAAAAAATAAAGTGTATGTAGTCTTTCAGGACTTTTTACGTGTGCTTAACGTTCCATACTCTTACAGAGAATGTTCGTTACATATATGGGTCTGTAGTTGGCCGGGTCAGCTCGACTGCCCTTCTTGGGCATGGGCTGTACGTTGGCTTGCTTCCAAGCCTTCGGCACTTTTCCAGACACTATCGAAAGGCGTGTCAAGATCGGAGACAATTCAGGCGCACAGGTTTTAAGTACAATTGCTGATATCCCGTCGGGGCCACTCGCTTTGTTCACATAAAACTAGGCTACGCAGAACCCTACGGACATCCTTTTGATGGATGCGAATGTCCGAAATACTCGTCACACATCCATCAGGCGAAGGAGGAGGCTGCGAGCCATCAGAATTCAGATGCGAAGATTCCGCAAAAAGGGACGCAAACAAATTTGCCAAGTTTGTTAGCGGATTGTGCCAGTGACCCGTCAGGTTTCAGCAGTGGTTGTAGTGGGCGACAGAAATTTGATTCGACTGACTTAGCCACTGGGTATGAAGCAAGTTGAACAAACTTGCTTCATACCCAGCGGCTTAGTCAGTCCGATTCTGCTAATGTGGTCAAACCGTGCTCTTCGCATCACCTTTATGCAGGACTTGGCAGCCGTGTTGAAAGCTTCCTTATTCTGACTCACGTCATTTGCCTTGAGCGTTCGTGCGTCGACCCATGCCTGGTAGGCCTTGTGTTTAACCGCGTTGGCGTGATTACACTCAACTCCAAACCATGGTCAGTCGACGTTAGACATTGCTACGTCAGAGAATGGAATACCCATCCCCATCCCCCGACGCAACAAATCAGTCACAGCGTCAGCGCATGACGATGGATCGTACGAAGAGAAGCAAGTGGGCTGCTAAGGATAGCATGCGAAAAAAGATCGCATCTCATCCCAATCTGCTGACATTTACCGCCATACCCGCCGGGTGCCTCTTGGGCTGTGATCGGGCGGGGAGTAGACGGACACAGACTTCACCAGACAGTGGTCGGAACTACCCAAAGGTGAAGATATCGACACTGAGTATACGTCTAGATCTGTTGTCAGCAGAAGGTCTAAGCTGTAAATTGGCTGTGTGCGAATCAACATCTGGCACCCTCGTTGCCCCCTGAACCAGCTGGGTGAGATTTAGCGCTAGAAACCTTCTGCTTTGGATAGCCTTGTAAATCAATTATTAAATGCCTCTAAAGAATTGAGGTATCACAGGCCAGCAATATTTTTCTTTTCCTCCATTGGGTTTGAAGACTGATCTTGGGGTATTTTGGTGCTCTGGTGCCGAATATATATATATATATTTTCCCATCACCTTCTAGAAACCTAGAAAAGGGCCTATGGCTAAACTCTTGTTTGTATCATCTTGCTTAAGAAATCAAAAATAGCCTGCTATCATTCTAGTATTCAACATTCCTGGATATCTTAGTTCCATTTCTTTAAAGTTTTGGTGAAATGGTGAAATTTCTGGGCCTTTACATAGATAGTCATCTGACTTGGAAACAACATATCGATGCTATGACAAAGAAGCTTAGCCAATTTGCATATGCTCTGTACAAACTATCATAAACGGTTAACCGCATTACATTGCAAATAACTTACAATGCTTATGTGGCTTCTGGCATTAGGTACGGAATCATTTTCTGGGGCAACTCCACTGACAGAAACATTGCATTTAAAGCTCAAAAGAAATGCTTGCGATCGTTTACCAAATTGCAATAGATTGATACTTGTAAACCATTGTTTGAGGAACCACAGTTTGCTCACTCTACCGTCTATGTACATATATGAAATGGGAGTGTTTGTTCGCTGTAACCTGCATTTATTTGAAAACCTGCGCTCTCGCCTCTATCAGAATACCACTCATGTTACCTCTCATAAATCCGCATTTTTCGGCAAGTGTGCTAGGTATGGCCCCGAAAATATATAACAGTATACCAGCAGCTATTAGAAATAAAGAGTGTCTGGGATCATTTAAGAGGTCTTTGTTTAAATTCCTTGTAGATAGATGTTACTACTCCAGCACTGAGTTTACTACTGATAAACAGAGGTATGACGATTCCAACTTGCCAAGTAGACACTTATGATTTTATTTATTGATTATGTATGAATGTGTTTATTTATCTAAAATTGTAATGACCTGTTTACCTAATTGACATATTTTAAATTTATTTATTTTTAATGTAATCTATTGACATGCTACCTTAATTGTATTATTTAATTTATTATTTACTGTTGCTTGCTTATGTTAATTCTGTACGCCAGATATTGGAAAAACATAGTGCATATATTGTAACAATATACCAACTGTAACCATACCTATGTTTTACAAAATAAATGATTGATTGATTGATTATTTCACCATGCTCTTCACTGACAATGCTCAAGTTATCCAAAGAGAATTCTAAGTGAAATTAAGGAAGTGAAGTTTAATGCCCTTCTCAAAGATTATGAAAAATAATGATGGTATATTTAAAAAAATAATATTTTACCTTTCTAATAATATAAATAAATACCGGCCAAGTGCGAGTCGGACTCGCGCACGAAGGGGTCTGTACCATTATCGCAAAAAACGGCAAAACTATCACGTTTGTCGTATGCGAGCCCCACTTAAATATTTATGTTATGCTGTTTTTAGTATTTGTTGTTATAGCGGCAACAGAAACACATAATCTGTGAAAATTTCAACTGTCTAGCTATCACGGTTCATGAGATACAGCCTGGTGACAGACGGACAGACAGACAGACAGACGGATCTCGGAGTCTTAGTAATAGGGTCTCGTTTTTACCCTTTGGGTACGGAACCCTAATAAGGTAAAATATTGAGTATTTCAAATATACCGTCATTATTTTTCATAATCTTAGAGATCTTTGATGGGCATTTAACTTCACTTCCTTAATTTCACTTAGAATTCTCTTTGGATACCTTGTGCATTGTCTACTAAAACTAAAGTGATCTGAAATATATCTTTTTGCTCTCTAGGATATCAAATACAAGTGAAAGAAATTCTGAGGCTGTGTCGCCGCGATACTACTGGTTTCTAAGGATTCTTCTGAAATACCTTTCCGTAGCTAGCGCCAAGTCTAATACAAATAAAATGTCCTAGTTCACACCTAGACCTTTTCGCAGAAAACCTAGGTGCAGTGAGTGACGAACACGGTGAGCGCTTCAATGGAATTTCTTCAATGAAAAAGCGTAATCAACGGCTGCTGTTTTTTTTTATTATGCAGACAATACTGTTTACAAATGTCAGGATAAGTTAACCAAAGAAGCTTATTACTAACTCCTAAAAAATATATTTTTATTATACAATGTGTTTGGTTTTGTGGTATATAAAACTTTAAGGTTTAAATGGCCACAACCAGGCTTGATCAGCCGAAACCGCTGATCAAGCCTTGTTTATCTTTATTCTTAGTTTTGTATTAAGAAAATACCATTTTCATGCCGGTTTCAACAGTAACATAACCCGTCCCACGTGGTGGATTTCGGCCCACTCCCATGCATAGAATTAGAATCCTAAAAATTAGACCATTAAAATTGTTTTAGTTGTTATAACTTCCGACGAAGTCCCTTGAAATTACAAAATTATTACACAATATTTTAGTAGGATGACCACGTGGCTAAGAAGTTGTAGCAGCCACACGGGTCGATCTTAGAGGTTCAGCAGCGCTTGCCGAGGTCGGTTTGTGAATGGAAGACTTTTCAAAAAAACCTCATCACTTGTTTTGTGTTCGGCTGGTTTTCCATTGTCATATTGTTCTTACGCCAAGATGGCCCTGGTTTTACTTCCTGCAAATGTATCTCAACGCAGTACTATTATATTTTATCTAAAGATAAACATATTATATATTTCTTTGACAACAATAATATTGTCACATAGTCACTGTACTTAAGTATATTATAATTCTTACATTTCACACAGTCACAGAACTATGTTAAAATCAATCGCTGTAAAAGCACTTAAAAATATTTAAACTTGAAAATAGTATTAAATAAAAACAAACAACAAATTATTATCAATCAAAAAGCGTTGGTTGCGATTTTGCGTGTTGTGGCAGCGTCACAGCGCGTTGCTTTTAATTACGAAATAAGCAAAGAAATTGTCATTCAGCTTTAAGATGCAATAATAAAAATGCATTAGTTTTTTTTTTTTTTTTTTTTTTAAAAAACGTTGCCCCACACTAGGAATTTCTTCCTGTATCGTGGGTGCGTTTACAAACATATAAACTCACATACACAAACACCCAGAGCCGGAGCAACTATCTGTAGGTCATACAAATATTTGTTCCGTGCGGGAATCGAACCCGCGACACGCAGCGCAGCAGTCAATCGCTCACTCTATTACTTAAACCACTTAAAAATAGACCTATATACATTTGCTCGTGGCTAAAGAGGAACTCGTGGCTAAATAATAACAGCCGCACGGGTCGATCATCAACGCTTGACGAGTTCGGTCCGTGGATGGGTGACTAATTCAACATACCGAGTTTCCTCCGTGCCTCGGAAAGCACGTTAAGCTGTTGGTCCCGGCTGTCATTTGAAGATCTTTGACAGTCGTTACGGGTAGTCAGAAGCTTGAGATGTTACCCAGTTACTGGGTTGTGGAGGTCAGATAGGCAGTCACTTCATGTAAAACACTGGTACTTAGCTGAATCCGGTAAGACTGGAAGCCGACCTCAATATAGTTGGGAAAAAGACTAGGCAGATGATGATTATACATTTTGAGCCCATAAAACTCAGTCGAGATTTATCGATTATAACTTAAAGAATTTGTTTCAAGCCTTAATTCGTCTACGAAATTGTGACGGGAGATGTCAGCATAGAGTTCGTCGACGACTATAACCGCGCTAGAGAATACCGTTTGAATCAGCGCTGCACGATCGGTCGATCTCGAGACTGTCTCGCTGACGAGCTCGTCGATGAGCACAGCCAAGAAACTGTCTCTTAGAGAATAGCATGGCAGAACTGAGTAAAATAAATAAGTACTTAAAGAGGTGCTCTTGTAAGCATTTAGTTTCAATGCTCCTTCGTTATAAGGAAAATAAAAACTTAATAATTGGAAGCGCCTGTAAGACCGTTCGTAAGATAATTTATTACTTGACTAGGTTTGGTCTTGCGACTTTCAGTGCGCTGCGTGTGCAAACTATGCCTTCGTCATATCAAGTAATATTTTAATCGAGTAGTTTTTATTATTTATAATGTTCCATATATTTTGCCTAAATTTATAGGTTGCCAAAACCTTGGAACGCTTATTACTAAATCCATTCTGACACACAACACACAGAAAAGTTTTAATCGCTTTTGCTTGCACTATGCTTTTTCAAAAATCTTCGATGATGTCGATAGAAGTGCAATTAATGTGAAGGTAATTATTCGGTTCTAACTTAAATTTTGTTCAAGTGATTTGTTTAGGTTTCCAAAGGATTTTTTGGGTCTTTGGGTCCCTTCAGAAAAAGATTGCGTGATTTGGAGATAAAATGGTAATGTTGTCGTTTTTTGTCAATATGGGCAAAGTTCATCAAATCATGGCTATATATTTGCTTTAGTTGATCTTTTTTGACTTTTCTATCTTTTTATTTTTTTTTGCGTCTAGTATTTTTAAAGTGTACTATTGTGGTCTGAGAAACCAAAATGGTTCAAGTTGTTTATTATTATTTTAAGGGCAAACTTTATAAATACTAGATCAAGGCAGGTTGAAATAGTTTCGTGTAAGGGTGATTAAATGAAGTTATAATGGCATTGAATTTAGTAGTGGATCACAATTAATTTTTTATACCTTATGTCATGTACCTACAATCTATGCAATTAAAATAAACTTTACTTTTAATTTACTTTACTTTATTTGTTGACAAACAGTATTCAAAGACATTAACATTAAAATTACCTCAAACATTTTTTTTTTTAATATTGATTCTAATAAAAAAATAACTGGTAATTAAATACATCAGAATATCGGTTATTCTAATTCCAGATTAATCCTGTTATCGCTTTGATACCAGCGAGTTGATGAACAGCCCACCGGTCTTTTTCCTTCAACATTCTCTTTTCTCTGGTTGTCTTCGGAGGATTTGACTCGTTGTTATCAGATCCTGAAGATAAAGATGGTACACATTAGAAATTTAATTCAATTAACCTACACTATAATAGTAAAAAGTATTTTTCTGACATGATAAGATAATTTTATTTGCTAAAATATGAGTAAAATAAACAAGAAATTGTCAATATTATAGAGATTTTAAAATAAAACATACACATAAAAATTGCCTTTGACAATGCATTTGAAATCAAAATAATCGTTCTAACAAGAAGGACATATGTCATTTCTAATCAAATTGTTAAAAAAATATCGTGCAAATGCTAATTAATAAAAGACTACAAGGTATAATGATTATCATTTTAAATATAAAGTCAGTGTGAAGATTAGTTAATTAGTTTTGAGCTATAATAGCCGTCTAGGAGCAGTGAAAACGTTTTGAATAAGCAGACTCACCGTTGTATTATTTTATTATTTAACTGTTGGTTCTTGTGTCGGTTATTGTGTAGGGTCTTGTGTAGCGTCTGTAGGGCCTTGTGATATTTTATCCCCTTTATGCTGACTACAGGCAAGTGAAGGCTCTGAGTTTACACACTCTGTTAGAACTGCGTTCCCAGCTGCTTCATCGATTAGCGGAACTGTTTCTGACGTCTGATCCCCGTATATCCATTCTTCATTAAGTTCTGGTTTAACTGTAGGCCTCTGAGCGGAAGACTCTGAGTTAACACTCTCTATTAGGGTAGCAATTGCAGCTGCTTCAGCGATCAGCGGAACTATATCTAGCACCTGATTCCCGTATACCCATTTTTCATTAGGTTCTGGTTTAACTGTAGGCCTCTGAGCAGAAGACCCTGAGTTCCCACTCTCTATTAGGGTAGCACTTGCTGCTGCTTCGACGTTTACCGGAAATGTTTCTGACGTCTGATCCCCGTATATCCATTCTTCATTAGATTCTGGTTTAACTGTATATCTCTGAGCGGAAGACTCACTCTCTATTAGGGTAGCAATTGCAGCTGCTTCAACGATCAGCGGAACTATTTCTAGCACCTGATTCCCGTATACCCATTTTTCATTAGGTTCTGGTTTAACTGTAGGCCTCTGAGCAGAAGACCCTGAGTTCCCACTCTCTATTAGGGTAGCACTCGCTGCTGCTTCGACGTTTACCGGAAATGTTTCTGACGTCTGATCCCCGTATATCCATTCTTCATTAGGTTCTGGTTTAACTGTATGTCTCTGAGCGGAAGACTCACTCTCTATTAGGGTAGCAATTGCAGCTGCTTCAACGATCAGCGGAACTATTTCTAGCACCTGATTACCGTATACCCATTTTTCATTAGGTTCTGGTTTAACTGTGGGCCTCTGAGCAGAAGACCCTGAGTTCCCACTCTCTATTAGGGTAGCACTAGCTGCTGCTTCGACGATTTGCGGCACTGTTTCTGACGCCTGATCCCCGTATATCAATTCTTCACTAGTTTCTGGTTTAACTGCAGGCCTCTGAGCAGAAGACCCTGAGTTCCCACTCTCTATTAGGGTAGCACTCGCTGCTGCTTCGACGATTTGCGCCACTGTTTCTGTCGCCTGATCCCCGTATATCCATTCTTCATTAGGTTCTGGTTTAACTGCAGGCCTCTGAGCTGAAGACTCCGAGTTCACACTCTCTATTAGAGCTGCATTCCCAGCTGCTGCCACGGTTTGCAGAACTGTTTGTAACGTCTGATCCCCATATACCCTGTACTCGTAGTCTTTAAGGTTATATGGTTTAATAGGCGACTGCATTGTCATTGTTTGTGAAATCTTATTAAGATCTTCTTCACTAATTATAGTTCTCCAATCAATCCGTTGTCCGGCCAAGGGATCTGGATTCTGATTATGTGCACGATCCATGTTTTTATTGTCGGAACGCGAAGCGGTACGAATTACCCAAAAGATGATTTAGAACTGACTTGTAATTTGGAAGATATTGCTTTAATACCTACTCGCTGGTCATTAGACAAATGTGTTCTATGTTGAAACGCGTTTCTTAAAAGGTCTCATTAGTTATCAGAGTTACTATTGTCATAACAATTACTGTCGCTTTCTCCAAATTCAATGTTATGTATCATTAGTTACTTATTTTTATTGTTTGTCCGCTTTAGCGTTTTTATTGTAGGTATATATGGTTCAGTTACTGTGGTCGCTAAAAGTCCTTACCAATCACAATAACTAAAGCAAATCGTGATCTGCTGAGGCCCTTGCCTGATAACTCAACGCTTGGGCACTAAGTATGCTATGAGTCACAAACATTAACCCGGTAGATATGATGTTCTTAGCCTAGGTGTAAGCAACAGATGGCTTTTGACATGCTTCAATACTGAATTCACAGTCTGCTTCTATAACAATAGTTGCATACAATGTTTTCAATCTGATTAGGAATCCAAAAATTATAATGCAATAAAAATAAGTCAAAAAACAAGTTAGAATAATAGTTTATCAGAAAATGCTTTTTATCCACTCTCAATAGGAACTTATCATTAATATTTGTATGTCTAATTTTATTTCGTTTTTTATGGCAGTGTTTTCTAGTATTTTGTCTTGAGACTTCAACCGTAGCTCGGTATTTCCATTGGTGACCGCTGTAGATTCGGCTACAGTTCGAGTAGCTAGAATAAGTAGCCAACTAAGTATCAAATGCAATGATATTATTTGTATTACCTCTAGACATCATATAAACATCTTGGAATATGCAATAAACAAAAGAATTTGGTTACAAAATATTAATTAATTAATTTGACTATTCAAATAGATTTATAATGTTTTTTTAATGGGTGTAGATAAAATTATTCATCGTTTACTAATCACGGCTATAAGAATCTTAATTACCGTCCTAAACATACAAAGTAATAATTTTGTATATTTCTAAACCAGTAAAATAACAAAAAAATACGTTTAATAATGACTTTCATAACACATATCCTTAAAACCAGGAAAGTCAAAACAATGTATGACGGTCATACTTGTCCGGTCGCGTTCATTCACAAACAGCTTCATAAATACCTACTCAATCTACCTAGTCCTTTGTCAACCCAGTTGGAGTCGACTTCTGGTCTAACCTGATTCAGCTGAGTACCAGTATTCCACATGAACCATCTACCTATCTTACCTCCACAAGTCAATAATTGGGTAACAAGATACCCCCAGATGTCAGATTTTATAGGTTCTGACTACCGTAAGGATTGTCAAAGATCTTCAAATGACAGCCGGGACCAATGGCTTAACTTGCTTTCTGATACATGGAGGAATCATGGTATCTAATAGATAGTCACCCATCCACAAACCGAAGTCGGTAAGCGCTGCTGAACCTCTAAGATCGACCCGTGTGGCTGCTACAACTTCTTAGCCACGTGGTCATCCTACTAAAATGTTGTGTAATAATTTTGTAATTTCAAGGGACTTCGTCGGAAGTTATAACAACTAAAACAACAACAATTTTAATGGTCCAATTTTTAAGATTCAAATTCTATGCATGGGAGTGGGCCGAAATCCACCACGTGGGACGGGTTATGTTACTGTTGAAACCGGTATGAAAATGGTATGTTCTTAATACAAAACTAAGAATAAAGATAAACCAGGCTTGATCAGCGGTTTCGGCTGATCAAGCCTGGTTGTGGCCATTTAAACCTTAAAGTTTTATATACCACAAAACCAAGCACATTGTATAATAAAAATATATTTTTTAGGAGTTAGTAATAAGCTTCTTTGGTTAACTTATCCTGACATTTGTAAACAGTATTGAGTCTAGATGACCACCTGCAGTGCCTCATAGCAGAGATGCTTCAATTGCCTCTTCATGCAAGTTTAGTTTAATTGTTGGTTCTGTGTAAGAAGCTCTAGATAATTAAAAAGTGTTCTCACTTTTCATTCCCAGGTTTGACTAAGTTGTTGGGGTTTTTAACAGTAGCCAAAAAATCAATTAACCTGCAATACTATAATGTGTCTGCCTATAATATCTGTACCTTCAGAAAGAGAGAGTGATGCTGTTATACGAAATATCCTGCATATCTTTATACCTCTTATAGTAATTTTTTGCATTTTTATATTCACAGCTCCGTAGGCGTCGTTTGCTAACGGTACGAGGTCATCTAATCCAATGCTCATTTCACAACCACCATCACAAAGGCAGTCACAAATGGCTTAGCTTAACTAAATGTTTTGTCGCTATTGAAGAGAGACGCTTGGAAAATCAGCAACTCCTTATTGGCAACCAGTAGACGATGTTGGATAGGTATAAGGAAATAAGCGAGTCATGGTCAAGAGACCTGGGAGGTGACCATAAGCTCTTAGAGCGGTATCAATTTGATATCGATTAAGTGACAGATGTATACAAGTCATATACATCTGTTCCCTTATTCGATTTCAAATTGATACCGCTCTAAGAGCTTATGGTCACCCCCCTGAGCACTGAACTCCCTGAACACTCCATCAGAAGTGGAAGTTGAATGCCTGGAACTTGATTTTAATATAAATATAGATCAAGCGGTAGGCAAGCGTGCTTCACTGTCGACCACATCATCGCTTACCATCAGGTGACATAGTGGTCAAGCGCACTATCTCACCTGCCAGCCTATAGCCGGAAAACCAAAATGTATGAAGAACTGTCAACGTGCTCGACATTGAGTAGTTCTAACTCACAGCCGTCACAGCTTAGAGCGCTAGTGTTGCAATTCGCAGCTTAGCGAATACCAAACTGTAAATTCGTCGCTGGCACAGCACTGCGCTCAAGGCTGTCCTTAGAGAATAGCACTGCTGCTCGGTAGCCGCAAAGCAGTTGAGTGATTTCATGGATTCGCTATTTTAAAGTATCTAATTGTAATGTTCTCATTAAATGCCTGTTTTAATTTAATATGTATTTTTTTTACATTTTTTCTATAGTACGGCAAAACAGGGTTTAGGGTGTGAAAAGGGTTATGATTTCAGTATTGTATCATTTATATTGTATTTACTTATATTCCACCGTAGCGCCTAAACTACTGAACCGATTTTGATGAATGAGATGTCAATCAATCAGTAGGCTACATTTTGTACCAAAAATAATAATAGGACTGATATTACTACAAATAAAGTGGTCTGAAATATAATTTATGCTATCTGGGATATCAAATATAAGAGGAAGAAATTCTTAGGCTACGTCGCCGCAATAATACTGGTTTCTTTGGATTCTTCTAAAATGCATTTCCGTTGCTAGCGCCACGTCGCGTCGCCTACCTAAAAACACGTAGAAACCAGTAGGGTCGCAGTGACACGGCGCCTGCTGCTACCACCTGCAGTCAGCTATGGAATCAAATCATATCTTCAAAGACATATTTACTACAAGAGTATGTAATCAAAACAAATGCCCACAGGTGAAACATGGCGTGCGATAATCTATAGGTACTTATGTTTGCTCTACACAAGTTATTTTGGTACAGGTATTTTTCGAGAATCTTCGTCATAAGGCCGAGCGCTCTCGGTAAACATAAAAATTGCTCGCTTTGTATCTAGACGACATTTCTGTATTCCTGAGAACTTGGTTGTTTCGAAAACACATTTAAAAAAAACTCTATATAACTTACTTCAGAGGTAGGTATCTACTGTACTAAATTAATAACAAATCACCTTTATTTATAAAATATCACACTTGTTAGCGACTGATTAGCAGATGTTTAATTCAAAATTTTATATAGGGAATTTTAATTAAGAATCTGTTCCTAACACGCTCTGAGACATAAGTAAGACCCATTGAACCCAGAACTTGGTTGTTTTTAATTTTTATTAACTGTACAACAAAAAAAAAAGCACCGTGTCATCGTATATCTGAACTAATGACCGCACCATTGTACGTATTCACTAAAGCCGATTTTTTTTGTTTAGCGATACGAACATCAATAACCATGGTGTCTTAAAACCATTATTACGAGTATTAAGATGCAATCAGCCATTCAGACTTTAAAAAATTAGCGATTCAACACCCATCAATCTTAGACTTCCATAAAATATAAATACAATAATACCTATCTACACCTGATCATGTTCTATTAGCACGTTAAGAAATCGCTAGTCTAGTCATACACATGTATTGAAGAACGTTAACTAAGCAGTCTTCAGGGAAAACACTAGTTCAGGTAGAGAACTAATGAGCGTTCAAAGCGTAATTCTACCTTACTTTAGTTGAATGCGGACGATCGCCGATTGGCAATGAGGCGGTCGGTTCTCGCGGGGTTCACCGGTGTACGCTGTACTTCAGCCTTCACCACTGTGTGCATGCGGTGGACGATAATCTAGGAGATACTTGGGACATGCTTAGTGAAACTGTGTGATTCAAAATAAAGTCCCAAACTGGAAAGAATCCCGCGCGGACCGCAAGAAGTCACGCTACTTTTGGCACCTGTTTGAACACTTCCATACAAGTTAGTTGACATAGCGCGACGACAGGTTTTCATGGAAACTGTTCTACAGATTACAACCAATTATATGAAAAACCGTTGCATTGTTGCCACATTGTCGTGTCGTGCTTTTCAGTGGGAGTGAGAGATTTCGTACCGTATCCCGCGTGAAACTTGCTACAGTTTTACCATAGCTTAACTTTTAGCAAGCATGCTGTTAAAGAAGTGTTCTAAATATCATTTTCTACGATGATCTACAACTGTGTAAAAGAAGTGTATTTGTTTTGATCATAGTACCTGTACACACCTTTACGATTTGTGCTTATCAACGCAATGGGGAAATTAAAATACGATTACGCCATAAAAAATGGAAGCCTCTCCTTTTTGGTAGCTACATAAACATCTTTAAGTTCTGTCTTCGGAATATGTGAAATTATAGTCACTCTACGTATTGGTTACACGAGCGATGCACCCGAAGCTGTATGGATAAAACATTCAAATATATGGAGAGCGAACCTTGTTACACTGAGTATGAAAAAATGGAGAGATAATGAGTTGAGTCACAAAACCATACGAATATTTTGATTGCAGCTGGCAGCGTAGATTACAGTCAATCGAATATACGATATATGCGAAAATCAACTCTGAAAAGGGTAAAGAAAATCAGCTATTCAGTACATATTTGTTAGCATAATTCGGCAAAATTTAGTGAACATATGGCAAAACTGGATGTTGATAAAAAGAAAAGTTGTCCAGTATTAAACAACTTGGAAGAATATTTTTACTTAAACGACGTAATGACGCAGCATGGTTATTGTCTCTCCATTGTTACATGCTCCGTATTCCTACAGGATCAGTATCACATGCATAGAGTTCGAACACCATCCGTGCAAATAGTTCCAACTTCGCGAAGTACCTACATTTCTGTTAGATGTTAGCTTGATTAGTAATGTGGTTGGGTTTCAATTGATTTTCTTAGAAAAGTTCTATGAAATGCTTGTGTTATTTAAAAAGCATGTCAATAGATGAGCTTGGCAAAGAAGAAAGTCACTCACGTATTGGCACTGCGCACTCTATACTCAGTAATAAGTATTTTTCAAACATACTACATCATTTGTTTGTATTACTTATAAGGTAGCGTTTTTATTAAGTCTGGCCTGATAATTTGCCAATCTTTAGCATTAAAAACATTTTATAACAAAAAAATCAAACCGACTTTCAAAACAAAACACTACAAAGCGAAAAATAATTTTCTTTTCCGAAGTCGTTGTCGAAAACCGTAAAAAAACAGGTATCAGGTATCAAAGACACCACTTCGGGCAAGAAAGTTGTTTCATTTATATCCAAAGCAAATCATAATGATTCCAATAAGCCCAAACACGAATAGGATACATTGTTTTATTTCGGCATTCCAGTACTTCCGACTTCATCATCAGTTCGAAGGTACCATTTTCATCAGTACCATTTATTTAAAAGTATTTGTTTCATCGTAGTCGGTTAACTATTCGATATAGGTAAATTATACCTGTGACATACTTAGCTTATGGAGTCCCAGTGGCTATTTGTGGTCTTTTTCATCAGTTCCACTTCACCAAATGATCCTTATGCCTAAAATATTTGATGAGGGCCTTAAATTTCACCAGGATCCCATCAGAGCCTGACCTGATGATCATGGGACCACCTGGGAACTATACGCTTTCAAACAAAAGAAGAGTTTTCCAAATTGGTCCGGGGACTTTGATTAATCGGGGAACATACAAAAAAAATATATAAAGATTCCAACGAATTGAGATCCCCCTCCTTTTTTTGAAATCAGTTAAAAATAAGCTTTGATAAGATCTTAACTCAAAATTCTCAATTAAGAAACGGGTCATTAGAAGTTAAACACTGCAGCAACATTAAGTACATATTTCGTAGTGCGGGACGAAATAAATTGTAGATTTTGGGTCTTATGCCGACCGTTTATAGGAAGTTTTCATATTACAATCTAAATAAAAGTGAGTCCAAAACCGTTTTGTTTGGAGTTATTCCATGCACATGGGCGTAGCCACGTATATCAAATAAAATTCTATCTATTCGAACGTGAATTCTGCCTCTGGTTTTTATAGGCATTTTTAGGTAGATTTCGTGCACAAAAAGTGAACTTCATTGTAGCACTACGCCAGACTAGTTTAGATAAGTTTATAAAGCTATTTTTATGACTGTTTGACTCGTTTGTCATGTGGTGGCCAGCATGACTGCTGAGCCTGGGTCCTGTTCAATCTCGATATAGGACAGTATTATTCGATTTGATATCATTACTAAATTCACAGTAGTAAAACGGATATATATCTTATATAGCTATTTTTTTAACCGTCTCACTCAGCTGGGGACAGGCCTAAATTCTTCCAGGTTTTCTTTTTCCGAACCATCGCAAACCTTTCCTTGTATTTTTAACCGTTTATTCGATTTGATATCATTAAAATAAATTCATAAATTAATAAATTCCTACTAAATTCATAAGCAAAACGGATAGATTCAATTCAATTTATTGCAAATTTCTTTTAGATATTTATTTAGATATTTTTTAACCGTCTCACTCTGCTGGGGACAGGCTTAAATTCTTCCAGGTTTCCTTTTTCAGAACGACCTGAAACCATTTCTTGCGGCCTTAAGTCCAGGCCGTCTCACCACCTCTTCCTGGGTGCCTCGGTGGCTACGCGCATACTTAGGCACCCACCGTGTAGAGACTATTTATTGTCTTTGTTTGCGACAGTCTATGGAACATGCTTACTAAGTACTACGTATATGAGGCCAAACAAGACAAACTTTAATTAGATTTATTAAAATAAATCTCGATTTATTTTAAGTACCTGAGAGACCAAGCTCTGCTCGGGTGAAAATAGAGAAAACGACGTTTTCTCAAAATTAAACCTAGCTAGATCGATTTATCGCCCCCGAAAACCCCTGCATAATTTGATGAAAATCGTTGGAGCCGTTTACGAGATTCCATATTACATAGATTACATATACATATACACAAAAATTGCTCAGGTATTAGATTTACACGTTTCCATCATAAAACAAGTCACTGGTGTATATATGTAGGTGTACTAGTAAGCTCATAACCCAGTACCGTAGATATACTTCAACAATTTTTCTAGGTAGATCTACACGTTCGCTACCATTTTCTCTCAGACGAGTGTTGAAAGTATTAAAGTATGATAGATATGAGTACGTGCCGACGACGTCTCGCTTCTGACGGATATTGAACACTGCGTCAAATTACCTCGCCTTAAATAAATTTTTGACCTATTTCATAATACCATTTATTTTGGTTGAGCTTCATGCATGTTAAAAGAAAAGTTTTAGTCGAGTATTTATGCTTTTTGTTTAATTAATAATCTTTCCATCGAAATTCTTTACCAAACTAAGTTACTAAATCAGTAGATAACGGCATTTTATACGCAATGATTTCATTAAGTTTAATATACCACAAAGTTGTACGCATCGTAGCTTCGTAGAACACCTACGCGCTGCTACATCTACGAGCTACGCCGTAGCGCCCGTAGCCCGTGAGGTTATAAATTAACCCATCCTCTATTCGGCAGATAAAGCACCCCGTATAAGATATATTTAAGCGCTGAGGGAAAAACGTTTCTCGTTTTATACGGGAATAATTCTTTTTGTGAAAATGCCCATTCATTTTCAATTTACGCCTTGTGTTCTCAATTGTCGCGTGGTTATTCGTTTTTTAATAGGTAGGTTAGATTTTTTTGTAAACAAAATTGATTTTTACTCTGGATGACAACGTTGTAAGAGAGTGACTTAGGTGTTTAAAACAGGGAAGGGAGGTACATAACTCCGTAAAATAAAATGTGTCTCTACGCGTATGTTGGATACAATAGACATTTTGGTACAACAGTAAAATTTACGAGCAACTCTAAAACAATCATTAATACGCGTTTTATTGCGGGATACGGAACGCGGCTGTATTCTGTACAACGGGGAATGACGTCACGGATTATAATGACGTTAGAAATAAACATCGATCGAGTACACGCCCGCCGTGCAACCTGTAAATAACAAGTTCATTTTTGACATTAATTGCGATGTTTGTTTTAGTTTTAGATTCAATCTTCTTCTTCTAGGTGTCAAAGGTAATTTATATTTTAAGTGGTGTAATACTTCGCCACTTCCAAGGCATGACGGAGGCTTTGGTTGTAGGTTTAAGGGAAAGTACGCAGAACATACTCGTAGTCTACGATGCTGATCTAAATTGGCACCCTTCAGCTGAAGTCAAAATTGGCGTTAAATCTACCCAATTGGGTTCGCAGTCGTTTCAGAGACTTCCAAGTAGACTACGAAAGATTTGACCCTACGGGAAGGAAGATGCTCAATAGGTTGTATGTAGTTAGTGAGAGGGGGTAATTCATAGAAGGGCTTTTTACATATCAAGAATTGAATGAAAATATTTCATGGTTTCTTTATTTAATTTGCACGAACTCTATGTGCCTTGTGTTCGGAGGTTCATTTTAGCACATTATTTAACCAGGGTGAAGCAAATGAGGGTGCTCTCTATGGTTATTTTTTAAGGGTCCCCCGCATAAACGGTTTTTTTATCTTTTTTATACATTTTAAGAACTACCAGTGCTCCACGGTAGCAGCACTTGGAAAAGTATTTTAATTTCTCTCTAGTTTTTTGCAAAGTTTTAACAATCGCATGTAGTAAAAAAAAAACGCACTCTTTGTTTTCTCTTTATGACTCTTGATGAGGAAGACTCTATATCAAATCAAATGCATTTCGACTCTCGACAAGAGAGAGCATTAAATTTTAGGGATCATATTATATAAGACATGATAAGGTAATTGGAAAATAAGTTGTTCTATACTATTGTTCGTGTTTCGCGTCCATTCTGTGTTTTTCAAACATAGCTTATGACAATCTTATTGTTAAGACAAATCAATCGACGACTCATTTGTTGAAATCTGAATTAGTTTTTGAGCTACGATCGGACACACAGACTGACAAACTCATTACCCATCCATTCTTGTAGTAGGGTAAAATATACGTAACATGTTTACGGAATAACACATAATAAAAACTGTACATTAATATCTAAAACGGAGTGGTGTTTAATTTCAGGCTGTCATGTTCGCGGTCGAATAACAGAGAAGCGAATGGGCCGCGTATTATAAATGTTTATTTTTAATTACATTCTCTTCAAGCACGGACGTGTACAACGGACAGATGTGGTTTTGGAACGTTTTTAGTATTTATTATTATATTATTATGCTCTGGTGTATTTTAGGGATTCTGAAAATTTTACTGGAATCTTGCCAACGGGTGTCGTGTAACCCAGTTTTTTTTTGTTATACGTTGGCTCGCGCTTGACCACCTCTCAAAACCACCTGATCGTAAGCGATGATGTGGTTGACAGTGTAGCACGCTTGCCTAGAAGTAACCTATTCACTCTTGACTTAAAGACCCAGAGGTTGTAGCTATCGGGAACACAGACTCCGGCAGGGAATTCCACTCCTTAGCTGTACGCATAGGTAATGAAAGTATTGCCAAAACGTTTAGTGCGTATGGGTTAAAGACCCCGAGGTTGTAGCTATCGGGAATACAGACTCCGGCAGAGAATTCCACTCCTTAGCTGTACAGTCAAGGGTCAAAAGTGCAGTCCCACTCTCCCAAAACTCAAATGGCTACTTTTTGTAAAAGGAGTTAAATTATCCACAACTGATTTAATATTTTTTATAGAAATTAAAGTATAGATTATTCCTACAAACCGCGAAAAGTTGAAATTCTGCTGCCTACAAAAAAATTGCCTTTTCTGTTTTGGTAGAGTGTGACTGCAATTTTGACCCTTATAGTACACATAGGTAATGAAAGTATTGCCAAAACGTTTAGTACGTATGGGTTAAAGACCCCGAGGTTGTAGCTATCGGAAACACAGACTCTGGCAGGGAATTTCACTCTTTAGCTGTACGCATAGGTAATGAAAGTATTGCCAAAACGTTTAGTGCGTATGGGTTAAAGACCCCGAGGTTGTTGCTATCGGGAATACAGACTCCGGCAGGGAATTCCCCTCATTAGCTGTACACATAGGTAATGAAAGTATTGCGAAAACGTTTAGTGCGTATGGGTTGAAGACCCCGAGGTTGTAGACCCCAACATGATTGGGCAACGATGTTTACGTTCGCCGCGTGCGCGTCGTCTCTGTGATATCATTGAAACTGCTAAGATATTCTAACTAGAAATTAAAAAAACTGACGGCGCTCATGCAAGCGACCGCTAGGTAATATCCATCGCATCCTATCTATTGATATTTTAAACTTCCAAATGTGCTTAACAAACATTATAGTTTTTTACAGATTTCTAAAAACTCATCACAGAATTTTAAAATTTTATAAAATAGTTAGGCCGAATCAATATTCGAACCTTGACCCTATAACTATAATTACAAGCTGCTATACTGCTGCGCCATTTTGACACTTATCATAGTTGTGAAAATCAACGATATGTTTATAAATCATCCATCACATTATTCATGTCGGCCGTGACGTTCATAAAATATTATAAAATTTTGCTTATGAAGCAGATTAAGAGTAAGCTTATAATTATGTTAAGTAAAACATGACATAGCATCATAGCATAATTACTCGTCTGCTTGTTTTGTTCGAATAACGACTTATAATTACAATAAAATGATGGCTCGATTGAGTAACTTTTTAAAAGTGAAAATAATCCTGCTTTTGGAACTAAATCAAAGTTTAAATGTCAACGTAAGTGTAATCTAAACAATTTATATTTTAATTTTTTGCCATTAGAAATCTAAATTTTTAGTTTACTTCTTTATAGAGAAACAGTTCGTTTGTAGGTGCGACGGTATCAAGAAACTGGTGAAGTGAAGTGTAACGTGATATTGTGAATAGCCAAACCACGGATTCTTTTACAAGATTAGAAGTTATAGAAAATAAAGGTTACCCTCTCCGTTATAAGTTTAGGTTTGAACCCACAAGCTACAGTTAAGTTTTTTATAGTTAATTGTTTTTGTAAACAGTTTTCAAAAATTTCAAGAGATGTAAATTGTTGTTCTGTTTGTTTCAAACGGGAGTAACATGTTGATTCTTTCAGGTTTTTCAGTAAATAAATAGTTACTATATCAGTAAATAAATAGTTAATAGTTGTTCATCTAAATTGGGTTACTGTATCAATTAATACCATAAGAATAATAAATAATACTGTTCTGTTTTTTTTGTTCCCGATACCGGTGGGCTAAATTTTTTTTATATTTTTAAATGTTTTTCTTTTTGGTTTTTTGTTTTATAAATATATTTAAAAATGTAACAAATAAAAAAGAAATTAAATAAAGGATATCATAAATAATATTACATATATAAGTGAATCTCCTTTATTTTGAAAGACCGCCTTTTAAGCACCTGTTTTTATTATACCTACTTCCCCTCAACCCGAAACACCCCACTATAGCCATACAGTGCTGTCTAAATTTGCTGACGTTGGTTAGCGCATGACAATTTTGTATCAATAACGTAAACAATTATTGTTAAATGGGTACTCGTATCTTGCACGCTTACTTCTGGAATCGATGTCAATAACTACAGAAAACTATTGTGGTCACAGAGTTGGCGCGTACGCGGTGCACGTAAAAGTCGTAGTATATCCTCCTGCTCATAGATGTCGCTTTTTATACACTGCTAGGGGGTGAGGTTTCTCTGTAGCTGTATGTACAAATATGTATGATCAAATTTAAATGTAATAATTTTAAAACAATTTATCAGTGAGTGTTTCATGAAGTCCTTATCTTATAAAGTTATTAAATAAGAAGAACTGAAATTGTAGATTACTTAGATTGCTAAGCAGATTAATTGGTCTATATTTGGGATCAAAAAAAAAATCTCTCAAATCAGAAAAATCTTTAGGGAGCACAAGGCTTGTTGTAATTGGAAAAATCTATTCCATTTTTCTTCGGCAAAAGAATCAGCATTCCAGAAACCCAGAGTGACTAGCTTTTGACTGGCTTTTGGGCACATTGCCCATTGACAGGATTGCAAACGATTTTTTATTGCCCTGTGAGAAGTTTCTTTCTTTGCTTGTACAAACTATTTGAGGCTAATATTAACGACTTATTTATTTTTCTGTACAAAATATGGAGTTTAAATAATACTACCGCGTAGCAAGTACGTCGTGCACCACGTCAATCTCAACAGGATCAGGCCAGTCAAATTTTATAGCCATTCACTTTTAATGGAGGCTCACTGTTTTATAGTTCAATTATAAGATCGAGACGTTTTTGTTTACCTCCTTAATTGAACGCTCTTTAAATAAAACAATTGGATTTTTTTATGCTTAAAGCGGTTTCTAGTTAAGATTTGGCGTGTTTGTCTTAAAATGCAACTACACCGATTATGTAAGCACCCAAACAGCAATCATCATCATTGCAGCCGAAGACTTCCATCCTTGACCGCTGGACATAGGCACCTATCAAGTTTCGTCACATCAACTCTAAATCGAGTGGATCCCGTCCGTTACTTTGTGCTATTTTCTAAGTGCCTCCAAACGAGCCAGCGTAAGCACTTCCAAACTAAACACCTCTCAAGTCCTAAAATTTAAACGTAAAGGCACTTTGTCCCACTTCCCCCTTCCCCTTAAGGGTGGATAATTTTCATAGTAATTAACCGTTCTACCGGCGTGTCACCTGCCCAGAGAGGGGTCCTGTCATACACTTTTTATTCAATTTATCAAGAGCACTATTTTTTGTGCCAGCTTCATTTTTCACATGAAAAAGTGGACCTTTGTCACCTTTGGGGTGTTCTATTTTCTTGGTGTTGGTTATAATTATTCTGAAAACAGTTTTGCATTTCTGTTTTATTTTATTTTCCTATTTTGAGTAAAAGTTGGTTAGTTTATTTCTTGTAAAAGTTGGTCGACTATATTAGTGTATTGTAGTCTGTATCTAGGAAAGTATGTTCAGTCTTTTATTCGTCTGTCATTTATAGATCAGACAGGCAGTCGCTCCATGTAGGATAGTGGTGCTGTAGCCGACACAAAATAGTACATAGTTGGTAAAAGGGTATTCAGTTTTTTAGTGGTAACAAAAAAGTTTCAGTCTTTCAGAAGTCCACTACATTACAACGTGTTCTATTGATCATTAAATTAAAAAATATAGGTACTAGCTACTGTTAATTGAATTGATATAGTCACCAAAGTTATCCTTCTTTTGAAACCAACTTCTTTTAAAATTCTCTTCATTAACGTCTTTAAGATCCTTCCGCAAAGCGTCCAGGTTCTCCTGCAAGCGGCAAGCGGAAAAAAAAATTGCATTAGGATGTGACCACCATTGCAGTTTGCCTTTCTATCTATACTAATATTATAAAGCTGAAGAGTTTGTTTGTTTGACCGCGCTAATCTCAGGAACTACTGATTGGATTTGATTATTTTTTTTTGTGTTCGATAGTCCATTTATCGAGGAAGATTATAGGCGATATAACATCACGCTACGAGTAATAGGAGCCGTGCATACATGTAAAATGTAGCAAAAACGGGAAAAATTATTCCTTTTTGACCTTCCGTTGCTTGCGCTGCGTAAGCGGTTCAAAATTACGCAACATTCATGTATGTAGGGTAGCTATGTAGCCAGTTGACGGGAGCGAAGCCGCGTGGGACAGCTTGTATTATATATATATTAATTTTTTTGTCGCAGATATGACAATAACATATCACACGAATTAAAAGATTTTACTTTAAAAACATATTGAGCGCATAAAAATTGGTACTTACGGTCAAGGGTCAAAAGTGCAGTCATTCTCTCCCAAATTCAAATGGATAGTTTTTGTAGAATAAGTTAATTTATCCACAACTGATTTAATATGTTGTATAGAAATTAAAGTATAGATTATACCTACTAATTGTGAAAAGTTGAAATTATTCTGCCAAACAAAAATTGCCGCTGCTGTTTTGGCAGAGTGTGACTGCACTTTTAACCAACTAGCTAGCTGCTTTTAGCTGTAAGATCGCAAACTCAAATTCTAAGGAGCAATCTTGTGTTACAGAATAAAATGTATTTTATATAGAAAGTATGCATTCGCGTCAAACACGATTTTAATTATTATCAATTTCATCAAATCACGACTTAAATTGAACATCTTTCATTTCCATACAATGAGATTGATTGCCGCTGAGATAATATAGCGACTTGAATTTGAACATTTTTTGAGTAATAGTATTAGCACAGATAATATAATACTAGCATACAGATGTCTCATCCTTTTAAAGAAACCGTGCCGACGTACTAGTTACGTCGGCACGGTATCTTTGATTGGGATGAGACATCTGTATGCTAGCTCATATTATATTATCTGTGGTATTGACCTGTAGAAATCCAAACACCTTCACTGCTTGCCACATCCTTCCACATTGACTTTTAAACTGTAACGTTTTAAGTTAAAAATCTCTTTCAATGGTTAAACGGGAATAAAATTAAATTCTTTTAGCACAGACCTACTTAATTCTTGACTGTAATTACTCCGCCTACTACTCACGGCTTGAGCATAACTTTTGCAATTCTACAAATACCGCTCGAGGCGCGCAAGATCATATAATTACGTCACAAGTGATGATTGATCACGTACATACACATACGATACGTCATTTGTCTTCGTTTCGTGCCTAACGACTTCTGGAATGAAAGTCGGCCAGAAGTATAAACAATTATTTGTAAACTGATTAATAACTTTATCTGGAAACATTCACAAACATCAAGCGAGTTTTAACATCGTTAGGTATTTTTTAAACAAGGATATTTTTACATTCGAATTAACCCCCGACAAAAAAAGAGGGCTGTTAAATGTTTGACGTTTGACTATCTGAGGCATCATAACTCGTATACACATCATCACACACATCATCAGTCTATTAATGTTCCCACTGCTGGGACACTGGCCTCCTCTCTGTGAGAGGCATGGGCATGGGCATGGAACTCGTATACGGATGAATCAATTTTGTTTGAAAGGTGACTTTTTCGATCTTAGCTAAGTTTGATGAAAATCGGTTCAGCCGTACAAAAGTTATGCGTGTTTTACTCTCGTCATAGTTACATGGTTCGATAGATTTTCGATCGAAGCGTGTATACTACTAATATATTTCACATCACATCATCAGCCTATTAATGTTCCCACTGCTGGGACACAGTCCTCCTCTCTGTGAGAGGGAATGGGCCGTAATCCATCACGCGGGCCCAATGCGGGTTCGTGGGTGTCTTCGAATTTTTGGTTCTAGGAAATGCCGGTTTCCTCGCGATGTTTTCTTTCACCGTTTTGTGAGCAGTGGTGATGGAATAATTTATACAAAGTAAAGCGCCTGCCTGGGCTCGAACCCACGACCTAAAACTTATAAGTCGCTGCCGATAACACTGGGCCACCACTGCTCTTACTAATATATTTAAATAAATCAATTTAATATATTATAGTTTAAAAAGCATGAAAAAATATTAAATTAAAAAAACCCCGACACAAATGCCTCTTAAAAGATATAAAACAATCCTCATACTCACGTCGGCGTCGAGGGCAGTTAACTCTTTATTGTTTTGGTTTTTATTTTATTTAGTGATCGGTCCCCTGCGAGTAAGACACTATTATTTCTTTTTTTTTTTTCTATTTTGTTTTCATACAGGCATCTTACGAAATATCGACGTATCTCTTTTTTACACAGCGATTCGAAATGAGCCGCCGCCGTTGTTTTTATTGCATTATGTTAAAATAGCTGTTTGGTTGTTATTCCAAGACCATCTTTAATACATTTTGCCGATTATCCTTTCGAACTAAAAAATTTATGAGCCTTTAACAAAATTTAATTCAAATATTTTTTTATTTACTTCAATTAAACCATTAAAAAAGTTCTTTGAATTGTCAAAATAAAAGATGAATCAAGTTGCACATTCTCAAGCCTTAGTAGGTCTCTATGGAGAAGAACGTGCAGAAACACCACGGACACTCTTTTCCGTCGTTTGTTTCTGTTTCCGCTGTCGTGTTTCGTGTCGTGCCCGTGAGTATTTGGTCACATCATTCTTGTTGGAAAATTACACTATGTGAGAACGGTGTAAAAAGACATGAACCTAAAAGCGTCTAGAGTAAAACAAACAATTCAAAAACACAATAAGTAATTAAAAACAGGCAGCTAAGGAATGATCAATTTCAACTGATGGCGCCCGTTCACGAACATGACGCATGGATTGGCATCACTCAGCTCAACCATCATGAAGGGAACCGAATGATCCAACACATGTGCCACCATCAGAGAGAGAGAGAGAGAGCATGACATTCTCTCAACTGCACAGGGCACATTCATGTCAACGAACAACATATAGGTACAGTAAATGGTAGACAGTACCGATCTGCTCCGACTTTCAGTACCTAGGGTCATTTGTCCAAGGGGATGGCGAGGTAGACCGAGATCAACGCAGGATGGATGAAATGGCGACAGGTCACTGGAACAACTTACGACCCACGGAGGCCCCTCAAGTTAAAGGGCAAAATCTGCAAGTCCGTGATTAGCCCTGTCGTATTAGATGTGGCGCTAGTGACAAAAACGTTGAAAGGAAACCGTTTGTCCAGGTATGGTAATGTTGTGATAAGGAGGTATGGCACGCATGTTACTGAAAGAGTTAAGAATATAAATTTGGATGGATGGAGAGAGGGGAAGGCCAAAGAAAAATGGATGGACTGTGTGAGGAGAAATGTGAATGAAAGAAAAGGGAGTCAGTGATAGCGTGACGGGGGACCAGCAATGTAATACCCCCACTTATAAGACTACCTGCATAGTGTGCGTTTTAAGTTTTAAATTTCATCTCATTCAGTTTTAGAATATACGGAGGTATTTTATACAGTACCCCATGAAAGATGAGGCTTACATTAGTCAGTCTGAAAACTGGTTGAGCAGGAACTATATTAGCCAAATTTATGTAGTTATTAACCGAAATAAACAAAGTTCGCTTACAGTCTCAACCAAGCTTTATCTACGTTAATTTTTTGTAACATCCCTTCTTATTGAATTAAGATTCAGCGAGGTCGTGTAATCCTTAGTAATTAACGAAGATTTTTTAAACGCGGGATTTTTTGCTCTCTTTAATCAACGAATCGAATTTCGGGTGATCAGATGAAAGTTTTGCGACCGTCGCTTTGATCAAACCTATTTAATCAAGGCATAAGGTACACATGATAACATTGATCAAAAGGCAGACAAAATTGAATGAAATCGTTTATTATTTGTCATGATCCCATTTAGGTTTTAGAATTTTGTACCTAAAGGTGGGGACCGTATAACTAAACCCATGAGATTAGATAAAACATGTCCCGCATTAAAACAATAATGAGTTTTAACAGTGTATGTAAATAACTCATTATTGTCAACCCATCATCATCATCATTGCAACCGAAAGACATCCACTGCTGGACATAGGCCTCCCCCAGGCGTCGCCACATTGACCGATCCCATGGTATGTATACACAAACTGAAAGACAGAATCGAATCGAGAGTACTAGGCTAACATAAAACGTAATAGCTCGATCACATAGTTCCACTGACATATTGATCACGTGCGGCTGTAATGGCGCGTTAAGATCGCGAGCGATTCCCACCCCCGCGCTATTGCCCTTTGTCTTATGTACTATGTAGGTAAGCATAGGTATGGCATTGACACGGCTGTTTACTAAAATAGCTATGCAACATTTGTGTACTACAATATGCACAAGTTTGAAAATGTTTTGATATCTAGTTAAACACTCGGACTCCATGGCCTTGGTGCCATATAACTCCCAATAAGATTATTTATATTTGCGTGAAGTTTTCTGTGCCTACAGCAGCCGCCCCGGCAATGCCCACCGTGCTTAATTTCATTCTGAAGGAAGGAGGAGGAAGAATCAGCGTTGTCATTCAACGTGGAAATGTACTTTTACCATTGACAGCGATACGGAAGAATTCTTTGATAACCTATGAGCACTTCCTACGGTGTCTCTTGTCTATTATTTATACTTACTATATTTATTATTTTAAGATTATTTTTGCATAATATTGTTCGATAGCGGCCATAGACAGTTTGAAAGAACGTGATACTGGAAAGGGCCAAAGGTTTTCTCTGGAAAACTTTTTGTGTTCTTCTGATGGGATTTGTTTGTATTGTTTTGTGATGTTTAAAAGAGCAAAATAGAGGTTGTGTAGCAGGAGTAAAGGAGAAAATTTAATACAGAAAAATGGTGGCCAAATAAAAGGTTAAGAAATAAGAATACTTCATTGATAAGAGAACAATAATTAGCCTATAATGTGCCCAATATTGGGACAGGCCTGCTCATTGTAACAAGGAGTGGATCATGATGTGGGCCCAGTGCGGTTTGGCAGGATATCACATATCAGCGATACGAGCGTGGTTCTTCGATTTGAAGTAGAAAAGCAAACCGCACAGAATAATAACGACGAAAAACAATCTAGCATGGTAAATTGTAACTGTAAAACCAAGAACTCGTGAAGTCTTCTCCTGTCAGATAACAAACATACTGATATTCCATTTGATAAATCACGTAGGCAACGTTTATCTAATATTCGTTTTTGTTTTTTGGGGAATTCGTTCTCCTTTATTTCGTAATGTAATTTTTGATGAAAAAATAATTTAAGTGCTTTATTATTTCAGTATTTTTATACCATATCAAATACTCGAAATTTCCTAAGGCCCGATGAGTTAGGCAACTTGAGCTCCTGATACAGATATTTGTCTCGTTTGTTAGAAGCCGGATTCACATTACTGTGATGTGTCGTGCTCGTCTCCTTATGCCTTCTCACGCAGTTGATTGACTACAAAACTAGTTGTGATATGACGTAAACTTGAACAAAAAAAAAACTTGAAAATTTATAAGTAATAAAAATTGATTCAACCGTGCATTCGGAAAAGCAGCTTGTTATGGAGAAGAATGCACAAGAAACTCCATACTTAGGTACTCTTTTAAAAATATTTTTTTTTACAATATTTACAAGTACATACATTAATAAATTCATATACGTGAGAACGATGCACCCAGCACTACTATACTGAAATATAGGTATAAAGTATTACAAGCACTAACAGGTAAATTTCTTCATTTGATAAATAGGAACATGGTTCTCACAAACTTACAAATATTGCAAACATAGGTAAATTACCTAATTCAACAACAACGGAACAGTGTGCGAGTCAATTTTTTTTAAACAAAAAGAGAAGAATAAAAAAATAAAGCGTTACTATAATTATGAATATACCTAATACAAAATAACCTGTTTGATTTTGTCTACACTAAAGATTGCCCGATGGAGCAGGAACAGCATGTTCCTAAGCATTCTTAGGACGCTTGTACACATGTTTTTGCCTTTGACCAAACACGGTTGATACGCTGTGTGTAGGCAAGGTCGTCAGTATTGTATGGAGTGATCGATGGAAGCTTTTTGACAAAAACAAACCGAAGAAAAAACTTGTGTGAATGTTTGAATTGGCCACAGGTAGTGTTACCTGTGGGCCCTGTGGCTAATAGATTTTTACAGCAAAAATACGTGTGTGAACATAGCCTTATAAAAATCGATTTAAATAATAATACCAGCCTGTTATTGTCCCACTGCAGGGCAAAGGCCTCTTCTCATACAGAGAACGCACGAGCATTAATCACCACGCTTGCTCAGAAGAGGTTGGCAATTTCAAACTTATATTAACTGCGAGTCCAGATTAAGAAATAAATAATTATGTAATTAAAAGAGTGTCTGAGGTATGGAATCTCCAAATTTGCTTATCAATATGATATGAGTAACAAAAACATTTACCGCTTGTTCGCCCAAAGCAGAGTATTTCTTCTAAAAGATGCACTATTATAGAAGAGCGGAGTTTTGGTGCACAATAAAGTATATTCTATCTACATGCCCTCATAACTACCTAAAAATTGTAACATGAGCTGAAAAAATATGGCAAGACTTTAAAAAAATTACCTACTGGCCGAATAAAAAAAAAAAAACTACAAATTTAAAAAGCAACAGCGTACTACATGCGTATTTTAATTAAAAAGAAACACTGTTTAGCCAACAGGGTTGCAATTAATAAAAGTTAATTTACATTTTTAGGTCAAGGGAATGCTTTAATAAAACAATTTTGGCCGCCTCTCGCTTGTACACGGACTTTCCTAGAATGATGGCACATAAATTCTGTTGCAATATTGTATTTCATTATGGTATATACCTACCCGGTTTTTTAGTTTTAGCCGAAATCATATCTAAAGCACAAAATCATCACAGAATACAGATGTACACTTGAAGTTTGCTTCAATAATGGAAGGAGGAAGTTGTGTTGGACGATATAGTCATTACTACGTCCATAGATTGTATTTGAAACAACTGCATAAAGTGCAAGAATTCATACCAACACGATTATTTTTTACAAAAATACGAATGAGCATACGTCTTTAGATAACAATGTAGTTTCATGAATCTTCTTAAACACGCAGCACTATAAATAGACCTCCAGCTCAAAGACTTGTTCAAGTCTTTAAGGGTAAATGATTAGACGTAATGACATACAAGGAAGGAGATTTAGCACACCATTAGCAGGCACCTTACTCGTTTAATAAATAGAGGTATCGAACAGGAAAATTGGATAAACCTAGTAGCGATGGAGGGAGGTTGTAGTTATTGCTCTTAGTTTGGAATGGTTTAATAAGAACCTAGGTCGCGTCGTGTGTGACTGCATAAATCAATCAAAAGCACTTTAATAATAGGCCTTCAGACCGAGACCGAATTTCGCCAGTTTCAGCGGAGACTAGGCGCATTCGGGTCGCGGATAAATTTGAAAGGGTCGCGGATAACTTTGAAAAAGAGTTACCGCGGCCCTGGCTCAAGCAACTGAAGGGACACGGTGGGTTTAGTCAGTAAAGTCTGATACGCCCTCCCGCTTCACCCCAAAAAAATAGCGTATTCGGCGTGGGATATAGTTCATAAGTGTATCTCAAACATTGCACACTCTCATGGTCCGATGGGATGACAATTCGATAAGAAGACAGATGAAGCAGGAACAATGACTTAACATGCTTTCCGAACTACGGGGGTGCCACATCGCAAACTTATAAACTCCGAGCTGCCACTGAGAAATTCTGAATAGCAAACAAAAAAATGCTTTATTTCCCGAAAAAATAAATAACCTTGCACAATTTCAGCAAAGCTTCATAGGTAGGCACTTTATAAGGTTAGAAGTTTATAACCTTGCACAATTCTTAATTCAGTTTAACAGTTCGTCATTTAATAATGAGAACGCACAGTTCTAATAATGAGACTTTGCTCGACCTAGGAATCGAACCGCGAGGGCAACGGGGCGGTTAAAAAGCACACTACATAGAAAACAAAGAAACGTTACCACGGTCCAGTTTTGATGGGCATTAATTTTGTAGCACTCAATTTTCTCTTTAAGTTTTTCCTTTGTTTTTTAGGGTTCCGTACCCAAAGCGTAAAAACGGGACCCTATTACTAAGACTCCACGATCCGTCTGTCTGTCTGTCCGTCTGTCACCAAGCTGTATCTCATGAACCGTGATAACTAGACATTTGAAATTTTACACAGATGATGTATTTCTGTTGCCGCTATAACAACAAATACTAGAATCAGAATAAAATAAATATTTAAGTGAGGCTCCCATACAACAAACGTGATTTTTGCCGTTTTTGCGATAGTGATACGGAACCCTTCGTGCGCGAGTCAGACTTGGCCGGTTTTTTTTATGGTATGTATGTGTCATGCCTGGCGCAAATAACCGTTTTCTTTCTTTCTTTTTCTTTTCACTCAATCACTCATAGTCCCAGTTTCTGCAACAAAAACTAGCTCAAAATGTATGTGACAAATGGCTAAAGCTGTGGTACCAACTGCGTGCCAAGAATGCATCATAAATAGCCAATCTGATGCGATTGACAACACGGGGTGAGTTTTTCGTGGGCAACGAAGAAAACATAAATTAGTTACGGGGCCGATTATGATGAAAACTAAAACTGCATCATTAGATTTTTGAAAAACCAATTTTCCAATTCAAGAATCGAAACCGTTGATTTTAGAAAAAAAACACTCGCTGTAAGTACGTATTATTACACTATCCGATAGTGTCGCTAAGGATAAAATTCTGGGACGGAATGTCATTAATTTATTTTATTTCAGATGGATTTGCTCTTGTCTCTAGTCTAGGTCAGAGGTGACAGACAAAGTCGACGATGGAGCGAGCTTACCTAAAAGTAGTCTGCTTCTAGGTAAGCTCGGCCCATCGTCTAAAAAAAAAACCCTTTCTTGTCATACGGAAAACTTGAGTGAAGACTATCAATTTCATCAATGATTGGCAGTCTAAGATCAATTTAGATTCAAAATCAATAGTCATTTATTCAATTTAGACTGAGAAAGTCAGCACTTTTTGCACTTCAACATTTTACTTTTAGGGTCCCGAAAAGCGGGCGCCCATCACAACTTCCTAGTGTTTTTACTTGGAAGAAACCACCAACCCCAGCAACAGTTTGTCTAAGTTAAGCCAGAAGAACTTAAGTTAATACAATAATGCAAAGTAATTAAAATAACAGGACAGGAATGTAATGATCTATAACAACGCAATTCTTGAAATGGGATAACTGTTCTCATCATTATGAACAATTTTTACTGTGGGACTGACTAACCACAGAAACACAAACAAATAGTCAACTGCCCCCCCACATTATTTATAATTGCATAATCTGACAAAAGAACTGAACACCTGATTTTTATCAAAAACTTGATGCGCGTCAACAACAAACAAACAATACTCAAAAAAAAATAATGATGGGACTTAACTAACCTTCTTTGGTGATTAGGATAATTACTTAATTGAAAAATCCAGCGCCAAGTTTGAAACAACAAGCAATATGGAAAGGTAAAGTTTACTAAGTAACTAACCAAATTAGTTGAAAATATGTTTCTCATTGAAGCATACTGTTTTGGCAATGAAGACAGGAGGCAGGCAGGGCTTCTTCAATAAGGCTCGATGAATATGGTTTACACTGCGATTTATTACTTTAATTACAATTTTGAGAGAATTTTGTGTACATGTATGAACGGTCCTGGTTTGTAAAACACACTGCCGGGGCGCGCGGGCTGTCGGAGGATTTCTCTCCCGTTCGTCGCAAGCGAGCCGTCCTCTCCCGTTGAACAGCAGATGTCGCTCCGAACTGTCTATCGATCGTAGATGTAATGAGAACCGATAGGTGGCACTGCTTGACCCAACATACCGGCCGCCTTGGAAGATCCGTCTTCCAATTAAACAGAAGTCACGCTGGCTTCGCTTGTGGAAACCGGCAGCGGGCAGATTTTTGAGGCAGCACGCTTGATTATGCCTGTTGATGTTCGGATTTCCGCAACTCTCGAGACACCATCCTTCCCTGGGAACAGATTAATAATCCTACCCAATCTCCACTTGAATGGTGGCAGGTTGTCTTCCTTGATGACGACCAGACTATCTTTAGCGATGTCATCTTTATTGTGTGCCCACTTCGTTCTTCGTTGCAGCTCAGACACATATTCCTTTGACCAGCGTTCCCAAAAATGTTGTCGCAGCTGCTCCAACCGAGAGTAGCGACAGGCAGGCGTTGATTTCGTCGTCAAGTCCTCACTGGCAGGCGCAGTCAAAGGCCGGCCGATTAGAAAATGAGCAGGTGTGAGGGGTAGATAATCATTTGGATCTGCGGATATAGGTGACATAGGACGGGAGTTTAGGACGGCCTCGACTTGTGTCAATACCGTACTAAACTCCTCGTAAGTTAGCTTAGCATTACCTACGACACGTCTCAAGTGATACTTACACGACTTCACACCCGCCTCCCATAAACCACCAAAGTGAGGTGCATAAGGCGGGATGAAACTAAATTTAATATTATTACTACAAGCAAAATCAATTATATCATTAGATTTTTCAAATATAGCTGAAAGCTCCCTTTCAGCTCCAACGAAATTCTTACCATTATCGGAAAAAACTTGACACGGCTTACCGCGTCGTGATATGAATCGTTTGAATGCCAATAGATAATCCTGAGTCGACAATGAACCAACTAATTCTAAGTGCACGGCTCTGGTAGCAAAACAGACAAATAAACAAATATATCCTTTAATTAATTGTGAACCTCTGCCTTTGCGATTCAATATAGATATTGGTCCAGCATAATCAACCCCACATCGCATGAATGGAAATCCAGCTTCTAAACGTTCGGCAGGGAGATCACCCATAAGTGGAGTTAAGATATTTCCTTTCATGCGAGTGCAGATTACACATTTATGAACCACTTGCCTCGCCAAGTTACGTGCTCCTAACACCCACCATCTATCACGCATAGCAGACACTAGAAGCTGAGGTCCAGCATGAAGTAAACGTTTGTGTTCGTACGAACACAATAACCATGTATAACGATGTTTATGACACAACAACACTGGATGTTTCTTATCGTAATCAAATTTTGAATTACTAAGTCTACCACCAACACGAATTAAATTATCTTCATCTAAAAATATACTTAAACCTAATGTTTTATTACTAGATTTATTGTTTAAATGCACCTTTTCTTTAAGGTATATATATTCCTTGCTGAATGATTGTGATTGAACTAAACGTGTCAACACAACCAATGAACTATTAATCTCGCTCACGGTCAATGATCCAGTTTTGTGACCTTGGCCAATACGGGATGCACGTAAGTTAAAAATGTAGCGCAAGATATACGCGACTGTTCGTTGCAAACGATTAAAGCAGGAAAATCTTTCGAAATCGATTACTATATTATTAGTTTCTACGTTTAATAAATTTGTAGTTTTAGAACATTTTAATTCTGGTAACTTAATCTTACTACATTCAATTTCTTTAGTACTTGTTGACAACCAACTTGATGTCGGTTCACAAAGAAAAGCCGGTCCACACCACCACAAACTAGTGTTGATTCCCTTTAATGAATCAAAGAAAACGCCTCTTGATAGGATGTCAGCAGGATTCTCCTTGCCTTTAACATGCAGCCAAGTAGTGTTGCTTGTTAATTCGTTGATTTGCACAACCCTATTCTGAACAAATGTTTTTAACAAATGTGGTGATGTCCGAAGCCAGCCTTGAACTATAGTGGAGTCAGTCCAGAAATAGACCTTATCAAAATTTAGTCTAAGAGAATTTATTATTTTATCATAAAGTTTAGCTCCAACTAAAGCTCCACATAATTCAAGTCGTGGAATACTTAACGCTTTAATTGGTGCGACTTTACTCTTAGCACATAATAATCGGCTAGTAACTTGTGACTCATCAATATATGAACGAATGTACGCACATGCACCGTATGCACACTGCGAAGCATCGGTAAAAATATGTAACTCTATATTTACAGCATTTGGACACATGACATAACGCGGCACTAATATTTCGGACAGACATTGTAAAGAATTAACAAAATCATACCAGATACAGGAAATTTCACTTGGGACTTCGTCATCCCAACTTATTTTAGCAAGCCATAATTTTTGTAATAAAACCTTAGCCGTGGTAATAGCTGGTGCTAATAATCCTAGTGGGTCGTAAATCTGTGCAATGACTGACATAATTAAACGTTTCGTTATCTTCGAATCAATATGACCTTTATCTACACTAGTTGAATAATTAAATAAATCGTTCTTGTTAGACCATCCAACACCTAGGGTTTTAGACTGACAATATTCACCAATACTTAAATCCTTAGTACTTTCTGAAGTTACATCAAAATTAAAAGTCCATTTCCTTAATGGGAAACAACCGCTTTGTAGAATGGCAGAAGTTTTGTTGCAAATATCTAACAGTTTGTCGCGCTGATCATGCCCCGTCAACAGATCATCAACGTAAAAATCGTCATTGATAACGCTTGCGATGACGTCATCCTTGCATTCCTTTGCCAACTGTTTCAAGCAACGGTTGCTAAGGTACGGTGCCGATGAAGTGCCATACGTCACTGTGTTGAGACGATAAACTTGAATTGGAGTGCTGTTATCAGTTCGCCACAGTATAAGTTGTAAGTTACGTTGTTCAGAATGAATAAAAGTTTGCCTAAAGAATTTTTCAATATCTGCGCAAGCAACATATTGATATTGCCGGAAACGGAGCAATATTGAGAATATATCATTTTGCAACCTAGGGCCCACGTATTGAATATCATTCAACGAATTATTATTAGATGTTGTCGCGCTTGCATCGAAAACCACACGTAATTTGGTTGTCAAGCTACCTTCGCGATATACTCCATGGTGTGGTACAATATAATACGGCTTATTTATATTACTAAATTCATTCACACGCGTCATATGACCTAAATGCTCGTACTCATGCATAAACTCACAATACATTTGTTTATACTGTGGTGAACGATCTAGTTTCCTCTCCAGAGATAAGAAACGCTGTTTAGCTGAGTTATATGAGTCACCCAAACAATTAGGTGATTGTTTAAATGGCATGCCTACAGAAAACCTACCATGCTGATCGCGTATAGTAGTCTGCAAGAACAAGTCTTCACAAAAACGATCTTCCTCAGTAATAACGGGAGGGATATGTACTTCTTCGATTTCCCAGAACTTTCGTAATTGAGAATCAACTAACGATAAATTGCACTGAACATCTGTCGTGCTAGTCGCTAATAAACGATTATTATTATAAACTGGACCGGATATAATCCATCCTACCATAGAATCTTGTAGGTACGGACCGGTGGGAAGTTTAATTTTATTTTCTTTTAGCAAATCCCAAAAGACATCCGCGCCTATTAACAAATCTATGTCACTCGGTACATAAAATGTGGGATCTGCAAGTAAAATACTGTTAGGTATACGTATAGCATCACTATTAACGTGTGCCGAAGGCAGCTTCGAAATGATGCTAGGCAACACTAAACAATGTAAGGTTGTATTAAAATCATATACCTTAGAACGCATATTTATATCGCACTTGTGACTGGACTGTGAAACGGTTTGTCCAACGCCACAAATACGTATAGTGGACTGTATGATAGGTATATTCAAACGTTTACATAAGCTTTGAGCTATAAAACAATTTTGACTGCCGCTGTCAAGCAAAGCGCGAACTGTGTGATAATTGTTATCAACATCAGCAATCTCAACTAACGCCGTAGACAGCAGAACAGTCTGAAACGATTTAGCATTATCCTTCAACTTGTTACAACTCCGATTATCAATATTGTCAGCTGTTTTACTAACGCAGTGTAATACAGAAGACTGTGGCAACGTATTATTGATAACGGAACGTTGTGGTAACGTATTTGGAATAACGCTGTTATTGTCAACATGAATTAACGCATTATGTTTCTGTTGGCATAATTTACAAGGACCGTAATTACATTTGTCAATAGTGTGAGTGTGTGTACGTAAACAGTTTTGACAAACGCCTTTTGACTGAACAATATGTAATCTTTCTTGCACCGACATATTTAAAAACTTAACACATGAATATAATGCATGAGTACCACTACATAACGGGCACGTCAAGTGTTTATTTGTTTTATCTTTACGACCTGGTGAGCCCTTACTCACGCTCGCATAACTAAGTGTAGTTTGAGAATTATACTGCTTTTTATCAGTTGAGTGCTTACTCTCAAGTTTACTTTGTGAATGTGGCTGATTATTTTTACCTTTACCCGAATTAATCATGTCTAACATGTCAGACCTATTATTTAAAAACGTTAATAAGTCTTCTAGTTTTATAGGTTGAGAGGATTTTTTAGAATCAGAGATAATTGAGCTTCTATAATTCTCCCACTCGCGTTCAGTAGCAGAATCAAGTTTACTGACAACCAAATAAATGATAAGCATATCCTCGAGTGAAGATTCCGGTTCTTTAAGAGAATTCAGAGCTCTCAGATTACGCAAAACGCAATCAACTAACGTTCTGATCTGTGCCGGACACTCTTTACCCAGTGAAGGTGCTGCAAACAAAGCCTTTACATGGTTGTGTATCAATAACCTATTATTTTGATACCTAGCTTCAAGCAGCTCCCAAGCGTGAGAATAGTTAGGTGCAGTAAACTCTAACGAACTGATAACTTGTAACGCGGAACCACTGAGAGATGACTTTAGGTACTGAAATTTTTGAATAGGATCCAAGTCATCCCGATCGTGTATCATTGAAACATATGAATTCCTAAATTCTAACCACTTATCGAAGGAACCGTCAAAGGCGGGTAACTTTATTTGCGGCAATTTTATAGGCACAGAATTACCGGCAATGCACTGAGAATTATTTAATGCATTTTGCTCACCGTCGCCTATCATGTGCTTTGCTATAGCTACTATTGAATAATATTGGCACTCAAACGAATCTCTGTAATCTAAATGTATCAGTAATTCTTTTTCATCCACAATTATTTCTAGTTTAGATTGCACGTCGTTAAAATCGGTAAAAAAAGTTGCTGCCGTTTGAATACGCATTTGCACTTGAGTTTTAATCACGGCATCTAAACACGATTTATCTATCTTGTTGATATAATTTGTGAACAATGTTAATCTACCTTTAATTACACCACGTTGTTTTTTAAGATCAGATATCTGACTATCTAAACGAGAAATAGTTTCATCCTCACTCATTTTGGTAATTTACGAAAGTAGGTACTCACAGTTTTGCGTGTTCAGTCGTGTTTTCTCACCTGAAGACGGCCTCAGCACTGCCAGCAGATCTGATTTCGTTCAGTTCTGAAAAACGTTTAAGTACGATATTAACACAAGGCGAAGACACAGGAAAAGGAGGGAAAAAGGGAACTGGATAACCTGACCGTTGCTGGCTGCTGCATCAATGGCTTCTGCTCAGTAAACTGTGGCTTCCAGATCTCCGCAACGTACTTCTACTTCGAAGTTCCACTCGCTTCCATCATTCTTCAACCCGGCTCGTCACGCAGCTGATATCTTCAATTTGGCTCGAAGGTCCAATGTTTTGGCAATGAAGACAGGAGGCAGGCAGGGCTTCTTCAATAAGGCTCGATGAATATGGTTTACACTGCGATTTATTACTTTAATTACAATTTTGAGAGAATTTTGTGTACATGTATGAACGGTCCTGGTTTGTAAAACACACTGCCGGGGCGCGCGGGCTGTCGGAGGATTTCTCTCCCGTTCGTCGCAAGCGAGCCGTCCTCTCCCGTTGAACAGCAGATGTCGCTCCGAACTGTCTATCGATCGTAGATGTAATGAGAACCGATAGGTGGCACTGCTTGACCCAACACATACAATGAAACAATATTTATATCCGAACTGTATTGTTACTGGGTTTTTCTATATGGAGTTTTTCAGTAGCACCCAGAGTTTAGACTTGTGCCTAGTTGTTTTTTTTTTTGCAGCAGAAACAGATAATAATTATATAAAAGTTATAGATGTCTTAGGCCGAATTTCTCACTTCTAAATTATCACAGAATTAATGTGAGAAATTTTCAAGCACGCATTATCTGGTTGTGATTGGTTAAATGAATTTTCAACAGCCAATCACAGCAGATAAAGCGTGCTTGACAATTTGTCACACAAATTCTGTGATTTGAGTCGAGTTGATTTTTTTTTTCAGCAGAAATAGATAATAATTGTTTAAAATTTGTTATAGATGCCATAGGCCGAGTTTCACACCTCTAAATAATCGCAGAATTAAAGTGAGAAATTGTCAAGCATGCGTTATCTGCTGTGATTGGTTAAATGAATTTTCAACAGCCAATCACAGCATATAATAAGCCCATGCTTGTAAGAAGGTAATCAAAGCTAATTCAAGAGTTATAAAATAACTTCACTCTGGCAAATATTAGATCCATAGAACAATACTCAAGATCTATTAAAGACCCAAACCCACTGATGAGTGCTATGACAAACATTATAATATTAAATATTCAATAACCATATTAACAGATATAATAACTTTGGATGAAGTTCCTGAACCGCTAATTCAAGAGTTATAAAACTACTTCACTCTGGGAAATATTAGATCCATAGAACAAAACTTAAGATCTATTAAAGACCCAAACCCATTGATGAGTGATATTCAATAACCATATTAACAGATATAATAACTTTGGATGAAGTTCCTGAACCTAAGGGTTTCGAAATTTTAGGACTCAAGAAGAAATAACAGGACTTTATGCAAAGTTGAATTGATGAAATGGTATATTCATCATTATGAGAGACCCTAACAAATTGTGATAAATGCTGTGGAAAACTTATTTCAAAGCCATTTGACAAATTTAAGATTATACTTTATTATAACGCTGCTTTTTAGTTGTCACAGTTTTTTTTTTGTCCCAACTACAGCTACTACGACAACATGGAATCTAAATTCACTGCCAGACTAGAGGATCTTGAGAAGTTATTTGGTACATGTGTGCAGGATTACAAAGCAAAATTGCAGAAGGTCATTACTAGTACCCCATCGGCTTCACCTAACATTTCAAATTAAACCTTAAATGGAGCTGCTTGCTGTTGGGTTTGACAGGCATGAAACTATCATGAGGACCTGTGGTTCCATGGTACTCCAGAGAAGGACAATTTGGAAGGTTAATCAATGTGGTCCACAACATTTTATCTGACCAAATTAAATTGACTGAGTTAAGTAAGCACAAAACTGTTATCCATGTCTGTCTTAGACTTGAATACTCACAGCAGAATGCTCGTCCCATACTGGTGCGATTTTTAAAATGGAGAACCGTCAGCTTGTGTGGTATAGAAAGAAAGCACTCAAGGGCACCGGGATAACCATCTCCGAGCTTTTAACACAAGCGAGGCACCGCTCGTAAATATTTCGGCTTGCTGAACTGCTGGTCCATGGAGGGCAAGATTGTTCTTATTTGCTGAGACAATTTCCGAAGAAAGATTGATACGGCCGCCGAACTTCACGATTTGATGGCCAAGTACCCGTTCTGCTCAGGTTGGTCGCAACATCGGCTGCGCCCGCTAAGAACATAAGGAAGACGCGTTTGCGCAAGTAACATTTTATTATTCATTGTTGTTTGTAGGTATTATCAAACCATTTAATTTACGATACTACTTCATTTGGCCGTTTTGCACGAGCGATTCACCATTTCTATTCTCAGGCCGGTAGTTTTTATTCTCAGGCCGGTAGTTCGACAAGTAATTTTTACCTGTCCCACCTTTTAAACATTTAAAATGATTAACTTTAGCCGGTGTTTTATTCTGTTTTGAGTTTGACACTTGACAGGATCACCAAACAGTTGTAGCGCTGACGCTGACAGTTGGCATCTGTCAGTTGACATCTGTCAGTTGGTCGCTTTGCGTTTTGTTTTCTTTCAATTCGATTTGTAAATCATAAGCTCGTATGTTTTCGTTTTTATTTTTATTGTTATTGTTTTAACTTATTCTTGTGCTAAAGGACAATGGCAGAAGCCCATACATTGTTTTAGCTGATATTAAATGCCTACGTCATTAAATAAAAAATATCTGGTTTAACTCAGGGTCATGTTCTAACTTAGTTTGTGCAAGAATTTTTGTTCGTGAACGCCGAGAATAATAGATATTCATTCATGAACTTTTGTATCTTGTGGCTGGGTAACATAAAAAAAAATGTAAACCACAAATATATAAATTTTTTGTGAAATTATTTGCAATATTTTTTTTGGTATTAATTTTTTATTTGTATTAATTTTTATTTTATTCCTTGTTTTGCTTAGGCTATTTATTATTGATTGTTTGTTAATTGTATTTTATTTTGCATTAATCATTATTGTTATTTATACATATTGTGTTTGTAAAGTGTTGCAATAGTGTAATTGGCTCCGGCCGTTCTATTTCAATTTCAATAAATAAATAAATTATCTTAAGTAAACTGTGTTTATGTTTATAGAACTACACAAGTACTATCTAGTTACATGGCTTAGGCAGAAGTCTAGGTTACCTAGAATCGCTAGACTGCGAATAACAAGTTTTCTTAGTGTTTACTTGAGGGAAATGTGTGTGTATTCACCTTTTTCAGGGTGAAACTCAATGATCCCTGGCTACATACTGTTATAATGTATTGTTTTTCAGTCATAGCCTTAGAGTATCTAAGTTAGAACACCTAGATTGTGTTTCCTAACACACTAATGTGTTGAAATAATACGGTATGGTACGTGAGTAGATCGCACATATCACTACTAGCTACCCTGCTTTTATGAGGGGGTCTGAACGAAAATAAATAATTTTCGCTGGTACATACGCTATAACGTCTATATATGTATAAGCTACGTGACGCCTCGTCGCGAACAAGAATTGTTATATTTTTAAACAAACATTTCCAAAGGGGTTTTCGTAACAATGCTGATCCATTATTAACTATTAGTATGTACTAATAGGACTTATATGAAAGAGATGACATTTGTTCATTGAAATATACCTGTCTTCATAGCAATAGAATTTGAAACAACTAGAGCTAGAATTATAATCAGATGAGGAATCATATTATGCATACCACTTAACTAAGGCAAATGTTAAGAAGGTATACTTGATTCTTATGATGAAGATGATGTTGAGTTGGGTGGATTAAGATTTTCTAATAATACTGAAATAAAGCTCGCTGATAAGGAGAAATGCTATATTAAAGAAAAAAAGATACAGCTTTGACAAGTTTTTACATCGCTGAGATGAGACTGTGACTTAAAATTGTACGCGCAATTACAGAATGTGTCTCCTGGACCTAAAGAGCGCAATCGCTAATTTAGCAAGACAAACCTTATAATCCATTAAAAGCAAAACTCCACAGTGGTACCATAATATTTTAGCAAAATTGTGCTTCTGATAAGTATAAAATGGCGGTAAACAAGTCTCTTTTTATACGCCTAATCTTGTCCATACCATATCTTCACTACATTACAAAAAAGGTGTTAAAAACACACAAATGCACCGGGAGTAAATAATGTAGGTTTTTTATGTGTACAGTACATACGCCCAGTATATCTAAATACGCGACGAAATACCCAACTAAATGGAAATGTTCTGGATTTGACATATTTTCTGGCTTATCATTTTGCAAGTAGCGCCGCTCTGAAGTGTCTAAGTAAAATGGGAACCCAGTAAATGTTTAATAAACCATTTTTTATCTGAATTTTTGTGTTATATTTTATGACGTTTTTGTGAAGTGTCGACATTTCTTTTTAATATTTTTATTTGTTATTGTTGAGTTTTTGAGAAAAAAATAATTCTATCTACACACGCAACGTAATGTTTCAATTATGAATTCAAAAAATATTGTATAAACACATACTTCATATTCGTGGATAAACGTAAATACGCGTGGTAAAATTAAAAAGAAATCCATTACAGTGCAACAATTTCCTTCGATTTTCACACAACTGCATCATAAAATAACTTTTTAATTTTTATAGCACCCTTTTACTTTTTAATTTATTGGCGCTTATGGGCTCATAGGGTTAATGTAGAAAAATTGTGTCGTTGTCTTTGGATGCGCCGCAGTTATATGCAATGAGAATCTAAATTGCCCGCCATACCACATATTTTTGCCGAGATTTTTCCGTTTCCATTTTTGTTTTATTTCAACTGTATGAGTGAAGATAAAATAGTGTATGCAACGGCATATAATTAGGTATTAAAACACTCGCGAAATATTATTATCACACTCGGCTTCGCCTCATGTGATAAACCTACGCTCGTGTTTTAATAACCCCTATTATATGACTGTTGCATAAACTACTATTAATGTTAAATAAGAACTTACTATTTCAGGAAATATTTTTTTCTACTTCTTGAAAATAAAAATAACGAAATAGAACACATACACAATAGGTACATCAGTAACAGTTACGAACGAAAAGATGATAGGTTAGGTTAAAACGGGCTGGTTTCCGAAACTCCACGACCAAGCGCGTATTTTGCGTACGGAAAAGAAAAGATTACAATAAAAATACGATAAACTAAAATTGTGCTAAGCGTATATATTACCTTTCGGTATAAAATACAACTAGTCCCGCGAGAATTATGCAGGCAAAATAAGAAAATAGTTATTTTAGTTCCATCCAACTAACTAAACAATAATTCTTAGAATATACTAAAACAACACTAAGGCAGATTTAAAAAAATAAGATTACGAATCCCCCTATAACGTAGAGAATAGAATATAGCCGAAATAAAGACTCTACAGACGGACGTGAGTGGATGCACACAACCACGCATCCTTATCGCGAGCGAATAAAAACGAGCGATGTGCCATTTTAATGTTTGCCCCTTCCTTCGACCGTTCGGCTAAAATGTGCTGCAACAGTAGTGCTGCGGCTTCTATCGATGTCAGTAATGGAGAGCTTACAATTTATAGCGGAAGTATAATCGTCTTCCTCTACCTTCGTACTATGTTACTTAGGGCTGGCGCATCACGTTTGCCTCTTCCATTCCATCTATAAAGAATATAGTTTTATTCATGCCATATATATTCATTTAATAAATTTGTATATTTATTTACCCGAGAGGAATAAAGATGTAAAAAACTAAATTTGCGTACTTGTCTGGCTGGTAACTGGTAATTGGTTGGTGAAGAATATAGCAACCAATTACCATAATAATAAATAACAAACTGGCAACCCTGAAGTGTCAACATGCCTTATTTTTTCCGTCTTTTTATTTTATTTTTTTATTTGTAATGGGTTTGCTCTTGACTCTAGTCTAGGTCATAGGTGACAGAGACAGAGTCTACGATGGAGTGAGCTTACCCAGAAGAAGCCTGTTTACTCTAACTTTGAAGAGATTCGGGTTGAATGCGTTTGGAAACGCAGACGCAGGTAGTGAGTTCCATTCATTCGCTGTGCGCATTATAAAGGATGTTTGGAAGCGCTTGGTTCGAATTGGTGGAATGGCAACAAGGTAAGGATGATAACTTGCAGTGCGTCTAGATGTCCGATGGTAGAAGAGGGCTGGTGGGATGAGGTCGTGGAGTTCTTGAGCACACTCACCGAAGTACAGTCTGTAGAAAACCGACAAGCAGGCAACTTTGCGGCGATGAGCCAAGCTGTGAAGCTTGGCGTCCACCAGTTCAACGTCGCCAATGAGCCTCTTGGCTCTGCGTTCCACTGAGTCAAGCGCGGCAAGCTGATACTTAGCTGAACCATCCCAAAGGTGGCTGCAATACTCCATGCAGGATCGGACTTGTGCTTTGTATAGGGTTAAATGCTGTTCAGGCGTAAAGTATCGCTTCACTTTATTTAGGATGCCCGGTTTTTTGGCCGCGATTTGGGCTTTGTTCTCAATGGAGGAGCCGAAGTTGAGACTGGATGTCAACTCCATGCCTAGGAGCTCGAGCCGATCAGTCACAGGAACAGACGTACCCCGAAAAGTAGGAGTTTGATCGAAAATACTCCTTTTTGCGGTAAAAAGACACGCTTGTGTTTTGGTGGCGTTAAAGGAGACCAGATTGTCATCACCCCACTGGGACACAAGGCTTAAGGTCAAATCTGTCCGCTCCATCATAGCCTCTCTCAAGGAAAGAACTTCATCCACGCTGGTTTTTGCGCTGGACAAGAATCTCTCTGAAACAGTACTGTCATCTGCGTACCCAACAATACCAGGCTGAAGTAGGTCATTGATGTGCAGCAGGAAAAGAGTTGCAGAGAGAACAGACCCCTGAGGAACTCCGGCATCAATAGCCATAAGGTCTGAGGAGCAGCCGTCAATGACTACTCGGATCGACCGTTCGCTAAGGAAGTCTGATATCCAGCTACAAAAACTAGCGGGGATGCCATAAGCAGGAAGCTTACTGAGCAGACTCGCGTGCCAGACCCTGTCGAAGGCCTTCGATATATCAAGCGATACAGCAAGTGCTTCGCCGTGTCTCTCGATGGCTTCGCCCCAGCAGTGAGTGACATACACAAGAAGATCGCCAGTTGACCGTCCCCGGCGAAAGCCATATTGACGGTCACTGAGGAGATTGTTGTCTTCAAGGTAGGCCAGCAACTTTCTGTTCAGGACCCTTTCCATAACTTTGGACAAATTGGAGGTAATGGCGATCGGACGGTAATTGGCAGGGTCTGCACGGTTGCCTTTTTTGGGCACTGGTTGCACATTTGCAAGCTTCCAGGATTTCGGCACCGTCCCTTTTACAAGAGAGTCAACACAGGAGACAGTTCTGGCGCACACTGCCTCAGCACTCTCGCTGGAATGCCGTCAGGTCCGCTGGCCTTGTTCACGTCTAGACTGCACAATACTCTCCGGACCTCTTTAGCGTGCACAGCGATCTCCGGCATCGAAGAGTCACAATGAGGTACAGTAGGTGGTTGCTTGGAGCCAGCGTCCAGACGTGAATTGCTAGCAAAAAGAGATGCAAATAAATTTGCTTTGTCACTCGCAGAGTGAGCCAGCGACCCATCAGGTTTCAGCATCGGAGGTAAAGTGGGCCGACAGAAATTAGTCTCATTATAAATTCAATATTATCAAATTTCGACAAACTAGTAAACCGCAAAAGAAACCAGCAAGAGCCAATTTGTTATAATATCCAATTATCCGCAACCATAAATCCGCATTAAATAAAATCAAAGAAAATTCAATAGAAAATACAGATTGACATCTGTCAGTGACGACGAAACGAGAAAAATGTAAATAATGTTGACGAGAGCAGCTGCCTACCACCGCGCACGCCTTCCACCCCCGGACTCGTCGCTCAGCTCCGCCTCGCCACACGGCTGCAGCTGCGTCGAGCTCGAGCGACGAGTATTTTTCCCCGCCGACGTCGCCAACACCTGTACGTCGGCAGGGGAGAGGCCAGCCACCGAGGAGCTTGGGATCTAGGGGCCAACCGGCCCCGAGCCGCATGAGATGGACTCAAGGTATGAATGAGAACGTCATGCGCGCATATTACGGGTCTACAGAGGGGGGAACTAACCTCACTGCGTTCCGTGTTAGGATGCTGTCTCTGTTTCGGGACCTAGAACCAACCGTAAACGTCTCGGCCCAACGATTGTCGGATCAGGTGCGGGTCATTCAGCGTAATCACAGGTTGGATTACGCCGCACTTGATAGGCTACGCTCAGAAGTGCTGAGCAACCAAATCGTCTCAACCCCGACACAGACCGCGGCACCGCCAGCCACTATTGTGATCCCGCCGCGGTCCAATCTTGCTAACAATGAGGAAGATGATAGGGTTGCCACAGTAAGTAGCGTGCAATGAAAGATTGAGGAGCGCACTGGAAGATGCGCTTCGCGAGTATAGGTCAACACCGACTGAACTTAGACCCTGACTACCACGGTTGCCTATGCACAAGAAGAATAGGGCGCTGGTGTGTGCCTTGGACTCGCTACTTAAGAACATCTTTGAAAGCAGCGAGAACCTTGTGGATACGCACTCAATCCTGCATTGCGGGTCTGTTGCGGCATGTCGTTTGGCCAATGTTAAGTTTCCAAACGAGGCTATTGCCAAGCCTGCCGTACCAGCCTGGCAGTGCAGGATCGAACGGCGTATCGATGGGGCCAGGGTACTAATCGCCAAACTATGCTGTTTCGGGGAGGGCAATGCGCTTCGTGAGGCGGGCATTTTTGGGGACTGGAATCAGTCCTCGAGAATACATGTCCCGTGTCACGGAGCGCATCGACTTCCTGAAGCAGAAAGTTTGTGCATGGGCCAGTCGTATTCGGCGGTATAATCGGCGGGTTGACCGGTACTCGCAGAATCGCATGTTCCAGAGTGATGAGAGGTGGGTATACAGAACTTGGGAGCGACATGAACAAAATGTGAACAAAATGTTCCGCCCGGATGATGTCGCCACGAGTAACATTCTGGCGAAGCATCTGGTCGGTACCCGTCTGTCACACTGAGAATGGCTGGATGCGTGATGTCGAGCGCGTGTGTGAAGCTATACCAGAAATGGAAAAAGTAACTATAAGTCCATCTGATGTAGCCAAAGCAGTTCGTCCGCTACCGAACTGGAAGTCTCTGGGACCGGACGGACTGCATAACTTCTGGTTAAAATGGTTTAGCAGCTCACACGCGTTTCTAGCATCTCAATTCCAGTCATGTTTAGAGTCTGGGTCGCTTCCGCAGTTTTTAACAACAGGCGTTACCCACCTGCTCCATAAGACAGGTAGTCCCGCGGAGCCCAAGAATTATAGACCAATTTCATACTTATCAACGGTTTATAAACTTCTTACAATGGATGTAAGAAGTTGAGAGCAAAAATTGATAAACATATTGACGGTAACTTAATAATGTCTATCTCTCAGAATGGATGTAGGAATGGGTCTTGCGGCACAAAGGAGCTACTCTCATTGACATGGCCATAAGCCAGCAGGTTCGTCGATCCCGCCAGGATTTGTCGACATGCTGGATAGACTACAAGAAGGCCTACGACTCTGTGCCACATACATGGCTCATGAGGGTGCTGGAGTTGTACAAAATAGATGCAACTCTATGCACCTTCCTTGAGTCATGTATGAGGCAATGTAAGACAGACAGTCCTTCGATATCCAGGATGTCGACCGATTGAGGGGGATGATGAGCCTGTATGGATTAAGCGGGGGATATTTCAGGGCGACAGTTTGAGCCCAGTTTGGTTCTGCTTAGCCCTAAATCCTCTTAGTACACTGCTGGAGGATTCAGGTTTAGGCTATCGTTTGAAAAAAGGTGGTCAGGTTATATCTCACCTCCTTAACATGGATGATCTGAAACTCTTTACATTCTTCTTTACTTCTTTAAATTCCAACTGACGGAGCTACTGAAGGTAACTGAAACCTTCAGTAACTCCATCAGGATGGAATTTGGTGTAGAAAAATGTGCAGTCATGCATGTAAAGCAAGGGGAGATTATGGAATCCGAGGGAATTCAACTCTCTGATTCCATACACCTTAGACACCTCTCCTCGACCGAAACTTACAAGTATTTGGGTATGTAAAATAAAATAAATAAATAAATAAATGTCAGAAGCGTTGGGCATCAACAGTACTGACATGAAGCAACTGCGGAAGGAGGTGAAAAGGTATTAAATAGCCTTTTATCGGTCGGAAATACGGTGCGCGCCTTCAACAGTTGGGTCATGCCGGTTTTGATGTACTCTTTTGGCATACTCAAATGGACTCAGACCGAGCTCAACACCCTCGATAGGAGGGTCCGGATACTGCTGACCGCAAACCGGATGCATCACCCACGATCATCGGTGATGAGACTACATTTGGCTGCAGTGTGGGGTCGCGGCTTTTTAAACGCTAAGACTCTTCACAACCGCGAGGTGTGCAGCCTCAGAGAATACTTTTTAAAAGCTGAAGTGGGTATGAAAGAAAAGAAAGAAAGAAAAAATATTTAATTGCCACAAAACGACATACAAACATTACATTTCATGAACAAGAACAGTGGTTACAGATTTTGAAAACTAAACCCTTACAATAGTGCTAGTAGTTCTTAAATTATGTCCCGGTGTATGTATTATGTATGCACCGGGATGTGGTCGCAGTGGCCAAGGGTCCATGGCTAAAGAGAACTGGCGCAAGCCTGTAATACTATCGACTTATAAATGCAAAGAGGTATGGCAAGGCAAGGAGTTACACGGGCGCTTCTATCGGGTTCTTCATGGGCCCGATGCAGATTTCCCAGCGTCCGTATCCTGTCTACGTTTCGGCGACCTTTTCGGGGAAACTGAAGGTTTTGTCTGTGCAATTATGGACGAAGTTATCCTGACGAATATCTACCGGAGACATATAATAAAGGACGGGACGGTTGACGTGTGTCGGGCATGCCACCGTCCTGGTGAATCTATCAGACATATTATCTCTGGTTGACCCAGTTCTCGAAAATGACCATGTCACGTTGTACTGGGATCGGTCTATTATCTCTGGTCGTTCTCGTCTGGCTAACGGCGAGTACTTACACAGAAGTGGCCAGGATTGTTCACCAGCAAATTGTTTTGAAGTACAATCTAGTGGAATCGGAGGTACCGTATTACAAGTATGTGCCCGACCCAGTTCTTAAATTGACTATGTCACGTTGTACTGGGATCGGTCTATCATCACTGATAGGACTATTGTTGCCAATAAGCCGGATATAGTGGTGATAGACTAATTAGCGCGCCGCACAATGATAATCGATGTCACCATCCCGCATGACGAGAACCTCGTGAAAGCTGAGAAAGAGAAAAAAGTAAAGTATCTTGACTTAGTATACGAGGTTGTCGACATGTGGAATGTGGACTCGGCGATCATTGTGCCGATTGTGGTTACGGCCAAAGGGCCTGATGGCCAAGAGCCTCGACGACCAACTGTCGAGGCTGTCATTGGGCGTTTGGATCAAGGGTCTGATACAGAAGGCAGTACTCCTCGATACGGCTCGCATTGTGATGAGGTTTCTGTCTCTGGAGCCCTAACCACCGGTAGCTTGAACCCTGTTCCCGATACCGGTCGGTCTCTATTTTTTTAATTTTTAAATGTTTTTAAGTTTTCTGTTTTTAAATATTTAAAAATGTAAAGAAAGAAGATAAATTAAGGGACAAAATATAACTAGAACTAACAAGCGTGCGATCCGATACCACAAATACAGGCAATTATCATCAGCCCCCAAGATGTGGCTCGTGCAGTCCGTCCGTTGCCCAACTGGAAATCTCCAGGGCCAGACGGACTGCAAAACTTTTGGATTAAATGTTTCCAAAGTTCGCACGCTCGTTTGGCATCTCAGTTCCGGTCTACCTTAGAGTCAGGGTTGCTACCGCAGTTCCTTCTCTATAAATCGGGTGGTATTGCGGATCCTAAAAATTATAGACCGATTACGTGTTTACCGACGGTCTACGAGTATAAAGTTCTAACATCCATTCTGAGAGCGAAAATTAATCAATATATTGACAATAACGCCATCATGGCTTCTCAGAATGGATGTAGAAACGGGTCCCTCGGTACTAATTTAAGAAGCTGATCCTCATAGAAATTGCCATTAGCCAACAGGTTCGCCGTTCCCGCAAGGATCTGGCGACATGTTGGATATATTATAAGAAGGCCTATGGCTCAGTGCCACATTCATGGCTCTTGAGGGTGCTGGAGTTGCATAAAATTGATGCAACACTGCACGCCTTCCTGACGTCATGTATGGGGCAGTGGAGGACGGTCCTTCGATATCGAGGATGTCGACAGATTCAGGAAAACCGCAAACCTATAATTATTGAACGCGGAATATTTCAGGGCGACAGTCTGAGTCTTCTGTGGTTTTGTTTAGCCCTGAACCCTCTCAGTACACTGCTGGAGGGTTTGGGCCTCGGCTATCGGTTGAGAAGAGGTGGTCAGATCATATCACGTCTCCTTTGCATGGATGATCTGAAGCTCTTTGCCCCCAACAAATTGCAACTGATGAAGCTACTGAAGGTGACAGAAACCCTCAGTGACATTGGAATTTGGTGTGGACAAATGTGTAGTTATTCATGTAAAGTGAGGGGAGATTATGGAATCCGTGGGAATACAACTTTCGGATTCCATACACCTTCGATTCCTTTCCTGAACCGAAACTTACTTAGGTATATTGATACCTAAGTTGTTAAAGTACTAAATAGTCTTTTATCAGGCGGAAACAAGGTTCACTCCTTCAACGGCTGGGTCGTGCCGGTGTTGATGTACTCTTTTGGCATACACAAATGGGCTCAGACAGAACTTGACGCCCTGGATAGGAGGGTCCGCACGCTTCTTTCCGCAAATCGTATGCATCACCCACGGTCATCGGTCATGAGACTGTATATCCCGCGGAAGTGTGGGGGGTCAAGGCTTTTTAAATGCTAAGACTCTGCACAACCGCGAGGTATGCAGTCTTAGGGAATACTTCCAGACCGCCGACGTGAGTATGCATCGAGATGTGGTAGCGGTGGACAAGGGCCTTACCCCACTCTCCTTGGCTAACAAGAACTGACGCAAACCTATAGGTGTTAGATACTAATGAATGAATGAAGACTAAGAATGTTAGGAGGTATGGCAGAGCAAAGAGCTTCATGGACGCTTCTACTAGGTCCTACATGGGCCCGATGTAGATCTTTTAGCGTCCGTGGCCTGGGTGCGATTTGGTGACCTTTTCGGGGAAACCGAAGGTTTTGTCTTTTCGATTATGAACGAAGTTATGATGACGAACAACTGCCGGCAATACATTGTGAAGGACGGCACGGTTGACATCTGTCGGGCATGTCACCGGCCGGGGGAATCAATCCGTCACATTATCTCCGGTTGTTCTAGTCTAGGTAACGGCTACTATTTGTATAGATATTTATATATATTGTAGCCAGGATTATCTATCAGCAACTTTCGCAAGTGCCTTACTATAAATATGTGCCCGACCCAGTTCTCGAAAATGGCAATGTCACGTTTTATTGGGATCTTCACTGACAGGTCTATCATCACTGACAGGACTATTGTTGCCAATATGCCCGACATAGTGATGATAGACCGACTAGCGCGTCGCGCAATGATTGTTGATATAGCGGTCCCCCATAACGAGATAAATATATAATGAATAAATAGAACAAAATTTGTTAGATGCTATTTAGTATCAGAAAATCAAAAAACAGTATAAAAATCTAATCTTAGCGTACTTTGAATTAAAATAAAAATGGTAAATATCGCGAAACAAATATTAATTCTTATGCCATAGTAGTGATTAACATTTGAAAGGTAAGAAATATGTTACAATGGATAAGTAGGTAGGTTTCGTACCACTGTTATTATTTCATAGAGCATATTTGATTGTATTGCGAATAGGCTGATAATTAAATCAATAGATACTAACAATATGTCTTGTCCCATCCCTATCCTTGAACAGAAGCAATTTATGTTTACGCAGATATGCTTTAATAAAAGCAACTCTGTAAGCTCTACATATTTCAGGATTAACGTTATGATCTGAGTCTTTTCAGCTCATATTATTTTTATATCAGTATATTGTTAAAATAGTATGAAAAAAGGCGTTATTTTTCTAGCGATTTTTTCCATGAGGTACTCAAAATGAGTCAACTAAATTAAGTCGTTTTTGGGTGGATCGCACTTAGCGTAAAATAAGTAAACTTTTAGTTCGCGATGCATTTTCTCGACTCATTTAGAGCGACGCAAATTCTGTCGGCTCACGGCCGTCCCACCCTTAAAACATTGTTTGTTTATTTGCTTGCTAAGCAAATCTTCCAACGGTACAAGACGTTGCGTCGTTAGTTGATGTAGCTGAGTAAATAAACACTGTATAGTGCAAGCATTAGCTGTCTCGCATCTGAATACTATTAGTGTCGGCCATATTGTCAACGTTAACGCACAACTTGAATAGAGTGATTGCTTAGTATTTAGATTTGACTTGCAAATATTAATTAAGGGGTGGATTAAACAAGTAATATATTTTATATTGTGACAAAATTAAGCAAGATCCAACTGGAAGCGAGACGAAGCAGGTCGAACTCTGCTTCTGGAAAACACATTTAATAACATTTTTTATTAATTTTTTTAGTTATTTTTTTTTTCGAATTGGGTACATTTAAACATGTGTTATATATTTTTGAAATCACCTCTTGAAAACCTTTATTATGATACCCCACACGATGGGTTTGGAAGAAAAAAGAATATTGCCCCCCCACGATATGGCGTCCAAAAACCGCCATTTTTCTATTTTCCAATTTTAATGTAGCCAGTGACACTCGCAAAGTTAAGACAAATCGATTGACGTCTGAATCATCAAAATCGGCCAACGCGTTTGGTCTCTGGAACGCCACATAGGAACAAACATACATACATAGACTGATAAACACATTACCCTCCTTCGGCAGCGATTTGGATAAAATTTTATACACAGATATTTTATAACCTGAAGTAACACATAGCATAATTTTAATCCAGGTAGTTGGTTCCTTTGGGATACCTTCGAATTTCACGCGGGCGGCAACTAATGTGGAGATAATGATACTGAAATACAATAACATGGAAATTGTAAAATATCGACAAATTGTCGTTAATCTAAGAACCTTTCACACATCCTAAATGTACATAGTGGTCAAGCGCAAGCCTACAGAAAAAAAAAAACATTAATAATGAGTAAAACATCAAACTCAAAAGTTACTTTTTCTGAAAATATAATTATGTGAGAAATAAAAGAAAGAGCAGCGAATGATAAGCCAAGTGCGGCTTATCATTCGCTGCTCGATGAAAACTTTCACAATGAATTCGCATTTTATGATTAATTTTTGTATTCGCTTCCTACATTACCATAACTTTGGTTATAACAAAAGATATAAACAATACAGGCAATTAATTGAGCCGTTAAAAAAACTTGGGCAAGTATTGAATGGGGGTATTGTATCCAAGTTATTGAAAGCTACTTTTTGTAAGGAGCGACAAGGGAAAGCACTTGGTTCCCGCCTGTTGTTCGCTGGATATCGATTGAGTTATGAATGTACAATGTAAAATTCATAATGACGGCGGCGAGCGTGGTTTCTTCCTCGCTCAACTCAGGATAAAATATACAATGCGTTTGTTTGTAATCTTGCCATAAAAATAACGATTCATTTTGTGACATGATATTCTTTTTGATTGCGTTCACTGGCAGGGGTCAAGAGGAGGATCCTGATTGAGTTAGCTGGAGATCTAAAACTCGATGCAGAATCAGAATAACCTGTCGGCCCTTTATTTGTTATTTTTCAATTTCAGCTATTTTATCGAAGTCTGGCTTTTGACTGCGGTCTCACTCTCGTCTTTTATCCCGCATGAACATTTAACCTGAATAAACCAATGACATTCAGCAATTGAGAAGTTTAAGTGGAAAATTTTAAAACTTTATGGATATTTTCTGCAAATTAAACATTTTAATCTTTTTTCTTACATTAAATACCGCTTTTTGATATGAGTGATAAAGCGATAAGGGCCGGTAAAATCATAGCCCTACTTGAAGAAGGTTGTTCGCAAACTTACGTGTCTCAGCGGCTAAATGTGAGTCGTTCAACTGTCCAGAAGACTTGGCAACGGTATCAAGAGACCGGTTCGGTCAAAAGAAGACCTGGTTCGGGAAGAAAACGATGCACAGAACCAAGAGATGACCGCTTTTTGGTGAGTCAGGCGTTGCGGAATCGTAAGGCGTCAAGTGTGGACCTGAAGAAGTAAGAGAAGTAGAAGTTAGCTTGTGGACGGTCAGGAGGAGGCTTTTGGCTGCCAATATCAGGAGTTACCGCCTGGCTCGGGGCCCTAAATTACTACGTGAGCACCGAGGTTGCTCGACTTCAGTTTGCTCGAAACTGTGCTTCAAGTATTGTTTTCTGATGAAGCTAGAATCTCTTTGTGTGGAGAGCACCGACGCCGGCGAGTGCTGCGAAGACCACGGGAACGATATGTGGAAGTGTGTTTCGAAGAAATCACTCCTTATGGCGGAGGCTCCGTTACGTTTTTGGCAGCAATTAATTCGACGGAGCATACGGCGGAAAATGGAACATTAAATGCACACCGGTACATAATGGAAGTCCTAATTCCACATGCACAACCCGCATTGACTGCACTTGGGGAAGATTCCATTTTTATGGACGACAATACTCACCCGCACCGTTCTGGCAACGTGGAAGCGTACATGCAAGAAGTTGGGATCCGTCGTTTAGATTGGCCAGCTCGAAGTCCTGACTTCAATCCAATTGAGCATGTCTGGGATGTTCTAAAGAGACGGGTAAGATCAGTGCAACCTGCTCCACAAAACATCAGGGAGCTAAACAGAGTCATTACAGAAGAGTGGGAACGTATTACTCAAAACGTAATTAAAAACATCGTGGAAAGCATAGCATGCCCAGAATGATTCAAGCTGTTATTTTTGCAAGAGGAGGTCACACTCGTTATTAGGTTTTTACATTCACATCATCACATCATCAGCCTATTAATGTTCCCACTGCTGGGACACAGGCCTCCTCTCTGTGAGAGGGAATGGGCCGTAATCCACCACGCGGGCCCAGTGTGGGTTGGTGGATGTCAAATTTCTTCGAATTTTTGGTTCTAGGCCATGCCGGTTTCCTCACGATGTTTTCCTTAACCGTTTTTACTTTATGTACTTTATTTAATTTAAAAAAGTAAAAAATCTTCTTGTCTTTATTGCCGACAACTTCTTATTGTTTGGCCGTGTACATCGATTTTAAAGAATTCATCGATTTTTTTTGAAAAAATTGCCAGAATTCACTTCACGCATATTATTACACGATTATAAGTATACAGACTACGTCAAACAATTAAATTTCATTTAATTAACTCAAATCGATATTAGAATGTTAATTTCCTTAGGTGCCCGTATTTTTTGCAAAAGAGTGTAGTTATCTGTCGAGGATATAGTCTATGGAGATTAATGGCGGTGTGTGCAAACGAGGAGAAAAGACGTTGACGACGTAAGTGTATAAAATAGTATTTATTGTAATAAATTAACTTAGTACAGAGATATTCAGGCGTTTGGTTGCCCGATTTCCCACATTCATACTCAGGCGCCATACCGTGCGCAAATAAACTGTTTTCTTCCTTCTTCGTGTAACAAAATATATGTGGTATTGAAAGGTATTGAATAATTATGCCACCGTAGTGTTTTATATGACTAGTCACTTTCAATAAGAAGACCATTTCATCGAAACCACTAGATCGCAACGGTTGAAGTTGCATAGGTTACCTTGTATTAAATTTTGTACCCTAAGCTTTATCGCAATAACTATTATTATTTAGTAGAGCCACCTCTGAGACTCTGCAGTACCTACCATGTTTCTATGTACCTTTATCTTATTGAGTTTAGAGAGAGACACAAAATCGCAAGTATCCTAAAAGACTTGTAGTTATAAATGGTTATTGTAAGTAAAATAGAAAGTTTTATCACAGTTCACAGTTCTCGTATTTTACTACTTTCACATTTATAATCGCGTTTGTCGCCGCTACCAACTGACTCGATAAGATTTGGCGCCCCATTCATGCTACGGCGAACATTTATTCTGATTATTCCTAAGTCGCATTAGGGTTAAATCGAAAAGTTCTATGATTTTAATAGGCAACACCGAATAAGAGACAAAAACCTGCGCTCCAAAATGTAAGTGCCTGACGTAGCTCGAAAAAATGCAAGACTAGTGGTACTGGATAGGACGTCTATAAATGGTTTTTGGAAAAGGATAGGACGTCTATAAACGTTTTTGGAAAAAAAACGAGTAGTGTACAGTTGCGATCCTTAAAACAAGTTTACCTCATTGAATCCATCCGTGAGCGGTTGAGCGGTTGTATAACTCTTTGCGATGGTGGACAACCTTGAATAAAGTAACGAACTTTAGCGACTGAATTTATTTTTACGCGAATATTATTTATGGAAACTGAAATAGTAAATTATCGAAACTTAGTATTAATATCAAATTTAAATAAACCAGTCCAGCTTGAAGAAATCTATAATATTTATAAAGAAATATTTGAAAAGAAACAAGCAATATTTGTGTGATAGTTACGAGTATTATAAAATAGTATGTCATCATTATCATCAGCCTTTTAATTTTCCCACTGCTGAGACACAGCCCTCCTCTTTGTGAGAGAGGGAGTGGGCCTTAATCCACCACGCGGGCTCAGTTCGGGTTGGTGGATGTCACATATCTTTGAATTTATCCTTCTAGGACATTTTCTCAAGATGTTTTCCTTTACTGTTTTAGAGAAGTGGTGATGAAATAATTTACACAAAGTGCATGCCCGAGTTCGAACCCACGGCCTAGTATAGCTATTATACCTAGTATTTCTATTAGCACTGGGCCACCACTGGTAACGTTATGTAGTATGTAATTATATAATACTAGAAACTCAGTTGACTACATGCAGCCTAGCCAATCAGTTTATTAATCGGCTCGGACGTCTATTAAAAAGAAAAGCATTAGACTGCACAGAAAAAATAAACACCAATTTTTCTACTGCGAATATGAAATGTCAGATATTTTTTTTATTTTTTTTTCAATCTATTCCCAAAACATTCAGAAAACGGTTAAGAACGTAATATTTCGCTTGGAAGGCAGGCAGTCCAGTGACATACGCCCTTACTATATTTACTAATCCTCCCTACAGGTCAGCAGGGCTCTTTCTTTTCAGTCGAGTGAATTTAGAGACACTCTTCATTAAGTGCGTTGCTAGTATGTTTGGGTAGTTTACTAGTCTCTTCCTGTAGCCCGTCATAAAGTTTTTGATTTGTTCTTTGATGGTTCGAATTCCAAGATCGTGGTGCAACTGCTGGTTTGTTACAAACCAAGGGGCATTCGTGATAAGTCCAGTTATAAATATTTATTACGTTATCATATTTTACACAACACAAAATAATCGTAAAATAAATAAAGCGAATATGTCCACGGATGTTCCCGCAGAAACTGTGGTACATATATTCCTATATTACGATTTAACCGTATGCAAAATGGAATATGGTATCCAAAGATTTTTTATTTATACCACGAAGGAACTCCTTAAGGAGGCTGCACAATAAATTTTGCAAAAAGGTTCCATAAGGGGTCTCATTGGTTAGCAAGGGCCGCTTGTTGCTGGCTATTGATATATTGCCGTAAAAATTGGTAGCCCGCCATTATATTTTTTCGGCGGTGTCTTGGGGTTAAGTTGAAGTTTGGTAAAATTTTCAGAAGCATTATTACATATTTTGTTACGGTATTTATGGCATTTTTTATCAAAATAATAATGGTGTATTTAGAAAATGGGTTAATTAAAATTAACATGCGTAAGCACCATACGAATATTCTCGATAAAAATGGACGAACGAAAAAATATTCATTCGACAAGCGACAAACTCTCAATTTAGGTTGTAAAAATGTAAAAAAAAAACAATAATCCCCGATTCACTCGTACACAGTGCTTTATAGGTTAATTTAGGCAAAAATCCAATTCCACTGGCAACCCCACGGGCGAATAAATATTAAATACACTTTATATGAGGAGTCCGTACGGTCACCACCATTGAAGGGATATTCGTAGCTCATAAACTGTACTTTACAAGGGAATATAAAATATCGTCCGCGCGTCTGTTTTTTTCTTTTTAGGGGGGGATGAACGAGTCACGTCTTTGAAAAGAAATGGACACTCGTCCTTTTCATGGTGGTCTATGAGTAGATGCGATGGACGTGTGTAGGATGAAATTATGACCTTACTGTGAAAGAATTGTAAAATAACACACACCAATTTCGATACTATCGTATAATTTACGTGTAGCTTATAAAACTCACGTGTAGCACTCTCTTATAATTATTTTGTAAATGGAATATTTTTTTATAAACTGAAATGCCAGAAAATAAATGAACGAAATATTTTTGAAATTTTTAATCTCTTCCAGTTTTATTCACCCGTCGTTGTTATTTATAATAAATAGTCAGTTCTCGGCATTCGAACCGTTACGTTACTAATCTTGCTAACTAGCTTTTCAGTTACGATTTCTTAGAAAACCAAATATAACTCCTCATCTCACGCTATAACAAACACAGAATTTAATTGCATTCATCAACAGAAATAAATTGAAAACTAACTTCGAAAACGATAGCTTAGACTTACTTAGCTATATTGAAACCAACACAACATTTTTGATGATATATATCGACAGGGGTGGAAATACAGAATACCTGAACTGATACCAGTGATGAATCCCAGTGACATCCCAATCACACTGAAAGTGAGTTAGTTACTTAGTTACACAGTAACCTGTCTGTCTGTCTCACTGAATTCTCCACTCATCGCCGACAAATAAAAAATCTTATCTTAATGGAAGGCCCACCCCAGGCTTGCTACTACTCCGTTAATTTTGAATAAGGATTGAATACAGGGATAGTAATAAATGTAGACCATGACAACGTGATTTGTCGATCTTAATCGTCGATTTAACACACAACATATTAAAAACCTCATGTGAAACAACAAAACGGATCCTGACGAGACCTGAAGGATCAATACGCAATAGCAGACAGAAACTTTCTCCTAATGATGTTGCTCGGTTTCAGGCGATGCTGGCAATGATAGAGAGGGTTCATAATAAAATTCGGAAACCACGGCTGAATAGAATTTAGCAAATCTGCCCGTCGTTGCCTTTATTCATGAACTCAACCCCGGTACGTTACTAAACTTGCTAACCAGCTATTTCTCTAGAAGATGAAAAAACTCCCATATTCAATCAAACATTTATTAGACTTAATTCAGCAATGATGAATCCAGAAAAAAACACAGTTTTGATGAACATCATGAAGGGGTGGCAATATATCCGTAGAATACCTATCAAATATAGATTATTATTATTCAATTCTCCAGTAATCGCCGAAGAATTAGAAATAAACAACCAAAACCGAAATATGTTAAGTGTAAAGATTAAATAAAGGAATTTTAATAAATTTAGACCAAAGCCCATATGACAGTTTGAATAAAGATTTGTTTATTATTAAGATTTTATCTACTCTGGTTGATTTCAGAAGATGTTTGCAATGATAAGGAGGGACGACAAAAATTGTAAAGTCTTCGTTTTTTTTAAGAATATAACACCTACCCTACACCTACCCTGCACCTACCCTACACATACCCTACACCTACCCTACACCTACCCTACACCTACCCTACACCTACCCTACACCTACCCTACACCTACCCTACACCTACCCTACACCTACCCTACACCTACCCTACACCTACCCTACACCTACCCTACACCTACCCTACACCTACCCTACACCTACCCTACACCTACCCTACACCTACCCTACACCTACCCTACACCTACCCTACACCTACCCTACACCTACCCTACACCTACCCTACACCTACCCTACACCTACCCTACACCTACCCTACACCTACCCTACACCTACCCTACACCTACCCTACACCTACCCTACACCTACCCTACACCTACCCTACACCTACCCTACACCTACCCTACACCTACCCTACACCTACCCTACACCTACCCTACACCTACCCTACACCTACCCTACACCTACCCTACACCTACCCTACACCTACCCTACACCTACCCTACACCTACCCTACACCTACCCTACACCTACCCTACACCTACCCTACACCTACCCTACACCTACCCTACACCTACCCTACACCTACCCTACACCTACCCTACACCTACCCTACACCTACCCTACACCTACCCTACACCTACCCTATACCTACCCTAATAATAATACCCTAATATTCTTTCCCGTTTTTGCAACATTTTTCATTTATGCTCCGCTCCTATTGGTCGTAGCGTGATGTTATATAGCCTATAACCTTAACACAAAAATATTTTTTCATTTCCAACCAGTAGTTCCTGAGATTACCCCCTACATACAAACTTACAAATTTTACCTCTTTATAATATTAGTATAGATAAAAGTTACAATATGTTTTCATTCACCGTCTTGAGAGTAGTGGTGATGAAATAAATTACACAAAGTAAAGTCTGGGATCAAACCTCCGACTGCACAGCATGATCTTCTTGTTTGCGTCTTTTTATTTCGCTTCATTAACTTTTATTTTAGTGTAACCATATACTTTGTGATAGGTGCAGGATTCCAGATTTTGAGGGCAATACGTGTCTCGACTTTGTATAGACTGCCAAGTTCCCAAGACCTTCACAAATATCTTTCAGACTAATCTTAATAAATATATATATATACTAGCTATTGCCCGCGACTTTGTCTGCGTAGCATTAGTACTTTGAATATCCTATTTTTACATCGTGCCATAAAATTATAGGTGTGTTGTGGGCCGCCATACTTGAGAAATTAATAGTTCACCATACAATCTGCTACATCCCTGTCCACCCCCTTAAGGATGATTTTCGGGATAAAAACTATCCTTTGTCCTACCCAGGGTCTCGTAACTATTTCTACACCAAATTTCATCTAAATCGGTTCAGAGGTTTAAGCATGAAAAGGTAACATACAGACAGACAGACAGACAGAGTTACTTTCGCATTGATAATATTAGTAAGGATACCTCGTGGCGCAAGACCATCTGTGGCATCAAGCCTAGCGCGTTGTGTCTGCCTAGCCGTCCGTAGAGAACAAATTAAGTTCTTGGGAACAATTACTTACTCACTATCCCGTTTAGAATCCTATAGTTGTATGGGAGCCCCACTTAAATAAACCGATTTTAATAAAACTTGATACGCTTACACAAGATACGAGTACATAGGTCCATCACAGGTCTTAAAAGTTTGTAAAGAACTTGACGAAAAAGAGCTTAGATAGTTACTAGCTCTTTCTCTATGGGGGAAACTCTTTCACTTAGCTCGTGTTTGGCATAAAAGATTTTTCAGCTTGACATTAGATGTGAAGTCAATAGAGCAAAATCCCAAACTCCCCAGACGTTACTGAATTCTTTCTACACAAAATGTGTGGTAGGTATAGAGTAGTGGACTTGCGGACAGCGAGTAATGGGTAGCTCACCATCCGATAAGGACCAGACCCGAGTCGATGGCGCGTTATGTTCCACGCGCGCCTCAAACAGATGTCAGCAGAACTGACGGGGTCCGCAAGGTCCGATGCCTGTCTGGGTCGCGGATAAATTTGAAAAAGAGGTGGGTTTTAGTCAGTAACAGTATGACACGCCCTCCCGCCTCACCCAGAGCGGGCGAAGTCATCGGATGATTACCCACAAAAAAAAAATAGAGTAGTTTTAATGTCATGGACCAAGTAATTAATCAGGGCACTATATATAATGCCCGAGCATTATAAATATAGTCAAATCGGGCAAGGTAATGAATACTGATTTAAACTTCTATATTTATCACATTGTCTGGTCATTATGAATATAGCTACGTAACTGTTGGGTAATTTGATAATTATGGACAGTGAAATAGTCCAAGAGCGAGCGAAGCGAGCTTGGGAGCTTAGGGCACCCCGACTCGGATAGGTTATACTTTAGAATCTGTAGACAGAAATAGGAGTCCCCGCAAAGCGAGGCTCCATCGACTTTGGTTTAAACCAATGTCAACATTAAATTAATAAAAAAAAAATTACAACTGTCCATTTCCAGTTTGAGTTAAGCAATAGTCAATTGCTGCTGGAATACCGGCCTAATGACAAGAGAAGAGGCAAATGACCATGGTCTGTCACGACAGGATTTGTCAATAGGACTAAAGACAAAGGGAAATGAATTAAAGGTACACTGCAACTACGTTCAAAGGGTCACGTGTCCATAATTATGAATTCCGGGACTAAAATTCCCGGGATTTATAAACTCGTGCTTTGCATTGTTTACTTTGGATGGGACTGCGCATACCCTTGTCAGAGTATTTCTTGACGTTTGTAGGTAAGATTATATTAGGAGCAGTACACAATAGTTTCATGAACAGTTGTGTTAATTTATAGTGGACGGAAATGTAGAATAATGTGGTATTTTTTTAAGATCCTTGACTGAAATGATAGTTTATTTCCTCAAAATTGTAATAAAAAGCAAAGGTTAAATTAGGAATAGCACTGTACAAAATAAAGGATTTCGGAAAAAAATTGGGTAGGCGGATGTTCTTATAATATCCCCGAAACGTTAATTTTATATATAGGTACACTCACAAAAACAAAATATTAAAGTGAAGTTTATTTATGCAAAGTTTCACAGGTAAACGTTCAAAGCAGAGATATAAACAGGTTTTAATCGCGGGATTAACGCCCCGTAATGTGCGGGATTCATGCTGGATTCCTTAATTTATACATTTTTGGGCTCATCCTAAGATAGCTTTATGGTAATGGTCGTGATTATACTTGAAGCTTAGAATCTTAAGTGTCCGTTCGACGCTAGATATTGACCTGTTATTATTATTCAAGTCTTGGTTAGGTTACTGCCAAAAAGGCCACTCACCTCTAACTATTAAACTGTTATCATTTTATTTCTGTCTCTAATACCGCGGCCATACTTAAAGAGTAAATAAATTAACTCCTTAGTCTAGTTGTCGCAATTAGGACTGCTTACTGTAAGTTTAAAAAAAAACTATAACGACACAATTAGACGGAAACAGAAACTACACTTGCACCTACCTGCCCCCGTACCTTGACGTGTCAACCCTTTAATGTTGCGACTGCGAAAAAGGAACAAATAAATATAAGACATATACCTCTGTTCTCTCTAAGAGGCTTGTCTCCCTTTGAGCTTCTTGAAAAGAGATCTCAAAGAGGTTGTATTTTACCATATCAATCTGACATTTGCTGACCCAGCGCTTACAGTCTCACTATATGCAGCTGTACCAGTATTATACATGGCGATTAAGTACCTATCTGACCTCCACAACCTAGTTACTGGGTAACACGTCACCCCTTGGCAAGACTGGTCTTAAATTTCTGGCTTTGAGAACCCATCCGTAACAACTGTCAAAGATCTACAAACGACAACCGGGACCAACAGTTTATCGTACTTCATCATTATCATCATCATTTCAGCAGAATGACGTCCACAGCTGGACATAGGCTTCACCCAAGCGTCGCCACACTGATCGGTCCTGTGCGTTTCGCGTCCATCGTACTCCCGCAGCCTTTACCACTCGTCACTCCACCTAGAGGAAGGCCTTCCAACGCAGCGTCTTCAGGTACGCGGTCGCCACTCTAGAACTTTTCGGCCCCAAAGGCCATCCGTTCTGCGAGCATAACGTTATCGTGCTTATGTTTAGCACACATGGAGCAAAATTCTGCGAACATCTTTTACTTAATCACATACCACGCTTCGGCAGCCTGCATTAGCAGAAAAACAACCCAAAGAATCCTTACGATACTGCAACACAATAAAAGTCGCAAGCGACTAATATAAAGATTAACGACGTGTCAAGTGTCAAGATAAGTTTAATTCTCGTAGTGCAGTCTACCATTTAACTTGTCCCTAACTTGATAGTCCCGTAATTCTGGAACATACTATTACGAAAGCGCTCGATATTGTAGCAGAGTCATATTAGAATGTCGCACGTTTTTCGTAAAAATACAAGATTATACTAAAAGTTATGCTTACGGCAGGCAAGGTCTTTAAGCGGAGGAGTAAGACGACAGGAGACTCGCTACTTATAAAGATTCACCGTCTTGCTCGCACGTTTTTGACCGCGACTGGGAGTCTTGGCTTGTAGGTGAGCTAATTTCTCGGTAGTTTAGTTCGAGAGTTTTTGCCACTCATGATTCCAGCCCCGGTTTTTTTACTTTAGGATTCTGGTCTCCTGGTCAGTTGTGGCAAATCTAACTGAGCTCCCAGACGGAGAGCAAATAAAAATGATGACTTTAGGGATGAATTTCGAAAAACACCTTTCTTAAATGACACCTACAGTATAAATTCAATATCCTCTCAAAATTTCAAACATCTATCATTAGTATTTTATGCTGGGTGTTGATATGTCAGTCGGGACATTGCCTTTTATATAAGATTATGTTTCGACCATATCAGATAATTATAAAAGTCGATGGTATATTCAAAGTCAAATAAAAATTGTGCTTGATATTAGCCCGTGAATGTGTACGCTCATCAGTATAAAAGTATTACTTTTTAGCACAGTTTTAAATCCGATTTGATTTTGGGAGCTCATAAATAGAAAAGTCGGAAAAGCTTTCAAATATGTATCTTATCTTATCTTATGGAGGGGCCGAGAAATACCTCGGACACTTCGACCCATTGGGATCTTTTGTGGTCCCCTAGATAACTTACTCCTCCTCATTCTCGTTGAAAACTGTTTTCATGAGTTTTACAACGAGACTAGGAGATATGAGCCTATAATCTTCTGGTTTTGGGTATCCAACCCCTAGGAGACTCATTCGCTTACCAGCCAGTGCATCGCATGTGCACAGTAGGTGCTCCATGCGTTCCGTATGTTCCCCACACAACCTGCACATGGGTGTCGCGGTTAGACCCATCTTCATGAGTATGTCGTTGGTTCCAAAGTGCCCAGTAAAGGCCCCAAGCAGGTAGCGAATTCGCTCATGTTCCAAATGCAATCTCGGGTTTTGAACGTAGAGCCTAGGAATCTCTTGGAGTATTGTAGACCGGTATTAGACAGCCAACAAGTTCGTTGTCTGTGATCTGCAAACTCCCTAAATGCGGCTTTTACGAGACACGTCGATATGCCTACACATGGTTCTGGACCCACAAAATCATTCGCTGAGCCCTCCCTTGCCTCTTCATCAGCCACTTCGTTACCATGGAATCCTTTGTGCCCAGTGACCCACATCAGTCTTACCCTGTTGTGCTTCCCAAGCTTGTTTAGGGTTTGGATAGCATCCAGAATAAGTCCGGAGTCCATGGCTTTGATTGCAGCCTGACTGTCACTAAGAATATATGGATTTACCTCTGGTTCCTCTATCTATATTCTCTTGAGCACAGGTTATAATGGCATATGTTGCCGCTTGGAATACAGTTGCCATCTTCCCTAAGCTTTTGCTACATTTGTAGCCCTTTGCGTATATTCCCGCTCCTGTACCTGATTCCATTTTGGATCCATCAGTGTACCACACCAGACTATCTTGTTCTGGTGGATCAAGTCCCTTCGTCCAGTCCTCTATTGTAGGGATTTGGACCTTGAAAGACCTCTCAAACACAAACATAGTTTGCATTTTATCGGATAACATGCTTGTTACCCGATCCAGGTCTTCATTCTCATCGAACTTTGTATGGTTAGTCTTTGGCTTAGAGGCATCCCATAGTCCAGTGACAGCGAGACGATGTAATGTCTTCCTTGCCTCGAATTCAACCATCATATGCAGAGGAGGGATATTGAGGTATCTCTCAATCGCTGCCGTAGGTGTTGTCCTGAAAGCACCCGTGATGCCGAGACACACTGTTCTTTGTAACCTGGTGAGTGGCGCTTTGCACGAGGCAAGCTTTGTTCTTGGCCACCACACTATGCTGCCGTATGTGATAATAGGTATTATCATTGTCCGGTACAGCCATCGTATCACTTTGGGCTTTAGCCCCCAAGTTTTACCGTAGGTAGAACGACACATGCCGAACACTCGTAAGGCCTTTGTCGTAATATTTTCCACATGAGTTTTCCACCTGAGTTCTTTATCAAGCGTTACACCCAGATATTTAACTTCGGTGGACCAGGGCAGTTTTATTCCATTGAGGGAGAGCTCTCCTAGGTTTCCTAGTTGTCTCTTCCTCGTGAAGGGAATAATGACTGCTTTGCTTGGGTTGATAAAGAGGTGGTTCACTGTACACCATTCCTCTGTCATCCTCAATGCCTGTTGTAATAATCCAGACACTATGTTCGGGAATTTACCATTGACCATTATAGCTATGTCATCCGCATAGCCTACTGTGTAGAATGGTCCGGTATTAAGTTTGGTTAGTAGCGAGTCTACTACCAAGCACCACAATAATGGTGACAGCACTCCGCCTTGCGGACAACCTCTTGTTGTTTTTGCACTAAGTCTGTCTCCCATTAGTTCCGATCTGACTGTTCTGCTTCTCAGCATATAGTCAATCCAGTTGCACGTGGTATCATTGATGCCATGTTCCTTTGCAGCAGTGCGTATGGACTCAAATGTTGTCTTGTCAAAGGCTCCCTCTATGTCGAGGAAAGCCCCGACACATATTTCTTGTCCCTCTAGCGCAGCCTCGGCTCGACTCGCAACTTAGTGCAATGCCGTTTCCGTAGATTTGCCGGGGCTGTAGGCGCATTGTAGTTTATGTAGAGGGAATACTTTTAGAGGACCCTCTCTTAAGTACCTGTCTACCAGTTTCTCCAGAGTTTTCAAGAGAAAGGATGATAGACTAATGGGCCTGTAAGCTTTAGCTTCTTCATAAGTCGGTCTACCCACCTTCGGTATAAAGGTGACTTTGACCTCCCTCCATGCTTTGGGTACGTACCCAAAGGCTATGCAGGCTCTGTAGAGCTTACTCAAATGGGGTATCAAAACAGATATTCCTTCTTGCAATAGTATTGGGTAGATGCCATCTGGACCAGGGGATTTGAGTGGCTGGAAGCCCGCTATGGCCAGCTTCAGTTTATTTTCATCTACCACTTTCTTTGCCGTGAGCCAGTTATTTTTGGACGTGTGCCTTGTAAGCTCGTCCCTTGTGACTGGTTCCTCTTCATCGCTATCGCGCAGTATACATTCTGGGAAGTGGGTCCTAAACATCACGCCCAGAGTGTCCTGTCCAGTTTCCGTGAGTTGCCCATTGTCATCCCTTACAGATGCTAGTGGGTTTGTCTTGGTCATGGACATTGCTTTGCACAACCTCATCCCATTTGGCAGAGTTTCGATGGAAGTGCAATGCTGCCGCCAATTAGTTCTTCTGGCCTTGCGTACTGCCGTGTTATACCTTGTTAGCATGCTATGATAGCCAGAAAAATCCTTCCTGGCTTTTGCATCATTAAAGGCCTGTCGTGTTTCCTGACGTATTTTGGCTATTTCAGGAGTACACCATGGTACCTTTTTGCCAAAGGCCTTCTTCTCTGGGCAGTTATCTTCCCATGCACCGATGATGCCTGCCTTGATTCTGTCCGCTTCAAATTCTATATCCAGTATGGAATTGAGCTTACCTTTAGGGCTCCCCAAATTTACTTTGAGGTCCCTCCTGTATGAGTCCCAATTTGTATACCTTGGGTTTCTCCTTCGTCTAGTTTCGGCTTCTCCCGCCGTCCTAAACCTAAAGCATATATAATTATGGTCAGACAAAGAGATTTCGTCCGATACATGCCAATTTTCAATATGAGCGCTGGCCCTGTTTGAAGCCAGCGTAAGGTCAATAACTTCAGTCCTCGCAGAAGTCCTAAAAGTAGGTTTATTGCCTACGTTAAGGATTTGTAAAGAAGAGCTTACCACAAAGTCCAACAAATCCTCCCCTCGTTTGTTGACATCTGAGCTGCCCCAAACGACGTGGTGTGCGTTCGCATCGCAACCAAGTATCAGGTCAAGGTTCTTTTGGTTGCCGTAATCAACCAGTCTTCTGATTAGTGGTGTTACTGGTTCTTTTTGTTCATATGGGAGATAGGCAGAGGCAAGGATGATTCTCCTTTTCTCTGTTCCCGTCCCCACTTGGATCAAGGTTGTTGTGAGATCCCTGTAACAGAAAGTACGTAAGGGCATTGCCTCTATACCGCCCCTGATATAGATGCAAGTCCTCGCGTCATTGGTTGGACAGTCATAGAGCACCATGCCTCCTGTCCCACCTAAGCCTTTTATAGTCCCCTTATTTAGATAAGGTTCCTGTATCAAGGCAACGTCGTATGTGTTAAGCTTCAGTTGCCGAGCCAGAAGGGCAGTAGCGGCTCTGCAATGATGCAAATTAATTTGTACACACCTTAGTCCCTCCATCTTGGATGATTTTGATGGGTCTGTGTTGATATGGGAGGGCCTTAGTCTTGAGGCCCCTCCTCCATCGCCTGGCTCTCCTCGAGAGCAGTCGGCGACTCGATTCCCAGGGTGTCGAAGTCCCCGAGGATGTCATCCTCGTGGTCTGTCTCCGACGCTCTGGTCCCAATCTCTGTTTCCTGCGCTGCGCCGTCAGCAGAGATTTCTTCAATGGCCTCCCCATGTTGTGGTGGTCCATCCTCGGAGGGCTCCACTTCTGCTTCCGCAGCAGGCGCCTCTCCCTTGTCTTCTTCCAGGAGCTTGAACGAGTATCGTTCAATCCCTCCTGGAAGAGAGTAGCCCGCGGCCTTGATGACCCCAGCAGACATCCCGTCCATGAGGACGATACGACGGATGCCGGTCTGCTCAGTGAGCATATTCACGACCTTCCAGTCGTTCGTCCTCAAGGTAGGGTTGAGTCGCTGGAGCAATCGAATGGCCCGGGCAGAGTCTTGAAACGCCAAGTTGCGACACTTCCATGCCATTTTGACTGGCTTTGGAAGGTCCTTGGCGTCAACAACCTTGAGTTTCAGGGCACCAAGTTCCACATTGTGGATGGCACCCCGAAACCAGTTGGCTGCATCAGAGTTGTCGCAGGATACATGAATTGCACCTGCGACGACTCCGGGAGCAACCGTTAGGACAGGCAGAGGATCCGGCGCCACTTCCAGTTTCTCAATTATGAGCTCCTGGATCGGCACCAAGTCCTCCGCCTTCAAGTACTCCTCCGGGTACTTGACTGTCACGACAGCGAGTTTCACAGCCGCCACCGCATCCCTAAAGGATCCCGTTGAGGATGATTGCCCTTGGGTCTTCATCCTCTTGGCCGCCATGTCCCCGCTGTCCCCGCTGAGAGCAGCACGCGGTCTCTTTGATGGGCCCTCCGTAGGAGTCCCCTCCAGAGCCGCCTGCTGTCTCAGCTTTTGGCGCTTTTTCCTGCGCGCCCCCGATCGTTCAACCGGAAGCCAGCCTGATTCATGCTGGCCGCCGGGAGACGACGAGGTGCTGTCTTTGCCGGTCGCGTCCGGGGCCGCAAGGTCCGAGGTCATACGATCTCTAACGCAAGCGTCCCGTATCGCGCCAGCTTTGGCAGTACCCTTATGCCCGGTGGGCTGGTTTGCAGTTCCGCCCTTCGGTGGTCCCGCAGCAGTGCCGGCCCTCGACAGTGCCGCGACAGTCCCGTCATTTGACAGTCCCGCCACAGCCCCGCCTTGAGACGATCCCACTGCAGTATCACCTCTGGACGTTCCTGCGGAAGATGCAGTCCCGGCTTGCGCCGGTCCCGCCGTCTGGTGTGCAGTCCCAGCTTTCGCCGGTCCCGCCTTTTGGTGCGCAGTCCCAGCTTTCGCCGGTCCTTTCGCCTTGTGGTTTTTTTTAGATAAATTATCCATTACCCGATTGTTATATTTCATCCCTCGACTATCCCCACCCGCCATGGAGTGCTCAAGTGGCGATGCTACGGTAGCACCAGGGATTAGTCGAGGGATATAGCCCCCCCCATTAGTTGCCCACGAGACTGCACGACACCAACTCACACCGCTACCACTAGCGATGCGAGCGAGCGCCGCCGTCTGCAAGCCCCTAATGGGAGTGAACTCGCCTGGGGGCCGTCTGACCGGACCCCGCAGCCGATTGACCGTAGCTGGCTAGGCTACGGCCACCCGTGTGAGAAGAAATCCGGGCCAAAGTGGAGTGTTGCCTCAGAGACGTTAAACCACCTACGCTCATCGGCTCAGCCACCAGGATCCCATCATCCTTCCGTACGGGTCCCTGCGCACGGCACAAACACGCAGGAGGTCATTACTATCCATCATCTGATTTTTTTTCCGATGGTGGACACCCAGGGGCATGACCTCGCCACCCCTGTGATGGGGCGCTCGGTGATTTCTGTTACGTCTATTTCATAGGGAATTAGACCAAAAACAGGGCGGCAACCACGAGAAGGAAAATCACCGAACTTGCCTTGAGGATCATCACGACCGTGCGCTCTCCCTCAAGACCTTGCCGTCTCTGAAGGAGTCAGACAAGGTAGGACTGCATCGACAAAGCCAAGCCCCATAGGGCTTGTCGCTGAGGGCTCAAAGCGCAAGTTTGTTAAGACAGCCCAGCCCCTTCAAATATGTAAGTACACTATCATATCATTTATTTGTGTAAATAAAAAATAACTTCGCCGAAGTAGATGAAAAGTCATGATAACCGGGTGGGTTATCATTTTTTTCCATAATATTGGAACGGCAGATGCAAAATTTCGCATTTTTCAGTCGATTTTCAGTAGTTAACAACGACAGAGGTTTTAGTTAAACTTTTTGTATTGTTTTAGCTTTGAAAAACGAATGTTTAAGGTAATGAAAATAAATTATTGTTTTGATTTCAATATTTTAAGTATATAGTCCTCGTAACAATAGTACTCAATTGGGATACATCCATGGGTTTACTTACTTACTTAATGTCCTATATCCCTTAGATGGGGCAGAGGGCGTCCACAGATGTTCTCCATCGCGATCGGTCTTGAGTTTCACGCTTCACCTCGCTCCATGTCATTCCGATGCTCGTCGCTTCTGCCAACATGGTGCGATGCCAGGTTTGACGGGGCGGCCACGCTTTCTTTTCCATTGAGGATTCCAGTCCAAAGCTTGCGCATGTGATCGAAACCCCTTCGGAGCATGTGGCCAATCCATCTCCACTTACGACGCTTGATCTGACGGTCGATCGGGCTCTCGAGGCATTTCAACTCTATGCAACTTACTAAAAATTATTCTCTGTGCCTTCTGTTCTGTTTCTGTAAGCCAAAAATAGTTTATTTTTTCTAATATTCATTCAAACCTCATGCGCCACCAGAAAAAAATTACTAAAATCGCTGAAATTTTCCGTGTACACGTCTAATACTACGTAAAATCGATTGGTAGTACAGGAATATTAATTTTTTTACTTCACCCTAATATTCAGACCCCAAACAAACATGCACCACATTTTTATCCCATCTTCAAAACCGCTAAATCCCTCGACACTATCTCAAAGACAAGAATAGGGTCCGTCGCTAACGAATTCTAGCCACGTGGCAATATAGTTAATTGAAACGAGTGAAGCCGGGTGAGCAACAAGTGCGTAAATTAAACCTTACTATAAATGCTTATCTCCGTCGTCTTGGATCCATACTGTGAGAGGATTTACTTTATCGTAATGTCCCTTATTTATGGTGTGAACAGGCGGTGACTCCTGCTATGAGTTGTGGGGGTCTAGGTTCAGCAATAGACGTGTTTTACCGATGGGTGGACAACATTGTTGCCATTTTTAGAACCTGGTTCAGGCCGGGCTTGTTGGAGGCCGTAATAAATCAGAGGGCTTTACTCAGCAGTGAGTGAAGTCAGATAGTGGACAATGACGATGAAGAGAAACTACTAAAATCTACAAATGCTAGTTTTAGTTAATCCTGGATAAAGATATCGCCAAGTGTGCTTAGCTTTGTAAGGAACGAATGAACGTAACAAAAGCGAGCATTTTCTTTATCTGTAGGTGGTAAAATAATTTAATATGCCAAAATTGTTGGGTAAAATTTCACCGGAACAGAAAATATAGTTTTTATGGGATATTTAATTGTATTAAATTTGATTTTGACTACAAATCTCAGTGAAATTAAATCAGTAACAAAAGATCCAAATTCAATATTTACGACAAACGGTTCTCCTAAAACTATTCCCTTATCATTTAATACATCCAATTTGCGTATATATAGCCGTGCCGGAATTATGCTGTCCCTAAATTTAGTACTTAATTGATTAACAAAGTTACGGAAGCTTCTCGCTTTAGGGGACTTCTATCTCTGGGTGTACGCATACTGGTAACTAGTTTATCCTGCAGTTATGTATTGGATGCTCTTTTCTGTAAGTAAACTAGTTTGAAACGGTGTGAAGTGCTGTGGCATGCTTTAGAAACTAAAGAGATGGTTGTTTTAAAAATCTTCCGAATACAGATGATTGGCTGGTCATTATTTACTAGTGTCATCATCATCATCAGCCTTTTAATGTTAAGCCTCCTCTCTGTGACAGGGTATGGGCCGTAATCCACCACGCGAGCCCAGTGCATGTTGGTGGTTGTCCCATGTCTTCGAATTTTTGGTTCTAGGACATGCCGGTCTCGTCACGATGTTTTTTTTCACGTTTACTAACATATTCTCCTGTTTTTCTAACATCGCAAATTTTATTTGTTACTATAATTATACATTATGATAGATCTAAGTACTATTCTTCTGTATTTATAACATCGCAAATATTTTTTAATTGTTTATTTTTACATTATGATAGATATCATATCACGGGCTTTACTCTGACATGTGCCACTATGAGATAGAGACGGAGCTACACAGGACGAAGAGCAGTGTCCTTTCACAGTGAAATCTGGTGTTGACACGTAATAAGTACGGCCCCAGGTGTGGGCAACACAACATTGATACTTCCCTGGGCTTTTCATTCTAGAAATGAAAATGTTACTCAAGGAAGACACAATTGAATCTACAGTCCAATAAAATAAAAATAAAAAATTGTTATTTAATTATGTACCTCATTGCTGTAACCACTTGCCTCCTAAAAGTAAACTAATATTCTGACGTCACACCACAGCGTTCTATTACCTACATCTGGAAAACGGAGCAGCAACGGTGAACATTTAATACGTTTTGCGTCTGATTACAAGGTTGAATATTTTAACGCGAACAAAACATTGGTAATTAAAAGGATTAATTCATGAATACATGACAAGGCTATTAGTAATGGAAAATATTCGTTTATAAAATGACATGAAAAGGCTTCAATAACATCATTTATTTTATGGTTTTAAGCTGTTGTAATTAAAACGATTTAAACAGTTTTAAATTAAAATATGATTAAAATATTTCATACAGTATGACATATTTTCTCTGCTCTACATCAGTCTTATAATGTTCCCACTGCTGGGACACAGGCATCATCTCTGTGAGAGAGGTAATGGGCCTTAATCCACCACGCGAGCCCAGTGCGGGTTGGTGGAAGTCACATGTCTTCGAATTTTTGGTTCTAAGACATGCCGGTTTCCTCACGATGGTTTCCTTCACCATTTTAAGAGCAGTGGTGATGAAATAACTTACACAAAGTAAAGCGCCTGCCTGGTTCCGAACTCACGACCTACGAGACGTAAGTCGCGGCCGTTACCATGTTAACGTTATGGTTTGCATTATGATAATTTGATCTAATATACCTTAGACAGTTCTAATTTACAATATAAATCAATATTGTCAAAAAGCTTCACTTTCCCCACGCCCGATACACGTGTGCATGATGCACACGTGTATCGGGCGTAAGGCTTGCCTGAGCTGCATAAATGGTCCATCCAACCTGTTGGCAACGACGGCAAGGAGACCGTTGCCGTTGCTCTTCTCACTATCGAAGTCGTCCTCGCAAACATTCTCGATGCACTGAAGAAGCGAGGCAGTCGCAGGAGCGCCCTCAGCACGTTATCATATTGAACGCAGAGATCGCTGTAGGATTTCTGCAAATACACCCACAGATTACTCGTATAAAAATATGTGCAGTAGGCTCTAAACAAGGTGGTCTTCACTTCCTTGGAGCTACAAGCAAACCTGCGGGCAATCATATTCGCCCCCACCGACAGCCCTCCTTTCCCGCTCAATATAAGCGTCGTCCTTCAGGTCGGAAGTCACAATATAGCACCTGAACCCAAACTGGGTATCGTGCAATTTTATTGTTTTATTTAACTGAGAATTTAACTAGCATTATTTCCCACAACCCACAATTGTACCTAATTTCTACTCTTCGTATGGAGTAGTCTCCAAGGAAATTACTTGAGGCTGACGGAAACGGACGTATTACGTAAATTCGGTTATTTTAATTTTTGTAACAGACAGTAAGATATTCAATTCAATATTTCACACAGTCTTTTACGTCCGTATTCATACATTTTCTCTATAAGATTCTGACCTCATATATTTGTCATGGACCAAGAGAGTTTCTTGTGCAGATGGAGTTCTTGAGAGATGGAGTTTCTTGTGCATTTTGGAGTTTCTTGTGCATTCTTCTCCATAACAAGCTACTTTCCGAATGCACGGTAGAATCAACTTTTATAACTTGTAAATTTTGATGTACCTAACGTTCAAAAGTGCCGCTTGGTGGCCTAGTTGAAATAAAATATCATTGTCTTTGTCTTTGTCCAAGTGATTTAATCAGGGTATTATGAATTTAGTCAAGTCAAATCAGGCAATGTAATGAATACTGATTTAATCTCTTACATTTGACGATTTTGCTACTAGTATGCAGAACTCTTACTCTACTATGAAGTATCTCTTACATTTGACTATTTTGATACTAGTAAAATTCTTTAATGTCTTTTAACTTTTTTCTCCATGCGTAGATTTTGATGTGTCCATAACGAAAAATAACACAGTCTTAACAAGATTTATAATGACGCCACTTTTATTTTTTGACGTTTCTTATAATCCTTCAAATCATAGATTTCATTTTCTTTTGTAAAGATCGATAACTTTTTCTCGGACGAATCTTTTTGGTTCTATAACAAAAAATAATACGCTTGTCGTAATCTTCATGAAAATATAGGTCTTGTTCACCAACGCCGCTTAGAATGTCACCTACCCATCCTTCAGGATGGTATACTATAGTACCACCTTGCAAGAAGTTCGTGTGCCAGGCAAAAATAACTGTTTAAGCCTTGAAAAAAGAAACAGCTTTTAAGGCTCAAAAAAAATGTATACGTTCGATGTTTAAGCTTAAAACTACCGATAGTTGCATGCCATACTTTAAACAGTATAAAATACTGACACTACCATGTTTGTACATACTAGAAGTAGCTGTGTTTGTTAAGTTGAACCCAAGTCGTTTTAAACGTCTTGCCGATGTAGTTTCACGTAATAGACGCGACAATACCCTACTGTGTCACCAGTCCGCTAAGACAGCACTAATGCGCAAAAGTGTTTACTGCATGGCTCCGGTCATGATAAAATACCGAAAAGTTGAAAAGAATCGCCGCTATCGTTATTTAAAAAAGGCTTCGAAGCTTTCTGACAGTCAATGCATATTATAGCGTAACAGAATTCTTAAGTGAAAAAAAAATTGAAACTGCTGTTAATAATGTTAAAAAATAAGAATCATGCTTGGTTTTTGTTTTTCTTTGTTTTGTCTAAAGTTTAGTAGATTAGCTTATAATTTTGTAATTTTTGCATGCCTATTGGTAAAATATGGCTGGACCTATTCCCTATATCACCATTGTACTGTACCCATATTTGCAAAATAAAATATCTTTATCTTTATCTTGTACAGTTACCATGATACGATGGAAACGTCACGGATTCAAAAAAAGTCTAGATTAGCTTCTTAAACAATTATCTTTCAATAAACTATATTCCTATACAATGTTTTCAACACAGCTTTTAGTTCAAACAGCCCTGATAAATAACCCGCCACCAACAATCACTGTGTAAAAAAGAAAAGTAAAGTGTAACACCGAATAACACTTCCCCGTAAGTTTACTAATACGAAACACTTAACAACGAATGCACGCTACCACGAAAATCTTTACGCCGTAGCCATGTGATCTCGAATAACTAAATCTCAAATTCGCCGATTCGAAACACTTAACAACAAATCCATGCTTCTGCGAAAAAGTTATCGCCGAAGCCACGTGCTTCTGCGAAAAACTTATCGCCGAAGCCACGCGACCTAGCTTAACCAAACCTCTAACGAAAAGACACCAAAAAATTTAGGGGGTTTCTCATAAAAATTAAATTTATTAATAAAAAGTCTTTACTCATTTTAAATTCAACCAATATCGAAAAAAAAAGCTCGTTGATCTAGTCATTCCAAATAAATACAATAATTTTCTGCTGGCTCACTATATAGTACTGACGAAGATTGTATTTTATTGTTTAGTACCTACGTCAGAAAACATAAGACTTCGCCAGATTTCTCCATTTTGGATCCTAGATCTAACTGCTTTTTATCAGATTTATACGGTTCATGGATTAATTGGAGGGCACGATACCGTGCAAAAGGTGTTCAAAATCAAAAATCAAAAACATTTTTTTTTAGTTTACATTGGCCTACAGATGAGCAGTGGTGGGCCAGGGGTATCTGTCGCGACTTACAAGTTGTAGGTCGTGGGTTCAAGCCCAGGCAGGCGCTTTACTTTGTGTAAATTATTTCATCACCACTGCTCTCAAAACGGTGAAGGAAAACATCGTGTGGAAACCGGCATGTCCTAGAACCAAAAATTCAAAGACATCACCAACCCGCACTGGGTCCGCGGGGTGGATTACGGCCCATTCCCTCTCACAGAGAGGAGGCCTGTGTCCCAGCAGTGGGAACATTAATAGGCTGATGATGTGATGATGTGATGTGATAGGCCTACATGGGCACTTATAAAACATCAACAAAAGGTGCACGGTTCGGGTTAGTCGTTTCCTATGAAGAAGAACCGGCAAGAAACTCCATGGTTACTCTTTTAAAAATGGTTTGGTTTTACAATATTTCCATGTTACAGCATTATTACTTGGATATGGGGGGACAACGTAGGCCCGACAATAAGTCGAAAGAAATGAAAAAAAAAACAAAAAAAAAAAAATACGAAATAAAAAGTTAACAAATGTTAACAATCATCTAGAAATCTAGAAGGCCTACAATGTTCACTTCACAAAACAATCGGTAAATAATCTATACAAAGGTAAAAAAAAAAGTTTTAAAAAAGAAAATTTAATATGTGGCACAAATGTTGTTATCAGTGCTGTAACCATTCTTAGCAAAGGGCTATAAAGATGATTGAAAAACATTGTACAATTTGGTTGTCTGTAAAGTCGGTTTACGGACGATAGTTTAACGTGATAACGTCACATACATAACGATACAATTAAAGTCATTGTAACGTTACGATTATAACGTTACAATGAGCGTAACGTTACATTGAGCGTAACGTTACATTGAGCGTAACGTTACATTGAGTCATCCTTTTTCGTACGTGCAGCCGGCGTTCATCGATTTATTAGAAGTTGTCACGTCAAAAAATGAGATTGAGAATAGTTAGAGATATCCACATATTTGTGCCGTTTATGAGTTACCAGGGAAGCCGCATGCGCAGAAGGAGCTAAAGCCAATTTTTTTATCTTCAACGTAGTCCTTGATTTTATAATATGCTTTTTTAAGAAGGACACGTTTGATGTAGTTTTTGAACTTTTCATCGGTCAGTTCTATAACTGACTTTGGCAACTTGTTATAAAAGCGTGTACTGTTTATAAGAAAAGACTTGCTAGATTTCGTTAATCTGAATTTGGGTATTACTATTTCGTGCTTACTGCGTGTATTTAAATTATGGAAGTCATTCTAGATTTGAAAAGACTCGATTTTTGCGGACATACAAAATACATTACAAAATATAAAGTGAAGGTAGAGTCAGTATATCGATCTCTTTAAATTTTTCTCTGAGGGACTCGCGAGGACCCATTTTATAGATCGCGTGGATTGCCCTCTTTTGTAAGATGAAAATTGAGTCAACGCTTGCTGCTGATCCCCACAGCAGAATGCCATTAGACATAATACTGTGGAAATAAGCATAGTATACTAGCCTAGCCTATGTTAATTTTGGTGTTTGGGCTCCCGTCCAACAAAAATGATACAATTTGTTGTTTATTTTTTGAGCTTTTCAAGTCGCGAGCATCTCAATTTGGAATCAATTTACAACCTTATATAGTAATTAATGACTTCGAAAAGGCGTCACTAAATGCAAAACAAGTGTTCCCTGAAAGTAAATATGTTGTTACTTCCATCTGGCTCTAAGCATTTCGAAACATATTCAATCTGCTGGCCTTTTTTTTATTTTGAAGGAAATCTAAATAATCTAAATTAATTAAAAAAAACCGGCCAAGTGCGAGTCGGACTCGCGCACGAAGGGTTCCGTACTTTATAAATTGTGGTTTACGATTTATTTATGTACACACAAAACACTTTAAAGAGAAAGTACATATCAAGATACAATAGCACAAAGGTGCTGCTTATTTCTAAAGAAATTTCTTCCAGCAGACCTACGACAGGAAAATTAAATAAGAAACATAGACACAGTGTGTATAAGTAAAAGGAAAGATAATAAAACTAAACTAATACAAATATATAAAATTACAATAAGTACCTCAACAATATATATATATATATATACATATATAAAAAATATACATAACTACGATAAAATTAATAAATACCTATAATATATAAGATCACGGGATAGAAGAAAGATAGTGTTCTTTGACTTGTTTTTTAAATATAGCGATAGTTTTAGCGTCACGGATCTTAGATGGAAGCGAGTTCCACAGTCGTACTGCATGAACAGAGAAGGAGTGGGAATAGAAACGAGTTTTATGGGATGGGAAATTGAGATGGAATTTTAGGCGCGTTCTACACAGGACGTTAGCAGGGCGGGTAAATGAAAAACGGTCGCGCAGGTAGCCAGGGTAGGAAGGTTTGAAAGGATGTTGAACAGGAGACATAATATGCGAGTGTTCCTGCGAAGACGGATAGGGAGCCACTTGAGATCCTTGCGGAACTGAGAGACATGATCGTATTTCCTAAGACCAAAAACAAAACGAATACACAGGTTTTGCAAGCGCTCAAGCTTATTTAAGAGCTCCTCAGTAGCATCCAGATAGCAGGCATCAGCGTAGTCTATGACGTATTAAAAAAAACTAACCGTAAAAACGGGACCCTATTACTAAGACTCCGCGATCTGTCTGTCTGTCTGTCCGTCTGTCGTCAGGCTGTATCTCATGAACCGTGATAGCTAGAGAGTTGAAATTTTCACAGACTATGTATTTCTGTTGCCACTATAACAACAAATACTAAAAACAAAAAACAAATAAATAAATAAATAATAAATTGTTATTTGGGGCTTCCATACAACAAACGTGATTTTTATGCCAGTTTTTGCGATAATGGTACGGAACCCTTCGTGCGCGAGTCCAACTCGCACTTGGGCAGTTTTTTCTATTTTTGTGTGAAAATCTTAATGCGGTTTACAGAATACATCTACTTACCAAGTTTCAATAGCATACTTCTTATAGTTTCGGCAAAAAGTGGCTGTATACGGACTGACAGACAGACAGACATGACGAATCCATAAAGTTTCAGTTTTTTGCCATTTGGCTACGGAACCCTAAAAAAGAACAAGAACATTTCTTTTATTTATATTGACCTCCTAAATTTATAGGTGTCTTTTCTATAGAGGTTTGATTAAGCGAGGTCGCGTGGCTTCGGCGATAAGTTTTTCGTAGAAGCACGCATTTGTTGTTAAGCGTTTCGAATTGGTGTATTAGAGATTTAGTTACTCGAGATCGCATGGCTACGGCGTAAAGATTTTCGTGGTAGTATGCATTCGTTGTTAAGTGTTTCGTATTAGTAAACTTACGGGAAAGTGTTATTCGGTGTTACACTTTTCTAAGTAATGTAACACACTCGTATATTTAAAATCACGTAATAATTTCATTTCAAATACAAAAACAGTGTTGCCATCTGTAAAACGATTAAGGTACAGCTTGGCTTTGTTTAGTTTCTCTTCATTAGACACCAAATCCAATTTGCTTTTGCTCCTCAATTGTTATTTTTAATTAATGCCAATTATGCCCGTGCGGTTTTCTTTAGATGTTCAAGAAATTCTTTGTGAATTGTGCTTTAATATTGCTGGTTTAATATACAAATTGTTTTTATAACATGAATAGCTTCTGCTCGCGACTTCACTCACCAGCGTAAAAAGTGTTTTAGCATCCCAAGGGATTAAAAGTATCCTATATCCTTCTCACAAAAGAAGAGCAGTGGTGGCCCAGTGATACCAGCCGCGACTTACAAGTTGTAGGTCGTGGGTTTGAGCCCAGGCAGGCGCTTTACTTTGTGTAATGTTCTCAAAACGGTGAAGGAAAACATCGTGAGGAAACCAGCATGTCCTAGTACCAATAATTCGAAGACATGTGACATCCACCAACCCGCACTGGGCCCGCGTGGTGGATTACGGCCCATTCCCTCTCACAGAGAGGAGGCCTGTGTCCCAGCAGTGGGGGCATTAATTGGCTGATGATGTGATGTGATATCCTTCTCCAAAGTGCAATCTATATATAATATAAAAAAATACAATTGGTTCAGCCGCTTACGCGTGAAAACGTAAACATAAATTTGTAATCGACAACAAAGACTGGTTTTCTTTCCCTTTTTAGAAAGCTGACATCATTCAGTTCTCAAAATTTTGGTTGGCGAATCCCGTTGACGAACACAAAAAATTGCCAAGGAATGTTTATTATCATTTGTCAAACCTGCAAGAACTGTCATAAATATCATCCTATTAAGAATCTAAGAAACGAAGCCATCACCTCACAAATTTTAACTTTACTCCTCTACGCTAAAATACCTAATTCACCACGAAAGCGAGACGGCCTTAGACTTTTTAAGGCAGCCTCGAGATTGGGGGAAACCCATAAATATGGTCCCTTCAGTTTTGTCGTATTGTAATTAATCTTGCTTGAGAAATGAGCCCAAAGATGCAGGCCAATACTTTGATTAATAGATTTTTGCTTCTTACCAACTCGTTCGTACAGTTTGACGAGGACCAAGATTTGGCTATCTGGAAGTGACAATGAATCATTACAGAAAGCAAAAAAATATTTCGGGGTGTCCCCGAAATGTTCACAGGAAATAAATACAAAAAAAAAACAATAACAGTATAAAAAGACAAAAAAGTGAAGGTGATTTGTAAACCCAGAGATTATCTCAAGCTTACTGAATATTAATTGCACCATGTAGCACGATATAGAGCAATTAAAAAAAAAATTATTTTAAGTAAAGCGAACTAGATTCTTTGATCTAGTTAGAGTGCTACTTAGAAAAAGTACTGTAGTATTATATTATCTGTGGTGCTATTAAAAACATTTAAAAATATTATAGTTCACCAGATTGGGTATTTGATTATGGTTAAGATAGCCAATTGCAGAGGAACGAAAAAAATCTGTAAGACATTAAGACAGCTAAAAGAAAACTCCAGTCGAGAATAAACGTTAAGTTTTCTGGCTTTAAGTGAACGAAACTCATGACCTTTGACCTTTCAACCAAGATATAATTTAGTTTATAGTACACCAAAATGGTTCATCATTATCATCATCATTCACAGCCCAACTATGTTGAAAGAGAGAGACACTGTTGAGCATAAGCCAAAATGGTTACACCAACTTTTCTTCTCTCTCTAAATTCTTAATTCTAAGAATCCAATTGGCAGTCTTTTCGCTGATAGCGATGTCTACCAGACAACTTTTGGATGGACTGAAAGAACTTCAGGGAAACGGCCAATGTTGTGGTTTGCTAGTAAATATGTATAATAAATATACAATTTTACAAAAATAAAAATGTAGAATTCCAATAAGGAGGCAAAGATTTTTTTATTTTCATGTAAGATCAGCAAGTTTTACATCTGTGTATTTTCCAATTTTGCCTCTAAGTATGCGGGTCGCGGCGGAAAAAAGCGCCGAGGCCAATTTCTGTGAATGATTACAGATATTTGGGGCCACACTATAAGTGCGTGGAAATATCGGTACTTTAGTTCCTATCGACAGCGTATGAATGTCGCATTTTATTTCGTCACCTTGGCCTGCGATTTATTATAAGTGAGGTTTGATTTGTGATATTTTGGTAATAGCCATGCTTCGAGTCCAATCTTGGGGAGAATTATAAATATGTATTTGCGTCTTGCCCTTAATATTAACATTTAAGCTTCTGAAAAAGTTATTACTGTCCAACAACTGTTGTGTTGTGTTTAGGGGTTTCATTGAATGCTGGGTACTGGAAGATTATTGTTTCTTAGTGTGTGGTATTTCATATTGTATAATGTATATTATATTTAATGTGTATGTGCCACTACATTGCTCCTTAGAGATCTTTAGAGTTGTTCGTGTAGTGTTACATTCATACATTTGTAACCAAGAGATCACTGATTCAGCAATTACTTATAATTTCTTAACCGCCATTATCAGAATGTTGATTTGGCAGACATTTATGTAAAAAGGGCACCGGTTTGCATGATTGAATTGATAAAAATCGTTAATAATTAGACGCTCATCATGCCACCATTCAATAGTCGGTAAGTGAGTTAACTTATAGAAACATAGTTGTAAAAAAGAACAAGTATTTCTGACACCAGTCTTGCCAAGAGGTATCGTGTTACCCATCAACTGGGTTGTTAAGGTCAGATAGGTAGTCGATCTATGTAAATAATCCAGACAGATTTAAAGCCACCCCAATGTAGTTGGAAAAAAATTGGCAGAATGATTGAGTTGAGTTCAAATGAAAACACAAAACAAATTCATGTTCGGTAGGGTAGGGTGAGGGTAGGTGGCGCTGCCGTCACGTAAACATTGGCTCCGTGTTTAAAAATATTTAAAAATAGTATTAACGAGTATTTAACGTTGAAAGTGGTGTTAAAGTGACAATATTGCTTGGAATTAGCTGTCCTATCGTTATCTGGACTTCAGATTTACCCAGAAGAGTGGAAGAGTGATATAAAAGTGACATGTAAATAGTGTTTTAAAATAAAACTTATGAAGCGACAAACCCCTATATAATACTGTTAATAACATACAGAACAATATCTCAACAAAAGAGAATCGTGAACAACTTAATACAAATAAATATACATTGTGTCTAAAACGTGCAGCAAATCCAGTCTGACAGTGAGAACATTTTTGCAGCATGAGTCACATAACGACTGTTTAATGTTTAAAAAATATTCTAAGTAAGATAGAGACACACAATTTCGTGTCAATATTCATTGCTTAGTTGGTGAAGTACGCAAAGCGCTAGCAACAAACACCTTGTGAACGAAGTGTCGCGGGTTCGATCCCAACACTGTGCTTTCTTTTTGGCCATCATTACATTTGCAGAAATATTTGTATAGGCACAAGTTTGATTCTGATATGTTTTAACTGGATTTTAATGTTACTTTAATATTAATATTGTTGATTTATTTTACTGTCAAGAATAGCGAGTGGAGAAACTAGTAATATAACAATGAGAAAAATACGGAAATCGAATTCTCATAATAATGTGTCGATTATGAACACTTCAGACTCGTCACTCTTTGATACCACGATGCAAAGTCTGCCTGACCAATGCGAAACTTTGGAAGTACGCGATTTACAAGAAAAACTATCATCTGTACAGGAGGAATTACTGATTGCAAATAATGAAATAGACAATCTAAACACAGAAAATACAAAATTAAAGTGGGAATTGGAAAAGAGTTACAAAATCATAGAATTATACAAAAAGGTCGGATATGGGGAGTCTTCTTCCACCCCACCAACTTCAATCCGGAAGAATAAAAAGAAAGATCAGAATGAGATTAACACCCCGTCTAAGAAAAATAATGATCAACATATTACTTCTATATCTGACAGGCCCATGAATGTAGAACAACCAAAGCGAGATAAATGTTCTAGAAAAAAATCTACAAGTATGCAGGAAATTATTGGAAAAGATACCAACCCAAGTGAGGGCAAGGAAAGCCAGCTGCCAGCCGCCAGCTTTGCCCACAAGAATAAACTATGCATACTGAGTGCGAATCATACTAATAAAATAATATCCATAGCGCAACATACCTTCGCAAACAAATTTGACTGTTGTCACTACTTAATACGTAATGGGAAAACTGAACATCTCTTGAAAGGTTTAAAAGAAAAACTTGTAAAATTTACCATGTCTGACTTTTGTGTAATTCTTTTAGGTGATGAGGACTTCAAAAATACTAATAATTATTTTGATATTATATTCCAAATAAGAGAAGTTATTCAAAACATAAATCATACGAACGTGATCATCTGTTTACCGACGTATAAAAATGGATACTATGCAAATTTATTTAACAGTAGAATTGAAACTTTCAACAACCTCTTGTATCTCGATGTACTGACATAATATGAACATTTATATCTATTGGACAGTAATTTAAATTTATCTTTTGACTACAAATTTTATAATAAACGAACTGGCTTAGTAAGTAACAATGGAATGTATGTAATATTTAGGGACATAGACAGTTTAATAGTTGACATACAATATAATAATAGTCTAAGTGATACAATTGACATAGCCATTGATAATAATTTGACAAATAAGGACACTTTTTTTCTTGACTAAATATTTATGTATATTACATCAGAACATTGCCGGTCTCGTTAGTAAATCTGACGCTCTCTTGGTCTGTTTATGTGAACTTTCAAAACGAGAAGTTGATGTTGATGTAATATGCATTTCAGAGCATTTTATGATTGCTGGCTGTGAGAATCAGCTACACCTACCGTATTATAATTTAGCTGCTTGTTATAGTAGACAGACAAGTAAGCGAGGTGGTGCATGTATACTTGTTAAGCATGGTATTCAATGGAAAGAATTGACCAATATAGCAAAAATGTCCTCGCAAAGTATATTCGAGTGTTGTGCAGTAAAATTGACGGACTATAACATTATAATTGTGTGTATTTATAGAGTACCTAACTCAAATAATATCAATGAGTTTTTTGATAAACTGGAAACTCTTATGAAATATTTATCCAAACAACAATGTAAGAATATAGTTTTAGCTGGTGACTACAACATTGACATTTTGAAGAGAAGTAAACAGTCAGCCGAATTCAAGTGTATTCTTTTAAATTATAATTTACAACTTGCTTTGAGACAACCTACTCGGGCTGCGAGCCAAACATGCTTAGATAATTTTGCTCATGATTTTAATAAGCGCCGTTGTACATCAGAAGTATTGGAGTTCGCGCTATCAGATCACACAGCACAACTGTTAAAGTGCCCCGTTATAAAAAAGGACGTTCTCAAGTATTATCGCAAAAACACACGAGAGTACAGTCAGGAAAATATAGAAAAATTTAAAACTTGTTTAAGTAGTCTATCCTTCTCAGATCTGTATGAGATGGACGATCCCAATGCAGCTTACAACTGTTTTATTGAAACGTTCCAATTATTCTACGAATTATGTTTCCCCATCAAAATGATTACCATTAAGACTACTAGGAAACCTACTTGGGTATCACGTGGGATAAAGTTGTGTAGTAAAAACAAACGGAAGCTTCTATGGCAATATAGATTAAAACCAAGTCAAGCTAATAGAGATAAATTCAAAAGATATTCAAAATTACTCAAAAGAATTATTAATCTAACTCAGAAAGCACAGAATAATTATAATATAAAAACCTCTGATAACAAGTCTAAGACTATGTGGCAAATTATTAATAAGAGCAAAAACAATGCTCCGAAAAACTCAATTTCTTGTATCAAATTTGAAAGTAAAGAGATCACACAGCCAAAGGACATTGCCAATACATTTAATAATTATTTTATAGATAAAATACAACCAACAATTAACGCGGGAACAAACTCAACGTCATTAATTCTTGGCAGAGTACAATCAATGTTTATGGCTCCATCAACGCCCTATGACATTCTAAATATTATTATGAAACTAAAAAACACAAATAGCGTTGGCTACGATGGCATTGCCACAAAAGTATTGAAAGCAGTCGCACCTGAAATATGTGCTCATTTGTGTTTCATAATTAATCTTTGCATAAGTGCAGGTGTATTTCCTGATGCATTAAAGAAATCTATAGTGAAACCTCTATATAAGAAAGATAGTCACGAATTAATGATAAATTACAGACCGATCGCGCTTATCCCAGTAATATCTAAGGTGTTCGAAAAATATATATCTCGTGAAATGAATATCTATTTAGAAAAATATAATATTTTAAGTGACGAACAAAAGGGATTTCGAAAAAATAAAAGTATAAATTTGGCCATTTATGAGTTTTTACAAAATGTCATGCATAATGTAGATAGGAGAACACCAGTCTGTGCCATATTCTGCGACATGACACAAGCCTTTGACTGTGTCCATTTTAATTCCCTTGTAGATAAACTTGAAGCCTATGGTGTTAGAGGCAACGTTTTAGAATTAATTAAATCTTATCTACATAACCGCAAACAAGTAACTGAAATCAGTAAAGTAAATACAAAAAGGAAACGTGAAGAAACTTCAAGATCAGAGGAACGCGAAGTTATATACGGAGTACCTCAAGGCAGTGTATTGGGGCCTCCGTTGTTTACTTTGTATATAAATGACTTGCCTAAAGTAACTGAACATCCGATGACACTTTTTGCTGACGATTGTACTTTGACAATAGCTTGTAATGACATAAACACATATGAACATGACATTAATAATTCACTAATATCTATTATAAATTGGTTAAATGACAATAATTTAATAATTAATTTAAAAAAGACTAACGTAATGCACTTTAGACAACGTACAAACACAATGGTAAATCTTAAAATTAAATTTAATAATATAAATATCAATGAAGTTGACACTACAAAATTTCTAGGACTGTTAATAGATTCAAAATTGAATTGGAAACCTCAAATAGAGGCACTTAGTAAAAAATTGAGTAGTGCAGCCTACGCTCTTAAACACCTTGCTGTGGTTCTCAACGCAGATGCGCTGACTACTGCTTACTATGGATTAGCCGAATCAATTCTTAGATATGGAGTCATCTTTTGGGGTAATAGCACGGACAATGAAATAGCGTTTCGGGCACAGAAAAGGTGCATTAGATCGATGTTCAGACTTCAAACAACGGATAGCTGTAAATCTTATTTCATAGAACGTAAGATATTGACATTGCCTTCATTATATATCCTGGAAACAGTAATGTTTATTAAATTGCATCCTCATTTATTCCAGCGTTTGTCTGATGCTGTCCCTAGGAATAGACGTGATAATTTCAAACTCTGTGTTCACGGCGCTAAAACAACTCTTATGCGTAAGAGCATCTTTTGCATGGCTCCGAACATTTTTAATAAATTGCCCAAAACATGGAAAACATTAAATATATCTGTTCTTAAAAGTAAATTGAAGAGTTTACTCATTGAAAGAGCATACTACAGTATAGCAGAATTTATGAAAGAGGACAACTTTCTTCGTTGATATGACAATGCTGAATGACATGATATTGTAATTTATTGTATTTTGGAATGAAATTGGAATAATTTTATTGTTATTTGGAATTTTAATTTTGATATTATTTTACATTTTCTATTGACCTATTTATTTAACTACTACTTTGACATTGAATTGTATCTAAGACATATGTTTATTGACTTAAAATGATACTCGCACCTAATATTTAATGAATAATGTTTGTTTATGCACCATCTCTTCCAACCAATTTGTACGCCACTATTTGTGGCTGAACATGCTAGAACCTTTTCCCTCTTTGTTATCCTGCATGCAATGTATCATGTACACCATGTTTAAACAAATAAAATTTACTTTACTTTACTTTACTTCGTTAAAAATAAATAAAAGCAAGGTAAAAAAAAATACTCACACAATAAACATGCGTGCAATAATAGGTATAGTTTACCAAACAATGGATTGATATTTTTTTTATTTTACCAACAGCTAAGCCAGTTAGATACCAGTTAGGTCAAAAATGAAAACTACGCTTGATTCGTTTAACCAAAAAAATTTTGCCAACACAAACAATATAGGATATTCAATTCAAACAATCATGTCATACAAATATGTACAATATTCATGGATGGTTGTCCACGGAACTTCGCTTTTGTGTGCCATACCCGAGCATCAATGGTTCTCGTTTCAATAGACCGAATAGATTTGATTTACGTATGTCAATAGCCGTTATGTTGGACACGGTCCTAAGGGGTTGCGTAGACGTGGGGACATGGTTTTGGGATGTGTGTACCGGCATAATGTGGTGGGGTGATTTAAGATGGATTTTAGAATGTCTATCTATCTTTACAATTGATATGATGGCACCGAATCAGCAAAGGCTGGTTGTTTTTTTTTAAAAGACGACTGGTTGTTTAGAATTCGAAATGAAAATTTGCCTGTCATAACTAGTGTAATAATTTTCTCTATCGTAAAATGTTCCATTTCTTTAAAAAAATTATATAGGTGTGCTGCGTATTCTGCTGTATTTAATTAAACATTAAGCATCTCTAGCGGGCAATTTCCTGCATTGAATTGTAAAATACGAGTCATTTCTGTTGGCTACATATGGTGACGATGACATGTTTTCATTTTACAGTTCCTTCTATAAGGATAGCCTACGGAACCCTATACTAGGTCCGTCTGTGTGTGTGAGTCCTTTACAAGGTCTCTGTGCTACATCTTCTACGTGTTTTGCAGAAAACGGCCGAAGCAGTGTTGTCTCATGTTCCCGTCGAGAACACTACTTTACTTCCCAAAGAAAACTTTAAACCAGCTAAAGGCTTTTTACTAAGTCCAATGCACGTTATTTCTTCACTTACATATTATTATTATTTACTTAGTTATTAATTACAATATACATAAACTAACCAAACCAAAGAACTATAAACTAAAGATAGATTATAGGCATATATTATAGGCCTTAGATCTAAAGTTCGTATTGTGTGAAACTGGGACAACAGGGTAGACTAAGATAATATCCTCATTGTAAACACCGTTACCATAACTTGAGCCCTTGTTGGAAACATCTTGATCTGGGATCAAGATGTTCCAACAAGGGCTTAAGTCAGACCAATCGTGAAACAAAATCGAAATTTTATGAAGATTTCATAAGATTTCGATTTAGTTTCACGATTGGTCTGTTTATAATTATAATCATAAGTTGTTTTGTTCCCATAAACCGAATCTAGAGGATTTTTTTTAACTTCAAGCTGTAAAGTTTGACGGTTAAAGAATGCATTGTTGCATTATGTCCGCCTGTGTGTAATCTGACGATCAGCAAATAGCGAGTAAAGCTAGAATCTAAAAACCGGCCAAGTGCGTGTCGGGACACTCGCAGTAATAGGGTACCGTAGTTGAATAAAAATGAGGACTAAGAACAGGATTTTTCATTACTCATACTCGGAAAGTAGGTCTGAAGTTGCTTGAGGAGCGGGTTGAAAGTAATACTTTTCAGCCCTAGGGAGAATCGCTTTCAACTGACAGCTGTCAAATTATTAAAAAAAAAACTAGTTCCTTTTCACATATCTATTGAACCATGTTCCAACTTTCTATACAACCACGAAGTAAAATTGAAATAACTTAAAGTTAAGTATTGATTAAAGAATAAATATTTTTTAAATAACTTTATTATAATTTAGTTTCAACAATTTCTTTAAAATAACTTAGATTTGGGCAAAATATTTACCATTTTTAACACGCTTTTATTAGCTTGGTATGTATGTATCTATGTATCAATGTAACGGAATCTTTGAACGTGATTTTCACCCACTTCAAAACGTTGGATTGATTTGAAACTTTGCACACTTATCAAGGACCGATGACAGTGCAATAATTTAAACAGTTTGTCCCATTATCCTTACCATTAAAGCGTGTTTTTTAGTTTTTAGAACTACAATTTATTATTTCAATGATGAAAATAAAAAATAATGGCTGAATAGCAGGCCGGCCACAGAAAAAAAAACAAACAAAATAGGCGGGAAAGCGGCAATCATTTTTTCTTTAGCTAATTCATGTTTTTATTTTTATTTCCTTGTATGTGTAATGAAAAGCACAGCGTTTACCTCGGGTTAAAGACTTATTTAGTCCCTCGAACTATTGGCGCCCTCACTTCGTTCCGGGCGCCAAACCCCGTCTCGGGACTAGATAAGTTACTTTCACCCCTAGGATAACAATGTACTATTTGTCTTTCAATATTCGATTACCGACTTTCAGTTGTTTTTTTTATTCAGCTTAGACAAAAAAGACTACTTCGAAAATTCGAGAGATTTTTGAATACGAGTTCCGACGCGGAACTAACGCGGCAGAAACAGCTCGCGATATCAATGTTGCGTTTGGAGAGACACACTGCTAATGAACACAACGTGCGATTTTGGTTTAATCGCTTTCGTGATAGAAACTTTGATTTGAAGAACGAACCACTAGGTGGAAGACCGCACACAAGTAAACACAGTACACAGGTAAATAACAAATGAATTGAAAGAGATGGTGGAAGCCGATTCGAGCCAAACTATCCAGGAATTAGCGGCATGGTGTAACGTTACCTTACCAACAATATTGACTCATTTGCGTCAAATAAATAAAATAAAGAGATTGTGAAAAATGGGTGCCTCATGATTTGACTGATATGCAGAAAGAAACGCGTGTTGAAACTTGTGTTGCATCGATACAGAAATAAAGGAATATTGGATCGAATTGTGACATGTGATGAAAAGTGGATTCTTTACGATAACCGTAAGCGAAAAATACAATGGCTGACCCCAGGTCAAACGCCGCAACAGTGTTCTAAAGCAAAGCTTACCAATAAAAATATAATGGTAACTGTTTGGTGGTCTCAGCATGGTGTTATTCACTATAGCTTTATCCGATCTGGTCAAACAATAACGGCAGATGTCTCTGCCGAACTCCGAACAATGATAGCAAAACTAGCAGTGAAACAGCCTCGACTCATGTAACGATCTTCACCATTACCATTTTTTCTTCTGGTTGTTGTTGCACTTAGGTTAATTTACTTGTATATTAATCTGTGGAAACTGTTTCTGGATTGTGTTGAACTAATTGTATGCTTATGTTTGTTATTGCATCTGTTTGTTTCCCAAATAAAATAAAATAAATAAATAAATTATTGCTCCATGATAACGCGAGACCTCATACAGCACGAGAAACCGTTTTAACTCTACAGGAACTGCAATTCGAAACCATTCGTCACCCTCCGTATTTGCCAGACCTTGCTCTACCGGACTACCATATTTTTCGTGATTTGGACAATTTTCTACGTGATAAGTTTTCTTCTCAGGAGGCAGTACAAAATGCTTTCACACAGTTTGTCGAATCTAGATCACCAGAGTTCCATCGCAAAGGCATAAATGACCTTGAAATGGCAGCAATGTATAGATAATAATGGTAATTATTTTGATTAAATAAATATTGTAGCGCGGCAACCCCACGACGATAGAGTAAATGTTAGTGTTGGCCCCACTGATAGGCATATCCAATCAGATGATCGCGGGCATGATAGAAAGGTTGACACCACTGACGTGGGCGACCAATCACGCGCCACGATTATGCCCGCGGACCGCGCTGAGCAAGCGTTTCTGGCGGTACCAGAAAAAGGACAGTCTACGTCTAAGTCTACCCTCGAAACGTGCACGCGACGTGTTTCAGGCCGCGCTCGTAAAGCGCCGGCCATCTTAGACCTCTAATTGTTACCTTTGAGTAGATATTTTCATGTTAATCTTGTTTTTGTTCCTTTACGTGTGTGTTGTGATTAAAGTAGTGTAAATCTAGCAAGGACTTTTTACTCAGAGGCCCGAACCCTATGCCCAACGGCTACATCTGGCGTCCCAACAGTAGGGGCCTCTGACGACACGTGCTTGCGGATTTTTTTTTACGAAGCATAGCGCCGCAGTTGGAGTCAGTACTCCAGGAGGAAGCCTTCGATTACACCTACCTACCTACAAGCAGGAACTTCGGAACCTGAAGCGCTACGACTGTCGTTTCCGGTGAATGAAAATTTTCGCCACGTGGTTCCGTGTCCGTTGTCAGTATAGCAACGATGGAAACAAGAAATAAGAAATCCAAGAATCAGGGAGTAGAAGCGGAAGAGGAAACAGAGATGTCCACATCGATCACCATGGACCAGGGTCAATTTGCAACCCTGATGCACTCACTACAGCAGAGTCAGGCAGAAATTTTCGCGAGGCTCATCCAGGATGTGAGGACTTCGACACCAGCGCCTGAAGTGTCCATGACAACGCCCAAATTTCTCAAAGTGCACGGCTCGATTCAACGGATCGTCCGCTGATGTGGACGGGTTTATCGACGCAATAGAAGTGTATAAAAACTGACTGCAGATATCGGATGATAACGCTGTCAAAGGACTCTCTATGTTGCTAGTAGACTCAGCAGCATTATGGTGGCAGGGGATAAAATCCAGCACCACATCATGGTCGGATGCTATTCAAAAACTTAAAAGTGCGTTCGGAGAGCATCGTCCGCCATTTCGAATATATTTAGAATTGTTTTCGTTGCGACAAAATGCGGACACGACAGATTTGTTTATAGCGAAGACGCGAGCGCTTTTATCGAGATTGCCACAAGAAGATCTACGTGAAAAAGTACAACTAGATATGGTATACGGGCTTCTCGATCGTAGAATAAAAAAGCGGCTCGATCGTAACTCCATAACATCTTTCGACCAGCTACTGCACCGTGCCAGAGCGATCGAGGAATCGTTAGAAGACAGCGCATGGGACAAGACATCGACACTGACGCTTCCGAGTGCCAGTCACCAATCTTCCGCGACCGGCGCTACTTCAACTTCGGCACCAAGTGATAAGAAGACCACTAGCAACAAAAGTCATTCGCGGTGCGATCAGCCGTTGCAATCAGACGCGACTACACTGAACGCGAAAATTATTAATTATTGCCGAGCGCGGCAAGTGCCGCTGCCACCATGCGTTCGGAAGAACTTGTGGCGAACGAGGTTCTGGCATTCCTGCAGTATCAGCTGGATTTCATGGACGAGGTCAGTGTGAGACAGATCTGCACGTCCAACTTCAATGAAGAGGAGATACGCAGGGCAAAAACACTGCTGTACGAGTCGCTACATTTGGCTGACCGAATACCGTCCCGTAGGAGGGATGAAAAAGGACAGAGGAGTCTCCAGGACATTATTAAAGTGTTAAAGGAGACCGACCCGGACGACGTGCCGACTTTCGTGGCGAAGGATTTGCGCAAGCTACCTCCCGTCATATTCGACCACGTCGACGTCACCAGGCTACTGCGGGACATCACAACCCTCAGGTCAAGCCTGGTCGAAATGCAGTTGAAGTTGGAAGCATCCCAATCTACCATCAGTGATCTACGTACCGAGATGACAGTTTTACGCAACACGGTATGTAGGTCACACGAGCCAGCTAACAAAGAAAACACACGTCACGGCGCGTTCAATGCATTGCAGCTGAGTTTCGAGTCAGCAAAATTTGATTCGTCGCCGGCCGCCGTCACTGCAAGCGATGCAAAAGCGTGCACCGCCCTCCCCGCGTCTCCCATCGTTGGGGCGCCGACCAATAATAGCACGTCAATACCGGGACGTGCTTACTCGGCTGCCGTTATTGCTGCTCCTGCAAAAGATCAGCGGCAACCCAAGCAAGCAAGGGGTGTCCATGGGCCCTCTGATCAAGTTCGAAGCTCGTTGCCAGCGGTAACAAGACCAGGAAAGACCGATGAAGAAGGCTTCGTTCGAGTGGTGAAGAAGAAGAAGAAGTCTGCTTGTCGCAATCAGTGCGGTTCCGCACTGACAGGGCCGAAAATGTTGCTGCGTCCCGCTATTCCGTCGACGCAGCTGTACGTGTCACGTCTGCATCACTCCACGAAGGCAGAAGAGGTTGTGGAGTACATAAAGATCAAGACTAAATTCTCCCTGAGAGTCGAGCAGTTGGAGTCGCGTCACAAGATTAATTTCAAATCTTTTGTGGTGCGGGTTCCGACTCATCATTTAGAGACCTTCATGAAGGAAGAATTTTGGCCGAAGGGTGTCGTGTATCGGCGTTTCCGCGGAAGGTTACATGACACCACGTCAGCGCAATACGTCGCCGACCCAACGTACTAAATAGATTTATGTTAACTTTGTTATTAATTATGTATTAGTTTATTTTTGTATGTTTAATTTGTGTATTTTATCTATGGGCCTTAGTTGCCTGAAATAAATAAATAATAATAATAATAATAATAATAAGTGGCTACAAAGGTCGCACGCTCGTTTGGCATCTCAGTACCAGGTAGCCTTGGAGTCTGGTTCGCTACCCAGGTTCCTTACAACAGGAATAACCCACCTGCTCCACAAATCTGGTAGCACCGCGGAACCCAAAAATTATAGACCTATTACATGTTTACCAACGGTCTATAAGGTTCTTACATCCATTTTGAGAGTTAAAATTAATAAACACGTCGACGATAATTCGATCATGTCGGTCTCTCAAAATGGATGTAGGAACGGGTCCCGCGGTACTAAGGAGCTACTCCTTATTGATATGGCCATTAGCCAACAGGTTCGGCGTTCCCGAAAGGATCTGTCGACATGTTGGATAGATTATAAGAAGGCCTATGACTCGGTGCCTCATACATGGCTCATGAGGGTGCTAGAATTGTATAAAATAGATACAACTCTACGCACCTTCCTGATGTCGTGTATGGGGCAATGGAGCACAGTCCTTCGCTATCCAGGATGTCGAAATATCCAGAGGAATAGCGAACCTGTAAGGATCGAGCGAGGTATATTCCAGGGCGATAGTTTGAGTCCACTTTGGTTTTGCCTAGCCCTGAATCCTCTAAGCATGCTGCTGGAGAATTCAGGGCTAGGCTATCGGTTGAAGAGAGGTGGTCAGGTTATATCTCACCTTCTTTACATGGATGATCTGAAGCTCTTTGCCCCCAGCAATCTTCAGCTGATGGAGCTACTGAAAGTAACTGAAACTTTTAGTAACGCCATCAGGATGGAGTTTGGTGTGGACAAATGTGCGGTCATGCATGTAAAGCGAGGGGAGATTGTGGAATCCGTAGGAATTCAACTCGCGGATTCCATAAACCTGAGATCCCTCTCTCCAAACGAAACCTATAAGTATTTGGGTATGTCGGAAGCGTTAGGTATCAGCACTACTGACATGAAGCAATCGTTGAGGGAACGCTTCTTTGGCCGCCTGAAAAAGGTATTCAATAGCCTTCTTTCAGGCGGAAACAAGGTGCGCGCCTTCAACGGTTGGGTCATGCCGGTATTGATGTACTCTTTCGGCGTACTCAAATGGACTCAAACGGAACTCGACGCGCTGGATAGGCGGGTCCGTACACTGCTGACTGCAAATCGAATGCATCACCCACGATCGTCAGTCATGAGATTGTATATCCCGCGGAAGTGTGGAGGCCGAGGCTTTTTAAATGCCAAAAACCTCCACAACCGCGAGATATGCAATCTCAGGGAATATTTTCTAAACACCGACGTAGGTATGCATCGAGATGTAGTAGCAGTGGACAAGGGACTCACCCCGCTCTCCATGGCGAATGAGAACTGGCGCAAGCCTGTAGTGCTTGAAACTAACGACCGTAGGGAAGTATGGCAGAGTAAGGAGCTTCACGGACGCTTTTTCCGGGCCCTACATGGGTCTGATGTAGACCAAGCAGCGTCCGTAGCCTGGCTGCGTTTCGGTGACCTCTTTGGGGAAACCGAAGGTTTTGTCTGTGCAATTATGGACGAAGTTATCATGACGAATAACTACCGGAGATTTATTGTGAAGGATGGCACGGTTGACATCTGTCGGGCATGTCACCGCCCTGGTGAATCGATCCGCCACATTATCTCTGGATGTTCTCGTCTAGCTAACGAAGAGTATTTGCATAGGCACAATCTTGTAGCCAGGATCATCCACCAGCAACTTGCTCTGAAATACACTCTTGTGGCATCGGAGGTACCGTACTACAGGTATGTGCCCGACCCAGTTCTCGAAAATGGCAATATCACATTGTACTGGGATCGGTCCATCATCACTGACAGGACTATTATCGCTAACAAGCCTGATATAGTGGTGGTGGACCGAATCGAGAGGCGTGCAATGATTGTTGACATAACTGTCCCGCATGACGGGAACCTCGTGAAAGCCGAGAAAGATAAACAAATCAAGTATCTTGACTTGGCTCGCGAGGTTGTCGACATGTGGGATGTGGACACAGCGATCATTGTACCGATAGTCGTGTCAGCCAATGGCTTAATAGCCACGAGCCTCGACCAACATCTTAGAAGGCTCTCGTTAGGCAGCTGGGTCAAGGGCCTGATCCAGAAAGCAGTACTGCTGGACACGGCTCGTATAGTTAGGAGGTTCCTCTCTCTGGAGCCCTGACCGCCGGTAGCTTGGACCCTGTTCCCGATACCGGTGGGCCTCTATTTTTTATATTTTTAAATGTTTTTGTTTTCTAATTTATTTTATAAAAATATTTAAAAATGTAAATAATAAGAAAACTGTTAAATAAAGGAAATAATAATAAAAAGGCTATCGTGCAGTTACTGAAAGAAATGGGGACATGAAAAATCGCAGTGTAAAAAGTTAATAAACAGCAATAAAAGTGATAACGGAAAAAGTGATAACAACGTAAATAAAATTAAACCTATCCAATGTTATGGGTGCGGTACCCCTAACGTTATAAAATCAAAGTGCGAAAAGTGTCAATCTAGTTCTCAAAATACTTTCTATTCGGTTACCAGTGATAACGTAAATTCAAAAGTGCGCGGTTCCCGCCATCGCCTTATCATGCAAAATGAAAGTGCGTCGGACGAGCCGAGATCGGCAGCCGCTAGCGTCCCGCCAGCGCCACCCGCGCCGGCCCCGCAGAGTACATGCGACCGCGCCGCAGTTGTTGCCGCTCGTTGCCTAGCGACCGTTCGCGAGCGTGCGAATAACGTTTCGCGCGGTCGAAAGTCACCGAATCCGCCTCGCATCTTTCCTGCCGGTACCACAGGTAACCCAGCGTATTGCAACGCTGGGAGTCATTTAAATACTAACGAGCATTCTAATGTCATCAAAAATGTGTGTGATAATAATAATGATATTAGAGACAATAAGTTTTCTGTAAGTTCAATTAAAACCAGTTCGCAAAATGGACATGTAATTCAATCAGATGATAACGATAATGTTGACGTATCATTTTACATGAATAATGATATAAACGTTCAGTGTTTAGATAATGTTCAGAGTGATTGTTTATGTTCATGTATTTCTGATGGTAGTGTTCATGAATGTTTAGGATTAAGCTCAGTAAATGTTAATAGAAATAACGAACTACAAAATTGTAAGAAACACATCGCGTCTGCACAGGGTTGAACTAAGGGAGGTCCAATCAAGGGGGAGCCTAGTAATAATAGACCTTTGATGCAAATAGGTATTTTGGGGGAAAATGGTACAGCGTTACTGGACACTGGGTCTAGAGGCTGTATTGCCGGTCATACGCTTTTTCGTGTGTTGAAGGAAAAAGGTCATCCTTTACAACAGTGCACTAGAAACATCCGTCTAGCGGATGGCTGCACGCGCCTGATGGAGGTGCTTGTTGCAGAGGTACAGGTGACACTTCTTCATAAGATTGTGCCCACCGAGTTTATAATTTTCCCCGAAGCGCAAGATAATGAATCACTTTTAGGTATACATTTTATTAATATTGCCGGTCTCGTTATCAATTTCAAGCAGCGCCTTTGGAATTTTTCGGATAGTGGAGATCAAAAGTATAAATTGATTTTGGAAACTTGTTCACCTCGTCATTCTTACGCCGCGATGAATGTTTTACGCGATGATGAAGGTGCAGGTTTAGACGATCAGGAGCGTGAGGAGCTTGCCCAATTACTTACGGATTTTCAGGAGATGTTTAATACAATTGGGGAGCCGACTCCATATGGGGAACATCATATAGACACGGGGAATAATTCTCCGATAGCGACGCCCCCATATCGCCTGACACCTGCAAAGAAGGAGATTATGCAGCAAGAGCTTACCAAGATGTTGGCTGAAGATATTATTGAAGATTGTGAATCTGCGTGGGCTGCTCCAGCCCTGCTAGTACCTAAACGTGACGGCAGTTATCGTTTCTGCGTCGACTATCGAAAGTTAAATTCAATTACGAAGTCGGACGCTTATCCAATGCCTCGCATTGATGAACTGCTACAATCTACTATACGTGGACGTTGTCACATGAGTACAATCGATTTGCGATCTGGGTACTGGCAAGTGTCAGTTAAGGAAGATGATAGGGATAAGACGGCTTTCGTGACCCCTTTCGGAACCTTCCGGTTTAAAAGAATGCCGTTCGGCCTGAAGAACGGACCAGCTACTTTTCAGCGTCTGATAGACAGAATGCGATCCGGTTCAGAATTAAAGCATGTTACAATACTAGGGTATTTAGACGATTTGTTGATTATAACGCAGGGGGACTTTTCGAGGCACCTAGAAAACCTGCGAATCGTTTTTGCACGACTGATGAAGTTCAAATTGCGTGCTAACCGAGAAAAGTGTGTATTTGCAAGAGAGTCTGTAAAATATTTGGGTCATGTGATCTCACAGGAGGGAGTCTCAGCTGATGAAGGGAAAATACAAGCCATCTTAGACATGAAAGAGCCATCCACACTGGGACACCTCAGAACATTCATACAAACATGTTCCTGGTTTAGGAAATTTATTCCCAAATTTTCGGAGGTAGCAGAGCCACTGACAAGATTGACGAGGAAAAATCAACCATGGATATGGGGACCACATCAGGCGGAAGCTTTCAGTGATTTGAAAAAGCTGCTGACGTCAGCGCCGATTCTCATACAGGCAGACTACTCCAAGCCATTCATCCTTCGCACAGATGCGAGCAACTACGCATTAGGAGCAGTGTTGCTTCAAGGAGAAAAGAATGAAGAACGACCCATTGAATTTGCCAGCCGTTTGTTATCAGCAGCGGAACGGAATTATTCGACCACGGAGCGAGAAGCTCTAGCGGTCATCTGGGCAGTCGACCGTATGCGGGGTTACATTGATGGCCATCCAGTAATCGTAGCCAGTGATCACCAACCCTTGAAATGGCTTCTGTCATTAAAGTCACCTACTGGTCGTTTGGTGCGTTGGGCACTTAAACTGCAGGCCTATGACATTCGTTTTGAGTACACTCCTGGAAAGGTAAATGTGGTTGCCGCAACCTCAGCCGCCCTGTCTGTACAGATGAGTCCCGCGAAGCCTGTGGAATATGTTCCGTTATTATTGATTTGCCTACGCGAGATCTTACGGAGCTACGTGCAGCACAAGAATCCGACCCAGATCTCAATAAAATTATGAAGGAATTAGAAGATACAGAAGAAGTTGCCTCCCGTCGTTGGACAGAACGCGGTTATCTCATGGAACGTGGTATCCTTTACCGCTATAACCCAGATACAGACAACGAATCACCGCAATTGGTAATACCTGTAAGCATACGGGAGGAGATTCTAAGAGAATGTCATGATGCTCCAATTGCAGGTCATCCTGGTATAGAGAGAACGTACCAGAAAATAGCTCAAAACTATTATTTCTCTGGCATGAGAAGAATAGTAACAGAATACGTAAAATCATGTTCATCATGTCAACGCTATAAAGCGACAAGTGAAAAGCCACCTGGTCTGATTTAAACACCGATTTTAAACCAGCGCAATGAAGTCTTGGCTATCGACTTATTTGGACCATTGCCAGAGGGCGAAAACGGGGAGAAATGGATCCTGTTAGTGGAAGACACCGCGACAAGATGGGTAGAATTGTATGCTCTCAAAGATGCAACCTCTGTCGCCTGCGCAAAGATACTCATAGAAGAGTATTTCCTTCGGTTCGGCTTACCACGTCGCATTATTTCGGACAATGGTGTCCAGTTTGTCTCAGCGGTCATGCAGAAGTGCATGTTCATTCTTGGTATAACACAAGACTTGATACCCTACTACCACCCAGAAGCCAATCCAGCTGAAAGAAAAAACCGGGATATGAAGACACAATTGGCTCTGTTAGTTGGTACGGATCACCCCTCATGGCCTATGCAACTACCGATAGTGCGGTTCAGCATGAACAGCGCGGTCTGCGAAACGACCGGAGTTACACCTGCATATTTGGCGTTTGCACGTGAGCTGAGGTCACCGTTAGAGGTTTACAATGATCCAAGAGCGGTCTTACAGAAGGATAATTTTGTCCCACAGATCACTCCTTACTTAACAAGATTTTTAAACTCCTTAAGCGAAGTTCGTGATAGAGTAGAAAAACTGCAGGATAGGAGGAAGATTTACGCTGATCGTTCGAGAAGAGTAGGAGAAGATTTTAAAGTAAACGACAAAGTTTTATTGGCGACCCATCAGCTGAGCGACGCCAACAAGAAAAAGACTGCCAAGTTTTTCCCTAAGAGGGATGGGCCATATGTTGTAAAGAAGAAATTGAGTCCAACAACGTACCTAATCGCATCTGATGGAAATCCTGGTGAGGTATTGGGCAAATTCCACGCTAACCAGCTCACCCCTTTTCGAGGTCGAACAGATGAGTGCGCTCAGCCACTGGAGCCTAAGAAAAAGCGAGGCCGACCTCGCTTACAACCCATTCCGAATGAAATTAATGTTAGGCTAGACCACGATCGAGGTCGTAATCGTAATCTAGAGGGGGAGTATGTAGCGCGGCAACCCCACGACGATAGAGTAAATGTTAGTGTTGGCCCCACTGATAGGCATATCCAATCAGATGATCGCGGGCATGATAGAAAGGTTGACACCACTGACGTGGGCGACCAATCACGCGCCACGATTATTCCCGCGGACCGCGCTGAGCAAGCGTTTCTGGCGGTACCAGAAAAAGGACAGTCTACGTCTAAGTCTACCCTCGAAACGTGCACGCGACGTGTTTCAGGCCGCGCTCGTAAAGCGCCGGCCATCTTAGACCTCTAATTGTTACCTTTGAGTAGTTATTTTCATGTTAATCTTAATCTTGTTTTTGTTCCTTTACGTGTGTGTTGTGATTAAAGTAGTGTAAATCTAGCAAGGACTTTTTACTCAGAGGCCCGAAACCTATGCCTAACGGCTACAATATGTTAAATTAAAAAAAAAACTATTTAATTTTCTATTGTTTTTTTTTTATTCTGACATTTCAATATCATTATAATTATTACATAAGGCTGACATATTTCATTTAATTTTATCTTGTACCTACTTACTTTTCATTATATGCATACCCATGTGATGGTTAAACATGGAGAACTTTATTACTTAAATGAAAAAAAAAAAACATCAATGTATATTTGTACCCATGTTTGCAAATAAATAATTGATTTATGATTCAGTACAAATCGGCAATTTCATACTTTATTTAACCCCTAATATTTACTATCAGTTTTAAACAACTAACAACGTTATTTAAGGCCGTACCCTGACCAAAAAATCAGTATGAGATATGAGCATTCCTATTGGCCTAGCGGCACTGGTGGCGCATGAATTACGGTAGTGAATACGCCCAGATTTTAGAATAAAATCTTTATAAAATCGAATATTGGTCTTTTGAAAAAAATAAAACTTACAAAATGTTCGTTATCAAATTGTCTATCCATTAGTATTAGTATAAAAAATAATTAATGAACACTTTACGAGGAGATGCATGCTATCAATAATTATTTCACATTTTTATGGTTTTGTTGGAAGGAGATTATTGACACATATACCTCTTTAAAAAAAAAGTGTACTACAATTTTAGAATCAACATTATGTAGAAATTTAATGTATTTTTATTAATTGATATTTCTTTTTAAATAAAGCGTAGATAGCTCTTAAAACTGCACAAAATTCGACTAGCGCGGCGTTTTGCTCGGGGACGCGCCTTAAGTAATTTTTCAATGGCATTTGTACAAAATGTATACTGTGCCAAGTACATTTTATAAGTTTAGGAGTAAACTTTTAAAGCCTACTTAGCTGTGATAGTTTGCCTTTTAATATTTCCTTTTTGTTTCGTTATTTTTTTTTTCACATATCAATTTGAACATCAAATTCAAACATTTTGCTGGCTGGAGGGACACTTGACTATAACAAAAATTTTCAATTAGAAGCTTAATTTTACGCAAACGGATCTCTGAATCGGAAAATGGTTTTGCAGACCCGTAATATTTCTGAATGGCCTATCCAACGATACCCCACACCATGGGATAGACGAGAAAAAAAAACATCTCCACTTTACGACTACAGGAGGTAACAGAAAAAAAAAACTTGATTTTATTTTACCACTTTATCGGCATTATTAACATGTATACCCATGCCAAATTATATCTTTCTAGTACTAAGAGTCTCTAAGCTAAGCTGCGGACGGTCAGACGGACATAGCGAAACTATAAGGGTTCCTTGTTGACTTCGGAACCCTAAAAACGAGTTGGTGAGCAGCGAGAAGCGAGTGTGTAGTTCTAATAGTTTTGTCACTCGACTATAAACGAGTGTTCTTGTGCGACGGGTGATTACTCACACTACTCGCTCGGGGCAGCCGCACTGTAGATAGGTAGAAATCACCGCTGGTTGGTCTTTCGGCGTGAGTTCTGACCGCCAAGAGAGCAAGTATAACTTTAAGACGACGACTAACGCCAACGACTTTGAGAGAACAAAACGCGCACGACCCAAAATTTAGTAGTTTTTTGTACTTTCCTTATTATTATTTTTTTAAAGTCATAGTAGTTTTTTGTACTTTCCTTATTATTATTTTTTTTAAAGTCATGGGACTTTAAAAAAAAAAAAGGAAAGTACAAAAAACTACTAAATTTTGGGTCGCGCGGGTGTGCGAAACGAGTGCGCGTTTTGTTCTCTCAAAGTCGTTGGCGTTAGTCGTCGTCTTAAAGTTATACTTGCTTGGCGGTCAGAACTCACGCCGAAAGACCAACCAGCGGTGATTTCTACCTATCTACAGTGCGGTTTTAAAGTCATGGGATTTAAAAAAAAAGCTTTTGATCAAAATGTAGATGATTAAATTGTCTTTGATATGGTGTTGATTTCATTAAAATACGCCCAGCGGTTTTGGTGCGATTGTCGTGTTTTTATCCGTTTTAGACATAACTTTACAAATTCATTCCTGAAAATGAAAAAAATATGGTCTAATATAACATATATTTTTTCCATAACATTGCGACTAGCCATTTAGACGTGATCCTCATTTTAAAATCAGCTACTCAAGGGAATCGGCGCCTTAATAGGTCTTGTCGCTGCGACAAACTTGTGATGAGAGAGTACTCGCCGGCAGTGTGAATAGCCAGCGTTCGACTACTATATGTGTCCCTTTTATTGACACGGGATCTTATATCCTTTGTACGTTTCTTCAGCGAGAAAAAATCTCGATAGCTAATCGCTTACTCGATCGGCGGTGGAACAAGTACCGAAAGATCTACAAAATAGCATCCGAGACTAACCACGCAAGAATCTCGCTATGCAATGAATGGAAACCCATACACGGGCCGAAGATCGACGGTGCAACTATATATTTCGACACGAGATTCTATAAGAACAGTAACATAAAAATTGACTCAAAAGATACTCGTAATCGCATTATGATTTCTGGCAGACAAAATTGTGCTCTCATGCATAATAGCGTTAAGAACAGAGGCGTCTAACAATGTTTGTTCCAAGACGGAGTTAGTTTCTTACGTAAGCCAATCTTAAGCCCAGCCTTAACCGAGACAAAAGCGGAACGGATGTGGTCCGGTCCTAGCCGCACTTCCGGCAAAATGGCCGCTCTATTGTGATAAACAAACTTGTTATTGAGATGTTTGGATTACGCAATTGTAGTGTAAATTTGGGGCTCCGATTATAATATTGTAAATGATATATTGTTAGATATTATGTTAAATAGTGATAAGGTTACTGTCCTGGGCTGATCGTTATAACAGGGACCTTGTCATGTTTGTAAAGAAAAAAGATGGCAAGTCTACATTTAATATATCCGCTTGTATCTTTGCAATACATCTCAATTTTGTGAAAAGCTTCTCGTAGAAAACAAAAAGGTACGTCACAATAAGTTGCAGAAAACAATTGCATCAGAGTAGTCACCTGGTGACTATGTGCAATCGGTTAGAAAGGTAAGTCACATTGCACTTGCGATATTTGAATCAAATTGGATTTGAGAGGAGGTGGACTTGGAATTGGACTTGAAAACGTTTGAGAGATGTTAACGAGAACAACGGAACTAGCTATGGAAGTGTAGCAGACGTTACAGCGAATTCTTCCGATGATGAAGAGAGAGAGCAATAGAAAACATAATTTTACTAATATTATAATATAAATGCGAAAGTTTGGTTGAATGGATGTTTTTTTATTCTATCACGCCAGAACGGCTGAACTGATCTGGATGAAATTCGGCACCGAGATAGATTATAGTCTGGAATAGCAAATAGGCTCTTTTGTAGAAAATATATGGCATGACTAGCTTCTGCCAGTGGCTTCGCCCGTGTGCAAAGTGTTTTTGGTTCATCCCAAAGGAGACCATTTATACCAGGATATATGCTCATCCAGGCTATAATCTATCGCTGTGCCAAATTTTATCTAGATTCTTTCAGCCGTTCTGGCGTGATTTAGTAACAAACATACATCCAAACACACATCCATCCATCCAAACTTTCGAATTTTTAATATAAGTAAGATTCTATCAAACAAAAAAGCCTTCTCTGCATCTGTTTAGCATCTGCAACTTTTTAACTTTAAGTAGACCGATGTGACCATACAAAGTCTAGACAAGCTACAAAGTGTACCTATTTAGATTCAAATCGCTGAGTACTTGCGTTATGGGCTGTTACTGCTAAATATTGTGATAACTGCGCGACCGCTGCTGCAAAGAAAACATTCGGAAGGTACACGTCAGAATGACACGGTGTCACGGCAGAAGGCATATTATACAGGCTGTAACGGAAAGTTTCGATCATATTTTTTAAATACAGTTTCTGTCGATATACTTGTATTTGAATAACATTCCCCTAGAAAAAATTGTATCTCCCATACAAATTTTTGTCAGCTGAAAGAAAAAAAACTAATTTATTTCACAAATATAAGGGAATAACGACGACGAGTACTCTGTATGCACAATCCATTTATTTTTAGGAATTGCCTACACCCTTGGATAAAGTTTTTCATATACATGAGCAGAAGCAGTTTTTTAAAATATGATCGCATCTTTGCAGTAAACCTGTAATTTAAACTCTAAAATGAAGTTCAATCGTTCCGGATGTTCCCCACACAACCTGCACATGGGTGTCGCGGTTAGACCCATCTTCATGAGTATGTCGTTGGTTCCAAAGTGCCCAGTAAAGGCCCCAAGCAGATAGCGAATTCGCTCATGTTCCAAATGCAATCTCGGGTTTTGAACGTAGAGCCTAGGAATCTCTTGGAGTATTGTAGACCGGTATTAGACAGCCAACAAGTTCGTTGTCTGTGATCTGCAAACTCCCTAAATGCGGCTTTTACGAGACACGTCGATATGCCTACACATGGTTCTGGACCCACAAAATCATTCGCTGAGCCCTCCCTTGCCTCTTCATCAGCCACTTCGTTACCATGGAATCCTTTGTGCCCAGTGACCCACATCAGTCTTACCCTGTTGTGCTTCCCAAGCTTGTTTAGGGTTTGGATAGCATCCAGAATAAGTCCGGAGTCCATGGCTTTGATTGCAGCCTGACTGTCACTAAGAATATATATGGATTTACCTCTGGTTCCTCTATCTATATTCTCTTGAGCACAGGTTATAATGGCATATGTTTCTGCTTGTAATACAGTTGCCATCTTCCCTAAGCTTTTGCTACATTTGTAGCCTTTTGCGTATATTCCCGCTCCTGTACCTGATTCCATTTTGGATCCATCAGTGTTCATCACGTTTTTCATTTTGTTTCTCTTTTACATAGATTATATTCTGTTTTCTTTTACACCATTTGCTAATTGTTTAAACGTCCCGTTTTTATTATACGAGTACTGTGGCTTTGTATTGTTTCTTACGGTGAATCACTGACTCCTAAGACACAGGCACATACACCTAGTTTAGGAGTCAGGGAATTAAAATTATTGTGTCCTAGTTTATAAGCCTTATTATACTCTTGTTTTTGTTTCTTGTATTGTGATGGCTTTTGGTGAAATAAAGAATTATTATTATATTATCTGTGCTAGAGTTAACATCAGGTTGAATTATAATATGTCATACATAATGGGCCCGTGTAAGCTACCAACTCGGAATTAGTAAGATAACCCAGGGTGGTGCAAGCGGCCCCAAAAGTTCTACTATCTGAGATCAATTAACTGTGAGATGTGTCAACAAACTGTCATTGTATCAATGGTATCTCATGATATACCTGACCACTGTTGGGAAGAAGACCTCACTCGTATTAGCCAGCCTGCCTGTCTTGCAAATATTCAGTGTAATTTTACGTTTGAATATTCGTTCTTTTTTCATGTAGAATAATTCGAATATTATTCGAATCTTCTTCTTCTTCGTCGGTACACTCTTGGCAGAGTGGTCGTGGTCATCATGTTGCAGTGAGACTTCGGGTTGCCATAATTTCTTTAACGATGTGACGCCATCCCTCTCTATCGGCTGTTATTCGTGTGCACTCATGCAATGGGCCAACCACTGCAGACTTAATCTGGTCGGTCCATCGCATGGGCGACCTGCCGCGCACTCTCGTTCCTTCCACTCTACCCTGAACTACAAGCCGCTCGATAGAGTCGTTGCCTCGTCGGGACATGTGTCCAAAGAACTGGAGTATTCGAGCTTGGACTATAGCCGATAGACGCTGCCTGATACCGAGTTCTTGAAGGATGGATATGTTAGTGCGAAACTCAGTCCACGACACTCCAAGCATTTTTTTCCGGCACCACATTTCCAGAGCGTCTATTCACTTCCTCTCAGTGCCTCCCAGCGTCCAGGTCCTACTCTTGTAAGTATTTATCAAATTGGCGGATCAGCCGATACACTACGAAGTATGCCGCGAACGGCATCTCCGCCAAACGTTTCCGAACAAAGCCGAACACTTAGGAACGCATTACGCTTCTGTTCCTTCGCTCGGGGTAGTTGTGTTTGCAAAAACCAAAGATTTTTACAAGAACCGAATATTCGGAATTCCACAATCTTTATTCTAATAGTAAAATGGGGCGAATATTCGGAGTATTCGAATTGCAAGACCTATCTCTGCCACTAGAAAAACTATAAGACTAGGTTAGACACCACTTTTCTAGTGGTAACTACTGAGACAACCCCCCACTAATAGAGAAATGTGGAAGAAGACTCCAAAGAAATTGGGATAAGGGCAAGAAAATAATGACTTTCAGCAGGTCTGTTCACAATATGCATACGTGTTTTACTTCGAGCTATCACAGGACGGTCGTGTGGTAATAAAAAGTAACTGCGGCGATAAGTGCGATCCCCACGCTCCTAGCGCCATAATACTTTTTAAAGGGCCGTATCAACCTGTGGGCGAATTTATTATTTAAAAAAAGTAGATTTATATAATAATTATAAACTACCAAATTTTACAACACTGCCGCAAAGCTGATATCGCTATAAATCACGACACTCTTAACTCATTTAAAAGGGAATTGTACAAGCACTTTCAGGCGAAGGAATTTGATTTATCACTCGAATAATAATTAATTGATAACTTTTATGACTTTATATCATAAAAATTAATTTAATATAATTAAATGATGATTTTAATTTGTTTAATCTAGGACATTTTATTTATAATTTCTGTTTTCTTATTATTTGATTTCAATTCCATTGCATGTTTAATTTTAATTATTTAAATTACTGTTATTATTATTTCCTTTATTCAACTCTTTTCTTATTAATTACATTTTTAAATATTTTTACAAAACACATACAAAAAAGAAAAACATTTAAAAATATTAAACTATAAATAACTATAAATATTAAATTATTATTTCCTTTATTTATTCTCGTTCTTACTTTGTACATTTTTAAATATTAATGAAAAGAAAACTTAAAAACATTTAAAAATATAAAAAATAGAGGCCAACCGGTATCGGGAACAGGGTCCAAGCTACCGGTGGTTAGGGCTTCAGAGACAGGAACCTCCTCACAATGCGAGCCGTATCGAGAAGTACTGCCTTCTGTATCAGACCCTTGATCCAACCGTGTAATGACAGCCTCGATAGATGTTCATCGAGGCTATTGGCCATCAGGCCGTTGGCCGTAACGACAATCGGCACAATGATCGCCGAGTCCACATCCCACATGTCGACAACCTCGTGTGCTAAGTCGAGATACTTGATTTGTTTCTCTTTCTCAGCTTTCACGAGGTTCTCGTCATGTGGGATGGTGACATCGATTATCATTGTGCGGCGCGCTAATCGGTCTATTACCACTATATCCGGCTTATTGGCAACAATAGTCCTATCAGTGATGATAGACCGATCCCAGTACAACGTGACATGGTCATTTTCGAGAACTGGGTCGGGCACATACTTGTAATACGGTACCTTCGAATCCACCAGATTGTATTTCAAAGCAAGTTGCTGGTGAATAATCCTGGCCACTTGATTATGTCTGTGTAAGTACTCGCCGTTAGCCAGGCGAGAACAACCAGAGATAATATGTCTGATAGATTCACCAGGACGGTGGCATGCCCGACACACGTCAACCGTCCCGTCCTTCATTATATGTCTCCGGTAGTTATTCGTCAGGATAACTTCGTCCATAATTGCACAGACAAAACCTTCAGTTTCCCCGAAAAGGTCACCGAAACGTAGCCAGGATACGGACGCTGGGAAATCTACATCGGGTCCATGGAGAGCCCGATACAAGCGCCCGTGTAGCTCCTTGCCTTGCCATACCTCTTTGCGTTCATCAGTCGATAGTATTACAGGCTTGCGCCAGTTCTCTTTAGCCATGGACAACGGGGTGAGTCCCTTGTCCACTGCGACCACATCCCGGTGCATACCCACTTCAGCATTTAAAAAGTATTCTCTGAGGCTGCACACCTCGCGGTTGTGAAGAGTCTTGGCATTTAAAAAGCCTCGACCCCCACACTTCCGCGAGATGTACAGTCTCATCACCGATGATCGTGGGTGATGTATCCGGTTTGCGGTCAGTAGTGTCCGGACCCTCCTATCGAGGGCGTCGAGCTCGGTCTGAGTCCATTTGAGTATGCCGAAAGAGTACATCAAAACCGGCATGACCCAACTGTTGAAGGCACGCACCTTATTTCCGCCCGACAAAAGGCTATTTAATACCTTTTTCAGGCGGCCAAAGAAACGCTCCTTCAGCAGTTGCTTCATGTCAGTACTGTTGATGCCCAACGCTTCCGACATACCCAAATACTTGTAAGTTTCGGTCGAGGAGAGGTGTCTAAGGTGTATGGAATCAGAGAGTTGAATTCCCTCGGATTCCATAATCTCCCCTTGCTTTACATGCATGACTGCACATTTTTCCACACCAAATTCCATCCTGATGGAGTTACTGAAGGTTTCAGTTACCTTCAGTAGCTCCGTCAGTTGGAATTTATTGGGGGTAAAGAGTTTCAGATCATCCATGTAAAGGAGGTGAGATATGACCTGACCACCTCTTCTCAACCGATAGCCTAGTCCTGAATCCTCCAGCAGTGTACTTAGAGGATTCAGGGCTAAGCAGAACCAAAGTGGGCTCAAACTGTCGCCCTGAAATATTCCCCGCTTAATCCATACAGGCTCATCATCCCCCTGAATCGGTCGACATCCTGGATATCGAAGGACTGTCTTCCATTGCCCCATACATGATTCAAGGAAGGTGCATAGAGTTGCATCTATTTTGTACAACTCCAGCACCCTCATGAGCCATGTATGTGGCACAGAGTCGTATGCCTTCTTGTAGTCTATCCAGCATGTCGACAGATCCTTGCGGGATCGACGAACCTGCTGGCTTATGGCCATGTCGATGAGGAGTAGCTCCTTAGTGCCGCGGGACCCATTCCTACATCCATTCTGAGAGGTAGACATTATTGAGTTACTTTCAATGTGTTTATCAATTTTTGCTCTCAGGATGGATGTAAGAAGTTTATAAACCTATTATATCACATGAAGCATGTGATTGGTCTATAATTCTTGGGTTCCGCGGGACTACCTGTCTTATGGAGCAGGTGGGTAACGCCTGATGTTAAAAACTGCGGCAGAAACCCAGACTCTAAGCATGACTGGAATTGAGATGCCAGTAGCGCGTGTGAGCTGCTATACCATTTTAGCCAAAAGTTATGTAGCCCGTCCGGTCCCGGTGACTTCCAGTTCGGTAGCGGACGAACTGCTTTGGCTGCATCAGATGGGCTGATGATTACGTTTTTCATTTCTGGTATAGCTTCACACACGCGCTCGACATCACGCATCCAGCCACCCTCAGTATGACAGACGGGCACCGACCAGATGCTTCGCCAGAATGTACTCGTGGCGACATCATCCGGGCGGCACACGTCTGTCACATTTTGTTCAGGTCGCTCCCAAGCTCTGTATACCCACCTCTCATCGCTCTGGAACATGCGATTCTGCGAGTACCGGTCAACCCGTCGCTTATACCGCCGAATACGGTTTGCCCATGCACAAACTTTCTGTTTCAGGAAGTCGATGCGCTCCGTGACACGGGATATGTATTCTCGGGGACTAACTCCAGTCCCCGAAAACGCTCGCCTCACGAAGCGCATCATACGTGGGCGTGTATTGCCCTCCCTGAAACAGTATAGTTTGCCAATGAGTACCCTGGCCCCATCGATACGCCGTTCGATCCTGCATTGCCAGGCTGGCACGGCAGGCTTTGGTCGAATAGCCTCGTTTGGAAACTTTACGTTGGCTAAACGACATGCCGCAACAGCCCCGCAATACAGGATTGAATGCGTATCAACAAGGTTCTCGCTGCTCTCAAAGATGTTCATAAGCAGCGAGTCCAAAGCACACACCAGCGCCCTATTCTTTTTGTGCATAGGCAACCGTGGTAATCGGGGCCTAAGTTCAGACGAAGTGGACCTATACTCACGAAGCGCATCCTCCAGTGCGCTCCTCAATCTTTCGTTGCACTGGCTACTTACTGTGGCAACCCTATCATCTGCCTCATCGTTAACAAGATTGGACCGCGGCGGGATCACAATAGTGGCTGGCGGTGCCGCGGTCTGTGACTGGGTTGAGACGATTTGGTTGCTCAGCACTTCAGAGCGTAGCCTATCAAGTGCGGCATCATCCAACCTGTGATTACGCTGAATGACCCGCACCTGATCCGACAATCGTTGGGCCGAGACGTTCACGGTTGGTTCTAGGTCCCGAAACAGAGACAGCATCCTAACACGGTACGCAGTGAGGTTAGTTCCCCCCTCTGTAGACCCGTAATATGCGCGCATGACGTTCTCATTCATACCTTGAGTCCATCTCATGCGCTGCACACAACCACCGGCAGCGGGGACCCGGCTCGGGGCCGGTTAGCCCCTAGATCCCAAGCTCCTCGGTGGCCGGCCTCTCCCCTGCCGACGTACAGGTGTTGGCGACGTCGGCGGGGAAAAATACTCGTCGCTCGAGCTCGACGCAGCTGCAGCCGCAGATGACACTGGTGATCCAAGGTCCGGCGGCGGCGAGGCGGAGCTGAGTGACGAGTCCGGGGGTGGAAGGCGTGCGCGGTAGGCAGCTGCTCTCGTCAACATTATTTACATTTTTTCTTTAAATTTTTCATGTCTCGTCGTCACTGACAGATGTCAGTCTAAATTTCTTTGATTTTATTTAATTTTGATTTATGTATGCGGATAACTGGATATTAAAACAAATTGGCTCTTGCTGCTTTCTTTTGTGGTTTACTAGATGTCGAAAATTGTTAATATTGAATTTATAATAAAATAAACAGAGACGGAAAAAATAAGGTATGTGACACTTCAGGGTTGTTATCGTTAATTATTATTATTTTTATTATTATTTGACAATCAGGTAATACTAAGTTTTATTGCTTCGTTTAATTTTTTAAACATTAATTTATAACTTTTATTATTAAAATTTAATTTAGTATAATTTAATGTCGATTTTATTTTATTTTGTTTAATCTCGGACATTTTATACATGTTCTCTACTTTTTCGTTATTTGAATTTTATTTCATTCCCATTATATTTTTTGGAAATATTAATTTTAAACATTGACAATAGTTATTTATGCTACAAGTGCGGCAAGTAGGTGATTTCCGATGAGTGGTATTTTTATTCACGAGCGAGCGAAGCGAGTGAGTGGATAAATCGACACGAGACGGAAATCATCTTACGCACGTGTAGCGTACAACATTGATTTTACTATGCATTGTGCGAGGAAATAAAAAAATATATCTGAACCAAGCAAGCAATTGATAAAATGGCGCTTATCCAAGGGCGCTCAGCATATCCACAGATTAACTAATAGTTCATAGTTCCTCGCCTCGGGCATATCTACTGCGCATATGCAATTAGCTGTCACGTCGTACTGCAAAAAGGAACGAGCAAAATATGCATTGTGCCAAACATCAATAAAATAAATAATAATAAATATTTAATGAATATTTAATAGTAGATTATTGCATCGAGCACAAAGTAATTTATTATTGCACCGAGTGCCTGATTTAGAGCCCGAGCGTTAGCGAGGGCTCTAATCTAACAGGCACGAGGGCAATATAAATTACTTAAGGCGAGGTGCATAATCTGCTTTTCTTTCAACTATTACCTATAGGAATAGTAGATAAAAGAAATTCATATAAAACAGTTAAAATAGAAGTTTAATTATTGAAATTAATAGAAGTTTAATTATTGAAATTGAGCAATTATTAAACGTAAGGTTAAGTTTTGTTGGGCAAATTTATATTTGTTTGTTTAACTTGGGACTGAATAATATTATCAGACGAGTTAGATGGGCCTGGCTGATTTGTTACAATGAAGTCGTTATCACGGGAAGTAGATGGGCGCGGCCACGGGCGCGGCGATGTCGAAAATCACTTTTTTAAATTTCTTTCATTTTTAAATCAGAGTTAGCAGCAATATTTTTTTAAATTTGGAACAAGTAGGATAGAAACGAATAATACGTACGTAAAAAAAAAAGTATTGATATCGGCTGGCTGAATAGAACTAATCCATTGAGATTGGCACCTTTTGGTGCGATTAAAAAAAAAACTGTGCAATAATGAAATTTCATACATTTTTATTGCTCTAGAGCAATAAAGACTCGCTTTGTACTGAGTTTTTAGTGTGATTGTGATGAAATTAAAGCATAGTTGGAAAAAAAATTATTTATTGATTAAAATCTAAATCTAGAGTAATTAAAAACGCCTTAAATGAAGTTTTACCTTTTATATGAATGATAATCTGTACTTAACAAATTTTTTAAACTTTTCTCAAATATTAAAAACTCTATGCGGCGGGCTGACGTTGGAGTTAAAAATTAAAAAAAGTACAGGAGTTAAAAAGCACTAGTATAAAAAGTGACACTTTCCGCACAGTTTGGCTGCTTGGAAAACGCTCTTTTCGAGGACATGCATTGTAAATCTATTATTATTATTATTTGACATCCAGGTTGTATACTAAGTTTTATGGTTTTGTTTATTTATTTATTTATTATATACTTTATTGTACACCACAAAAAACATACAGGACAAACGTTCACAATAACAAGTGTACAATGGGCGGTCTTATCGCACTAGGCAATCTTGGATTAAAATAACCACACAGTGAGTCAAAAACAGCTGCAAACGGTGATGCAGCAGGCCCAGAAGGAAATGGCGGGATGTTCAATAGATTGGATTATAATTTATTGTATCAAAGTGGAGAGAGGTAAAGTAGGCATATGCCCTGCATTGAGACGATACGGGCTTACTGCCAAAATAATATTTTTTTCAGAAAGGCTTACAAATTTCTCAAAATATGTTACAAAATAATCCACGGAATTCCTGCATCAAGTATGCAATGCACGAACTAGTAATCCAGCTAGGCAGCTAATTTACGAATTAATGGGTGCCAAGCAGGCAATGTGCGCATTATCTAAGCCTAGCGTTGGCTTACACTGCGAGTTAGCGCGCAGTCCATTCTGTTGACGATGTCCCCTCGAGTCGGCACATGAAATAATAATTATTTCTCTGCACTGTGAATGAACAAAGAGTCCATAATTTTGTACTGGATGTGTAGTGTGCATTTTGGATTATTTTGTGACGCCATATTAAAGGTGCAAGCAAATTTTTAATCCCAGTGTTGGGATACTAGTCTCCTTTTTGTGAGTGAGAATGGGCCATAATCTACCACGCGGGTTGGTAGATGTCAGATGTCTTCGATTTGTTTACGATGTTATCCTTCACCGTTTTGAGTGCAGTGTTGATGAAATAAATTACATAAATCACACAAAGTAATGCTTCTGCTTGGGTTCCAACCCCATAACTTAGGTTTTTAGAACCGGTTATTTCTTCCAAACAAAAAAAAAATCAAAACTGGTTCACAATTTACGGAGAAATCAGTGAACATACATAAAAACAAAACTACATACAGTAAACTACGAACAAAGACCCGCCTCCTTTTTGGAAAGTCGGTTAAAAATATAACCTATCTATGCGCAAAACTTCATGCAAATCCTTTTGGCCTTTTTTGCGTGATTGAAACACAAACTTTCAGTTATAATATAGTAGGATTCACCTGATATGAAGAATCACCATTTAGGAGAAAACAGAATTTTGAAGAATCAAAGCCATTTCCACATCTCTAGCTCATTGCCACGTTCATATATGCAGTAGTGTAGTCGTAATAAGCTTAATGCATGTAATTCTAACGCGTGTCCGACATTTGCATGCAAATAAGATGTTTGTCCACTTTTCGCTCGCACACCGTCGCATTTAATTAGTTACGGCATCTCGGACAGGTTATATTCCCTTGCTAAATGGGAATGCTTGCTAAGCTTAGAATTTTGAGTTCTGGGAATTAAACTCATGTAATGTTTCTCAGTGGGAGTAAAATTTACTCAACAAGCAATGGCAATTTTGCCCCTTGAGTCAGGGCTTTTTCTTATCGAACAAAATCGATTATGAATCCTAAATGGGGCATAAATAAGACTAATTTTACAATTCACACCGCAGACTTTTGTGAAGTAAAAATTGCGAGGCTATACGAGTATAACTGCAAGCACTTATTTAAATTTGTGATTTGTGTGCCGTAATTACCAAACCAATGAAAAGCCATCGTGTCTAGCGTGGATCCACGCCTTAGGCATTCAAAGGATAAACTCATAGAACAGTCTATGGGTTAAATAGTCTAAGTTATCGTGTTGTTGTTGCAATTGTATGTCATGGTGACCCAGTGGCTAAGACCTGCCCTATCTTGCTTGAGGTCGTAGGGAAGAAAAACATCGTGAGGAAAACTGGACTTATATATTTCATATAAGTCTGAACAAGTCTGAGGTATGTGGGGTTCCCAGAGGCGTATTAATAAACTCTGTCACTAGAGGTGGCTACATCCTCACACGAAAAGAAGAAGACGCAATTTTTTTAATCGAAATTGTAACAAAAGCCTACATTTGTCTAAGGAATTTAAAAAGAAAACTTATCGTAAGGATGTTTGTGCACTTACTCGTATTTAATTCGTATTCGTGACTTTTTTCGAACATTTCAAATATGGATCAATTCAAATAATCACGAATACGAATCGAATGCGAGCAAGTTCTCAAAACCTAAACATCTGTATCCTGGTCTCCTTCTTTTTGTGTGAGGATTTAGCCACCTCTGGTGTCAGAGTTAATTAAGCCGCCTTTAGGCACCCCACAGGCCTCTAGCTAGGCTTGGTATCCTGGTTCTTTAATTTTTTTTTGTGTTATATTATTAATTTTAATAGAGTAGTTATTTCTATTATTATTATTTTTTTAATTCTTTCTTTTTAATTTTTATTTATGGGTTTGTTCTTGACTCTAATCTGTAAGCCTGTATGAGGTTACAACATAGACATATTGGTTAATACAACAATTAAATGTATAGTTAGCTACCTACTTTATCTTGTAACTAATCTAGTTTTCTAGCTTCATTACACGCAGTCTCATAGAGCAATATATGTCAAGTGACATCGAGGTAGATACCTGGCAATATTAATTTCCTGTTACCCGATCGCTGTGACATGTTGCAACCAGGCAGTGAATAATAACAGGAATGAAGGGAAAATTATGTGGTCATGTTGGCATAATGCCTTGAATATTTTAATGTTGTTTGTTTTAATTTCGTTCACTGTGCTGAGTTTTATTTTGGGTAAATGTACAGTTTCAGCAGAATAATTAAGGATCTTCTCGATACGGCGACGATGAAAAAAAAAACTTCTATTGTAAAATTCTTAGAGATAATCTTATAGAAAGGTAGCAGCTAAAGTGAGGAATTACCTGCCGGCGCATGTGTTTCCTGAAAGGTAACTTGGAGTCGAAGAGTGAATAGGTTAGTTCTATGCAAATGTGTTCCAATGTAGTTCCACATCATCAGCTTACCATCAGGCGAGGACTAGGTCAAACTCAGCTTGCGTTAATGAATATCTGTAATAAAATAGACGCGTCAGATTTATTGTCACTGTCAATTTTTTGGCAAGTTTGTATAAAAATCCTGTATATTTAAGTTTTAAAGAAGTGCCGCTAGTAACTATAAAGTGTTGTACATCACAAGTTACCGAAAGCAATAAAGCAAAGTAGAAAACGGTACTACATTTTATTTACGACTGCTCAAATACACTTTGACCCGTGCACTTACGAGGACTTTATTTAATTTCCTACTAGAGCTACAAAGTAGCAATAAAATGTTTTTACACTTTACTTTCCATTAAAATAAATCGAAGCACTCTCAATCGATGGGGTACAAATTGTCCCCGGTGAAAGGTCGCCGACTCGAAGGGTTAACAATGAGGCGCCATTATTTCGTGTGAATTGAATTGGCATAGACGATTTAACTTGCTTAAGCTACGAGGATTTGTCGCTTCAATGACCTCCGGTCGATTCGACCCTCGCCTACAAAAAGCCGACTAGAATTTGTATAGCCTTATGAGGGTTAAATGATTTTTCTGTCAAATAAAATACGTGAGCCTTTGTTCTGCGGCTACCGTATATTTTATTTTTTTGGAAAATCAAGTATTTTATCGAGATGAAAAAATCAGAAGGTTATTTGATTACCTACATAGCACAAAAATTTGAATCTGTGCAATGTTTCGTTTTTGTTCACGTACACAATGGGCTTTGTTGGCTGTTTATCCAAATATTTTGCTTTTTACATAAAAGGGGTTATTTTTAATAAAGAGTATTAAAACAGGGTTAACTAGAATTTTCTCGCGGCTTCGGTCGCACGGACTATCCCAAAGAAACTGCAAGTTTTCGCAATAAAAGGTTAGTTAAGAATTTGAAATTGGACCTTGTTAAGCTTGAAAACCAAACACTGGCATTAACGTTTGGTTCGATTAGTACATAAATCCAAAGTACCAATTCGGAGACCGGCCATAGATCAGAGACTTCTTTAAAAGCGCCTGGGTATGTTTGCGGGATATGTTTGCAGGAGCAATCAAATAAGCTTCCCGTTAAAAAAAAAACATTCTGCTAACGTTTACCATAAGAACAATACAGGCCACCAGCAATCAATAATCCCAATCAGTCCGTACAACCAACCTGTTACTTCGAGAGAAATAATAGAAAAAAATAAAATTATGATAAAACTGGGATCTCGAGACCGCCATTTATCAAGGAGAGTGTCAAAAATATCAACGTGCACGTTTCCCTTAGTGGTTGGGAGGGCCAGCAAGATTTATGCGCTAGCCCTCGGATAGGCCTGGATACTCCTTTGGGAGGAGTGACGAATGTATCTGGCAGACTTCAATTGTTTCCTGAAGCGACTGTTGTAATTGGTGGCTGAATAGTTTTGTTGTGTTTTTATTTATGTGCAGCTAAAATACTCTACTAGAATATAACGATGCTGTAGCGATCAGTCGTAACTAAAATTCATCCTTGAGTTTTCCAAGATTTTCTTTCAAGAATTGGCAGTACAAAGCTGTTTTGAATAAAGAAAATAATAACAAATTGATAGATTTATAATACATATCTTTAGAAGCCAGATAGCCATAGCACGGGATCCATTTCAAAGATTATTTGAACGGATCAATTAAAATTGATGCCAACAGATGGCACGGTTTTGAATTTCTGAGGCATTCCACTCGATTGTTTAAATTTATTTATTCAACAACATAATCAACATAATAAAACTAATAATAATTAATAATAATTTGCCCTCTGACCTAGACTAGATTCAAGAGAAAACCCATCACAAATAAAAAAAATAACAAAAAAGTATTGTAACACATTTTGGTGCACTGAAACTGAAAAAAAAATTGGCCAAGAGCGAGTTGGACTCGCGCACGAAGGGCTCCGTACGATTATCGCATAAAAACGGCAAAGAAATCACGTTTGTTGTATGGGAGCCCCACTTAAATATTTATTTTATTATGTTTTTAGTATTTGTTGTTATAGCGGCAACAGCAATTTCAACTGTCTAGCTATCACGGTGCATGAGATTCAGCCTGGTGACAGACGGACAGACAGACAGAAAGACGGACCGCGGAGTAATAGGGACCCGTTTTTACCCTTTGGGTACGGAACCCTAAAAACGTGCAAATATACTATAAAACAAATCGCCACTCTATTTAAAGAAAAAAATATTCACGGACCGAGTAAACCCTTTTACTTGCAAGTCGCTAATAACACCATCTATCTATCACCATGGAATGGAACCGAACGCGTTCGATGTACAAAAAAATATCAGTGTAATCAGACGAAAAACGCAGGTTACGTCGGCACGGTTTCTTTGTATGGGATGAGGCATCTGTATGTTAGTATTATATTATCTGTGTCCATAGGTACTATCCATATCAATGGGTATCCAATCTTAATCTTACTATAACTATGTTTGTTATAGTTAACAAACATAGCCACTACTATTATTATGTTTGTTTGTATCCGGTATTTCGGGAAAACATCACTGATAGAAAGCTACACTTATATCTTGAGCGCTATAGGCTACTTGTTATCCGGAAAAAAAGAACGGGTCCTGTGGGGTGGGCTATGGGAGCAAAAAATCCGCTAGAAAAAAGAAAGGCAGTAATAAATAAATCCATACTAATATTACAAATGTAAAAGACTGTAGTATTATATGATCTGTGGTAAAAGTAAAGTCTGTCTGGTTACACTTTAACGCCTAAACCTTTGAACCAATATCGATGATTGTTTATATGCAGAAAGAGAAGAAAAAGGTATAATTTTGATCTCGGGAATACATTTCTTTGGGATAATTTCTGGCTGGCAGAAGCTAGTGAGCCTATACATTTCGAGTTTCCGCACCAGACTATAGTCAGGTCCCCGTTTAGCTGTCGAACGGCGGTCTCGTTGTGGCATGTTGGTTTACTAAGTAGCGGTTAAAGGGTTGATCCGAGCTAATGAAACTGGCTAATTGACATTGATTATGTTCGACGTAATATCAATACATGTAAAACTTTCTATATCCTTTTATATGAAAAGATAAACTAGGTATTACAATAATGATAGTAAAAATAAATCATTTATAGTTAGGAGTTAGCTAGGCAGAAGACAATTCGTCACATCAGATATATCGTCGCCACCACTTTTATTTTTTATCCAATGATTTCTGCCGCTCTGAGTGAAGCGGATGGTGAAGCGGGTGTCAGACTTTTAGTGACTAGAAACCTACCCATGTTTCTGCAGTTCTTTTATTTCTTTCTTCTTTTTTTTTCTTTAAAAAAAAGAAAACGTTGCCCCACACTAGGAAACCAGCGCAGTTTTGCTTGAGCCAGGGCCGCGGTAGCTCTCTTTCGACGGCGATCTACCCATTACTCGCCGTCCGCAAGCCGGAGGCCGGGAATCGGCTTGCGGCTCCCGACGCCCAGGGCATCTCCTGCGATGGGTAGGGCGTCTCCCTAACGCGCGCCGCCTCCTCCTTCGCAACCATTACTGTTTCGCAGAAGAAGGTGACAGGTTCCCATGCCCTCTCACCTCGTAATATGGCGACGCAACGCACGCCTGGCGCAGAGCCATAAGCTCCGGTGACCACCAGTACACCTGGCGCTTTCCAGCTGCCACACATACGACGCAATGCGGTGTAGCATTGCACAAGCCGGCCTTGTGCACCTGCGAGGTGCATTGAGCTCCCACGTGGTTGCCCACATGGCAGCGCAAGCACCTTCAGCAGCAGTTTCACCTGCGTGGAAACCCAGCCCACCAAGAGCCTTCGGTCCTTCCCGGCTATTTTTAGGGCCGCCGCATTTAAGGACGCCCTGAACCTTTCGGCCAAAGCCACTGGTTGCACCAGGGGCTTCCAGCATCCGGGCCCTAGTCAAGGTGACCCTCACCCGGATGCCCTCGGCAACGTCGAGAGCTCCTCCTAGTTCACCATCACCACTCTGGCGAGTACTTCGCGGTAGGACTCTCCATTCTTTTCCACTTCCGGCTGTAGCGTATTCACTACAGCTGCGGACTTCGGGGTGCGGGGCCTAGCCGCACCGATTCGCTCCTTGCGCCGCTGTCGCTTCTCCTTCCTTTTGGCCGTTCTTGCTGCCTTGTACGCCTTCCTCTTCTTTTTCTTCTTCTTCCGATTCAGGAGGCGGCAAAGATTGAGGTGACTGATTTACCCGCATCTCAGACATACCAACCGACGAAGGCCCGGCGTGATTGGCCCCCGCTGCCGCCATAATGGAGGATGTGGCCGTGGATATGGCCTTGTCTTTAGAGGATTTATTCCTTTTCAAGGTGTAACAAATTTTAAATGTCATTGCATCTATTAGCGACATCTAGTACTAATGTGCCTATTGTTGGTATATGGAAGGCATTGATAAATGTTCATAATAAAATATATCTTATTTGTTTGAAATAATTCAATTCAACAAACACACAAATTCAACACATAAATAATAAATTATTAAATTCTTTTAGAATTAGTTACATAAAGAATACCGTCGATATAATGCGTATATTGGTTGATAAACGCTCAAGGTCTATGGTTGGGATGACTGTCAATTCTTTTGGCCAAACTGTGTGACTTTTACTCCAATCAACTTCATGCTAAACCATCCCTGTTATTGTCTCATTCTAAATACCTACCCCTGAGTTCGCTGGTGAGTAAGGATGAAAATTCTACGTTACAAAGGCCACATCTCGAATAGAGGCTCCCACGACTTTTGCGAGCCTGGCCGCTCGCTCCAAATTGGAGCTACCAGTGGCGTCCAGCTCATCGCCATAAGACCCCGAGAGGCCGTGAGGACAGCCCTGTTGCTGGTCGATCCGGGGTGGTGCCCCTCCGTGGCAAGCCTCTTGGCTCGATAGGTAGCTTCCTGGGCTATGAGCCCCCTCCCCACTCCTCTGCCTCGGCCCCCGCCCATCCTACTGCTCGTCATGGCCATTGGATTTGGGGTACTTTCGCAGCAGCCTCAACCACTTCGCGTTCCAATCCCTGTAAGCTCTTTGCGCCAGATGCGGCGTCGGACTCCGACCCCGTACCACTCCTCGCCTCTTTGTTTAAAAACGTCGGTGTCCATATATCGCGTGTGTGGTTGTCGCTGTTGTCTGAGATAGACGGAAGAAGTTTGTTGCCCACTCCAGAATAAGAAGGGCAGTCCGCCGAAGCGGGATGAGATCCCCGACCACTGAGCAGCTTTTTCATGATTGTTGTTTGTATTTCCTTTAAAGGGTGGGCCAAAGTCACTGAGCAGTCGGGTGGGGAAGTTTTTCATAGAAGTCTTTTTCATGATTGTTGTTTGTATTTCCTTTAAAGGGTGGGCCCAAAGTCATCTCCTCCGACTCATCATTCAATGTACAGTTACAAAATTATGAAGTGCAATAATACGTGATGCATTAACGAGGTACAAATAAAAGTAGATTTAAAAAAAGCGGACGGTTGCCTTGGTGGCTACCAAGGCAACCGTCCGCTGTGTTATCTATACTAATATTATAGAGAGGAAAGATTTTTTTATTTGTTTGTACCGAATAGGCTCCGAAACTACTGGACCGATTTAAAAAATTCTTTCACCAATAGAAAGCTCCATTATTACTGAGTGACATAAGCTATTTTTTAACTCTGAAAACGGGCCCTGTGGGGTGGCCCACGAGAGCGAAGCCGCGGGCAACAGCTTGTTTTTAATAAAAAAACAGCTTATGTCATAATTTTCATTTCTATATGTCGATATCATTTTATTGAATTTGTATTCCTACGCGACACGCATAAATCGATTAAATTTATTAAGTTTGTGAAGTCTTCTTTCTGTCGTTTGGACTCGAATTTTGTCCAACCGGAATTTGGCATCTCGACATCTCTGTTGTTGGCCTCGTTCAAGTCGCGGAAGGTGCAGGTGGTAGTGCAGGAAAGGAAGAAGTGCATACCCTGAGACGGGGCTCGGTGTTTACTTCAAGTGAAAGAGGAAGACAAGTACTGCTAATGGCCGATCATAGACTTAAAGATGAACATGTATTGAGTCATGGTGTGACTCAAAATGAGAAAAGATTAAAATTAGTCGTTGAAGACTGCGTGGAAAATGTAATTGACTTGTTAAATGCCTACAAAGATAACGCAATTTTTATTATAAACTAACTTCTGCGAGCGGCTTCGCCCGCGTGAACGTCTAAAATTATCCCGTGGGAACATATCTCTGGGACAAAAATACTATGTGCTATTTCAGACTATAATCTATCTCTGTGCCAAATTTCATCCAGATACATCCAGCCGTTTGAGCGTGACGAAGTAACAAACATCCAAACACACTCACAGACTTTCGCCTTTATAATATTAGTGTGATAAATTCAATTATTTTCAGACACCGTGTGAAATATGATTTCACATGTGTAAAAACCACGTTGGATGACAATGCTAATTCTTTGGCCTTAGAACGAACCATGCAACAAGAGTCGATCAGTCGGCAAGAAATATTCTCGTCGAAAATGAGACAGGCAGCATTTCGATCCCAAACTGCTAAAACTGTAATTACCAATAACAATAGGTAATTTGTTTGACAGTTGTTGCTTGTAATTTATACCGTGAACAATAGCACCGGTGTTTGCGAAGCTTGAAGGCTTCAAGCAGCAGCAGCAGGAGCAGAGCAGGCACAGCCCGCCTTACTTGTAGCATAGTATAACATATAGTAGCATAGTATAAAATATACTAACTTGTAGCATAGTATAAAATGTACTAACTTGTAGTATAGTATTTTTAGCGACCAGGATGGAAGAACAAATAAAAATAACAATTTGAACAAACTAAAACGAATTTATTTCAGGATAGACTTAATTTTAACAATAGTTCAAGTAATCATTAAAATTCGAGCAATCACAAACAACCGTTTATATTCAAAACGAGTACCAATAACACAAAAACCCGAATAGCACAATATGGAACGAACTTACTGCAAAGTAGCGAAGGTACCGATAACATTACCGTGCGACGACTCAGGAAAAGAAGGGGCGATACTCGCTCGAGCGCACGCTTTTATATTAATCGGTAGGTACCACCACTACCAACAATAAGTTCTGCTTATACGGCCTCTCCTGATCTTGCACCGTCCTCGGCTGCACCATGTACTTCTTCGGAAGCACTGCCAGGTACAGCGAGAGCTTGATCGCCGCTTTCGTCCGACTTTGTCCCGTCCGTTGTCGAAGCACCAGTAGAACCAGCAGATGCACCTTAAGGCTCACCCACATCGTCCAGAGTCGTCATCCAGCAGAGGCATAGACGGGTCAGCCACGCCACACGCTGTGATCCGGCTGCAGGCACCGTCTCATCAGATTCCGCATGCTCACCTGGATACAAAATTACATTAAGAAGACAATTCAACAAGACTAAATGAACACATTTCACCATTCACAACTTTCTCTACGTCATCTTTCAATTAATTCACATATCATCTATCAAAAGATTCACACAGCAACCTCACATTCATCTCTTAAAAATTCAAACCCGACTGAGCCCTTTATTTTGAAGGTCTCCGTTGTCCTCGGGGCAGCTCCTTGCACCTCGTGCCGACTGTCCTTGACGACCAGTCTTAGTTATCTGAAACAATGCTTGACGCAGACCGTATTCATACGTCAAGCTGCTTGACACGCAGACCGTATTCATACGTGCAAGCCTGTCCAACATGCAGGCCATGGTCCATACATGACAAAAGGACAACTTTGATCAAGTGCAGCGATAAACGCCAAGCGACGAACGCCCGAGTGACTAGTACCACAGCGACTAGCACTTACACTTAAGCAAATGCCTGACACGCAGACCATATTCATACGTGCAAGCCTGTCCAACATGCAGGCCATGTCCATACATGACAAAAGGACAAAAGGATCAAGTGTAGCGACAAACGCCAAGCGACGAACGCCTGAGTGACTAGTACCACAGCGACTAGCACTTACACTTGCACACAGGCACCGACCAGATGCAACAGCGCACAGGCACCGACCAGGTGCGGCAGTGCACAGGCACCGACCAGGTGCGGCAGTGTATAGGCACCGACCAGGTGCGGCAGCGCACAGGCACCGATCAGGTGCAACAGCGCACAGGCACCGATCAGGTGCAACAGCGCACAGGCACCGATAAGGTGCAACAGCGCACACGCACCGACCAGGTGCAACAGCGCACACGCACCGACCAGGTGCAAGAGCGCACACGCACTGACCAGGTGCAACAGCGCACACGCACCGACCAGGTGCAATAGCGCACACGCACCGACCAGGTGCGGCAGCGCACTGGCACCGATCAGGCGCAACAGCGCACAGGCACCGATCAGGTGCAACAGCGCACTGGCACCGACCAGGTGCAACAGCGCACAGGCACTGACCCGGTGCGGCAGCGCACAAGCACTGACCCGGTGCGGCAGCTCACAAGCACTGATCCGGTGCGGCAGCGCACAAGCACCGACCAGGTGCACCAGCGCACAGGCACCAACCGTGCACAGGCACCAACCAGGTGCAACAGCGCACACGTACCGACCAGGCGCAACAGTGCACGGCACCGACCAGGCGCAACAGTGCACGGCACCGACCAGGTGCGGCAGCAGTTCATACGCAGCACATCTCTTCAATGCGTAGTGAAGGAGCCATACGGGCGGGCCCCGCAAGCTAGAACTTGCCTGTCGACTGGGCTTGTTTTCTGCAAAAACTTAGATCAAGGTTAAAAGTACGAGGAGGCTTACCGCCACCCCGAAGCTCTTTGTCGACTCATCTCATAGATAGAGGATCAAGTAACACTTTCTTTATTACAGCTCGGTCTTACCTGACCACGACTAATATTACTATGTGAGGTGTATTTATTATTGTAAGGTTCACACACACAACACAACAACACAACATTCACAGCGTTTACTTTTAGTACCTTATCCGATACATGAGTCAAGTACTGTCCATGTTTTGTGCGAATAAACGTGACACCATCGCGATTTAGTACGGCAGTCCCCATGATAATAGGTTTATTCATACACGACGCGGGTACTATGACAAAATCTATTTCAAGCGCGATATTACTAACTATTAGACTCAAGCTGATATATTCGCGAGCAACAAACAATACCGCCGATACAAATTCAAAATTCAAATCTTTATTAGCCCTACCTTCTTACAGAAAGAATCAATCTGTCTAGCATTATTACTTCTACCGTCTTTATCATTGATATTACGCCTCTTGGTGCACTTCTCTTTATAACGCAATTAAAACATTTGTTTTCAGATTTACTAGGGCCGTTAGAATTATGCCTTTTACGCCCTATTGTTCTGGGTTACGATTATCAGACTTACGAATAGGCTTTAAACAATTAGCTAAGAAGGAAACTATGCATTCTGACGTTAGGTCAGCATCGATAGCGGCTGCACGTACCTGTACATCACTGATACCGTGAACCACTATTTGAACCATAAGTTCTTCGCTTAACACCATTACGTGAGCGACTGCGATGTGATCGTAAACGAGTTATGTCATTACGTGAACGCGAGTGAGTCCTATCACGACGCGAATGCGAACGATTTCTACTATGGCGTGACCGCGTGATTGGAGTCCTATCACGGTGCGAACGAGTCCTACCGTGTGGTGATCGTCATGCTTATGGTCTCGCGATTCACTGCGACGGCTACGCCTACCCTCAAAACGAAGTGGCGTTCTAACTAGCTCTTCAAGTGGCATTTTTATTTGAAATCAACGGCTGTTTGTGTAGGTAACAAGGCTAATAATTATGAGCAAATGAGCTGAATCCAACTTCTGATTTTAGCGACCAGGATGGAAGAACAAATAAAAATAACAATTTGAACAAACTAAAACGAATTTATTTCAGGATAGACTTAATTTTAACAATAGTTCAAGTAATCATTAAAATTCGAGCAATCACAAACAACCGTTTATATTCAAAACGAGTACCAATAACACAAAAACCCGAATAGCACAATATGGAACGAACTTACTGCAAAGTAGCGAAGGTACCGATAACATTACCGTGCGACGACTCAGGAAAAGAAGGGGCGATACTCGCTCGAGCGCACGCTTTTATATTAATCGGTAGGTACCACCACTACCAACAATAAGTTCTGCTTATAGTATAATATATACTTACTTGTAGCATAGTATAACATATAGTAGCATATATAGCCTCCTTTCTAACTCCACGCAAATTCAATTTGTGTTCCACAATTTTAAAAAGTTGCGCACAAACATCGGGTGCGGTTTACTCAATATTTCTCCATTGCCCCAAAGACCAGACAACTTGTAAGAATAAACCACGATATACTTCACTATTTCATATATTTTCCATATGATGCATTGTTTTCATGAATGCGAGCATATTCGATATCAATTTGGCAAGAAAACAGCGTCATCTGTGTAGCGATGCCGCAGTTGTAAATCAAACACATTATTTATCTTTAAAGGACGCTTCAGGAAGTCTGGGGTCCATGGTATAAACGTTAGAGTAGTCAAGTATCAGCCTTTTAACGTTCCCACTGCCGGGACACAGGAACAACAGGACTCCTCTCTTTGAGAGAGGGAATGTACCATTATCCACCACGCGGGCCTAAAGCGGGTTGGTGGATGCCACATGTCAATGTTCAAGTACCTACTAGGTCAAAAATGCGCTGAGAGCTTGCTATGTTTGCGAGTCATTGCTAGTCAGTTCGTTTTTGGCCTTACTGTTTTTCATGTAGGAATTAGATTTCAGGTCAAAGATAATAATTTTATTTCAAGCAAGTTATGAGCGCCTTTAGTACCAGTTGTATAAAAGGTACTCTTTAACTGAACAATACTGTCATTTTTTTTTTGAAATAAGTTTGTTTAAAAAAAAATCCTATCATCAATAAAAACCTATGAGAGCGTAATTGCAGCATTAGTTTTATCAGCTGCAATATCCGCTAATCCACGTTAATCCGCCCCGCGTACTCTTATGACATTGGCCTCCTCGCAAAGGGACGAAACACCTAAATCTTCCGGACAATAATGTTTCCAGATAAAAACGGGCCTGATAACGAGTGTTATACGGGCCCTCTAATGTACACAGAAGGCCGTTTTACAAACGTTTTGAATAATCACAATAGGTCCGGTTTTCTTACGCGTTTAGGTTTTTTTTTTGTTAAAATTGCCCGAATATTTTGTGTTTGTTTTTTTTACGAAATATACCATATTACCATTTCTCGAGTTTGTATGAAAACACAGTTTTTTATTGCCAAGACTTGCAACTAGGCTAGGCCTATTAGTCATATCTCAAGAGATCTCACCTGTCCATATCTTATCAAAAGTATTCTTAAGACCAAAATAGGTAGCTATGCTAAACATGTAGGTACTAGGAAAAATGTACCTACATAAAATGATGCATGGAATTCGGAAATTTCTCAGTATAGTCAGGTGCCCGAGTTACCTAGGACATGTATCCTTACGACCGAACCCAATAACGCATCTGTCAGTAGATGTGCCTACAAGAGATAGGATCTAGGCAATCCTATTATTATTATATATTATTTATTTACTATTATTTATATATTACTTGTCTTGACAAGTAATATCAAATTCATATCCAATGCTTACGGCAAATCTACTGACATTTTAGTTATTGGGTCCGTGCGTTATTAGGCACAAACTCCAACTCTGGCTTGTAAATCGATCATAGAATATAGGGAATGCACCGTGAGCACAATCAAAATGTCAAATAAATTTTGATTTTGAGATAATTTTGAATACATTTTCCTTTGGCGTTAATTATCAAAACCTTATACCCTTATAATTTTTCGATTTACCATTAATTCTCAAAAAGTTTGATAATAGTACACTCAAAAGAGGTCCACTATTAATTTCAATTACGCTCAAAATACACTAGAGTTTTTACTCGGAAAACGTTCAACCGCGTGATAACCTCTGGTTTCTTTTCAGATTCCATTCAACCACATTTACTTTTCTTTAGCTAAAATGTTTATTTCAAAAAAGTTTCCATTATTCTTTCAAACGCTTTGAAAGATTTATGTTCGCAAGCTTATCTAACAAAGCATAGCATTTTATTTTGCAAGATATCTCAAATGCATTCTTAAATATTAAATGGCCCTAAGAAAGTCACGTAATTTGTTTTTAAATGAATTCATTGTGTAAGTGGAGTTGGATAAGTATTAACATGAAAAAATTTAGTTTCGCATTTTGATGGGTGTGCAAGTAACCGTTTCAGAGTAAAACCGTACGTAACTGCCAGACAACTTCAAATTCGATGACTTTGGACCGGCTGGTTTCTGATTCTGAGTGAAGAGAACCTGTTAGTGCTTGTAATAATTTATACCTATATGTAGTATAGTAGTGCAAGGTGCATCGTCCTCACGTACATGAATTTATTAATTTATGTACTACATACATTAATAAATTCAACACAATAAACACAATAAATTATAACACACATTAATGAGACATTATTGATGTATGGAGTTTCTTGTGCATCTTCTCCATAACAAGCTACTTTTCCAAATGCACGGTAGAATCAATTTTTATTACTTTTAAATTTTAATTGTTAACGTTCAAAATTGCCGCTTAGTGGCCTAATTGAATATATAATTGACATACATTTGACTTTGACTTTGACGTGTCAAACTTTTTGATGTCAAAGTTGGTAAACTTTTCAGGCTCAAATAAAGTGTGACAAATATCAAATTCAAATGATTAATTCTGAAATCGTGGTTTTCTCTATTAACAGAGACTTAGCAATGCACTTATATAATTCTCAGTCCTTTACCGAGAAATAAAAATTGAAAATCAAGTCAGAATCGACACTGAATTAATTAATTCAAGTTATTCATGCCACACATTCATTCAAACGAAGTTATGCCGTTCAGCCTCTCGGTCTAACGGCGGCAGATCATCATCTGTATTACATAATCAGTGAATACTAATCAGGGAGGATCCCGGGACAGATGTAACAAAATTAATATGTATCGCGGTTCGTGGATTTCCCCAGTGACGGCGTGTCAAATATACCTTATTAGAATCGCGTGTAGGGCTGCCATGTTCAGGGCTATTCGCATTAATTGTTTTGTTTAATCGATTTAATAAAATTAATGTTCAGATGTATTCCAATAAATTAACTTCCTTAATGTTTTAATATAATGACAGTGATATAAAAAAAGAACTAAATTTTGGATTTTTTACGCAGCATCTACGCAAAAAAGGTTAGCACAATAATTGGTAAGACATTAGGAATAAATGAACCAAAGAATTTGCTAGAAACATTTTATTATTGTGAGTAATAAATCAGACGGCTGGGCTTAGCTGCCTTGATTCTAAATTAGAGTTAACCGGTCTATATTCGCAGAATCGTGAGGAATATAATAATACTATTTCTCCCGCAGCTTATAATCATGTGCTTTGAATAATTCCCATTTAGCGATTTGCTGTCGATGATGGTTTGGTTTAAACTACACTAGGTACGCTCTCATCACGTAGTCTCACAAACGAATAATCGACTATTTTATATTAACTCGAATCGCATCACTAGTGACACATGTCCGGATACAGTTGACTGTAAAGGGGTATCGCGATGAACCGAAACCCTTTGAACGGCGGTGCCGAACGGTGTCAAAATTAATTTGTTCACATTTAAATATGTGGGTAAAGCGGCGAATTAGGTTACACAACATTGTATATTAATTGAATTTTATGCAAATTGTTGAAACAAAAATTTTTGAACGGCTATTTTGTGGGGATTATAAATTTGATTGATTAACTTCCGGGTTGATGAAAATGAACAAACAATGAATACATTCATCTATAAATATCTTTATTGTTTGTTTGATAAGCAGATTTTTAATTCTCTAGAGTCACAGACTTCACAATTCAGAAATTTTACTTGTAAGGTCAGTCATGTTCGTAAATTCAAGAATCTAATAAAACTTATATTTCTTAAATTACAAGATAACGCTACAATTAGCAAATTTATAATTTGTGAAAAAATTTAATTATTCTATTTGAATAATTTATGTTCTTGTTGTTTGCAGAACGTTAAAATTAAGATGCATTTCACAGTATAAGACCTACTAGTTCTTGAAATAAACTTGAATGTATTTCTCCCTGGAGGCGGACCGTGGCCTATTATTCTTATACATTGAAGAAAAACTACGAAACATCTATAAAAGTGCAACCATTTCTAAGAAAAACCGCCCTCGTCAAATGTTGGCGTTGCATGGCTACAATACCTCAATTTTAACTTTATCTTTCGTTTAAAAATGAAAAAAAAACTGTAACTAAACGTAATTCGTATTGTTTTCTAAATTTCGCACAAATGAAAATTCCCTCTCCTACACATCAAGACATTTTTATGCCACCGAAACAAAAGAATTTTCAAAAATTTGAATTTGGAATTAGTTTGAGATAAATTACAAACAAATCGGTGTATAAAAGATTCCAATTTGGCCAGTACTTTTCGAGTTATTTAATTGAGTATGAAATATCCCTAGACCGTGTTTGTGTTTATTAAAAATTGCTTTTGCCCTTAGAAATGAACAAGTAAATCATACTAAAGTCTCAAAATATATGGATAGTAAACCTTTAAGATAGTTTCCGGTAAGGATATCAAAGCTAAGCATAGTACTTGTTTATTTTATAAAATAATATTATGTTGAAGAAAAGAAATTTGTTTTTTCTAAATTAACGATCTCAGGCAGGTCATATAAACATGCGTGTTTTAGTTTATACTAAAACTAAAATATATAGACAGAAGGATGCTCTTATTATTGTACTTAGAAATTTATTATGGAAATATATACCTTATCTATGATAACCTATGGCAGTGCACTCAGATGACACCCGAGAGTTCAAATGTAGTAGTATTTTTAAAGAAAGATCAGAAAGCGAGTTCCAGGATATGTTTAATGATAAATCCACATAGCTTGATCCACGTGAGATATACGAAAACAGTTGACGGAGACATAGCGACACCTAAGCGACTAGCTATAGAGAACACTATTATTGAATTAACCACTGATTACATAAAAACTAAGCAGTTCCAAAGTGAAGACTTGTATAAGGCAGGTTCTAGCACTATAACTAACGCACTACGAGGCAGAGAGAAGACTCAAAGAAACAAATGGCCGCAGAGGAGCACGCATAAAACTCATTTGATTAAATATTTTATCAGCGACGGTGCCCAAAAAGCGAGAGATTGTCCGAAGAACCCTAAGAAAAAGAATGCTTTGATGTCTATAGCCATGGCATCTGCAGGAAAACAAGAATCTGGAGAGTGGATCCTTGACTCTGGTGCATCCAAGCATATGATGAATAAGAAGAGAGTGATTTAAGGACTTCATGACGCTTGAGGAGAAAGTAGAGGTGGCGTGTGCGAATGGAGAAACGGTGAATGGTGTAGCAATTGGTAATGTAATCCATGAGGAGATGGGTGTTTTATTAGTAGATGTGATGTATGTACCTGGATTAGCAACCAACCTACTTAGTGAGCACAATTGTGGGTAGAAACCTAATATTTGTGTTTGAGATTTCAGGTTTTAGGAAAGCTGATAGATATAATGTAAGGTTACTGGTGATATCTCACATAAAGGGTCTGTTGAACAAGGTGTTTACAAAATTAAATACTGTTTAAAGGAAGTAGCATTGGCTTCAACTTCTGACGAAATATTTAAATATTTTTCTACAAGAATCCTTCGATATCTGAAGGTTACTATGAATCTTGGATTAATGTACTCAAGAGGGAAACGTCAGGAAATGATAGAAGGCTGTTGCCAATTGTACGGGCAATTGCGATCGACGTTCGTATTCAGGCATAGTGTTCTTAATTCAAGGAGGAGCTGTCTTATGGGAGAGTATCAATTAGCGAATAGTGACACTTAGTATTACAGAAGCAGAGTATGTTTCAATGACAGAGCCAGCTAAGGAAGCCGTGTTCTTAAGAGGATTCGTTTCTGAATTGACTGGAAAATCATACAAAAGTGCTCTGACGGCATTTTCAGATAGCCAGTCGGCAATCATACATACTTTCAGCAGATACCAATATAAATTGATATATGAACATGCGTTCATGGCGGGACAGGCTTGTATGCTGTTTTCGAAGAGGTGCGATTTTTGTGATGCTGAGTGTATTATTGATTTGTCCATTGTACTAAATAAAAAAATATACATATAGACTCTTTGATAATTCACGTGTTTGATGACCAATACATATGATTTATGACTACATATACTCGTGTGTATTTGCCACCGTTGGCGCATAGGATGAGATAAATTCCTTTGATTAACAATGTAGATGTTATCCCCACGGATGTTTTAGTACCTAATTGTCATCATCGGTCCACAGTCTTGTTTGCCATCGAAGTGTCAATTACTGAACATATGTGGCAACCCCCCCAAGGGGCAGAGAGAGGGTACCGCGACACTAATTCAATCAATTTGGCGGATTGATACATCGTGTACAGTATAACCTCTATCGAAGGTAATGCAGTGGTTAGGTGACACCCTTAGGGAAATTAACATTGCAAAAGTGACGATTCAATACACAGAAATGTGTTTGTATGTTACATTATTAGTCGTATTATTATATATATGGTATATAAAATAGGTCATGGTAATTTCCAATGTTATTCAGAACATTCTAACAAATAACCGGCCAGGTGCGATTCCGACTCCCGCACCGAGGGTTCCGTACATTCACCAAAATGATTAGGTATCATTTTTGAAGTTCATAAACTATTTATTCATTATATACTTTATTGTACACCACTTAAATAATTACAGGACAAAACATTTATAAAGATAAGTGTAGAATGGGCAGTCTTATCGCACAAGGCAATCTCTTACAGACAACCTTTGGATGGACTGAACGAGAGGAGATAGACATAGGGCTGTCAGTGTACAAAACTATTTTGAATAATAGTACTTAGATATTACATAAAATACATACATGCAAATAAAATTCTATACTAATAAATATCAAATATAGAACAGAGAAAGGAGAAGAATAGTTACAGAGAACGGCAACTATGAAAGCATCAAACATTGCTCTAACGAAAAGATAATCTGGATTGAGGCACAAATATTGAGAAATTTCTTGTTACTTTATATACCATAGACTTCTTATAGGTTTGCCTGTAATCTATAGGTAAAGAAGAATTTTCGCATATTTTTAAATTTTAGACCCAGTAGTTTCAGAGATAAGTTCTTAAATAACTTCAAAACTATATATTTTAAATTTATAATTTAGTCAATAAAATTCCCTTTCAGATAATACGAATATCATTAATGTTGGTTACCCGGTCTGTCTTAACTCGTCGAATAATGTCTTGACAGAAAATTTTCAGACACCCAACTCGTCCATTCAACAGATGGGTGAAGATCGCTCCTTTCTCGGATCCTCCACTAGAATAAAATTGTTATTTCTATGACCCAATAAAAAAATCTGCAATATTATTGATGGGTGTTTAAGAAAATAGTAAGTACAAACTGGCACTTCCAAACATATTGTTGTAAAGTCCGATGATTCCACAAACTTCACCTACTACACGTTGGTATGTGGGAAAGTTCATAATTAACTATACAAAATTTTTTCACCAGCATTACCATACTGAATACAAAAAAAATACTTATAAATAACGGTGGCCGATGCAAAGTTTTTCGAAAATTAATATCGGCATTGATACGAACCCTCGGCTACGCTTTGCCGGTGTCGCAAATTGTTGTATGGTCCAAGAGCGCGCGTACATACCTTAGTTTAATACAAGACTAAGACGGAAAAGTATAAGCAGTATATTTCTGTACAGCAGGTAAATAAAACCAGGGGTCATGAAATCACCGTGGGGTGAAGGTGTTTCTATTAACCAATCTTCGCAATGCAATAAAACATTCAATAAGCTTATTACGAAAGAAACAGCAATCACTAACATTAACATTAAAAGCGGGATAATTACCATGTTTACTGTTACCACCCGCAATGACTTTCAGTTTATCCGTGATCATGGTGCTTGCAACAGCACCGAAATATCGGGAACTCACAACAAACAGTAAACATGGTAAATATCCCGCTTTTAATGTTAATGTTAGTGTTAGTGACCATGACAGTTTAAAAACTTAAACAGCAATCAACAATCATCGCGCGATCAAACGCTTTATGTCATAAAAGTTGGAATTACCTACAGTGTAGGTATGGTAAGGTCCTCAACAATCGTTTGCTAATCGCTCGCTGTTTGTCAAATGCACATATTTCCAAAAATACCGCCAAAACATCTAAATTGAAAAAAATCGCTATCGCTTCGATACGTAATAAGCCGGACATGTTTTTCAACAAGATTTCTAAACACCCAATTGCTGCAATAAGAATAATTACTATAGGCCCAAGTTCTGTCCTATGGTGATCATAAATTAACACTAATAGTTCTGCAAAACTTGGCTCTTCTAGAGTGACCATTTAACTGTAACTGACATTTATGTACTTGCGCAGTGATCAGAGAGAACAAGATCCTAGTTGAAAGGATCGATTTGGAACTATAATTTAGTCTGCATTAAAGGAACGAATCAAAAGTTAACTAAGCCGCGCATCCATTCAAAGCGTTTCTACAACCCCAACTATCGATGGAAAAAGGAACGATCAATGGATTATTCGAGATGAACGTGAGGTTCTAGCTGGCCATGTACTATTCGAGGTACATGGAGCCCCGCTAAGACCATTTCTCAAACTCCAATAAAAAGACGTTAACAATAAAGTCGCCGAATTCTAGGTCAATCGTTCACCTCCTCGCTATTAGCGAACGTTTCAAGCGTCGCATAGTTTGAGGAATGTCTTTAAAAACCTTAATATACGCGGTCACTTGGCTTACACGATTACGAAGAGTGTGATCCAATAGCTATATGTTCTAGTTTGGTAGTTAAATTAATTTGGATAATTGAATATACTTGCTCGGATGAAGAACGTAAGCTGAACATGAACTAGAGCTTAGTTCCATTGGCGTTGAGTTGAAGAAGACTTGGTGAGTCTACCATATAGACTTAAGCGGTGGTAGGCTCCGCAAGGGGCCGCCTGGCTCGCGAGCCGAGTCCGGCGCCAAGCAGCTTGCTGTGTTCCGTCGGTGTGTGGGACTGCCAGTGCCTTTGGGGGAGAAGGAGGATGTCAGTTGCGCTGTTCAGAACCGGTCTTGGCCTCTGGGCAAAACTTGCCGGATAACTAATTTTGGAGGGTAGCGGGATCTGAAGCACGGTGCCAGCCATTGGCCAACCGCAGTCGTAGGGGGCCCAAGTAGCACGCCAGCTACGTGCCAAAGGCTGCCCCGCCAACACGCGAAAATACCGGTATGCTCTACCGTGCGAGCTGGCGACTGGATGGGAGGACCCGGTGGCCATAACCGGGGGGGGGTTCGGGCGTCCCCGCAGTCTCCAAATGAGTTCCCCATAGGTTGGGTTAGCTCCAGTTTTCCACTTGGTTCACTGAGCATCGCCTCGACAGTTCAACTTCTTCCCCAGCAAACTCTTAAACAAAAAATATGACCAAAGCAAAAAAAGAAGAATATGGTGAAAGAACGGCTGTACTTCCTCCCACTAAAAGTGCACCTCACTAACATCAGGGGATTGCACTCTAATCTCGATCCGGTCCACCACCACCTTGAGACCGAGAAGCCGCACCTGTTTTTCCTAACGGAGACGAAGATAACAACCCCGTCGGACGTGGCGTACCTCAACTAACCGGGTTACTCTTTTGAACACTAGTTCAAGAAGCAAGCTGGGGTCTGTGTGTACGTCCGCGATGACATTTGTTGTCGTCGTCTCCATTGCTTTGAGAAATCGGGATTTTCTGCCATATGGCTACTTGTGGACACTGGCGTGGAGAAATCTCTCTACATCGGCGTCTACCGATTGCACGCCGGTGACCAAGAGACGACAGCGCTCTTTAATTGCCTCGTGGAGACGGCTGACATAGCCCAGCAACGGTATCCAACAGCGAAGCTTAATTTTCTGGGGAACTTTAACGCCCTTCATAAAGAGTTGTTGTACCCGTACCGGAAAACTGACCATGCCGGGTCAGAGGCGCGCAAGTTTTCTCTATCTCTAGATCTAACCCAGCTGGTGAATGTGGCAACGCGGGTACCTGATGTTGACGGCCATATACCCAATTGCTTAGACCTTCTCTTGACAACTGATCCGGACAGTCATTCGGTGTCGGTCTCAGCCCCGCTGGGAACGTCTGACCACTGTGGTGGAATCCATGTCGACTTGCTCTCCTCCAGATGAGAGCCCTAGAGGCACGAGGCGAGTATGGCGATACGAGTCAGCAGACTGGGACGAGATGCGGCACTTTTTTGCGTCTTATCCTTGGCGGCATGTGTGCTTCTCCTCGAGTGACCCCTCGAGCTGTGCAGACGCGGTTGCGGATGTGATTCGGCAGGGAATGGAGTATTTCATTCCATTCTCCGACATTCCGCTTGGTCACAAATCCCGCCCTTGTTATAATGCAGAATGCCCCCAAGCTGTGGCCCGAAAAGAGTCGGCCTACCAAGGCTGGGTCGGGGCCCGCGACCGCAAAGTTAGAGCACGTAGGGTTCGCGCGAGGAAAAGAGCCTTTAATTCTGCCACCAAGTTCTGCAAGCGGGTTCTGCGTCGGGCACGTTTTGAACATATTGGACGTATTGGGGCCAAGCTAGCATCGCACCCTCCGGGTAGTAAACAGTTTTGGTCCCTGTCTAAAGCGGTTGAAACGAATTTCTGTCAGCCCACTTTACCTCCAATGCTGAAACCTGATGGGTTGCTGGCTCACTCTGCGAGTGAGAAAGCAAATTTATTTGCATCTCTCTTTGCTAGCAATTCGCGCCTGGACGCTTACTCCAAGCAACCAACTACTGTACCTCATTGTGACTCTTCGATGCCGGAGATCGCTGTGCATACTAAAGAGGTCCGGAGAGTATTGTGCAGTCTAGACGTGAACAAGGCCAGCGAGCCTGACGGCATCCCAGCGAGAGCACAGAGGCAGTGTGCGCCTGAACTGTTTCCTGTGTTGACACGCTTGTTCCGCCTCTCTCTTGTAAAAAGAACGGTGCCTAAATCCTGGAAGCTTGCAAATGTGCAACCAGTGCCCAAAAAAGGCAACCGTGCAGACCCTTCCCATTACCGTCCGATCGCCATTACCTCCATTCTGTGCAAAGTTATGGAAAGGAAGACAATAATCTCCTCAGTGACCGTCAATATGGCTTTCGCTGGGGACGGTCACTGACTGACTGACTCAACTGGCGATCTTCTTGTGTACGTCACGCACTGCTGGGGTGAAGCCATCGAGAGACACTGCGAAGCACTTTCTGTATCGCTTGATATCTCGAAAGCCTTTGACAGGGTCTGGCACGCGAGTCTACTCAGTAAGCTTCCTGCTTATGGCATCCCCGCTGGTTTTTATAGCTGGATATCAGACTTCCTCAGTGAACGGTCGATCCGAGTAGTCATTGACGGCTGCTATTGATGCCGGAGTTCCTCAGGGGTCTGTTCTCTCTGCAACTCTTTTGCTGCTGCACATCAATGACCTTCTTCAGCCTGGTATTATTGGGTACGCAGATGACAGTACTGTTTCAGAGAGATAATTGTCCAGCGCAAAAACCAGCGTGGATGAAGTTCGTTCCTTGAGAGAGGCAATGGTGGAGCGGACAGATTTGACCTTAAGCCTTGTCTCCCAGTGGGGTGATGACAATCTGGTCTCCTTTAACGCCACCAAAACACAGGCGTGTCTTTTTACCGCTAAAACTAGTCTTTTCGATCAAAATACTACTTTTCGGGGGGCGTATGTTTCTGTGACTGATCGGCTCGAGCTCCTAGGCATGGAATTGACATCCAGTCTCAACTTCGGCGCCTCCATTGAGTACAAAGCCCAAATTGCGCCCAAAAAACTAGGCATCCTGAATAGAGTGAAGCGATACTTTACGCCTGGACAGCTTTTAACCCTATACAAAGCGCAAGTCCGATCCTGCATGAGTATTGCAGCCACCTTTGGGATGGCTCAGCTAAATATCAGCTTGCCGCGCTTGACTCGGTGGGACGCAGAGCCAGGAGGCTCATTGGCGACGTTGAACTGGTAGATTGGCTCATCGCCGCAAGGTTGCCTGCTTGTCGGTCTTCTACAGACTGTACTTCGGTGAGTGTGCTGAAGAACTCTACGACCTCATCCCACCAGCCCCCTTCTACCATCGGACATCTAGACGCACTGCAAGTTATCATCCTTACCTTGTTGCCATTCCACCAATTCACACCAAGCGCTTCCAAACATCCTTCATATTGCGCACAGCGAATGAATGGAACTCGCTACCTGCGTCAGTGTTTCCGAACGCATTCAACCCGAATCTCTTCAAAGTTAGAGTGAACAGGCTTCTTCTGGGTAAGCTCAATCCATCGTCGACTCTGTCTCTGTCACCTTTGACCTAGATTAGAGTCAAGAGCATACCCATCACAAATAATAAAAAAAATAGAAGATAATGACGTCTATGACTACTACAAAGAAAAACCGATGTTGAGCCAACATCATGCACGGATTCCTCCTGGGAGCATGACATCTTAATGAGAGAGGAATTAGTATAATGGTTGAATGGTAGCAGTGAAAAGCCATATTGAACCTTAATTACATTGAAACAGAAGAACTCTTAAAGAAGTGATCACGCTAACACAAACATGCATCACACACAACATAGAAAACTAACACACACTACACTAATACAAATACACTACTCACAATCACTCTGAACATATTTTTTATATAATTTTCTATTTTTTGTTGATTCATCATTGTAATTTATTTTATTAATTATTAATTCTTATCTGACATTCGATTAAGTACCTACAATTTTAATTTAATTCCAATTATATTGTTTTTTATTTTATTTTGTTAATTGATTTTAATAATGAAATGTTGACAGCATGTTCATGATATAAGTCAACCCTTATTTTTAAGACAGGGGATCGCAATCTGTTTCTTCTAAACACAGGTGATTTCATCTCCTATCTAGAAGGACAATACTGCACCCACTAACTAGATTAAGACCTTTAATGCTTGTCTCACTTAACCGTGTAATGTATCTAGTCCTAAGTTTATGAATAAATTTATTATTTATTTATATTTTACGATTTTTATACCCTTTAGCTGCAATATTGGAATAGACTAACCCTGCGGCATTTTGAAAAATAGATTAGATTCGCTCATGACTTGCTCCATGTCACAATTTGCAAGTTTCGTGCTTACAGCAAGTTGTACGGAACCCGAGCCGGGGGCATTTGCATTGCTTTCTTTGTAGTGTTTATTTAGATCCACCATTTTTCAAACCCCTGCCGTTTCTTACGAGGTTCACAAAGACTTTCGTGACAACAGTTGTTTCAAAATGGTTATATCGTTAAGACTTATTTCGGAAAACAGAAAAGTATTATGACTTTCTTTCAGTATTAGAGTAGATATAGGCAGCTGTTAGTGAATCTTCACTACATATTATAAAACAAAGTCCCCGCCGCCACCGGATATTCATGCTGTTTTTTTTTTCAATAGACAGAGTGATCTAAGCCGCTGGCAAAAGCTAGTAATTAATAAAATATACAAGGTAAAATTATGTGTTTATATGTATGTTTGTATGTGAACGACACTTAAACAACATTTAATAATATACAGGATGTAACGGAAAGGTGTGATCATATTTTTACAATGCATGTCCTCGAAAAGAGCGTTTTCCAAGCAGCCAAACTGTGCGGAAAGTGTCACTATTTTTACTAGTGCTTTTTACTTTCCTGCCTGTATTGTATTCATTTCAAGGTCAGATCTAGACATTTAGTGCTCCGCATTTTAATTTCGGCGAACAGCAGTCTACAGACGTTATTTTTTTTATATAAGGTTTTATTATTTGGTTGTATTTTGTTAATTTATTCATTTGTTATTTTCTTTTTTTATTATGTGACAATGCCTGTCATAGGTTAAAATATATTTGATGATTGGTTGTAATGAAATAGCTGAAGAGTTGTTAAGAAAGGTTCACTGCACCGCCGCATCACCTGCCCAATTACCTGTTAATTAATCACATCAAAATGAGCGAAAGTGAGCTTGAAAATTTTGTTGAGGCCTCAGCAGGAAAGGTATTAGTTAACCGCGTGACTATTCGAACGCCTACTTTTTGTAAGGATCGCCGAGAATTATGGTTCGCGAGCCTTGAGGCACAGTTTAGTATTAACGGTTTTGTTCAGCAGTTGACTAAATTTAATAATGCGTTGGCTCATTTAGTCACGACCTGCACTCAGGAGGTTGAAGACATCATTCTCACTCCACCGAAGGTAGATCCATGTGATACCTTGAGGAATGCGATCATACATAGATTTTCGGTTTCGCAAGAAGAAAAGGTTAGGTGTTTGCTTGAATAAGAACAGATTGGCGACCGTAGGCCGTCTTCGTTTTACCTTAAGTCGCTAGCGGGCGTTTCTTTTCCTGAGGATGTTTTGAAGACCATTTGGATGAGTCTGCTTCCCAGGTATCTTCAAACCGTGCTCACTGCACAGCGACTTCAAAGTTTGCCAGAACTTAGTGAGCTGGCTGACCATTGATTTCCATCAACTGGTCAGCCAGCTCGATCGCTCCACTTCTAGTCGCCGACTTTTCGTTACCGACCGGTTTACCAATAGGAAGTTTCTTATTGATACTGCGTCGGATCTTTGTTGCGATCCAGTCGGCCACGTTAATAGGTTACGAAGACAGGTGCAGCCGTACGATTTTGACGCAGCAAATGGCTCGAAAATTAAAACATATGGTTTAGTTGCATTGAGACTGAACATAGGACTTAGGCGCAATTTCTCGTGGAATTTCGTAGTAGCGGATGTTGAGTCCGGGATAATTGGATCAGATTTTTTGTCGCACTATAATTTATTACCAGACTGTGCTCATGGGAAACTTTTTGATGGGAAGACAGGACTGTCATCCATCGCAGAGCTTCATGATGCGAGCCAGTCTAGTGTGAAGGTAATTTCTATTCCCGACTCGCCTTTTTCGGACATTCTGAAGAAATTTCCGAGTATTACACGTCCGCCTGGTGTACTTCAGGTGCCCAAGCACGCAACTATGCATTTCATCAAGACGACTGATGGCCCTCCGGTATCGGCACGGCCGCGTCGTCCGTTGAAACTTCGCGCTGCCCAAAAATTATTGAGGATATGGTCAAGGCTGGGACAGCCAGGACATCAAGCAGTCCTTGGCCTTCAGCGTTACACCTCCTTCGATATCCAGTTCGCTATATTGGGGATGTTGGTCAGAACTTCGCCGGGAGTACCATATTCAGTAAAATCGACCTGGTGAAGGCTTACCAACAAATTTCGGTAAATCCCGCAAACATTTGCAAAATAGCAATAATTACACCATTTGAATTATTCGAATTCCCATTTATGAGTTTTGGACTTAGAAATGCAGGCCAAACGTTTCAACGTTTTATTGACGAAGTTGTTCGGGGCCTTGAATTCTGCTATGCTTACGTTGATGACATTTTGGTTTACTCCAGCTCCTGTCACGCTAAACACCTGGAGATCCTATTCAGAAGGTTGCATGAGTAATTAACATGGTGTAGTAATTAACACTTCCAAGAGCGTTTTCGGAGTGAAAGAGGTTACTTTTCTGGGGTATAGGATTAATGAGGGTGTTAGTCCCTTGATGACAGAATCCAAGCCCTAGCGGTTTTTCCTCCCCCGAAAACTGTTGAAGGCATGGTTGCGTCGATTTCTTGGCATGGCCAATTTTTATCTGGCAGCAGCTGGTATAAAACAGCTGCTGCCAAATACCAGGCTCCTTTAACTGACGCAGTTGTTGTTCAAGGCAAGGGCGCCAAGCCTTTTATTTGGACGCCTGAGTTAATGGAGTGTTTCGAAGAGTGCAAGAAAAGTCTGACTGCCGCGAAGATCCTCACGCACCCAGACTGTAGCGCATTTCTGGGTCTTTTTACTGACGCATCGAGCACTCATATTGGTTCTTGCCTACAACAGCGATCAAGCGAGATGGATGATTGGCAGCCAATCGCGTACTTTAGCAAAAAGCTGAATTCCAAGCAGGCACTCTGGCCAGCTTACTATAGGGAGCTTCTCGGCGTTTACGAGAGTGTTCAGCACTTTAGGCATATTCTCGAAGCTCAGCACGCGACAATCTATACGAATCATAAACCGTTAATTTATGCGTTTTATCAGCGGAGAGAAAAGCTACCACCCTCTCAGCTGAATCAGTTGTCGTTCATTAGCCAATTGTCTACGGATATTGTCCATATTAAAGGCGATGACAACGTGGTTGCGGACACTTTATCACGTGTCGAAGCTGTTTTTTTGGAAGCGGACTTTACCGCTCCTGCTACTTCACAATTAGCTTATGAGGAATTAGCACATGCTCGCGCGTGAACTCCTCGCCTAAATTGGAAGAGGTTTTAATTCCTGGCACAAATGTGACTATCACTTGCGACTTGTCTACGGGCAAGCCGCGTCCGTTCCTTACTCCTTCCTTTCGTAGAGCAGCTTTTGACAAATGCTATAACCTCAGCCATCCTGGTGCGCAGGCATATTGCACGCATGGTGACTGAGAGATATGTTTGGCCTGGCGTTAAAGCCGATTGCCATAAATGGGCGCGCTCCTGCTCTGTGTGCCAGCGTTGTAAAGTGACGAGGCACGTTAAATCACCACTAGGTGATTTTAGCAAACCATCTGGTAGGTTCAAGCATGTCCACATCGACATTATTGGACCACTTCCGCATTCAAACGGTTTCAATTATTGTCTTACCGCGGTAGATAGGTTTACACGGTGGCCAAAGGCTTGGCCGATGAGCTCGATAACTTCTGAAGAAGTAGCTGATACCTTTTTTAATGGATGGGTGTCTCGATTTGGTGTGCCCAGTGTTCTGACAACTGACCGTGGTCGTCAGTTTGAATCCGCTCTTTTCATCCGCCTAATGAACGTTTGCTCTACCAAAAGGATGCATACCACATGCTACCACCCTTGTGCTAATGGTATGGTAGACAGGTTACACCGTCAGCTTAAGGCATTGTTGATGTGCCACTCATGATCATGGATGAAATCACTTCCACTCGTTCTCCTTGGTATCAGAACGGCATTTAAGGAGGATCTCAAATCTTCTTCTGCCGAACTTGTTTATGGAGAAACTCTTTGTTTGGTTGCACCAGATATTCGCAGGAATCCAGTCGACATTTCTGATTTCGTATCTGATCTTAGAAGTCGCATGGAAGCATTGAGTCCTACGCCTGCTTCTCGTCACTCGGAACCGTCAACCTTTGTTTTTAAAGATTTATTGACAACATCACACGTTTGGCTAAGAGACGATACTGTTCGTCGTCCCTTGCAACCTCCTTACTCTGGACCGCATCGAGTCATTAAGAGGAGGGATAAGACTTACACCATCGACATTAATGGCCGCGAATCCACAGTTAGCATAGACAGAATTAAGCCAGCTTACTTAGAATCATTCAATTCAGCAGATAATAATTTAGTTCTTTTGCCAAGTAGTCCAACACCTGGCGATGTTTCGATTTCTGGCGATGTTTCGATTTCTGCCGATGTTCCTGGTCCAGTTGAATTGACTGCTGATAGTCTGCCACTTTCACCCTCGCCTGCACCGGTGGTAACTAGAGCCGGAAAAAGAGTTAGATTTAGGGATGTTTTAGACCTGTGACATAGATTTTTTTCTTTAGTATTTTTTTTTCTTCGTAGGGGGTGATGTGGCGTTGTACAATCCGCCTACTTGGTTGGGTAACAACCTCCTTTTTTTTCATAGAGAACTTTAGTTATTTGCTTTTAAATATTTTGGAATGTTGTAGGTGACTTATGTGTTAAGATGTCAGACTGAAAATTTCTAGTGTAATGGTTGCATCGATTTACGAAGGTTATTAAAAAATATGTGCTAATTGTGTTGGGACGTTTCCTTTCAAGTAGAAGCGCAAACGAAGTAGTCTTGGGACATCTCCGGAAACAGGAGATACCTGAACCCACAGACGTATGTCATTTTGTTAGGTTAAATTCGAAATGTCGTGTAAAAGTGTACTATCAAAGTGTGTTCAATCATAGTTGTTGTAGCGTCACCTGTAAATAAATGTGCTTGTACTAAAAGTAAATACCTTGTTTTATATTAATTACTAGCTGTGCCCTAGGGAAGGTACGTATTTACGCGACCAGGTTTTTACACCAGGTATTTGCTTCCAAGTACGTACACCAGGTACCGACCCGAAATACTTGCAAGACTTCAAAGTATTTTATACGGCTACTCGCTCCGTCGGGGCGAGTCCGCGGTTCTGCAATACCGCGTTAGTTTTCGCAAATGCGATCAAGCTCCTTATTTGTAAGGGTCCACGGAACAATTTCGTATGCAAGTATTTTTACTTTAATGGTTTGTCTTTGCAAGTATTTATTTGTAAACGCGATTGTGCTCCTTATTATTAAGACATTAGGGTTCAATTTCCTATGCAAGTATTTTTTCTTCCAACAGGGTTCTTGGATGGAATAGAGGTAGAAACTTTAATCGTCTGTAAGTAGGTATTTATTTGTAAAGGCGATTGTGCTCCTTATTTATAGGAAGTCACGTTTCAATTTCCTATGCAAGTATTTTTTGTTACAACAGGACTTGGCATGGAAGTAGGAAGTTCAACCATCTGTAAGTAGGTATTTATTTGAAAACACGATTGTGCTCCTTATTCATACAACATTACGGGTCAATTTTCTATCCAGATAGAAAATACTTGAAAGTATCCCGAGCCCTGGTTTTAGGACCTGGTTTCTTAAAGTAGACGTACTTGGAAGCCCTGTTACTCGATTTTGCAAGTACGACCCATGTCTACTGTGCCCGCGGCTTCGCTCCCGTCATCTGCCTGCTAACCCTACCATACTTACCAGCCTGCCTGCCTACTCCACATACTCAAAAATATACATACTACATACATACCAATTTTTTTTCTAGTGTCATTCTTACGCGTAAAATCTTAACACCGCGATTCAGAAAATGACTTTAAATGCACAACGCCATCTATCGAATAGCGAGTTCAACTAGTTAGTGGTGCACGGTTGGCGCAGTGGTTGAGCGATTGACTGCTGCGCTGCGTGTCGCGGGTTCGATTCCCGCACGGAACAAATATTTGTATGACCTACAGATAGTTGTTCCGGCTCTGGGTGTTGTGTATGTGAGTTTATATGTTTGTAAACGCATCCACGATACAGGAAGAAATTCCTAGTGTGGGGCAACGTTTTTTTTTAAAAAAAAAAAAAAAAAAAACTGTCCGAGTAACTGAATTGCGTGAGCTGTGATAATTTTACTTCTTGAACACTTTAAATTCATCTAACTTTTGATAGAGTGAACCGATTGCGATGAATTTGGAATTAGTCTGAGATAAATTACAAACAAATCGGTGTATAAAAGATTCAAATGCGGCCAGTATTTTTCGAGTTATTTAATTGAGTATGAAATATCCCTAGACCGTGTTGATGTGTTTATTTCGTGTCGGTGTAAGGGTACCGCCATTTTTCGCCACGAAATTTCACCACGCAATTGGGAGCCTAGACCCGATATATGCATCGGAGGTCGAGGATATAATCACGGCTCCTGCAGCTCCAAACAAGTAGTACGAGAGGCTGAAGACGAAGGAACTTGTAAAGAGGTTGTCCGTGTCGAGGGAAAAGAAGGTGCATCAGCTCTTGACACACGAGGAGCTTGGTGACCGCAAGCCCTCGCAGTTCTTGCGACACCTGCGCCACCTGGCGGGACCGAGCATGCCGGAAGAGTTTTTGCGTACGATCTGGACCAGCCACCTACCGAGAAGTACGCAGAGCATCATCGCATCGCAGGCCAAGGCGAGTCTAGAAGAAGTGGCCGAGCTGGCGTACCGCATTCAAGATGTGGTGCCAGCCAGCCCGCAAGTTGTAGCGACATCTGCACCGGCAGCGACACCAGGAAGCAGCGCGGAACAGGTGATTGGGCAAATCGCCGAACTCACTCGACAAGTGCAAGCTCTGACTTCGCAGGTTGACAGAATGTCCCTGTCGAGACAAAGGTCCGGTAGAAGTACTACTCTGGAAAGATCCTTTTCCAGAAAGTCAAATTACAATTACAAGAAATGGGCGACCTGCTGGTACCATCATAAGTTTGGCGACAAAGCAATGAAATGCCTAAAACTTTGCGACCACACGGGAAAAGCCATGGGCAGTCGATAATGGCGACCGGCGACTGTCGCAGCACTGGTCGCTTATTCGTAACAGTACGAAGATGCAATTTCTCGTCGACACCGGTAGTGACGTCTGCGTCTTCCCTAAGTCGGCCACAAAAGACTATTGAACCAAAACCAATTACGAACTATGTGCGGCTAACGGTAGTGCGATAAATACTTATGGGTACGCGTATTTAAAGTATTTGTTTGCGCCGTGACTTTGCCTGGCAATTTATAGTGGGGGACGTAACGTGACAAAGCCAATGATCCAATGGTGTCGATTTTTTTTCACACCTATAATTTAATTGTAGACGTTAAAATGCAGCGCTTAATCGACGTTGACGCTCGTGACCCCTGCTTTGCCTGCTCGCTCTTCTGATGTTGTTTCTTCGGGGAAGGTAAGAATTGGTGACACTACATATCACGACATACTCCGGGAGTTTCCTGATATAACCCGGCCGTCGGGTATACACCGTGCATCCACACACAACATCTTACACTACATACGTACAATACCTGGGCCACCCGTATCGAGTACACCGCGGTGACTGGCTCCAGACAAATTAAAAATCGCTAAGGGGGAGTTTGAATCTATGCTAGTAAACGGCACAGCCAGACCCTCCGACTCACCATGGGTTTCACCCTTGCACCTGGCCCCTAAAAAGATAGCGGGTGGCGACCATGCGGTGATTATAGGATGCCCTATCCGCCACATCCATGAATTCGCCCACAACCTTTCTAGAAATCAAGTATACTTCACGGTAGACCTAGTCAAGGACTATAAACATATACACGTTAACCCTGACGATATCCCGAAGACAGCCAACACCACACACTTAGGGCTTTTTGAGTTTCCTTACATGACGTTTGGACTCCGCAACGCAGGGCAAACTTTTCCAGAGTTTTGTTGACGAGATGCTGCGAGGTCTCGACTTCTGCTTCGGATATTTAGACGACTTTTTGGTCTACTCAAAAGACCAGAAGGAATATGAAGACCACCTACGACAGCTGTTCACCAGTGAAAAGGCTTAGGATGAATTCCCTAGTCCCTTCCTTTCCTTTATATTCAAATTTCGAATTCGCCGCCAAAAGGCACTCTTACATCTGCAAGTGCGGCAAAGACTATACCTCCACTGCGCCATCTGACGGCGGGCGGTAAAACAATTCAGTTCGAAAATTCACGTGCGCGAAGGAAACTATCGTGAAATAAGTCTAAATGGACAAGTGTGGTGATCACCCAACTCCAAGCAGTGTTCCAAGTATCCTGTAAGTACCTTAATACTTCATTATGTCCTTCAGCCTGTTTTTGTAGGATTAATTACCTCAAGCCACGTCCTTGGTTAGACGTAAGCACAATCAACCAGATTGAAAGATTATGGGATCGTGATAAACACATCGAAATGCGTATTTGGAGCATCACAAGTAACTTTTTTAGGCTACTTAATTACCCCAAGCGGCACAAAACCATTGCCAGAAAAGGTCGAGGCAATAAACAGCTTCCCAACGCCGAAGACTGTCAGAGAGTTGAGAATCCCAGTGGCGGTTCAACATCAAAAAACTCTGAACAAGCTTCTAGAAGGATCGGTAAGCTTCACAGCATAGGAGGACAAAGCGCTTATAGCCTGCAAAAGAGGACTTTGACAAGCAGCAATGCTAGCGCACCCCGATTGCGGTGCTAAACTGGCTTTGGGTACCAGACGCCTCCGACACTGCCATGGGAGCAGTCCTGCAGCAGTTAAAGGATGAGGAATGGCAACCCCTAGCTTTCTTTTCGCGTAAGCTAAGCTCAAGCCAGCGGAAGTATTATCCTTACGACCGTGAACTGCTCGCGATATATGAAGCGATTAAATATTTAAGACTTATGGTCGAGGCCAGAGAGTTTGTAATATGTACAGATCACAAGCCCATCTGTTACGCGTTTCATACACGTAAGGAGAATTGCTCAGCAATACAGTTCAGACACCTGGATTTTATTTCGCTGTTTTCCACGGATATCAGACACATTTCAGGCAAGGACAACGTAGTCGCTGATATCCTGTCACGAATAGAGGCAATCACCTAACCTATTGACTTGAATATCCTAGCTGATTCTCAAGCTTCTGATCCAGAGCTCAAACAGCTGCTAGACGGGGAAACATCATTACGTCTAAAGAAGATCACGCTACCAGGAACACTGACTGAACTGTACTGCGATGAGAGAAGCAAGACACCAAGACCATATGCCACAAAAGAACTTCGCCACCAGGTCTTCGACTACCTGCACTCCTTGAGCTACCCAGGAGCCAACGCCAGTGCTAAGCTGGTATCAGAGCGTCATGTGTGGCCCGTAGTGAAGAAAGACTGCAGAGAATGGACGCGAAGTTGTTTGCCATGCCAGCGTGCGAAAATCACTCGCCATGTCTCCCGCACCCCTGGGCAACTTCAAACTACCACGATCGCGGTTTATGCACATCCATATAGATATGATTGGTCCACTGCCCATCTCTCATGGATTCCGGTATTGCCTCACCGCTGTAGATCATTTCACGCGATGGCCTGAGGCAATACCAATCAAGGATATCACAGCCGAAACAGTGGCCAACGCCCTTCTATATGGATGGATTGCACGCTTCGGCTGCCCTAAAAAAATAGTGACGGATCGTGGCAGACAATTTAAGTCAGCCCTCTTCAAACACCTGTCGGACATAGCTGGATACGAGCACCGGAAGACAACCGCTTACCACCCTGCCCGTAATGGTATGGTTGAGCGGTTCCGTAGACAGCTAAAAACGGCTATTACATGCTACGGGAATCAAAACTGGGTAGAATCACTACCACTAGTTCTGATGGGCATCCGAAGTGCACACAAGGATGACATACAGGCAACTCCAGCAGTGTTGGTGTATGGAGAAACATAATGTCTGCCAGGTGATTTTTTCGAACCAGAAGCGGTCAACAACACGGCCGTGACCGACTATATATTATCTAGGTTACGCATGTTCGCTAGAAACATGCAACCGTTCAGCATCGCGTCATTCCGACAGTCGGGCCATATTTGTGTTTAAGGACCTACACACAGCATCGCATATATTCTTATGAGAGAACGCTTCATCTGGTTCATTCAAGCCAGCATACACAGGACCACATGTAGAGGTGACAAAGTATTCAAACTCATTTTTAACGATAAAACAGTCTCAGTATCGGTAGACAGACTAAAACCGGCCTACATACTTCAGGACTCACACACCACAATAACACACAACAACACACACACCCATAATGAATCTGAACAAAAACAAACTTCACAGGATACACCAGTCGCAAACCCGACGCCGGCGAACGAAGACGACAACATCAAAAGAACACGGTCAGGCCGTAGGGTGCGTTACCCTGTCTACTATCGCCCCTGACGGTCTCATAGCGTCACCTGTAAATGTATTTGCACTAAAAGTAAATACCTTGTTTTATTTAAATTATGTGTAAACCAACGGACAAGCCGATTTACTTATTGGTACATGAAAATGCAATTAGTACTCTATAAAAAAAACAGTTTTTCACAGAGTCACTTCTGTCATCCGGTAACAGAATTCAAGTTATATTATGTACATATATCTGAATTTTGTCGCTTGATCCTCGCGAGCTTGTTTACCTAAGCTTACGTATCTGCTTGCCTATCTTCGACTTGTTCTTGTGTATCATCTATCTCGTGTTGACCTTCACCTTCTATTCTTAAAACATATGTGTTCGTGTGTGGACTGAAATAAACAAAGCAGGTGAATCCTAGGCTTTTATTCATCTCCCGTATGTACCCAATTAATTGTGTTTAATTTGGAGATTAGTTTTCGCTATGAGTGTTGAACTATAAAAATATATTCAAACAGTGAATTAAGATTCAACAATAAATACATAGGTTTTTAATTTAAGAACTTGAAATGAAATGTAGCTAAATTCAGATGTGAATTATTATTTTTATTTGGTAACACTTAAAATTGTCGTCATAGAAATAATATTTGTAAATAAGTTTTAACTGCCCGAAAAACATATTTTATACCCTTCTTTTAACACCTTTTTACAAACAAATAAATTGATGGAAGTGGTAAACCTTTGCCTGGCACCCATGGTGGTGCGGGCGAGCGGTCGGTCAGCACCGCAAGCAGTACTCATTACTGCGCTAGCGTACCGTTCTGGATACCAGTGGTCCTGAGGGCGAAACGCTAGCCTGTGTGTCACACAGCAACGGTTACTAGGGCACCGCCACCGAAATACTTTCTTGGACGTCGCGGCGCACCAGGCCGCCAGAGCGACTGCGCCTCGTTGACAAGAGCAGTCATCTAGGGTCACATTTTAATTTTTCATATCGTTTAGTTATTATTTATTTTGTTGTTCTTCTGATCGTTGCCACTGGGGTGTTGTTGTGTTGTGTGTTGGGGTGGGGTGTTGTGTTGCCTGTCATGCAGCCGAAGTGCGAGTCACATAGGCACTCGAACAGAAACGACATCATTGCCACCGTCACCACACCCCATGGCCTGGCACGCGACGATGGTAAATGCTTTTTTTTATTTCTGTAAGTTGGTTTGTACAAATACTTTAACATGTCGATTATATTTTTAAAACTAGATTAGGTCGGCGTTTCCTATCTGAACTACACTGGAAAGAAAGGCCGAAACAAACTCAGAGGTCACAGTCTCTTTTAAAGTCCAGAAAAAATCTTGGTAAGATTATGTAAAAGTGTGGTAAAAGTCCAGATGACATGTAATTTTTTCCATGGAAGATGGGTAGGTCTTGCAGTTTCTTCTTTCAACAAGGGACTTAACGCAAAAAGTCAAATAATTTATTTCAATTTGACCATCAAACGGCAATTCTGAATGTCAAAATTAAAAGTTTGTTTGAGTATACACATATCTATATATATATTCTATATATATATATTCTCAGATTTACTTATAAGTGCAACATCGTCTGGAATAGTTGATCTACATTTGAGGAGTTGAGAATACTGAAATAATTTTTTGTCATGAATTATGGTTGATATCAAAAAATTACGTCCAGTGTCACAAGAATATTATAAGGATATTGTGTCGCTAAAAGTTAATTATTTAGCCGCTGTCAACGTGATTGGGCAAGGTAAATACCCGAATAATGGTAGGATAGAAATAAAGAAATGTATATTATCAAAGTTGTCACCAGTTCCGTTGTCAAAGTGGACAGATTACAGCTACATTTCCAAAAAAGGAAAAAGCCAACCTGGTCAAAAATAGAGACAAAAATTAAAGATTTATGGAGAAACTACTAAGGTGTCTTCCTATTGTTCACTTGATCCACATAGTACAGTTTTATTGAATAAAATTGACGATAACAACAGACATACACGGGTCTTATTGGTGATGTTCTACAGTAAGCCAAGATGCGCAATATTCATAAACAACGTGCGTGTATGACTAGTTGTATGGACGTAAATAAAGCAAAAGGATCAGTAGGTAAGGAGCATATGGATAACTGAGGACAACCACGCCACAAGTTATTGCACTATAAAGTTCGTCAAGCACTGAACGGTAATATCTGACAGTATTACAAAATTCTTTCACTGACAGAAAACTGTGCTATCGCCAAGTGTTTATAGGCTACTCTTGATCATGGAAAAATGCACGGTATCTGAGAGATAGGCCACGAGAGCGATACCTCTGAATAAAGGTAGAAGGATGAAGTATTATTCAATTAGATCATCATCCTAAAATTCATGAATACCTTTTTGCTACGAACGTCAGTATAAACAATTGAGTCCAAGGAGTTTCCTTAAATAAGTGGTATCTAATTCTGAACCTAAGTAAATAAAACAAGTCTCAATCAAGTCTCTGACCTTGTCTGCCAAACTAATTGAATATGTCTCCTTCAGGGGTTGCGTTTCAGTCATTTGCTTTTGGCAATTCATCCGTCTACGTATTTTACAGACATTCGAAAAGGTTTATACAAATTATTAATATATTTTCTATTTTAGTATAAATCAGATGATCTTTTCGAGGTCGTGATGGTCTGCACTCGTTTATATTTATAAAAATGTCGTTTGGGGATGAAATATAAGATACACCAACAAGAAGTGAATCGAATAATATAATATGTTAAATGAAAAGAAGTCGTCGAAGTCGGGGTGAAATATATATTATACATTTTAGTCCGAGAGTAATTTTTCTCTCTGATGGAGTTGCCCAAAACCCATGGGCATCAAAAATTTTGCCGTAAATGAAGTCACAATCGGATATAAAAGTATTGCATTAAAGTAATAGAGCCAGAAAATCTCTTTTCAGAACCAAGCGATGAAAGCTACTGTTCAGTAAGTGTGTACGATTACCTATATTGGTATTATTATTTTAAGAGAATACATCGAGAAACGTATTCTGTTTTACAAGGAGCAGAATTTGAAAACACAAATCAAAAGCTTTCGAGATAACTACAGCTATATAAATGTTATTATTGTATTAAAATAATGACACTCAGTATGTATCGACTAAACGATACTAGTCAATGACAAATAGTAATAGTCTATAGTTCTAGATTCTGTACTCCCTTTGTCTATGAAATAAAACTCTCTCCATCTTCCTTCCTCCATCCTTGTGAAGCTAACACGTCGTTTTATTTAAAAGTACAATAGGTTATGGGCCCAGTCCCAGATTTAGCTAGAAAAGTTGTGAGATTAGGTTCGCTGTAGGGTCAGTGTTGATATTTTAACAAATAGAGGAAAGTATCGAGAAATATGTCCTCGACAAACTATTTGGTCAACGTGCCCAAGTTGAAGGGACGCGAAAACTACAACGAATGGTGCTTCGCGGCGGAGAACTTCTTAATCCTGGAGAACATGCTGCATTGTGTCAAACCAGCTACTGGGAAGCCTATAGAAACCGCAGATGACGCGAGGACCAAAGCTAAATTAATATTAACTATTGATTCGTCACTGTACGTACATATAAAAAATGTAAGTACGTCACAAGAATTGTGGAATAGACTGAAAACATTGTTTGACGATTCCGGTTTTACAAGACGGATAAGTTTACTTCGAAATCTGATTTCGATCCGATTGGAAAACAGCAGTTCCATGACAGCCTACGTGACGCAAATGGTTGAAACAGGTCAAAAACTCAGTGGGATCGGCTTTAATCTTAGCGATGAGTGGATTGGGAGCTTATTGCTAGCTGGATTGACGGAGAAGTTTTCACCCATGATAATGGCTATTGAGCATTCCGGCATTTCAATAACAACGGACGCCATTAAATCCAAGCTTATGGATATGTAGGAAACGGAAGTAAGAGTTACCGACGGCAGCGATATCAATGGCAAATTTCTCTCCTCTCTCTTTACTAGCTCAGGAATTCGCTATCCTTCACAACAATCCCCGTCAAGATGGTGTTTGCAGACAGAGAGGACATCCTGCAACTCGATACAGTGACTGTGTCAAATCAGGTTGTCAAGGCAACAGTCAAGCTACTGGAGATAGGGCCATCTGTACTATATGCAGAGCTGAAGGAAAACTATATTATATCCTGTGCCGATTGGGTTATGAACATTACAGATTCTAGTATAGTAAAGTACAGCGAAATGGGTCCTACAGAAGTTGTACACACCTTAGCAGGACAACAGGCAGTGGGGTTTGCTGGCTTAGCATATCTTATGTGCTTAGTGAAGGAACCAACTGTGGCCAACGCACCAGCATGTAGGAAAAGGTGGGCTGCAGGACTTGCGGGGAGTAGGGAAGGTCAACATGCTGGGCAAGCAGTTCATGGACACAGTATGGCGATTCATAGTAGATAAGAGGCCTACACTCTTCAGCCATACTGAGGTAAGAACAGAGCTTCTCCAAAAATACCTGCAGACTCGGGTTGAAAGAGACAGAGAGTCCTCTACTGTTCGGGCTATTCTTTAGTATACAAGGATTCTTATTTGAAATCCGTCGAGTTGATGTCCTTGTTCACTGTGTCAGGTAATCGGGCAATAGAGATACCCAGCGTGGTCAACGAAGCCATGCAACTTGATGTTCAGCTGTCGAAGATTAAAATAGACGAAGCAGAGAACTACTCTCTATGTAGGCTGATAAATAATGGTAAATACCCTGACCTGAACCATGCCAATTACCCTAATCTCTACGCCGCCACTCTTGAGTGGGCCAGAAAAACCAAAAAGGTGAAGAGAATTATAAGGGAAGTGCAGCCTTGATCGCTCAGGCAGAAAGCGGGGACTTGTTCACCAGAGCAATCAACCTATCGGCAGTGATGGTAGGTGCAGCATCCCTCAACCACGAACAAGTAAATTGGTTGGCCAAGAAGGGACACCATGTGCCAAACACATCTCTCTCAGAGATGTTCTCCAAGAAAAGATCAGGCGCCAAGAAAAGGACAAGGGAAGAGTCAGAGTCCTCATCGGAGTCCGAAGCCGAAGCAGATGCAGGAGAGGAGGGACCATCAAAGAAGAGGAGATCCACGAAAAACCGGTAGATGCTGTAATCAATGTTATTTACAGCTGTATATTTACAGAATAGAATTGTAAAATCGTCTTTAAATGATAAAACACCATTTGAGATGTGGACCGGCACTGTTCCAGATATCAGTCATTTGAGAATATTTTGCAGTTTTGTTGTTCACATAGCCAAAAAAAAAAAGACTGATATGGGATAAAAAGTCTGAAAAACATATTTTAATTGGATACCCAGCAGTGACTGTGTCAAATCAGGTTGTCAAGGCAACAGTCAAGCTACTGGAGATAGGGCCATCTGTACTATATGCAGAGCTGAAGGAAAACTATATTATATCCTGTGCCGATTGGGTTATGAACATTACAGATTCTTATATAGTAAAGTACAGCGAAATGGGTCCTACAGAAGTTGTACACACCTTAGCAGGACAACAGGGAGTGGGGTTTGCTGGCTTAGCATATCTTATGTGCTTAGTGAAGGAACCAACTGTGGCCAACGCACCAGCATGTAGGAAAAGGTGGGCTGCAGGACTTGCGGGGAGTAGGGAAGGTCAACATGCTGGGCGAGCAGTTCATGGACACAGTATGGCGATTCATAGTAGATAAGAGGCCTACACTCTTCAGCCATACTGAGGTAAGAACAGAGCTTCTCCAAAAATACCTGCAGACTCGGGTTGAAAGAGACAGAGAGTCCTCTACTGTTCGGGCTATTCTTTAGTATACAAGGATTCTTATTTGAAATCCGTCGAGTTGATGTCCTTGTTCACTGTGTCAGGTAATCGGGCAATAGAGATACCCAGCGTGGTCAACGAAGCCATGCAACTTGATGTTCAGCTGTCGAAGATTAAAATAGACGAAGCAGAGAACTACTCTCTATGTAGGCTGATAAATAATGGTAAATACCCTGACCTGAACCATGCCAATTACCCTAATCTCTACGCCGCCACTCTTGAGTGGGCCAGAAAAACCAAAAAGGTGAAGAGAATTATAAGGGAAGTGCAGCCTTGATCGCTCAGGCAGAAAGCGGGGACATGATCACCAGAGCAATCAACCTATCGGCAGTGATGGTAGGTGCAGCATCCCTCAACCACGAACAAGTAAATTGGTTGGCCAAGAAGGGACACCATGTGCCAAACACATCTCTCTCAGAGATGTTCTCCAAGAAAAGATCAGGCGCCAAGAAAAGGACAAGGGAAGAGTCAGAGTCCTCATCGGAGTCCGAAGCCGAAGCAGATGCAGGAGAGGAGGGACCATCAAAGAAGAGGAGATCCACGAAAAACCGGTAGATGCTGTAATCAATGTTATTTACAGCTGTATATTTACAGAATAGAATTGTAAAATCGTCTTTAAATGATAAAACACCATTTGAGATGTGGACCGGCACTGTTCCAGATATCAGTCATTTGAGAATATTTTGCAGTTTTGTTGTTCACATAGCCAAAAAAAAAAAGACTGAAATGGGATAAAAAGTCTGAAAAACATATTTTAATTGGATACCCAGCAGTGACTGTGTCAAATCAGGTTGTCAAGGCAACAGTCAAGCTACTGGAGATAGGGCCATCTGTACTATATGCAGAGCTGAAGGAAAACTATATTATATCCTGTGCCGATTGGGTTATGAACATTACAGATTCTTATATAGTAAAGTACAGCGAAATGGGTCCTACAGAAGTTGTACACACCTTAGCAGGACAACAGGGAGTGGGGTTTGCTGGCTTAGCATATCTTATGTGCTTAGTGAAGGAACCAACTGTGGCCAACGCACCAGCATGTAGGAAAAGGTGGGCTGCAGGACTTGCGGGGAGTAGGGAAGGTCAACATGCTGGGCGAGCAGTTCATGGACACAGTATGGCGATTCATAGTAGATAAGAGGCCTACACTCTTCAGCCATACTGAGGTAAGAACAGAGCTTCTCCAAAAATACCTGCAGACTCGGGTTGAAAGAGACAGAGAGTCCTCTACTGTTCGGGCTATTCTTTAGTATACAAGGATTCTTATTTGAAATCCGTCGAGTTGATGTCCTTGTTCACTGTGTCAGGTAATCGGGCAATAGAGATACCCAGCGTGGTCAACGAAGCCATGCAACTTGATGTTCAGCTGTCGAAGATTAAAATAGACGAAGCAGAGAACTACTCTCTATGTAGGCTGATAAATAATGGTAAATACCCTGACCTGAACCATGCCAATTACCCTAATCTCTACGCCGCCACTCTTGAGTGGGCCAGAAAAACCAAAAAGGTGAAGAGAATTATAAGGGAAGTGCAGCCTTGATCGCTCAGGCAGAAAGCGGGGACATGATCACCAGAGCAATCAACCTATCGGCAGTGATGGTAGGTGCAGCATCCCTCAACCACGAACAAGTAAATTGGTTGGCCAAGAAGGGACACCATGTGCCAAACACATCTCTCTCAGAGATGTTCTCCAAGAAAAGATCAGGCGCCAAGAAAAGGACAAGGGAAGAGTCAGAGTCCTCATCGGAGTCCGAAGCCGAAGCAGATGCAGGAGAGGAGGGACCATCAAAGAAGAGGAGATCCACGAAAAACCGGTAGATGCTGTAATCAATGTTATTTACAGCTGTATATTTACAGAATAGAATTGTAAAATCGTCTTTAAATGATAAAACACCATTTGAGATGTGGACCGGCACTGTTCCAGATATCAGTCATTTGAGAATATTTTGCAGTTTTGTTGTTCACATAGCCAAAAAAAAAAAAGACTGAAATGGGATAAAAAGTCTGAAAAACATATTTTAATTGGATACCCAGCAGTGACTGTGTCAAATCAGGTTGTCAAGGCAACAGTCAAGCTACTGGAGATAGGGCCATCTGTACTATATGCAGAGCTGAAGGAAAACTATATTATATCCTGTGCCGATTGGGTTATGAACATTACAGATTCTTATATAGTAAAGTACAGCGAAATGGGTCCTACAGAAGTTGTACACACCTTAGCAGGACAACAGGGAGTGGGGTTTGCTGGCTTAGCATATCTTATGTGCTTAGTGAAGGAACCAACTGTGGCCAACGCACCAGCATGTAGGAAAAGGTGGGCTGCAGGACTTGCGGGGAGTAGGAAAGGTCAACATGCTGGGCGAGCAGTTCATGGACACAGTATGGCGATTCATAGTAGATAAGAGGCCTACACTCTTCAGCCATACTGAGGTAAGAACAGAGCTTCTCCAAAAATACCTGCAGACTCGGGTTGAAAGAGACAGAGAGTCCTCTACTGTTCGGGCTATTCTTTAGTATACAAGGATTCTTATTTGAAATCCGTCGAGTTGATGTCCTTGTTCACTGTGTCAGGTAATCGGGCAATAGAGATACCCAGCGTGGTCAACGAAGCCATGCAACTTGATGTTCAGCTGTCGAAGATTAAAATAGACGAAGCAGAGAACTACTCTCTATGTAGGCTGATAAATAATGGTAAATACCCTGACCTGAACCATGCCAATTACCCTAATCTCTACGCCGCCACTCTTGAGTGGGCCAGAAAAACCAAAAAGGTGAAGAGAATTATAAGGGAAGTGCAGCCTTGATCGCTCAGGCAGAAAGCGGGGACATGATCACCAGAGCAATCAACCTATCGGCAGTGATGGTAGGTGCAGCATCCCTCAACCACGAACAAGTAAATTGGTTGGCCAAGAAGGGACACCATGTGCCAAACACATCTCTCTCAGAGATGTTCTCCAAGAAAAGATCAGGCGCCAAGAAAAGGACAAGGGAAGAGTCAGAGTCCTCATCGGAGTCCGAAGCCGAAGCAGATGCAGGAGAGGAGGGACCATCAAAGAAGAGGAGATCCACGAAAAACCGGTAGATGCTGTAATCAATGTTATTTACAGCTGTATATTTACAGAATAGAATTGTAAAATCGTCTTTAAATGATAAAACACCATTTGAGATGTGGACCGGCACTGTTCCAGATATCAGTCATTTGAGAATATTTTGCAGTTTTGTTGTTCACATAGCCAAAAAAAAAAAGACTGAAATGGGATAAAAAGTCTGAAAAACATATTTTAATTGGATACCCAGCAGTGACTGTGTCAAATCAGGTTGTCAAGGCAACAGTCAAGCTACTGGAGATAGGGCCATCTGTACTATATGCAGAGCTGAAGGAAAACTATATTATATCCTGTGCCGATTGGGTTATGAACATTACAGATTCTTATATAGTAAAGTACAGCGAAATGGGTCCTACAGAAGTTGTACACACCTTAGCAGGACAACAGGGAGTGGGGTTTGCTGGCTTAGCATATCTTATGTGCTTAGTGAAGGAACCAACTGTGGCCAACGCACCAGCATGTAGGAAAAGGTGGGCTGCAGGACTTGCGGGGAGTAGGGAAGGTCAACATGCTGGGCGAGCAGTTCATGGACACAGTATGGCGATTCATAGTAGATAAGAGGCCTACACTCTTCAGCCATACTGAGGTAAGAACAGAGCTTCTCCAAAAATACCTGCAGACTCGGGTTGAAAGAGACAGAGAGTCCTCTACTGTTCGGGCTATTCTTTAGTATACAAGGATTCTTATTTGAAATCCGTCGAGTTGATGTCCTTGTTCACTGTGTCAGGTAATCGGGCAATAGAGATACCCAGCGTGGTCAACGAAGCCATGCAACTTGATGTTCAGCTGTCGAAGATTAAAATAGACGAAGCAGAGAACTACTCTCTATGTAGGCTGATAAATAATGGTAAATACCCTGACCTGAACCATGCCAATTACCCTAATCTCTACGCCGCCACTCTTGAGTGGGCCAGAAAAACCAAAAAGGTGAAGAGAATTATAAGGGAAGTGCAGCCTTGATCGCTCAGGCAGAAAGCGGGGACATGATCACCAGAGCAATCAACCTATCGGCAGTGATGGTAGGTGCAGCATCCCTCAACCACGAACAAGTAAATTGGTTGGCCAAGAAGGGACACCATGTGCCAAACACATCTCTCTCAGAGATGTTCTCCAAGAAAAGATCAGGCGCCAAGAAAAGGACAAGGGAAGAGTCAGAGTCCTCATCGGAGTCCGAAGCCGAAGCAGATGCAGGAGAGGAGGGACCATCAAAGAAGAGGAGATCCACGAAAAACCGGTAGATGCTGTAATCAATGTTATTTACAGCTGTATATTTACAGAATAGAATTGTAAAATCGTCTTTAAATGATAAAACACCATTTGAGATGTGGACCGGCACTGTTCCAGATATCAGTCATTTGAGAATATTTTGCAGTTTTGTTGTTCACATAGCCAAAAAAAAAAGACTGAAATGGGATAAAAAGTCTGAAAAACATATTTTAATTGGATACCCAGCAGTGACTGTGTCAAATCAGGTTGTCAAGGCAACAGTCAAGCTACTGGAGATAGGGCCATCTGTACTATATGCAGAGCTGAAGGAAAACTATATTATATCCTGTGCCGATTGGGTTATGAACATTACAGATTCTTATATAGTAAAGTACAGCGAAATGGGTCCTACAGAAGTTGTACACACCTTAGCAGGACAACAGGGAGTGGGGTTTGCTGGCTTAGCATATCTTATGTGCTTAGTGAAGGAACCAACTGTGGCCAACGCACCAGCATGTAGGAAAAGGTGGGCTGCAGGACTTGCGGGGAGTAGGGAAGGTTAACATGCTGGGCGAGCAGTTCATGGACACAGTATGGCGATTCATAGTAGATAAGAGGCCTACACTCTTCAGCCATACTGAGGTAAGAACAGAGCTTCTCCAAAAATACCTGCAGACTCGGGTTGAAAGAGACAGAGAGTCCTCTACTGTTCGGGCTATTCTTTAGTATACAAGGATTCTTATTTGAAATCCGTCGAGTTGATGTCCTTGTTCACTGTGTCAGGTAATCGGGCAATAGAGATACCCAGCGTGGTCAACGAAGCCATGCAACTTGATGTTCAGCTGTCGAAGATTAAAATAGACGAAGCAGAGAACTACTCTCTATGTAGGCTGATAAATAATGGTAAATACCCTGACCTGAACCATGCCAATTACCCTAATCTCTACGCCGCCACTCTTGAGTGGGCCAGAAAAACCAAAAAGGTGAAGAGAATTATAAGGGAAGTGCAGCCTTGATCGCTCAGGCAGAAAGCGGGGACATGATCACCAGAGCAATCAACCTATCGGCAGTGATGGTAGGTGCAGCATCCCTCAACCACGAACAAGTAAATTGGTTGGCCAAGAAGGGACACCATGTGCCAAACACATCTCTCTCAGAGATGTTCTCCAAGAAAAGATCAGGCGCCAAGAAAAGGACAAGGGAAGAGTCAGAGTCCTCATCGGAGTCCGAAGCCGAAGCAGATGCAGGAGAGGAGGGACCATCAAAGAAGAGGAGATCCACGAAAAACCGGTAGATGCTGTAATCAATGTTATTTACAGCTGTATATTTACAGAATAGAATTGTAAAATCGTCTTTAAATGATAAAACACCATTTGAGATGTGGACCGGCACTGTTCCAGATATCAGTCATTTGAGAATATTTTGCAGTTTTGTTGTTCACATAGCCAAAAAAAAAAAGACTGAAATGGGATAAAAAGTCTGAAAAACATATTTTAATTGGATACCCAGCAGTGACTGTGTCAAATCAGGTTGTCAAGGCAACAGTCAAGCTACTGGAGATAGGGCCATCTGTACTATATGCAGAGCTGAAGGAAAACTATATTATATCCTGTGCCGATTGGGTTATGAACATTACAGATTCTTATATAGTAAAGTACAGCGAAATGGGTCCTACAGAAGTTGTACACACCTTAGCAGGACAACAGGGAGTGGGGTTTGCTGGCTTAGCATATCTTATGTGCTTAGTGAAGGAACCAACTGTGGCCAACGCACCAGCATGTAGGAAAAGGTGGGCTGCAGGACTTGCGGGGAGTAGGGAAGGTCAACATGCTGGGCGAGCAGTTCATGGACACAGTATGGCGATTCATAGTAGATAAGAGGCCTACACTCTTCAGCCATACTGAGGTAAGAACAGAGCTTCTCCAAAAATACCTGCAGACTCGGGTTGAAAGAGACAGAGAGTCCTCTACTGTTCGGGCTATTCTTTAGTATACAAGGATTCTTATTTGAAATCCGTCGAGTTGATGTCCTTGTTCACTGTGTCAGGTAATCGGGCAATAGAGATACCCAGCGTGGTCAACGAAGCCATGCAACTTGATGTTCAGCTGTCGAAGATTAAAATAGACGAAGCAGAGAACTACTCTCTATGTAGGCTGATAAATAATGGTAAATACCCTGACCTGAACCATGCCAATTACCCTAATCTCTACGCCGCCACTCTTGAGTGGGCCAGAAAAACCAAAAAGGTGAAGAGAATTATAAGGGAAGTGCAGCCTTGATCGCTCAGGCAGAAAGCGGGGACATGATCACCAGAGCAATCAACCTATCGGCAGTGATGGTAGGTGCAGCATCCCTCAACCACGAACAAGTAAATTGGTTGGCCAAGAAGGGACACCATGTGCCAAACACATCTCTCTCAGAGATGTTCTCCAAGAAAAGATCAGGCGCCAAGAAAAGGACAAGGGAAGAGTCAGAGTCCTCATCGGAGTCCGAAGCCGAAGCAGATGCAGGAGAGGAGGGACCATCAAAGAAGAGGAGATCCACGAAAAACCGGTAGATGCTGTAATCAATGTTATTTACAGCTGTATATTTACAGAATAGAATTGTAAAATCGTCTTTAAATGATAAAACACCATTTGAGATGTGGACCGGCACTGTTCCAGATATCAGTCATTTGAGAATATTTTGCAGTTTTGTTGTTCACATAGCCAAAAAAAAAAAGACTGAAATGGGATAAAAAGTCTGAAAAACATATTTTAATTGGATACCCAGCAGTGACTGTGTCAAATCAGGTTGTCAAGGCAACAGTCAAGCTACTGGAGATAGGGCCATCTGTACTATATGCAGAGCTGAAGGAAAACTATATTATATCCTGTGCCGATTGGGTTATGAACATTACAGATTCTTATATAGTAAAGTACAGCGAAATGGGTCCTACAGAAGTTGTACACACCTTAGCAGGACAACAGGGAGTGGGGTTTGCTGGCTTAGCATATCTTATGTGCTTAGTGAAGGAACCAACTGTGGCCAACGCACCAGCATGTAGGAAAAGGTGGGCTGCAGGACTTGCGGGGAGTAGGGAAGGTCAACATGCTGGGCGAGCAGTTCATGGACACAGTATGGCGATTCATAGTAGATAAGAGGCCTACACTCTTCAGCCATACTGAGGTAAGAACAGAGCTTCTCCAAAAATACCTGCAGACTCGGGTTGAAAGAGACAGAGAGTCCTCTACTGTTCGGGCTTAGTATACAAGGATTCTTATTTGAAATCCGTCGAGTTGATGTCCTTGTTCACTGTGTCAGGTAATCGGGCAATAGAGATACCCAGCGTGGTCAACGAAGCCATGCAACTTGATGTTCAGCTGTCGAAGATTAAAATAGACGAAGCAGAGAACTACTCTCTATGTAGGCTGATAAATAATGGTAAATACCCTGACCTGAACCATGCCAATTACCCTAATCTCTACGCCGCCACTCTTGAGTGGGCCAGAAAAACCAAAAAGGTGAAGAGAATTATAAGGGAAGTGCAGCCTTGATCGCTCAGGCAGAAAGCGGGGACATGATCACCAGAGCAATCAACCTATCGGCAGTGATGGTAGGTGCAGCATCCCTCAACCACGAACAAGTAAATTGGTTGGCCAAGAAGGGACACCATGTGCCAAACACATCTCTCTCAGAGATGTTCTCCAAGAAAAGATCAGGCGCCAAGAAAAGGACAAGGGAAGAGTCAGAGTCCTCATCGGAGTCCGAAGCCGAAGCAGATGCAGGAGAGGAGGGACCATCAAAGAAGAGGAGATCCACGAAAAACCGGTAGATGCTGTAATCAATGTTATTTACAGCTGTATATTTACAGAATAGAATTGTAAAATCGTCTTTAAATGATAAAACACCATTTGAGATGTGGACCGGCACTGTTCCAGATATCAGTCATTTGAGAATATTTTGCAGTTTTGTTGTTCACATAGCCAAAAAAAAAAAAGACTGAAATGGGATAAAAAGTCTGAAAAACATATTTTAATTGGATACCCAGCAGTGACTGTGTCAAATCAGGTTGTCAAGGCAACAGTCAAGCTACTGGAGATAGGGCCATCTGTACTATATGCAGAGCTGAAGGAAAACTATATTATATCCTGTGCCGATTGGGTTATGAACATTACAGATTCTTATATAGTAAAGTACAGCGAAATGGGTCCTACAGAAGTTGTACACACCTTAGCAGGACAACAGGGAGTGGGGTTTGCTGGCTTAGCATATCTTATGTGCTTAGTGAAGGAACCAACTGTGGCCAACGCACCAGCATGTAGGAAAAGGTGGGCTGCAGGACTTGCGGGGAGTAGGGAAGGTCAACATGCTGGGCGAGCAGTTCATGGACACAGTATGGCGATTCATAGTAGATAAGAGGCCTACACTCTTCAGCCATACTGAGGTAAGAACAGAGCTTCTCCAAAAATACCTGCAGACTCGGGTTGAAAGAGACAGAGAGTCCTCTACTTTTCGGGCTATTCTAAGCCAGCTAGATTTAGTATACAAGGATTCTTATTTGAAATCCGTCGAGTTGATGTCCTTGTTCACTGTGTCAGGTAATCGGGCAATAGAGATACCCAGCGTGGTCAACGAAGCCATGCAACTTGATGTTCAGCTGTCGAAGATTAAAATAGACGAAGCAGAGAACTACTCTCTATGTAGGCTGATAAATAATGGTAAATACCCTGACCTGAACCATGCCAATTACCCTAATCTCTACGCCGCCACTCTTGAGTGGGCCAGAAAAACCAAAAAGGTGCAAGAGAATTATTAGGGAAGTGCAGCCTTGATCGCTCAGGCAGAAAGCGGGGACATGATCACCAGAGCAATCAACCTATCGCCAGTGATGGTAGGTGCAGCATCCCTCAACCACGAACAAGTAAATTGGTTGGCCAAGAAGGGACACCATTTGCCAAACACACCTCACTCAGAGATGTTCTCCAAGAAAAGATCAGGCGCCAAGAAAAGGACAAGGGAAGAGTCAGAGTCCTCATCGGAGTCCGAAGCCGAAGCAGATGCAGGAGAGGAGGGACCATCAAAGAAGAGGAGATCCACGAAAAACCGGTAGATGCTGTAATCATGTTATTTACAGCTGTATATTTACAGAATAGAATTGTAAAATCGTCTTTAAATGATAAAACACCATTTGAGATGTGGACCGGCACTGTTCCAGATATCAGTCATTTGAGAATATTTTGCAGTTTTGTTGTTCACATAGCCAAAAAAAAAAAGACTGAAATGGGATAAAAAGTCTGAAAAACATATTTTAATTGGATACCCAGAAGATGTCAAAGGTTATCGTCTCTTTAATCTCAGAACAAAACAAGTCATAACCAGCAGGTATCTAATTGTTATGGAGGATGTAAACAAATCGGAAATACCAGTACCAGTACAAGAAAAAGCACGGACAGTGATAAAAGACTCTTAGAGCCAGCGGCGGAAACGTCTGTAAAAGAGGACACTGTAATAGAAGGTGATGCTGATGATTCTGATAGCACGCAATTATGTCCCGAGTGACTATTAAGATGCAGATTCAACAGAAGAATATGTGATGAGATATCCAACTAGAGTAGTGAAGAAACCAGATAGATATGGATGGTATACATCTACTGATGAGGATGTATTTGATGATGCTACCGGTGTATCAGTACAAGAAGCATTGAAAGGAGCTCAGAAAGAACAATGGTTAAAAGCCATTCAAGAGAAACTTCAGTGTTTTGAAGACAGTTGTGCTTGGGACTTAGTAGACCCTAAACACGGTACAATTGTGAAGTGTAAATGGGTTCTAAAGAAAAAGTATGACAGTGAAAACAAAGTGAGGTTTCGTGCACGGCTAGTAGCCAAAGGTTTCATGCAAAAGTATGCTGTTGACTATGTAGAAACTTTCTTGCGTGTTGTGAGACACACAACATTAAGAACATTGTTTGCATTGACAGTGCAATTAAACTTTGATGTAACTCACCTGGATGTTACAGCGGCTTTCCTAAATGGTGACCTAGACGAAACTGTTTATATGCAGAAACCAGAATGTTTCTCGAGTCCAGATTGTGATGGTAAAGTTTTAAAATTAAATAAAGCTAATTATGGGCTAAAACAGTCGTCAAGGGCATGGTATATGAAAGTCGATGATATTATTGTTAACCTAGAATATTTGCAGACAGCTGAAATTCCAGCTGATCTTTTTACTAAGGGCTTGTGTAAAATGAAGCATTACCACTTTATGGAAATATTAGGTATTGGAAAAGTTTGTTAGTTTATTAATGATAATAGTTACTGCTTATTTTTATATAACAATTTTCTTCGCTCTTCGAATTTTTAATAATATATTTATAATAAAACCGTAAAAAATCACCATTATACCTACATAAAACTACATTTAAATTATGAGTACATATATATATTATAATGAAACAACAAGAAGAAAACAAATACTGTAATTAAAATGAACATCAAAATCAAACTAAAAATGACAAGCTGAGAAAAAAAGGTTGACACGAAGCCAGGCCCAATTAAAGAACACACGCCCAAAATCTTCGGGTTCGTCGCTCAGCTCCGCCTCGCAGCCGCCGGGATCCTCTACAACCGTGAGTCAAGCGATCCTGGACGCTGCAGTTGCGTCGAGCTCGAGCGACGAATAATTCTCTCCGCCGACGACACCACCACCTGCGCGTCGACGGGGAGGACGCCGGCCGCCGGATAGCTTGGGGCCTCGAGGCCCATCGGCCTCTGACAGGGTCCCCGCACCCGGTGGACGTGTGCAGCGCATGCGACGGACGCAATCTATTAACGAAAACGTCATGCGCGCATACTTTGGGGCTACAGAGGGGGAAGTAACCTGACTGCGTACCGTGGTCGGATGCTCTCTCTGTTTCAGGTGCTTGAGCCGGCTGTCAACGTGTCGGCCCAACGTATATCGGATCAGGTGCGGGTCATTCAACGTAACCGTATGCTGGCTGACGCCGTACTTGATAGACTGCGTAAGCAATCACGGACTAGCCGTGTCTCGCCTGCCTTGCCACCGGCCGCGGTGCAACTGCAACCCAGTGTTCCACCGCGACCCGTCCATGTTGGAGAGGATGAAATACTCAAGAATTTTTAAAAATACTTGCAAGGCAGCTAAGGCCTTGTACATTAGCAATAAGGTTAAATTTGCAGAAAATAAAATCAAGACGGTTTGGAAAATTATAATCAAAGAAACGAATAGGAATAAAAGAAATAATACTGATTACACGCTTGAGACCACAAACGGATTTATTAGAGATAACAAAAAAGTTGCGCAAGAATTTTTAAATTTCTTTACCAACATCCCAATTAAAACTACTGAAACCTTAAATTCGTCGCCCTCGCTTGCTTTCGGATTATTAAACACGAACGTTTCAGCCTGCCCGAATGTATTTAACTTTTCACATATAAACCCCATAACAGTAATAACAGCTTTTAAGCAAATCAAGATCAAGCCGACTGAAGATCTGTGGGTAATGTCCATCAAAGCTTGTACCTCCATTATTTAGACTATAGCGCCGTACTTGGCTTTGATTTTCAATTTGTGTGTGGATCAAGGCGTCTTTCCGGATCTAATGAAATATAGTAAGGTTATACCACTTTTTAAATCCGGGGACAGTAAAGACACAAATAATTATAGACCAGTATCCGTGTTGCCGGTTTTCAGCAAGGTTTTTGAGAAGATAATGCTAAATCAGATGCTCATTCATTTTAATACGAATAACATTTTGCATGATAAACAATATGGTTTCACCAGAGGACGTTGTACAACTGACGCTGGTGTCACCCTATTAAAACACATATTTAATGCGTGGGAAGAGTCACAGGATGCCATAGGTATCTTCTGCTACCTGTCGAAGGCGTTTGATTGCGTTAATCATGAAACATTACTTCTGAAACTTGAGCATTACGGGCTAGGTCAATCAGCGTTAAGTTAAACGGAAAATGGGGGTACCCCAGGGCTCAATTTTAGGTCTTTTCTTATGTTTAGTATACATAAAAGATTTACCTCGTTTATTGGAAAACAAACTAAACATGGTATTATTTGCTGATGACACATCTTTAATTTTTCAGGTTGACGACGTAAATAACGCGCTACGGCAGGTTTAGGATTGGTTCACTACCAATAATTTAGTTTTAAATGGTAAAAAAACCAAGTGCGTAAAATTTTCACTGCCGAATGTCAAAAGTACTGATTGTGACATTATGTTAAACAAGGAGAAGCTAGAATTCATCGGTAAAACGGTTTTCCTGGGGATCACGCTGGACTCTGGGTTGCAGTAAGGCCCTCATTTGGTGTCCCTTGCGGGGCGGCTGAGTTCGGCAGTGTACGGGCAGTAACTCCGTACACTGAGATGTAGTATGTAGGTGGACGAATCACACGGGATGTGGTACAGGAAATAAAATCACTGTTATGTGTCCGTAAATGATTGACAGTTTATTATTAAAAACATTAAATTATATAATAAATTAAGTAGGTCACTAGTGGTGGGCGCGATAGCCTAGTCAGCTAATGTACACAAGTAATCGGTGTATTACCAAATGCTTGTTCAGGTAAAAACTAAAACAATACAAATCATGTGGCGATGCTCGTACATCCTGCCAACTATAAAAAAAAAAAAATAATAAGCAGAAATGCATTATTAAAAAGTAAGTAAAGTATGTAAAGAAAGTTCTTGGTAGGTAGATTCGCCGCTGACTGATCTTGGTGATGTTTCGCGATCCATCTTGTTGCTGCCGATGTCCGGTGACCTCTTCTATTGTCTGTGTATCTGCCTTATTTTGTTCTTTTCTGGGAAGATTATTCTTCATGTGTTTCTATTTCCATGTTTATTATATTTTAGTGCGACTGAATCAGGTGTTTATCGCCGCGACGCATCATGCAACCTGTCGCTAAGGTGATTGTGTCTGTATTACGTAGTGACTGTGACGTAATTCCAGCTGGACAGAAAATGCGCATGGTGCATTCCTCGCAAAACGTAAACAACAAAGCCCCATTGATGTGTAACTTCGTCCATTCATAGCTGCAACTTGATCCCTCGGTGCGGCAGGTTGATACTCCTCGATTATTTATTATGCCAGCTTCGCACATTTTTGTGGCTATTTTGCATATATAGGTAAGTCAAGGTTGCATAGCAGCTGATTTGTATTTACTTGTGTGCATGATGAAAGATGTTGTTGGTCCAGAGGTATCATCAAGTTCAAGGCTATGTATTTCGTTGTTGGTATTATGTTAATCATGGAGGCTTCCTTTATGTTGCGGATTGAAATGACTTCGGTTACTTCATGCCCGAATTGGACTTGAGAAGTTGTCGTTGTGATGTCGATGAAGTCGCGTCCGTTTGTTTATTGTCCGTGGATCGTGTTGGTTTGTTTTCGGTATTATTCCCTGTTTCAATGGGTAACCGGGACAATTTTGTTACGGGCCTCTTCATTATGCTGGATTTAGTCTTGAGCGTGACGACTCGTACCAAGTTATCAGATCCAGGATGCGTCTTTACAACTCGTCCTAATAACCATCTGGCTGGAGCCACTTGTTCTTCCTTTATGAGGACGACATCATCCACTGCAATGTTGTGTGTTGGGGATTGCCATTTCCCTCGTAATTGTAATGTTTGTAGGTAATCTTTGGACCATTTCTTCCAAAATTCCTTGTACATATTTTCTGTTAAGCGCCATCGTAAAGTTAACTGGCTGTTATCACCCTCTGACGTCATCGGAGGTGCTAGTACCGGTCCACCGACTAAAAAGTGGCCCGGTGTCAAGTAATCGATGTCGTCCAGGTCGTTTGTTAGAGCGACAAGTGGCCTCGAGTTGAGGCAGGCTTCAATTTGTACTAGCAAAGTAGTGAACTCTTCGTACGTAAGCTTTTGTTCACCAAGCACGCGTTTAAGGTGGTGTTTCATACTCTTGACTGCAGCTTCCCACAATCCTCCCGCCGTTGGCCAAGATGGAGCGTTAAAATGCCATTCAATGCCACACTCGGAAGTTTTGTTGATAAGGTCCTCGTTGACTAGAAGCTGCATTGCCTCCTGGCGTTCTTTGGCTAGTGCTTTAGCTGCTCCGACGAAGTTCGTTCCATTGTCGCTGTAGATATGTTTTGGCGTTCCTCGTCGTACGCATAGCCGCTTCAATGCCGCGGTTCTGTTCTGTTACAGTGCTGACACCAGTTCAAGGTGGATGGCTTTTGTGCATAGACAAATGAAGATCGCAATGTAGGCCTTAACTGTTTTAATGCCACGGCCTTTGTTAGCCTTTATATCAACGTGTCCCGTGAAATACACGCCTGTATGTGTGAATGGCCGTGAAGGTGTAACTCGAGGCGTCGGTAAGTCTGCAATTTGCTGATTGCTGCGTTGCGTTTTGTAGCGATGACAGGTGACACATTTGTTAAGTTGCTTCTTGATTGGTTTCATGCCGCCAAGTATCCAGTATTTGTTACGAAGGTGTCCCAAAGTAAGCCTGGCACCACCGTGGAGAGTGTTCTTGTGGGCTTGGTTAATCAAGAGTTCTGATAGCTTGTGATTGTTTGATAAAATTATCGGATGTTTTTGGGAGTAGTCTTCCTCCCACTCGAAGAATGCCTTGAGCGTCTAGTATTGGGCTCAAATTCAAAAGTTTGCTTGTGGCTCGTACCTTGTTATGTTTGTATAGGTACGCTATATCATCGCCAAAGGTATTGTTTTGTGCAGTTTTTACGAGTAGGTTTTGAGTCAGCACTATGTCTTCAGTAGTTAAATGTGACAGGCGTTTGGCTGTTGTTGCGTAACGTGAGTTGTTTTTGAATCGTAAGATCCAGCTTATGACTCGGGTTGCATAAGTTATTGAACTGTATTTTTGCAGTAGTTGCTCGATGAGTGGCGCGTGTGTTGTTTGTATTGCGCAAGTGTGACCTCGTTTCCTTTGCTCTTCGTTTGTAGTAAAAAATCCTTTTTTGGGTATGTAGTTGTTTTGAAACCAGGAAGGGGTGGTCCACCACAGTTCGTGACCTATTAAATCGGATGGTGAAATGCCTCTGCTTGCGTAATCTGCAGGATTGTCTTCGGACTTGACCTGTTTCCATAAGTTGGGTGGAGTTCTTTGTGTATCTCTAGCCATACGTTTTTCTAGCGGCTTGAATTGCGCGACTGCTTGTGGCTTTGATCGTCCCTTACTTTGTTCGAAGTTGGTCTCCATGGGGCTTTTAACTTCGTGTAGCCCGCCTTCTAGTCTTTTTGTTGTGTCAGTATACAGTCTTTTGCAGTACTCCTCTCCGACACTCGTGGACTTGTCGTCTGATGGTATCGCCGCAGTTTCCCAAAAGCGGGCGATGTCGTTTGTGTCCACCACGACATGGCAGTTGAAAGTATTTGTGTTTCCAACTAGTACCCAGCCAAGCTTGGTTTGTTGTGCTATAGGTGCGTATATGTTTCCTCGAATGATACTGTTCATGACTATGTCGCCATATACTCCGGCATCAAGTAGAATGTCAATCGGCCTTGATAAGTTGTATTGTGGGTCGGCCAGGTTAATATTTTCTATGTGTGGCCAATCTTGTTTTTCGAAGGAATAGTTAGGTAGATTGTTAAGTAATTTGGCCATTACTAGTGCCGGCGTCGAGAACTGGTAATCTCCGTAAAGGGACTCACAGTCCAACTGAACAGTTCCGTTGCTCTGGCTGGCAGATGTGCCGATTCCCGACACAGTTGAGTTGTGGTTGCGTCGCGGAAGGCCAAGTCGTTGCACAGCAGATTCTGTTATAAGGTTCAGTTGGGAGCCTTGGTCTAGAAGACATCTGAGTACGGCATAAGTTCCATCTGCGGCCTTTACTTTTAGCTGCACTGTTCTAAGTCCTACGACTTCGTTAAACTTGCCTGACACGTGATTGGATTTTCGTTCCGAGTTGTTGTTGGTCACGTTGTTGGTCAGTTGACTTGACGATAGTGTCGCTGACGTAGTATCACGTGTTAGGTCATGTAGCGTGGTGTGGTGTGCACCGTTACACACCTTGCATCTTTTTTGCGAGTTGCATTTCTTTCCGTTGTGCGGATACATGCAGTTTTTGCAAATGTTCAATTGCTCAATTGTCCTCATTTTGATGGCTGGCGTCATTTCTTGAAACTCTTTACAGTAGAGCAAGATGTGGCTTGTTTTGCAAACAGGACAATTTCTGTCGGAGCTTGTATGGTTTGCCATGGGATAGCGTCTATATTTGTTGTACGCGTCCCTTTGAGCGGTTGTCGTCGGGCTCCCTTTGTTCGCGGAGACTTCGGTATCTGTTTGTTTATATGGTTTGTTTGTTTTCTTCACCACTGATTCCAGCGCCGTAAACTTCCCTTCGATGAACTGGATGAATTCTTTGAAGTCAGGAAGTCCTCTTGGACTTTTTCTCGCTTCCATGTAGTCAGAGTAGGTCTGAGTGTCCAGTTTTCCCGTCAGGATATGCACCAAAATCGGGTCCCATGTTGTCGTGTCGATGCCCATGTTACGCAACGCGTGCACGGTTTCGAGACTCGTGTCGTGTAGGCGCTTCAACTCGTAAGCGTTTTGATGTTGAATCGTATGTTGACTCATCAAAACGTGCATTTGTTTGGTGAAGAGCAGCTGCAAGTTGTTATACCTATGGTGGAGGATTTCCCAGCAAGAGTCGTAGTTGCTTTTGGAGATAGATAAATGTTGCACAAGGCGCTCAGCCTCCCCTTTTAACTTTCCTTTCAGGTGTTGCATCTTCTGCCCCTTCGAAAGGAACGGGTTGTTGTGAACAGCCGCAGTGTATAGATCGAGGAATGTCGGCCATTGTGTGTAACTGCCAGAGAAGTCTGGTATTTCGATCCTCGGCGCACTGTCACGTTGTTGGACCGCCAGATTGAGCTTGCGGTTAAGATCTCGCTTTGTGCACTCGTATGTTTCTTCATACTTCGAAAACTCAAGCTCGTAGTTTACATCGCTACCGACGAGAATGTTATCGAGCTGCCAGTGTACTTCATCAATCACCCTCCAACGAGATTCGAGGGTCCATGTCCCATTTCTCGATAATGTCAGCAGTACACAAGTTGCGGGTGAAACGTGAGAAGGCTCGGAAGTTAGTTGCTTGTTGAGTTTTGAGCTCGTCCGATTTTGAAAGGACTCCAGTGCTCTTGTTCTCTTCACCTTGGTGACTCACGGGCTCCACAGTGGAGGTCGGCCATGTTTGCAGCTTATGTTGTATGCTTGAGTATTCCGTCTTGACCCGGTCATATACTTTTGTAATGTAGTATATGTCGGTCCGGTCTATGGCGATCTGTAGCACGCCATGGTTCATCTCGAACTCGTTCCAGTGTGCCTGGAGGGTATCCAGTCTACCCCTGATGTATGTTGCGTTCTTGCGGTCAGGGCCATCCTTTCCGAAGTTGACACCAATTTTTCGGATGCCCTCTGCAATGATTCCCTGCCGCTTGAGAAGTTCTTGTTGTCTAGCGTCCATAATTGTTGTATGTATATGTATTGTTGATGGACGTTAGCTCTGTTGACTTCACTGTTGAATTGTTAAGTGTAATAATTGTTGTCGAATCACCAAATGTTGATGTTTCCTGTAGCAATAATCGCAGGGTCCGAAGGAATCTCTCCGTACGATATTGTGCGCCTTCTCAATCTGACTGGGGCGATCCGCTTGTGGAAGACCAGTCAAACCGATTCGCTATCGTAAGTTGAAACACTTCGTACCTGTGCGACTTGCAGGACTGTTTGATCCAGTAGTGATGATCCGGCTCGAAGGACCAAAAATGTACGGGCAGTAACTCCGTACACTGAGATGTAGTATGTAGGTGGACGAATCACACGGGATGTGGTACAGGAAATAAAATCACTGTTATGTGTCCGTAAATGATTGACAGTTTATTATTAAAAACATTAAATTATATAATAAATTAAGTAGGTCACTAGTGGTGGGCGCGATAGCTTAGTCAGCTAATGTACACAAGTAATCGGTGTATTACCAAATGCTTGTTCAGGTAAAAACTAAAACAATACAAATCATGTGGCGATGCTCGTACAGGCAGCTTATGCTGTTGGAAGGATTCGTCGGTTGACGGATGTGGATACCGCGAGACTGGTATATTTTAGTTATTTTCATAGTATAATGTCTTACGGTATCTTACTATGGGGGGAAGGGCTGCAGACATTGAGTCAATTTTTATTCTGCAAAAACGAGCCATCAGAGCAATCTTTTCGCTTCGATTCTCTAAGGGAACTGTTTAAGGACATTAACATAATGACGGTTTCTTGTCAATATATTTATGAAAACATCATGTACGTGAGAAAGAATTTACATCTTTTTAGTAAAAACGGCGACAGACATAATTACGTTACTAGAAATAGGTTTCAGACTGGCAAAAGTAGCCTCTTCTTTATGGGGTACCGTACAAAATGTTACAATAAAATTCCTCCCCACATTCTTGAACTGAATGAGACGAAATTTAAAACTTGTATAAAACGCACACTATGCAGGCTGGCAGTTGAGGGATTACTTCACTGATAAAAATGCTTGGCTAAATTCTATTTATTCCTGCTCCACATCCACTAGGGCGCAAAAACAAGTGATATGCAGAACATTATTGTTTTGAAGTATTGTTGAACCTGCTGAAGACTGAATGAATATATTTGTATTGTATAAACTCAATTTCCTTAGTATTGTATAACTGCAAAGCACGTGTGTGAGTACTATGTACCCAACTGTAAATCTACCATTTACTGTACCCGTGTGTCGTTCGTTGACTTGTGTGTGCCCTGGCAGTTGAGTATGTCATGCTCTCTCAAAAGTCTCTCTGATGGTGGCGCGTGTGTTGGATCATCCGGTTCCCTTCATGATGGTTGAGCTGGGTGGTGCCAATTCATGCGTCATGTTCGTGAACGGACACCGTCAGTTGGGATTGGTCATAACTTAACTGCTTCGGATGTTAATGCTTTTTTTTCTAGCTTCTATTATATAACTGCACAGTACATGTGTGAGTACTTTTATTACTTTATGCCTGTACGTAGTATAGTGTGTAGTGCTATTCTGGGTGCATTGTCCTCACATATATGAATATGGAGTTTCTTGTGCATTCTTCTCCATAACAAGCTACTTTCCGAATGTAACAACTTTTATAACTTGTAAATTTTAATGTATCTAACGTTCAAAAGTGCCGCTTGGTGGCCACCAAGCGGCACTTTTACTTTTACTTGAAATAAAATATCTTTGTCTTTGTCTTTGATGACGACGACTGGGCTATATCCGTGAGTACCCAATGCAATGCACGATTGAGGAGCGCTTTGGAGAGTGCATTCCGAGAGTATCGTTCCACACCGCCTGAGCTTAGACCTCGATTACCTCGTCTGCCCAAGCATAAGAAAAATAGGGCACTGGTGTGTGCTCTAGATTCGCAGCTATCAAATGCTTTTGATAGCTGCAAAGACCTTACCGATACCCACTCGAACTTGTACTGTGCGGCTGCAGATGCATGTCGTGTAGCTAACTTCAAGCTGCCCAAAACTGACAGAGCTACACGACCAGCTATACCAGCTTGGCAATACAGGATTGAGCGTCGTATCGGTGAGGCTAGAGCACTCATCAGCAAGCTTATCTGCTTCAGGGAGGGCAACATTCGCCCTAGAGTGATGCGCTTTGTGAGGTGGGCGTTCTCGGGGACTGATATCAGTTCTCGAGATTATCTGTCCCGCGTCACAGAGCGTATCGACTTCCTGAAGCAGAAAATCTATGCATGAGCAATGGGTCGGTGCCTGTCAGTTACACCGAGGGTGAATGGACTCAGGAGGTCGAGCAGGCGTGCGATCCGATACCACCAATGGGGGCATTACCATCAGCCCCCAAGATGTGGGTCGTGCAGTCCGTCCGTTGCCCAACTGGAAATCTCTAGGGCCAGACGGACGGATTTTTTCGTCGGCTGATACGTGACTCTCCAGAAGCAGGCTTGCGTAAAACAGTTTTTGGATTTCTGACAGATCTGAGGGTTGAGCACGGATCTTCTTCAGCTAAATTCTGGATGATGTCCTTTTTAGGAAGGTTCAACAGGCCAATCGGTCCACTGTCGTGGTTTTCAAAATTCATTCTCGAGCTACCCTTTAATATGCTTACATTTGGTATACCAAAATTATTGACAATGGATGCTGTTTTGAGATTAGTCAACTCAGTTTTTACATCTCCAGTTGCTGTGATGTCACAAATGAACTCTTAATCTGGGCTACATCATTTTTTAGAATCAACAAGTGTTTTAAAAGTCTAGTAGCATCAAGGTGATCAAAATTGGGGGTAGGGCATTTAAATTTCTCGCAACAAAGACTGGCAATTCATTAGGATGTAGTTCCTCGAATAGTCCAATAATATCCTGTAAGTCTTTCTGCGACTTTCCATCCTTTTTTCGCTGTATCTTGCGCTTAGAGGTTGTCACACACTGAAATAGCAAGTTTTTTGCATCAGCTATTTCATCCATGTTAAAAGAGCTCGTACACATACTAATCATGGTCTGCTCATCAGCTACTTCCAGCCTATTTTGTATATACGCTAGAATCTCACTAATTATTACATTGCAACTGTCACACTTTACACTCTTTCTATTCGTAGCCATGATTAATACACTTGGATTGCAGTGTGATTAATACACTTGGACGCGTGCGCCACCAAGGCCGCGCGAGCGCAGCCTGTGTTTTTGTACCACTGCAAGATCGTAAGCTAGGTTGGGCAAATCGATTCCAGGCATCTATAACGACGGCCTTGTCAGATCAATGGACAAAGGCATAAAAACTACAAAATAAGTCAAGACTAGTCTCTATAACGCGAGAAAATGCTCATGAAATAAAAGGACTGAAGTGACCGATTCAAGTTGCTCCCAGGAAGAATACAAAGAGATTGGGATCAGGAAACTTCCTACAACAGAAGTCATCATACAAAGGCCGATTTAGGCTATCAATGCTGATGGCGCTTTTTCAAGCAATTCCTTCTCCCGTTACCACAGAGGCGTTGGATTTGGAGCCGTAAAGTTTCTCAACACCATCTCGGGACAACAAAACGCTCCAACACTTAGCTTGCCGGGCATCTATCGTGCTGGTCGTCTAGGCTTAGTCGAAGCGAAGCTCGCTAAACAGAAAGGGCAGTTCCCAAAACGAAATTTGATGGCTGAAGCTTCCGTTGATTTAGACGTAGGATCGACTTTGATAAAAACATCGAAAGAGATATCAATATTCCAGAGACATTTTACAGGATAATCTTCTCAATAGTCGTTTTCAAACACGGCAATGACGTTTCTTTACCAGTACTGCCTCGGGATCGTAGTGAAGGAGGTCATTTTGTACCTAATTCTCTTACAGTCACTTTGTCTAACTTATGTGAAATTGTCATCTCATTGACGGATTCACGTATTCCGAGCCAGGTTAGGCGTTTCTTTAAGGATTATTATTATTGTTACTACCCGATACCTGGATGTAAATGGACGGCCTATATTTTAACGAACCCGGATGATATAAGCCCAACGGGCTTTAACAACGTATCCTTTTAAGAGTAACATGGAGTTTCTTGCCGGTTCTTCTCCATAGGAAACGACTAATCCGAACCGTGCACCTTTTGTCGACGTTTTATAAGTGCCCATGTAGGCCTATGTAAAAAAAAAAAAAAAGATTTTGATTATGCTTTTTGATTTTTTTAATACTATTTAAATGAACTCAGTGTTGCCGGCTTGTATTGCCAACGAAATATCCCAAAGACGACTGGCGGACCGATTGATCTAACAGCACCTAGAAATTCAGCACAACTTCTTGCTAACGCACTTTCCGAAATGTTTGTCGAAGAGATGCGAAGTGGCGAGGCCATTGCTGAATATACTAGTGTGTTACTGACCGTGGAAACATTCAGAACTATTGGAGCTAAGTGGAAATCACAGGCCCTGTACGTGTCATCGGAGGGCTAATCTCTTTCAAATCAAAGCCTTACTTTTGCCGCTATTTCTCAATTTCCCGCGTGGTGTTATCAAGATGGCACATACACGTATGTTTTTTTTTAGTTTCAGAACGGCGCTGAGAGTCCTATCTTAATTAGTTTTCCCAGTTAATTCGTTTTTACGAGGTTTAAGTGCCAAAAGTGAACGATAAACGCAGTGGCGAAAATGTAAAAAGTATTGAATGGTTTTCCTTGTCATCATCATCATCATTTCATCAGCCGAAAGACGTCCACTGCTGGACATAGACATGGCGTCCTCCAGAAAATAAAAAGGGATAGTTTTCCTTGTAATAAATAAGTTACATTTGCTTAACTGTGGTTGAAGTTAATTAGTTTTTTTATAGTTTTGATGATAAATACATAACATAACAGACTTCTTGAAATTGTTAGACATTTTAGGAATTGCACCTGACAGGATAGACGACAGTTTTAACATAAAATGGACGTTTAATATATCAAAGTAAATATGTTTGGAACGTAACCAAAAGTAGTTTACATTCATAATAATTAAACCTTTAATTTCCATAACATACCTAGATAAAAAGAAATCTTAACATTAATTATATTTACATACATTTTTTAATTAAAGCCTCTGGCGGGTATAGGCCTCCTCCAACAGTTTCCAGATTTTCCTTGTCTTCGCTTTCTTTCTCCGGTCTTCTCCAGCATTCTTTTTTATTTCATCTTTTCAATGTATTCTAGGGCCGTCATCTGGCTCGCTTGTTTCCATCTTTTCAATATTCTCGAACGCCATCTTCTGGCTCTCTTGTTTCTTTAAACTATCGTTACTTCAATTACAATTATTTGAAAGAACTCGAGTCCTTACTTATACGTGATTCTCAGCTTTACATTTTTCCATATATTTTTTTAACTAAAAGTGTCTTAGTTGCTGCAGTTGACATAACCAAGTTAGCCAGGAGCAGTCGTAAATAATGTCAATTCAGAGTGGCTGGACCAAGTGGAACGCTAAAGCGTTTGTTTACAGAAAACTGCGCTCGCCGCAAATTGTTCCTGCATTAGGCGGACGGAAATATACGGGAGAACCTAACTTGTATGTGCACTATGGTTCTAAACGGATTCAAACCGTGCTGTGGGTAGAACTTCCTTCAAAATGGTTGAGCTGAATGGTTCTTGGGTTCTACTCTCTAACTCCGGCAACGAAGTCACGGGCCCGTCCGAAAGTACCCCGGGACTTGGGGGTGAACCCTACTCTCCATAATGGTTAAATTTTTCGGACGGGTAAAATCACATCGGAAGTAGGTTAAAACTATCACATTGTGTCGTCATTCAAAATTCGGGCTCCGAACCAATCATGCGTCTGTATGTGATACTTTCCGAATGCACGGTAGAATCAACTATTATTACTTGTAAATTTTAATGTAACGTTCAGAAGTGCCGCTTGGTGGCCTACTTGAAATAAAATATCTTTGTCTTTTGTCTTTGATACGGAGTAGGAAACGCCCGTAACGAAGGCTGAAACTACGGACTTCGTGCTTAGGGAGTAGACCCCTCATCCATGCGTCTTTGTCGTGAACGGGCGCTAGTGACTGGTCATCTCTTAACTGCAAGGGTTTATCTTTATATTTTGAATAATTTTATATTGTTTTTTTTGTACTTCTTTAAATGGTTTAGTTGAAATAATTGCGACTAGACGCATCCCGCTGTGTTATTATAAGCAATCGTTTTTGGCTTTTAGACAGGTGAACATGTTCCTTCCTATACAATAGAGTTGGCAAGCCTCTGTATGATATTATATACTTACGTCTATAAAACAGTACTGTCGGACGCGATCTGTTGAAAAATTTACCACACTATTCGAGTAGCCAGGGTGGATTGAATATGCTAGGCACACAACTAAAATAACACTGCTGCTGCGCATGGACTTCAAAGTACTTCAGGGTCAACAGAAACTACAAAAATATTACAAAACTTGTGACGCAAAGATACGCACTTTCAATCCAATCATAATTTTCATCCCTTGTCCATTTTTTGGGTTTTACGCAACACTTTTTCTTTTATCATATTTTACCATTAGTTTGAATCAATAGTAACTCCATTCTAGAAATATGATAAGTTCATGTTTGCAAACTTCAATTTTTAAGTTATAAGCATGTAGAAGCTAGGTTAACACTCCACTATGGCTTCCCGCTAAAAATATCAAATACTCCCAATGCCGAGCTAAATTGAAAATACTTAAACGTAGATATTCTGCAAAAGATTAATATAAACTCGCCTCCGGCTCAACCGCTGTACTTGCCTTTATATTAGATTTTTTTTTTTTTGAATTTCTGTTTTAACTCAGTTTGTGTTATTTAGGGTGAAATATAATTGAAAATCAATAAAACCTGTTAACGATAGGAATCTACCTAGGTACCTACCCCTTTTTTCAAATATGTTGTGGTCAACTTACATCCTGACCGAATGAATGCATACATGACAATACCAATAAGTATTTGAGATAGAGCGACTAAACCTACACAATCCAATATCTGGGTAATATTATTTCTAACAAAAAAGGCATCATCCAGATTTACGCATATTTTGTATAGTTATGTCGTAACCATTATATAAATATCAAACGTAATATACCTACTTGATTTGATGGTTTTATCTAATGTTCAGGGTTGTTAAATATCTATCCCACTATTTAAATTAGTGATGATATTCGAGGCTAAACAAACTGATTAAAGAGAACCTACTTTTTTTGCTATCGTTTGCATTGTGATATGAAATGAAAGAAGAGAAAATTCTGGCATTGTGATATGAAATGAAAGAAGAGAAAATTCTGATTCCAAAATTATTTATGTTGTAGATAAGTAACCGCTGTTGTGCAGACTTGTTTATATAGTTATACTTTTTCGATATGTATTGCTTTGTTACTTGAAGTAAACACTCTTGTCAATGAACATCTTATCAACACGTTATCAGCACAAGCACTGGAAGAGTTTAAAAAGTAATTTGTAATGTAATTGACTAAAAAATTTTACACTGACATGGTCACAACAATCATTAGAATTAATATTTGTTTCGGGATAAACAAAACAAATATCCCGAAACGAGGAAATTCGGAACTCGATCGCATGCGTTTACCAATGTATTCGATTATTGGTTTACGACATATTACAAGAGATGGCGCCACCACTTTGCATGTACGAAACAAGCAACGCTAAATAAAATACTTATAAAAGATAAAAGGTACTTGTAGTTTCAGCTTTAATGCTGCGGCAAACAATACATTATTTTTAATGACGTCATTATTTACGTTTTGCTTGTAGCTTTTTGAATTTATATGTATATTCATATTTTTCGTTGTTCTTCCTTTGTTTCTTTTATTAGTCTAAGGTAGCGCTTGGTTGTATTTTAAAGAACATTTTCTTTATATTTTAATACGTTGAAGGAAGGAAGTCCAAGAAAAAAAATATGGCTAAATGTGTTATTTCGTACCCTTCCTAACTTCTTTTAACACTTTTGCTTTAACTTGCTCGTAAACTATATAATTATATTTAATACCATTTAACAAAGCTAAAGTTTGTCCGGTTCCGGTGTTCGTAGCATAAACACGTACGTCAAAGTCCTCCGCAAATATTAAACAAATACTAGTGTAATAAGTGTGAAATAATAGTGTCACAACACAAAATCCACCAAAACAGACAATAGAAAACGAAATAAATAAGTGAACAAAGCGCGAAACAATATCTTTGGAATAAAAAGTGCAATATAAAATTCAACAAGATAATCTAAAAGTGAAAGTCATATCAGTAAGCAGTGCCACCAACATAACCAACAATTCAGTCAGTTAGCAACGTCATTTTGACACCGACATAGTGAGTGTTGCAAGTCACAATAATTTAAACTACTACTTCTACCAGTGTTGTCAGTAAATAAACCGAAAAATGGACAAAAGTATGGAATTATTGTTGTTAAAACTGGATGAGAAATTGAACCAGCAAACCAAACTCATAACAGTGTCAGTGACGCATAATGTTATGGAAGCATTGGATGAGAGATTAAAAATAATAACGGAGGAAAACACAATGCTTAAAGAAAAAATATCAACATTGGAGCAGAAACTTAAGGCGATGGAAAGGGAAAAAAGAAAATACAACTTGGTCTTTTTTGGCATTAAAGATATTGAAAAATCAGAAGCGGAACTTATAGACCACGTCAAGGACACAATTCTAGAGTCAGGCACCCATATAAATAGCCAGGAAATTAGCAACATATATAGAATTGGCAAGGATAAACATGTTAAGAACCGCCCTGTCGTACTTTCCATCACATCTCTATGGAAGAAACACTTGATTTTGAAAAACAAGTCAAAGCTGCCACCAGGTGTATATGTAAAAGAAGATTACTCAAAGGAAATGTTAGAAAAGCGGAAGCAACTACAAATACAAGTGGAAGAAGAAAGAAAGAAAGGAAATATAGCCTTTTTAAAACATGACAAAATAATAATAAAAGGACCAATGGGAGTAAACAGAGACAAAAGGAAAAGAGAAGGACATGACTCACCCAATTCAACATCTCAGAAGAAAATAGACTTAAAAGGCAACCCGTCAAGCAGACCAGCTACTACATCCGCCAAGGGAAAAGAAATACTAAAACCCAACATTCTTAAATACGTGGAACGAAGCAGATCTGCCTCACTGACAGAGACCCCAAAAAACCTATAATGACCACTGGCACCCGGAACCAAGCTAGAATAACAAATACCAAAACTACATATACAAAAACTGAAAAATGCACCCCAAGCCGGTTGGTCACCGTGGGGACAGAAGACCGCCACCCTCCAGCAAATGAAATACCAAAAGAAAAACCAAATAATATCTATATAGCCACCCTAAACGCACTTTCATTAAGGACAACAGAAAAACTCCTCGAACTAGAACAATAGCTTTGAGTAAAATCAAATGGGATATTCTCGGTATTAGCGAAGTAAGACGAATTGGAAACCATATTGAAGAACATAACGACTACATCCTGTACTACATCGGTGAAACAAAGGGTCAATATGGAGTTGGATTTATGGTGAAAAAACATTTAAAGAAACAAATCTTAGAATTTAAAGGCGTATCTGAAAGAATAGCTGTACTAAATATACAGCTACAAGGTTACAAAAACCATTGGACTATAGTACAAATATATGCGCCAACAGAAGCAGCAGACGAAGCAATAAAAGATGATTTCTACTACCAACTTTCAATCACATTAGAGACTGCCCATAAGAACATTATTGTCATGGGAGACTTCAATGGCAAAATAGGCAAACAGCAACATGGTGAAGAGTCAGTAGTGGGAAACTACGGCATAGGAAAAAGAAGCAAGAACGGGGAAAGACTTGTGAATATGGCCCTGGAAAATAATATAAGCATATTAAATAGCGTTTTCAAGAAAAGACATGCCAGGAAGTGGACCTGGATATCGCCCGATGGGACCTACCGTAATGAAATAGACTTCATAACTAGTAATCGACCCAATTACTTTCAAGATGTTAGCGTAATAAATAACTTTAACTTAAATAGTAACCATCGCATGGTCCGAGCTATATTATCTCACAAACAGCAAAAGAAACAAAGGAAACACTTTTATCATGAGAAAAATGCTTGGACAGCCGATATAACGTCTCAGAACATCACGACATTCAAAGAAAAAGATAAAACACAAGAAATTTACAACATGGAAATAAACAATATGTACTACAGAAAAGTAATCAAGACAAAGACAAACAAAAATACACTAAGCTCCAAAACAATAGATCTCATTCAAAAAAGGAAAGAACTACTCAAAAATAGGAAAAGTAAAACAACATTAAAGGAAATTGCTGAACTAAGCAAGGAAATAGGTCGCAATCTAAAACAAGACAAGTCGAATAAAAGAATCAAATGTATCCAAAACTAAATTACTAAAACTGGTGGTATTAATAAAGCACTCAAAGAATTAAGAGAAGCGACGTTATGGGTCCCGAAAATAAAAAACAAAAACAACAAGGAAGAAACAAGAAGACAGCCAATTTTAAAGATAGCAACAGACTATTACCAGAAGCTATACTCTACCGGAAACACCTTAAAATGCAACATAAACCTCGAAGATGAAACGGAAGATATCCCTCCGATTCTTGAAAGAGAAGTCCAACATGCGATTGAAACCCAGAAAAATGATAAAGCTCCCGGACCTGATCATATAACTAATGAGATGATGAAAGCGACATTATCAGAAACAACATCAAAACTGACCAACTTGTTTAATCTTATCCTAAAAACGGAGTACATACCTTCACAATGGACAATAAGCTCTATAATACTCATCTATAAGAAAGGAGACAGACTAGAAATAGGAAATTATCGCCCAATAAGTCTCATGTCGAACTTATACAAGGTGTTCTCTAAAATAATACTAAAACGCATCACCAAAAAACTTGACGAACAACAGCCAAGAGAACAAGCTGGATTTCGATCGGGATTCGCAACAATAGATCATATACATGTGGTAAATCAGCTTGTTGAAAAATGTCAGGAATATGATTATCCAGTGTACATGGCATTTGTGGACTATACGAAAGCTTTCGACTGCCTGGAACATAATTACATTTGGGAAGCCCTGAAAAACCAAGGGATAGAAAACAAATACATAAGGATAATAAAAAATGTATATTCAAACAGCAAGGCACGAATAAAATTGGAAACAGAAGGGAAAAATTTCCCAATACACAGAGGAGTGAGGCAGGGAGACCCACTCTCGCCAAAACTTTTTTCCTCCGTGCTAGAGGAAGTCATCAGGAAGATGGAATGGGACAACTTAGGGATTAACATAAATGGAACACGTTTGAATCATTTGAGATTCGCGGATGACATTATACTAATAACAGATAACTCAGAGTGCCTTAACAACATGCTCCAAGATTTGTCAAGTGAGAGCAGAAAGGTGGGCCTAATAATGAACAAAACAAAGACTAAAATAATAACAAATAGATCCCAAATAAGCATCTTTATAGATCAGGAAGAAATAGAATTATGTAAATTTCTACATATATCTAGGCCAACTTATTGCCTTCAACAACCATATGGATACAGAAATAGAAAGGCGTGTAGCCAATGCATGGAAACGGTTCTGGTCTCTCAAAGAAGTGCTAAAAAGTAAACAATATACTATTGCAATGAAAAGGAAAGTGTACAACACATGCATATTGCCAATCCTCACTTATGGTTGCCAGACCTGGGCCAACACACAGAAACAAAATCAAAAACTGACCACGTGCCAAAGAGCCATGGAGAGGAGTATGCTGGGTTACACAATAAGAGACAGAAAGAGAGCTATAGATTTAGGACAAATCACGAAACTAGAAGATGTCGTAGTCAAAACCAAAAAACTTAAGTGGAGATGGGCAGGCCACATGATGAGAGAGAGCAGGAATAAATGGACGAAAGATATTACAGAATGGACCCCTAGATTTCAAATAAAAAGGAAACGAGGAAGACAAAGAAAACGTTGGTCTGATGACATAAAAAAGAATGCGGGTACACTGTGGCATAGATTAACTCACACAAGAGTAGAATGGAAAGAGCTGGAGGAGGCCTTTGTGTCACAAGGACACGCTGATTAGAGGGGAAAAATTGAGAATAGTAATAAAATAAAATAAATAATATTAAAAATAGAATACTTACAATGTTAATATATTTAATTGCATGCTAAAAACTACTATTAATGAATTGTATACAATTATGTTGGCAATAAAGGCTTAATAATAATAATAATAATCTGTGGCTCGAATTGACAGACGGTTGCCAAAAATTTTTCTCAACCAAATTTCTTACAATATATTTAATTTAAACTATCTAAATTATACAACACAAAATGAAACCAAGAAAAAAAAAACATGAAACAATAATATAATCAAAGCTATGACCGAATTACGACATAAACATCAAGAAACGAGAAAAATGAAGACGACGTCATGTTGACAAGAGCTGCGGCCGCAAGAAAAGCACGCCTACCACCTCCGGCCTCGTCGCCCAGCTCCGCCTCGCCTCCGCCGGAAACCAGCCCCACCGTGAGTGCTGTGACACCGGCCGTGGCAGTTGCGTCGAGCTCTAGCGACGAGTACTTCTCTCCGCCGACGACACCAACACCTGCGCGTCGACGGGGAGGACGCCGGCCGCCGGACCGCTTAGGACCTCGAGGCTTACCGGTCTCTGATAGGGTCCCAGCACCCGGCGGAAGTGTGCAGCGCATGAGATGGACACAATCCATAAACGAAAATGTCATGCGCGCATACTTTGGGGCTACAGAGGGAGGAAACAACCTGACCGCGTACCGTGTCCGGATGCTCTCTTTGTTTCAGGTGCTTGAGCCAGCCGTCAACGTTTCGGCGCAACGACTTTCGGATCAGGTACGGGTCATCCAGCGTAATCGTATGTTGGATGATACTGTGCTTGATCGCCTCCGAACGGAAATGTGTAACCGTGTCACTGCCCCATCGTCGCAGGCCGTGGTGCAACCACAGTCCAACCACGCTGACGAGGATAGTAGTGACAGGGTTACAAACGTAAGTAACCAGTGCAATGAGGAATTGAGGAGTGCTTTGGAGTGTGCTATTCGGGATTATCGCTACATGCCGCTCGAACTTAGGCCACGATTACCTCGTTTGCCCATGCATAACAAAAATAGGGCACTGGTGGCTGTTCTGGATTCGCAGTTGTCAAACTATTTTGATAACTGCGAAGACCTCACTGATACACATTCGATCATGTACTGCGCGGCTGTAGCGGCATGTCGTGTAGCCCACGTCAAATTTGTAGATGACAGAGCTACACGACCGAAACCAGCCGTACCAGCTTGGCAGTGCAGGATCGAACGTCGTATTGGTGGGGCCAGAGCACTCATCGGCAAACTAATTTGTTTCAGGGAGGGCAATAATCGGCCAAGAGTGATGCGCTTTGTGAGACGGGCGTTTTCGGGGACTGATGTCAGCCCCCAAGACTATATATCCCGTGTCACAGAGCGCATCGACTTCCTGAAGCAAAAAGTGTTTGCATGGGCAAACCGTATTCGTAGGTATAGGCGGAGAGTGGAGCGATACACCCAGAATCGTACATTCCAAAGTAATGAAAGGTGGGTTTATCGGGCTTGGGAGCGACCCGACCAAGGTGTGACTGATACGCGCCTGCCGGATGATGACGCTATGTGTTCATTCTGGCGTAGCATCTGGTCGGTGCCTGTCAGTCACACCGAAGGTGAATGGACTCGGGAGGTCGAACGAGCGTGCGATCCAATACAAGAAATGGGGGCTATCACGATCAGCCCCCAAGATATAGCCCGTGCAGTCCGCCCGTTGCCGAACTGGAAATCTCCAGGGCCGGACGGGCTGCACAACTTCTGGATAAAGTGGCTACAAAGGTCGCACGCTCGTTTGGCATCTCAGTACCAGGCAGCCTTGGAGTCTGGTTCGTTACCCAGGTTCCTTACAACAGGAATAACCCACCTGCTCCACAAATCTGGTAGCACCGCGGAACCCAAAAATTATAGACCTATTACATGTTTACCAACGGTCTATAAGGTTCTTACATCCATTTTGAGAGTTAAAATTAATAAACACGTCGACGATAATTCGATCATGTCGGTCTCTCAAAATGGATGTAGGAACGGGTCCCGCGGTACTAAAGAGCTACTCCTTATTGATATGGCCATTAGCCAACAGGTTCGGCGTTCCCGAAAGGATCTGTCGACATGTTGGATAGATTATAAGAAGGCCTATGACTCGGTGCCTCATACATGGCTCATGAGGGTGCTAGAATTGTATAAAATAGATACAACTCTACGCACCTTCCTGATGTCGTGTATGGGGCAATGGAGCACAGTCCTTCGCTATCCAGGATGTCGAAATATCCAGAGGAATAGCGAACCTGTAAGGATCGAGCGAGGTATATTCCAGGGCGATAGTTTGAGTCCACTTTGGTTTTGCCTAGCCCTGAATCCTCTAAGCATGCTGCTGGAGAATTCAGGGCTAGGCTATCGGTTGAAGAGAGGTGGTCAGGTTATATCTCACCTCCTTTACATGGATGATCTGAAGCTCTTTGCCCCCAGCAATCTTCAGCTGATGGAGCTACTGAAAGTAACTGAAACTTTTAGTAACGCCATCAGGATGGAGTTTGGTGTGGACAAATGTGCGGTCATGCATGTAAAGCGAGGGGAGATTGTGGAATCCGTAGGAATTCAACTCGCGGATTCCATAAACCTGAGATCCCTCTCTCCAAACGAAACCTATAAGTATTTGGGTATGTCGGAAGCGTTAGGTATCAGCACTACTGACATGAAGCAATCGTTGTGGGAACGCTTCTTTGGCCGCCTGAAAAAGGTATTCAATAGCCTTCTTTCAGGCGGAAACAAGGTGCGCGCCTTCAACGGATGGGTCATGCCGGTATTGATGTACTCTTTCGGCATACTCAAATGGACTCAAACGGAACTCGACGCCCTGGATAGGCGGGTCCGTACACTGCTGACTGCAAATCGAATGCATCACCCACGATCGTCAGTCATGAGATTGTATATCCCGCGGAAGTGTGGAGGCCGAGGCTTTTTAAATGCCAAAAACCTCCACAACCGCGAGATATGCAATCTCAGGGAATATTTTCTACACACCGACGTAGGTATGCATCGAGATGTAGTAGCAGTGGACAAGGGACTCACCCCGCTCTCCATGGCGAATGAGAACTGGCGCAAGCCTGTAGTGCTTGAAACTAACGACCGTAGGGAAGTATGGCAGAGTAAGGAGCTTCACGGACGCTTTTTCCGGGCCCTACATGGGTCTGATGTAGACCAAGCAGCGTCCGTAGCCTGGCTGCGTTTCGGTGACCTCTTTGGGGAAACCGAAGGTTTTGTCTGTGCAATTATGGACGAAGTTATCATGACGAATAACTACCGGAGATTTATTGTGAAGGATGGCACGGTTGACATCTGTCGGGCATGTCACCGCCCGGGTGAATCGATCCGCCACATTATCTCTGGATGTTCTCGTCTAGCTAACGAAGAGTATTTGCATAGGCACAACCTTGTAGCCAGGATCATCCACCAGCAACTTGCTCTGAAATACACTCTTGTGGAATCGGAGGTACCGTACTACAGGTATGTGCCCGACCCAGTTCTCGAAAATGGCAATATCACATTGTACTGGGATCGGTCCATCATCACTGACAGGACTATTATCGCTAACAAACCTGATATAGTGGTGGTGGACCGAATCGAGAGGCGTGCAATGATTGTTGACATAACTGTCCCGCATGACGGGAACCTCGTGAAAGCCGAGAAAGATAAACAAATCAAGTATCTTGACTTGGCTCGCGAGGTTGTCGACATGTGGGATGTGGACACAGCGATCATTGTACCGATAGTCGTGTCAGCCAATGGCTTAATAGCCACGAGCCTCGACCAACATCTTAGAAGGCTCTCGTTAGGCGGCTGGGTCAAGGGCCTGATCCAGAAAGCAGTACTGCTGGACACGGCTCGTATAGATAGGAGGTTCCTCTCTCTGGAGCCCTGACCGCCGGTAGCTTGGACCCTGTTCCCGATACCGGTGGGCCTCTATTTTTTATATTTTTAAATGTTTTTGTTTTTTTAATTTATTTTATAAAAATATTTAAAAATGTAAATAATAAGAAAACTGATTAATAAAGGAAATAATAATAATAACAAAGCTAAAGACAATAAGGACGTCCCTTTGAAACAAATCAAAGCAATATATTGGTGGAATTGGACTGGCAGCAGTGAGGTGGTGCGGACGAGCGATCTTGCGGTCAGCACTGGAAACTGGGCTTATCACTGCGATTCGGGAGGGTCTGAGGACGTCGACAATCGGCAACGGTCGCCAGGGTGCCGCCGCTGAAGACTGCGCCGCGCTTTTGTTAGGACGAGTTTACATTTAAAGTGTGTAAAGGGGGTTGCGTTGACTGGAAGTCGAGGACGTCACTCGTTACGACAGACAGGAAAACTCCAGGGTTTAATTAATTAATTTCCAACAGTTATGGATGATTATAGAATGTACAGTGATTTAAACAGTATTTATAGTAGGCTTCCACCAACTTCACCACGCCCGCTTGGACGAGGGAGGCAGTAGATGACCACCCAAAAATAAGTAAAAGTCACGAAAACTAGCTAGCTAGGGTCATCCCTGAGAAGGAGGCTAGAAAACTTCCTATTTAGAAAACTTCCGGCTTAGAAATGTCATCAAGTGCGAGCGATGGCATGAGCCATCGCTCGCACTTGATGACATTCTAGTTTTGAAAGTACGAACCAAGCGTTCTGCCAGGCCATTAGTCCTCGGGTGATATGGAGATGACTTAATATGTAGGATACCCTTGTCTCTGCAATAATTTTGGAATTCCCGGGAGGTAAACTGTGTCCCGTTATCCGACACCAAGAATTGTGGAAACCCAAACGTTGTAAATATAGAGTCTAACTCTTCACACAGTTTGTTTGTATTTATTTGGTTCATGGGCTTGACCTCAATCCATTTCGTGAGTGCATCTGCTAGAACAAACCAGTATCTTCCCTCAAATGGTCCCGCAAAATCGACATGAAGTCTTTCCCATGGGTTGTCAGGGACGGACCAGGAGTACACAGGCAACTCAGGGTTTTTTGGCCGGTTTTCTTGGCATTTACGACAGTATTTGATGTATTCTTCAATATCATCGTCGATCGATGGCCACCATACGTAAAAACGAGCGAGTGCTTTCATAGCACAAGTTCCTGGGTGCCCTGTGTGCAGGTATTTCAATGTAGCCTTCCTGAGCGAATTCGGAATGACTAACCGACCCTGCCACATCAAAATTTTATTTTCGATGGACAATTCAGTGCGTTTTCGAGCATAAGGTTTTAAAATGTCTGAATATGAATTTTCGCGCCAGCCTGTCTTAATGTTCTCCGATATTTGTTTGAAAATGGGATCATTCCTTGACGCATCCCTTATTGTCTCTTCTGTTAACGCTATATCTGAAACACTGTTATGTTTTAGCTGAGCTATTATTCTGTGCACTTTCAATTCTACACGGGACGGTCTCTCATCAGGATTGGGCATCCTGGAAAGGTAGTCAGCCATAAAATTAAGTTGTCCTTTTGTGAAGACGATATCATAGTCATAGCTATCAATGATCAAAGCCCATCGTATTAAGCGATTATTAACAAACTTCGGTAAATTCCGCTGTGGGCCTAATACGTGAATCAAGGGCTTATGATCAGTGACGAGTGTGAATTTTGTGCCACGTAAGTATTGGTCAAACTTTTGGATGCCGAAAAATATGGCTAATGCTTCTCGATCAATAACTGAATATTTAGTTTCCGCTGATCTCAGTTTCCTTGACGCAAAAACGATAGGTTGAATTTGATCATTCGCTTTATGAAATAATACGGCACCCACGCCTTTTTCCGAGGCGTCACACGCTAAAAACAACGGACGCTTCTCACCAAAGGCCACAAGTGGTTTTGAATCACTAATCAGCATTTTGGTATTTTCTTTATCTGTCCATCGCCACTTATGGCGCGTGCCAGTTAGTGCATGCAGATCCGCGCAGAAGCTGAGCAGGTGAGGTATGAATTTCTCGTAGAAATTTACGAGGCCAAGGAATGACCGCAGTTCTTGAGCGTTAGTAGGCGGTGTCGCTTTTATTATTGCTTTAGTTAAGTAATCTTCGATTTAGTTGGTTGTATTCCTTCCTTGCTGATTGTGTGTCCCAGGTACTCGATATCTGTTTGGAAGAATGAGCATTTTTTTTAAATTTACTTTTATTGCGTCATCCTTCCCTGTTAAGGCGATATCATCGAAATAAATCGCTACGTTTGGTATACCACCGAGTAGTTCATCAAGGTAGTGTTGAAAAATCGAGGGTGCTGTTGATATTCCAAAAGGCATCCTATTGTATTGGTAATATCCTTTGTGCGTAGATATTGTTAGGTACTTTTTTGATTCTGGAGCGATCTCGAATTGCAAATATGCATCTTTTAAGTCGATTTTCGAAAACTTAACTCCGTTTGCAAGGTTTTGACGTAACTGGTCAAATAGCGGAACTGGATGAGCGTGTGTTACCATGGCAGGGTTAATAGTGCTGCAAAAGTCACCGCAAATTCTGATTTGGCCATTTGTTTTGACCACGTTGACTGTGGGTGTTGCCCATTCTAAGGGAGTCAAATTTGGATCAACTTTGGTAACTATTCCCTCGTTCACTAAACGCTGAAGTTCTCTTTCTATATTTTTGCGTATCGCGAACTTAACGGGTCGTGCCGGGACGTGTTTAGGTACGGTACCATGTTTAATATGGATGTTAACGGCGTAATTCTTAACTTTTCCTAGTTTGTTGTCAAAAAGAGGCGAGAAAGTGTCTAATACCTGTTTAAGTGTTCCGGTATCTCGTGGAGTAGGCTTAACCGAATAGACAGGTTCTGGAAACGCCATGTCGTACAATTCACTCCACTGGAGACCAAAATGCATGGGGTTGGCGTCTTTCATAACGACAACGGGCAAAATTTTCTGTCTTCCAATGATTTCAACAGTTACATCTGTAAGTCCTTTTGGTTTGAGCTTGAGGTTCCCATAGGCACGTAGTTTCGGTGCCTTTGTTAAAGGGGGTGCCCCAATACGTTTCCGAAATTCTGTGCTAATGATGGAGTATACTGATCCCGGGTCCCAGTCCATCGTACAACTGACACCGTTGAGTGTGATGTCAATGCGCTTGCTGTCCTTGTTCCTTTTGCGTTCAACCTTGTAAACATCGTCACTATCGTATGAACTTGTAGAAGATTCTGATAAACACTCGTCGCAAGTTAGTAGTAATAGTAATCTTGAATAAAACAATGTTTGTAGCGGAGGTCACTAATTCGCGGTAAATCTTAACACCGAGATTTAGATCAATCAATGATAATTATGAACACAGTTGATTGGTTACGCTTACTTGTTGGTAATAGTTAACAGCTTTATACGCAGATGGCGTTAGTGGTAGTAATTAGAACTGTTACAGTGTCCCCCTCAGTCCCCGAAGACGTCTTGGCGAGAGGGACTGGATTGAGAGGAGTTGTTGTTTCCTAGGACGTCCACGTCCTCGTCGTGTAGTTGAGGATGACTTGTTGTCGACCACTTTCTTCTTGGGTCGTCCTCTTCTGCGAATGTGTTGTACTCGTATAGGCGGCTCTGGCACGGTAGTGTGAGAGTCTATCGTGTATGGAGTTAAAGCGGATGCATGATAAAGTCCAACTGATGTTTCAGGATCAGCTGGCGTAGCCAATTTAAAAGATCTAAATTTGCACCCCGCAGGCCCATCCCTGTGGGGTGTAAATTTTGCTGTTACACCCTGTGCTGCTTTACTTATAGGATGCAGGTTAACAAGTACCATGTCTCCTGGTTGGTGCAGTGGAAGTTTCTGTCTAAGTTTATCAACATACGTTTTGCGAGTCTCTTCCTTCATTTCCTGTACTTCTCTTGATTTCATTAGAGTTTCAGCTAACTGAATTAGGGACGGGGTGATCTCCGGTATTAAGTTTTCAGATATCATTATGTTTTTGAAATCGACTCCATTATCCCGTGGGGACCGTAGCTCTCTTCCAAAAGTTAGGTAGGCTGGAGTTCTATCGGTAGCAGAACTATGAGCACTATTAATTGCAAATCGTATTACCGGTAGCAACTCAGACCATCGCTTATGTTCTCCTCTTTGCACTAACATGGCCAGCTGTGTCTGTTTCGACGTTCCACAGGGTTAGATTCCGGGTGATATAACGGCGTAAAATGATGTTTTATTTTCAGGCTGTAAATAACCTGTTGAATAATAGCGCTCACAAATTGGGTACCGTTATCACTAATTAGACGTCTAGGCACTCCATATCTCAGGAACACCTCGTTGATGAGAGTCATAGCGCAGTTTTCCGCGGTCACAGATGATATAGCAAATAGTTCTACCCATCGTGAAGCCACGTCTTCCACAATCAATATCCAAGTCTTACCATCTTCAGTGGATGGAAGAGGTCCAAACAAATCAAAAGATACTACTTCAAATCGTTGGCTCATAGAAGTTGTTTGAAGGAGTCCCGCAGGTTTTTGGTTAGAAGGCTTATAACGTTGGCATTCTAAACAATTCTTTACATAACTTGCAATGTAACTACGCATTCCACTCCAGTAGTATCTATTGGCAATCTTCTTGAATGTCCTCTCAGCACCGTAATGCCCAGCTAAGGGGTCGTCATGGGAAGCATCAAGAACATTTTTCCACTCATGAAAAGGTACTACGAGTTGAGCATCATCTACTTCTGTGTCAGGATGTAGACGGTATAGCATACCATTTATTCATTAGGTAACCTTTGTTACTCCAATAGATGGCTTTCTAAGGCGTCTATTATTTTCTTGATCTTTTTATCCTTTAGTTGTTCTTCTCGAATCTCTTTGCTACTTCTTGTAGGCATATCTATTGCACATAAGGTACAGGTGGAAGAATCATCACAACATGGTGGTCGAGATAACGCGTCAGCCACAGTATTTAATTTACCAGGCTGATAGTTGATAACAAGATTGAAGGCTTGAAGTTGTAGGACCCAGCGGGCTAGACGACCTGTAGGAGATTTCAAATTCATCAACCACTTCAGGGCTTGATGGTCCGTTACTAGAGTCACGGGTGAACCATCGATATAAGCTCGAAATTTGTTTAACGCCCATACGACGGCTAAAGCTTCACGCTCAGTAGTGGAGTAGTTTCTTTCTGCTGATGTGAGCATCCTGCTCGCATATTCTACTGGATGTTCCTCGCGCTGCTTTAAGTAGGTCATCGAAAGTGGTTATGGAATGTCGTGGAATTTTCTCCTGGATTCTGTGATTCAGCTGTCCGTACACCATATCCAGCTGTTGCGCCTCAGTGTGTTCAGGACCTGGGAGCTGAGCCAACAACATGCGTTTATGAGCAATGAAGTTCTCAGTAGGCATTGCAAAATCCTGCCTGACTTGTACTATCTCTTGATAAATTATGTACGCGGGCTTTTTAGGGGCAAACGCGTAACAGAGGTGCTCCTTGAAGTCCTCACAGGTAGTGACTTGCTGTTTCACTCCCTGCCACCATACTGCAGCTTCTCCCTTCAGTAAAAGTGGTACACCAGTAAGTGCCTCTGAATCACTTATTTTTTCTAGCTTTTTGGAAACACTTGTCGCTGCCAAAATGCTTCCACCACTTCGGATTCTTCACTCCGTCATATTGAGCGTTACAGGAAGGAAAGGAACCGTGTCTTCCAGGTGACAGTCTAGCCAGAAGTGCTTCAAACTGCGTGTCAGACAGGTTGACAGACATCTCCGCTTGCCTCTTTTTCACTGTAGTCGTAATGATAAGGCCGGAGCGAGTTCTGTATTTAAGCTTGCAGTCGTGCCCACCATTGGTCGCCAGTTTGTAAAGAGGGTTGCTTTGACTGGAAGTCGAGGACGTCATTCGTTCCGGCAGACAGGAAAACTCCAGGGTTTATTTCAGGTTTTGATTCCCTTGCAATTCTTCAAATTTGCGACATAAACGGCTGTATTTTTTGTTTGCGATTTATATGTTTGATTTGTTCACAGCTCCAAGGAGTTGCAGACCTGAGTAAATGATATTAATTTCAACTTGATACCTTCAGGCGTTGCAGATAAAAAAGGCTTGTCACACGGACAGATAAACAACGAAGTGATCCTGTCAGGGTTCCTTTTTTTCCTTTTGAGGAACGGAACCCTAAAAAAGGTCACAGTTTTTAGTTTAAGGTTTAAAATAACCTTCGTTCAAAGATTTTTGCCCAAAGCGGGTAGAAAACACAATGTAAAACAAACGAAGTTAAACGAAACCAAAAGCCTTGCTCTGCTCTTTACAACAACAAAACACTAATTAATGCAAATAACTCTTACAAAAAAGTTAATAGCAGAAACACACATAAAACGAACATACAAAACTCAAGGCGCTTTCCTGGGAGGCCGCTGCCGGAGGCAAAAGAGCTAGGACCGGGACGAAAAAAATATTCTCAGAAATCCGACACCAACCTATTACTACACAATTAAAGAATTTTTAAATGACAAAACTATCAGTTGAAATGTACTCACTTATTTGTGGTAATTATTTAGGTGACATGACTATTTTTAATATCTGATGTTTTTGACTTCGACTGTACTTAATTTTATTAACACAATTTGTTGACATGACACTATCATGACCATGATTGTATTTAATTAATTCTTTTGTTGACATAATTATTTCTAATTCCTAATGTTTTTACACGAGACAATCATAGTCTTTAATTTATTAGTTTGCTGACATGATTATATTTTATTATTTATTTATTTATGTACACACAAACACACTTTACAGAGAAAAGAAATAATACAGATTGAAGAGCACAAAGGTACTGCTTATTTCTTATGAAATTTCTTCCAGCAGACCTGCGACAGGAAAGTTGGATGATAAACGAAGACACAGTGTGTAGAAAAACAAGGAAACTTAAAATAGACAAAAATAACTTAACTAAACTATAAATTACACATATACCTACCTTAACTAAATAAATATTGAAAATAAAAATACATATATATATATATATATATACTCAATATATAAAATTACAAGATAGTGGAGAGGTAGTGTTCTTTGACTTGTTTTTTGAATATAGATACATTTTGGGAGTCACGGATTTTAGGTGGAAGTGAGTTCCACAATCGTACTGCATGAACAGTGAAGGAGTGGGAATAGAAATGGGTTTTATGGGATGGGAAGTTGAGATGTAGTTTAAGGCGAGATCTGCACAGAGCATCAGCAGGGCGAGTAAAAGAAAAACGATCGCGCAAGTAGCCAGGGTATGCAGGGTTAAAAAGGATGTTATGTAAGAGACATAATATTCGAGTGTTCCTGCGAAGACGGATAGGGAGCCACTTGAGATCCTTGCGGAACTGAGAGACATGATCGTATTTCCTCAGACCAAAGACAAAACGAATGCACAGATTTTGCAAGCGCTCAAGCTTATTTAAGAGCTCCTCAGTGGCATCCAGGTAGCAGGCATCGGCGTAGTCTATGATGGGCTGAATTAAAGTTTGAGCTAAATAAATTTTAGTTTTGAAGGGAAGGAAACTTTGAAGAGTTTTTAAAGAGTGAAAAGAAAAATGCACCTTACGACTAACTTCATTTACTTGCGCTCGCCAAGAAAGGTTGCTGTCAATTAAGACACCGAGATTCTTAGCCGTTTCAGTATAGGCAATAGTCGAACCGTTAAGGGACAATGGCGTCAAAGTAGAAATGTCAAGCGCAGCGCGATAACATCGACTACCTATAATCATAGCCTGGGACTTGGAAGGATTAATCTGTATGCCATAAGACTTAGCCCATTCACTAATTCTCTCCAGGTCACGATTCATGTCATTGATAGCTACGTCTACGTCCGCAAGCAAGAAATGTCGATAGAGCTGCAAATCGTCTGCATAAAGATGGAAGTTGGAAGTGATAACCTTGTGATATTTTATTCCTGATGATTGACTATGATTGTATTTAATTTATTATTTTGTTTGACATGATTATTATTTATGCCTAACTTTTTTATATATATTTTTTTTTTGACTATTATTGCATTTAATTAATTATTTTGCTGACATTGTGATATTTACTTCCGAATGTTTTTTAATTATTGTTGTATTCATTGCTGATTGTTTTAAATTATTATATTCAACTGTACAATTTTGCATGCCGTAAGGTAAAATGTACCGGGACTGTCTACAAAAATTACCATCTCATATGTATACCTACATTATTAGCAATAAATGATGATTCTGATTCTGATTCTGATTCTGACCACAAAACCGACTATTCCAAATTATTAAACAAAAGAGCTCACACAACATAGAAATCATGTGGCTGATGACAGTTATATTATAAAATTCTTTATTGTTTTACCATATTTGAATCAAACAATTTGATTACGATAAAACTATTATCATATTTCAACCAAACAATTTTATTGCTACAAAAAAATTGTAGTTGTATCTGTTTTCAGCTTAAATTCAAACGAACTAAATTCAACTCTCTACCAACATATTCTATGTTACCTATCCGTCAGCCTTTAAAGCACGAGAACAGACATATTCTAGTTCTCATCGCTTAGCCATGAGTCGAAATCGAGATCAAGAGTGGGGCCCGTCAGAAAGAACAGAAGCATTTTAAAATATATAAAATCCCACCTCACAATCATCTCACCCTTCTGATCTGACTTTATAGTGATAACAGCAAAACAAGCATAACTGTAAAGCTAATGACTCGTTTGAGCACGGTGTCGTTCGTTTGTTTCGGCAATGGATCGGGGTCTTAGTTTCCTTTTGCGTCTTTGTTTTTGTTTCTTGCTTTACTTGATGCAACGAGTTTGCAAACGTGTTGCACAATCTGCTTATTAGGTATGCACGTTCGTGGCATCGTTTTGAACAATATATTTTGTTTTATTCTTGCTAAAATTTTGTATGATGTTATTTAGTGTGTATTTCTATGGAATTGGTTGAGTTGCAAAAGTAAGGAGCTTTAACGATTGAAAATCTCAAGAATAAGCTCGAGAATTTCGCAAAAATTTGTTGCTTCCTAACATCTTCATTTGACATTTAGTTTGTAGCAGTGCGAGTTGCGGATTTCAAATATTGGTCTTTGATGAAATATGTATTTAATGATCTTAAATTGCTTAAAACCAAGTCTGCAACGTCAGGGACGTTAAATGCACTCTCTTTTCTCTCACTATCATCGTCCGATGGGACGACCATTCGATACAACTGAAAATAGATCAGGTGCAGGCGGTCTACTCCATAACTCCGTCAAGGCAGTTACGGGCCCGTCCGAAATATTCCGGAACTTCGGAGAGAACCCTGCGCCATTATGATTCAATTTTTCGGACGGATAATAGTAGTTTATGATACTGTTGCATAATAAGGGGTATTAAAACATGAGTGTGAGTTTAAAAACCGAGCCGTAGGCGAGGTTTTTAATAGTATTCACACGAATGTTTTAATACCTAGTTATGTGCAGTTTCATACACTACTTTATCTACACTCATACATTTTGGGATTGAACCTACTTAATCTTATTTTTTGCATTTTCCATGCCATAAAGTCGTCATAAATGCATCTTATAATAATCTCGTCTTTGCTGGTAAGAGATTATGAGTCATTTCCTTCGCCGCATATAAAATATTTGGCGGCGTAAATTTTTCTTCACATTCACTAATATCAGACATTTTAAGCAAGAATTTTAAAAAGTCATGAAATTCAGTACAACGAAACCTGCAAAACGTATGAATGGCGCCAAAACCCAGCACATCAACGCATTAAATTGCGGTAAAAAAATCGTGCGGCAATAATACCGCATGAAATCCGTGTTTTGCAACAGAATCCACCGCATCGCAGCGCGAATATTTTGAGCTCTATGAACAGGTGGAAAGAGACAAAAGTTCGCGCAAATAAAAATGGTAGTGCGTAATAAGCCTAAAGCGGGCACTGTTACAGACAAGTTAAAATTGGAATCATTATTTTTTTATTAGGTACTATAAAAATGGCATATCAAAAAATTTCAATAATTGATGGAATCTCCTTAGTGATTAACTTCTTGGATTTGTCCTGTATCATAATAGAAAAAAAGTTATTTTATGATGCAGTTGTTTGAAAATCGAAGGAAAATGTTGAACTATAATGGTTTTTTTTTTAATTTTACCTATCCACGAATACAAAGTACGTGTTTATGCAATATTTTTTGAATTCATAATTGGAACATTACGTTGTGAGTGTAGATAAAAACATTTAAGGAGTAGGAACAACTGTCAAATTGTTTTGTCATTCATTAGTAGTTCTGGCTCCGAACGAATCATGCGTCCGTATGTGATACGGAATAGGAAACGCCCGTAACAAAGGCCGAAACTAGAGACTTCGTGCTTAGGGAGTAGACCCCAAGGGCCAACGGCTTTCGGAGCCACGGGAGGCAAATACAAAGTAAATAAAGCAGGAAGGCCGAAACTAGGGACTTCGTGCTTAGGGAGTAGACCCCAAGGGCCAACGGCTTTCGGAGCCACGGGAGGCACATACAAAGTAAGTAAAGCAGCTACAGTTCCTGAAACAATAAAAGCTTAAACTTTTTGAACTGGCATTTGAATTACGGGAGGTTACTACTACTATTAAACAGTGCCGCGAAAACAACCAAAGTTCAAAGTTGTGCTGTCCAAGAAACTTAGTCCTTTCTATTTGAATCTAGTTTTATTTAGTTAAATGTTGAACAGGAATTAATTTGAAGACGTCCTGGACTTGATATTGGTCTTAGGTTGTTGTGAAGCGATTTGGAAAGTATTGGGAACATTGAGTGGAAAAGTTTGGAAGGGATTTCTAGCTGAACAATTTTAATATTTTAGTAAAGTAAGTAAGGTTCTAAACAGGTGAATATTCATTATACATTGAGATTTCGTTGTGTCTCAAAGACGACTTGTTCAGATTAGACTAATCAGAAGAAAATGCCCTAGCGATATGCACAGAAACCATGCAAATAAGAAAACTTTTCCTGAGAAAGATAAATTTACTGGCGTAGCCAAATTAAGAACTCGACTACGGCCTTTTATTGACACTTTAGTAGTATCTTTAAACCGATATAAAAAAGAAATAACCGTCGTATTGTTGTTAGCTCAGATCATAGGTCTTCAGTATACAGACCGAAATAGGTTCTCAAGATGACAATTCATTAAAATTAAAAGTTTATATTCGGAAAAGCATAAGTGCCAAGTTTCACTATCATATTTACTTTTTTCAATTACCAGGGGGGTTACCATAAGCTCTTAGAGCGATATCAATTTGAGATCGAATAAGGGACAAATGTAAATGACTTGTTTACATCTGTCACTTACTCGATATCAAATTGATACCGCTCTAAGAGCTTATTTATTTTTTATTTATTTATTTTAGGTACTCCAACGACTTATTCACTTATACATATTACATAAAAGAAATTATATATTTCTTAGTATGGTGAATTTGTCACTTAAAGAAGTACACAGCTTAAACATAATTTTATGGTCACCCTCCTGTAATCCTACTTCAAATTCTTATTCCACAGTTTATAACTCAAGCTCTCTACGGTCGTTAAAAACTCAAAAACTCAATAGTAAGTGTTACCACCGATGTGATTTATGTGTTCTCCAAAGTGAAATCGTTCCGGATATTATTCAGTTTAAAAGTGTTTTAGCGTGTTACTGCGATTTTATCGTGCTGTAGCGATTCTGTTCCCATTATTGAGTTTGACGTCAGTTTTTGAACTTTTGTTTGTTTTTTTTTATTGATATGAAACTGCATTGGAAATGTTACCGAGAATAAAATTCAGCGGTTGCTACATAGAGAGCAGTGGTGGCCCAGTGGTATCGGCTGCTACTTACAAGTTGCAGGTCGTGGGTTCGAGACCAGGTAGGCGCTTTACTTTGTGTAAATTATTTCATCACCACTGCTCTCAAAACGGTGAAGGAAAACATCGTGAGGAAACCGGCATGTCCTAGAACCGGTGTTAGCAATGTTGGAGCCCAAGTAGATATAGTTCTGGACAACATCACAGTTGACTATACTTTTGACAGTAGGTTGGTTGTTTTTAGCACTGTCCCCTATCATTATTTTCAACCGACTTTCCAAAAAGGAGGAGGTTCTATGTTCGACTTTGTTTGTTTTTTTTTGTTTATGTTCACCGATATCTCCGTCAATTGTGGACCGATAATGTTTTTTTTTTTGAAATAGTATGTTCCGACTAAATTGGTGCCATTTTAATTTGGTGAAGATCTGATGAAAAACTCGCATGCCTGTTTATTGTTTATACCATTTCATAACATAACATCACGCCAGTACGCTCTAAAGGGGTACGCAGATGTGTACAGTTCACCTTGGTACACTCTCATTTCACCAGTAATGTTCAAGATTCATAATATTCGGGTTATCTATTCTGGCATTATAGGTACTTAAGTGAAAAAAAAAAACGTTTTTGCAAAAAAATACTAAAAAAAATACTACTGTTCCCAATAAAACCGGCCAAGTGCGAGTCGGACTCGGTTTTTTTTGTACTTGGTAAATTGCGGTTTACGATTTGACGTATTAAAAAAAACTACTTACTAGATCTCTTTCAAACCAATTTTCCGTGGCAGTTTACATGGTAATGTACATCATATATTTTTTAGTTTTATCATTTTCATATTTTAGAAGTTACAGGGACCACTTTGGAAGTGTCTCTCGCGCAAACTATTCAGTTTAGAAAAATACGATATTAGAAACCTCTATATCATTTTTTTTTTCATTAAACCCATTCGTGTGGGGTATCTATATACCCCACACGTATTGGTTTAATGAAAAAAAAAAAGTTGACATTCAGTTCTAAGTATGGGGATCCCCCAAAATTTAATGATTTTTGAAAATCTCAATGCAGTTCACAGAATACTTGACATTCAGTTCTAAGTATGGGGATCCCCCAAAATTTAATGATTTTTGAAAATCTCAATGCAGTTCACAGAATACATCTACTTACCAAGTTTCAACAGCATAGTTCTTATAATTTCCGAAAAAAGTGGCTGTGACATACGGACGGACAGACAGACAGACAGACAGACATGACGAATCCCTAAGGGTTCAGTTTTTTGCCATTTGGCTACGGAACCCTAAAAAAAATAAAGTGAAAAACTCACTTTGTAGTTTTTTTTTATTTGGAAGTCGGTAGTATTTTTTTGCAAAAAAGGGTGTTCAACCATATGCCACCTGTTTGTGGACATCCAGTTTTGACGCTTTATTGGGAGAGGCCAAACCTCTCCCTGCTGGCTGTGACTTTCGTACCAAATCTTTAATGTAGTTTTTGGCATTTTGCCAGAGTGTGTTCGGATGATCATCGTATCGATCACCTCTTCAAATATGTAGGATCTCCCGTAATGTTTTGGAGAAACCTTCCCTGTCCGTAATTGCCATACGGCTGCCTGCCTGTCTTCTTGCTAATGGAGTTGCGAAGCTTGATTCTCAGATTACAAACCAGTAGTTGGTTTGGTTTCGATGTTCTCCACTGGGCGACGTCCAAGTGTAGTCTTCTCGGGTGTTGTTTATAGACTGTGTTCATTATAATCAGGTTATTGTTGGCTGCGAATTGCATAAGGCGTTCGCCTTTTGTCGTTTCTAGTACCAAGACCATAAAGCCCCACAATATTTCGCAGGCCTGAATCCATTATCGTCGATCCCAATTTTGCGTTAAAATCGCCCAGGACGATTAATAGCTCTCTTGTTAGGATGACAGCAAAGCTGGCTTCGAGTTGGCTGTAGAAGTCTTCAGTTAATTCATCTGCGGCAGCGCTTATAGGGGCGTACACTTGGATGATATTGAGTGGGGTCGGTGTTGTGCAGAGCTTAATTTATATCAATCTCTCGCTTATTTGTAGCCTAAGACCAACTTGTTCCATCGCTTTGGTGTAGCAATGGCAAAACCTGCGAAGCTGGACTTTTCATTCCCTGAGGAGTAGATTATGTGATTCTCTGTGTTACGGTGTCCACTTTCCTTCCAATGCTTCTCACTCAGACCTGTTATGTCGGTGTTGCATCGCTCGAGCTCGTGGTCTAAGTTATGGCGTTTCCCCGCGTCTCGGAGTCCTCTCACATTCCACGTTCCAAGTTTTATGTTACGTCGTAGTTGGATCTTTGTCCTTCCAGTAACATAGTTACCATGGGATGCCTGGTCGCCTACTGTCCCATGTTCGGTAGCACATTTCACACTCGTCTAAGCAAAAAAGCGCTTTAGCTCTTTAAAGAAAATAAAAACGCTAAAAACGCGCTAAAAAGCGCTAAATGGTCGCTGTCAAAAAATCGCTGTATTCGGCGCCACATACAAACATACGCCCAATAATTTGAGACTAGCGATGTATAAAAGTATTTTTTATTGAATCAGAATAAGTCATATAAGAAAGTTACATACATTATAGTACTTGTTTAGTAAAAAAATAAAATAAAGTAATAACGTGTTAATATAATTATTTTATAAAATAAAGGAATTAAATTAATTCATCATCGTCTGATTGATATGATTAGTTTTGGACTTGAATTTATATAAACTCTTTTGCAAAAAAACGGGCACTTTAGATTTCGCAAAAAAAAAACGGGCACTTTAGATTCGCAAAAAAAAAACGGGCACCTTAGATTTTTCTACTTCAATGAAGAACAAGAAAGAGGTTTTATTAATTTGACGATGTATTGGCATGTTATTTGAAGTATCCTGATATCTTTACGTTCCGAACTTAAATTTTGAAATCAATACATATTGCACATTATTATAATCTGTAGAAAAGTCGTTTTTGTACATCGAAAATATTTCCAAAAAAAATACCCAGGGTGTTAAAGGATAACCAACAGAACCCATTTCGAGCATTTATTAAATTTTTGTCTCTTTGTCTGTTTATTTGAGCACGCATCACGTAAAATGTAGATAAATTTCATACATAAAAATTGTGCGTAACATTCGGTTCATTCTATCAAAAGTTACATGAATTCAAAGTTTTCAAGAAGTAAAATTATCATTCAGATACTCGGACAGTTGAACTTGATATTCAATAGATGGCACTGTGCATCTGAATTCATTTTCTGAATGGCGGTGTTAAGATTCTCCGCGAAAGAATGATGATCCTAGAAAAACAATTTTTAGGTAAGGTAGGTATGTAGAGTAGGCAGGAAGGTAGGTAGGGTAGGGTAGGCATTCAGTTATCGGGAGCGAAGCCGCGGGCACAGCTAGTTAACAAAATAAAAATATTGATTATTGTGATTTATTGTAAAATTGCTTTACCCGCGAATTGCTGAAACGATTTTTTACTGATTACTAAAATTTTCAAACTTTTTGGATATTTTCTGCACATTAAACAATTGAATCTTTCTTTTTAACACGCTTTTATTAGCTTGGTATGTATGTATCAATGTAACGGAATCTTTGAACGTGAAAAGTTGGGAACCGTCGTTTAGATTGGCCAGCTCGAAGGCCTGACATCAATCCAATTGAGCATGTCTGGGATGTTCTAAATAGACTGGTAAGATCAGTACAACCTGCATAAAACATCAAGGAGCTAAAAAGAGTCATTGCAGAAGAGTGGGAACGTATTCCTCAAAATGTTATTAAAAACATCGTGGCAAGCATGCCCAGGAGGATTCAAGCTGTGATTTTGGCAATTAGGTTTTTTTAGAGTCACACTTGTTATTAGGTGTTTATGTACATTTGTAACTGTATTTAATTAAAAAAAGTAAAACAATCTTCTTGTCTTTATTGCCAACCACTTCTTATTCTTTGGCCGTGTACATCGGTTTTAAAAAATTCAAAGAAAATTCTAATAAAAATTGCCAGAATTCTCTACACGGGTGTTAATTTACACGATTATAAGTATACAGACTACGTCAAAGACGCTACTGCTAGAGATCTCATAAAATCATACTTAAGTGGCAGAGAACATCAAACTGAAATATCTAGGCATTTCGCATATCACAAAAGTAGAAAAGAAACATTTGTCAACACCAATAAGAGTATGTAAAGGCGTACCAAAAGGGAGCATTCTGTGTCCCTTGCTATTTATTATATACATTAACGATCTCCCTAAATCAATCAAACCACCCATGGTTCTGAATGCTGATGATAGTACTGCTATATATGTATCTGCTTGAATATGAAATAAACTGTACGCTATCATCTATTGTTAACTGGTTAAATCTAAATGATCTCAAAATAAATTTAACTAAAATATATATAATGACGTTTAAAAATAGAAATTCAAAACATAGCACTTTAAATATAAATTACGAACAACAAAAGATACACAATAATAACACTACAAAATTTCTAGGACTACACATAGACTCAGACATGAAGGACACATATTGAACAAGTATGCACAAAACTAAGTCGTTATTCATATGCCATTTATATGCTTCAAAAAGTTGTAAATCAAAGTGCTCTTCTGTCCGCTTATCGTGCATATGTTGGTTCGACACTTAGATATGGTATAATGTTCTGGGGAAATGCCACTGAGAGAGAAACCATCTTTAAGGCTCAAAAGAAATTTATCCGAGCGATTTGTGCATTAAAATTGACTGAAACATGTAAACCGCACTTTATAAATTTAAAAATATTGACTTTCCCATCATTGTACATTTATGAACTAGCATTGGACATAAGAACAAACCTAAATAAGTATAAAACTTTAAAAAGTGCAAGACTTGCCAGTACACTCAATGGAATAAGCCATAGAATAGCTATGTTTGATATGAGTGCATTTTGTATGGGCCCTAGAATATATTATAATAAACTACCTAAGTACATAAAAGAATCTAATGATTTTAATTTATATAAAAAACAATAAAAAAGTATTTAATTCAAAAGGCTTATTATTCTGTAAATGATTATTTAAATGAGAAAATAATGTAATAATTAAGTTGAGTAATTGTTTCAATAATATGATTATATAATGTATAGATGATGCAATTGTTAATTAATTTTGTAATTTTTATTCGTTTTATTGTAATATTTTGCACACCTCTCATGGTATGATATGGTTGTAAAGAACTTATATATGAATGTCACCGTAAAAACTACCCATATTTCGCAAATAAATGATCTGATTTTGATTTCAAACAATTAATTTTCATTTAATTAACTCAAATCGACCTTAGAATGTAAATTGCCTTAGGTGCCCGTTTTTTTTTGTAAAAGAGTGTATATCTGTGGATGAAATTTTCCTCAGCACATCGTTTGGAAGTTGATTGTTTGCGCAGTTACTTTTTTTTATAAGAAAGTCCTAAGTTTCAAAAAGCGCTAGATTTAATGCTATGAGCTAGAATGCGCTATTTAACAAACAAAACACTAGATTTGACGCTGAAAGCTAAAGTAAAAAAGCTAAGTAGGCAGCACTGTTTCACACCCTGATTCCCGGACAACCGAGGACACCGGTCGCTACTCGGGTCACCACGCAAACTATAATTCTTATTGGACCTTCTCATAATTCTCGTGAGATGAATAGTGCAATGGTATCCCGTTGTCTTTTGCACCAGTTGTTTAAGGCTTTAATTAGACGCCAGGCCGCTGTACCCTCTTCCAGCCTGTTGTTCAACTGGGTGTGTGGTTATTCCGTTATGGCTCGGTCGCCAGAACCTCGTCAGTTGTCCAGCATGGAGCACCACGACGGCCCGAGAGCCGCCGCCCTCGGCTATTCATACGAACCACCGACGCGTGCAGGTGAGGTTGACATTTGGGTCGGATGTGATGTTGGTTCCTTTCTCCGCTTACTCCCTCTAATATACAAGTGAATGTATGTATAATTAACAGAAAAATATATTAATGACATAACCCATAGTTAAAAAAACATAACACTTTCCTTGCAGTCTGGTAAAAAGGAGAAGGTACTTATTAGTGCCATGTAGAATTGTTTGATGCGGGTGTTGTCTTGGGACGTCAAACGCTTTGATGTTTGTTATTTTCAAGTGGAAATTAATTTTAGTGTAAATCGACATTTGACTATTCGTTTATTGTTAAAAGTGTGTTCAGAGAACAATTGCCAATATTGCTTTGTGATCGTGAGCCATCTAATCTAGTGACGGTAGATAATAAACAGGACCGTCTGGTAAAATACTACGATAATAGTAACGACGGTTTACAACTCGAGAGCGCTTTTAATATTTCTCATCTTTGTGCGGGCGAGTAGGACTTCCATTTTCCACGTTGTCCCCGTTCGATTAAATATGATGTCTGCACATGTAGGGCGCACATGACAACAACCCATGTAACAGTGAATAAGTGTAATGGTATTCGATTTTGTGCATCGTGTGGCGCAGCCGTAGTGGTGGCATGCGCTGGCAGCGGCCACTCCAAGGCGCTACTCGGGCTAGGTACGCGCCACATGTTTGTTGCCACTTAAGTTTGCAAATTCTTCGGGCTATGTCGATAAACTTGGTTCTCTTGCGGGATGTCTTCATTTCTGATTCGTTCACGCAAGGATATACCGAGCATAGCTCTGTCCATTGCCCTTTGGGTGACTTCAAGCCATCTGATGAGGTCCATTCACTGCGACCACGTTTCGGTTCCATACATAATCACTGGCAACACACTGGTCACAAACTTTCGTCTTGAGACACTGTGGTAAGTTGCGCAATTTCCCGAACGCTGCCCAGCCAGGTCGGATTCGATGATTGACCTGTTTCTTGAAGTTGGCCCTACCCAACTGGACCGTTAGTCCCAGGTAGACATAATCGTCCACAACTTTGAGTGTAGAATCTCCGACCTTGATAGGAGTGGGTGCAACATGGTCATTCAACATCACCTTGTTTTTGTCCATGTTTATTTAATTTTATATTTTAAAATTTACTCTTGCCGAGCCTCCACTGAGGTCATCGAGCATTATACTGAGGTCCTCCATGGTCTCAGCCATGACCACTATATCGTCAGCAAGCCGAAGGTGAGTGATGTACTCCAGAACTTTGAAGACATCCTCCAGTGCAGCGATGAACATTTTCGGAGATATGACGTCTCCCTGTCTCACCTCGCTGCAGAAGTATAGATTCCGAAGTCTGATCCGATAAAATAAAAGCCACTAAAAGATAAACGAATAAAATATCTTGCAAACACCATTTATCCACCTACCCATTTATAAACTAATTTAAGAATTCTATTCCAGCAATGGATTTGGTTCGAATATCGGAAATGTTACGAGGGATTAATAGTGAAAATGTGGTCTATGAAGAACAATACGCTGTTCAAAGTATTCCAAGTGAGTTTTATGCAAGCAATATCGAACTTTATTTTATTGCTAGGCGACCACTGAAAATCAGCGCCGTGCTGTGGGTCTCCCACGGCACAGCAATATGCTGAGTGGAAGCCTTCTTGTCACAGTCACGACATGCATCTGCTTGTACTTACTCGTCATCCTAGTACTGTACTCAAGTTTGGTATTTAATTTTAATCTTACTTTTCTTTACTAACATAATTTAAATACTTACTAATATTGGATACCGTTAAGGGTTTAATTTAAGATGTCAAAAATTTTGTATGTCGTTTTTGTGGCGAATAAACACTTTTTCTTTCTTTCTTCTTCTTCTATTTTTTCTTGATTGTTTAATCTATAGTTATAACTTTTGCGATATTTTACATTTCAAAGATAATGATTATTTAATATTCAAATTTACACAGTGTTACCATTGTATAAGGCTTGATCTTTTTGCTGTTTTTTTTTTTTTCTCGTGGGTTTGGTCGAAATAATTAATGTTTTACAAGGTGAAACTGACGCTCTGCAGCCTTCTTCCACCAATAATATATGCCAGCAGTCATGTACCATTTACGACGACATGGATATTCAACAGGCTGTTAAGAGTCTCCAGATGCAGACATACCTATGCAGACAACGAATGCAAGTGCACCGGTACCGTCGACAAGTTCGGACAACTTACTTACTTCAAATCAAGCACGTGAGCCACTTCAAATCAAGCACGTGAGCCTTTTGAAATCAACGCTATGCCGTCTACATCATTCCCTGATGTTCGAATGGATGAAAACTCACTGATTGTGATTGCGAGCAGTAAAGGCGGCAAATTGTAGCTTAAAGCAGGGTATAGGTACCGTAAGAATAAAGAAAATGCAATCGGCTCTTCTATTTGGAAATGTACCAGCAACACTTGTTCTGCAACTATAAGCGTTGACCGGAATTTAAGAAATATATTTAAGAGTTAAATTCTGGTTGAGTCTCTTAATCACACATGCCTGCTTGATTTTAAAAGAAACACGTTTGAAAAGTTTTTTGATGATATAAAGCAACAAGTAAAAACGAGCCTAAGACCGACACCCGCTATAAATGAACAGGGACTCTCTAAATTAAAATGCAATAATTTCGCCGACTACCTGCCAGATTTTAAATCTCGTAAGAGTATTTTGTATCGATTACGTTATAAAGCCCTTAAAAGTAACAGAACAACCTTTTCTAAGTTATGTGATGTGAAAGTACCCGATGCCCTAGCGAAAGATTGTTTATTAGAGGACGATGGGCTTGATGACAAGATAATTATTTTTGTACAAAATAAAGCAAAGGCGAAAATTAATAGTTTAAAAATATAATACTTGATGGTACCTTTAAAGCATGTTCGAAGCCTTTTAAACAATTGTATACTCTCCATGTAGACATTGCCAAGGAAAATGAGGATCCAAATATTGTACCAGTCATATTTGCCTTAACTGTCCGAGAAAAAACAAACGACATGAAAGATTATTTTCCATTATTAGGACAAAACTGCCCGATTTAAATCCAAACAAATTTTATATAGACTGTGAAATCGCAGCTATCAGTGCTATCAAGCAAGTATAAAATAGTTTTTTTTTTCAATTTTTGCAAAAACATATGGGATAAGTCTAAAAATTTATCTCTAACCAAAACCCACGAAAGCCGTAAGTACATTAAAATGTGTATTGCTCTCTAGCACATCTTCCCTATGAGAAAATACCTGATGCTTGGCAATTTTTACTAGAGTCAAATCTATCTCCGAGTGAAGACAAAACTGCATTTAAAAAGTACATGTCTTCACAATGGTTAAGTTAAAATATTAAATATATAAGCAACTATGGAGAAAGAATCAGAACGACAAATCATGCCGAAGGGTGGCATAGTCGCCTTAATAAAAAAAATATGAAACGACCAACCCTTTGTCTCTTAAAAGTGTTTTAAAAGAGGAATCCAAGAATAGTGACTTAAAACTGGAACAAAATTTACTAAGCAGAGTACTCGGTCAAAAAAGAAAAATTGATTCAACAAATGATCAAAAAATCCCAAAAATTGCCGCTGTTTAAATCTTGTATTCTTTTTCCTTGGCATTTTCATTTGTAGAAACTGCATTTAAAAAGTACATGTCTTCACAATGGTTATGTTCAAATATTAAATATATAAGCAACTATAGAGAAAGAATCAGAACGACAAATCATGCCGAAGGGTGGCATAGTCGCCTTAATAAAAAAAATATGAAACGACCAACCCTTTGTCTCTTAAAAGTGTTTTAAAAGAGGAATCCAAGAATAGTGACTTAAAACTGGAACAAAATTTACTAAGCAGAGTACTCGGTCAAAAAAGAAAAATTGATTCAACAAATGATCAAAAAATCCCAAAAATTGCCGCTGTTTAAATCTTTTATTCTTTTTCCTTGGCATTTTCATTTGTAGAAACTGCATTTAAAAAGTACATGTCTTCACAATGGTTAAGTTCAAATATTAAATATATAAGCAACTATAGAGAAATAATCAGAACGACAAATCATGCCGAAGGGTGGCATAGTCGCCTTAATAAAAAAAAATATGAAACGACCAACCCTTTGTCTCTTAATAAGTGTTTTAAAAGAGGAATCCAAGAATAGTGACTTAAAACTGGAACAAAATTTATTAAGCAGAGTACTCGGTCAAAACAGAAAAATTGATTCAACAAATGATCAATAAAGCCCAAAAATAGCCGCTGTTTAAATCTTGTATTCTTTTTCCTTGGCATTTTCATTTGTAGAAGAGTGAATGGAGGAGAGGAGTAGGAAGTGAGACGAGGTTCCACGCTGCTAACCTAAAGACACGCACTGAAAGGACGCCCTCATTGGGGCACTAGTCCGGAGACTGCGGGGACGCCCGAGCCCCCCCGGAATGTCCATCGGGCCCTCCCCATCTGGTCGCCAACCAGCACGATGGTGCATTCCGGGATTTTTCGACAGTTGGCGGGGCAGCCTTTCGTGTGTGGCTGGCACACTATTTGGGCCCCCAACTACCTGCGGTCGGCCAGCGGCGCACCGTGCCTCAGATCCCGCTACCCTCCACAACTAGTCACCCGATAGATCCCTAACAGCGCGTCAGACTGGTCAGCCTGCAGTGGAACAGCTATCTCGACCCCATCGGCATCTACGGTACTTTCACAGTTATTATGTCTTGTGACTGGGACTGTAGCACCATAATTTTGAAATATTTTATTTTGTCTTTTGACAATTCAAAAGTGCCAGTAACTGGCCTACTTGAAATAAAGTGCTTTGACTTTGCTTTGACTTTGATCGTACCTGAACACGGCCAGGCCGCTTGGCGGTACGCCTTTGGCCGGTGGGTGGTCGCAAGCCTTCGGCTGAAGCCTACCACCAGATGTCACCTGATTTGCACCACCCGGGACCAAGTGTAGGGAATCAAAGGGTACACTCCTACGGACGTGGGTGACTCGGCCCCCAACCGTAAATGCACAAAGCACAAATGTACATAGCTGGCATAGTCAGTAATTTTAATGATTTGAAATGAGGTTTACAAGTATCGGTAGTTTTTAAGCCGCACATGGACCGAATACATCGTTTTTGTGCTTTAAACACAGTTTCTCTTTCAGTAGATTGCCCCCATAAAATTATACCAAACCTCAGAACTGACGCAACCAATCCGTGATATGCTATTTAAAGTGTTTCTTTTTTTGACAGCTGAAACAGTGCATATGCAGATTTATTTAATTTGAGACAAATTTCTTCGATATGGGGTGTGTTTCCATGATAGTTTACTATCAAGCATTATACCTAAAAATTTGGCCTTGTTTGTATCTTCTATTTGGCACTTGTCATAAATAATATGAACTGGAGGTTTTTCACACCTTTGATGAAAATGCGTTACTTTTGTTTTGTTTAAATTAATCACTAGGTGGTGTTGCTAGCCAGTTAAATATTTTATTTAGACAATCATTTTGTATCATTCTCGTAAGAGACCGGATTAGTACACTTTACAACAGCTGTACTGTCACTACGGTATATAACCTAGGATTTACCAGTAAAACATAAGATTTACCAAGTCTTATTGGTATAAGTCACAAATGATCAAAGATAATCAATCGCTAATTTCGGGCTTTTTTTACCAGCGATCACACGCTAAATCTTAGGATTTCCCTCAGAGACTGGTAAATGTTAAAATCTTTCAATGTCGTAAGACATACTACTATGGTGAGAACAGTTAAGGTTACACTAGTCGAAATGTTTTCCATACAAACGTAGTCTAGGGATTATTCCACTGTTTGACGATGTACGTTCAAAATAAAAAGTGATATCAATTTGTCTCATCATTATCTAGCCCTGTATGGAAGCGAAAAAGTAAAAAAAGAAAATATTTGAAACTTATGAGCGTCGAAAGTTCCACATTTCGACACTAATTTTAACGCATGTTTGGGCGCAAATAAATACCATAAGAAGACGGAAAATTACAAAACGGCCTCAATACAGGGCTAGATTAGTAGTTCAACAATGCATGTAATTTTATTTTGAATAGATAGATTTAGTCGTTTTTTCATGATATCTAGACTGCCAAAGATCTGTTTATAAAATTTCGCGCACTCGGTTTCGTCCTAAATCATTATCCATTTCGCTACAAATTTGCAAGTGTGTACTCGTACGCGAACTAGCTTCCTACTGCTCATCACAGCATCTATCTCTTCCACACGTGTTGTCGGTTGATATAAAATGCATTTTAACCCCGCGCACAAAATAGCTCGTGCCGTTGATTAGTGTACCCTTAAGGGCTGATTGATGAAAAAGGTTAGGTCTGCCTTTTCAACTATGTTGGGGTAAGCGGCTTCCAGTCTTACTAGAGGCAGCTGAATACCAGTATTTTACAAAGAGCAACTGTCTATCTGACCTCCACAATCCAGTAAATGGGTATCACGATAATACCCCTTTTGAAGACAGGTCCTATTTTATGTCATGCTTTTCTGGTCTGATTTCAAGTTCGGGCAAGTACCAATCAATTTGCCTAGCCTTTTCTCGGGGTTCTATGTTGGGGTCAGCTTCCAGTCTAACCGGATACAGTTGAGTGCCAGTATTTTATAAGAAGCGACTGCCTATCTGGCCTCCACAACCCAGTAACCGTATAACACTGTACTCCTTGGCAAAACTGGTCTCAGATGATCTAGCTTCTTACTACCAGGAACGACTGTCTTATATTTAAATACGTGCTTGCCGAGACACGGAAGGGTTTCGTAAAGCATGGTCGTCCATATGCCCCCCCCCCCCCCCCCCGGTGTGTTCCCGCATTGTCGAGGCGGGGGTGAGCTCAGTAGCTGTGGCTTGGTCACCCACGGTGAAGCGAAGAGGAACCCGAGTAGGGGACGCTCCTCAGGGCTTTTGCCGATAAAGCTGATGACGATGACGTAGCGGCCAACAAGTAGGTTACGGTGCCGCTTGGGCGACATCGCAACTGAGGCGGGCCGCAGCGCATGTAGCGCAGTATGCATGAGCATTTCTAAATATAAAAAAATGGTCGCCCATATCCACAGACCGACCTGGGCAAGAGTTGTTAAATCTGAAAGATCGAAACGTGCAGCTCATGTACATGGCTTGAAAAAAATGAAAACCAATCCAAGATTCTTTCAATGATGTGCTTACATGCCTTCAACTTGTACGAGAATCGACTGACATTTTCTTGTTTTTATTATGATGTAACAATTATTGTGTTGGAAGCATAATCTGCCTTTTATTTTCCTACGGTTGGTATACAGGGATTTTGCTATTATTGTATTGACTTGTCTAAGCACCAACGCTTGCAGAAACTGCTTTGTTCAAAGAACTTATTCGTCGTCAAGATTCACGATAAAAATACAAAGCAATAATTAAATTCCCCTTTTTCAACGGAAACTTCTCCCAACAATAACTGTTGCGAACGCAATAATTATATAGGAGAGGAGCCGTGAAAATGTAAATTAAGTCTACAGCTTTTAGCCGAGTTTAAAATAACACTCATTTAGAACTTAAAGCCTAGATTCCTGGCGGAATAAAAACTTAAATGAGCGACGACGTGCCGAGCGTAGTCCGCTGAGGGTTTATACATATGGTGCAAGTTAGGAGCGGAAAAAGATAAAGAATGAAAAGTTAAGGATTTGTTGCGAACATTGTGAATTAATTATCAAAATATAGAAGTCCAGAACACAAAACCTGGAGAAATTATCTAAAGTGATGATATAACAGCATAGAAGTACCTAAAAGGTAAGGTACTAAAACCAGCCGAGGTAAATGAAACCGGTTTATGGGAAGCTGAAGATGAAAAAAACTAGAGGTTATTTGATTTTTTCAATGAATGGAAGCGGATCTAATCACATTAAGGTTACACTAGTCATTCTTCCATACTAACGTATACAATGTATTAGACAATAGTGTAGAGTTTGATAACGAGAAAACTCGAACAATACTACAAAGGTATGGCATCAAGCATAGATTGATTATGCCATATACGCCACAGCAAAATGGCTGTAGTGAAAGGGATAATAGAACGCTTGTCGAAGCCGCTCATGCCATGATGTACGCGCACGAAGAGTTGCCTATTGCAGCGTATGTGCTGAATCGTACAGGACCCACTCCTATTGATGGTAAATCACCATACGAATTATGGTTTAACAAGAAATCAAAGATAAGTAATTTAAGAATCATTGGAAGTCCTTGTTACGCCCATGTACCCAAGCAAAAGCGTACGAAATTGGACAAGAACGCAGAAAAATGTTTATTGTTTGGTTATGATAATAATGACGGGTATCGAGTCTTTTGAATGGAAATTCATTGGTACGATCAAGAGACGTAGTATTTCGAGACTCAGAAATCGGCAGATCTGACACGAAATTTGAATATTGGATCAAAATCTGCTGAGGCAAACTCTGAGATGGAAATAAGTCTACGATTTCCAACGAATCTGTTTGCAAGGGATGAGAATGATCGAACAATTCATGATGTAAGGGAGGAAGTAAATGAAAGTACAGATACATTTCAAGAGTGGGAGGAATCAAATGAAAGTACAGATACATTTCGAGAGTGTATACCTCCTGAATCGTTTGAAGATACACCTGACACAGAGATAAATAACGGCATCCCAGAATTATCTTCGAAAACTCAAGATGAGCGTGATGAAACTGATGATGTCAACGATTTATCAGATCAAACATTACCAGAACGCTCGGAAGCGATAAACGATGAGATTTTGCCAGATAGAGAAATAGAGAATGAAGGACGAATAAATCTTCGAGACAGATCAAAGCTAAGACCACCTGCAAGACTTGGTGACTACGTAATGATATCAGTAGATGATAGGACTGAAAATGATGAACCTACAACATATACTGACGTACTACAGAGTCAAGACAAGGAGCATTGGTTAAAAACAATGAAAAGTGAAATTAAGTACTTAGAAGAAAATAAAACCTGGTCTCTAGTTGATCTACCCAAGGATCGCAAAGCTATCTCGTGCAAATGGATATATAAAATCAAAACGAACGCTGATGGTACAATCGACAAATCCAAAGCAAGGCTTGTTGTTGCTGACTTTGACGAAACGTTTAGTCCTGTTGCAAAAATGACGACAGTCAAATTGATCATAATCGTTGCTGCAAACGAAGGTTTATCTCTTACTCAATTTATTATCAAAACTGCCTTTCTAAATGGGTCTATCGATGAAGAGATATACATGAAACAGCCAGAAGGTATCAATGACGGAACTAAACGAGTTTGCAAGTTAAATAAAAGTCTATACAACTTAAGCAATCACCAAGATGTTGGCATAAGTGCATCGTGGATTACTTGAAGACCATAGGCTATCAACAAAGTCAAACAGATCCTTGCCTATTTATTCGAAAGCGATTGCAGAATAAAATCATTTTGGCATTATATGTCGATGACGGACTCGCTACACCTATTATCAGAGATTCGGAACTACGACAGTCTGAAAGAGTCATACCCTTATAGGCAAGCTGTTAGTGTCTTAGCTTACCTCATGGTTGGAACACGACCTGATATTGCCTACGCTATCGGTGTCGTTTCCAGAAGCTTAGAAAATCTTTCAAAAGAAGATGTATTATATAAATGTAAAGCAAATAATACGCTATCTACAAGGTACATCAAGCTATGGAATAACGTACAAAAAGGATTACAAGTCCGGAATACTAGAAAGTTTTAGTGACTCCGATCACGCGGGAGGCGTCAAGGACGGTCGCTCGACTAGTGGCATCCTTTGTTTATATGCTGGCGGACCTATCACCTGGGCAAATCGTAAACAGTCATCGGTTGCTATTTCCTCGACCGAAGCTGAAATAGTTGCAGCAAGCGAGACAGCAAGAGAAATAGTATGGCTGCAAATACTATTTGATGAAATTTCTGCTCTGAAGAATGTTCTAATACTGCAAATTGATAATGACGCCGCTGTGAAGTTGGCTCAAAATCATGAACTACACAGAAGAACAAAGCACATTTCAATCAGACACTTCTATGAGAGTGAACTAGTTGCAGATGGAAGACTTAAGGTTCAGCACGTTGGTACACAATTTCAAAGTGCTGATTTCTTAACAAAGGCTCTAAGCAGGGCATCTATGATAACAATATTGAACCGAATTGGTTTACATTGTTTGTTAGATTAGTATTTGTTATTTTTATAATAGACTATACAAAAAGGGAGGACGTTAGAGGTTGACTATTCTTCTCTATGGTTTTTGTATTGTTAAAATAATAAAACGAAAAGCATGTCAAAAATATATTAGCTGTTTAAAAGAAAAAATATATGGTTTTAATTTCACGGATAAAATTCCTCACAACATTCAATTTATCTTCTAATCTATGTCCTTAATTCTAACTTGAATAATACGTTTTTCATAACCATTTGTTATAGATCTAAATCGAAATGTGGTCTAATATCTAATAAAAAGTTCTTAAACTGCTGATATCTAATACCTTGTACCGGCAGTAACATCGGTTCCCTTGGGAGCAAGTAGCGAGTGGGGAAGGCCTTAGCGCCACAACTGGCACAATGACGTGTGGCGACTACGACCCGCGGTTACAAGATTATAATGCTGCACACTGGTACTCAAACTTCTCGGTTCACCCCTTTATTTAATTTAATTGAAAAATTGTTGTTGTTGTTTGTGAAATCCTGTTTAATTCCGGGTCATCTATTAATTAATGACAAGGCCAGACATTAATAATTGCCGGCCTATCTCACTGACTGTCCCACTGCAAATCAGAGTCCTCTTTGTATACAGAGGAGACATGAGCGCTATGGCGCAGATATGTGAATTTAACTGATTTTAAAATGAACATCACGTCTAAATAGCTTTACTTATTTTTTTAATAATATGTATGTTTTATTAGACTATTTTCTTTACAATTTGATCTTTAAATCATCATCTGCATAGCCTTTTCCCAACTATATTGGGGTCGGCTTCCAGTCTTACCGGATTCAGCTAAGTACCAGTGTTTTACATGGAGCGACTGCCTATCTGACCTCCACAACCCAATAACTGGGTAACACGGTACCCCTTGGCAAGACTGGTGTCAGATCTCAAGCTTCTGACTACTCGTAACGACTGTCATAGATCTTCAAATAACAGCCGGGACCAACGGCTTAACGTGCTTTCCGAGGCACGGAGGAAACTCGGTATGTTGAAATGGTCACCCATCCACGGACCGACCTCGTCAAGCGTTGCTTAACCTTGATGAGCGACCCGTGCGGCTGTTATTATTTAGCCACGAGCTCCTCTGATCTTTAAATAAATGATATTAAGCACCTGTTCTCGTATAAGATAGTGTAATAAAAATAATTTGTAAAGTTATGTCTAATGCGGACAAAAAACAACAATCTATTACTATGATGCAATTTCAGTTTTTGGGTTTATTTTGTTGTTGTTGTTTTATATATCTGTCGGGTTTAGTCAATAGTACGGACGTAAAGTCAAATCACAAGCACGCCCCTAGCGCCAAACAAGAGCAACTACGCATTGGCGCGCTTTTATAAGCACTTGCGTAGCGGGGAACAGGGCAGTTGAGTACTGACAGCCGCAGAACTAAGACGTCGTAGAATCAGTGTCGATCCGTAATATTAGTAAGCAGGAATGTAACTTGTCTATTTGAATAAACCCAGTGTATCGAATAACTTATGTGATTTCATTTGCACGATTATACCCACCGACCTGCCCACACACGATGTCTTAACCTAAGGGAATACATCCTGACTTCCCGATGGTTTACATCTATCGGCCAGCCTTGATGCGACATCAGAATTAGGATTCGATCGTGCTAATAAGATCACACGTAAAAACAAAGCTAGTGAAAGGGTCGGTTACATTCTTGCAAAAAAAATATCGTGGTGTCAGTTGCGACTACCCTCGGTATTGAATAATGAAAAACCAGTCCGGAGAGGAGCAATAAGGAGGCTAGCAACAACCAAGGAGCTGGACAGCTCAAGGAGGAGCGTGTGGACGTGTCAAATGGTCCATACACACTGATCTTTATGCCAATCTGGTGAGTCGTTTTCATTTTGTTATGACAATGGCCAAGAGTGTTCATTATTGAAAATACTGGTTTTGTGTACGGTATGGCGGTCAATGGATCGTCGAGGCGGCCCGTGTTAGGTCATAATTTCATGTTAGTTATCGCTGGTCAAGTTTTAGTTTTGCTGAAGAGTTATTATTCTACTAACACTGATAATCGTGCTTAGCTGACCATTATTGTTCGGACTTTAGAGCCATATAGTAGCAATGCCGTACCGAACACATCATTCTGGAAATTATGATGTTACCAAATGAAATATTTTGTTTAGTTTTGATAATGTGATAGATTTATGCAGTGAGGGTTACGTTTGAGGAGAAGCGTGCTATTCTTATTTTCGAGTCAGGAAGCCAAACTATCTGGAACGTAGTAAACCCTATCAGGCCTCGTTAATTGAGACTTAAAATGCCACTGACGTTATGGCATTCATTGGATTTTCTAAAGCCCATATAGCTACCTGGACACTTGGGACACTGTAATGAGTGGTTTCATGTTTTGGACAAGGGCACTGCATTCACATTCGGTGTCCATAATAAGCCATTTTGCCGTGCTGGTTGAGGTTACTCCACCGCTGTACCGGCTAATTGTTAACAAAGCTGTGTATGGTTAAGATGACCGTGTGAACATTTACTCTCGTAGTGTTTTTCATGTTTCGCAGCAGTTCGCAGGAGGTAGCCGAACTTTACGAGCGCGCGCATGTTTCGAATGGAATACTCGGTGAGTAGCTTCTATTTTATTTCGATAGTGAGGTCGAATGTTCTCTAGTGAAGAGATGCTATTTCAAAATTTAAGAGTGTTCATGTTTGCCCACAGAGTTGGTCGTGGTTATATCTAGCACTATCACTAGGTAATTAAGACACACTTGTAAGCAAGTAGTTAATGAGTTTCTTATTGGCGGTAGTTTCATCATTTGGTTCAGTACGAACTTTAGGATTTAATATCCCATAAGAAGATGAGCTATCTAAAGTGAGTTAACAACTAGTCATTTTCAGTGGCAAAGCGAGTTAGTAAAATCGTTGGGCGAAGGCAATTGTATCGAGTTAGTTAGTAACGGTACTGGTCATTTACCTGTATTCAGAAAAGATCTTGTTTCGTCTCTTGCTTACTTTCAAAGTAATATTATGATAGCAGTAGATCTCGCGATCGTTTTCCTTACATGCAAACTGAGTTAGTGTGCGATAGTAAAGGGTTACTGTTGATAATAAGATTTTAAGAATATTGATCCGAATTAATTCGTAAAGCTCCTTCACACGAGCTATTAAGACGCAAATAATATCGGGCTTAATTGTTCCCCTGATATGAACAGTCGGTATATTCCGAGATCTTTGAGTAGAAAGCGTTAATCTTGTGGGAAGGATCCCGGATCACCAAGTTCCTCGGGAAATGAATGTCATAGTTGATGACATTGGTAGTGAGACCAAATATGATTGACATGTCTACTCATACTCGAATCTCCGGACCGCACCTCATGAGTAACATGTGGCGATGGGTTTACAAAGAGGTTTGAGTTGAGTATGCATTGCAAGAATTATGGTAAAGAGTAACAGCATTGTTACAATTACTTTGTTTAGTTGTTGAACTTGTTGATCGTCGGACCTTTTTCTAATGAATAGTGTTTTGTGGGAGGTTCTAGTTCTAAAACTAAATAGGCCCTGTATTAGGTACAAGATAGGTGATTATGACAGGACGGTGATCGTTATACACCGAAAGCTTTAAATAGGTACGCTTAGAACCTACAAGTATGCACAAGGTAGGTTAGGGCAGATGCCAGCGGGTCATGTACCAGTCGATGTTGATGTCAAAAGGATTTTGATGATAATGAGCAAGCTTAAGGTGTCGAGTAATTCAGTCTATCGAACGTATTACGTTTGACCGTACCAGTGGATTCTGGTGGGGGTCGGGGTCTAGAAAGAGACCGAGAGATCGTTGAGAGAGCAATATAATTGCTGGTCGGCTAGAGAGCCATGGCGTTGGAGGTTTTACTCGAGGGTTTCTATAAGCTTGGCAGTTGTTGCTGCAGTAGAGTTTTAAAGTTTGTTTGGAGCGACTAGTGGTACATGGCCCAGGGTAATGATTTGGTTAAAGAGTAGAGTTCTCAAATTTCCCTATTTTCACGAATCCAATAATCTAGTTAGGTCAGGAGTAGCCGAGCGTTGTGTGGCAGCTGTGAGCCTAGGTGGCAACTAAGCTTAGGTGGCAACTGTAAGCCTAGGTGGCAACTTCGAGCCTAAGTGGCAACTGTTGGCCTGAGTGGCAACTGTTGGCCTGAGTGGCAACTGTTGGCCTGAGTGGCAACTGTTGGCCTGAGTGGCAACTGTTGGCCTGAGTGGCAACTGTTGGCCTGAGTGGCAACTGTTGGCCTGTATGGCAACTGGAAGTCTGTGTGACACTATGTCTGGTGTGAAAATTCATGTTTGTGTTAGGAACCTTACAGAAAGATTCTAATGAGTTATGAGGTTAAAAGAAAGTAAACTCACATAGTCATGCAAGAGGTGAGGTCACCATGTTAATGTTAATGACGTTCGAATCGTCAAGCCCTCATTACGAAAATTGAAATAGTTTTGGTATTCAAATTTTGATTACTATGCGTAGATCGTGTTGGTAAGACACACAAAGCTCAAGTACCAATTGAGATTGTAGATAAAGTAGTAAGTACTAAATCTCTGTGTGAACAAGGTCGAGTTCAGAGAGTCGAGTTGACTCGACATCGTGGAGATGTGCTAGTAGAGCAATTGAGATAGCTAAGAGAGCTATGAGATAGCTAGTAGAGCTATGTGATGGTTAAAAATCGTGAATAAGAAACATGGTGTACTGTTTCTTTTGTTTGATTTAATTTGAGATTTATGACTTATCAGTGGTACTTGAATTTTGTAATCTCGAAGATTAGGTGCTTTTAGGTACCAAATCGATGATTAAGTTGCTATTTTCTTTAAATTGGAAATAGAATTACTTGTTCCTTGCAATAGTGAACAGAGAGATTTGAATGATCGTGTTTGATTGTTTCAAGATGTTTCCTCACTCTAGTGTATGAGTCAGGATTGGACGAGCAAATACTGTTTGAAAATTTTGTATTTTTCAGAAGAACATCTCTTGTTTGATGGGAGATTGCCAGGATGGAGTGGACTAAGATGACGTGTGGTGCAACACGAGGTGACCATGAGATGGCATGGAGCAAGGACAAGAAGATGATGCCTGCGGGTGATAGATTTGGGGATCTGTCACCTGAGAGAGGCCCGAGAAGGCGACGTGTGTGTTCCACGTTCGCCTCTCAAGAGGAATTACGGCCTAGAGAACACCATGTGGTTTTAGTCAGTAGGAGTCTGACAGACCCCTCAGCTTTCCCCAAGGGCTGAGGACATCCATTGAGGATTTCCACATGATTCGATACACTGTTAAAACCTGACAATGAGGAACAGACGAGGACGCCTGTCTCGCAGGATGGCCGTGTCGGGTTTAGTCAATAGTACGGACGTAAAGTCAAATCACAAGCACGCCCCTAGCGCCAAACAAGAGCAATTACGCATTGGTGCGCTTTTATAAGCACTTGCGTAGCGGGGAACAGGGCAGTTGAGTACTGACAGCCGTAGAACTAAGACGTCGTAGAATCAGTGTCGATCCGTAATATTAGTAAGCAGGAATGTAACTTGTCTATTTGAATAAACCCAGTGTATCGAATAACTTATGTGATTTCATTTGCACTATTATACCCACCGACCTGCCCACACACGATGTCTTAACCTAAGGGAATACATCCTGACTTCCCGATGGTTTACATCTATCGACCAGCCTTGATGCGACATATCTATTAATTAATGGACTACTATTATCGGATCCACTATTCACGAGATAAGACCAACTTAGTCAAATGCATAGGAGTCACGAGATTTTCCATGATGGTGCTTCTCGCACCGCATTGAAAACCGGCGAAACACAAAAGCTTTAATGCGGTAAAATACTTATCGTAATATGAAACCTACAAGATTCAAGTTTGAGAACCATATGCCGTGCGTAGGTACAGACACGTTTGTTTGTTCACCGGGACTGCGTTATATTTGCGCAAGCCGGATGAATATTTTCATATTTATACACTCTTTATTTGTTTAGTTCTTCTCGTATGCGAATCTACAGAATTGCGCAAATGTGTATGGGGTTTATAGATAGCGAAGTTATTTTGAATCAATTTTAGAATGTTCTATATATATGTATGATAGCGCTGGCAAATGAAAACAGTACCACAGTCTGTAACAAACGTCAAAACATCTGATGACATAACGGAAATACGAATCGGTACCTAAATTCAGTAATAAATAAATATGTGATTTTGCATTGTTTTAAAATCGTGTTAAATTAAGTATAGTAATTAGTAATTCGTTTAGTAATTTCATGATTTGTTTATTTGTGTGTAAGTAATAATTTAAAAATAAAAAAGAAGGTAGTTTCCTAGATTATTCTAATCTAAGGGTAGTTCACTGTGACTGTTAGTTAATTTAAATAAAGTAATTGCGAATATTTGATACCTAATATGATTCAAAGTATTTGTAAAAAGCATTATTAATTACCAATCAAATATTGTACGCAATTACTTTATTTTTACTAACCTAATTCTAAAATAAATTGTTAAACGAATGTAACTGGTAGTTTTTTCTGTGTGACGTCTTGCTATTTGCAAAAATGTTTAAATAGATTCGCTTTAGTGAAAAATAGGACTGGATTGAATTGTATTTTGAACTGTGCACATCTCCTTATAAAATTAAGTTGATTTACTGTTGGTGTGAGTAATAAAAAGTGTTTACAAGATGTCTGATCGTTATCATTTGAGAACCCTGAGTACTTCCACTCTTACATCAGAAGAAAGGGATCAACTAGAGCCTCAACTGGACCGCATTCGCCTAACCTACCGACCACTCGACCAAGACATTCGGATGAGCTGAATTTACTTCGTTGCCAGTTCAAGTTGCTGAGAAGGATGGTTTTCAAAAACAATACGCCAGTACCCACAAGCTAAGTGAAATTTATATACCTAATTTTGATCTTGATTAGCATAAAATAACAATTGAGTAAACAAGTTACCTGTCTAACAGCTGTGTGAGACAGTTCAGTCTGTTAATAGGATGAAGGGATTTTCATGCTTGCAGGGACGCATCAAGCAATCGGTAGACACTAATGCTCGTTCTCTTGCACTCATAGCATAATTTAGTAGTGAAAATAAGTATTAATAGACTTCAAATCAAACTAAATCTTTTTTTTTTCTGATTATAGTACCGAATCATAATGTTTATTTTAAAGAATTTCTCCTAATGCTCCAATGGCATAAGACCAAAGTAAACTATAGTAAACAACCCGCCGATGTAATATCTGAAGAACCCCATGCTAAACAACCAAGGCTCGCCTTCATCTTCTGCGATGTATTACAATTTCATTAAACCACATATTTCTCGTGATTGCAGGAACATTGACTGTGAAGTCTGCAAGAAACTAGTTCATCCATTTGAAGGCTGCTGGCATACAAAGAAAAACTAGGAACATTCCGAGACAACCTCTGCTTCATCTGCTGCGCCACCATCTTCACGCGGGGAACATACTACAAAGAGGTGATATCTTTCTTGTTTAATTGACAGTATTTTAAAATTTTCGCTTATTAACAAAAGCTTTTGGGTCAATTTAAAGGTAAACGCCAATTAGAACTTTTGTATTATGAGGGTTTGGCGGTAGTAGCATACCATCGATTAAAGCAATTAACAAATTCGATGACTTGCCATTTGAAGTAAAACTTTATATTGTTAATTACTTAAATTAATATTTCATTCTAGTACAGACTCTATTTTAAGGTACTGAGTATTAGAAAATTTATTTTCATAAAGGAAGGTACAATAAAAAAAAAAAAAAAAAAAAATTACTTGCAACGCCATAAAGACGATTATGATAATACATTTAGGATCAGTAGGTCGTAGTAATGTAGTATTTGATCAAATCTCTCATGTTAACTATTCAAATTAAAATAGAGAATCATTAACTCGTGCAGTTTGTAGTCCCTGAATCATTTGTTTGTTCATTAATGAGTAGATAGTTTAGAATCTTTGGCGTTTCGAACTTCACCCCATTGATGATCATTGAATAAGTATAACTTTCCGATAAACTTGAGCCTTGCGGATAATCTTACTGGAGGAAGACTACCTAAATTTACTTCTGTATCCACTGATAGATAAAGTACTAAAAAAAAAATTAAGTACGAAATTAATCTTTTGGTACCTCGTGCAGAATTATTTCAAATGAGGAATCTGCTACTATAGGAACAGATTTCAGCCTTTTTTTTATCGAACATTCTTTTACTCGCGGTACACGGTCAAGCTGAAAAGGTTTGGCTTAATAAAATAGTTGCATTATAATTGTAAATATTGAATTCCATACTGGATTCTACAAAATTGGATGACTGAACACAATCTAGAAATTAACTTCAATAAAACTAAAATTATTTCATTCCACCCTCGCCAAACAGCACCACTAAATATAAACATTAGGTTTAAAAAAAAAAAAAAAAAAATGAATTGGTTCATGATTTCACCCTACTAGGCCTAAACATTGATAAACACAAAAATTGGAAGTCATACATTCATAAAGTAAGAGCAAAAATATCTAAATTCTCATACGCCCTCCCCGATATCAAAAAAAAAAAGAAAATACGGAGTTTAAAACTGCACTAGTAAGGTACTACGCGTACGCCTACGCATGGTTCAAATACGGTGTCATCTTATAGGATAAAAGCACTGATGATGCACCCACGCTGTATACCCTACAAAAAAAAAAAAAAAAACTAATAAAAATCTTAGTAAATATTGAAGTCACCGATAGTTGTAAACCCCACTTTCAGGAACTAAAGATTTTACCCTTACTGTCTTTATATATTCAAAGTTTGTAAATTTGTGCATATGTACCCAGAATTCTTTACAAAAAGACAGGACATACAAAAGAAAATTAATTTAAGACATAAAAATAGACTAAACTTACCACAATCGCGACTAAACATGCACTCCAATAGTACCTTTAATTGTCATGTCCATAAAAATTTATAATAAGTTACCTGAAATAATAAATAATTCAAATAAATATCTTTATCAATAAATTGAAGCTCTTCCTTGTTAGCAAATGCTACTATAGCATACGCGAATACCTAAATGATCGAGCCGACCCATAACAATTTTTTTTTTTTTTTAAATAAATATGAAGTGTCCAATAAATAACTTACCTTAAGAATAATAAATATTAAATACGTATAAATAAAAATATTAATTAGTAAATGACATAAACATGAATAATTAAAAAAATTATAATTTGTGCTATGTTACTAAATAGCTAATAAATACGCAGTATATAATTTTGAAACAATAATTATAATTCTTAAATTTAATTCTGTATTAATAGAACAGTATAACTTACTAATACTTAACCAATTATTAAATTTATCACAGTAAACATTCGGTGTTCTTCCTCCTCTCCCCTACTTAATCTATGATGTCAAAGTCAAATATATTTATTTCAATTAGGCCAGTAAGCGGCACTTTTGAACGTCATACATATATGAATTAAAATTTACAAGTAGTAAAAGATGATTCTACCGTGCATTTGGAAAAGTAGCTTGTTATGGAGAAGAATGCACAAAAAAAAACTCCATACTTACTCTTTTAAAAAAAATTGGTGATTTACAATATTTACATAAGTACATACATTAATAAATTCACATGTGTGAGGACGATATTCCCAAAAATAGCACTACACACTATACTACATACAGGTATAAATATGTGCCCGACAGGGTCCATAACTGTGACTAATATAGTTATTTCCCTAACAACAATATACATTATGGAACGCAATAAATATTTTAAAATTGAGAATTGAAATAAAAACGAAATATAAGGCTACCCTTTAGAACTCTTACTAGGTAAAATATCCTTGCCTGCAATTGAAAATACCAAATTCATTTTAAGCACAGAATGGCCGAAACGGCAGCAAAATCAAAAAATAATATTTTGGTTTTAGAAAAAGACTGTTCAGTTAATGATGGAGTTTCAAAGTAGGACCAAAATATCTGGAAACCTATCAAATGATAAACTATAAGAAATGTAAGAAGTAAATAGTACAAGATAGGTGTCTAATCCTAATTTTAACTAAACTCATAGACCGTGATAACAAGAATAAATAATAATGAAAAAGGTTTAAAACTGTTTACAAAATTATTTAGAATTGAAAAGATAAGCTTATGGATAAAATAATGAATGATTTGTTGGAGTTGTTTAGTAAAATAAAATTTGGTCAAAACAAGTCAAAGACGGGCCTCTGAATCTATATGATCAAGCAACGATCTGCGACCTCTGAGTTTGACAGAGTTAGTTGGTTAAATAAAATTCAATCATGACAAGTCTAAAGACTGGCCTCTGAATCTTTATGATCAAGCTACGATCTGCGACCTCTGAGTTTGTTTTGAGTTGGTTAATTAAATAAGCTCAATCAAGCCAAGTTAAAAGACTGGCCTCTGAATCTTTATGGTCAAGCCACGATCTGCGACCTCTGAGTTTGATTGAGTAAGCAAAATGGATGTGTAAAAAGGCCTTGGTCATGGCTATGCATTGAGTTGGTTGGTTAAATAAATCGCAGTCAAAACAAGTCAAAGACTGGCCTCTGAACCTTAACGGTCAAGCCACAATCTGCGACCTCTGAGTTTGACAGTTTCGCCAGACCAAGCAACATTGTTGCCTCTGAGTCTGGCCTAAAATTTTTTTTATTTGTATTTAAATTTTATTTTGCTTTCAGGGAGATTCGCTGGTCCTAGCAAGGCCCGCTCGTCAGTATGGCCGTGATAGCGCTGGCAAATGAAAACAGTACCACAGTCTGTAACAAACGTCAAAACATCTGATGACATAACGGAAATACGAATCGGTACCTAAATTCAGTAATAAATAAATATGTGATTTTGCATTGTTTTAAAATCGTGTTAAATTAAGTATAGTAATTAGTAATTCGTTTAGTAATTTCATGATTTGTTTATTTGTGTGTAAGTAATAATTTAAAAATAAAAAAGAAGGTAGTTTCCTAGATTATTCTAATCTAAGGGTAGTTCACTGTGACTGTTAGTTAATTTAAATAAAGTAATTGCGAATATTTGATACCTAATATGATTCAAAGTATTTGTAAAAAGCATTATTAATTACCAATCAAATATTGTACGCAATTACTTTATTTTTACTAACCTAATTCTAAAATAAATTGTTAAACGAATGTAACTGGTAGTTTTTTCTGTGTGACGTCTTGCTATTTGCAAAAATGTTTAAATAGATTCGCTTTAGTGAAAAATAGGACTGGATTGAATTGTATTTTGAACTGTGCACATCTACCTCTTATAAAATTAAGTTGATTTACTGTTGGTGTGAGTAATAAAAAGTGTTTACAAGATGTCTGATCGTTATCATTTGAGAACCCTGAGTACTTCCACTCTTACATGTATACTATCAGAAATGCCTTTTTTCTCTAAGTTTCTCTCCTGATAATGAGAATACATTGATCGTTTGAAATGGTATGAATAACCTGTTTGGTGCATTTGGATGTAGCGTACTGCGTCCTGACTGTGAATAATTAATCACCTATTGGCATTAATTAACCAATCAGGAAATTGCTTAATTAACAAGCAAGCTTACATCAGAAATACACCTGACGGAAGTTTCCAGCAAAGGCTACTTAATAAAAGTTAATTAGTAAATAAATAACTAGCAGTATTTCTACAAACACCGCAAGATACATAATCCATTTATACTCACCAATTTGTATGATAAATATCTAAGGAGTGTGTTACACAGATTTCCCTCAAGTTTTGGACTAGTTAGAGTTGAGCAACTGCTACAACTGACCGATGTTGCAAGATATTTAGCTGCCACTGTGCTACTTCAACGAATAGTTGTTTGACACAATTTTGACGATTGTGGATGAATTATGTAGCCAGATGGTAGGATATTTTAGTAAATAATAGCTACAAGTATATATCGAACACTAGACTTGAGCAATCTGTTTTAGTAGAAAACATGCTTGAAAGATAAAAATAATATAACCGGTGATGCGAAAGATAGGGAAAACGTTTCCGAATAAAACGTTAGAAGCACCGATTAGTTGAAACGTGTCCAAAAATCTAGCAAATCGTGAACGATTCACGAAATCGATTGCCCGCTCGCAATCCGACTAATGCCCGTTTTTAGAGCATTGAAACGAGCATTTGGGGCATTTCCCTTTACGCGCAAAATACTGACCATAAAGTCGAGTGAATTATTTGTTTGTGAGCGACGGAACTGGACGACATTATAACAAGCCATTGCCGAGCGCAAATTCCGATAAACATTGCATAAATTGCTCTAAGCGTATATGATGCTTGTGTAGGCGAATCAGTAAAGTTTTGAAGTGACAAGGAACTAGGGAAACTATTGCTAAGGGCAAACGATTTCGTGGAATGTTGGAGAGAATCTAGCTGCCAACATTTGCAGAAGTTTGTTGAAAAGTGCTCTAAAATGGGATACAGCTTGTAATTATGTTGTTTCGTTTAAGTTAAATGTTTGTAATAACTAACATGTTAAAAAAATTAACTCGGCAGTCGCGTTTCATCATCAACCGTATCATCTCTTACCATCAGGTAAGATACATTTAAGTTTAATGTTGGTAATAACATGTTAAAAAATTAACTCACACAATCATTCAACATTTTAGGCAGTCGCGCTTCATCATCAACCGTATCATCTCTTACCATCAGGTAAGATAGTCAAACGCAAGCTATACTAATTATAAAACATCTTGGAATAATCTTTTGAATTATTGTGGTAAACATTTAACCACAGCTCATAGGAGCGAAGCGGTACTTACACTATCCTACTATTAATAAGAGTTTTCAAATAATTCTGATTCACTTAAACTATAATGTGAAACATTGTTTGCTAAAGAACCGCAATTTCAATCGATACTAATTCCAAAAGAGCTTCGGATCGTTTTAATCGAACGTTTCCCTCGACCAAATAGTTTTGAAGTAATTTGTTGATGTTTGCCTTTTGATACTAACTTTTCATTCAAATGCTTGGATGAAAGTATGTTTCCATTTTACAGGCATCCAGGATTGTGGATGTCTGTAAAATGGAAACTGAAACTCTGTAAATGCTTTATTTCAATTGCTATCGAAATCTTACGAATAAAGTAGCTTTTTACAAACTGTTGCTTATTAAAAAAAACCTTTGTAACAATAAAAATTACCGACGAAGTAACGAACTGAAAAGCAGAAAATAAAAAGCTTTTAATCTAGCATTTTGAGTTGGCACCAAGCAAAAAAACATGCAAATTAATTACCTAAAGCGTAGAATGTTTGTAGCTAGGTTGGTTGATCTTCGTAGTTTGTTTGGCACCACCGCCTCAAAATACTAGTCTTAAAAGTTTTTTTTTAATTTGTTGCTTTTATGTATTTATATACTACTCAAAACAAAATAAAAGAGCCACTCGTTATTTTCACATTTCAATGTAATTTAATGAAGATTAACAAATTATTAAGCACCAAATATTGATGTTTCAAACTCTTTGATATTTAACCTCTTTGATTTTGTTCTTGATATCAAAAAACTGGCGAACTTAAAAAAAAAATGTTTTAGAAATTTCCTTGTTATTTTGTTTCGATTTGCCATTAAGTTGCATTTCGATTATCTTCATGGTAATCTGAAATAATCGCAAATTTGTTTTCTCAATGTTTTAATAACATCTGAAGTTAAATATGCCACAAATATGAAGACTTATGGACGCAATTACAACAACCAGAGCCGTTACAATGATCCAAAAAGGAAATTCGCAGCGGTCTGAGGCTTTGCACCTGGCTTTTTCTCGAAAAGCTAAACAAAATGATTGGAGTTGCTTCCAAGAGACTGGCAGTGTTGCAAAAAGACCTGGTTCGGGTAGAGTTCGCATTACAACTGTTCATGAGGATCGGTACATCCGGTTAAGTGCCCACCGACAACTGTTCATGAGGATCGGTACATCCGGTTAAGTGACCACCGAGAACGCACAGTGACGGCTCGTAAGTTACAGAATCGCCTACGGTTGACAACGGGTACTCGTGTCAGAGACCAAACGATCCGTAACCGATTGCACGTCGAGTTGTTCGAATTCTTTTGTCCAGGGCTCAAGGTGCAAATCGTTTAAGGTTTGCCCTTCAATATTTGGACAGGAGCATAAACCAGTGGGGCACGGTGCTTTTCACCGATGAGTGCAAAGTAAAAATGTTCTTATGATGATCGGCGCAGCAGGGTATGGAAGCGACGTGGCGAGCGATTTTCGGCAGCCTACATTCACGAAGTTTGGTGTTTTGGTGGACCCAATGTAATGATTTGGGTGGGATAAGTTTACACGGCAAAACTGAACTTGCTTTTGTAAATGAGAGTCCCGTAACTGCTCAGCGTTACATTGAGGAAGTCGTCAGGCCTCATGTGATTCCATTTGCACAGCGAACGGGTCCTGGATTCTTCCTGATGCAAGAAAATGCCCGTGCACATACAGTTTAAGCGACCCAGTTTGTACTGGATGGCACTCACATTCAAGTGTTGCCGTCGCCAGCAAACATTCTGGACTTAAATCCGATCGAGCACACGTGGGACCAATTAAAACGAAGGGTTGTAGAGAGTGCGCTGCTTTTTGTAGACCACAAACAGCAGCAACTTATTGACGCTTTCAAAAGTGCCTAGGAAGAGATCCCAGCTGAAAACGTGAGGCATTTGATCGAGAGCATGCTTTCCAGGCTACAGGAGTGCATAGCCAAAAGAGGAGGGCTTTACCCTTTATTAAAAAATAAAAACATAAATAGAGAGTGAAGATTTTTTTAGTTTTTAGCGCCTTTTTGTTGGTTGTATTTTTTATTCTAAATTGTATTTTTTTACCAAAATTCAAACAAATATGTTTATTAGTTAATTAATTTTAACAGTTACTAGCCTAACCGGTAAACAATAACTTTGACTGAATCAGTTCACAATTGAAAATTTTATGGGAAAATTAAATATAAATCCTATTTTTCTACTTAAGGGGTGGATTTTATTTTTCAAATTTAAATGAGATCAAATTTGAAGGAATTGTAAGCTTTTTTTAAATCAAAAATTTTGATATCGGGCTACTCAATAAAAAGTTAAAAAAAATATGTCGAATTGAGAACCTTCGCCATCTTTTTCGTCGGTTAAAAACCGACGAGTATAACTTGCAAAGACTGTTCCACAGTGCTCTTAGTAAAATATTTAGGGTAACAAGTTTCAATTATACTCGTAAGCTTGTAACACTAACAAGCCTGCAGACTAACACATTTGGTTTTACTTTATAAAACTTGTTTCAGAAAGTCGCGGAGAAAAACCCCTCAAACGAACTGAATAAAGTTGTGCTACGACGTAGCGGCTGGGTTTACGCCGTAGAACTTGTAGCCGCGTAGCACATTCTACATTATTATGAAGTTCCAGTTAGTATAGCGGGTTAATATTTGATTCGATTGTTCTTTTTGTTTAATATTTGTATCAACAAATTTGCGAGATGTTTCTAAAACTTGCTTTATGTTGTATGGATAATTGGTTGTGTCCATTAGCATTAACTAAAAGACATACACTACACCAAGGCAAACATTATGGAGAAATCTTAGATTTTTCTAACAGTAATAAGTAAAGTTTAAAGCGAATATATTTCACACTACACCTTTAGGCGAAAACAGCGAAACCATGGATGGAATTTAAGAAAAAAATGTTGCGCTGACCCCAAGAAACATCCCATTAGCGCAACATTTTTTGATATGGGTAGGCCTTTAGTGTGGGACGCTACTTGTGTCGATACTCTTGCGCCATCTCATCTTCCTAGCTCAACGAGCTTTGCTGGGGCTGCCGCTGCGGCTGCAGAGAACCTCAAGCGGCGGAAATATAATAATCTCATCGGTAGCTATATTTTCGAGCCGTTTGGGGTTGAAACTCTTGGTCCGTGGGGTCCGAGTACTCACGCTTTGTTTAAAGATCTCTCCAAACGCCTAGTTGACACTTCGCGTGACCCAAGGGCTGGCTTTTACCTTGGTCAGAGATTAAGCATTGCCATACAACGTGGCAATGCTGCCAGCCTTTTGGGTACATTACCAGTGGACAACGATGTGGAGGAGTTTTTTGACGCCATATTTTAGTTAAGTATATTTTTAGGTTTAGGTAGTGAGTAGTTTTTGGTTTAAATGTATATATTTGTAGTCTTAGTTAATTAAGTATTTTATACACGGTATATAATTGTATCTACATTATACATCACATTACATGATAGGAGGCCACGCACATGAGATTGATGATAATGAAAACCACATCAAAATCCAAGCTTTAATTTCGAAAAACTATGCAGTCACCCAAACAGTAATGAAAAGCGATTTTAATTTCTACACTAATTATTAATTCCTAAACTAAATTACAAGGATAAAGGACCTTGGTTTGACCTTTATCCGTTTAGTATGAGCTTTAAGCGATTATTTCTTCGGTACATTACTGTTTTATAAATCATGTTGTTCAAGGCCACTTATATCGCTCTTTATGAAAGAAATAGTGTTGGGGCCTATCAAAAATGTTGGTATATTTTTTTTTAGTCTTAGTTCAGATCGTAGCAGGTATAAATTTGTTTTCTGCCAGATAAAAAGGCGTGCGTTTTTGATATAAAATTTTGTTTTGTTTTTCATATTTTGTTACAGTTGAAGAAAATAAATACATTTATAAGAAAATTTACAATTATTTGGAGTTCAAAATAGGTGAAAACTGTTTAAATACATCAACTACTGAGCTACCGCACATTGGTTCGAAAACGATGCAATTTGATTTGCATACGACTATAAATGTACCCGTTTGTTAGTCGACCGGTCTTGCATCTGAAATGGTAGCCAACGGCAGTTAAATAATATTCACTGTATTTTAAAAAAACACTCACTATTTAGTCAACATCGGATGAGTGAGTGTCACCCAGAAGTTGTTTAAAATTTTGTACACTGCAAATGTTATTTGGATTCAAAATGTGTTTGTGCTGCTTTTTATTAATGTGTAACTCTAGGTAGTAAAGTGAGTGAACTGTGTTATAGCCTAAAATGTTCGGTTCAAAACACAACCAGACTATACATTCAGTAAAACAATACAGTTTGTTTGGTCGAACCTCAGGACAAAGACCTCTTCTCCAACAAAGAAAGAACAAGGATTTTATGAAGAGTTTCGGTAAATACTGAACTTGTTTATTGGAAGATAAAACAAAATACTGAAGGTTTTCAGTGTTTTATAAGTTTTTAATTGAAAATATTCTACTAAATGTTTAAACGCTTGCTGAAGTTTTTATTTAAATCTGATACGTTACTAATATTATAAATGCAAAAGATTGGATGTGTGGATGTATATTTGTTACTCAATCACGCCAGAATGGCTCGACGGATCTGTGTGAAATTGGCACAGAGATAGATTGTAGTCAGGCATAGCACATTGGGTACTTTTTATCCCGGGAATATGTTCCCTCGGGATAATTTTCGACTTTCATGCGGGCGAAGCCGCTGGCAGAAGCTAGTTAATAATAAAGCGTCCTTTCCAATGAAGGAATATTTTGATGTCGGTAAAATAATAAACATATGATCACGCCTGTATACCTGGAAGGCTTAGGCAGAGGTAGTCCTGGACACCCACACTTAAATGTACACGTACAAATTAACATAATTATATTATTAATATACAATATATAGAAATTATTAATATACAAAAACAGCAGTGCACTAACAATGAAGAGATCACTTATCTTCCGTGCACCAGATACAAAGCCTAGAACACTCACTATCTACAAGTATATTTCTCTCTAAGCGATTGAAGTCGATTCAATTCCCATCACTAGTACTGTACGGTTTAAGTGGATTGCCGTCCCTAGTGGAATAATTGAACGATGTTTTTGTACTATTCTCCGGGAATTCGATTTATGGCCGTATAAATATAGAGAACGGTGAAGCTGGATTAATTGTTAGGAATTACTTAGCTCAAGTGAAAGTTCGACAAATATTTTGAGACTTTCGATAAGTGTTGCTGTTTTGCAACAAGACTTAAATTGAAATGTCAGATACATTTGAAAGGACAGTAAAAAGAAGTACCTACTAACATATTTTAAATAATTGAGGACCTTGAGTTGATTTTGTTTATTCAATAAATACCAATTTAAAACATTATAATATGTAAGTACGAATCTGAGAGCCAATATTAGAAACAAGCACTTGTTCTCACGGTTGCAAGCATGACTGCTGACTTCCCTTAAAAGATAGCTTTTCACCTTTATTGCAGTAATGGTCGAATTCAGTGTAAGATAAAAAAGTTATGTGTAGAAATTATTAGGAACTGCATATGCAATTGATAACAGGAACGTAATATAATGGTTGGCACATACCTACATATTAACGTTCATAATAGCTCGAACTATTTAAATCAATAGCGATTGCATATTTATGCATTTTCATATTATATGTTGTGACGGTTATATAATTGATAGTCTGGTCAAGTTAAGGTGGTGGTTAAAGAAATAGAGGTAATATTACAAAAAAATGCACAGAGCTATCACATAAAAACTGCTCTCCACTACATCGGAAATATATTCATCCAAAACTTTACTATGTTTAGTTCGTTCAGACATCCTTATGTTAAATACATGGCGGGTTTGGAAAAACTCCGTGAATAAGTAACACTTCCAATAAAGATGGACAAAGAATATGTTGCAAATTTGGCAAATGAAAAATTTATTTGGCTTTCATAGTTCTCGAACCCAAATACAAAGAAAGCAAAACGCAATACTTACTCTTTATGATAAGCATCCTTTTAACTCACATACTTCATTTTGTTCCCTTAATTAGTGGTCTCGCCATGGCAGATGATCTTACCACAGTTATCAAGAAAATACCAACACATGACAGAATCAGCTTAGCTAACCATTTTGATTACAGTAAATGGAACAACCACCAACGACGAGAATCAAATTAATTTTTTTCGAGTGTCGTAACGTGGTACGTAATTTTTTATGATAGGCATCCTTTTAACTCACATATGAAGGATGGGACCTGGCCTACCCCCAATAGAAGATTTTGGGGAGAGATGGCACAAACTCCTACTAAAGATGTATCAAAAATTTACTCAGACAAGAACTATTCACCCAACAGACCCGAAGTGTTGGGTGATGTACGATTAACGAAAGACGGTCCCACTCCATCAAAGTCTTAGAAAAACTTATCCAGACTTTTGCTACAGACTTGAAAGCTTGCCTTGAACAGGTCGATCACGAAGTGCTGTCTGAGGAAGATTTGGTGATTGGTTTGAAGGCCAAAGAACGAGAAGGGGAGGTTCTTCTCATTAATGTCTTGGAAATTGAGAGAATATTTTGTCATGACAGAATATCTAACTAAACTTCATTTTGTTCCCTTAATTAGTGGTCTCGCCATGGCAGATGATCTTACCACAGTTTTCAAGAAAATACAAACACATGACAGAATCAGCTTAGCTAACCATTTTGGATTACAGTAAATGGAACAACCACCAACGACGAGAATCAAATTAATTGTTTTCTTTGCTTCGGGAACACTGGGTTCGAGTGTCGAATATCCTGGAAAGTTCTCGACGCATCTAGAACGGTATATAACGGTCCGATTCACCTTCGGTGCTCTATAAAGGACGGTCGGGTTTGTCGAATGGCAGTTTCAATTTGGAAGCGATACAGTGCGAACGAAAAGAGAAATAGTGCGAAGTAACAAATTTATAAGAAGTGTTTGATTAATAAAAACGTGGTACGTTATGATAGGCATCCTTTTAACTTACATGTAAAGGATAGGAACTGGCCTACCCCCAAACAAATAGAAGATTTTAGGGACAGATAGTACAAACTCCCTCATATTCCTGCTATAGATGTATCAAACATTTACTCAGACAAGAGCCATTCAACCCAACAGACCCAAAGTGTAGGGTCATGTAAAATTAAGGAAAGACTGTCCCATTCCATCAAAAACTTAGAATCATTTATCCAGTCTCCTGCTAGATACTGAAAAGCATTCCTTGAACAGGTCGATCAAGAGGAGCTGTCTGAGGAAGATTTGGTGATTGGTTTGAAGGCAAAAGATCGAGAACTGAAAGATGTCGAAAGGTTCTTTTCGTTGATGTCTTGGAAATAATTTGTCATGACAGAATATCTAATTAGACTTCATTTTGTTCCTTTATTAAGTGGTCTCGCCATGGCAGATGATCTTACCACAGTTATCAAAAAAATTATGGACACCACTACCGGTCAAGGTTAAGACACATATGACAGCATCAGCTTATCTAACCATTTTGATTACAGTAAATGGTATAATCACCAACGAAGAGAAGCAAATTAATTGTTCGGGTTCGAGTGCCGAATATCCTGGCAAGTTCTCGACGCATCTAGAACGGTATGGAACGTTTCAAATACATCTTCGGTGCTCTGTAAAGGACAGTCGGGTTGGTCGCGAGACAGTTTCAATTTGGAAGCGATACAGTGCGAACGAAAAGAGAAAAAGTGCGAAGTAACAAATTTATTAGGAAGTGTTGGGTTCTATTTGTCGTCGGTTTTGTTAAATAATTAAACAGTTTCTATCGAGGTAATGTCTATTAATTTCTTTTGCATTGGATACACACATACACTTATACAGTACCGCGACCGGGCTGAGGCTGAAGGGCCGGGCGAGTTGTATCGTAGTTCATAATCATGTTTTGTTTACCTTAGCGCCGGCCCAACAATCCTCCCCTTGTTAAACATAAAAATAAAATTAGAGAATAAAATATTATCAGTACAAATAATTAATTACAAAAGTTCTAACATTTATATTTGAACGCACAACGCACACAGGTATTTGTTTAGTTACAAGATGATTGGGCTTAATTGATGATTTGAATGTTTGCCATCTACGAATGTGTGACATAAACATCGTATCATGTTACAACTTATTTAGAATAGGACAAGTTTTTTAATTTATTATGTTACCGTAGTACAATCAGAGGCCTTAGTGTGAGTACACACTCAATCGCGTTAACGTAAATATCAATCTGTATTGAAACTGGATAAGCACCGTCTGGAGACGGTAATGAGATACCTCTTTTGTAAACATTTCGATATAAGAGATTGTTTACATTATCACGAGAGAGTGCAATGAAAAAAATAAAATAAAACTCGGAATAAGCGCACAGTACCTATTAATTTACTACAAGTATGAATATTTAATATAATAAAAAAAACAACGTTACTAAATACTAATTAACTGCAAACATACTTATACAATACACACTTACACATACAACTTACATATATGTAACCATACCATTGTTCCTGTTGATCTGAACAATGTTTTCTCAATAAGTATTCCAATGTTCACATTTTTAGTAGTTTTATGTAAGTGGGTTACTACATTAAAAATCGTACCGGTGGCTTTACGTTCCGACCGAAGCGTGTGGTTCAAGTATCAAGAGAGGGCGATTTCGTTTCCTTAATATTGCTAGCATTATTCCCTACTTCTAAATTACTATCTAAACATGATTAATCATCAAGGTCTTCTTCCTCATTTAATATATAGGCCGGTTTGAGCCTATCTATAGACACCTGCATGATTCTATTGGGTAGCCTTACTTTAATGACTATCATTTCCGCTTAAAACGCGGTATGGGCCATCGTACGTAGGACACAAAGATTTTTTTTACAGTATCGTTTCGAATAAATACATGCGCACACGACATCAAACTCATCATCTGCCTAGCCTTTTCCCAACTATATTGGGGTCGGCTTCCAGTCTTACCGGATTCAGCTAAATACCAGTGTTTTACATGGAGCGACTGCCTATCTGACCTCCACAACCCAGTAACTGGTTAACACGGTACCCCTTGGCAAGACTGGTTTGATCTCAAGCTTCTGACTACCCGTAACGACTGTCAAAGATCTTTAAGTAACAGCCGGGACCAACGGCTTAACGTGCTTTCCGAGGCACGAAGGAAACTCGGTATGTTGAAATGGTCACCCATCCACGGACCGACCTTGTCAAGCGTTGCTTAACCTTGATGATCGACCCGTGCGGCTGTTATCATTATTACTAACAAATATTTTTCGCGAGTCGCTATCCGCTCGTGACTGAGGCCTTATTTTACCCATAGTGTGTCGTAATTGTTTTAGCAAAACATGTTCGTCCGTAATCTTTTTATTATCTACATGAACAAAATCGCCTGGAAGTTTGATTGTTTCTCCATATACCATTTCCGCTGCACTTATGCCTGTATCTGTCCTACTTGCTGCTCGCAAACCTAACAAAACCATCGGTAACTCTTCTGCCCAGTCTCTGTCGGCCGACAGTCGAGCGGTCAACGTATTTTTTAAAGAACGGTGCCATCTTTCAATTAACCCGTTACTTTGGGGATGATACGGGGTAGTTCGTATCCTTTACACCCCAACTAGTTTAATTAATGCTCATGCTTCATTTTTAAAAAGGGCAAGATGTTTATTGAACAAATCACCTCATTCAGTACGCTCCTCAGCGACGTAACCATGGCTCTCGTGAGACCTATGGACGGTTATCACGGTTCGAGATATTCTATGATGTTGGCTCATTTAGCTACGGGTTCTGGTGAAATGCCAAATCCCATGACGACTACACCCGAAAATGGTCGAGATTTTGTGCGATTTACTCTTTCCGTCAATTCGCTGCTCTTTTCACAGTTCACTAGAATTAGAACTCAGATTCAGCCTGGTTTGCAAATTAGAAAGGTTCAGTCGGCACTTTTTCATTTATCACGTCGGGGTCACCAATGTTGGTGTTTCAGACAAAACTACTAAAATTGTCTTAGAAATATTTTTATTCAATTTTCTTTTCTTACATGTCAATATTGAAGTCACATTTTCTTGGCACAAATCAATTTTCAAAAATTATCAATGTCTCATAAAATTGCCAGCAACATACTCCTCCTCGCTCAACCCTGACTGTCGAGCTCACACGGTGGCAGCTGGCCCCACTGCTTTCATTAACACCACCAACTTGTTGACTGGGCGCCGTAGCACAGCACCGCCGCGGGTAGCCACATCCACCATGCGGACACGGCAGTCCCGGCCTGCCAGCGTGGCGACAACTCGACCTCTAGGCCACACATTTCGAGGAGATTTAGAATCTGCAATTAAGACTAAGTCATTAAGGCCTACCCCACACCCATCATCGTGCGTCCATCTCGTGCGCGTCTGTAGGCTGGGCAAATATTCGCGCATCCATCGAGACCAGAAATGGTCCGCCAGTCTCTGGCTTATCCTCCATTGCCTTCTTAGGTTTAAGTCTGCATCTGTGAAGCTTCCTGGTCTACCCAGCCCGTTTGATGATCCAAGCAGAAAATGGTTGGGTGTCAGTGCCTCCTCCTCGTCTGGGTCGAGAGACACGTCTGTAAGAGGCCGGCTATTCTCGGCGTTTTCAGCTTCAGCCATGAGAGTGATAAGGACTTCCTCCTTGGGCGCTCTTGAGTGAAGGATTGCCGAGAGAGCCGTCTCGACTTATCGAATGAGCCTCTCCCATACACCTCCCATGTGTGATGCATCTGGGGGGTTAAAAGTCCACTCAATGCCTAAGTCCGCAGTCCTGTTTATCACTTCTTCATCTATCTTCAGTAGCTCTTTGTTTGCAGATCGAAAATTAGTGCCATTATCTGAGTGGAGTCGTTTGGGGTATCCACGTCACGCCGCCATCCTTCTAATCGCCATAAGAGTCGAATCAGTGTTTAATGACGATGCTATTTCAATGTGCACGGCTCTGATATTCATGCAAGTGAAGATAACACCCCATCGCTTTTCTTTTCGTCGCCCGATGGTCACTGACATTGGACCGAACATGTCGATACCGCAGTACGTGAATGATCTGCAGTGGTGTTCGAGGCGCATAGTCGGTAATCCTGCCATCATTGGTTGCTCACAGCGTGCACGCCGTGCTTTACAGATTACACAGTTAGCAATTAATGAATGCACTGCCGCCCGTAAACGGAATATGTAGTAATCTTGTCGAAGCTCGTTTACCAGGGTCGCTGTACCGTAGTGTCCTAATAATCGGTGCTTGTATTCGATAATAAGCTTAGTCACATTGTGTCTTGCGTCGAGTATAATCGGATTTTTCAACTCAAGCGACAACTCTCTTCCAGCCATCAAGCGACTCTGAACTCGTAGCACACCGTCGTCGTCCAGTCTCGTATTAAGTTTTCTTAACTTACTTTGCAGTTTTATCGTATTGCCTTTCTTAATCGCAACGATTTCATCATAAAATAACTCACATTGAGTTTGTCGGATAATATGATATGTTTGAGAACGACGTTCATAGATCGGTGACATTCTAGTGTCAAGTCTTTGACATTTATTTATGAAAAACAAAACGTATGCTAAACTTCTTGTTAGTCGGCGCCAATTTGAAAAACGAGTATGGTCAATAAGCACTATAGCTTCCGAGACAGTCAAAATAGTTGTAGGAGGCTCTATCTCCTCCTCGGTTTCGGCCGGCTTGAACCTAGGCCATGCATCTTCTGAGAGGTGAAGAACGTCAGGTCCCGACACCCATCTTGACCATGTCGAGGACTACATTGGCTCTTGTGGCTTCATCGGCGACATTCATGTTTCCAGGCAGCCATCTCCAGTCTTCAGGTTTTGTGAGTTCGTCTATTTCGGATAATCTGTTAGAAACGAAAACGTTAATCTTTCGTGGATTATTCCGTATCCATCGCCACACAGTCAGAGAATTAGTCCAATAGATACATTGAGAGATTGTCACGCTTTGTTCTTGCTTTATTATCTCTCCCAAGCGTGCTCCAAGCAACGCAGCTTGCAGTTCCAGGCGCGGTATTGTCGTGCCTGCTTTTAATGGGGCCACACGGCTTTTTTAAGCCTGCTCAGATGCGTCAACAAAGATTATTAATTGAAATTTGTCCATTGCAGAGAACCCGTAGTGTCGTGGCATGGAAAATAACTGACATTTCTTCAAGTCTTGAAGCCATTTGATCCATACTTGAGCGAGATCGTCATTTATCTGTTCGTCCCACTTTGTCTTGGTCCGCCACAACTCCTGCAGCATTATTCTCCCTCTAATCAGGAAGGGACTCAAGATTCCAAGTGGATCAAAGACTGACATCACCACTTGAAGCATTTGACGCTTAGTAGGGATTCTAACACCAATGGCAATGTCCTTGTCAATTTTCTTCATGCTGAGATCAAAACCCAAGGTGTCTAAAGATGGTCTCCAGTTCAAGCCCAAGGTTCTTTGGACTTCATCATCTCGTCCGAGTAACATGACAGGTTCTGTTTTTGCTTCTTTAGGTAGAACATTTGGTCGGTTTGATGCCCATCCACGAATATCAAAGCCGCCCGTCTTGTGTATCATCACTACATCTTCTACAAGTTCCGATGTTCAGCATTTCGGCGGTTATCAGGCAGCTGTATGTCGTCGCTCCGCCATATCAAACCGGTTTCCCATCTCTTCCCTATCTTTCGGGATTTCTTGTCTAGGATGTGAAAGGCTCTCTTCTCATCTGGGGATAATCTGGGCCTGTCAAGACACTTGACGCCAAGGCTGTCCAAGTGAAAGTAGTTTTTCACTAGCTCGTCCAACCGATCGTCTTCGTCTAGGCGTGCATGAAGCGCAAACTCAGGCATAATATTGGATGCTATAGAAGAACAAACACCATGGAGCACCCATCCAAGTTTTGTCAACGACGCGACAGGTTCATCTTTACCACCTTCTCTCTTAGTTCTCTGCTCACGATCAGGGGCCATTGGTCCTGGCCGATCAGCATAGCTGGTTGATCTTCAAAAGCATAGAGGGGAAGGTCTTTCAGGTGATCAAAGCTCTCGATATGTTCTCTAGGAATTGTATGGTAGGGAAGATTCAGCGCTTTAACCGTTCGTACTCGATCTAGCTGATGAAGACCCCAGGGAGTTCGTATCGTCAGCGTTACCATCTGACTTGATGCGCTGCTTGTTAGGCCTACTACACCATGAATCTTCAATTATTTTTCAGGACCAATAGCTCCAATCTTTTCGGCGATATCGCTTTCGATCAGACTTATTGTCGATCCTTCGTCAAGTAGTGCATAGGTCGTAACACTTCCTGATGGACCTTCAATCTCAACCGGCAGCACCTTCAGAAAGACCTTATTCTTTACAGACCATGTATTTGCTGTAGTCTCGGGCTTGTCCCAGTCAAGTCTATGTAGAAGCGAGTGGTGACCTCTCTTGCACGTTTTACATCTGACCTTGGATTTGCATCGTTCGCGGCGGTGGGTGGACTTGAGACATCTAAAGGATAATCGGTGCTTACATGTCCAATCCCATCGTTGATTGATATCTTCATCAGCGAACTTGGGGCAAGTGGTAATCCCATGGCCCTTATCTGCGCAAAACGCGCATTTCTTCTCAGTGGGTGCTTCGCATGTTGTCTTAGGCACCACGACGTTTGTTGATTCCTTGTCAGGTTCGGGATGGCTTTCATCCTCCCCCACATTTGTCAATAATATTGAACGTTTGGTTCCGGTGGTCTTAGTCTGTGCTGACTCCGAAGCTCCTCTTAAGCAGACTTCATGAGCTTCTTTCATCAGGTACTTGGCCAATGCTGGCAGCTGTGGGTCACGAGTGGTGAGACCCTTGCTGTAATCTAACCAGCGGAAGAATATTGACTCCGTCATTTTGTCGATAATCATTGTCATCAGGTCTGGACTGTATAGGTATCCGACGTGATCCATGGATTCTATAGCCGCGACGCAATTGTCCACTTTCGTTGCTAGTGATACTAGGTCCGTGCGTGCCCCGGTCAGCTTGGGTATCTTCCTCACCTCGCTTATAAGTCGGTGTAGCACGAGGTCAGGTCTACCAAATCGCATTGCCAAGGTCTTGATAATCTCGTCGGCAGAGGTGACGCTGATGAGTGTGGCGGCTACCGCTTCCCAGGCTGGACCATGAAGACAACGTTGTAAGCGTGCTACGTTTTCCTCATCTGAGTATTGGCCGATTCTAGTCGTAGATTGGTATACATTTTTGAACCTCAGCCATTCGATCGGGTCGCCCGTGAAGCTTGGTAGATCCTTTGCCGACATACGGCCTAGTAATTTATCGGTAGTGGGAGTGGTGTTAGTAGTCGTCGTCATATTTATCGCTTCTGTGATGGCACGCGTAAGGTTAACGATGTCGTAACCGCTGCGGTAGTCATTGACAGCGGTGCGGTAGTGTCTTGGTGACCTCGTTCCTGTTTATAATCTAAATTTACCTCACGTTCAGCGTTGTAAGTCTCATCCACCCACTTATGAACCTGAACCGATTTCACAGCCTCTGATACAGCGGAGACGCGGCTCGCCGCATCCTCTTCCAACAGGGCCGTCTCCTCGGCGAGTCTGGCCTCGACGATGGTTCGCTCTACTTCTAGCTTCCGCAAATCAATCTTCGCTAATTCTTTTGCGGCGCGAGCTTCGAGAATGCGCCGCTGTGATGTACTAGAATTATTCGATCGTGCGGACTTTAGCGAGGACGGTGACATGGTACGATTTGGGCTTACTTGTTTATGTTCGGGAACAGGTTTATTTTTCTTCGATATTCTTTCACTTCTTCGCGGCAAATCCATTTAGTCGTTCACTGTTTCTGATCCGGCTCGAAGGACCAGTTGTTTCAGATAAAACTACTAAAATTGTCTTAGAAATATTTTTATTCAATTTTCTTTTCTTACATGTCAATATTGAAGTCACATTTTCTTGTCACAAATCAATTTTCAAAAATCATCAATGTCTCATAAAACTGCCAGCAACAGTTGGGTTCTATTTGTCGTCGGCTTTGTTAAATAATTAAACAGTTTCTATCGAGGTAATGTCTATTAATTTCTTTTACATTGGATACACACATACACTTATACAGTACCGCGACCGGGCTGAGACTGAAGGGCCGGGCGAGTTGTATCGTAGTTCATAATCATGTTTTGTTTACCTTAGCGCCGGCCCAACAAGAAGTGTTTGATTAATAAAAACGTGGTACGTAATTCTTAACTCAATTATGAAGGATGGCACCTGGCCTACCCCCATACAAATAGAAGATTTTGGGGAAAGATGACACAAACTCCCTCAAACTCCTGCTATAGATGTATCAAACATTCACTCAGACAAGAGCCATTCAACCGAGCAGACCCAAAGTGTAGGGTCATGTAAAATTAAGGAAAGTCTGTCCCATTCCATCAAAGACATAGAAACATTTATCCAGACTCCTGCTAGATACTGGAAAACATTCCTTGAACAGGTCGATCAAGAGGAGCTGTCTGAGGAAGATTTGGTGATTGGTTTGAAGGTAAAAGAACGAGAACTGAAACGTGTCGAAAGGTTCTTTTCGTTGATGTCTTGGAAATATTTTGTCATGACAGAATATCTAATTAAACTTCATTTTGTTCCTTTATTTAGTGGTCTCGCCATGGCAGATGATCTTATCACAGTAATCAAGAAAATACAAACACATGACAAAATCAGCTTAGCTAACCATTTCGATTAAAGTAAATGGAATAATCACCAACGAAGAGAAGCAAATTAATTGTTCGGGTTCGAGTGCCGAATATCCTGGCAAGTTCTCGACGCATCTAGAACGGTATGGAACGTTTCAGATACATCTTCGGTGCTCTGTAAAGGACATTCGGGTTCGTCGCGAGACAGTTTGAATTTGGAAGCGATACAGTTCGAACGAAAAGAGAAATAGTGCGAAGTAACAAATTTATTAAGACGTGCTGGGTTCTATTTGTCGTCGGTTTTGTTAAATAATTAAACAGTTTCTATCGAGGTAATGTCTATTAATTTCTTTTACATTGGATACACACATACACTTATACAGTACCGCGACCGGGCTGAGACTGAAGGGCCGGGCGAGTTGTATCGTAGTTCATAATCATGTTTTGTTTTTACCTTAGCGCCGGCCCAACAATCCTCCCCTTGTTAAACATAAAAATAAAATTGGAGAATAAAATATTATCAGTACAAATAATTAATTACAAAAGTTCTAACATTTATATTTGAGCGCACAACGCACACAGGAATTTGTTTAGTGGAATTTGTTTAGTTACAAGATGATTGGGCTTAATTGATGATTTGAATGTTTGCCTTCTACGAATGTGTGACATAAACATCGTATCATGTTACAACTTATTTAGAATAGGACAAGTTGTTTAATTTATCATGTTACCGTAGTACAATCAGAGGCCTTAGTGTGAGTACACACTCAATCGCGTTAACGTAAACATCAATCTGTATTGAAACTGGATAAGCACCGTCTGGAGACGGTAATGAGAAACCTCTTTTGTAAACATTTCGATATAAGAGATCGTTTACATTATCACGAGAGAGTACAATGAAAAAAATAAAATAAAACTCTGCATAAGCGCACAGTACCTATTAATTTACTACAAGTATGAATATTTAATATAATTAAAAAAACTACGTTACTAAATACTAATTAATTGCAAACATACTTATACAATACACACTTACACATACAACTTACATAATGTAACTATACCATTGTTCCTGTTGATATGAACAATGTTTTCTCAATAAGTATCCCAATTGTTCACATTTTTTGTAGTTTTATGTAAGTGGGTTACTACATTAAAAATCGTACCGGTGGCTTTACGTTCCGACCGAAGCGTGTGGTTCAAGTATCAAGCGAGGGCGATTTCGTTTCTTTTATATTGCTAGCACTATTTCCTACTTCTAACTTCCTCATTTAATATATAGGCCGGTTTGAGCCTATCTATAGACACCTGTATTATTCTATTGCGTAGCCTTACTTTAAAGACTTTATCATTTCTGCTTAATACGCGGAATGGGCCATCGTACGTGGGACACAAAGATTTTTTTAGAGTATCGTTTCGAATAAATACATGCGCACACGACATCAAACTATTACTAACAAATATTTTTCGCGAGTCGCTATCCGCTCGTGACTGAGGCCTTATTTTACCCATAGTGTGTCGTAATTGTTTTAGCAAAACATGTTCGTCCGTAATCTTTTTATCATCTACATGACAAAAATCGCCTGGAAGTTTGATTGTTTCTCCATATACCATTTCCGCTGCACTTATGCCTGTATCTGTCCTACTTGCTGCTCGCAAACCTAACAAAACCATCGGTAACTCTTCTGCCCAGTCTCTGTCGGCCGACAGTCGAGCGGTCAACGCATTTTTTAAAGAACGGTGCCATCTTTCAATTAACCCGTTACTTTGGGGATAATACGGGGTAGTTCGTATCCTTTGCACCCTAACTAGTTTCATTAATGCTCATGCTTCATTTTTAAAAAGGGCAAGATGTTTATTGAACGAATCACCTCATTCAGTACGCTCCTCAGCGACGTAACCATGGCTCTCGTGAGACCTATGGACGGTTATCACGGTTCGAGATATTCTATGATGTTGGCTCATTTAGCTACGGGTTCTGGTGAAATGCCAAATCCCATGACGACTACTCCCGAAAATGGTCGAGATTTTGTGCGATTTAATCTTTCCGTCAATTCGCTGCTCTTTTCACAGTCCACTAGAATTAGAACTCAGATTCAACCTGGTTTGCAAATTAGAAAGGTTCAGTCGGGACTTTCTCATTTATCACGTCGGGGTCACCAATGTTGGGTTCTATTTGTCGTCGGTTTTGTTAAATAATTAAACAATTTCTATCGAGGTAATGTCTATTAATTTCTTTTACATTGGATACACACATACACTTATACAGTACCGCGACCGGGCTGAGACTGAAGGGCCGGGCGAGTTGTATCGTAGTTCATAATCATGTTTTGTTTACCTTAGCGCCGGCCCAACAAGAAGTGTTTGATTAATAAAAACGTGGTACGTAATTCTTTATAATAGGCATCCTTTTAACTCACATATGAAGGATGGGGCCTGGCCTACCCCCATACAAATAGAAGATTTTGGGGACAGATGACACAAACTTCCTAAAATTCCTGCTATAGATGTATCAAACATTTACTCAGACAAGAGCCATTCAACCTAACAGACCCAAAGTGTAGGGTCATGTAAAATTAAGGAAAGACTGTCCCATTCCATCAAAAACTTAGAATCATTTATCTAGTCTCCTGCTAGATACTGAAAAGCATTCCTTGAACAGGTCGATCAAGAGGAGCTGTCTGAGGAAGATTTGGTGATTGGTTTGAAGGTAAAAGAACGAGAACTGAAACGTGTCGAAAGGTTCTTCTCGTTGATGTCTTGGAAATTGAGAGAATATTTTGTCATGACAGAATATCTAATTAAACTTCATTTTGTTCCTTTATTTAGTGGTCTCGCCATGGCAGATGATCTTATCACAGTTATCAAGAAAATACACACACATGACAAAATCAGCTTAGCTAGCCATTTCGATTACAGTAAATGGAACAACCACCAACGACGAGAATCAAATTAATTGTTCGGGTTCGAGTGCCGAATATCCTCGACGCATCTAGAACGGTATGGAACGTTCCAGATACATCTTCGGTGCTCTGTAAATGACAGTCGGGTTCGTCGCGAGACTTTTTGAATTTGGAAGCGATACAGTTCGAACGAAAAGAGAAATAGTGCGAAGTAATAAATTTAATAAGAAGTGTTTGATTAATAAAAACGTGGTACGTAATTTTTTATGATAGGCATCCTTTTAACTCACATATGAAGGATGAGACCTGGCCTATCCCCAAACAAATAGAAGATTTTGGGGAGAGATTGCATAAACTCCCTCAAACTCCTACTATAGATGTGATCTAACATTTACTCAGACAAGAAACATTCACCCAACAGACCTGAAGTATTGGGTGATGTACGATTAACGAAAGACTGTCCCATTCCATCAGTCTTAGAAAAATTCATCCAGACTTTTGCTACAGACTGGAAAGCATTCCTTGAACAGGTCTATCAAGAGGAGCAGTCTGCGGAAGATTTAGCGATTGGTTTGAAAACAAAAGAGCGAGAGCTTAAACGTGTCAAAAGGTTCTTCTCGTTGATGTCCTGGAAATAATTAATTTGTCATGACAGAATATCTAATTAGACTTCATTTTGTTCCTTTATTTAGTGGTCTCGCCATGGCAGATGATCTTACCACAGTTATCAAAAAAATGATGGACACCACTACCGGTCAAGGTTAAGACACATATGACAGCATCAGCTTATCTAACCATTTTGATAACAGTAAATGGAATAATCACCAACGAAGAGAAGCAAATGAATTGTTCGGATTCGAGTGCCGAATATCCTGGCAAGTTCTCGACGCATCTAGAACGGTATGGAACGTTTCAGATACATCTTCGGTGCTCTGTAAAGGACAGTCGGGTTCATCGCGAGACAGTTTGAATTTGGAAGCGATACAGTTCGAACGAAAAGAAAAATAGTGCGAAGTAACAAATTTATTAAGAAGTGTTTGATTAATAAAAACGTGGTACGTAATTCTTTATAATAGGCATCCTTTTAACTCACATATGAAGGATGGTACCTGGCCTACCCCCATACAAATAGAAGATTTTGGGGAAATATGACACAAACTCCCTCAAACTCCTGCTATAGATGTATCAAACATTTACTCAGACAAAAGCCATTCAACCCAACAGACCCAAAGTGTAGGGTCATGTAAAATTAAGGAAAGACTGTCCCATTCCATCAAAAACTTAGAATCATTTATCCAGTCTCCTGCTAGATACTGAAAAGCATTCCTTGAACAGGTCGATCAAGAGGAGCTGTCTGAGGAAGATTTGGTGATTGGTTTGAAGGCAAAAGATCGAGAACTGAAAGATGTCGAAAGGTTCTTTTCGTTGATGTCTTGGAAATAATTTGTCATGACAGAATATCTAATTAGACTTCATTTTGTTCCTTTATTAAGTGGTCTCGCCATGGCAGATGATCTTACCACAGTTATCAAAAAAATTATGGACACCACTACCGGTCAAGGTTAAGACACATATGACAGCATCAGCTTATCTAACCATTTTGATTACAGTAAATGGTATAATCACCAACGAAGAGAAGCAAATTAATTGTTCGGGTTCGAGTGCCGAATATCCAGGCAAGTTCTCGACGCATCTAGAACGGTATGGAACGTTTCAAATACATCTTCGGTGCTCTGTAAAGGACAGTCGGGTTCGTCGCGAGACAGTTTGAATTTGGAAGCGATATAGTTCGAACGAAAAGAGAAATAGTGCGAAGTAACAATATTATTAAGAAGTGTTGGGTTCTATTTGTCGTCGGTTTTGTTAAATAATTAAACAGTTTCTATCGAGGTAATATCTATTAATTTCTTTTACATTGGATACACACATACACTTATACAGTACCGCGACCGGGCTGAGACTGAAGGGCCGGGCGAGTTGTATCGTAGTTCATAATCATGTTTTGTTTTTACCTTAGCGCCGGCCAAACAATCCTCCCCTTGTTAAACATAAAAATAAAATTGGAGAATAAAATATTATCAGTACAAATAATTAATTACAAAAGTTCTAACATTTATATTTGAGCGCACAACGCACACAGGAATTTGTTTAGTTACAAGATGATTGGGCTTAATTGATGATTTGAATGTTTGCCTTCTACGAATGTGTGACATAAACATCGTATCATGTTACAACTTATTTAGAATAGGACAAGTTGTTTAATTTATCATGTTACCATAGTACAATCAGAGGCCTTAGTGTGAGTACACACTCAATCGCGTTAACGTAAACATCAATCTGTATTGAAACTGGATAAGCACCGTCTGGAGACGGTAATGAGAAAACTCTTTTGTAAACATTTCGATATAAGAGATTGTTTACATTATCACGAGAGAGTACAGTGAAAAAAATAAAATAAAACTCGGAATAAGCGCACAGTACCTATTCATTTACTACAAGTATGAATATTTAATATAATTAAAAAAACTACGTTACTAAATAATAATTAACTGCAAACATACTTATACAATACACACTTACACATACAACTTACATAATGTAACTATACCATTGTTCCTGTTGATCTGAACAATGTTTTCTCAATAAGTATCCCAATTGTTCACATTTTTAGTAGTTTTATGTAAGTGGGTTACTACATTAAAAATCGTACCGGTGGCTTTACGTTCCGACCGAAGCGTGTGGTTCTAGTATCAAGCGAGGGCGATTTCGTTTCCTTAATATTGCTAGCATTATTTCCTACTTCTAACTTCCTCATTTAATATATAGGCCGGTTTGAGCCTATCTATAGACACCTGTATTATTCTATTGGGTAGCCTTACTTTAAAGACTATCATTTCTGCTTAATACGCGGAATGGGCCATCGTACGTGGGACACAAAGATTTTTTTAGAGTATCGTTTCGAATAAATACATACGCACACGACATCAAACTATTACTAACAAATATTTTTCGCGAGTCGCTATCCGCTCGTGACTGAGGCCTTATTTAACCCATAGTGTGTCGTAATTGTTATAGCAAAACATGTTCGTCCGTAATCTTTTTATTATCTACATGAAAAAAGTCGCCTGGAAGTTTGATTGTTTCTCCATATACCATTTCCGCTGCACTTATGCCTGTATCTGTCCTACTTGCTGCTCGCAAAACTAACAAAACTATCGGTAACTCTTCTGCCCAGTCTCTGTCGGCCGACAGTCGAGCGGTCAACGCATTTTTTAAAGAACGGTGCCATTTTTCAATTAACCCGTTACTTTGGGGATGACACGGGGTAGTTCGTATCTTTTGCACCCCAACTAGTTTCATTAATGCTCATGCTTCATTTTTAAAAAGGGCAAGATGTTTATTGAACGAATCACCTCATTCAGTACGCTCCTCAGCGACGTAACCATGGCTCTCGTGAGACCTATGGACGGTTATCACGGTTCGAGATATTCTATGATGTTGGCTCATTTAGCTACGGGTTCTGGTGAAATGCCAAATCCCATGACGACTACTCCCGAAAATGGTCGAGATTTTGTGCGATTTACTCTTTCCGTCAATTCGCTGCTCTTTTCACAGTCCACTAGAATTAGAACTCAGATTCAGCCTGGTTTGCAAATTAGAAAGGTTCAGTCGGCACTTTCTGATTTATCACGTCGGGGGTCACCAATGTTGGGTTCTATTTGTCGTCGGTTTTGTTAAATACTTAAACAGTTTCTATCGAGGTAATGTCTATTAATTTCTTTTACATTGGATACACACATACACTTATACAGTACTGCGACCGAGCTGAGACTGAAGGGCCAGGCGAGTTGTACCGTAGTTCATAATCATGTTTTGTTTACCTTAGCGCCGGCCCAACAAGAAGTATTTGATTAATAAAAACGTGGTACGTAATTCTTTATAATAGGCATCCTTTTAACTCATATGAAGGATGGGGCCTGGCCTACCCCCATACAAATAGAAGATTTTGGGGACAGATGACACAAACTTCCTCAAACTCCTGCTATAGATGTATCAAACATTTACTCAGACAAGAGCCATTCAACCTAACAGACCCAAAGTGTAGGGTCATGTAAAATTAAGGAAAGACTGTCCCATTCCATCAAAAACTTAGAATCATATATCCAGACTCCTGCTAGATACTGGAAAGCATTCCTTGAACAGGTCGATCAATTGGAGCTGTCTGAGGAAGATTTGGAGATTGGTTTGAAGGCAAAAGAACGAAAAACTGAAACATGTCGAAATGTTCTTTTCGTTGATGTCTTGGAAATAATTTGTCATGACAGAATATCTAATTAGACTTCATTTTGTTCCTTTATTAAGTGGTCTCGCCATGGCAGATGATCTTACCACAGTTATCAAAAAAATGATGGACTCCACTACCGGTCAAGGTTAAGACACATATGACAGCATCAGCTTATCTAACCATTTTGATTACAGTAAATGGAATAATCACCAACGAAGAAAAGCAAATTAATTGTTCGGGTTCGAGTGCCGAATATCCTGGCAAGTTCTCGACGCATCTAGAACGGTATGGAACGTTTCAAATACATCTTCGGTGCTCTGTAAAGGACAGTCGTGTTCGTCGCGAGACAGTTTCAATTTGGAAGCGATACAGTGCGAACGAAAAGAGAAAAAGTGCGAAGTAACAAATTTATTAAGAAGTGTTGGGTTCTATTCGTCGTCGGTTTTGTTAAATAATTAAACAGTTTCTATCGAGGTAATGTCTATTAATTTCTTTTACATTGGATACACACATACACTTATACAGTACTGCGACCGAGCTGAGACTGAAGGGCCAGGCGAGTTGTATCGTAGTTCATAATCATGTTTTGTTTACCTTAGCGCCGGCCCAAGAAGAAGTGTTTGATTAATAAAAACGTGGTACGTAATTCTTTATAATAGGCATCCTTTTAACTCACATATGAAGGATGGGGCCTGGCCTACCCCCATACAAATAGAAGATTTTGGGGACAGATGACACAAACTTCCTTAAACTCCTGCTATAGATGTATCAAACATTTACTCAGACAAAAGCCATTCAACCCAACAGACCGAAAGTGTAGGGTGATGTAAAATTAAGGAAAGACTGTCCCAGTCCATCAAAAACTTAGAATCATATATCTAGTCTCCTGCTAGATACTGAAAAGCATTCCTTGATCAGGTCGATCATGAGGAGCTGTCTGAGGAAGATTTGGTGATTGGTTTGAAGGTAAAAGAACGAGAACTGAAACGTGTCGAAAGTTTCTTCTCGTTGATGTCTTGGAAATTGAGAGAATATTTTTTCATGACAGAATATCTTATTAAACTTCATTTTGTTCCTTTATTTAGTGGTCTCGCCATGGCAGATTATCTTATCACAGTTATCAAGAAAATACAAACACATTACAAAATCAGCTTAGCTAGCCATTTCGATTACAGTAAATGGAACAACCGCCAACGACGAGAATCAAATTAATTGTTCGGGTTCGAGTGCCGAATATCCTCGACGCATCTAGAACGGTATGGAACGTTTTAGATACATCTTCGGTGCTCTGTAAATGACAGTCGGGTTCGTCGTGAGACTTTTTGAATTTGGAAGCGATACAGTTCGAACGAAAAGAGAAATAGTGCGAAGTAATAAATTTATTAAGAAGTGTTTGATTAATAAAAACGTGGTACGTATTTTTTTATGATAGGCATCCTTTTAACTCACATATGAAGGATGAGACCTGGCCTACCCCCAAACAAATAGAAGATTTTGGGGAGAGATTGCATAAACTCCCTCAAACTCCTACTATAGATGTATCTAACATTTACTCAGACAAGAAACATTCACCCAACAGACCTGAAGTGTTGGGTGATGTACGATTAACGAAAGACTGTCCCATTCCATCAGTCTTAGAAAAATTCATCCAGACTTTTGCTACAGACTGGAAAGCATTCCTTGAACAGGTCGATCAAGAGGAGCAGTCTGAGGAAGATTTAGTGATTGGTTTGAAAACAAAAGAGCGAGAGCTTAAACGTGTCAAAAGGTTCTTCTCGTTGATGTCTTGGAAATAATTAATATGTCATGACAGAATATCTAATTAGACTTCATTTTGTTCCTTTATTTAGTGGTCTCGCCATGGCAGATGATCTTACCACAGTTATCAAAAAAATGATGGACACCACTACCGGTCAAGGTTAAGACACATATGACAGCATCAGCTTATCTAACCATTTTGATTACAGTAAATGGAATAATCACCAACGAAGAGAAGCAAATTTATTGTTCGAATTCGAGTGCCGAATATCCTGGCAAGTTCTCGACGCATCTAGAACGGTATGGAACGTTTCAGATACATCTTCGGTGCTCTGTAAAAGACAGTCAGGTTCGTCGCGAGACAGTTTGAATTTGGAAGCGATACAGTTCGAACGAAAAGAGAAATAGTGCGAGTAACAAATTTATTAAGAAGTGTTTGATTAATAAAAACGTGGTACGTAATTCTTTATAATAGGCATCCTTTTAACTCACATATGAAGGATAGGGCCTGGCCTACCCCCATACAAATAGAAGATTTTGGGGATAGATGACACAAACTTCCTCAAACTCCTGCTATAGATGTATCAAACATTTACTCAGACAAGAGCCATTCAACCCAACAGACCCAAAGTGTAGGGTAATGTAAAATTAAGGAAAGACTGTCCCATTCCATCAAAAACTTAGAATCATATATCTCGTCTCCTGCTAGATACTGAAAAGCATTCCTTGAACAGGTTGATCAAGAGGAGCTGTCTGAGGAAGATTTGGTGATTGGTTTGAAGGTAAAAGAACGAGAACTGAAACGTGTCGAAAGGTTCTTCTCGTTGATGTCTTGGAAATTGAGAGAATATTTTGTCATGACAGAATTTCTAATTAAACTTCATTTTGATCCTTTATTTAGTGGTCTCGCCATGGCAGATGATCTTATCACAGTTATCAAGAAAATACACACACATGCCAAAATCAGCTTAGCTAGCCATTTCGATTACAGTAAATGGAACAACCACCAACGACAAGAATCAAATTAATTGTTCGGGTTTGAGTGCCGAATATCCTCGACGCATCTAGAACGGTATGGAACGTTCCAGATACATCTTCGGTGCTCTGTAAATGACAGTCGGGTTCGTCGCGAGACTTTTTGAATTTGGAAGCGATACAGTTCGAACGAAAAGAGAAATAGTGCGAAGTAATAAATTTAATAAGAAGTGTTTGATTAATAAAAACGTGGTACGTAATTTTTTTATGATAGGCATCCTTTTAACTCACATATGAAGGATGAGACCTGGCCTACCCCCAAACAAATAGAAGATTTTGGGGAGGGATTGCATAAACTCCCTCAAACTCCTACTATAGATGTATCTAACATTTTACTCAGACAAGAAACATTCACCCAACAGACCTGAAGTGTTGGGTGATGTACGATTAACGAAAGGCTGTCCATCAGTCTTAGAAAAATTCATCCAGACTTTTGCTACAGACTGGAAAGCATTCCTTGAACAGGTCGATCAAGAGGAGCAGTCTGAGGAAGATTTAGTGATTGGTTTGAAAACAAAAGAGCGAGAGCTTAAACGTGTCAAAAGGTTCTTCTCGTTGATGTCTTGGTAATAATTAATATGTCATGACAGAATATCTAATTAGACTTCATTTTGTTCCTTTATTTAGTGGTCTCGCCATGGCAGATGATCTTACCACAGTTATCAAAAAAATGATGGACACCACTACCGGTCAAGGTTAAGACACATATGACAGCATCAGCTTATCTAACCATTTTGATTACAGTAAATGGAATAATCACCAACGAAGAGAAGCAAATTTATTGTTCGGATTCGAGTGCCGAATATCCTGGCAAGTTCTCGACGCATCTAGAACGGTATAGAACGTTTCAGATACATCTTCGGTGCTCTGTAAAGGACAGTCGGGTTCGTCGCGAGACAGTTTGAATTTGGAAGCGATACAGTTCGAACGAAAAGAGAAATAGTGCGAGTAAAAAATTTATTAAGAAGTGTTTGATTAATAAAAACGTGGTACGTAATTCTTTATAATAGGCATCCTTTTAACTCACATATGAAGGATAGGGCCTGGCCTACCCCCATACAAATAGAAGATTTTGGGGACAGATGACACAAACTTCCTCAAACTCCTGTTAAAGATGTATCAAACATTTACTCAGACAAGAGCCATTCAACCCAACAGACCCAAAGTGTAGGGTCATGTAAAATTAAGGAAAGACTGTCCCATTCCATCAAAAACTTAGAATCATATATCTCGTCTCCTGCTAGATACTGAAAAGCATTCCTTGAACAGGTCGATCAAGAGGAGCTGTCTGAGGAAGATTTGGTGATTGGTTTGAAGGTAAAAGAACGAGAACTGAAACGTGTCGAAAGGTTCTTCTCGTTGATGTCTTGTAAATTGAGAGAATATTTTGTCATGACAGAATTTCTAATTAAACTTCATTTTGTTCCTTTATTTAGTGGTCTCGCCATGGCAGATGATCTTATCACAGTTATCAAGAAAATACACACACATGCCAAAATCAGCTTAGCTAGCCATTTCGATTACAGTAAATGGAACAACCACCAACGACAAGAATCAAATTAATTGTTCGGGTTTGAGTGCCGAATATCCTCGACGCATCTAGAACGGTATGGAACGTTCCAGATACATCTTCGGTGCTCTGTAAATGACAGTCGGGTTCGTCGCGAGACTTTTTGAATTTGGAAGCGATACAGTTCGAACGAAAAGAGAAATAGTGCGAAGTAATAAATTTAATAAGAAGTGTTTGATTAATAAAAACGTGGTACGTAATTTTTTTATGATAGGCATCCTTTTAACTCACATATGAAGGATGAGACCTGGCCTAGCCCCAAACAAATAAGAGATTTTGGGGAGAGATTGCATAAACTCCCTCAAACTCCTACTATAGATGTATCTAACATTTACTCAGACAAGAAACATTCACCCAACAGACCTGAAGTGTTGGGTGATGTACGATTAACGAAAGACTGTCCCATTCCATCAGTCTTAGAAAAATTCATCCAGACTTTTGCTACAGACTGGAAAGCATTCCTTGAACAGGTCGATCAAGAGGAGCTGTCTGAGGAAGATTTGGTGATTGGTTTGAAGGTAAAAGAACGAGAACTGAAACGTGTCGAAAGGTTCTTCTCGTTGATGTCTTGGAAATTGAGAGAATATTTTGTCATGACAGAATTTCTAATTAAACTTCATTTTGTTCCTTTATTTAGTGGTCTCGCCATGGCAGATGATCTTACCACAGTTATCAAAAAAATGATGGACACCACTACCGGTCAAGGTTAAGACACATATGACAGCATCAGCTTATCTAACCATTTTGATTACAGTAAATGGAATAATCACCAACGAAGAGAAGCAGATTTATTGTTCGGATTCGAGTGCCGAATATCCTGGCAAGTTCTCGACGCATCAAGAACGGTATAGAACGTTTCAGATACATCTTCGGTGCTCTGTAAAGGACAGTCGGGTTCGTCGCGAGACAGTTTGAATTTGGAAGCGATACAGTTCGAACGAAAAGAGAAATAGTGCGAAGTAACAAATTTATTAAGAAGTGTTTGATTAATAAAAACGTGGTACGTAATTCTTTATAATAGGCATCCTTTTAACTCACATATGAAGGATAGGGCCTGGCCTACCCCCATACAAATAGAAGATTTTGGGGACAGATGACACAAACTTCCTCAAACTCCTGCTATAGATGTATCAAACATTTACTCAGACAAGAGCCATTCAACCCAACAGACCCAAAGTGTAGGGTAATGTAAAATTAAGGAAAGACTGTCCCATTCCATCAAAAACTTAGAATCATATATCTCGTCTCCTGCTAGATACTGAAAAGCATTCCTTGAACAGGTCGATCAAGAGGAGCTGTCTGAGGAAGATTTGGTGATTGGTTTGAAGGTAAAAAAAAGAACGAGAACTGAAACGTGTCGAAAGGTTCTTCTCGTTGATGTCTTGGAAATTGAGAGAATATTTTGTCATGACAGAATTTCTAATTAAACTACATTTTGTTCCTTTATTTAGTGGTCTCGCCATGGCAGATGATCTTATCACAGTTATCAAGAAAATACACACACATGCCAAAATCAGCTTAGCTAGCCATTTCGATTACAGTAAATGGAACAACCACCAACGACGAGAATCAAATTAATTGTTCGGGTTCGAGTGCCGAATATCCTCGACGCATCTAGAACGGTATGGAACGTTCCAGATACATCTTCGGTGCTCTGTAAATGACAGTCGGGTTCGTCGCGAGACTTTTTGAATTTGGAAGCGATACAGTTCGAATGAAAAGAGAAATAGTGCGAAGTAATAAATGTATTAAGAAGTGTTTGATTAATAAAAATGTGGTACGTATTTTTTTATGATAGGCATCCTTTTAACTCACATATGAAGGATGAGACCTGGCCTACCCCCAAACAAATAGAAGATTTTGGTGAGAGATTGCATAAATTCCCTCAAACTCCTACTATAGATGTATCTAACATTAACTCAGACAAGAAACATTCACCCAACAGACCTGAAGTGTTGGGTGATGTACGATTAACAAAAGGCTGTCCATCAGTCTTAGAAAAATTCATCCAGACTTTTGCTACAGACTGGAAAGCATTCCTTGAACAGGTCGATCAAGAGGAGCAGTCTGAGGAAGATTTAGTGATTGGTTTGAAAACAAAAGAGCGAGAGCTTAAACGTGTCAAAAGGTTCTTCTCGTTGATGTCTTGGAAATAATTAATATGTCATGACAGAATATCTAATTAGACTTCATTTTGTTCCTTTATTTAGTGGTCTCGCCATGGCAGATGATCTTACCACAGTTATCAAAAAAATGATGGACACCACTACCGGTCAAGGTTAAGACACATATGACAGCATCAGCTTATCTAACCATTTTGATTACAGTAAATGGAATAATCACCAACGAAGAGAAGCAAATTTATTGTTCGGATTCGAGTGCCGAATATCCTGGCAAGTTCTCAACGCATCTAGAACGGTATGGAACGTTTCAGATACATCTTCGGTGCTCTGTAAAGGACAGTCGGGTTCGTCGCGAGACAGTTTGAATTTGGAAGCGATACAGTTCGAACGAAAAGAGAAATAGTGCGAAGTAACAAATTTATTAAGAAGTGTTTGATTAATAAAAACGTGGTACGTAATTCTTTATAATAGCCATCCTTTTAACTCACATATGAAGGATGGGGTCTGGCCTACCCCCATACAAATAGAAGATTTTGGGGACAGATGACACAAACTTCCTCAAACTCCTGCTATAGATGTATCAAACATTTACTCAGACAAGAGCCATTCAACCCAACAGACCCAAAGTGTAGGGTCATGTAAAATTAAGGAAAGACTGTCCCATTCCATCAAAGACTTAGAAACATTTATCCAGACTCCTGCTAGATACTGGAAAGCATTCCTTGAACAGGTCGATCAAGAGGAGCTGTCTGAGGAAGATTTGGTGATTGGTTTGAAGGTAAAAGAACGAGAACTGAAAAGTGTCGAAAGGTTATTTTCTTTGATGTCTTGGAAATAATTTGTCATGACAGAATATCTAATTAAACTTCATTTTGTTCCTTTATTTAGTGGTCTCGCCATGGCAGATGATCTTATCACAGTAATGAAGAAAATACACATACATGACAAAATCAGCTTAGCTAACCATTTCGATTACAGTAAATGGAACAACCACCAACGACGAGAATCAAATTAATTGTTCGGGTTCGAGTGCCGAATATCCTCGACACATCTAGAACGGTATGGAACGTTCCAGATACATCTTTGGTGCTCTGTAAAAGACAGTCGGGTTCGTCGCGAGACTTTTTGAATTTGGAAGCGATACAGTTCGAACGAAAAGAGAAATAGTGTGAAGTAATAAATTTATTAAGAAGTGTTGGATTAATAAAAACGTGGTACGTAATTTTTTATGATAGGCATCCTTTTAACTCACATATGAAGGATGAGACCTGGCCTACCCCCATACAAATAGAAGATTTTGGGGAAAGATGACACAAACTCCCTCAAACTCCTGCTATAGATGTATCAAACATTTACTCAGACAAGAGCCATTCAACCCAACAGACCCAAAGTGTAGGGTCATGTAAAATTAAGGAAAGACTGTCCCATTCCATCAAAGACTTAGAAACATTTATCCAGACTCCTGCTAGATACTGGAAAGCATTCCTTGAACAGGTCGATCAAGAGGAGCTGTCTGAGGATTTGGAGATTGGTTTGTAGGCAAAAGAACGAGAACTGAAACATGTCGAAATGTTCTTTTCGTTGATGTCTTGGAAATAATTTGTCATGGCAGAATATCTAATTAGACTTCATTTTGTTCCTTTATTAAGTGGTCTCGCCATGGCAGATAATCTTACCACAGTTATCAAAAAAATGATGGACACCACTACTGGTCAAGGTTAAGACACATATGACAGCATCAGCCTATCTAACCATTTTGATTACAGTAAATGGAATAATCACCAACGAAGAGAAGCAAATTAATTGTTCGGGTTCGAGTGCCGAATATCTTCGACGCATCTAGAACGGTATGGAACGTTCCAGATACATCTTCGGTGCCCTGTAAATGACAGTCGGGTTCGTCGCGAGATTTTTTGAATTTGGAAGCGATACAGTTCGAACGAGAAGAGAAATAGTGTGAAGTAATAAATTTATTAAGAAGTGTTTGATTAATAAAAACGTGGTACGTAATTTTTTATGATAGGCATCCTTTTAACTCACATATGAAGGATGAGACCTGGCCTACCCCCAAACAAATAGAAGATTTTGGGGAGAGATTGCATAAACTCCCTCAAACTCCTACTATATATGTATCTAACATTTACTCGGACAAGAAACATTCACCCAACAGACCTGAAGTGTTGGGTGATGTACGATTAACGAAAGACTGTCCCATTCCATCAGTCTTAGAAAAAATTATCCAGACTTTTGCTACAGACTGGAAAGCATTCCTTGAACAGGTCGATCAAGAGGAGCAGTCTGAGGAAGATTTAGTGATTGGTTTGAAAACAAACCCAGCAGACCTGAAGTGTTGGGTGATGTACGATTAACGAAAGACTGTCCCATTCCATCAGTCTTAGAAAAATTCATCCAGACTTTTGCTACAGACTGGAAAGCATTCCTTGAACAGGTCGATCAAGAGGAGCAGTCTGAGGAAGATTTAGTGATTGGTTTGAAAACAAAAGAGCGAGAGCTTAAACGTGTCAAAAGGTTCTTCTCGTTGATGTCTTGGAAATAATTAATATGTCATGACAGAATATCTAATTAGACTTCATTTTGTTCCTTTATTTAGTGGTCTCGCCATGGCAGATGATCTTACCACAGTTATCAAAAAAATGATGGACACCACTACCGGTCAAGGTTAAGACACATATGACAGCATCAGCTTATCTAACCATTTTGATTACAGTAAATGGAATAATCACCAACGAAGAGAAGCAAATGAATTGTTCGGATTCGAGTGCCGAATATCCTGGCAAGTTCTCGACGCATCTAGAACGGTATGGAAAGTTCCAGATACATCTTCGGTGCTCTGTAAAGGACAGTCGGGTTCGTCGCGAGACCGTTTGAATTTGGAAGCGATACAGTTCGAACGAAAAGAGAAATAGTGCGAAGTAACAAATTTATAAAGAAGTGTTTGATTAATAAAAACGTGGTACGTAATTCTTTATAATAGGCATCCTTTTAAGTCACATATGAAGGATGGTACCTGGCCTACCCCCATACAAATAGAAGATTTTGGGGAAAGATGACACAAACTCCCTCAAACTCCTGCTATAGATGTATCAAACATTTACTCAGACAAGAGCCATTCAACCCAACAGACCCAAAGTGTTGGGTCATGTAAAATTAAGGAAAGACTGTCCCATTCCATCAAAGACTTAGAAACATTTATCCAGACTCCTGCTAGATACTGGAAAGCATTCCTTAAACAGGTCGATCAAGAGGAGCTTTCTGAGGATGATTTAGTGATTTGATAGGTGAAATGTTTTTCCCAGCCTTTCTTTCGCTGAATAGTTTAAAAAAAAAATTGACAATTTGTGTGACAGGCAACGGAGAGACGGACATGTGAGTGATGGCAATATGGGTCCGTTTGGACCCTTCGGGTACAAAACCCTAAAAAAAGCGTTACAGATTTTATACATAAGATCCATATTCCACTTTCATTGTAGGAACCTATTTTTATGATTAAACTTACAGTTTGGCTGAAAATGCAATAAAACCTAACAGGACGGTAAAATTACTAGCCAAGTTTAGTTACTTTTAAGTTTTTAAATAATCTTACGTTTTCATGTATATCTTTGGTTTTGTTAGCAATTCACAAATAAACATGAATGCATTAAATAAATCATTCAAGAACCAGTCCGCTGTTACTTGCCGAGCTATAAAGATACGTTTTTTTGGAAAAGCTCCAACAACGTTTCGTAATCAAATACAATGTATTATTTCTCTTTAACGAACAAAGCAATGGCTTTTAAGTATGGAAAAAAATGAAATATAATACATAAGAGGACATATTTTACTAACAAATAAATACCCCACTATCGATAAAATAAGTTTGCTTTATTTATATAGTAAATGAATGGAAAATAAATATTGAGCAGTGAATAAATTTCGTTTCACTATGAAATATGCTCACTTTTAAATTAGTCGTTAAAGGCCAATCGACTTAAACAATTGTCCATAACATCACGCCTGTATTTGCTGAAGGGTTAGGCAGAGTATTTATACTACCCTACATTTCGCAATAGGCGCAGTGGTTGAGCGATTGACTGCTGCGCTGCGTGTCGCGGGTTCGATTCCCGCACGGAATAAATATTTGTATGATCTACAAATAGTTGTTCCGGCTCTGGGTGTTTGTGTATGTGAGTTTATACGTTTGTAAACGCACCCACGATACAGGAGAAATTCCTAGTGTGGGGCAACGTTTTTTTTAACAAAAATTAATAAAAAAAATAAAATAATACATTGATAGTCCATCTGACGATATTATGTAGCGTCAAATGCCGGACGATAATTCAATATCAAAATCAAAATCAATTTTCTTTTATTTTACATAGGCCTACATGGGCACTTATGAAACGTCGACAAAAGGTGCACGTTTCGGGTTAGTCGTTTCCTATGGAGAAGAACCGGCAAGAAACTCCATCGTTACTCTTTTAAAAATTTATTTGTGTTTACAATATTTCCATGTTACAGCATTAGTACTTGGATATGGGGGGACAACGTAGGCCCGACAATAAGTCGTACGAAATTAAAAAAACAAGCAAAAAAAAATGTAAAACGAAATAAAAAGTTAACAAATGTTAACAATCATCTAGAAATCTAGAAGGCCTACAATGTTCACACATTCACAAAACAATCGGTAAAATAATATACAGAAAGGTAAAAAAAAAAAAAAAAGTATTACTTAACAGACTAGTAAGGGCTTGCAAAGGCCCTTTCAGGTAATATACAATATTTTGTACATAATAATAATTATTATGTTACTATATATAATATAGGCCATGTATGTTACCTGCCCCAAAATAAACCTTATTTTTTTCTTAACCCAAAAATATATCGGTCATGAATAAAAGTTAGTCATGCATTTACGTATTGGGCACCTAAGGAGCGGTATAAAAAATAAGTGGCCGTTACATGGCCGTATCGACGCGTGTACGGCCATATTTGGCCGGAACAGGGCTATTTATAAAATGCTCGGTATCATACAGAGTAACATTATAGCCTTTTTTAAGGAGATCCATATGAAAGGCTTTGTGGGACAGATTTGGTTAGCTGTTTTTGTATAGGTTGGGTTATATTTTAAAGTAAGCCGATAACCGTGGAAGGGAATGTTTCGAAAATTAAGTGGTTTCTTTGAAGATAGCCTTGTTGTTTTGAAATATGTATATCTATACCAATATTATAAAGAGGAAAGATTTTTTCGTTTGTTTGTTTGTTCCGAATAGGCTCCGGAACTACTGGACCGATTTGAAAAATTATTTCACCGATAGAAAGCTACATTATTCCTGAATGCCATAGGCTATTTTTTAATCCCGAAAATGGGCCCTGTGGAGTGTGTGGTACACGGAAGCGAAACCGCGGGCAACAGTTAGGTATATATAGGTAGGCGACGACGCTTGTGAAAGGCATACTTGTTCAGAAAAGGCCGTATTTCGGCTAAAATGACAAACAGTAGATAATAACGTATTCTATATTAAAGGGTTTCAACATTATGAGGCAAATATAAACTCTGAAAGGACCAAATAACCTTAGGAAATATCAATATAGCAAGTATTCATGTATCTGAATAATCACAAAGTTAACTATGTAAACGGTAACCACATGTATGTCTGGCTCATGTATGCCTTAACTTTGATTGATCAGTACATATTGAAGACATAATTGTTTGATTAAGGACTGTAGTTTAGTTAGTTTAGAGGATACACCCTCCTCATACTTCTAAGTACGAGTATATCTTCCAATAGTAGATACTGTCGTGCTTCAAAGATACGGTATATTATTATTCTACTCAGCTATTAACTATTCGCCCTAGATGTACTTCCTATGATGCTATTCTTGTCAAGTAAAACATTGTTTATAATAAATGTCATGAAGTTAATGTAACAGTACTGGGGTGTAACATGAAATGCTGACTTACAACTCCGCCATGTTTTGAGATTAAGAAACAATTTTTTTTACTGTGCCTCATCTTTTACCAGTTTTGTGCGATGTAATGTTTTAATCCAGACAAATACCCTGTTCTGTTATACCTCAATTGCATTATATCTCGAATCTCTCTTCAAAAATAATAATGATAAAGAACAGGAGACGCGAGTATTCTGTTATCGACTCACAATTTGAGGACAACTCACAATTTGAGAAATCACATCACATCGCATCATCAGCCTATTAATGTTCCCACTGCTGGGACACAGGCCTCCTCTCTTTGAGAGGGGATGGGCCGTAATCCACCACGCGGGCTCAGTGCGGGTTGGTGGATGTCACATGTCTTCGAATTTTTGGTTCTAGGATATGCCGGTTTCCTCACGATGTTTTCCTTCACCGTTTTGAGAGCAGTGGTGATGAAATAATTTACACAAAGTAAAGCGCCTGCCTGGGTTCGAACCCACGACCTACAACTTGTAAGTCACGGCCGATACCACTGGGCCACCACTGCTATAAATTTAAAGTCACAAACATGACATGTTCGAAGTTAACTCAATTACTGGCTACTACCAGCTAAGTTTTTTTTTAAATTTTAATTTATGTTTTTTTTACCTTTGTATAGATTATTTTACCGATTGTTTTGTGAATGTGTGAACATTGTAGGCGTTCTAGATTTCTAGATGCTTGTTAACATTTGTTAACTTTTTATCTCGTTTTACATTTTTTATGTTTATTTTAATTTCTTACGACTTATTGTCGGGCCTACGTTGTCCCCCCATATCCAAGTACTAATGCTGTAACATGGAAATATTGTAAAACCAAAGCATTTTTAAAAGAGTAACCATGGATATTCTTGCCGGTTCTTCTCCATAGGAAACGACTAACCCGAACCGTGCACCTTTTGTCGACGTTTTATAAGTGCCCATGTAGGTTTTGATTGATTTGACAAAAAAAAAATTTTGCTTGATTTGATTGATTTAAAAATGCACATTGAATATTAGCTATTCAGATTGTTCATATTCAGGTGATATTATTATGGATTGTGATTCTTGTGATTTTTGACGGGTTTAGCACTCATGCTAAGTCAAACGGAATTTGTCAAGTAACTATATAAAGAAAAAGCTTCATAGATTGTGACTATGCGGCAAATCACCAATGACTCATGAAAAACTAGAAAACAAATTACGCTCCTAAAACCGTATTCTAATCGAGGACCAAAATGTTCAAAAGTTTTATGCCATTCATCTGAAAAGTTACAAGGACATCAAAAACAATTTTAGGTGAAACTTCACAATTTTTGACGAAGTTATCGATATTCAACATAGACATGAAAAACATTTTCGTTTATTTCCATTTTTCATGTGAATACATGGTAGGACTTTATTTTCTTTTTAGATTACCCCTCACTTATGTTTATGCATACAAACCTGGCCCCGTGTAAAGTAACATTTTCGTTTATTTCCATTTTTCATGTGAATACATGGTAGGACTTTATTTTCTTTTTAGATTACCCCTCACTTATGTTTATGCATACAAACCTGGCCCCGTGTAAAGTATAAAGTCAATTGGAAATTGGAGTGAATATTGCTTTGAATCATTAATATTATAAATACATACCTATTTACGAATCGTTCCTACCATTCATCCCCGTAGAAAAATTATAATGGACAATAATATTTTTTATTCTAATCATATTATTTTTTATTTTAAAATTGCTTTAACTTAATATTAACTTATTTTAACTTAAATTGACCCTATGAGAACCTTATCAATAAAATAGTGCCCATTTTTCTGTGTTACCTTTATCCACCAGACACATAAAAAAACAGAACATAAATTTACTTTGCACAGGCACATTTTATTCTCTAAAATCAAGTTATCTGTGCAAAAAATATTGATATCCGTTGATTCTCGGTACATATACGCTTACATATCCGCACTTACCCGCAGAGGCTGCGTATATATCGGCGTATGAATGGCCGTACGTGCGTGTTTAAACCACAAATCATGCGGTGTATCGCGGGCCCAAAATAAATGTGTGCCATTACGAACGCACGCGAATATCACCAATGAAAGCAGCTGTTACACCGATGTCCAATAGGAATAAAACAAAGTAAACATACTTTGGAATGATAAATAAATACACAAAAACATCTTATATTTATTTGTATGGATTTGAGTAAAACTGGATCATTTTACTTTCCGATTTATTTCCGACAGCAAAAATATTAAAGTACAAATAATAATTTCAGATTTGTCAAGACCACAACTAGCAACATGTAATCTCCTGTCATGAAAATCCAAAGCCATATATTATGATAATGAACATGAATTATCAATAGAACATATATTTATCAAGTCCCATTACGGTGTGACAGTCAGCATGAAACACAAAACAAAAACGTAAATCTCAAATTGACCGCTCCACCTGCTTACATTAAGTCGTTGGAACATATTCTGTAACGTCACACGAGGATGTGACGATATAAGCCGGGGTTCATGAAATGACAGAAACGGATTGTCAGTATCGCCTTTTTAGGGAACTTTTTTTCGGTTCGGTTCGGATTATGAAAAGTGAGCGAGAAAAATTGTTCTGAAATAGAAATTCTTATTTTAGCTAGGATTGTGTTTTTTTTTTGTGTTTATGCATTTACCTAAGGTTAGTATAAATAATTTGTCGTCGAATTTGTCTGTCGGGTTTAGTCAATATAGTACAGACGTCAAAACAAATCGCAAGCGGCAAATCAACTACGCTTTGGCGTGCTTTTTCTACCCACTTTGCTGTCCCAGCAGAATATGGCAATTGAGTACTGACCGCCTTAGAGCTAAGACGTCGAAGAATCATTGTCGATCCGTAATATTAGTAAGCAAGATTGTAACTGTGAGTTGTGACTATTTGATGAATAAACCCAGTGTATTGAATAATTTGTGTGATTTCATTTTCACCCATCTACCTGCCCACCACATACGATGTCTTAACCTTAGGAAATCTGACATGCCGATGGTTTGCATCTCTCGGCCACCCTTGATGCGACATATTCTTATTTAAACTTGAAAATAAAAGAAAGAAACATTTAGGGTTGAATCTTAAATGCAAATATAAATAATTTATATGTGTACTATTTCTAATATTTGAAGCGACCTTTAAAGCAAGATTGGCCCGTATTAAGGCACGTCGCTCATTATTTTATTTCTTTCGCCCTAAGTTGGGAGTGCGGGAGGTCGATACAAAATGGTAGATTGACAAACAAAGGCTTATTTCCAAAAACAGTTTAAATTAACATTATAACTCATTGAGATACGAATATGCTATGTTCGTTTCGTGTTACCGCACACATGACACCATGACGTAGTACATTCGCGTTTACCAAAGTTGTAATTAAAATGTTTGCGTGTAATTAAAGAGAATACGGGCTCAACGTGTCAGTTAACTCACAATGAGATGGTTTTGGTTTTAATACAGTATTCTGGTATTTAATTACTAGTAATAAATGTTGATTATTCTGCTCAATTCGGATTAAACGATGACTTATTTCTTGTCCTCTTTATGCCAAAACACCTGCATCAAGGAAGACCTTCGTGAGGCCAAAACTAACGCCGCCGACGTAGTACCGTAGACCAAGTCCAGTACTCAATGGTAGAAGCTCAAACAAAAAAGATCATGGAATCATCGACATGAAGATGCAGAATAAATTCTATTTCCATCTATGTGATTAGACTGGAAACGCAATACTGTTACTTGAAAAAGGTTGCGCATTATTATATTGTTTTTGTTTTTGTATCATATAACATTATTTTTGTGAAAAAATAATGTCTACCCCCGATTTTTGTAGTAAAAATTTTAAGGTTGAACATGTATTTGTCAAACTGACACGTTTTAACGGGGATAAATATAATGACCACCAAAAATTACTTTGTGACCATAACCTCTATTACCTAAAATTGTACTATGAAAACCAGATTTAGTAAATTGATCACCAAATTTTAATAGCAAATTATTGCGCTATTTAATGTTGTGAAATAGGTTTGTTTAGAACTGCAACCAACCGCGCGCGAGCCGAGCGAGCGAAGCGGGCGGTACCGAGGCAGCGGCCGGCGAGCGCTATTTCCATGTTGCTCGCAGATTTTTTTTTTGTGGTCATTAACTATTTTTGAATCAATCAATCATAATTTGGAGTTGGTTGTTTTAAGTTGGATCACAAGTTGTAATTTTTTTGTTTCTAATTTCACGCTAAAATGGGGATTTAATTTTGGTGATCATTTACTATTTTTGGCAATATAAAGTGATTTTTTGGCGTTATATTTACTAGAATTAGTGGTTAGTTAAACATAAGCCGTTTTAACTCCAAATTCTCACTTCAGAAATGGCCCTTAGGAAAAGTCCGGCTTTAAATGCATCACATCTGTCATCCATGTTTACACCCCCGCGCCCACTTTAAAATAAAGCTATAAACATATTTTTTAACAGTTTTCTTCAAAGTTGGAATCGAGATAAAAGTTTATGTCCTTTCGTATCATAGCGATTGTCTGCGTGCCAAATCTAAGAGAGTGCGATTAACTGTAGTAGTGTAGAAGTAGAGCAAACAATACGACTTTCCGATTGTAGAAAAACAAGAATCTATTTGTGTTAGTACTAATTCTAAATTAACTAGATGGCGTTTAAAACTCTCTAAATACGATTATAAGGTTGTGTACAAGAAAGGTCGCCAAAACACTAACGCAGACGCTCTATCACGTATTTACTATTGACCGAACATGCTTCTTACCATTCAAAATTCGTTAATCAGTGACACCTGTTTGAAATCTAAATACGAACGAAATCCTCTTAAACCACCTCTAGCTATAACCGATACCCCTCGTAAACCGATGGAACATATATTTATGGACCTATACTCAACCGGAGGCGCAACATTCCTTACAGTCATTGATCATTTCTCTAAATACGCCCAGGCAGTCCAACTAACAGCATGTAGTAGTGTCCATATAGCTGAAGCATTGCCAAACGTTTTCTCAGTGTTAGGTTTACCAAATAAAATTACCACTGATTCAGACACTAAATTCGACAACGATGTTATCAAAGAGATTTGCGCACTACATAACATCCATGTACACTTAACGACTCCCTATAAACCTTCTAATTCTCCTATCGAACGTTTACACTCTACTCTAGACGAAATAATTAAGATACAAAGAATGACTAACAAAGATGACTCTATACAGCTAATTACGATGCACTCTATTTAAAAAATTCTTCGGAACAAAATTGTGTGACAGATGACGGACAGACGAACTCGTGAGTGACAGCAAAATAGCGTACAACAACGCTATCCATTCGGCAACAGATTATACACCTCATGAGTTATTATTCGGACACACAGCATCCAGAAACCCATTAGAGTTATAATACCCAAAATAATTTTACCAGGACTAAGTTATAAGGCATCGTGCCAATGCAGAGGCAGTTCAAGAGTGCATCGCTGCACACATGTCTAAAAACAAGGAGCAGGTTATTGCTAAACGTAACCAAGAAGCAGAAGAAATGAAATTCAAGGTAGGTGAAACTGTCTATAAACAGGTAGCAAAATCAGCGCGCAGTGACAAAACGAAGCCAGTCTTCAAAGGACCATACGAGATCATACACCTTCACCCAAATAACGTGGCTGAAATAATAGGTAACCATACAAATTCTAAGTTCATTAGGGTTCACTTCAAACTACTACGGAGGCCTCATCTCGTTGCAGGACCTTCATCGCAGGAGCCGTCGTACACAACAGCAACCGTAACCATTTTTTTTTTCAATTCAATTTATTTATTCAGAAACAGTAGGTATTGGATGTACAATTTTTTTTTTTTAATTTTATATAGGCTTGCGCTTGACCACTATCTCACCTGATGGTAAGCGATGATGTGGTCGACGATGGAGCACGCTTGCCTAGAAGAAACCCATTCACTAAGACCCCTAGATTGTAGCTATCGGGAAACACAGATATACGCATAATAAAAGTGTCTCCAAAACGTTTTGTGCGTATGGGTGGGATCTCCACCATGTACCGATGACGCATCGCCGTACGTCTGGTAGTCCGATGATGGAACGGGCTGGGTGGAATTAAATCATGTAATTCCATCACACACTCCCCGAAATGTCACCGATAAAATACCGACAATGGAGCTTTGACTTTACCAGTGCCTCATTGCCGATGAGTTTCTTGGCCCGCTTTTCGATCGACTCTAGTGCATCAAGCTGGTATTTGGCAGATCCGTCCCAGAGATGAGAACAGTACTCCATGCACGATCGAACTTGCGCTTGATACAAGTTGAGCAACTGTTTCGGCGTGAAGTACCTTCTCACCTTCGCAAGGATCCCCTACTTTTTGGCAGCCAGCTGAGCCTTTGCCTCAATGTATAGCCCAAAATTGAGAGTCGATGTCAACGTAACACCAAGAAGCTCAAGATGGTCCGTTATTGGCACGGTTACATCACGGAAAGTTGGAGCCGGGTGAAATTGGCTCTTTTTAGCGGAAAAAAGACACGCCTGGGTTTTAGCAGCATTAAACTTGACCAGATTGGCATCGCCCCATTCGGCTCGACTGCCCTTCTTGGGCACGGGCTGTACGTTGACTTGCTTCCAAGCATTCGGCACTGTTCCAGTCTCATATTAAAGGCGGAATAGGCGTGTCAAGATCGGAGACAGTTCAGGCGCACAGGTTCTAAGAACTAAAGCTGGTATGCCGTCAGCAATCAATTAATGAATAAGAGAATTCAATTTAAATTAGAATAATATAAATTAATTAAATTAGAATAATATAAATTAATTAAATTAAAATAATATAAAATACCATGCACACATAATTCAAAATAACAATGTCAATAATCTAATAGCAACTGGAAAATTTATAAAATTTTGATAGACACGTCACGTCGACCAGTCCTGCGCTTCTATCCAGCGGACTCTTGCTGCCTCAACCAAATCATAATATCAGTACATCCTGTGGGAGGCTTTCCTACGCTGCATTTTCTTCTGCCTGAAAACCTACAAGGGTAATTTCAAGTTCAAGGCCGAGCGAAGCGTGCAACACCACGAGGCAAACTTCATAAAACGCGGCGAACTAATGATTTCTCCAAATGAAATTTCTTGCTAGTTCTGACGAGGCGACGCCAGCCTGCGTTCAACTCGGCTACTCCAGGGCGCCGCAGCCGAAATGCCTTCTGGACTTCGCGGCGCCCCAGGCTACCAACGCGACTGCGCCGCTTTGACACACTTTGTCAACCTTCTGTCACATTTTTAGTGTGTTTTTACTTATCGTTTAGATTTTTATTTGTTTTAATTGTAAATATTATTTAAGTGTGAAATCATTACAAATAAAAACAGTTACATGTTAAGTGGTAGCAGTGATGTGGTGGAAAATAGTGCATGTCAACCTTCATCATCACTAAACATCCTGGACAGGTGACCTCTGTGCACCCTGGCACGATTCTTTAAAGGTTGGACAGGTGACCTCTGTGCACCCTGGCACGATTCTTTAAAGGTAAGCGGGGTTTGAACGTGCATATTGGGAAGGCACATAAGCCCCAAAATGCAACCACTTCAAACCTTGTTGTTACTACACCAGCTACATCCACATTTGACCCTTTTGGAAAACACTTTCAAAATTGAAAAATTCTATTCCGCCCCACCCTGCCCCAGTGGATAGTCTTTCTTTTCCCGACCCCCCCGATCCTGATATTAATACCCTCACCATTACAGGTCGAGAGGTGATCAGGTTTTTTCAACATCATTTCGGAAAGATTGTTCCAAATTAACATGCATTCGGCTATCACCATAATTCGATTTTGTTGTTTTGGCCCCAAATTAACATATTTCCTGCGTGCTTCCCATCTATGGAAGCACCCTTCCTCTTTTAGAAAAAAATGACCAAATTATCCGTCATACATTAACTTCAATTTTAAATGTGGCTATGGACGACCGAGCTTGGGCTCAAGCTACTCTTCCCATCCGTATGGGAGGCCTCGGCGTCCGCAAAATTTGTAGTATTAGTTTACCGGCATTTATATCCTCGGTCCACGGTACTGAGAAACTAATCAGGAATATCCTAGCACCCATACTGATTAATTTTGATGTGCCGTGCTTCACCGAGGCTATTGATGCTTGGACACTCGCTTGCCCGAATATTAATCCCCCCGACTTCCCATCATCCCAGAGACGGTGGGATGAGCCACTCTGCAGAGCAGTTCAGGAGCACCAAATTGCTACTTCTGCCACACCTGCCGAGTGCGCTCGCCTGCTGGCTGTGGGTGAGTGGGAGTCGAGCCTCTGGCTTCACGCACTACCGTTGTCGAACATAGGCACCTTGTTTGACGACACTACTTTTCGCCTCGCTGCTTCCCTACGACTTGGCGCTCCTTGTTGTACTCCTCATCGTTGCCACTGTGGCGAAGTTGTCAACAGCCTCGGTCACCACGGTCTTTCATGCAGCCGAAGTGGTCGCATAGCTCGGCACGGAAACTTAAACGACATCATCCAACGTGCTCTCGTCATCGTCATCGTCGGCGTTCCGGCCGTATTAGAACCACATGGCCTGGCACGCGTCGATGGCAAAAGACCTGACGGGTTGTCTTTGTTTCCATGGAAGATGGGTAGGCCTTTAGTGTGGGACGCTACTTGTGTCGATACTCCTCCGCGCCATCTCATCTTCCTAGCTCGTCGAGCTGTGCAGGCGCTGCCGCTGCGGCTGAAGAGAACCTCAAGCGGCCGAAATATAATAATCTCATCGGTGGTTATATTTTCGAGCCGTTTGGGGTTGAAACTCTTGGTCCGTGAGGTCCGAGTGTTCACGCTTTGTTTAAAGATCCCTCCAAACGCCTAGTTGATACTTCGCGTGACCCAAGGGCTGGCTTTTACCTTGGTCAGAGATTAAGCATTGCCATACAACGTGGCAATGCTGCCAGTCTTTTGGGTACATTACCAAAGCACAACGATGTGGAGGAGTTTTTTGACGCCATATTTAGGGTAAAGTATATTTTTAGGTTTAGGTAGTGAGTAGTTTTTGGTTTAAATGTATAGTAGTGATTTATTGGGCATTCTATTCCACCTGTCGCTTCCTACGGCTCACTTCGTTCGCCTTCGTCGCTTTCGGTGGAATAGAATGCCCAATAATATAAATGAAATCTTACATAGTGCAGTAATGCAGTAAAATACTGGTTCGACGCCTATTGCACAACGTTTGTGGTTTGGGCGCTACTCCACTTTTTAAAACTCGTTTGGTTACGAATGGAACGAAAAGTTTTTTAGAATTTCCAATAACATAAATTTATCCACAAAGTTTGTGGGGAAGGTATAACTTATAAATAATTGTTAGCAGTAATTTAACGCTACATTATATTCTTACTATTGTAGTGAGAAGGTTGAATTTTGTATCACGAAACAAAATACAAATAACTAAATTAACTACAAGGCATGCCTCAGTGAAATCTGATTTAAATGACATTTGTAAACTTATAATCAAGAATTCAAGCGGCAAGATTATATTTATTCGAGATTTGAAAACTGATCAGAAAAATACAGATAACGATTCATCAAAACACCAGGACAGCTATAAAAACCGCACAGAAGATTTGTTCCAGCGACAGATGCAAGATTTGGTGAAATCTCATTTAGAAAACATTCACTATCTTATAATGAAGGACAGCCACGGTAAGGTTGTTTGTACATTTGTTCGAGTTAGCGACAATGAGTTATAAATGTCAGTGTAATAAAATAATTGACTCATTATTAATATAACCGTTTAAGCAGTTGCCATGAAATTTGTAAAACAACCACAATCGTTACAAGTAAACCAACTTTGTGTTCATTCTCAGGAGACTGGTTTTCGCCATGGAGAATTATTACCTAAATCGGTACGATGCATCATTTGCGGACCGTCAAATTGTGGAAAAACTAATTTAATAATTGGTCTTCTTATACACGAGAATGGTTTAAGATTTCAAAACGTTTATGTTTATTCGAAAACCTTGCAACAACCTAAGTATCTTTTTTTAGAAAAAGTCTTGCAACGAGTACCTGGCATTTCATTTCAGAAATATCATGAAAATGAGCAAGTACTAAGTGTTCAGACCGCAAAACCGAATTCTGTAATTGTATTTGATGATGTTGCTTGTGAAAACCAAAGTAATATACGTGATTATTTTGCTATGGGGAGACACAAGTTCATCGATTGTTTTTATCTAAATCAGACGTATAGTAAAATCCCTAAACAGTTAGTAAGAGATAACGCAAACCTAATCGTACTTTTTAAACAAGATGAAAGAAATATGAAACATGTTTATGAAGAACACGTCAACACTGACATGACATGGATTTAATTTCGTGAAATGTGTTCAAAAATATGGAGTATACCTTTCAATTATGTTGTAATTAATAAAGATTGTTCAAAAAACAAAGGATGTTATAGAAGTAAATTTGACACGTTTGTAGTCTTTGACTAAGAACACGAATACATATAGTATATAAGGCTATTACCTGTCTAATAATATTATTCACCTTACGACGCTAAATCAATTACGACCTATTAACCAATATGGAAAAATCAATGAAACGACAAATTGTTGATGCGGCAGAAGCTGTAAAGATAAAAGTACGAAAAATGAGAGATGCCGAGATCGACAATAAACAAGCATTGGAATCTGTTTTTAAACCTGTAACAGAACCACTTAACTTAATTGCTAATGCTGCTAAGCAAACTCCTCTCCTGCGTGTTAGTGATGATTTTGCTGATGTTCCGTTTACTAACGAAACTTTGCAGAAAGAAAGAACTGGTAGCGCAGGAAGAAATGATAATAATGATGATGAAGACAAATATAAATCCGATACAAACAGTGACTCTTCTTATGAATCAGTAGTTGAAAGTAATCAAGCTTGTGATACGTCATCCTGGTCAGTATCTTCGGAAGCGTTGGTAGATATTCCATTTGGAGTAAGAAAAGACCGCGGGCAACTGATGTTAGGCTCTGCTTGCATAACGATCAACGATCAATACATCACCGTGGCTGAACGTAAATATCGAAATACACCTGGTTTAAAACAGTTGTTGCTTAAGAAAGATGTAGACTTAAGCTTGGTTACAGATAGTGATATGCAAAATTATAAGTTGATGTTACTTGACACAAATGCACATCGTCGAGACTATGAGCCAAGTAAGCCAATAAAAAGTAATAAAGGACAAAAATATTTGCAAGTTATTAAACCTCTTTTTCAACTGAAGAATACAGTTCAGGGAAAGGGTCTACCGTTAATAAAAAAGTGGCGAAAAAACGTCGATTTAGTGTACTGGGATGATCCTAATGAATTAGTGGAAAGGTTGAAATTGTTAATTGCATCTAGAGATGCTGGCAACACAGGATTAGATAATGAAATTATTTCTATCATTGAAGAATTGCGTGAATGTAAAGTTATAAATAAATAAATATTTTAAAATGTGTTTATTTTACTATCAACCTCTCGATACAATACACCTTAAACATGAACGTAGACAAATTCGGACACTACATTCACAAAAGAATGCGTTTATCAGAGTTATTTGAGTTTAATGAAAATGCATTATTAAAATCAGAAAACGGAGACTTTGATTTAAAAACATCAAAACTGAGAGGAATTAGATCTCCAGTAGAAGCAGACGATGCTGTGAACAAGGATTATGTAGATCGATTGAATGCTAACACGTTAAAAGAATTAAATAATCTGTCTGTGAACAAGGATTATGTAGATTTATTGAATGCTAATATGCATAAAGAATTTAATAATCTGATTGATACATTGCGTTCTCAAATGATAAAAGATGCAAAGGGTATAGTTCAAGCTACTTTAAAAGCAAGGGTACTTGAGGTTTCAACTCATTTGCAAGATAAGTTTTATACTAAAGCAGAGGTAGATAAATTACTTGAAAATCTCAGTAATGACAAAACAACAAATAGTAAATGAAATACACAAAGTTGCACGAAGAAATTTCCTTAGACGTACTGTCATTCTAAAGGGGATCGATGACTTGTGGCAAGCTGATCTAATGGACATGCAGAACCTGAGGAAATATAATAAAGGTTATAATTACATTTTAGTTGTAATTGACTGCTTCTCAAAGTATGCTTGGACAGAGCCGTTAAAATCAAAAAATAAACTTGATGTTACTCATGCATTTAAACGAATATTGATTAACAGTCATCGTAAACCAGTTAATTTACAAACTGATATGGGAACAGAATTTTATAACATCACCTTTCAAACGCTTATGAAAAAGCACAACATTAACCATTACTCATCGTTTTCTACTAAAAAAGCATCAATTGTGGAGAGACTGATTAGAACTGTAAAAAATAATTTATATAAATATTTTAGTCTCAATGGAAACTATAAGTGGATAGGACTACCATTGGAAGATACATTGAAGAGATATAACGGCACAAAACATCGCACTATTCAATTTAAACCGGTAGATGTTAATAAAGGTAATGAACAAGTAATCAAAGAAAATATTAAAAAAAATTACAAACATGATTTAGTTCAGTGGAAGCCTAAATTCAAAGTTGGTGATTATGTTCGTATAAGTAAATACAAACATAATTTTGAGAAAGGTTACACTCCTAATTGGTCAACTGAATTATTTATTATAACAAAGGTAAATAAAACCTTACCAGTCACATATCACATAGAAGATCAACGAAAGCAAAAGATATTAGGAGCGTTTTACGAACAAGAACTGCAAAGATCGAATTATCCTGATGTTTATTTGATAGAAAAGGTGTTGAAAAAGAAAGGAAATAAATTGTATGTCAAATGGTTAGGTCTAAACAGTGCTGAAAACAGTTGGATTGAAAAAACTGCAATAATGAACTAATATATTATATAACCATTTTGCACTTTAAATCCTATCATTATAATTTGAGTAATGCAAGGAGGTGGACTAGTTAACAGGATAATTAATAATCTACCATTCGAAGTTCATTTGCCAGGATACAATTATTGCGGACCAGGAACCAAACTTCGCAAACGTTTAGCGCGAGGTGACCGAGGTGTAAATAAGCTCGACGAAGCTTGCATGCAACACGACATTGCGTATACAAATCATACAGACTTATTAAATCGTCACAAAGCCGATTTACAACTACTTAACATGGCTAAACAAAGACTTAAATCCAAAGATGCAGGGAAAGGTGAAAAGTTAAGCTCTTGGGTAGTGAGCAAAGTTATGAAAACGAAACTAAAGTCTGGATCTGGCATTAAAACATTTAAAAGCTTAGTTTCAAAAATAAAATCAAAAATTAAGAAATTCAAACGCAAAGATAATAAGACTTTAATAAAAGCAGCTTACTTAACAGCAAAAAAGTTATTTCCAAACATTCATCATCGAATTCGAGTACCCCGAGTAATACCCATACCAAAGACTGGAGGAGTTCTACCTTTAATTCCAATTTTCGCTGGTTTATCGGCTTTAGGAACTTTAGCTGGTGGTGCAGCTGGCATTGCAAAAACCGTCAATGATTACAAAGCGAGCAAAAAAAATTTGCAAGAAACAGAACGACATAATAAAGCTATGGAGGCTTTAGTGTTGGGTAAGGGTTTATACATTAAGCCGTATAAAAGCGGTAAAGGATTGTTTATAACATCTTCAAAAAACTGAAAAATATGCTACCCAATCGCCCTCTAACTAATGTCCCCGAGTAATACCCATACCAAAGACTGGAGGAGTTCTACCTTTAATTCCAATTTTCGCTGGTTTATCGGCTTTAGGAACTTTAGCTGGTGGTGCAGCTGGCATTGCAAAAACCGTCAATGATTACAAAGCGAGCAAAAAAAATTTGCAAGAAACAGAACGACATAATAAAGCTATGGAGGCTTTAGTGTTGGGTAAGGGTTTATACATTAAGCCGTATAAAAGCGGTAAAGGATTGTTTATAACATCTTCAAAAAACTGAAAAATATGCTACCCAATCGCCCTCTAACTAATGTAGACATTCGAAAGTATTCAAGAGACATCCCATATTTTCGTGGGGTCTACATGAAGGATCGACTACCTCGGAAACCAAAATGCATTGAATGTGGTATCGTTAATTTAGATGATTCTAAGAACGAAGGAACGCATTGGGTAGCTTATTCTAAAGTATACAATCACTGCGAATACTTTGATAGCTATGGAAATTTAAAACCTCCAATGGAATTGATGCAATATTTAAAAAAATGTAATGTGTTTTATAATTATACAAGATATCAAAAATTTAACGCAGTCAATTGTGGTCATTTGTGTCTAAATTATTTGTGGACTTTTTGGAATAAAAATGTATTATAAAATATATGCTTTTCTTTCATTTCAATCATTTGCAAGATGTCACTCACTTTGTCGATAACTGGAGACTCGTCGGTGTTAACTACGAACTATCCTAATACATTGCAACTTGATGGAGAGTATGAGTGTGCTTTATTACACTTTTCAACATTTAATTCTATTCCAAACATTGATAAAAGTAATAATAAGTTCTATTATGGTTTTAATGAACTTATTGAAATACCGGAAGGCACTTATGAATTGCAAGATATCGGCGATTATTTAAAATCTGAAATAAAAGATGCAGCAATCAAACTACGGTGCAATAATAATACTTTAAAAACTACAATATTCTGTACAAAAGACATTAATTTTATCAAAGAAGACTCTTTTGGCAAACTATTAGGATTTAACAAACAAATCTTGAAAGCAAATAAATGCCATGTGTCACAGTCTCCAGTCAACATTCTACCTACGACCGTTGTCAGGATTGAATGTGATATTGTAAGCGGTTCATATGTAAATGGTGAACCAAGTCATATTATTCACGAATTTGCACTTAATGTGCCACCTGGATACAGGATCATAGAAATCCCGAAGAACGCAATATACTTTCCAATCAATCAAAACAACATAAGCTGCATACATATTAGACTGTTAGATATAAACAAACGATTAATCAATTTACGCGGTGAAGAAGTGCAGGTATATCTGCATCTTAAAAAAAAAAAATTGATTGACTACAATAAAAATGTGTCTCAACAACTAAAAAATATCAGTTCTGCTCGAGCTACCTATCAAATAAGACCTATCTCTAAGAAGAAAATAAAATTAACTAAAGACAATAAAGCATTCCTTAGAGCGATCGGATTGCTAAAATGAACATCTTAGACGTTATATCCGCTCCGACTTACGATAACACTATAGAAGGAATCGAATTTCATTCCTACAAGCCCTATGTAACAAGTTTCAACAGGAACGATGAAATTCGCATACCTATCAACCAACAGGACTTATACATATTACCATCAGCTAGCACCCTATATTTGGAAGGAACTATTATCGTTAGCAAAAAAGATACGAAAGACAAAGCTACTAGTGTCAATTTCACGAACAATGCTCTACTCTATTTGTTCCAAGACATTAGGTATGAGCTAAATGGAGTGGAGATTGATAAAATAAAAAATGCAGGTATAACAACAACTATGAAATCACTCATTTCGATGAACGAAAGTGAATCAAAAATGTCTAATGCCTGGGGCTGGAATATTGATGGTATAAAAAATATCGATGGAGGAAGATTTTCTGCGTCTATACCACTTCGGAATATCCTCGGTTTCGCAGAAGATTTTAAAAAAGTCGTAATAAATAGTAGACATGAACTGATATTGTTACGAAGTAACACTAATTTGAACGCTGTAAAGCTTAATACTGGCGAAGTAGTAGATGATGTTCAGATCAACAAAATCATATGGCGCGTACCGCATGTTAAAGTATCGGACAAAGAAAAAATTGGTTTGTTAAAAGTATTAGAAAAAGATCGCCCACTTCAAATGATATACAGAAATTGGGATCTGTACGAATATCCAGCTTTGCCTAAAACTACAAAACATACCTGGTCTATCAAAACTTCATCTCAAATAGAAAAACCAAGATACATTATTATTGGTCTACAGACAAAGAGAAAAAACAATGCACATTCTGACATGTCTCAATTCGATCACTGCCATATTCGAGACGTTAGAGTGTATCTCAATTCAACCTATTTTCCATATGAAAACTTAAATGTGAATTTTGCTAATAACAGAATCGCTTTATTATACGAGCAATACACCAGATTTCAACAGTCGTATTACGGACGTCGCTCGGAGCCCATACTAAGCGAGAAACAATTTAGAGATTTAGCACCGCTGTTTGTAATCGATTGCTCTAGACAAGCTGATAATCTAAAGACTGGACCTGTTGTGGATGTGCGGGTAGAAATTGAGAGTGATTCGGAAATACCAGATCAAACTTCAGCATACTGTCTCATTCTCAACGATTGTATTGTTGAATACAAACCATTAAGCAACATTGTGAAGAAGATATCATGAACGCGGACATCATCATTGTCGAACTCCAAGGATTTAAAGATTTATTTAATAATTTCATTGTGAAAGAAGTGGCCATCGTAAGTCAGAATCATACTCAAACTTTCTTGGTTAAACCACCGTATTCCTTTTATTACTTAACAAAAGAAGAAAAGAAGCAAGTGCGATGGTTAGAAAAAAATCGAGGAATTTTCTGGCGTGAGGGCTTCATAGACTACAGAGAGTTTCAACACGTTATCTTACCATATTTAAAAAATAAAAGAATTATAACAAAGGGTTCTGAAAAGATTAATTGGATTAAAGATTTATGCGTAAACTGTGAAGTGATTGACATAGGCGAGAAAGGGTGTCCTAATTTTGCTACATTAAAAAAAAAGTTTTGTGAAAATAAAACTGATTTTAATTGTGTGAACCATAAAGCTAATTGTGCATTAAATAATGCAGTGTGTATTAAAAAATGGTATGTTGATAATAATATGTCTGTATTTAATTTATTTTAAATATTATTGTGTTGAATAGTTAATAAAAAATGTTTATCTACCTTAGAGTGTTTTATTTAATAGTCAAGGTAACCTATAAATTAGCTGTAGCAAAATATAAAAATTTCAAATACATATACTTACCATGATGAAAAATTAATTAATCTATTAAAAAACTGACAGCAAATAACCTATTATTGTATCATTACACTAGAGCTAATTTAGAGTTCGAGAATACAAAATAAAACACAATTTAAATTATAAAGAATATAGATTTATTTACATTATTTCCAATTATTACAAACTAATGATAACCATCCTACATAGTTTAAGTACAAACTTGTGATGCATGAACATTATCGCAACTAGATTAAACAAAGAAATTAATATTAACTACATTATAATATTTATAGACTATGCACAAGATAAAATGTAAAAAGTATACAACTTAATTTATTATTGATAATTACTAAAAATCTTATACAATAACTTATAAAGTAGATACCTTCAGAATAATGATACCAGTTAATAATAACAACTGTCCCCACCAAGTTTTTTTGATATTTTATTAATTAACGATTGCGTCTCCTCCATAACATGGTCCACCGATTCAGTCACTACATACTGCGCACTTAACACTACCACGTCCTGATTGTCACTTGCAGGTTCTGGTTGTTCACTGATATCCAACACTTGTACCTGGATTAGTCGTAAACCTTTTTTCTTCTCATTGTTTATGACGAAGGATTGGCACGTAGACAGAGATGATTTCTGCTTTAGACACTCCCGTCTTGTTCTAGGCTTCTTGTTGACAGGTCCGCAGTCTTGTCTTGCTCTAGGCTCCTTGTTGACAGGTATTTGTTGTTCTGGGAAATCTGGGATATGCCAGCTTAAACTCGGAGTCGGAAAACCTTGAGCGTATTGTGAGAAGTCGATAACATCTGGTGAATCACACATTATCAATGATCTGAAACAAACGAAATAATAATTAATTATAATTTCATAAAACAACATGATGAAATAAAGTTATAAGTAGATAGGTACTTGTACAATACTTACAATTCGTTTCGTTTTTATTTGACGTGATATGACCGTTCCGGCTGACTGTTTACTGATGGAAGTTCTACACAATAATGACAATAATATTACTGTGGAACGCGGCTAATATGTAATTAGATTCCATAAAGCTTTACGCCGCGCTGTGATTCAATTTCATGTTTCAACATGTTCAAGCTCGTGCAGGCGCACCTGGTCGGCGTCAAATTCTACACCGCGCGTGCGAACTTCGAGCCATGAGTGCTTTGTCATCAAAAATGAACATTACATGTTTTATCAAGTTGGAACCTGTTTCTTTTTCATCAATCAGGAATGGACATGAAACTAATGTTTTAAATAATACAAGCATGTACCTATGGTATTTAATCAATTTCGTGTTTCAACAAGTCCGAACTGGTATGTCGTTTGCATCATGAAGCGCCGTGAGCGAGCACCTGATTGGTGTTATATTTCATACCAGGCAGCGCGACGCGCATTGTCATCAGGAATGGAAATTAAAAAAGATCTAATTATGATAGTAAAATAAGATTTATTTAAGTATTTATTTAATTAATACAAATAAAAGAAAACTATAGTAACCATAGTAACCTGTAAATAATTATCAGGTCTGAATTGGCAGAGAATATTTTCCTAAACTTCTAGATGTATGGTGTCTCTTTCTGAAATTACAGATCATAAACATACTCTGCCTATTCCGACCTCCGATAATTATTTTAATTTATAATATTGAATTGATATTACTTAAACTATTTACTAATTAAATGTAAGTTTACAACAAAATATATTTAAGACACTAAGGAAATACATATTTTACATGCTTATTAAGCAGGGTCCAGACACATGTAATGTGAGTGTACTGTAAAATTAATAGGTGCCTAGTACTTGCATAACATTACCTAACTCTGCATTTAAACTTCACAAGTTTTATTTACCATTTACAATTAATAAGATACGTGGGACACTCAGAAAGTTTTGCGAAACTAAAAAAAATTGTTCTATACGTACATATATTTTTATTAAATCTTTTCAAAGTACTTTCCACCAGCCTCTATACAAAGATTCATGCGCCTAAACCAGTTTTCAAAACACTTTTTCCAGTCCGCCGCAGACACCTCGTTTACAGCCTGCTCGAACGCAGCCAGCGCATCTTCCGGCGACGAAAATTGTATCCCTTTGAGCTGATTTTTTATTTTTGGGAATAAAAAGAAGTCACACGGTGCTAGATCAGGGCTGTAAGGAGGGTGACCCAGGAGTTTGACTGGCGTGCTGTCCAGGAAGTCCCTCGTTTTGAGTGCGGTGTGCGCAGGTGCATTGTCGTGGTGGAGCAGTAGCCCGCGGAGCCCTGTGTTTGGTCGCTTGTTGCTTATAACAGAGAAAACTTCTGGCAAACATTTGGTAGTATACCATTCGGCATTAATGCTTCTTTGATCCCGTAAGGGAATTGATACCAAGTGGCCAGTCAAATTAAAAAAGCTAGCGATCAAAATCTTACCCCCGCTTCTAGATCGCTTCACTTTGGTAGGCGTTGGCTCATTTTGAAACACCCAAACAGTCGACTGGCGCTTGGTTTCTGGGTCGTATTGATAAATCCAGGACTCATCACCTGTAACGATGTCGTAAACACGCCGAGACGAGCCTGCTTCAAATTTGTTAAGCATATCACGGCACCATTCCACCCGGGACTGCTTCTGAGCATCGGTGAGGTTGTGCGGCACCCAGCGTGATACTATCCTCCTCACGCGAAGATGGCTGTGTAGAATCTCGTGAACGCTTCCCGATCCAATCTTCAATATGTGTTGAATCTCCTGATATGTAATTCGCCTATTGTCTTGGATTAAATTTTTCACTGCTAGCACGTTTTCTTCGGTAACAGCCGTCAAAGGGCGACCGCTTCTTTCGTCATCCCCCAAAGTTGGTCGACCGCGCTTGAATTCGTTATACCAACGATACACGGTTGCCTTGGAAGGGCCTTCATCCATGAATGCCATTTGAAGTCTATCGTACGATTCATCCGGTTTCAGGCGACACTTGAAATCGTATAAAATCATAGCTCTAAAATGTTCCCGGCGCAGATCCATATTTCAGTGAGACACAATACTTTGAATTAACTCGCAAAAAATGTGGAGGGAAATTTTGAAATTGGAACTTACTTATTTTTACTTATAAATAATCATATTTTCGAAAAACATTATAACTGGCCAGTCTCCCATATATAAAAACTTTTTTTCGCAATACTTTCTGAGGGGCCTGGTACATGTAAAAATGTATCTACTGTTATTACGTTTAAATTATGGTAATGCATTACATAAATATAGTTGCGTTACCCCAGGCTAAAGTAGAAACTTTATCAAACGATAGCAATCGTTTATCATCATTGCTTGAAAGCGCTATTTTATTTACGTTCTGAGTGAATATTTCATGTTTTATTGATCTAAACAATACATTTTTTTTGCGAATAACATTGCAATTAGCAAAATAGAGGAACTGGATGTAAATGGGAAAATTATTAGTGATCCTGCACAAATAGCTGAGTCCTTCAATGACTTCTTTATCGACCAAATATCAAGCAATGAAAGTAATGCCAAGTCACACCACCCTCATAGACTTGTTAATTCCCTTTTTATTGCACCTACAATCCCTGCTGACATAGAAAGAATAATACTTAGTTTGAAAAACACTTCTAGTACTGGTTACGATGACATAACGACAAGCGTTTTAAAACACGTAGCAAACGATATATCCCCGGTATTAAGTCATATAATGAATCTTTGTATATCAAATGGAATTTTCCCAGAAAAATTAAAAAATACAATTATAAAGCCTTTGTTTAAAAAAGGTAACTTAAAGGATATGTCATGTTACCGACCTATTGCACTTGTTCCAGTTCTGTCAAAAATATTTGAGAAGATTATATATAATAGTTTATATTCCTTTTTTGAGTGCAACCGTTTATTTGCTGATGAACAAGTTGGCTTTAGGAAAAATAAAAGTGTAAATGTGGCGATTTATAAGCTTCTTCAAGTAGTTATGACAAATGTGGATAACAAGATTCCAACGTGTGCCTTATACATGGATCTAAGCAAAGCTTTTGATCATGTTGATCATACTCTGCTCTTGGAGAAACTTAATGCTTATGGTGTGAGAGGAACGGTTCTAGATTTAATTAAATCATATCTGTGTAACCGAAGACAATCCACAGTAGTTACAGCAATATGTAAGAAGCAAAGAAAGGAAATAAAATACACGTCGAGATTTAGAAAAGTAAACGTTGGTGTGCCTCAGGGAAGTGTGTTAGGGCCGTTGTTATTCATCATATATATCAACGATTTTCCAAACGTTACCCAACATCCAACAATATTATTTGCTGATGATAGCACAGTCCTTTTCCAAGGCAAAAACCAAGCTCTTCTGGAAGAGGATATAAATAATACCTTAATTACTATTATTAACTGGTTGACGATGAATAACTTACAGATAAATTTGACAAAGACTAATTTAATGACATTCAAAAACAGAAAGGAATTATTATCTAACGTTTTAATTAATTATTCAGGACAGCAAATACAAGAGGTACAATCCACAAAATTTCTGGGACTGCATATAGATAATAATTTAAAGTGGCAAACACACAGTGAATATATAAGCTCCAAAATTAACCAATTCTCATATGCGCTGTTCAAACTCTCTAAAGTTGCGAATTTCAGAACACTTATGACTGCATACCACGGACATGTTGTTTCTCTTCTTCGGTACGGGATAATCTTTTGGGGCAAATCAACTTCCAGGGAAATGATATTAATATCACAAAAGAGGTGTGTTAGAGCTATTTGTAAACTAAAAAAGACTGATAGTTGCAAGCCATACTTCATTGATTTGAATATTTTGACCGTGCCATGTATTTACATATATGAAATGTTAATATTTGTGAAGAACAATATCAATCTGTTTGAAAAAATGAGAAGTACACGCTATAAAAATCACATATGTTTCCCTTTTAATAGAACGCATTTTTTGAATAGTAGTATATTCTGCATGGCACCAAGGTTGTATAATCATTTGCCAAAAGAACTGCTACAGATACAATCTTTGAATGTTTTTAAAAGTACTTTAAAAAAGCTTTTGATTTCTAAGGCCTATTACAGTGTCACTGAATACTTAGAAGATAAGATATGACAAAAAATGGATTATATGACACTGTATTTATTTAATATTGTGACATTTCAAATTTATAATTTTATGTGCTGTAATTTTTAATAATTGTATTGACATTGTGTATGAATTATATGACATTGTACTTGTTTAATATTGTGACATTTCAAATTTATAACTTTATGTGCTGTAACTATGTATTAATAATTGTATTGACATTTTGTAATAATAATGAATGAATCTTATTTATTAATCTAATTGTGATATACTTGTATGCTATTTTTGGCTAACATAGCGGCAAAAATGTTATTTAAGACCTAATGTTACCTATGTCTACAAATGATTAAATGAATATGAATGAATATGAATTGTACAAAACATTTTTATAATCAAACATGTTTAAATTTTTAGTGATACATTTTTTTGTACCTTTTGCCTTTTTAATTGTTTTGTTTAACATTTTAATACAATAAAGCTTTGAGCGCAGTCCTACGAATTCTTTGATAATGTTACCACCCATTTCATCTTTAAAAAGTCCTGGAACCTTCTTATTAATAATTGGTAAGTTATAGTCATTGTTACAGGCATAATTGCTGGTATCAAAATATTTTAGAAAATGGTGCTTGAGGTCTTTATAAACGTCATCACATTGTACATCATAAACAAGACTATCTGTGTCAGTATAGCACAATTCAATTCGGTTACCATAAAAAGGTTTTATGATAGAGTAGTGGAAGTCGTACATATGAGTCTTAGATAATTCTAATACTGCGAAACCTATGTATATTGGTTTATTAAGTATTATACGCACAGGTTTCATTTGGATTGCCACTAGATCATCTGAAAAAACAGATGCGCTATGAAAATATGGACTAGCTATCAATTTCTCAGCACAAGTGGTCTTTTTCGTTTTATTGTTTGAATCACACCATTTGTTAACTAATTTTACTTCTATTCGATTTTCATTATTTTCCAAGGTTTTTCCGAAAATACTATTGTTCAATAATTTGAAAAAGTCTTGTTCAAACGTTGATTCTGCTTTTTGACGTAACTGAGTGTTAATATCAATATATTGCTTTAAATAACAACTTTGCTTAAATATAATAGCGCGATGGATCCTTCTCAATACTAAACCGTGCTGTAAACATTTTTTTAAATGTACGTAATGAATAACATAGTGATATTTATCGTACAAGTTTGGTATTAACTTTTTGTTCTTACCACCCGGCGGTAAGCATTTTTCTGGACAAAATGGAAATTCATTGTGTTCCATGTGCAAATTCACCGGATATATTAAATCAACTTCAAGAATATATCCGTTTTCCGCGGTATCACTGATGTCTGCTAAGTTCAATTGTAAAAAATCTATTTCATGTCTATTCATAAATCTAAAATCGGAATAGGGTAGGGATTGACACATGCTATAACCATATAAATTGTTACAATCTAAATAAATGATAAATGAATTTGGACGGGTTGGATCGTAAGTATCTAAATATTTATGATTGGCTTTGACATGTCTTTTGGAACACATACATACACCACCTCGAATACCTTTTTGTATCATTCTAAAAATTTCAACATCACTAATTAATTCTAATTTAACTCCTGTTTTTAAAAGCATTGCATCAAAAGATAGGCTTGGTGCTGTAAGATAGAACGCGGGATCGAGATTGTAATGTAATTTACAAGTTTTTCGAAAATTTTCAAAAACATCTGTTAGCAACAGAACATCTGTTATGAGATATAAGTCTGTGTACATACCCATGTTTTGAATATTAAATACTGACCAAACAGACCGAGCGTGTTCATAATCTTCATCGGTAATTGTCTCATTGGATAAGGAGTTAAAAAAATATTTTTTAGCGGGTAAACACGTATCTTCATAACGTTCCCATTGAGACATATAGTCATATGGATACACTCCTTTACGGGTGAGTAGGTTAAATTGTTTTTTATTAGAAAAATAAGATTGTAATTGTTTAAAATCTTGTTTTTTCATTGAACTAACCAACTTTTCTAAGCTTGTCCCTAAAAACTTGAAAGAATCTACAAACCGTACCTGTATGCTTTCACTATCGGAAATCGGAATATACTTCGTGAATGAAATATAGTTTTCTTTTGTTTTAGGTATCACTTTAATAGATCCAGGAGCTTCGCCTAATTCTTTTATGAAAAGGTGACAATCATATCCGGACAAATTATGAAAAAATACTGGCAAAAATGTTGGTTGTTTGTATTGTATGTTACAATAACTATGAGCTGCGCCACGATATTTACCAGTCAAGTGACAATGATCGCGAACCCTATCGCCGAACAAGAAGTGCTCACAAATATGACATGTTTGCGCGTTTTCAAAGTCGCGAGCATTATCATTTGAGTAAATCATAGGAACATTATTTTTTAACATATCGTAAATTTTTTGTGCATCTTTATAAATAGACTTTACAAAATTTGATACACAATCCGAACCGCGATAAGAAACAAAACGATTGTGGCTTTCGTCTAGCGTACACGTAATATGATAAGCGAAAGCTACAGGCACGTGTCGCTGTCGCGTTACAGTACCTGCCTTAGACGGGTCAAGGGCACAAGATTGATACCGCTCTAGCATTGTTTCAAAATCTGCGTATATGACAAATGGTACAAATTGCTTTCTAGTATAATTTTCAAACTGTATGAACGAACCCTTTGGAGGTAGTTCAGTGGCAACACCTCCACAACTATGCGAACTAAGATTATCGCATGAATTAAAAAACATTAAACAAACGTTACAAAAGTACAGTTTACTGTGGTGTTTTGTTAATTGATTCTTAACAAGTCGCGGCAAGTCTTTAATGAGACAGTAATGTGAGAAATCATCTCTTTCTAAATAAAGTAAATGAATCACCTTTCCGTTCAAGGCTTTTGGTTTGTAAAGCGGTCCTATGACGGTATTATTTTTTAAACCATAAATGTAAATGCTAATTTCGGGGTTATTTACTTCGAACCGCGCAATATCTGAGAAATTCATTGGAAATGATATGTTCTTAACATTTAACACGTTACGAAAATCAGGATAAGACGATACTCTATCGGGATGAGTTTTAGCTGGATATAAAGCAGCAACAACAGACCAAAAAAAACAATACTCATCATTATTGCGGATATTAATACATGCTTTTTTCGATTTTATTGAAGAAGGCAATTCGATAAAGCCTGAACCGCGCAAAGGTTGATATTTGTTAACATTGACTTCCAAATGAGAACTGCTCAAGAACGTCCATCCACTATCTCGGTCCTGAATTTCTTCTATCTTTTTTGTTAAAGTGTTTTTGACTTGGGACATTAATGAATTAAATTCATAATTCTGATGCAGACTAACGTTTTTTGTGGCAAATGATTTAATCTCCTGAGAATCATTTTTAAACATTAAAAACAAAGCAAAATATTCGAAATTAACTTTTAGACAAGTGTGTTCTTTAAGAGACATGTCAATAACCGTTTTAATTTTGTCGCAAATATTATTGAGAAATGTTTCTAGCGAACAATTCTCAGACGGATCGACAATTCTATAAGAAGCTATACGATTACGAAATGCAGAATGTATTATTTCAACACCTTCGCAAAAAGGCGAAATACTTTTGTTTTTATGATTAGTACTACGTAGGTGACCTGTCCAGTGACTGCGCTCAACAGATGCATTACAAACAGTACAGAAAGGCATTTTAGATTATAACAGTTTTAGACTTACTATTAGTTGTTGCTATATATTATTATTATTGCGATTATGATAGACGTTCGCTAAATAGAATATAGACCTGGTGCCCCAACAACTTAAATATTTATTTTCTATTTATACTATCACTATAAAAGACGGGCTCAGAATTGTTAAATAATTCATGAGTCCGTCTCATAAAAACTTGTAGACCATCCCACTGCGGCGTGTTGCGGTTTAGCTGCACTTTTAGGGTCACCGAGGCTTTCTTCCACCGATCCTCTTTAGGGGTGGAGGCCACATCGGCTTTGTTGTAGACCTTTACCTCCACATAGAAGTCTCCAGTTAAGTCCACCGTTCGCCGCACTTTCCCGTCGGCTACACGGCTGATGAGGGTTGAACCGAAGTCTCCAACTGAGGTCAACGAGGGAATGTAGTCCTCGATGCCAAAGAGGTCCGAGCCCGAGCTGCGTCGTTTACTGTAAACAATTTAACATTTTATTACATTTACAACACAATTCACACATTACAGTAAATTTATTTGTTAATGGAGAATTGAGGGTGTATTATAATCATCTGTCTATGGGGATAGAATCTACGAGGACAGACAGCATTATGTCATGTTATAATAATTTCAATAACAATACCTCATGAACTAACTGTAAACATTCCTGCAAGGAATATAATCGGCAATTGATTTCAACGCTTTCTGCAGCTATAATTTAACGTATATCTGTGTATAACATTTAATTGATATAACATCACCAACTAGCACCTAAAGGTACAAGCACTAACACAAAATTACCTTGATTTCGATTCTGATGGCGTGGTGCTCTCGGAAGCTTTGCGCTTCGCCACCTTTTTCTTTGGCTGCACCTTCGCAACCTCGGCTACAGCTGCGGTTGGTGTATGGAATTCTGAATCGGAGTCAGACCTGAAATGGAACACATAAAAATTAATTTTGTAAGTAACAACTGCGACTTAATTAAGGCTATCGATACAACAGCTGGCACGCAGAAACCAGGTCCGTAGCTGGGTAGCAGTCACTATGGGTAGGTAGGGCATGATAACAGTGATATCAGCCGGCAGGCAAAAACCAGGTCCGTAGCTGAGCATTATGACTAGGTACATATTTAAAATTATGAATTACTTACTTACATGTTAGAAAGTCGATTTTAAAGCACCGCTAGTACTACTTGTCACTTTGAAGATTCTGGAGCGAATGTAATTTATTTATTGAAATTAATTCGTTTATATACACAAAAAAATACTAATTCAGCATGAAAATAGGTTATTTCAATTTTAAACTCTAAGTACTTGTCTTACAGTTGTTAAAAACAAATATGACGTTTACGTCATACTGAACCGTATTGTTTATATACCATTTCTGCTAAATTGCAATTTGTTCATGAGAACTGAAAAATAAAGCCGACAAAGTGAACCCGATTCATTACTATGTATAATTAATTTAATAATTGATGTATGTTTGTTGAGAATTTTTTTACTTCACAATTACGTTTATGTGAGAGGTGAAACTAACAACAGTCAAATTAATTCTTGTAGGCATATATTCGTATAGGTCTTCTGTGCATATTATAGATTTTTAAATTCTCTCGGCGTTGAAAATAAACTTGTGAGCATAGTTATCTCACTTAAATCAGTTAAGCAGAAGTAGTTAATAATTAATCATAACTATTTTGAAAAAACATACTATTTTGTAATACATACAAACCAATCCATGTGTTCGATAACGTTAAGTTGCAGTTAAACTTGACATTTCGACATTCGACAAACTAATAACATTTTCATTCGTACTATTAAATAATCACCTAAACCCGCAATGAAAGAATCCAATGCACTGTAACGTGTGGGAATCAATCGCACGTGTCTGATTTATGGTTACATAGTTGTCCAATTTGTCAATAATAACTGGAATCCTCCTATCATCCCAAATAATCTTATTGTACACAGTGTTCTCTTTTTACAAGTTCATCTTACTTATAACAGTTTAATTCGCACTCGATAACAAGTGACAGATAGCGTATTTGATACAAAATATATCATATGAAAAAATGTATAATCTTAGTACCTAGATGAATGAAACACGTTAAAACTAGAATCGATTACAAACTTTTAGAATGAAATACGAAAATAATATTTAGGATGTTCTTCAAAAGACAAATTTAGTGTTTAAATCATGATAGTCATGTTACTATTCAATATAAATGCATGGAATGCAATTTGCGTACACGTGGAAAGTGTGCATTACATTGCCATTGAACTTTGCTGATTCGAACTAACAAAGCACACTTTTATATAAAGCTAATTTACATCTACGTAGCAACCACCGCGCACCGGGTACGGTTACCGTCAACGGATTCTATAGCAACGGATTTACACACAGTTTGTATGCTAGAATGAATAATGTGAGATACGTTTCTAATCCGGCTGCCGTTGACAAGTGTATCCGCGCCATAGCTTTATGCATGCATGGCAAGGATCGACTATCCGTATGACCACGCTTACCACTTGATTGTTACGTGTTGATGTAAAAGGTTGTATCGTCTGTAATGTGTTAAATTAAAATTTAGATGTCCTCGAACCAAACTGGTCACAGAAAAAAATGTGTGTGGACCTAAGGGTGTGCGCTATTTTACTTTTGTGGAGAGACATGAGACAATCTGTCCTAAATTTTAGTTTAATGTATGCGGTATCCTAAAGTTCAGATTTCCTTGAGCCAATCTGGTCACGAAACGGGTATGTGTGTTATCCTAAGCGGAATTGCACCATCCCTAAGTATGTGGAGAGAAATGAGACAATCTGTCCTGAATTTTATGTTACTGGTTCATTCCGATATAGACCTGATTATGTTAACGTATAAAGTTTTATAGTTGTTTTAAGCTGGTGAGTATAATCAAATAATCCGAGCATTGAATTTGAGGTAAGCCATCGATAAACTTATCGTTCCATTCGTAACCAAACGAGTTTTACAAAGTGGAGTAGCGCCCAAACCACAAACGTTGTGGAACAGGCGTCGAACCAGTATTTTGCTGCATTACTGCACTATGTAAGATTTCATTGGGCATCCTATTCCACCGAAAGCGACGAAGGCGAACGAAGTGAGCCGTAGGAAGCGACAGGTGGAATAGAATGCCCAATAAATCACTACTATGTATATATTTGTAGTCTTAGTTAATTAAGTATTTTATACACGGTATATAATTGTATCTATGTAAATAAAGACATTTTAAATTCGTTTATAGCAATTTAAAACGAAAACAATAATCAAATATAACAATGTCATTAAATGAATAGCAATTTAAAACGAAAACAATAATCAAATATAACAATGTCAATAAATTAATAGCAATTCAAATAGAAAACAAAAATCAAAAATATGTAAGTCCAACACAAATTATACCACCTTACTCAAAAATAACATGTCAGTTTTAAGCACATTACAATTCATCTATTGAGTAGAGACATATTTCCAACAGATATGCCTTGAGCCTTGTCTTGAATGAGCCTGTGTACAGTATGCTTTTTAACTCCAGCGGTAATTTTTTAAATATTTTAACTGCCTGATACTGTGTACTGTGTTTGACTATTTCAAGAGCCGGGGTGATTTTGTTTGCAAAGTCTTTCATACGCGTTTTTTTATTCATTACCCAAGTAGGTAACGACAATGGTATCCGCGTCCTTAAACAAGGTCAACTCCTTAAACAAGTCAACTACTTTAACATTGCTTGCGTTTACAACATTAGCAATCTCCAGCACTGCAGATGTTTTCTTCGCAGCCTTTGTAGTCCCGAAATAAACATACGACGTTATAGACCGAGCTTGTTTGCGAGATCATCAATTACGCGAGATCTGGCGGCCAATCTATTCAATTGATGTCTCTATATGCAAACACGAAAAACGCTCAGAGTACAGCATCTGGCGAGTTACATAAAACGTATAGGAATCAAATAGAATATAGCCTTAATATTATTTGTAGGAAGATTAAGTTTTTAACGCCACAAGTTAGAAAGCGACGCGGTATTATAGATGGATTAGGTACTGTCGTTAAATATCCCAAAAGAAACCTACTACCCGGATGATAAGTACGTATTCTTTGTGTCCAGAGGCCATAGACAAGTGACATTCTATCAACGAAAGCGTGGCAGTCTATTACAGGTAATCTCGACCATGAAGATGCAGTTAAGTTCAAAGAAGAAATTTTAAACATTAAAAACAGAGTTAGAAACGTTCAGGATTCACAAAGGTCCTTAGTATTAGCACATAATACAATCGATGAGTTCAGTAAACAGTTAACAAAATTAAATAATAATCAGAAATGTTTCTGATTATTATTTAATTTTCTTATTATTTTGTTGGCTAGTTTATTACAAAATATTACTAATTGCTCTTTTGGCCCCAAATTAACATAATTATTTCATCCGTGCTTCCCCCATCTCTATAAACGCTCATCTTTTAGAAAAAATGGACCAAATGATTCATCTTTTTTAGTCACCTTAGTTTTAAATGTGGGCATGGATGACCTAGCTTGGGATCAAGCTACTCTTCTCATCCGTATGGGGGGTCTTTGGCGTCCGCAAAATTTCTAGTATTACTTTACCGCCATTTATATCCTCGGTCCAAGGAATATCCTAGCTTCCATACTGATTGATTTTGATGAGCCGTGTTTCACCGAGGCTATTGATATTTTGAGACTCGCTTTTGCCCGAATTCTAATCCTCTCGACCACCCATCATCCCAGAGACGGTGTGATGAACTGATAAGCCGTTCTGCAGAGCAGTTCAGGTACACCAAATTGGTACACCAAATTGCTACTTCTGCAGAGCAGTTCAGGTACACCAAATTGGTACACCAAATTGCTACTTCTGCTGAGCGTACCGCGCTTGTTGGCTGTTGGTGAGTGGGGGTCGGGTTTCTGGCTTCACGCACTACCGTCCTTGAACATAGGCACCTCGTTTGACGAAACTACTTTCCACCTCGCCGCTTCCCTACGTCTAATGCCGGCTGAAACGATAAGCACTTCCTGTTGTTCTCCTCATCGTTGCTACTGCGGGTTGCATAGCGTGGCATTTGAACAAACGACATCTTACGACGGCGACGTACTCTTGTCACCGTCGGCGTTCCGGCTGTATTAGAACTAGACAAACCGAAGGTTCGGTTTCGGTTTCAGCCAGTTTCGGGCTAAAATATGGTTTCTGCCAGAGGTTCAGTTTTGGTTTCGGTTTTGGCCAGTTTCGGGCTAAAAACTGGTTTCGGCCGGGAGTTTTTGTTTCGACCACAAACTGGCCGAATGTTCGGCTCAACCGAAACAAGTATTCTTGAGCTGATGTTATCAATCTGCCTAGCCTTTTCCCAAATATATTGGGGTCGGCTTCCAGTCTTACCGGATTCAGCTGAGTACCAGTGTTTTACATAGAGCGACTGCCTATCTGACCTCCACAACTCAGTAATTTAGGTAACAGGGTACCCCTTGGCAAGACTGGTGTCATATCTCAAGCATCTGACTACGGGTAGTCAGATGCTTGAGATATGACACTAAACAGTAACGACTGTCAAAGATCTTCAACTGACAGCCGGGACCAACGGCTTAACGTGCTTTCCGAGGCACGAAGGAAACTCGGTATGTTGAAATGGTCACCCATCCACGGACCGACCTCGTCAAGCGTTACTTAACCTTGCTGATCGACCAGTGCGGCTGTTATTATTTAGCCACGAGCTCCTCCTTGAGCTGATGTTATATGGACTATTAAAAACTGACTGCATAGTGCACCTGGGAGTGTAATTTCACAAATAAAATATTTTTCCTTCTAATCATTTGTAGATTCGAATCACTCAGGTTGGTCAGCAGCCTGAAGACAAAATGTGAACTTGGTAAATAGCAATAGACTTGCGTCTATTGTGTTGGACGCCAACATATTTGGCCAAATCTGGGTGAACTACGAGTATGCACCTAGGTCTATCTCTTCTGTAGTAACGTTACGTTACATACTTCAAAATAATAATTCCTATAAAAAATTGTTGTTTTATAGGGTTCTTTGACCCAGATTTTGCTTTATAGTTGGCCATCGTTCTTCGAAAGCCTAGCTCATCGTGCGGTGCTGGCGCTGCAGAGAACCACAAGTGGCGAAAATATAATAACCACATCGGAAGTTAAATTTTCGAGTTGTTAGGGGTTGAAACTCTAGGTCTGTGATCTTCGAGTGCTAACGCTTTATTTAAAGAACTATCCAAACGCCTAGTTGTAACTTTGCGTGAACCAAGGGCTGGCTGTCTTGGTAAGAGGATAAGCATTGCCATACACCGTGACAAGGCTGCCAGTCTTTTGGGCAAAATAACAGTGGACAACGATGTGGAGGAGTTTTTCGATGCGATATTTTAGATATAATTATTTTAACCGACTTTCCAAAAAGGAGGATGTTCTCAATTCAGATTAATTTTTGTAAATATATTTTCACGCATTATTCCGTCATATATTGGATTTGCAAAACTATTTTTTTGTTCGAAAGAAGTTTATTCCGAAATGGTTCCATTTGAATTTGGTAAAGATCAGATGAAGAACTTCGGATATATACAAAAGAACTATTTAATAAATGACGATGTTATATGGAAATCGGTTTTATTTTTATGTAAAAAAGTTTTTTATTTTTACTTTTTAGTGGTACGTAATAGTTAGTCGTTTTTTATTTAAGTATATAATTATGTAGATAGTTAATAATTTTATATTCTATGTATACAGTTAATTATTTTATATTCTGTGTATAATTTATCTATGTAAATAAAAAGATTTTTTTTTGTTACGTTTAAATTATATGACATATGATTTATAAGTAGGTAGTCTATTGTTTATCTCGTCCGCGTCGTTTGATTTTAATAAAATGGTTGAGGAACTGGAGTTCGTGAAATCAAAACATGGTAAAAAAAATGATGGGCCTGAGGTAAGTGGAGGTAGAAAATATACAAAATTAAATTATTCAATTTTTTTTTATCGCTTAAAAAAATATACATACGTAATATTAAAAAGCTCAAACAATATTACAGTACACTAAACACAGTTTTATCGCTTATTCTCACAATATTTCTGAAGACAGATGCATATAATTTAAATTGGAATTATGATTCCTTTTCGAATACCTTATGATCAACATAGCACTTACCCCACAAATAAGCATATAGTAGCAGCGATAAATACAAAACAATGTGGCTAAAACCTTTGTAGCTAGATTAAATTAGCAACGTTGTGTTAATTTTACATTCGGTGTATTCTCGCCACAAATCCCGGTAAACACATTCTGGAAATAGAATCCTCATAACGTTCAGAGAAGGTACTTTGAAGTACCTTCTTTGTTAGATTTAAGGACATGTGCAAATTAAGGCTGCGGTGATCAATTGAAAACAAAACACTCCTTTTATTTCAAATAAACATAGGTAACCCCGTTTACCTTAGCCCACGGACGCACGTTTACCTTGTCACCACAATTTTCGTTGGGTTTTCAGTCAAGTTTTTGGTAGATGACTACGACAAAATTGAGAGAGTTTGGTTTTGGTTCGAACGCATCAAAGCTGAGAGTTGAAAACTATGTACATCTAAGGGATGTCCTGCAACAAGATTCGGATGCAGAGAACGTTGGATGTTGTTTATAACTTCTATTTTTACAGGTGGTCTACGGTACCTGCACGAACGAACTCAAGACGCTTTCTGTTTCGTGCGAAATCGGTTGCACGGATCTTGCCTCACCACCAGCACCAACTTTAAGTGGCCGGATATTATTTATGGCTGGATTTAGCAGTACAGGCGTTGTATGACTTAATCTCTCGAGTATTCAATTTAAAGCTATAGTAGCTCATGGACCTCCTCACGAAGGCAAAAGTGTTTCGTGCAGTCCGATGCCATCTAGCTCCTACTTGGTCGAGAGACAAAAACGTCCACGCGCATCTCTTTCTGTGGTTCGAGGAAAGTTAGTTAAAATGAAACACCAATTTCATTTTAACTAAGTTACTCACCTAACTCCTAGTATTTCAACCATCTGAACAAAACACCGCAACAAGAAGATACCTGTCTAACTGCATTTAACAAACTGACTCACTCAGCTACAGATTTACTTACTTACGGTCCAACTTGCTACATCCATTGTTATCTAGATTCAGTGCAGGCTTTTTGTCATAACTTCCCTCTGTAAAGTTGGCACAGTCAAGTTTTCCTTCGACCGCGGGTTTTAATCGCTTGCCTCTAGTTTTGTTTGCTGCTTAAGTGTTAAGACTTTTGGAAGATACACTCATTTGTGACGATTGAATCAACGAGTTTCTTCTCCTTATTATCCGTTGCTTTTCTTAATCTTGGCTATAAATATTCAAATGCATTACAAAATGAAACCAAAAAGAGAGTTTTGAAAAAAAGACTTTTTTAATTTTAATATATGTGCGTCAATTTTGGCAGAATAAAGGATTTTTCTTTTCTTCCAGATGCCTCTCTATGCTTAGTTTTTAGCATCGGATTATTAAAAGTGTTTGTATAACACGAAGAAACACATTCTTAAGCAAATTTTAAATAAGTTATGACAGTGAGAAAACCTCCTATTTTTAGTCTGTAAAAAACAAGCAAAAATATAAAAACGTTTAAAGTTTAAAACTGTCCATGAATTACGCGTGAATCGTGCATGTTGTATATGTGAGCGAGTGGTTGCATCGCCAACAGTCTGCTTGAATACTTGATGCCTGATACCGGGGATCAACGACGCGCTTTTGAATTCTTGATAGCGAATGTATTGGAAACGCAGTGATTAAGTAAAGCTGCTACACGTTGTCAATAAATAAAAATGTACAGAAACATGCGATGGTTTATCTTTGTTGTTAATGTTAATAACGCATCGGTAGACCTTGTGCATTTGCATGCATCTCGAACTGGCAACAGAAGCGTTGGCAGACCAGGAATAGGTAGACCTACTACTTGGTCAAAGTAGCAGGGTAAAGCTTCGATGCTAGATATCCAAAATCAGTTAAGGAGAAGACCTATTAACTCAGCACTGGGTGGATACGATTTGAGTCTGCGACTCGCCATATCTCCCATGTGGCGAGTCGCGGTAAGTTTTTCATGAAAATACTGTTAGGATTTGTCTATTACTATTATTATGTGAGGGTATATAGTAGAATATGTACATGTATTCCTAATATTTTACTATTGAAATAAACGTCAGTCTGAGAATAAACACTAATCGTTTTTTATTAAATACTTATATGAGCTTTCAATTACGCTTCTATTTTGATGACATAAAAGATGCTTCATGCAAGATATTATAAAGATAAGTGTAATTCATCAAGTTCAAAAACCTCCCAAAAGACTGAAAAGTAAGTCTATTCATTTTTTTTTTCAATAGATTTTTCCTTTAATTCCTTGATAAACGAAGTATTTTCATAACCTCAATTCTCGCCCATTTCACAGCCAATCAATACTTAGGCCCAACTTTCATTACTAGGGGAAGATTAAAAACAAAAGATCGTATCAAGGCGTTCTTAAAGTCTAATGGCGTTTTGAATAGCGAGCTCGCAGCTGCCGATAATGTGTTATCAATTAATCATTCTCGCTTGATGGATGACGGCGTAAACAACAGTTCGGCAGATTTTTAATAAGCACTTAATGTGGAGATCAGAATTTAGATTTTCATTTCCCTTTTAAGAAGCTGTTTATGCTGGTCATTTTGATAAGAAAAATGTTATACTTTTATAATTAAAGTAGGTAAGATAATTTAATGCGAGCTGCACGGCACTAAATTTCAAAGTATAAAACTTTGACCTTTGTTTGCCTTTTTCACGTTCATGTCGTTATAACCTAATAACACAAATGTATAAAATAATCTAATCATTGCGACTTATTACAATAACGATATTTAATCCTAAAAAACCGTCGGCACCGGCCTTTGACCTCCACTCACGCACAAAAACCCGCAACATTTCCTACTACAGAAACCTAACAAATATAAAGCCGAACCTTTCTTCGTTCCTGGTCAATAGCTTCTGAGTCCCGCTTCTTGTACAAACAAGCCACTCGTTCGTACTCTACAATCTACATGGCCTTTTAAAAAAGTAACAGAGAAAAAGTGCTTTTACAGGATTCAAATGTCAAGGAGCCTTTGTGGCTACAAAACCGGTGGGTGACAGACAGCAGCTTGACGAGGCTTTAGAGATTAAGATCAAGGTTTATGATTAGGTTATAAATGCTACTTCGATGTAGCCTAAGGTTGCGCGTAGGTTAGGGACGCCTGTAATGAAGTTATATCTTTTGTTAGGTTAACGTGTAAAATAATCTGATTTAAGTGGCAAATTAAATGATGGCAAAATCTGAAGAAATGATGAAGAGTTGCAAGGGCGGCGATTTGGAGTTGGAAGACGGAACCACCGGGGTCACCTACTGGCCAGTTTTATGGAATGATAAACTCCTTCTTCAGAAAGCGTGAACACAGGAAGTGGACCTGGCAGAGCCCCGATGGTGCAACAATAAATGAGATCAACTTATCATGTCAACCAGGAAGCAAATGTTCAATGATGTCTCTGTGATGAATTCGATGAAAACCGGGCGCGATCACCGAATGGTAAGAGGCACATTGAACATTAAAATTAAGCTTGGAAAGTCTCGCCTGATGAAGTCCACGCTCCGTCCAGCACAGATCCAGGTCCAAAACCCCGAGATATTTCAGCTCGAACTCCAGAATCGTTTTGAGTGCCTAGGGAGCTCCGTGGACGAATACAGCGATGGGTTCGTGGAATCTGTCCATACCGGTCGGGTCTAAGTCTTTCAAGACCCGTCGTACAGATAGAAACAAAAAGCTCACTGATCCTACTCTCAAGCTTATAAAGGAGAGGTGTGAAATGATTCTGCAGTCTTTAGATGAGGCGTGCAAATACCGGCAGCTCAATAGACAGATCTCTAAATCCTTGAAAAGAGACCTCCACCGCTCTAATACCGAGCGTATTAAAGACGCGATTGAGCAAAATAAAGGCTCCAAGGTGTTTTCAAGGGATCTGATATGGGCAGAGCCAGCTCACGAAACTGAAGACCGACGATGGCTGTATCGTAGCCGTCAAACCGGAGCTTCTGAGGGAGATCGAGATATTCTATGGGCAGTTGTACAGATCTATCAGCAAGCCCGTTGCGAGTCTAGCAAACGATTGGGTCGTTTGCTAGACTTGAGCTAGATTGACCCGACACTATACCGAAGATATCCCGGAAGTCAGCCTGTACGAGATTAGGATGGCTCTGAAACAGCTTAAAAACAACAAGGCGCTGGGTGATGACGGAATCAGTCGGTCCTTAAAGCCCTTCATATAGGTTAATTTTAGAAAACTGTTTTTCTGTAACTGATACAAAACTCAATCTGGGAAAATTTAATTATAATAGATGAAAACACGTTGGCTAGTGTTGCGACTAGATCGAGCGACGAGTACTATCACCGCCCACGACGCCACCTCCTGCGCATCAATGGAAAGGACCCCACCCTGGCCGGCTAATAAGTAAAACACGCCTGCAGCACCTCATAATATTTAATGTATAAATTATACCTAGTCCTCGTTTTTCTTTTTTCAGTTAACTTTTTAGTTTTATTAATGAACGAATTCTCATTCATTCATTTTTGGCTATATATTAAAAAATTACATAACCTGTGTCACACCCACAATTGAGACGAATACAACGACACCTCTTATGTCATAATCCGTCATGCCGTTTGGGTTGTAGATCGTGTTATAGAAATGGACATACTTACGCTCGAAAAACATTCGCCTCCCACAGTCGGGTAAAAAGGGAGAGAAAAGCATTTGTACAGTGAGACATTACAAGATAAAGATGATACAGATAGATTTTTTTGAGAAATTATTCAAACTGAATATTTATAATAAATGTGGGAAGAAGAATCCTTCAGTAGCCATACAGAAATAAAAGTCTTTATATACCTCACTTTATTCCTACTTCATTGTACGGCTCAAGGGAACTTAAGCCTTGAGTTTACGACACTGCTTCTAAGCACACTTAAGACTGTGTACTGAGAACGGGACTAAGCCATTGTTAGTAAAAATAAATAGATCTGCCTAGATTTAGTCTGAGTAGTATTCATCGAGCAATATAGTGTACTCAACAATAATGTTGTGTTGTAGTATCTGTCAAATAAATAACTTGTGTCTGAATAAAGACAGTTGATGTCGAGATCTCGAGGCGTTTCATTAATTTGTAACATTGTGTGTTGTGGAAGTAAAAGTACTTAATTTGTTGCTGTACCCTAACAGGGTCCATTTGAGTACTTAGATATAAACCTGTAACGTTTTGAAAAATAATGGCATGCAATAAATGAATATGCATTAAACTTGGCTCCTCATTAAAATTTCCTTAAATCTTTTCTGTATCACGGAATACAGAAACTGCACTATTAGAAGTAGGATACTGCGATATCTATATTTTTTTTAATAAATATTAGTTTGGTTCTGGAAATCATCTGCCTAGCCTTTTTCCCAACTATATTGGGGTCGGCTTCCAGTCTTACAGGATTCAGCTAAGTACCAGTGTTTTACATGGAGCGACTGCCTATCTGACATCCACAACCCAGTAACTGGGAAACACAGTACCCCTTGGCAAGACTGGTGTCAGATCTCAAGCTTCTGACTACCTGTAACGACTGTCAAAGATCTTCAAATGACAGCCGGGACCAACGGCTTAACGTGCTTTCCGAGGCACGGAGGAAACTCGGTATGTTGAAATGGTCACCCATCTACTGACCGACCTCGTCAAGCGTTGCTTAACCTTGATAATCGACCCGTGTGGCTGTCATTATTTAGCCAAGAGCTCCTCCTATTAGTTTCTGGAAATAATAACTAAAAAAATCCATAACAAAAAAACAGAAATGATTAAAACTAATAATTTACGACACTTCATGCAGGTAAATAAAACTGATCATCATCCTGCCATCAGGAAACTTTGAGGATTCTCATTTTAGTACTGATGTACTGATAGGCAACTGATTCAGATAAACTTGGTCTCCACACCGTGTGGTTTATTGCCGGCAATAAAATTGGATCCCAGAGAGACTGACAGATAGATGGTCTTGATCTTTTTATGGCTGTTCAACATGAATTTGATTCTTTGTAATGATTTGAAATTTTCGTGAATGTGTTCTTGGCAGTAGTTTATAGTGTCTATGAATGTCCTTAGTTATAGCTTTTTCTTCGAGTTATCTATAGACACAGATTTTTTTATTCATTTTAAGAGACTTAATGTTATCCAATATGTCTGGCCTTGTAGTAATAAAAATTTAAGAACATTAAATACACTTAATTTAATCAATACTAAAAATATTAGTAAAAACCTCTTTAGAAGCTTTATATGAACTACAAAAAAAAACAAATAAAACCTTAGGTAGGTACGTAAACACAACTATAATATTTTAATAAAAGCTTGAGGCTTATTCTTAACACACGGTAAGATGCGTTCACACCTCAACCTAGTAATTTTTAGTTCATATAAAGCTTGTCCTGAAACGGTTTTTACTAATATTTTATTTAGTACTTTATAGAATTTTTCTGGTTAATGATTAATTTTACTCTAATATCAAGTAATTGTCTTTTATGACCGCCAGATTGCACACTTCTAAGAATGTAGTCGACGGATACACAGTTGCATTTTCTGATGTCAAGTCTCGGATGGTCTTGTACGTAATATCTCCTTCAATCAAATTCTGGTTTAGAATATTGGACCATGAATTGGGCGGCAGAATTACAGTTCGCACAATGTTGGCCCACGCCATTGCGCGACATTAAACTCTCGCATATCTCGATGTGAAAATATCTTCATTACCTTGGTGTCAGGAGGCTTTCACAAATCATGCAGATTTATTAATTGACACATAAACGGGAGATAAAGGACGTGAAGGATCCAGATCTTCATGCTGTTACACTTGTTGTATGTGAAATAGATCTCGTTCATTTAGCTCAGCACCTTCATTAATGCATACGTCTTTGTGTAAGGGATATAACTAGCTTTTTCCAGCGGCTACGCCCGCGTGAACGTCGAAAATTATCCCAAGGGAACATATCCCCGGGATAAAAAGTATCCTATGTGCTATTCTGTGCCAAATTTCATCCAGATCCGTCTAGCCGTTCGAGCGTGAAGAAGTAACAAACATACAAACACACACAAACACACTCGCAAACTTTCGCTTTTATAATTATTAGTCTGATTAATCAGCCAACGTAATGCTTCGAAAACTGTTTTCGGTTTATACAGAAGGCCCGCTTTTTCCCTATGTTCAGCATTGCACTTGTTTGAGATACGTTACGATACGTTTTCTGTAAGAACTTGATGCTCCTGCTGAATCACATAATTACGCTTTTGCAATGGATATTGTCGTAAATTTTCAAGTATTGATTGACGTTGTTCAGTTGTCACATTTAATCTTCCTAATGCTGTTCGTTTGCGATTGTTTTCCTGCCGTGTTCTTCGTTGTTCATCAGATTCAGTCGATCGTTTTCGTGACTTTCGTTGACGATCCTTTTCTATTCTTTTTGCACGTTGCTCCGCCGATTCTTTTGCAAACCGTTTTCGTCATTTTACATTATTGTCTTTTTTTGAATCCGCGTATACATTTTGTTTCTTTTCATGATATTTATTTATTTTTCAGACACGTCTTTTTCGTTGTATTGCTGCTTTGCTTTGGTTTTTGTTATTTCTGTTCAATTTTTTCTCACAAATATTCAACAACTCTAGATACTATGACACAGAATCGTCAACAATACATTTACTCGTATTTAGGCCCCCTTGCACGAAAAACTTAACAAAGTTTGTCACACGAGGTTAAATTGACAATATTGTATCAAAAACTGCCAATTTAACCTTTTGTTTTGTTTTTTTTTATTACATAGGTTTATCAAGGAGATTCTGTGGTATCCTCCCACGGCGGAGCTACCAACTTAAGTCGAGGAGTTGCTACGGCCACGTTCCGAATCCACTATTAGACCCTGGGCACCACATATTGCGATTTAGTTGTGCTGGTCTGGTTGTCGAGTTACTATGACCTCCATCATTAGACCTTGTGCATGACATAGTGTGATATAGATTGGAAATACATGTCCAATGAGTTACACGATGGTACTATCTGGTCTGGTTGACGAATTGCTATGGCTACCTTCTGGCTCCATCATGAGAGCGTGTGTGGCTTCCAGCTTCATAGTACCATATTATTTCAATGTTTTCAAAGTTACATCAGTACGCCAAGTTTCAGCTTAATCGGATGCTAGGAAGTATTTGAAAAATGGATTACTAATTGCCGGACACACACACATGAAAGCATGGGTGTATTTATAAAGCTTGTAAAAACATCCGTCATGCGTGGTAAAATCACCTCACCCTAAAAGAGAAACCTTACCTGACTTACTTGTTACAATACTACATAATGTAACAACCATCCTCGGACCTCGGTCTCACAGAAGGTATATGTAGTCCATTCGTCATCAGCAAATGGGATGGTATATGAAGTATATAAATAAGTCGTAAGTATTATAAGTACAAATATAATAAATAAATAAATATTTGCAGTCTACGCGACGTCTACGGCGACCAAGGTGCGTGCATAACAGGCGCGTCCCCTTTTTTGTCCCTCTAGTCTCAGTAGTTCGGATGTTTTGTTCGGGACCGGAATACTGAGACTAATTTTGTCTCAAACAAGTCAAGTCAAGTCTCATCAGTCCGGTTTCATTGTAAAAAGTTTTAAGGTGTCATAGCAATATGGTTTCTGCTCCACCAACGCGCACTGGGTCCGCGTGGTGGATTACATCCCATGCCGTCTCACAGAGAGGAGGCCTGCGTCCCAGCAGTGGGAACATTAATAGGCTGATGATGTGATGTGATGGTTTCTGCTTATGATATACGAACTTGTTATACCTAACCTCTTTCTTGGTATTTCTGTTTTGACAGTTTTTATTTTTAGACGTGTTTAGGTAGCCAAATCCCCGAATGGAAACCACATGTTGTACATTTAGATTACGAAGTAGCGGCAATTAAAGCACTATCTAAAATGTTAAATTATATAAATATTAAAGGTTGTTTCTTTTACTTCCGCTATTGCTGGACTCGTAAAGCTAAAAAACTAGGCATGAAAACAAAACTTCAGAAGTATATAGTTAATGTGTGCAATGTTTTACTATTACTGCCCATAGAAGATATTACGTATGGCTGGCAGTGTATATAAATAAAATGTCAGCAGTTGTGGATGCAAAATTGAAAACATTTCGCGATTATTATCAAAATTTCTGGATGAGATCTGATTTTATTAAAATAGGGAGTGTTTTTTTAGAACAATATCCTACAAATAATTCAGTTGAAGAGTAGAATTTTAAAATAATCAACCTTATTAATAAACACCCAACAATGCTGCAAATCTTGCACGTATTGAACGACGGTGACGAATTAGCACATTTTAGAATGCGACAATTCAAAGTTATGGCCCGTTCCCGAACAAAACAACTGAACTACTAAGACTAGAGAGACGCTTTCAGTACATTTTTTCATTATTTCGTTGTATTTTAATTCAATAAAATGTTATCAAGTTTTATTTAGTGGAATCCAGTCTCATTTCTTCCATCCATACAACCACATCGAACATTTATAGTTCATTGCACCGCATGAGATGGGCAAAGCCAGTTTTCCTCCAGTGCCAAATGGGCATGGAAACCAAGAAGACATAACATTTTTCCTTACATAAAATATTATCTGAAATAGCCCTATAGATATGCCGCGGCTTATTTGCTTTACACGCAATATCATTCTTAACGCATCAACTGTGCTCCCTACTTATAAGATTTTTTGTGCATATTCAAACCATAACACAAGGAATTACCGACTTTATATGTTGTGCTTAAGGTTTAATGTGATTTTTGTTTAAACACACATCGTGACGCATTGATGATAAATGTTTTTTCTTCCTGGTGAAAGACAAATTTTGTTTCGTGTCTTTGCAACGTTAGCCAAGATTTGGGTCCGGTTTTCCGAGGCTTTGTCTTGGACCTTCGATAAGTTGAGGGCTTCTGTCAATAATAGCGGTTATTGTCAGTGAAGTATCGGTATTGACATAAGGCTTGTGAGGTTTTAGAAACGAAATAGAATGCGGATCGTTTGGGAAAATAAAAATTGAAATACATCGTGGAATTTTCCGATTGTTTTGTTTTGTTGTCTCGTATATTGTGGGTTCTTTCCGCTTTATCTGTTCGATAAGAATTGGCTGGACCACGAGAAGGTATATGTAGCGCAGAAGTACCGTTCAATTATGTATTATTTTTGCTAGAGATTGATATTGCAATGGGAATCGCTACGGTATTGGTAGTTTTATTTAGAGTATTTACACATATTTGGAAGAGACTAGAAGAGGGAAGAATGTATATTTTAGCTTCAACACTTTTACAATTTCATAACTCCATTCAGGAACCAACAAATGATGAACATTTCAAAACGGATAAAATGGTGTTAAAGAATATTATTTATAAAACTTGCTGTCATCGTTTTTACATTATCTATAAGCATTAACCTTAACAAAGGGCCGTCGAATGTCCCACATTATTGCTAGTGACATACCGAAAATTCGAGAGAAATTACAATAGTCTCTTGAAAAGAACGATCTTAGTGATGGGTCAGTGATTAAAAATGTATTTATTCGATTATGACTCTAGAATAGAATCGAATAAAGACATTTTCAATCGATAAAGTTTTTAAAATGTTCCAACACTATTTTGTTCAAATAACGTTATTCAAATTCAAAATTCCAAATTGCTGTCAACATAAACAAGGTTTGCAGCAAAAAAAATGTCGTGTTTATAATGTCGAGAAGCTGTTGTAAAACTTTGACAAGTTAAATTGTTCTTTGAAATATTTCAATGATAATAACAAAATACTTGACAGAATTTATAAGATTTATGAAATTTCTTCAAACCACGATTTTGTTTAGTTGAGCGATGTATTACAAGCGAATCTTAAACCAACTGATAAATTGGAACGCACCCATTTATTCTATTTAGAATTTGTCCGGACTCGAACAAAAAAACTTTTACGCCGTAAAATACGCTTAATTTTATTGATAAAAACACCCCACATTGGGCCAGTCCAACAATAGTGCAGGGAATAGTAACATATAGATAGCGATAGAGAAGCTCCATGAGACATACTTCAATCTTCGGGCAGTAGAGAGCAAGTGCCAGCCCGGAGCCATACGCTGCAGACGCCTTCTTTTTCTTCTCTCACAAAGGAGGCGTCTACCTGCATAAATGAGAATAGTGACCGCAACGGCATAGGCCGCCAACCCAGTTTAGAAGTTGACAGCGGGAAACCAACGCAAGTCATTCAAGAAGCGCAAAGAGGTGAAGGCGAGCGACAAGAGTCAAGCGTCAACCAACGAAGATCGTTCTCCCTCGCCGGCCGACTTTAAGAAAGATGAGAGGTCCAGGCCTGGCTGTGATTTCGTTGCTGATGATTGGAACAATGGTAGTCCGTACGATGTGCCTCGAACGCGAGGCGTGACGGAGAAGGCGCAAGCAGTGTGTGAACTGTGCGAGCATGTGACTGATGACGACACGGAAGACTTTCCCTTCCGCTCCGCTTGTCTTTCTACCGAGTACCTGCGCGATCAGAACGAGTACTGGTGCGAGCGTTGCCTGTTCTACAACGACACCCGTGACCGCCCGTCATTCGGTGACATACTCCCACCTGCCGCGCCTGCTGGTGCTGCAGCTCAAGCGCTTCAGGGGCGGCATGGAGAAGATCACCGGGCACGCACCCACGTAGAAATTATTTATTAATTGCAGAATAAGGAAATAACATGGTACTAAGGGTGTTCACAGAAGCAATACAATAAGTCACTTTTGTAAGAATTCTGTGTTACGACGGTTTACTTCGAGTGGAAGGTGCTAAAGTGTTTTTAACACATGACAAAAATGTACAGCAAAAGGTCTCAGATATCAGCCCTTAATCAACGTATATGATTTTGTTACCAGATTTTTTTCGAGTCACGATGTAGACAAATGACGTCTGATGATGATGCCTGCTTTTTCGACCAATTTGGTTTGTAGGTATTGTGTTCAACTGTTTCGAATAAACGGTGCAGTAATTCTCAGCGTCCCAGCTCTATTATAGGCCAAACAGATTTATTGAGTTGTCCTACGCTGGTACTTGTTACCTCTAGAGAAGGGATTTTCCACTCTAGCGGTTATTGTGAGAAAAAAAACCTCTATGAAAGTATTGTTAGATGAGGGGTCGAGATTTACAGGTGCGGTCACACATCGTCTTTTATGGTACTTTATGTAATGTATTGAAAGTAATGGCGTTAGTTTCAGAGGATTAATATTGTGGGGCACGAAGTGTCAAATAAGTTTTGGTAAACTAGGGTTAGAATACGTACAATTTCAGATTATACATATTAATAAAAACTTGTTGGTTGGAATGCGCATCAATTGAGAACAGCTGAATAAAAGTTCAAGAAAATACTTTTTCTGTCGAATTTTGAATTTTTGTATGAAAGGACGACGTCTTCTTGCAAGTCAACTAGTTTATAGTTAAATCCCAATTCATGCATCTAATTGCCGCGACATTGGCCAAACTGGACTCATGACCAGAGCCCTGTATTTTCACCTAACTCTAATATGCTTTTACCGTTCCTAAAAAAATAATCGGAAGCTCAGCCGCAGGTCATATACGAGTTTTATAACTGATTATAACGATGTATAAAGTTTTATACGCTCCTAGTTTCAAGGTCCACATTTTATTTTGACTTCGCATAACTTTGCCGCGACATTATAAAAGCTACAGCGATACTATAGAAGTATAAATTAATATGTACTTAACTAGCTTTTTCCCGTGGCTTCACTGCCTTGCACCGCACAGTACCCGATAAATTTTTCGGGATAAAAATGGAGAGAGGTTACCCATTACAAACAAACATACAAATATTAAGTATTATATTATTATATTATTATTTTTAAGGCGTGCTCAATCTCTGCCCATTTTTAAAACAATGGTAAAAAATCACTACCTCTCTCTTTAATAGTTATATTTCTTGATTTTTATGCTTTTGTTCCATACTAATTACTGTATATATTTGTCTATTATATACACCGTGAAATTTAAGTGGTTGTTTTCCCGCGGCAGAACGACTTGCCTTGAGTACTTTCGAAGCATAGAGTTAAAGTAAAAAAATAACGATGTTTTTGTTTTAAAATAATTAAAAAAAAAAACAAACTCGAAAAAGTGAGTAACAATAGTAACTTGTAGGTACTAGGTACTACGGTGAATAATACGGTGGTGACGCGAGTAGTACCTAGTACCTACAAGTTACTATTGTTACTCACTTTTTCGAGTTGATGAATATCGTTATTTTTATACTTTAACTCTATGCTTCGAAAGTACTCCTAAACGCAAGTCGTTCTGCCGCGGGAAAACAACCACTTAAATTTCACGTTGTATATATGTATGTATTTATTTTATTTTATCTATAAATAGTACACCAAAGACTACCTACAGTACTGTCATTCCTTCCATTTTTTTTTTTTTTTTAAATCCATCCAAAGGTTGTCTTGAAAAGATCGCTTTTAGCGATAAGGCCGCCCATTGTGTCACCCAGTGCAATGTTTTCTTCGTCTATACATTCTGTAACTTATATGGTGTACATAATAAAGAGTATTCTATTCTATTCTATATTATTTATGTATTTGTTTGTTTACAGATTAAACTTTTTTTTTTTGTGGCGCCATCTATAGACGTGGAGATTAGTTACGTTAATCTATATTGTCTGTGGAGGAATGGACGTTGGCAAAACAATTATATCGTGTCACGTGACTACCATGTGGATGCTAAGGTCCCAGAGCTCATAGTTATTGCCGGTGGCTTAACGAATTGAGAAAACTGAAGCCAGTAAATACCAATAAGAAAAACAGGAACAAAAAATGTAAGCTTAGCTAATAATGTAGCAAGTGGTTACTAAATATAATTCCCTGATTTTACATTCAGACTGAAGTTTGCCAGCCATAAAACTCCATAAGCAATTTCGCTCAGAAATTTAGCAGTAACACTCCAGTTTGTTCCTAACTATTACAGGTGTTCGGAGTTTCTTGTTTTTTTACGGCATTCGATTGAAATAAGTTGTTCGTTGAGCTACCGGTCGGAATGCGGCGCTGGCGGTGGCGTCACCCCGGCGGACAGTACCGCGGAGCAGTGGAACTAATGACAATGAGTGAAGTGAAGTTAGCAATAATAAAAAAATATAAAGAATATGGTGGACAGCACAAGCACGGTTTTTAGAATATATTTTTGTTTCATCCAAAAATATTGTAAAGTCTACAGTTATAGTGATAAATAGTATATTACAGTAAAGCAGTGATTAATTTCATCCACCGCACACCCTAGTTGCATAAACAGACTTGGCGTCCCTTTTTCCAGAAAAAGGGACGCCATCAGAGGTCGTCGAATAACGCGTGGCTGAGCGAGGCGCCCTAACATAATTTATACATTTCATGTTGCTATGTGTAATAATTGTAATTACATTAGATACTATCGCGGACTTTATCATGGCCAAATACGGTGTCTAAGAAGGACCATATATATTTTCGAGATTAGTGAATAATAGTGATGAGAATTATATATCAACTGTACCCAAAGAATGTTATGTAAAAAGGAAACTTAATATAAATCCAAACTTGAGTCTTTGTAAACTGGAATCGCTTAAGAATATACTTTCATCATTTAGAGAAAATTTCGCATTTTCGAACTACACGAAATACCAGTCCATCATCCTCCCTATAGAGTATCCCCTAAGCAACTTGACATAAAAAATACACAAATAGAAGAAATGCTAAAGAATTGTGTTATCGGGGAATCAAGGAGCGCTTACGCTTCACCCGTGGTTCTAGTACAGATAGAAGCCAGATCAGTCTTGCGAGATTCTGTGTTGATTTTAGGAAATTAAACAAAAAGGTAGCAACCCATTACCGATTATAGAAAAATTTATGATTTACTTATCAGGGGCGCGATACTTTGCGGACTTAAACTTAAATTCAGGTCACTGGCAGCATCCTTTAAGCGAAAAAGATAAGCATAAAATTGCGTTTATTATTGCTTCAGGTCTGTATGAGTTTAATGTTTTACCTTTTGGACTCAAAACAAGTCAAGCTGTTTTCTAAAGGATAATGGACAAGGTCTCAGTTGGTATTAAATATAAAAAGGATATTTGTTATGTAGATAATATCTTAGTGTGGCGTAATAAGTTCACAAGAGTTTCTTTAAAAGAAATCATGTGTAGATTAAAAAAATAAGTATAGTTTCGGTTTTAACAAAATTTCAGTATTGGGGCATGAGATAAAATTGCAAACAATAAACACACTAAAGACCCCAATAAATGCAAAACAGGTTAAGTCTGTGTTGGGTTTGTTTTCCTACTATAGAAATATTATTAGTAACTTTGCTGATATAGTATTGCCTCTTACAAAATTATTAAAAAGAAAACGCTAAGTTTATATGGGGAAGAAAAGAAGAAGAAGCCATCCAGATGATAATAAAAATTATGGAATCATCTCCGATATTGCATTTTTATTCTAGTAATAAGCTGTTAACAACTAGGTTGCATGTGGACGCTAGTGGAGAGGCCCTTGGCTGCTGTCTCAAGCAAGGTGATAATGTGTTGTTCCCAATAGCATATGCGTCCAGGAAGCTAAGTGAAGGAGAGAAGAAGTATTCTACAACGGAGAAGGAGTGTCTTGCATTAGTCTGGGCGTTAAACTATTTTAAAAAATTTCTTTGGGGTCTGAAGTTCCAGGTTGTCACTGCTGATCACAAGGCATTGTGCTGGCTAAGATGTAGAAAGGACATGAATGTAAGGTTAGGCGTATGACTTTAAGATTGTACACTGTGCAGGCAGAGATTGATAACGTTATTGCCGATTTTTTGATTAGGAATCCAATACAAGTTGAGGAGGACTAGAAGAGGACGGAGGAGGGCCTCGACGATGGCATGCAGCTATATACGATCGTGGTGGTTACGGAACGAGATGATCAGCTCAGAGATGAGTTTTGTAGGTATCGGTTGGATAAGAAAGCAGCTAGCAGGAGTAATGTGGTGAAGGGATTTAGTGTGATGGATGGCATTTTGTTTAAGAAAACCAGGATACTAAATGATGATCGAATGGTAGTGGTCATTCCTTAAAAATGTTACAGCAGGTGTTGAAAGAACTTCATGATGATCCATGGTCAGTAGGACATTTAGATCTAGCGAAAACTTTAGCTAAGTTTAGAGAGAGAGGAAATGATATATAAATATGTAAGAAGCTGCATGCTGTGCCAAGACCGCAAGAAGGATGACCAGGTGGCCCAGTTACAACCTATTGTAGTAAACCGTTTGATGGAAAAGGTTACGATAGATGTATTAGGTCCTTTTAGGAAGTCAAATGATAGATAAATATGTAAGAAGCTGCATGCTGTGCCAAGACCGGAAGAAGGATGACCAGGTGGCCCAGTTACAACCTATTGTAGTAAACCGTTTGATGGAAAAGGTTACGATAGATGTAAGAAAGTCTCTGAGAGGTAATAGATGTATTATTTTAGTTTAAAATATGCAACGAAGAATGCATTATGCAGAGCAGTTCCTAGGGTGACGGCGCAGAGGATCAGTGAGTTCTTGATAGAGGAGATTTTCAGTCGATTTAGCGGAGTTAAGGAAATTGTGTCGGATAGGGCGTCAGTTTTTACATCTCGCTTGATAAAAGAAATGGTAAGTTATTTCGGAGCCAAGTCACGCTTCACCATTGCGTTCCACCCAGCAACGCACGGGTTAGTTGAGCGGTTTAATCGAACAATGTGTCAGATGCTATCCATGTATGCCACCACCGATCAGCGAAATTGGTGTAGTTATGTCCCGCTAGTATGTTTTGCATAAGCAATTTCAGCAAACAGTTGAGCACTAGAATTTCACCTCACATGTTGCTATACGCTAGGAAACCATTATTTCAAACCGACTTGATAGTAAATAGCAGCAATATTAACATTTGATTGATTATGTAAGTCATGAGCTAGGCAATAGTTTGACACGTTGTGCCAAACTATTAGCCCTTTACAAATAACAAATGAAATGTCGAGCGATTATTCTTTCGAATGCTGCGGCATAGAAGTTCCGAGTCTTAACTTAATACTAGTATGTGTTTATAGAATCCCGGATTCCGATGCTGGTATATTTTTGAAAAAAAATGGCAGCTTTGTTACACAAATTAACTCATAAAAATAGGAATCGTATCGTAATATGCGGAGACTGGAATATTGATATGCTAAAAGACACTACACAAACAAGAGAATTGATATCTATTTTGCATAATTACATATTAAATTGCCCACTAGGAAAAAAAGCTGCATATATCAAATAGCCAGTAATATCTCGACCCTAGACACGAAAAGCAGTATACATAACCTAGCCCTCTCAGATCATGATACTGGGCAGTCATTAACGTTCTATCTTCCGATATCTAATAATAAGCCGAAGATACCAAATTTATTTTATGAAGTCAAAAGAGATTACAATAAAAACAATATTAAAAATTTTCTTGATTGTATATCAGCTTTAAGTTTTAATGAAATATATGAAGAAACAGATTGCAACATTGCATTTAACATATTTCATGAGCTATATATTCTCATTTACAAACTATGTTTTCCAGAAATAACAATAAAAAAAGATATAACAAACCAATAAAATATAAATGGATAAGTAAAGGTATAAAAATATCGTGCATAAAAAAGAGAACTTTATATTATAATTACCAACACGATGCCTTAAGCAAAAAATATCATAAAAGAAGATACCTGACCTATTCTAGAATTTTAAAAACCTGTATATCACATTCACAATTAATAAGTAACAAAAAATAGTTCTATAATTCTAAGAATAATGCAAAGCGACATGGTCTATTATAAAAAATAATATAAATGATAATGATAATTATAAAAATGACATCAAATAATTAATAATAAATGATACTATAATTAATGATCCTTATGACATATGTAATCAATTTAATAACTATTTTATAGAAATGACCAATAAATTTAATCTTAGCAATAGTAATAACGTAAGTAACATTGACATTATTACTATTGCTAAGATTAAATTTATTATATTACCACTAACACTGGCAGTATCTTTTTGACTCCAGTGAATGAACAAGACATAGTAAAAATTATCAACTCTTTAAATGATACTAACGCTACTGGATATGTTGAAATAACCACAAAAATAATAAATCTAAGCAGCAAAAGCATAGTAGAACCATTAAGTTATTTAATTAATCTGTCATTTGAGACAGGCACATTTCCTACTAGATTAAAACAATCTATTGTCAAACCGCTATATAAAAAAGGTAACCGCACGGATATGTCCAATTATAGACCCATTACATTGATTCCTATACTATCAAAGATTTTTTAAAGTTCGAGACAGAGAAAATAATTAACTTTTTAAACAAAAACAGCATCCTTACTGAATAGAATATAATAGAATAGTTCTTTATTTGCACAGAAAGTAGGTACAAGTTACAGCTGTTAAGTTTTAATGTTATGATCCTTATACTAACTACCAACTGTTTTAGCTATAATAAAGTCCCAATTAATATCACCAACCTGAGAACCAATTTGGATTTAGGAAGAATAGTTCAACTTCTCTTGCTTGTTTTACTTTGTTCAAACTGATATCTGAAGCCCTCAATAACAAAATGCCTGTATTATCAGTGTTTTTAGATATGAGCAAAGCATTTGATTTTGTCCCACATAATCGCCAACTTTGCAAAATGGAGAAATACGGCATAAGAGGCAAGGCGCATGACTGGCTAAAAGTTATTTATAGAATCGCCAGCAAAGGACAGTAGTATCAAAAATTGACAATAACACAAACAAAACATACAGTTCAGAGTTAAAAATAAATAGTTGTGGTGTTCCTCAGGGAAGCGTATTAGGGCCTCCATTATTTATAATATACATAAATGACCTTTGCCTTTACCTAAAACATAATTGTACACTATTTGCTGATGACACTACTCTCACAATAAAATCTTCAAATACGAAAGACCTAGAAACTGACACTAACAATGAAGTACTAAAAGCAATAGAATGGCTGGAATCTAATAATTTACGTGTAAATATGGAAAAAACAAAATTAGTACAATTTTAAACATACAATTCTTTAGTAAAACCACCTTAAATACACTACAATAATTCAGTTTTGGAACACAGGTTCCAAAACTGAATTATTGTAGTGTATTTAAGGTGGTTTTACTAAAGAATTGTATGTTTAACTAGGTACAGACCTACAACCTTATTCTTGGGAATAGTTATTGATGAAAAATTAAATTGAGAACATGTAAAAAAATCTGCACTCGTCTCGACAAATTTGTTTTTGCTCTTCGAAAACTGAGACGAATATCCAGTAAAGAAACAGCACTAAGTGCTTATCATGGATATGTTGCATCAGTGCTGCGTTACGGCCTCGTAATATGGGGAAATTCAGTATATATGTGAACAATGCATTCATTGCACAAAAAAAATGTGTCAGAGCTGTGTATGGAGCAGAGTATTTAGAGCATTGTAAGCCACTTTTTAAAACACTAAAAATTCTTCCACTTCCTTGCCTATATATTTTTGAGCTTTGTATGTTTATTAAAAGGTATTCGCATCTGTGCCCATTGTATGAACACATTTCGAAAAGAGTGAAAAGCAGAAGCCCAAATAAATTACTTGCACCTAGCCAGAGACTACAATTGTATAGCAGGAATTCCAATTGCATGGCAATCAAAATATTTAATAAGTTACCCCCACGCATCAGAGTGTTGCCCTCTAATAAATTTAGGAAAAGAATATTTGCCTGGCTTTTAGACAATTGTTTCTATTCTGTTAATGAATTTTTAAATTATAAATGTTGACATTACATTTTATTAATACTTAATGACACTTGTTAACTTGAATGGTTTTTTTTTTTTTTAATTATTTGACATTATATAATTATTAAATTTTGACATTTCATTCATAATTTTCACATTGTATAAAAATTGACTATTTGTATCGAATCATTAAACTGGATGTGACTTGTTGATAGCAACTGTCAGCAACATTATTTTCTTGCTGACCAAAACATAATCTAATATTTAAATTAGGTATGCTTTTTTCCCATGGGGGTAAGCAACTTAAGTAAGAAGATTCAAGCAAGATTCAACACATTAATTGCAAATTTGTGGCTCACAGCAACAGTGAGAAGTAGATCAAATCTAACTTTGACAAGCAGTGACTACTTTACACCTGTATATAAAATTGGAGTCCAGCGCTGGCACACGGCGCCGTGGCGCTATCTACTGGTTTCGTCTTAAAAAGTTCTCTGTGTTTCGTCTTTGTCCAAAATAATAAAAAGAAGCCAACAAATACGACGCGACGCCACACCCGTTGCCTAGGCGACGGTTGCATAGGGCGTAGGCCTCCTGCGTTCCACAGCCGTCATTACTGTGCGTCATTATAAGACATTTGTGTGTGTCAATTTGATATTTTTATTTGTGTCTTTATATTATATATCTTTTTTATGAGTTATAGTGTATGTAATATCGTGTGTATAGTTTTATATTAGGGTAAGTTTTATTTTATTTTTGTGTTAATAAACAATGCTGTCTGTAGCGACGCATCTGTAGCAGTCAACCTGCCACATCCGTTGAGGTTCAGCTGGTGAGATGTCCCCATTGCTCACAGGCACGATTTTATAAAGGCGCACGGGGGCTGAGGATACACTATGGCAAGGTTCACAAACCACATAGTCTACCTTTGTGCCCTCCAGCCAATTCCCAATCTTTTGAACAGACCCTTTAGAAAACGTTATCAAAATTAAAAAATTCTACTCCGGTATTAAAGTGAGTTCCTCGGGGTGCGAGACGGTCCGTTGCTTTGAGTCTGGCGCAATGCATCCGTCTTGTGATCCAAGAGAACTCAAATAGTGCCTGGGAGCAATTGCTCACCTTCCCCTATAGGATTCTGCACGTTAAAAAAGATTTGGCACTGAAAAAAACACTTACAAATCAAACTAAAGAAAACTGCAACAATTCGACCACAATTTTGACTCAAAATTTACAACCATTTACAGAAAGACATATGTTATCACGTGGAATCCAAACTAGGTGAAGGTGACATTAGGGGTGCAGCGAGGCTACTACGAGTATTTAGCAGTGATGTGGTGGCGCCCTACTCTCCAGAAACAATTTCTGCTTTGGAGAGTAAACATCCAGCGCCTGCGGATGACCTTACCTTTCCAGACCCCCCCGAAACCCCTCATCCTGATTCAACTCCTTTCAAAATTTCAGCCACCCAATTGATTGCTGCCGTGAGCTTCTTCCGAAGCGGTTCCGCCGGCGGTCTAGACGGCCTGACTCCGCAATCCTTATAAGAAGTTCAGGCGCCGGGGAAGCTGGTGAGTCGCTTTTGAAAGAGCTTGCGGCACTAGTCAACTTAATGCTCTCCGGCGGCGTGAACGATGCCGTCGTCGATGTCTTGTACGGGGCCAACATATGTGCCCTGCGCAAGAGGGACGGCGGCATTTGTCCTATTGCCGTCGGGTGCACCTACAGGCGTATGGCAGCCAAAATTTGTTGTAAGCTTTACGGCCAAAGGCTTACAAGCACATTCCAGCCCCTACAGCTTGGCTTTGGCTCTAGAGGGGGCTGTGAGGCTGCCGTACATGCCCTTTCTACCTTCCTAAATTCCAGCCACGGTGAGGTCATCCTCAAGGTTTACGTTAAAAACGCCTTCAATTCCGTCAACAGGGACCCTTTGTTGGCTGAAGCAAAAAAAGAACTGCCAGAAATTTTCGGTTTTTTGTGGCAATGCTATAGGCACCCATCAAAATTATTGAACAAAGAAAATGTTTTGCAATCTTCAGTTGGTTGCCAACAAGGTGACCCCTTCTCGGGCCAGTCATTTTCAATCTGGCTATTCATCCCATTATTCAGAAACTAAATTCGAAATTTAACTTATGGTATTTGGACGATGGAACACTAGGAGGTGACGTAGACACCGTTTTAACCGATTTCAAATTCCTGAAAGAGCAATTTAAATCCATCGGCCTAGACCTCAACCACTCCAAATGTGAAATTTTTCTTAGTGACAATACCGACAGACAACCGACCCTACAGAAATTCTATGCAATAGCCCCAGAGATCATAATTTTAGATAAAAGTTCACTGCTACCTAGGTTCCCCAATTTTGCCAGACAGTTTTTCTTCATTCATTGATGGCAAAATTAACCATTTTAATGATATTTCGGATAGACTCTCCAAAATTAACCTTCATTCGGCTTTTACTCTTATTCGGTATTGTTGTTTTGAACCAAATTTATGTATTTTCTCCGCTCTTCCCCTTTATGGAAGCAGCCACATCTCTTGGAAAAAATTGACGAAATTATTCGATGCACTCTGACATCCATCTTAAATGTGGCCTTGGATGATCGAGCCTGAATGCAAGCTACACTACCCATTCGCTTTGGCGGGCTCGGCATCCGCAAAATTTCTAGTATAAGCCTACCGGCGTTCCTGTCTTCGGTCCACAGCACTGAAACGTTAACCACAAAATTTTTATCCCTTTCTCTGGTTGACTTTTAAGTGCCGTTGCTCGACCGACGCAGTGTGCGCCTGGAAAGTGGCTTGCCCGAATACGGCGTTGCCCGAGAACCCATCTTCCCAGAGACAGTGGGATGAGCCGCTCTGCAGATTGGTACGGAATAAACTTATAAATACGTCCACCAATACTGCTGAGCGTGCCCGCCTGCTGGCTGTGGGAGAGTGGGAGTCGGGCCTCTGGCTACAGGCACTACCGTCACTCAACATAGGTACTATGTTGAGTGACAACACCTTCCGGATCGCTACATGTCTGCGTTTGGTTGCTCCTAGGGGAGCTCCACATCGTTGTCAATGTGGTGAAGCAGTCGAGCGCCTCGGTCACCATGGCCTATCCTGCAGTAGGAGCGCTGGCCAAATAGCACGGCACGCCAGCATTAATGACATCATACGTCGGGCTCTTGTCACCGCCGGGGTGCCAGCTGTTTTAGAACCCAATGGCTTGGCACGCGACGATGGGAAGAGACCAGACGGGATGACCATAATGTCTTGGAAGGTGGGTAGGCCTTTGGTGTGGGATGCAACATGTGTCGACACCCTTGCGCCATCCCATCTTCTTAGCACGGCGGGCTGTGCTGGGGCGGCTGCTGCTGGTGCAGAAAACCTCAAACGGCGCAAATATAACAACCTTATTGTAAGTTATATGTTTGAGCCGTTTGGGGTTGAAACTTTAGGTCCATGGGGTCCGAGTGCGCATCGACTTTTTCGAGAAATTAGCACAAAGCTCGTCGACTCTTCACGTGACCAGAGGGCTGGCCTTTTCTTCGGCCAGAGAACCAGCATTGCTATCCAACGTGGCAATGCTGCCAGCGTTCTGGGCACTTTTCCCGTTGACATCGATGTGGACGAATTTTTTGATGCACAATGAGCTCTTTTCCGTCTCCCTTTTCTATTTGTATATAGGTTTGTTTTTTTTTAAGAATAATCAATTGTATATATGTTAATAAATCTATTTGTATCTAAAATAATGTATGATATTGTATGCCTCAAACGTCGCGCGCTCACCATGTATTCGTAAGCTATTATTGTTTCTATTGTGTCTGCTTAATGACGCGCAGTGGGGGAATATAGCCTCTTATCAGCGTTTCGATGACAAACTTACTACAGTTATATTGTTGCGGCCTAACTTGGACACTTTGGTTTTGTAAGTTAAAGTTAATTTTATTATTTCTACACCGGCAACGGTAGTGTATGTGAAACTGTTTAATATTAAGATCTTAATTAACCATATACTCAGAAATAAATATATCTTATCTTATCTTATCTCATAGATAATATAAAAATGACACAGGTTAAACAGAAAATACGATATGATAGAAAAACTAAATAAAGAATATTTACGCCGAATCAACTAGTGATGCTCTATACGCCAAGACGGGCCATAAACAGGAGTCTAAAACTATGTAGGTTGTACAAAGGCCCGTATCGGATAGTTAAAATTATGTAATTAAAAAAATTAATAATAGACGACTTAGGAAATTATTATAGGAAAAGGCCCGCTATTTAATTAAAAAAAATAGGAATGACAACTGTCAAATATGACACGTCGAAGTTAGTAGGGATGGGGCAGTAAGAAAAATGTATCGATAGTTATCTTGTCGAAGTTTTAAAACAAACAAAAAAGTTATAATTAATTCTCTCCGTTAATATACCTTCTTTCTTAGATTTTTTGATAGGCCACTTTAGTCTTTATTTGATTTTTAAATTTTTAATCTTTTGTTTTATGTCACTGTCTTTCTCTTGTTAATAGTTATTAATTTAATTATTTTATTTAACACATTATTTTATTTGGAGTACAGAAAATTCAACTATAAAATTACCTATAACCTTCAGGTTATGACTCAGAGCTCTAAAAGTATAAACTCCTTATAATAGTGTGTTACAGAGATTCGAAATTAAAAATGGAGAGATATTCTTGTGCAAAACCTCTTCATTATACGAATGCAAGTAACACTAGTGTAGTACCCTATGTTTCATCTACACAATGACGTTCGAACTACACGACATGGGAATTTTCTATGGAAATGATGCTGATTGATTGTGGACTACGAATGCAAGTATTACTAGTGTAGTACCCTATGTTTCAACTACACATACAGTAAATACTCCATCTTTTAACAAATTAGAAGGACGTTCGAACTAAACGACATGAGCATTTTCAATGGAAATGATGCTGATTGATTGTGGACTATGGGATTGCGTGAAGCACCCACCTTTGGAGAATAGCTCATTACGCTGCGATGACAGAGCCCGCTTTAAAATTGGCTTGTGCTGCCACGAAAGAGTCTTCTCTAAAATAATGAGAGCTAAATCCGCATTTGAAGCGCGTCTTTATATTGATAATATTATGGACACTTATGTAAATGAGATTATGTCGCCACATCAACAATTACAGCAAATAAATCAAAAGGTCGACGATTCGTTTCTCGCAATTATACTGTTATGTGGTCTACCAGAGCAATTTAAGCCACAGACCAACAACTGACTTCAAATAATGTCATTGTTGCATTTCTGAAAGAAGCCAGCCGTAATCTAGCCACCTGCAGTGATACAAGAAGAACATATTTTGCAGTTACTGCCGTAAACCAGGGCATATAAAATCAAATTGCAGAGTTCTCAAAGCTAAATCACCACGGGAAAAGGCACATACTTGCGAGCTAACACTTATGGTTGATGATCAGTCAATAGTTAATTGATAATTCTGAAGCTTGTGAATCTTTTGTAAATTCTTTTTGTTTGTTAACCCATTTTTAATAAAATCGCCTTTTGTAAAGAGTGATGACGGTTTCTAGGTTCCGGGGCTACGAGTCATATGACCAATAGGCGTGATTGGCTACATGATACTGTTTACCTGTCAAAAAAAGTGTTAGAATAGCTAATGATAAAATAATTATTTCAGATGCCATTGGTACTGTAGAACTAACTGTTTCCAGTTTCTACGCGATTCCCACACGAGAGTTCTTAGGTCATCGGAAAACTTACGACTTCAAATGCCAACGCATTGCACGACTTTTTTTGATAAATCATTTACTGTACAGGCTACTCGTCTATGGAATGCATTGCCCGATCCAATCAAACGTGCTCAATCATTGCCTGTGTTCAAAAGACTTGTAAAGGAACATTATCTGTCGCTGTCTTCCTCTTAGCTTGTCAATTTCAATTAGACACTATAATTATCAATAGACTGTCGTAATTTTTTGTATTTCTTTTTATTTGCCTATATATTAAGCGGGTATGTATGTATTTATGTACCTATTACATAGCTTATGTATTTATCTGTGTATCTATTGTAGTATATCATTTAAGCAATGTTATTGTTACACCAATGACCGCCCCATTTAATGTCCAAGCAATTACTGTCCATACCAGGTTGCCTGGAAGAGATCGCGGCAAGCGATAAGGCCGCCCATTGTATGTGTTTTAGACTTAAGTTTTTTTTATTAATGTATTTTATGGTGTACAATAAAGCGTATAATAAATAAATAAATAAAAACTTCGAACATTACCGAAGTTTTGTTTTGCGTGTTCCGAACTTGTCAAAACAAACCTACTTTCAGTGGTAAAGAAAGGAACTGACGTCCTTTTTTCGAAATCTGGAGGAAAAATTATTGTTGATCAAACGTGTAAGGTATACGGGAAAGTTTTATACACAGCCTTACACGTCAATGGTATGTACTAACTTAATTTACGTATTGCTCAGGTGAATTTTACAGAAGTTAAAGATAATTTAGCTATGGCACAAACACTTTGTTCATCTAAACTTCAAATGTATGGAATTACTATGATTACACTTAGCTCATGGGGTCAAGTATCCAAAATCTTTATTTTTATTATAGATAGGCTCGCGCTTGACCACTACCTCATCTGATGGTAAGCGATGATGTGGTTGACGACCTGCTGGATCTATTAAAGACAATTAATTGCATTGCTTGCGTGGAAGGTAAACTTTCAAAGCTACCTTTCTAAATGTCGGATTCAAAATCGACAAACTTACTGGAAATTATTCACAGTGACGTTTGCGGACCTATGATTGGGAGGTGCTTCATATTTCGTGACTTTCACTGAAAGTTTTTCTATAAAATCGTTTACCTACCTAATTAAACAAAAATCTGAAGTTATAGAAAAGTTTCGCAAATTTAAAAACTAAGTCCAGAACCAAACTGTAAAAAAGATAAAAAATTTACGTTCAGACAACGGTAGTGAATATTTAAATTCAGAAATGAAAAAATATTCTGAAATAGTCTGGTATAGTTCTCCAGACGACTGCACCTAACAATCAGGAACAAAATGGACTTTTATTGCATTGGGAAATACTTTAATTACATTTTAATTCTAAAATTAGACTAATTATTACTATTATTACTTATTACTTTCTAACTAAATAAAAAAAACCGGCCAAGTGCGAGTCGGACTCGCGCACGAAGGGTTTCGTACCATTACCGCAAAAAACGGCAAAAAAATCACGTTTGTTGTATGGGATCCCCACTTAAATATTTACTTTATTCTGTTTTTAGTATTTGTTGTTATAGCGGCAACAGAAATACATCATCTGTTAAAATTTCAACTGCCTAGCTATTACAATGAGATACAGCCTGGTGACAGACGGACAGACAGACAGACAGACAGACGGACAGACAGACAGACAGACGGACAGACAGACAGACAGACAGACAGACGGATCGCGGAGTCTTAGTAATAGGGTCCCGTTTTTACCCTTTGGGTACGGAACCCTAAAACAGACGGACAGACGGACTGACGGACAGACGGACAGACACGTGAGTGACAGCAATAGGGCTCCATTTGGACCCTTCGGGTACGGAACCCTATAAATGCGCGCAGTGTCTTGTCACGTCGCGACTCGGTGTGAGTTGACCCTTGGGTCCCCACAGTCCACCCTTCGATACTGCAACCGCATTGGGCCCCAGCATGGTCCAGTTATGAAGAAGTAAAGTTTCAGGGACCGGAACAACATCCTGCGTATAGATAGGGTAATCTTGTTTTAATTGATTGTTAGTTTATCGAAGGGACGCTCGATACATGACAGTTGTGTAGTTCCGGGTAAGTGGATGGAAACTAACTACATAGTAACCCTCTTCACCAACCAACTTCACATAAGGTATTGAAAATTGTCGTCGTACCATCCCCTCCATTGCCGTATATGTCGCCAACCACATCATCGTTTAGTTGAAAAAGTAATCAAGCGCGAGCCAAAAAGTGATACATACTATAGTATTAAAGTGAAAAGCCTTATCATAGCTTTGTTTCTATTCACCCATAGCACTTTGTGCATGTTTTAGCAGTAACCCAAACATCTATTAGATTAGTTCCAGTATACTGCAATGATTCGACCATCAATCGTGTTTATCAATGTCCCGGATCAGATAAGCATGGACGTCATTAACCATACATTATAACGTGTGATTGATTTCATGGATTTGATTGATTTGGATTTGATCTACCCACACTAATTCTGATTTGATATTTAAAAACTGTAAACCATTGGTCTTTCTGGTGTCATTTATAGGAGCGTGGCAGATTTATGTTTTCCTTGGGAAAAAAAAAAAAAACAACTTTCTTTTTTAATATTAAACTTTATTTGCAATCCGTCTATTTCGCTCAGCTGCTCTCGTAATGGTTCACACTAATTATTATACATATATATCGTTTATAACACACTAACATATATCTATTAACCTGTATATTTTAACACCGTAAAAACTGATTCACGTCCGTGCATTTCAACGTAAGGTTCAGTTGAAAACCAGCGTCAGGCAACTCCCAGTTGTCTGGCATTTTGCTGAACTGGACCTTTTTGGCGCAGCCGCAGGGCACAATATGTATGTAATTGTTTTTAAAATTAAGTTCCCGTTTATTTGTGTGTATCCGTGTGTGCCAAATAAAATAGTTTTCTTTCTTTCTTTCAAATCGAGAATGCTGGACTGGATAATTTCAATGCAGGATCGAGACAATAGGAAAGACGGATTTTAAAAAGCTACGGAATGCAATATGGAGTACACTCTAACGATTCCAATTCTGCACTAGAGATAAATTACTAGTCAGGTAATATCTAGCGATTCTTCTTAGAGGAATTCGAACTTATTGCCAGAGCTCGCATTTCAGTCATGATTAACAAGGAAAAAGCCCTAAAATTTGAACTAAAGGGGCAAACTATGCTACAAGTGTTCGAATTTGGATTACGGTTATGAGCTGGCAGATAAAAAGCTTTTCGTAGTAGAAAGAAGATGAAAATCATAATCCACCGGGAAATATGCTTATGTGAAGGCGTTTTTTATTGATAGGCTTGCATTTAATCACTATCTTCTCTAATGTTACGCGATGATGTTGTTGACGATAGAGCACCGCGATACCTTAATCCGCAAACCAGCCAACTCCATTTTTGTCAAAAAAAATATTATGATGGAGTTTTTTTCTTACAATAATTCCGCGTAATCTGGAAAAAGCAGTAACTCCATTTAAAGTCTATTTTTGTCGTAAATTGGTGTCCGAAAATCAGACAACTCCAAGCGTTTCGGAACGCGCCAATTTTGACAGCTAACTCCGCTCAGTCGGCCATTTTGTATGGCGATACAGCACGAGTACGTTGTAGTTACAAATTATTTTCGTAAATTGAACAAAAACAGTGTATAAGATTGAAAACGAGTGCAGAATCTTAAAAAAACCTCGTTCTAATGTGTCGTCGCATTATTATAAAACTAAGTTGTGCGTACACAACTTTTGTATCTATGATATGAAAAGTAGTGAAGGGTATTGCTTCCTTTGGAACGAGACCGAGGGTGGTCTTAATTCAGACGAATTCGCCACCATAATAGCCACATTCTTTATAGAAACTGTTATTCCCAAAATGGGCAATAACAATCGTGAAATTATTTTATTCTCCGATGGTTGCTGTTACCAAAATAGAAACACTGTCTTAGCGAATGCCCTTTCTAATGTAGCAATGTTGTATAATGTGACAATCATTCAAAAATATTTAGAAGTCGGCCATACGCAGATGGAGGTCGATAGTATGCACGCGATGATTGAAAAGAAATTAAAAAATCAAACCATCAATGTACCAGCTGAGTATATAACTGTCTGCCAAAAAGCGAAGAAGACAAAAGCTTACCATGTGAAATACTTAACCCACACATACTTCAAAAGTTTTAAAAATCTAAATTTCTACAGATCAATAAGACCGGGAAAACTAAAAGGAGATCCAAAGGTAAAGGAATTTATTTAACAAAAAAAAAACGACAAACTGTACCAAACCAAGTTCGAGCTCAAATTATACCTACCATACCATTGTAGAAGTGGGTAGATGGGTGTGGGGTAGAACTTTATGTGCTTTTTACCTACTTATCGTTTTATAAATGAACCTATTTGCCTTTAATCTAATTACTTCTCTTCGTTATTCAGGTGACCGATATAAGATGTCTGAAGTATGATCCGGATGGTCAAGTGTTCTATAAGCTTCGATTTCGTGATGAATTCGCATTACTTAATCAACGACGAAAGGCATTAAATAAAACTCCTTTTGAAAACATACCACAGCTACATACTGAACGCAGAAAAATAACAAAAAAAAAGTATTTAGATTTGCAACAGTTAAAAAATACGATGCCTGAAGACTACCGAAATTTTTATGACAACTTACCTTATGAAGAATAAACATACATACCTTGATCTACATTGAATTAAACTATGCCATTAATACTATTTTAATAAATATTTTTTTAAAGAAAACAACCTTTTTTATTTCTTACCTAATGCAGTCAAATCAGATAACTACAGATTGCTATATTTTCAGTGTTTAGCAAAAGGGCCAACTCCAAAATAACGCTTTAATTTGCGAATGAAGAGTTATTAAGTAATAAACCTAGTAAAATATTAAACTTTGTGACATAATGCACCAACGGGACTTTCAGTTTCTTTTTATTTTATTCAAAATAAAAACTAGAAAGTTTTAAGTGTCTTCTGTAAACTATAGCAAAATGGAGTTGGCTGGTTTGCGGATTAAGGTATCGCGGTTGTCCAGAAATAAACATATTCACTCTTTATTTAAAAATCTTCAGGTTTAGGACTGTACGGTTATGAGCTGGCAGATAAAAAGCTCTTCTTCAGGTGGGAAAGAAGATGAAAATCAAAATCCGCAGGGAAATATGCTCTCATCACCAATTCTTGTGCTAAGCGCGTTGAGAAAGGCATTTTATTATTGATAGACTTGCATTTAACCACTATCTTCTCTAATGAAGCGATATTGTTGGCGACGATTGGGCACGCTTGTCCAGAAGTAACCTACAAATTCACTCTTCATTTAAAGATCTACAAGCTATAGCTATCAGAAAACACAGATTCCGGCAAGGAATTCCACTCCTTTACTCCCCTTTCTCCTTGTACCTAAAAGGTTTTCAACTCTATTAGTCTAAGAGGTTTTCAGTGAGCAGTTACAGACAGATATGATGACGAAAAAATATGAAACAATCCATCATTCTATTAATAATGTGCGTCACATACGAATGCCACGGGACATTGACGATGAAACCATTAAAGCGATGCTATTATCGTAAATCGAAATTACCATTATAAGTTGGTACAAGACATAAAGTGGAAAGACGCCGTTAAGTGTAGTGTATGAAAGTAGGGATAAATAGTGATATAATAAAGCTTTGAGAGTAAAAGCGGGTGGAGTTTATGGAAAAATGTAGAATGTGAGTTTTAAATGTCAAGATAATGTCTTGTTAATCATATTTTAAATGTTAATGCTCTTTAGCCTAATGTTACATTAAAGATAACGGCTCTGGTCACAACATCACGGCAGCATGCAACAACGTTTGCTTGTTCTGGAAAAATAAAAAGGCTGGCAATATTGATTTTTTATATCGTTAAAGTTTTTAAGAGGAAATATGGGCAGAGAGCGCGGACTGAATTTCCTTAGTAAAAAGACATAATTCGAGATTTGGCTCTCGTCTCTTTCCTCCTCCAATATTGGACCAATTTAAAAGATATTCCATAAACTGGTAAAGTAAGATAATACGTCCCTATGTTTTCCTTTTTTCATTTATATTTGTCAAATTTGTACACTAAGCCTCTGTTGACAGCGCAATTTTAAGCATTTTTTGAGGGCTCTAGTGCTTCTAATGATAATGTATCATCAAAAGGGAAAACATAGGGACATTTCATATGTCATAATTCGAGAGCCAAATCTCGAATTATGACTTTTTACTAAGTAAATTCAGTCGGCAATCTCTGCCCCCGTTTCCTCTTAAAGATACGCTACTTAATAAAAACGAAATAAATATACCCTGTGTTTTTTAAATCGGCGCTGCAATTTTATAGACTTTATTAGAAATGAAAAATCTAGATATAATAGAGCTTGGCCGCGGTATGAACAGTGAGGACTCTGCCTAAAAGGCAAACTACTTGCCTATATTAAGACTGGCAACAGATAACTTCTGAAAGGTAATTGAATTTCGAACATAAATATAGGTTGGCCGCGGTATGAACAGTAAGCACTCTGCCTGAAAGGCAAACTACTTGCCTATATTAAGACTGGCAACAGATAACTTCTGAAAGGTAATTGAATTTCGAACATAAATATAGGTGAAGATGTTTTTAATAGAGCTTGGCCGCGGTATGAACAGTGAGGACTCTGCCTAAAAGGCAAACTACTTGCCTATATTAAGACTGGCAACAGATAACTTCTGAAAGGTAATTGAATTTCGAACATAAATATAGGTTGGCCGCGGTATGAACAGTGAGCACTCTGCCTAAAAGGCAAACTACTTGCCTATATTAAGACTGGCAACAGATAACTTCTGAAAGGTAATTGAATTTCGAACATAAATATAGGTGAAGATGTTTTTAATAGAGCTTGGCCGCGGTATGAACAGTGAGGACTCTGCCTAAAAGGCAAACTACTTGCCTATATTAAGACTGGCAACAGAAAACTTCTGAAAGGTAATTGAATTTCGAACATAAATATAGGTGAAGATGTTTTTTGCTAAGCTTGACTGTCACTTCTAGATTAGTCGCCTGAAGGCAGGCACATTATTACTTAAATATACCAAATAAAACTAATTTGTGTTTAATTCCCATAGCCCATCTGACTACGTCCTCACAGTACCTACCTATTTGGTTTAATGATAATCGTGGTAGTTTTTTTTATTTTTTTTATTTATAATCGTGGAAGTATTTTTTGATCCACTGAAAAACATTATTACCTTCTAGCTTCTGCCACCGGCTGCGCCCACGTGAAAAGTGTTTTGTTATCCCAAGGGAATATTATATCGGTATGAAAAGTAACTTATGTGCTATTCCAGACTAAAATCTATCTGCAGAACGGCTCAACGGATCTGTTGAGCCGTTCTGGCGTGATGCATTTATTATATTATTGGAAGGATAACAATAATGTGTGGCTAGGCTGTCAACACGGATCCCCCCCGGTGGGTTCCCGCTTTGTCGAGGCGGGGGGGCTCAGTAACCGTGGCTTGGTCACCCACGGTGAAGCGAAGAGGAACCCGAGGAGGGGCCGCTCGTCAGGGCTTTTGCCGATTAAGCCGACGACGTAGCGGCCAACTTGTAGGTTGCGGTGCCGCTTGGTAACAGGCGACATCGCAACTGAGGCGGGCCGCGATGTCTTGTGGAGATTCCCAGGTCCCATACGATATCGCGGCTGAGGGTTGGAGGCCGCGGCAGGAGAGGAGTGCCGGTATTGCGGTGCGCCGCTCTCCCTACCTTCCGCGGCCTAGACGGGGTCGCCACCGTCTGATGGCGGACGCGGTGGGGCCGCAGGGGAAGAGGAGTGTCGGTATAGCGTTAGCCGCTCTCCCTATCCCCTGCGGCCGCAAAATGGTAGGTGGCGGGGCCATTGACCTCGACCCGTCACAGTGGGACCAAGGGTGCCATACACGGGGTCGTCTGGCACCCATGTGCTGAATTGGTCCCTGGGGTGGTCACGGCGTACAGTGTGTTCTGGTGCGCCGGTGATGGGGGGTAATCCCCCGAGGAGGGTCCGGTGACGGACAGCCGCGGCGGGTTCGCGGTGAGTGCTAACGCGTGCCCGTGTTCCCGCCATAAGCGGCACTGGAGGACACCGTGGAGTTTTAGTGGGTTAGAGTCCCACATAACTGCACTATCTCCCCGTGGTAGTGCAGTATGCATGAGCATTTCTCCACGCAAAAAAAAAAAAAAAAAAAAAAAAAAAGGCTGTCAACACGGATGTCACACATTTCTTCTCTCCGAATTTTCTTCTTTAATTTAAATAAGAAATTTTACAATTATCTGAATAACAACAACACAAATTCCAACGAAAAACATGAACAAAAAACATGCAATAGTACGCAATATTTAAATCGTGATCAAGACTAACAACATCGAGAGAAAAATGTCTACACATATGTTGACAAAAGCTGCAGCATGAAGAGCATGCTTACCATATCCGGGCTCGCTGATCAGCTCCGCCTCGCCGCCGCGGCAACCCAGCCCCACCTTCAGTGCTGTGACACTGGTCGTGGCATTGCGTCGAGCTCGTGCGACGAGTACTTCTCACCGCCGATGACACCACCATCCTGCGCGTCAATAGGAAGGACGCCGGACAGCTTGAGCCCATCGGCCTCTGACAAGGTCCCCCCGCACCCGTTTAAAGTGTGCAGCACATGCGATGGATGCAATCCATTAACAAAAACGTCATACGCGCATAATTTGCGGGGGGAAGTAACCTGACTGCGTATCGTGGTCGGAAGCTGTTTCAGGTACTTGAGCTAGCTGTCAACGTTTCGGCTCAACGTATATATAACGGTCCCTCATGACGAGAACCTCGTGAAGAGTGAGAGAGATAAGCACTAATCTTGATCTGACTCGCGATGTTGTTGACATGTTGGATGTGAATACAGAAGCCATCATGCCGATAGCCATAATAGTCAAGAGCCTCGACAAAACACCTGAGGATCAAGCCCTTGATCCGGCTGCCCAAACGAGAGCCTCGTTTGGGCAGCTGGATCAAGGGCTTGATCAAGAAAGCGGTATTCCTAGACATGATGTATAATATTCAAATTGTTAAGAATATTATGTTAACAATCAATAAATTGAATATTATTATAGTAGGACTACTGAATTACATCAATAAATCAAATCTTAAAGAGAGCAATTGTTTACAAGCTTTTTTCAGAAACAGGTTATTTATCAGCAGCACAATGTAAAAAATGTTTGGAAAATAAATAAATACAGCTAACTGTACTAATATCCCTACCTACTATTTAATTAAAATTACTGTTCTCACATTCTGTCGCTTCCTCTTTCAACTTGAATTGATCTCAGCTCATATCGTTGCTATTAGGTACGGACATAATTGATAGAGTAGCCCCGCTCATAACCCGTATGTTTGTGATACGTAGTCGGTAAATGCTATACGATGCGATCTATTGTAACTGTAACTGTGGTTATCGTATCAAATTTGGACTTGGAACTCATTATGTACATGATAAAGTAAGAAATACGTTTCTCTTGTTGTGGGCATGTGATTGAGTGATTAAAACTATGTAACTAATAGACAATCAGTCTAATTAATTATATAATAAATATTTTTTACCAAATAAAAAGATCTTTTTTAGAACAAGCTTAACGCGCATTGTAATCCATACTAAGTGTATAGATAAGCACAATTTCATCATAATCGGTTTAGGATTCAGGAACTGCTTTAAAATTCAGTTGCAAGATTTACCCGAACACAAAGTTAATAAAAAGCTTGTAAAAAGGAAGGCCATTAAAGAAAAGATGCATTGGATTGTGCGAGAAATGAAAAAAGATATGAAATAAAATTGGTTGAATATATCGAAAAACCAGTTTGTAAGATTTCGTTCAGGTGGTGACAGTTATTTTAATTCCATTTCGGAATGTGTGACTTAGAATACGCTGAATAAACATGACCGCAAAATAAAATATTAAAACCTGATCTTGCCAATAAATAGACAAAGACGAAGGTGGTCTAATATGCTGCAGCCGTTTCTACAAGGCAATGTGAAGTATTTTGTTATTGTTACATTAATAAGGGTAAATCACTTTTTATGCTTGTAGGTCGACGTTTTGTATTGAAGGATTTTTCCTACATTGTAAAGGTTGTTATGAATAATGAGAGCGCTAAACATCCTGAATAAACATGACCGCAAAATAAAATATTAAAACCTGATCTTGCCAATAAATAGACAAAGACGAAGGTGGTCTAATATGCTGCAGCCGTTTCTACAAGGCAATGTGAAGTATTTTGTTATTGTTACATTAATAAGGGTAAATCACTTTTTATGCTTGTAGGTCGACGTTTTGTATTGAAGGATTTTTTCTACATTGTAAAGGTTGTTATGAATAATGAGAGCGCTAAACATTCTATTTATTTGATTTGTACACAACAAACAAAAACTCGCCAAAAAACCTACCCTATAATAACCTAACTTAACTTATTATTGATAATTAAAGTACACTGTGTAAAAATTGCACTTGATAAAAATATCAAAATAAATCTGGGCCAAGTGAAATATATGCACAAAAATAAAACATTGTCCGGGCCTGCCCACGACAAGTGGCCCTAAATTTAAACGTAATAGTTAAATATTAACTACTTGTTGCGTTTTCAGGAAACTATTTAGTGTAATAACATTTGTTCTGGTTAAACTCCTCACCGAATTAAACTGTTCAGTTGGCATGGACTGTTGAAGTATGAATATCTATCTTGTTTATGTTTAATCATTTTCAAATCATGCGTTAAACAAACGTTTCCATTTTGTTTGGTTAAGGCTATATATATATATGGCTATAAATATAGTATAATAGTTTGTCTGGCATTTCTTATCGATAAAATTACAAAACAGCAGGTAGAGGAGAAACCATGCGAACTTCCCAAAGAAGATAAGGAAACGCTGAATAAATTTGAATCCCATGCATCAAGATTACTGCTACCTTTGTAATTCTTATGAGGTGGAAGAAGGAATGGATCTCAAAGGTAGAACAGACTCAATGACATGCGGGCAGTGACAGATATTTGAAAGAAGAGAGTGATCCAGGTAGACAGAAGCCAGAAAATCTGGCACCAGTCGTACCAACGGACACCGTGTTAGTATTGCCCATTTATATTGTATGCCAGATAGGCAGTTTACTCCAAGTACAATAATGGTACCTAGCTTCATTCGGTTAAACTAGATAAACCGTCTCGCCTACCCCTTTTCCCGAGGTGTATTGATCCTTTTAGGATTGTTATCTTCGAATTAAACATCTAGTCAATAATATAAAATATTTTAATAATGAGTACACAATACTGACACTATAATAATAAATAATTTACTAACGTATATTTCATCCATTGTTCATATCAGCTAACTGGGCACGGTATCGGGAGGACAATCGCGAACAAATAGCGCAATTTGTCTTGTTTTTTGCGCGGTGTATCGTGTCTGATACATTGCAGGCTAGGTCGAGTGACAAGTTAGTCCAGAATATATTATGTGTTCTCGTTGTTAACAATTCACTTGTTACCTGAGTAACATATCCTAATAAAAACTTAACTATGTGTAACGGAAATGTTTGGTTATATTTTGAAACTTCTTCTGCCCATGCAAATGAACTACTTTCACCAAAGACAATTTTAAAAACAAAATGTGTCTGCCATAAAAATAAATTGCCAGCTGATGACAACTTTGCATCGATAATCCAAATTATTTTTTGGGTATTGATTAAGATTTCCTTGGAGACATCTAATGTGACAGAGCAAGTAGCCAACTTGTCAGTTATGTGATGGAGAAGATTAGGATATTCTATACGGCTTGACAATCAATATTATTACATTCTGTTCTGTTCTGAAGCAAATGACAGAAACTAACCAGAAAGTGGTCAAAATAAAGTAAAAAAATCCAATAAAAATAACATTTTCTTTGAAAAACAAAAACACTTTTAAAACAATTTTTTAGCTAACCGTGCATTGTAATGAGAACAAAAGGTGTATGCAAAATTATCAGCTCAATTATTTAAGAATAAAATAAATCTGTTTTAAAAAACTAACAGGGCAAGTAAAATAAAAGTTTGTAAAAAGCAAAGACCTAAAATATATTGAAACAAAAATCTTCGCAAAGTCCCTCGTCCGTGAGGGCCATGTGTAACAAATACAGGGTGTTCACAAAACAAAACATAAAAAAGAGCGTTTGATTGTCGCGTCGCCATGAATATGCATCGATATGTATCAAGCGGTGTCACTTCTGCCTGTTGTGTCGACCTGTGCCAGATGAGACTAGCGACCGTACTTAGTTTACCGTGTTTTGTTCTTTAGTACCAGGCTTTTTGAAGGTTTTTGGGAGCATGTGAATAAAGTTTTTGGCGTAATTCGATATATAAATAATATGCTTACTATACACTAATAATACACACCTAATAATAAATAAATTTACCCGATTATCTAAAACAATTTATATGCGATCTTACAAACTACGTGATCACCCAACAAAAATAGGCAAAATCATCATCAATCGTGCATAGAAAACGCCAATCCGAAAAATTAAACGAGTTACGAATTTTACAACAAAGAATGTGTCGACCTGTGCCAGATGAGACTAGCGACCGTACTTAGTTTACCGTGTTTTGTTCTTTAGTACCAGGCTTTTTGAAGGTTTTTGGGAGCATGTGAATAAAGTTTTTGGCGTAATTCGATATATAAATAATATGCTTACTATACACTAATAATACACACCTAATAATAAATAAATTTACCCGATTATCTAAAACAATTTATATGCGATCTTACAAACTACGTGATCACCCAACAAAAATAGGCAAAATCATCATCAATCGTGCATAGAAAACGCCAATCCGAAAAATTAAACGAGTTACGAATTTTACAACAAAGAATGTGTCGACCTGTGCCAGATGAGACTAGCGACCGTACTTAGTTTACCGTGTTTTGTTCTTTAGTGCCAGGCTTTTTGAAGGTTGTTGGGAGCATATGAAAACAGTTTTTGGCGTAATTCGATATATAAATAAGCTTACTATACACTAATAATACACACCTAATACACTAATAATACACACCTAATAATAAATAAATTTACCCGATTATCTAAAACAATTTATATGCGATCTTACAAACTACGTGATCACCCAACAAAAATAGGCAAAATCATCATCAATCGTACATAGAAAACGCCAATTTTACAACATAAAGAAGCGAGAAAAATGAATACGTCATGTTGGCAAGAGTACCACCACCGGCCTCGCGCTCAGTTCTGCCTTACCGCCGCTGTAACCCAGCCGTAAGTGCTGTGATTCCGGCCGTGGCAGTTGCGTCGAGCTCGAGCGACGAGTACTACCCTTCGCCGTCGACACCACCACCTGCGCGCCGACAAGGAGGACGCTGAACAGCCTAGGACCTCCAGACGCGTCGCCCTCAGACAGGGTCACCGCTCTCGGTGGAAGTGTGCCATGGACGCAATCCATTAACAAAAACGTCATGCGCTCAGAGTTTGGGGCCATAGAGGGAGACTGCGTACCGTGGTCGGATGTTCTCTTTTTCAGGTGCTTGAGCCAGCTGTCAACGGTTCGGCCCAGCGTCTATCGGACCAGGTGCGTGTCATCCATCGTAATCGTATGTTGGATGACGCCGTGTCTCGCCTGTCTGCCACCGGCTGCGGTGCAACTGCAACCCAGTGTCTCACCGTGACTCGACCATGTTGGAGAGGAGGACGATGACGGGGCTATATCCTTGAGTACCCAATGCAATGCACGATTGAGGAGCACTTTTGAGTGTGCATTCCGAGAGTATCGCTCCGCTATTCGACTACCTCGTCTGCCCATGCATAAGAAAAATAAGGTGCTGGTGGCTCTAGATTTGCAGCTATCAAATTACTTTTAATACCAGCGAAGAGCTTGCCGATACCCACTCACAATCTTGTACTGTGCGGTTGCAGCGGCTTGTAGCCAGGATTATCAGCAAATTGTCCTTAGACAATCTTGCGGTATCGTAAATATCGTACTATAGGTATGTGCCCGGGACTAGTCCTAAAGGGACTTGATAACTAGTGCAGACGATTAAATACCTTGGGTCAACCGTGCGGTGGCGAAAAAACCACCAACAACAGCATTCCCAGGAAGGATTTGTGTTAGATATGCGGCCAGCTATGAAACATATGCCAAATCCTTAAAATAAAATTACAATAATATAATGGATGTCTGGTTAACATGCAGCGATGGAGACTTTTATAAAAAAGTAAGTAAAAACATGGAAATATTTACTTAATGGAGATACTTTACCGACAACTGCTAGTATATTTTGAAAACTGTAGAAACAGCGATTACTGTTTTACATTTTTTAAATGATATGTTCAAATTATGTTGCCCATCCGTCAAGTGACTGAAATGTGATTAGTGGCGACATATTTTTTTTTCTAAACTCTGGTTTGCCAAGCTGTATAAAAAATATAGTAGAAACACGTCTTGATCCGCAAACATTTACTACAGCTACTAGTGTATAAAGTAGGTAGATCAATTTCCCCGGTGCAGAGTGCAGGGGTGATCAATGATCATACATCAAGCGAACGGGACGCGAACAAAATTCTTTTAGCACTTTATATCTATTTTCACGACGTATATTTATTGGGTGTCAGTTAATACGAGGTGAGTTGCACCCCCTCCTTAACGAATATGTTTGAGAATTTTGCAGGTTTAAAAATCGTTTAAGCATTTTACATTTTGTATTGGATTAGCAGTTCAAGCATTGGCATTCAGGAATAACATCGACATCGCCTTCGTATCGCCGCCGAAACTGGTGGCAAGTTATATTACGATAAATTATCTGCATTTTATGTTGAGAAAATTTGAGACGTAAATGAAGGATCGCCTTCTACAAAGAAAGGACAAAGATATTAAATTTGATTTAAGGAAAAGGCTCTGAGATTGAGAAGGCTGAACTGTGTCACCTTTTAAATTGATAAACATGCCTAAATTTTCCAACCATAATAAAAAGCAAGCTAGCCGTTAGAAGTTTGGCTTCAGGTATTAGTATTGCTACCTCTGATTCAACAAAGTAGGGCCGTTGTCGCTCGGATCTTGTAGCGATATAATATTATTAATAATAATTATAAAATTGAATTGGCTACGCAAGGTCATGTCTGATAATTTTCCGCTTCATTTTAAAATACTCTAAATTAATAATTATCACCTTCCACAAATTTCACTGAAGTTGAAGCCAAAAAATATAGTAAGAAAACCTATTTATAGGGTGGTTTGCCCTTGATCATCATCAGCCTATTAATGTTCCCACTGCTGGGACACAGGCCTCCTCTCTGTGAGAGGGAATGGGCCGTAATCCACCACGCGGGCCCAGTGCGGGTTGGTGGATGTCACATGTCTTCGAATTATTGGTTCTAGGACATGCTGGTTTCCTCACGATCACGATCACGTTTGCCCTTAGGGTGGTTTAAATTTATTTTGTTGTTTGATCCGACAACAAAATAAATTTAAAGACATTTTTATTTCAACCTAACTATTTAAAGGTACTTTTGAATAGTCAACAAAAAAATAAACTAAAATGAAGCTAGTTAGAGCAGATTCGCAAGCGCAAGCGTCAGTAGGTCTCTATGGAGAAGAACGTCATGGAAACACCACGGACACTCTTTTCCATCAATAAATTGTAAGTACAAGTATTTGATTACATTATTTTTGTTGGAATATTACACATAATTATGTAAGAACGATGTCAAAAGACTTGCACGTAAAAGCGTCTAGAGTCAAACAAACAACCCCAAAATACAATAATTAATTAGTAACAGGTCGAGGCAGCCAAGTTGTGACCAATCTCAACTGATGGCCCGTTCAAGAACATGACACACGGATTGGCATCACTCAGCTCAACCATCATAAAGGGAACCGAATGATCCAACACATGTGCCACCATCAGAGAGGCATTTGAGAGAGCATGACACATTCGTATCGTAACTGCCAGGGCACATTCAAGTCAAGGAACGACATAATAGATACAGTAAATGGTAGATTTACAGTTCGTACTTAGTACTCAACTTATGTGCTGTGCAGTATTTTTTGATGTGCATTTTTATTATAATACAAAAATAAATTGCGTTTATACAAAGTAATACATTCATACAGTCTTCAGCAGGTCCAACAATACTTCGAAACAATAATTATTTGCTTATCTCTTGATTTGCACCCTAGTGGTTGTGGAGCAGGACTAACATTGAGCCAAGATATTTAACAGGGATGTAATCCAACTTATAAAATACCTGCCTGCATAAAATACGTTTTAAACAAGTTTTAAATTTCGTCGCATTCAGTTCTAGAATGTGGGGAGGTATTATATTGTCATTTTATACAGTACTCCATAACGTCGATAACGTTACTTTAGCCAGGCTTAAACCTGGTTGAACTAATTGGTCCCTATTTCTAGTAACATAATTATGTCTGTCGCTGTTTTTACTAAAAATATATACGAGTAAGTTCTTTATAAATTAAACAAGAAACCTAATGATGTCTGTCAAACAACTAACTGTACAAGAAAATGAAAAAAAAGAAAAAAAAATGTTGACTACAGAGCAGCTGCCTGTCGTCGTCGCGCTTCAGAGCAGCTGCCCGTTGTCGTCGCGCTTGTCTGCCACCCCCGTGGTCGCCGCTCAATTCCGCCTCACCTCCGTCGGATCTCGAATCACCAGTGGCGCTAGCGGCTACAGCCACGTTGATCTCGAGCGACGAGTATTTGTCCCCGTCAGACGTCGCCAACGCCTGTACGTCGACCAGAGGAGAGACATAACATCTATAATATAGAAATATTCGCGAACAGCAAATACATCTTTACGTTTGTATGAAAAATTCAACCTTGGCAGTGCTTAAGCGCAAATTAAACTTCGGTGCAACTCATCCACACGAGTAAGCGAGAAAAATAAAATATATGAGCTTGCATCCGTGTTAATCTATCATACTGGCTGACTGCAACAATTTATTTACGAGCTGGGATTTCGTATTTATTAAAAATGTGAATGTTTAAGCGAGTATCATTGGATTTCGTGGTAAATACTTGCAATCTGCCTGATAATTGAATATTGCTAAAGTTAAATTCACCCGCACCGCAATCAGTTTTATTTGAGGAGAAAACGTAAAATAAATATTTAATTGAATTTGGTAGCAATAAAACAGTGCATATTGGCCGAAACGTACCTAAAGTTCATCGGTACGTACGCATTTAATGTAGAAATCCGAGTAATACGTATAATTATTGTAATACATTATATCTCAAATTTACAAAGGGCATTTTGGGATTTGTTCTAAATGTGCTCTAGATGAATAAATAAAAAAATATGTTTATTTTGTAGGTGGGAAAACGTTTCGTATCCATTTAATCATATTGGCTACGTAAAAATATAGTTTGCGGTATTCAATCAGTTTTTGTTTTCTTTAATCTTCTCTTCTACGGATCATGTCTCGCCCATTCACTCTCCATGTCACTCCAACTCTACTGTAATAAATGTGGGACACCCTGAGGAGAGACATCGTGGATCGAGCTCTGGTCGTCAGTAAGATGGGGGTACAGCTCGGTATACTAAGGGGGGATGAAGATGATCTAGGAGTTTACATCTTTAAAGGCGATCCAATAAATTGACATTTTCATGAAATCACACTGCTGTGCTCTAGAAATTCCAGTCGTGTTAGATCAGGCCTTAGCACTGCAAACTCGCTGGGCCGCAGCACAACGAAGAAGTAATCGGTTAAACATAAGAGTAAAGTAAGAATAGCTTCGTCTTTCTAACTGACCGACACCTTGACAGTGCCTGTAAGTGGTTTAATTTGAATAAATTCTCTTCAAGTTTAGTTTGACCTGTCAATTATGAGAAAAACTATTTTTTTTTAAAGTAAGCATAAACAATTGCACCCTATTCAATCATAGACTTATACCACTTCTCCCAGTGTCCTGTTTATCCAGTTTAATTTTCTACTTTATAGCTCAACAAAGTACCCATGATTTGTATAACTTTCTTCTTTATAATCTAGGTCAGCACTAAAATAGCCCGCATTTATGAAGAGATGCTACCCTGCTACTGCATAATATTCCCATTTTTGCAATATTCCTGTTCGAGCCGGTCTAGTGAGATTGTTGAACAAGCGACCATTGGATCTCTAATTGTGCGAATAAAATCCTAATTATAGCTCAGGCGCTTCAATCTCAGAAATGCTTGTAAACCAGAACTTATTACTTCTAGAAGATTATTTTCCTTTGTAGAGGCCTCTTTTCTCATACAGAAGGCACGAGCATTAATAACTACGCTTTGGCTCAATGCGGGTTAGCAATTTTAATCTTATATGAGGTTATAAGTCCAGGTTTCTATACGATGTTTTTACCCAGCTGCAAGAAAAGGGTTATGTTTTTCGCGCGTATCTTATATGTAAGTATGTTTGACAGATTTTCATTTAGATTTTCATAACTAAGACATCGCTAGATAGGTCTTTAACGCCCAAGTATTCTTAGATAAGTGCCATTAAAAAAAGGAACGTGGCGGATTTTGGGCGCCATATTGTGGGCGTTGCAATTTTTCTTTTCTTCCAAGCTCATCGAGTGGGGTAACAAAATGAAGGGTTTTTAGAGGTGATTACAAAATATATACCACATATGTGTTTAAGAAACATTCGAAAAAAAAAGTAACTAAAATCTTGTAAATAAAAAAAGTTTATAAAATCAAAAAACCCTACTGCAACGATGTAAAAAAGAAGAAAATCTTGCTGTGCAGTCAGAGGATACAAATCCGCGAGCTGCCTGGTTTTACAGTCGGGTTTGTTTCTTTTACCGTTGTCAGCGGTGTCTAAGATAAACTTAGAAAGTACATACATTGAAAAAGTCGCATTGGAACATGTCAGTATAGCATAAAATGATTATTGATATTTTATTTTACACATTTGAAGAATTTTTGTGAAGGACTATATGTAACATAAACCTATTAATAAAGGGTGTTCTTACAAACTCACTGTTGTGCAAACATAACCCTACCAAATCCAGGCGCTTTAACTCTTCACCCGCTATGTTCGTGGTTTCTTTGCCGACTAATTAAAAGGCAGTGGTTACGCAAATTACCAGCATTATGGTTTCATCAGGCCATTATTACTTCCGGCTTAATGGCTTGCCTTCGGGAAAGTGGAACAATTATATTTTATGTGGGTGTCGTATGGGTGGGGCAGTTTAGGGTTATGATATGTTTGGCAATTGCTTGTGGTTGCGGCTATGTTGTTGGTTGTAATAAGAAATGTGATCCCTTTTTTTTCTGGGCTACTGTCCCACTCATGGGCAAAGATCATCACACTTCCAGTTTTGGCGAAATTTGTCTAGTTCACCCCTCCATCGTCATCGCGCCATCGCCTTCCTCATAATATATTATGTTTCACGAGTATATTGGATTAATATACTTTTTCGACCATTATCGGGCAGGTTGCCTAAACTTAGGAATATGCAACTTTTATGAGCAACGGATAGCAATTTGGAAAGCGGTAAATAAATACATCTTTCCTTTCTTTTCTTCGAGATGGATTTACTCTTGACTCCAGTCTAGGTCAGAGGTAACAGAGACAAAGTCGACGATGGAGTAAGCTTACCCAGAAGCCAGTGCCATTACCTAAAACTAAAGTTGACATACTTATTGAGATAAACTCTATATTCCATGTTATATTTATTCTCTTTCTCGACTCCACCTCGAATGATTAAATTAGCAGTTAGCTGTAGCTGGTTATTTATCGGTAGTTTTTCGGTATCGAGTGAAGTGGGAGTGCTTCAAACTAAATGGAATATTGTGTTCGGTAAGCGAAACAAATTGTCGATGTTACAACCAATCGACAAAAACCATTGCTGATTGCTGAAACACAATAAGGCTTCAAGGAGAGGCCGGCCCTTTATTATAAGCGTTACAAGGACATAGCGTTATGGCCCTTGAGTTAATGGTGACACATATACAATCGACACTACATACCACCCTAACGTGGGCCTTATTTCATTAGCCTTTTTCTTTATCTATACCAATAAACTGCGTAGAGAATCTAATATACCGACAAAGACTTGTAATGTTAGATTAGGTTTCAATGAGACCGCATTGAGATTGATAGTTAGGTACGTTTTACAACAATTTTTATGATACAGGCTAATACGCGATATAGAGACAGGCACTTCAATTGGCATTTAAGGTAAAGCTAATACGCGATATAGAGACAGGCACTTCAATTGGCATTTAAGGTAAAGCTAATACGCGATATAGAGACAGGCACTTCAATTGGCATTTAAGGTAAAGCTAATACGCGATATAGAGACAGGCACTTCAATTGGCATTTAAGGTAAAGCTAATACGCGATATAGAGACAGGCACTTCAATTGGCATTTAAGGTAAAGCTAATACGCGATATAGAGATAGGCACTTCAATTGGCATTTAAGGTAAAGCTAATACGCGATATAGAGACAGGCACTTCAATTGGCATTTAAACCAACCAGTTACGCTCTTTGCTGATGATAGCACTATCACTGTTTAGTAAATTAATGTCATTGTCAAAATAAATACGAGCTTGACAGATTTTGTCTGTGGACTTCTACTTTCACAATGAACAGCGCGCACACGTCTCTGTCTCTTTAGAGCTTTATAAATATTATATAGTTTAGAAGTGAATAAGAATCCTAGTGATATATGAAAGTGTAAGCAGTGTTATAATAAACGATTAACAGTGAATTATAGTGGTTTCTATCAAGCTCCCAAACAATCACTATACAATGTAATCATAAAAATAGCTACAATAACGACGTCAATAATTCTCTTACATCGATAATAAATTGGATGAATAATAATAATCTAAAAATAAATCTTAATAAAACTAATTTAATGCACTTCAGTCAACGTTTATCAACTACGACTGATCTTAACGTCCAATACAATAATATAATTATTAGAGAAGTTGACAACACTAAATTCCTTGGAGTCACGATTGATAAAAAGCTAAACTGGAAAGCACACAGAAGAACTGAGTAAAAAAATTAGTATATCTTGTTATACGCTGTTCAAACTGGTCCCAGTGCTTAACATTGAGTCATTGCTCTCGGCTTATCACGGTTTGGTTTCTTCACATTTGAGATATGGGATAATTTTCTGGGGCAACTCAACCAACAAGGACATACCCTATTAAGCCCAAAAAATATGCATCAGGACTATGTTTAAGTTACAGTCAACCGAAAGTTGTAAGCCCTATTTAAAAAAATATAAAATATTAACTCTGCCTTGCCTTTACATTTCAGAAATTGTCGTGTTTGTTAAATCAAATCGACACTTATTTCCACGTCAATCAGAAGTGGTCGATCGCAACCATAGTAGGCGCGATGACAGTATTATTTGTCTACACAGCTCGAAAACAGCATTAATGCACAAGAGTGCTTTCTGTATGGCCCCTAAAGTTTTTAATAAACTTCCAAATAGTTGGAAGGAGCTTAATGTCCGTCAATTAAAAATAAATTAAAGATACTGCTAGAAGGGAAAGCATACTACAGTATTCTAGAATTTCTGAATGACAAAATCGAATGCCGTGTAGTAACCAATGTTATCAAACATCTTTGACGTAATCTGTACATATAGCAACATAATATTTTTATTGAAATAAATACATTTGATTTGACATTTGACACTGGATAATTTTAATTTTAATTGACATTTGATATTGGATAATTTTAATTGACATTTAATAATTGTTACCTAACTATGACCATTATTTAATTTATTTGTTTTAGAAATTGTGATTTACTATTTTGTTCTTATTTAATCTAATAATTTATCCAATGACTTTTATTACTGAAATTTAAATATTTGTACGCCACTAAGGCCAAACATAACTTGCATGCTCTGTATGTTTACTCATGTTTCCACAAATAAATAATCTTGAATCCTTAATTTAAAGTAAGGCTAATACGCGATATAGAGACAGGCACTTCAATTGGCATTTAAGGTAAGGCTAATACGCGATATAAAGACAGGCACTTCAATTGGCATTTAAGGTAAGGCTAATACGCGATATAAAGACAGGCACTTCAATTGGCATTTAAGTTAAGGCTAATTAATACGCGATATAGAGACAGACACTTCAATTGGCATTTAAGGTAAGGCTAATACGCGATATAAAGACAGCCACTTCAATTGGCATTTAAGGTAAGGCTAATACGCGATATAGAGACAGGCAATTCAATTGGCATTTAAGGTAAAATCTCCAAAAGAAACCTGCTACACACAACCTACTTTTAGAAGCCCAAGCCTGCTTGTGGGAAATGCTGACTTAAAAATCAAAAAATGTTTGCCAAAACGATTTTTTTTTTGAAAAGGCGATTTTTTTTTTGGGATTTTTTCATTTAAGTTCATGATTTTAAAATATAAAAAAATACTACTTGTATTTGTACTACTAATATTATAAATGCAAAAGTTTGGATGGATGTGTGGATATATGTTTGTTAATCAATCACGCTAATACGGCGGGACGGATCTGGATGAAATTTGGTACAGAGATAGATTATAGTCTGGAATAGCACATTCGCTACTTTTTATAAAAAATAGCGTATTTGCTATTCCAAACATCATCATTATAATTATCCCTAGGGGTGATAAAACACTTTTCACGCGAGCGAAACCGCTGGCAGAAGCTAGTTTTAATTATATTAAAATCTATTTAACCGAAAACAACTGAGCACAAAAGCATTAAACATGCAATGTTCCACAAGAAAAACATTGAACTTAAAACATTAACAATCCATAAATCTGTTTATCCTAGCAATTCTGCTAGTAGTACCACAAAGATTTATTCTATACAAGTAACAAATGAACGATTTATCTCCTAGATTACAATAATGGCTGCCACAAATGGTGCAAACAAAATAAATGTATCTTTTTCAGTCAAATAGCGTTGAAGGTGAGGATTTTGGGAATTGAATTTAAAGTGTTAAAAGTGGTCAGGTTGGTTAAAGGTACGTACTTAATTGTTTTATTTAGGCCTTTGCCTGTTTTTTTTGCCTGAGTAGATACAAGCAAAAAAAACCCATATTTTGCAAATGTGTTAGGTTTATTTTGCAATTTCTTTACTTTCATGGGAAGTACCTATTTTTTTAATGACCGTCATATAGCAGGAAAAATGTCCATTCTATAGAGAAGGCACGAGCATTAATTTCAGACGACTGCAGTGACTACAGACTCCGGCTCCTGTTCGGGTGCACCGGTTCCAACGCACAACCTCGTACAAGAAACGGTTTCTAACTTCCGGTTAATTACAACATTTACTAATAAAAGTAAGAAAGAAAAAGAGTATTTGTGCCAGGGTTGACGCATACATAAAATAATTTAAAAAAACTTAAATACAAATAATAAGTCCTACTACTAATATATTACAACATTTACTAATAAAGGTAAGAAACACAGCTACAACCTAGGAGTCTTTAAGTCAAGAGTGAATAGGTTTTTTCTAGGCAAGCGTGATTCACCGTCGACCACATCATCGCTTACCATCAGGTGAGATAGTGGTCAAGCGCGAGCCTATAGAATATAAAACAATATAAAAAAATGAAAGAAAAAGAGTTTATTTACGTCAGGGATGATGCATACATCATCATCATCTTCCTGCCCTTGTCCCATGTTACTTGGGGTCGCCCGCAACACGTTTTCTTCTTCCATACCGTCCTGTCCCCCGTCACGCTATCACTGACTCCCTTTTCCTTCATATCACTCCTCACACAGTTCATCCATCTTTTCTTTGGCCGCCCCCCCCCTCTCCAGCTATCCACATTTAATAAATATATACATAAAAATAATAAAAGCATACAAAAAAAGAACAAAAAAAACTTAAATACATATATAAGCCCTTCTACTGATAAAGTCTTGCCAAGAGGTAGCGTGTTACCCAGTTTCGGAGTTATGGAGTTCGAACAGGCAGTCCGCTCCATGTAAAATACTTCCTTCATATCACTCCTCACACAGTTCATCCATCTTTTCTTTGGCCGACCCCCCCCCCTCTCCAGCTATCCACATTTAATAAATATATACATAAAAATAATAAAAGCAAACAAAAAAAACTTAAATACAAATATAAGCCCTTCTACTAATAAAGTCTTGCCAAGAGGTAGCGTGTTACCCAGTTTTGGAGTTATGGAGTTCGAACAGGCAGTCCGCTCCATGTAAAATAATGGTACTCAGCTGCATCTGGTTCGGAAGCCGACCCCAAAATTGTTGGGCATAGACTAGGCAAGGTTTTTTCAATCGGTATAAGCATAAGCGCAAAAATGTCTGTAATAATTCCACCTCAAATAACCAATGTGCAAAAATAATCTAACGTTGGCCAAAAAAATATAAAATAATATTTTTTCATCATCAATCACTTGTCGCGGCCAGGTTGCCACCTCCGATTGTGAACTCTTCGGTGGGTGGAAACTCCAGTCATTTCTCAAAATGACAGACTTTTCACGTATAAATCTATGTCACGGGCATACTGCACGGAAATGTTGGCTTCAACTTGCCCGATATTAGTTTAAAACTTCCTAGTATTAGTTTGGAAATGTGAGACCGCACTTTTTGTTAAATTGGATTGTGTAAGATTTGAGAGCAGTATATAATCAAGCATTTTAGTCTTTGATTGGGTTTATGTCAACGCAAAAAGTTGTATATTGTAGTGTCCACTTTTAAAATCTATCCATCTGTTACCGAACAACAGAGTGCACATAAATTCTGGGATTATGCATATAATATAATGATTTTATTTTAATCCCTTCATTATAAAAAAAAACACCGGAATAATGACCGCGCTTACTCATACGATATAGCTAACGATTCGTGCGATACAAATCATTTTGAAATATAACATCCAAATGGGATTTCCCGATGGCGTACTTAAGGGTAAATCAATAATCTGGCAACACTGATTTATATTTGGTGAGCTTTTTACCTATACGCGGTAAAAGGAGTCGTGGTATGAATACAGTTATTTATGACACCGAAGTTCATTCAATGTCGTTCACTCGATGAAAAATTGCTTAGCAATTTTTTTTGAAACGCCTGACGGTATCAAATGTTCCGTGACAGGTGAAAGTTTTTCATAGTTCGATATTACGCATGAGATGTGCCGTATAGTTTCAACCACGTATTTATTGACTACTTACATTGCATTGTGAAGTTTTAAAAGGTATATAGGGTACTTTGTAAACGTAAAAAGACTAATGCTGAATAGGTATTCTCTAGATAATTAGACTTCACAAAAGATAGCTTGATCTCTGTGTCAGCTGTCAGTATCAATACAGTAACAATAGCGCTTGACAGGCTAACAATAACGTAACAATAAAGTATACGTCAGTTTGACACATGTCACAGAGATCAAGCTATCTTTTATGAAGTATAATATAACAAATTTTCCAGTACTGAGATAACGTGCTTTTACCATTAAATATAATTTTAAATCCAGTCGCAAAGAGCCAAGCCTAGGACACTTTTAACTTTTCATCACAGCACTCAGATCGTGCTAAAACGATCCAAATATCCTTACACTCCTTTCAAATCCGCAATGAAAACAAAAAATAGGCGTTCGTTCCGTGCTGCGTTCGTTCCTGGCCGTGTTCGTATAAAAGCGTCGTACGGCTAAAAGCGATCCGATAGGTATTGGTGTGAGAGCGACACGGAATCTAATCTCAGGATGGTATTTGATGTCAGGATCAAAGGCCCGTTGCAACGGTCATCAAGGCAACTTTGAAAATAGAATTGAAAGTTTCGTTTTTCGGCCAGTATTGCTGTTGTTTGAACCATTCGGAAAATGTAGGCGTACCTGAGAAAATAGTACGTTTATAAAAAGTGAGAAACTAAACGAACTGTCATATTTGTGCAGGATACAAATTGTGGGCTTATAATATAACATTGGCCGAGTTCAGCCGTCTTTCGCTTGGCAGCTGTACTCGTAACACCGATTCTTTGGGTTCATGTCATGTCAAAATAGTTCCGTAAAACCAAAGTTACATTTATAGAAAAATACTACACAGTTTTAAAAAGAGGGAATGGTTTTCTTAGTCAACAGAAAGTATAATCTTCTTCTAAAAATACTTCCTTAGAACGGAGAAAAGTTAGGAAGTTGAGACTTGTATTGACACAATTTAATGGGAAAAACGTTTCAGTTAAGTTTTCGACGAGACTTCAAAAAATAACTTTGTTGAGAAATGAGGAAACACTTTCGCTTTTGAATTGAACGTTAAAAGCAGAAAGAGAAAAGATCAAATGTGCATACTTATACTTGCTGTAGGGTTATTGTATTTATTAATCCTTTCAAAAATATATGTGTTATTATGAATAAACAAGCAAGGTTAACAGTTAGTTACAGATTGTAGTAAGCATTACCCTTGTGCTCTCCTCTGTCCTAATATATTTTTACTGTCTTTATTAAGTTGTTTTGTATGTATATAAATAAATAGTCCGTGACCATGAAACTAAGAAAATAATACATTTTCGAGTCACGTTCGATTTATTAGTTATGAAACAAAATATTATTTTGGGTAAACTTGTTATTTTAGCTAAAACATTCGCCTTATAATCTGGGCTCGTTGTTTTAGGCCTCACAGGGATGAATATTAAATATATGTTAATACGACCTTCAAAATCTAGTTTTATTCGTTGAAAATAAGTAATAAACGGTAGTTTTAGGGTGATGACCCCGTGATAATCTGTTTAGTTCGTATATATTGTAATTATGTAAATTATTCCGAGAGGCAGGCCTATATTATTGCTTAAGTAATTAAAACTGTTGCCTAGCATGAAGCTTTTGGTTAAATGTGACTTTTAGTTCTTTCAGCTCAATGGATAGATCTACAGATTCTTATCTTTTATAACTGGGCAGGTTTTGACTTCTGTTTTGAGAGCAAAAGGTACATTTAAGTCTTACCACATTTATTTAGTGTTACAGTTTACTTTGATATATACATTTTTTTTATTAGGTATTTATTTCGATAAGAATAACAGCGTCAGCATAAGTTTTACAAACATTTCATTGGTCCAGAAAAAGCTTGTTTCGCGAAATTTTCAACTTTACGACTTAGTTTATAGGAGCATATATTTTATATTTTACGTTCACCTGGTGCAATAAAAAGGGGACCGGAACTGAAGGAAATCGTCGCAAACCGACAACCGGCACTCGTTTTGTGAAATGTTGACTTTTTTGTTTGTTTTGATAAGGTCTGGGTGGCGAGTGTTTCGTTCGTTTGTGTCAAAAGCTACACAACTTTTTTGTTTGTTTCGTACAGTCGGATTACAAAATCGACACACAATCTATTGTAGAATGGCTTGTGAGATAAACTGTGAAAGGAATCTCTTTTTATGAGCGTAACAATATTTATATAGTTATAATAATGTATTTCTTTTTCTTTATTTACACCATATACATTTTTTTTTCTAAGAATGCTAAGTCTAATTATCTTACAAAGTTATTTATATTCAGAATCCGCGGTGGAGCTGATTGCTAAATAATGACAGCCGCAGTCAATCTGAGGCTGATGCCGAACTCGGTCCTTACCCACGGACCGAACTCGGCATCTTTATATAGCTTAGTTTCCTCCGTGCCTCGGAAAGCACGTTAAGCCGTTGGTCCCGGCTGACATTTGAAGATCTTTCACAGACTACCCGTAAGGTAGTCAGAATCCTGAAATCTGACACTGTTACCAGTTACTGGGTTATGGAAGTCAGTCGCTCCATGTTAAATAATGGTACTCAGCTGAATCATAAGTATTTGGGACACGGCTAGACACACTGATTGACATTTAGAAATTGCTGAATAATGTAACAAATATTATATACACATTTTCTCAAATGCCACATCGTGAATATTCTCACAAGAGCAACCACAACGAGATTACAATAAGTGTTATAAATTATATTACAAAGAGTTCGCTCTCTAGATTATTGAATCGAAAAACCGTGAAGTCACCTCATTAATATTAACAGACACAGAACCTCATGTACCGACATTCAGGCTCTTCATTAAGCATGAACTTAGGGAAAAGTGAGGGATTCCGAAAGTACCTAAAGTCAAAGTTAAGTTAAAATAAGTGAGTTTTGAGTTGGGGTCGCTTTTAGATGCTTTTTTAGTTATAAGCGGAAGCGACTAATTAGTGTCGCATTGTAGATTATGTTAATTTTTTTACTTTCATTGCAAAGCCATCGTCTGTGAGTGAATCAAACCACCAGGAGGTAACTATTTTATGAGTGTCCACTCCAGAAGGATTAATAGTTTTGGTACATTTATATCTAGACACAATAAATCCATAAATTATTTAACTAGCCTAATATAGGCCATGAGCTCGCCCTCATGGGTTGTAGCGCCTTGCGTCTAGGTCTTTTGTCAATATCTACTTGTCAGTATTATAAAAATATCCCAAATCAAGTTTTGAACATAGAGACTCAACAGTTACCGACTAAATGTGAGTATTATATTCATCAAAAATAGACTTTGTCCATCGTTACAATAAACAAGTACTATATAATATACTATATTATAGCACCTTCATCAAACATCAATTTATTAATTGAACATCAACATAAGATCTGTAAACGTAACAAAATCAATGTAACTACAAAATAACCGCCACCTCTTTTAAACTTGTACACATCGCATTCAACATCGAGTTCTCCTAACAGCAGAATCTGTTTTCACAACGAACACCAACTTAAATTAGAAAGCTTAACCCGACTGTGAATCTTACATCCAAGCAAAATTGGCAGTTAATGTGTTTTACTTTAAACGCTTTGTTGATTTCACTAGAGTGCAAGGAATACGGAATGAGACTTCAAAAGGATTTAATTTTGAGCTGACGATGGTAATCTGTAGAAAGGAAAGTATAAGGGATAATGCAGTCGTGCTATTTGTTTTACTTCTTAGATTTATATTGGATAACAAAGAACATAATAATTATTACTCACTTTTCTGCAGTTTTTAGCCTTGAACCTTGTGTTTGACAAATAAATCAAGACGTGGAGATGGTCGATAATAAAATGTTATTAGTGGATGGCCTAAGTTTTCATATCACATAACACGAGCATAATTATGTTGTTTCACTTTTCTGCTGTTTTTAGCCTTGTATCCAGTGTTTGAGACATCAAGCTAGACTTGAACATGAACGATGGAGTAACACAATGAGCGAATCGTGGCCGAGGTTGGACCAAGGACAACAGGGCCAAAATAAAAAATCGCGTTCAGTGAAGATACGGTCAAAAACGCGGGCAACACCTGGTCGAGGGACGCACAAAATCGGCAAGTATAGCAGAAGAAAATGGAAGTGCGAGTGGTTCAAGGTTGAAATGATGTTGATTATCTTGTGTCTATAATATGATTCCTGTTAAATGTTTGCCCTAAAATAAGTTTAAGCATGTCATTTAAACCGAAATAACAACAGTTACACGATACCATCCGACTAAACAATGAATAGCATTCAATTAATGTTCAGAGCAATCCAAATTTCTAATTCAATCGATTGTTACATCAAATTGCTTAGTTAAACTCAGTATTCAAATGAATCATGCGTAATGCCGATCGTTTTCCATTGAAAACTAAATCGATTTCCAATTTTGTTCATGGAAACAGTAATAACTGATCACATTACACGATTCCTGTGCAATCGCAATCTGAATACAACTGAGAACAAAACGTTTTTATATTGGAATATAAAAAGTATCTTGGATGATGAAATACGACAGGATGGCAAACTTTTATTGGTGATTGTGCCATTTTTAAAGAAATGTTGTGCCGTCAAAGAATCTTAACTATAACAAAATAAATAAAATGAGTGATTTCTGCTGTTTTTAAATTATCTGGTCAAAATATATGAAGATGCTTATATGGTGCTTAAAGGAGAATGAATCCCGAATTATTATTCTGTTGCCAATATTGGCGCGCCTGTCGTTGGTTCACTATTCCCGACATACGGTATTCGCATAAGTCATGTGCAAGGTTTATCCATACTCGATTAAACTCGCAAATCGATTTGGAATGGGGTACTGTAGCATGTAAACAACATCAAGAGCTGTCAATACTATAATCTAGCAGACGTCTTCACGGTCACGTCTTCTGTCGAGCTAACACGTCCAAGTAAATATACAGTGGTTATTGGAGATTTGTGGCGTTGCGCGTTGCCTTTAATTATTATGCTGATCTATGAATGTTTAGAGCGATTTGTGCCTCAAGAATCCATACATTGCTTAAGGCTATAATATAAAGGAGATTAGTATTAAAATAAACAAATAATAAGCTATGCTCTTATATAACAGCGTTCATGTCAGGGGCTGCTTAGCCTAATATGTACCCATTCTTACTTAACACATGAGAGTTTAATAATAACACTAAACTTGATAAACATAGCTGAGTTTTATCAGACAGACTCGTACGTAGGTCTAAAAATCTAAACTGTCAATGAATTCAGTTTTGGAAAGTCCATTACATTATAATATATTGCTTTAAATTCGTTTTACTAGTATAAAGTTTAATCAAAATGTTTCTGAAAAATTAACTCTTCCGCGAAAAGTGTTCAAACTTCAGAATTTTCTTGATAGTTGGTTAACTAGATAAGGTAACGTAGATTGGTACTTTATGAAACGTATCTTATTTTTCAAACTGAACTAATTTTTATTATTATGATGGCTTGGTTTTGGGTGCGACCGTTAAAGAATATTAAGGGATACTTACACCCCTTTATATAAACAACACCAGAACATTGACAAATAAACATGAAAAACGGTAATGAAAATAAAGATACACACTTTACTTCAAGGGTGTCACTTGCATGCTTTTCGAGGATAGTCATTGAAAGAATGGTTCAACTTAAAATCGAAGACGTCGGGAATGTTGAAAGGAGATGAGTATCTCACGATAAATTTTAAAAATTTAAGAGAACTTAGGTGCCATGAAGTACTTTTTTGGGATTGTTGAGAAAAATATAACTTTTGATAGAGTACTATTCTTTTCTATGGTAGCGTTGCAGTTGGCCTAAATTGTCGTGTGGTTCATGGCAGCGTTACAACAAAAATAATGTAATTTTTAGGATGTGATGATTATTTTTATTTATTTTTCTGGTATTACCACATTCTAAGCTCAAAAACACAATTAACTTAATAGACCGTTAGCTCCAATAATTATGTCTGAGATTATCCGACAATTTTAGTTCTGAAGCCAGACTTATACGATTGCGAACGAGTTTAAAGTTCCACAGTTTTGCTCAAAACTTTGTTAAAGATGGTTAAAGTAACTGGGGGAAGTAATAGGGCTTAAGTTGAAGGCGAAGAAGGGAGGGTTTACGAACATATTCAATTATGGCGTTAGAAAGAAATTAGGGGAGTAAACAATGGGTATTGAGCTTTCTTACCATAGAAAAAGATTTCAGAACGTTGAGGAAGACAAAGTGATAAAATAGTATATTATGCAACTAGTGAATAAAGGACGGATTTAAAGCGAGGGCCATAGATGAATCACGAGCAAGTAAAGGATTCCAACGACTGAATTACGACTGCGATTCATGATGATAGAATTGAAATTCAAGTATTATAATCCTGAGCGACGCGAGTGATTCATGGCCCTCGATATAAATCCGTTTGATTCAAGAGTTGCATTCTATATTAAATATTGAATATGTGCTTTTCGATTAAATCTTTCTTTTTCTCATGGTCATAGTATAAAATTTTTATACTATGACCATGAGAAAAAGAAAGATTTAATCGAAAAGCACAAGGAATATTAATAAAATAAATAAATGGTTTATTACCTTATCAGTGATTAAAAGTGCTTTTTATTCACTGTTTTCAGTGAATAAAAAGATTCGATTTTCAAACTCCTTCGTCGATTTAATTTTGAGTTTGTTTATAATTAGGATTCTAATTTTGATTTTAGTCTAGGATGTTTACTGAATAGGTACTCATTTGGATTGTTATTCTAATATTAATTGCATTGGTGTTTAATTAATTATAATTATGTAACGTAACGGAGGTGGTCACTGGCCCCTGAAACACAGGTGCTGTTCCGAACTCAGCTTCAAAATTTAAACCCTGAGGTTTCACATTTTTTGTAAATTTTGAAGGTCACGGAGGTGGTCACTGGCCCCTGAAACACAGGTGCTGTTACGAACTCAGCTTCAAAATTTAAACCCTGAGGTTTCACATTTTTTGTAAATTTTGAAGGTAATAAACCATTTATTTATTATTATTCCTTGTGCTTTTCGCTTAAATCTTTCTTGTTCTCGTAGTCATGGTATAAAATATAGTATGCAACTCTTGAATAAAACGGATTTATATCGAGGTCCATGAATCACTTGCGTCGCTCAGGATTCTAACACTTGAATCACTCGCTATGCTAGTGATTCAATCATCATGAATCACTCCCCCTACGGTCGTGATTCAGTTGTTAAAATCCTTCACTTGTTCGTGATTATTTATGGCCCTCGCTTTAAATCCGTCATTTATTCACTAGTTGCATAATATACTATTATATTCAGAATATATTCAAAAAATAAAATATGAACACAAAACCTCATAAATAATTACAGAGTATACCTGTACCTACTTACTTCCTCGATTTATAGATCTTTTAATTTAAAAACACTGTCTTTGTCTTTTTTAGGTGGAGAGCGCCGAACCTGCAAAACTTGTGTGTACATAGCGAACATTTCGCCATGTACACACGCAAGGCCACGTAACGTGTATAAGGCGAACATTGTATGAAGTTTAGCTGCTTAAACAAGACGAAAATTATACCCTACTAGGCTACCTGCTCTTGCACAATTTTAAATTCAATATAAGGAAGACTTGTCATTCGAACTAAAAACAAAAAATATGCTAGCTAGGAAAAAAAAAAGCCGTGGTTGCTTTTTCTATAGGCTGTCAGAATATGGTCAACAAGCAGGCATTAGATTAGAAATATTTATAATACTGGGGGTCACAATCAATTTTAAAATGAAATTGGAGACTATACTATACAAATAGATATACAGAAGCATTTCGATCCAGTATAATTTTAAGATTCGGAACCCTTGTAGAGAGCGGTTACGCACTGCATTCGATCCGAATCCAAGAAATTTCGGTCCGAAGTAGCCGTAGTAGTTCATGTAGGGGAGGTTACGCACTGTATCCGAACTCTGACCATCTTATATCAGTACATTTCCAATTCAGATGAAATTAGGATCTCGGATTCGAAAAAAGATCGGATAAACACCCCCTTTAACCTGTTACAGTACCTATTGAATCGTAAATTCAAGGTTCATTCTATGCAGTAGGTACAGAGTCATATTTGCTCAACAAAAAATTTTGATGGAAGATTGACTTTCGAGAAATTAAAGATAAAAGAAAACAAAAGGATATTTTTGTCACAGAAACTGGCATCCCTATAATTTTTATTTTTGATAGTCCCCTCGCTTGTCTACTATCTCGCATGATGGTAAGCGAAAAAGTGGTCGACGATGTGCTTAAACTAAAATCACCACATAGTATTTAGTCGTAGTTAAATTTTGTTTATACACCGTGAAAATCTCTTGACATATCAACTGATGGATGTGAAGATCCACTTTTAGCCGTTCAGGTAGTAGTCGTCCTCACCTAACCTCAGAAACAAATAAATAGAAAAGTCATAGCACAAAATCAGAATCTCCAATAATCACGGCTGAAGGAATTGAGACATTAAACCGTGAAACGCTCGCCTCTTATCGCTTGTCCCATTGTTAACGCTTGGTTGAAGTTTAGAACTTTAACGCGTCATTAGCCAGAGCTATGATAGAAAAGAATTAATGGTATCCGATGGGTAGGTACCTCTCTTTTTAATAATATTTCATACAATCGAATGTCCTTTTTCTTTTAAGGAGATTTTATTTCGATAATTCTGAACGAAAATTTCGGAATGCAAAAACGAGTAAGAATACTCTTTTTAACAATAGTGAAGACGGTTTGTGTATCAAGATTATAAACCGACGTCTACCGACGAAATAAAAAAAAAAAACAGATAATTATAAAATCATATTGAAACTGATTTTTCGTGTTCGCAGCGATGGGTACGAGTATATCATCGACGTCATCGGACTTCATCCCGCACCTACTTAGGATGCAACTATTACTAATAACATCTTGCATGGCGAAGAGAACGCGTTTCACTGGATGTTTGAACCGAACGACGTTTTTGTTTTGGAGAGAAGTCCAGAAACTGTGCCGAAAACCTAGAATCCTTTGATTATGAGGTGCAGCAGTAACCACTGAACATAAATAAAAACGAAAAACTGAACACTTCTCAAGCCACCAAGTCTCAGTTGGTCAATTGTCAGATGGGTGGTAGAAGCCACAAATGTTAAGTTTAAAAGTCGTTTTAAGTTATTACGAAACGATTATTTCAACTGTGCATTACCATACGTTTTATGACTACAAAATTGCGAAACAATATATCATGGGAATTAAACGCGATGATTTCGATTATTTATTTACCTATTTCACCCGACGTTTCGTTTTCGATTTCGTTTCGTAATATATTATATTGTTTTTCAATTATGAAACGCGAATGTTTCATAATTCGGTTCAGTAAGTAGATCCCCCTACAACGTCATAAATTTTACCCCTTTATACTATTAGTAAAGATAGTTTTAATTATACTTAATTTAGTTCAAAAAATATATTAATAAGTTTAATTATAATTTTAAGGTTAAGTTCTGGAATAGCGACCGTGAACCGGAAGACGATGTATTGGAGATGGACCGATGACCTGGTTAAGGTTGCGGGAATGCGCTGGATGCGAGACGCACGGGATCGGTCAATGTGGCGACGACGCCTGGGGGAGGCTTATGTCCAGCAGTGGATGTCTTTCGGCTGAAATGGTGGTGGTGGCAGTGGCTGGATTACGGGCCTAGGGATTAGGGTTATAACATCACTCCATTAACAATATTTGCGTTTATAAAATAAACATCCCCTAAAATATCTTACATGCACACTCGCTAAGACAGTTGTAAGGTAAATATCTTATAGATATATTTTGGTTCTACACATAAAAGCAAAATATCTCCGATAGTCTTTTAAGGGACAATTTATGCAATGTATTTCATACCTCAGATTATCCGAATCTTCTCAAATATTCAGGCTTACACCAAATGCCTCTAAATATTCAGAGAGAGTATCGTGTTTTATGAAAAAACGTTGCCAGTGCTTTTTTAGAAAACAAGATGAGAATTTGAGAACTGGTCAACTATGTATGTTTTATTTAAAATGTATTTTCATTAGCTTTTGGTTCAGTTTTTATGTTATGAGTTACACGTATAAAAAAATTAAAAAAAACCTGTTTGTATATTTTCATTATTCATGTGTGAGCTCAGTAAATATTTTCGTACTTCTTATATTAATTTCAAATGTTTGTTACAAAGTAATAACCAGCACAGAGCATCACTTCAGGTTAAACTAAATGAAATATTCCTTTGTCTATATAATATTCCTTTATCTTTTTAGTCCAAACTTCGATACAAATAATCGTTACCTTACATACCTAATCATTTTATCTGCGAATGACAATTTCGTATTTATCCGCCCCGACGCTTCCTTGTATTATACGTAGGCCACCCCCTGGAGGGACTTATGGTGTTAAGGTAAAGCGATTTATGTAGTTCCCTTAAAGGGACGTCACCGCTTCAAAACAATTCCCGAGATTTGGATACAGGTTTATTAAAGTTTATGTGTGTTAAGGAATTTTAGGGATCGAGAAGGTTTTGGTCTAAAAATAAGTAGGTAGTAAGGGATGTCTCATGAGGGTTTGTCTAGAGTTATTTTTCAGGAGGTACGTCATTGTTAGGTATTAACACTAATATAATACAGAGATAATTTTGATTTTAGGTTTGGGAAATGTAATCTCTAAAAGTCCTAATCTGATCCGAGGGACACCAGACATACAAACATTACTTAACCGAAACCATTCTTAATTCTTACACTAGTCACAGCTTTTACTTTTAACCGTATCTTCTCCTTATAACCGTTATAAGAAATTGAAATATTTACATATTACGTGGGCATCCCACACTTCTTCCCTTTCTTTTATTTGCTGAGAGTTCAAAGAAAGTTTGAAGAGTTCATTGCTCGGGACGGAGTTTTTCTAGATCTATATTTGAAGGGTAAGGTATTGCTCGGGACGAAGTTTTTCTAGATCTAGATTTGAAGGGTAAGGTACTTACTTATATTGAAAGGTTTGTGCGGTTAGTAATTAAACTCTTGTCTTCATATGGTGTTGTTATCTGAAGTAACAGTCAGTTTGCAATCTTCTAATAGAAAACATAGCAGCTTTATTTATTGTCTAGTCACGGTGTTTAAAAAATGCTGAATGCGTATATTGTATTATTACGAAAGCCCGTAAGTCGAAGACCTAAAATGAATATATTCATTAAAAATTCCAAGTTACTTGCGAGATTTTAACTCGAATAATCTTCGAGACTCAAGATACTTTTTTCAGCTAAGGCAAGAATGTAAAAATGCCAAGATACTTGCGAGATCCTAACACGAAAATTCTTCGAGACTCGAGACACTTTTTTCAGCCAAGGCAAGAAAGTTGATGATCTTTTAATGTTCTAAATAAAAACTTAGACCGAAACACAGTCTAGGTATCCTCAATAATGAAACATGACCTCATTATTTCCACTCAAAGCAAAGAGAAACCATCAGAAAACGTGAAAACCGACCCTTACTCTAAGACCATCAATAAGACGCACAAAAGAGTATCTTAAACGAACTTTAAGATTAACAATGTCGAGCGGGGTTCGAAGCCGGAGCGATTGATTACAATTCACACATCATTAGGCACCCACCGGCGGGTAAGGCGCTTGATACATTACCGGGCTATCTCTTTTAAGGAGACTGACACGTGCAAGTGTAAGCAGAAGTTTTAGTTTGGAATTTGTTGGAATCATTTTTGTCATCATCATCATTTCAGCCAAAAGACTTCCACTGCTGATCACCCCGGGATCAAGCATCGCCATATTGACCAAACCCATGCGTCTCGCAAACAGCGGATTCCTGCAAACCTTAACCAGGTCATCGGTCCACCTAGTGCTGTTTAATTAATGATACTTGCTGTGTTTGCAACTGGTATAGAAAGCGCGGTGTTCCCAGCTAAGATTTCATTTATTTTTCTTATAGAAAGCAAAGCAAAGCACGTAATTGTTTTTTTAAATCACTTAATATACCACATATTTAATAATAATTATAGTGGCGATAACTGTTGTTTTACATCATGATAATGGATTAAATAAATTGACCGATTAATATGAAAATCCTTAGCTTCGATGAATTGCTAGTTATTCTCGTTTTTCGACTACTCCCCGAGTTTGACGAATATATAAGATTAATATATATACATGCATTTAAAGTGTGAATTTGATAACGAATAACTCAACTTATCTGATAAATTTATTTACTCGGTATCGTATGATAATAGTACCATTTTACTTTTAGCTACAAAACTAGTTTGAAAAATAGAACCTTGATTTACTGCCATTCTCTTCACATTGCATAAGTGCAAAGGATACAGAAAAAGAGGTGGAATAATTCTTTCCAAAAAAAGCTTCCCAATGATTGAGTCTGTTTTATGGTTTACTCAGGTAAATGCACCGCTGAAGTGTTTTGTGCAGAAAAGGGAAGTCATCACACTTATGTTACAAAAGAGGTAAACGGAACTAAAAGGATAATGATGGGGAAGTGTTTGTAACTCGTGTGATTTATATCTTCACGCTCGCACCCTTTCTGGGGTGAAAATACCATGAGATACTTTAATCGCTTCTTTTAGTTTAGCCTCATATTATTCCAATCAAAAAGCTATTTAAATAGCTTTTTGGTTAGAATAATATGAGGGTCCGTCAAATTTTAATAACCGACAAATGATTTTTCAAAGAATTGATAAACAAAACATGTTTGATCATAAATATTACACATCTAGGAAGTTTTTAGAGATTTCTGGTTTATTAGGTACTATCTCTACAGGATTAGCGGATTGTACCTGGTTTTACCGGCACAATCCACCTCTAGCCGGTTATATCCGATTTCGGATGGTACTCATTGGATTTTTCTGGAGTGCTTCAAGTGAATTTCAATTGCTAAAAATATATCGTAGCATTTCCACTCCACGGTCGTTGAGAGCGTTGATCGATAAATTGATTTATACAAATTACTGTTTGTCAGCATTTTTATACACTGACAAAAAATCTCCAAATCATAAACAGGGCATTTTCAAAATCATTTTCTGAAGGTACCGCAGTACGCAAGGCGGTTTGCAGATGGCCGCCACCTTGTGTATTACCTCCGTTGTTTTTACCAAAAAAATAAAGAAAATCTTTAACGCTTCATAAAACAGATTAGGTAAGCACAATCGTTCGTATAGGTAGGTCGTTATGTTCTATGGTTTTTCGATAGCTATAAAATAAAAACGTTTCTCTTCACAACCCCATCAGCCGTTGTTTCCATTGTATGGTATCCAGGAAATGCATAGTAATAGCTTTATTACACGAATAGGGCTGTTCAATGTTGTAAAGTATTTACTTGTCGTTATGTTTGGGTACAGTCAATGACGTGTTCTGTATGTATTACGTTACTAGGTTTTTAAAGGAAAATAAGGTCCATAGATTAGGCAGTAAGTACTTGGGATAGATTATTTTTATTTTATGTTTGGTAATACTTGCCTTATATTGGGTTGATATCAGAAAAGTTGAAATTAAATGATTATGTCTTTTTATGAGTACACAGTAATTTTCAGAGTTACTTGTAATTTTGCGAACACACTTGTGCTCTAGTCTCTGCTGAGATTACCCGATATGGCCGAAATTCGGTCTGGAGGAATTAAAATACAGTTTCAGTTATCTACTAAAATCCAATAGTAGTTCATGCAACGGTCTTATAATAGAGGTTATTAAAACAGTTGTTTAAAAATCGAAGAAAAATTTTGCATTGTTTTTTTATTTATTTTACCTATCCACGAAAAAGAAGTACGTGTTTATACAATATTTTTTGAATTCATATTTAGAACATCAAGAAACGATAACAATCATTCGTTGTAAATCACAAATGTGCTAAACACAAGAACTTGTACACAAAATATATGTGAATCCTAGAAAACGTAGGTACAAATGTCAAAGTGTCGGTCATAAAGTTCAACTATGCACAACTGCTAATAGGATTCCCGGCCGTAATACACCGTGTTACGGCCGGGAATCCTATTTAGCAGTTTAAAAAGTCAAGCAAGTACTTATATTCCAACAAAGAATATTACTGGATTAATTTAACAAATTAATAGGTTCAAATGAAAATTATCTAGTTTTATCGTCTTTTCTTTTTCTAGTAAAAAACTATCTACTTAAAACAAATAATTGAATAAAAAAAATATCTACTACTTACTTATTTTCCATTCCAATGAAGTTCTTTTAGTATGAAACAATAGACTAAACATAAACATTCAAAAACACAGACTATCTACAAAAAATACTCAGTTTGTTTTTGTAAAATGTTTAAAAAGGTGTTTAGTAAAATATCAGCAGAAAAACAACGCCCCACAACGTTAGAGAGTTGTGGAAACGATATTTTCTAAACATACAACCAGTGTAAAACTTTAACCGAAGTTAAGGCGTATTTAATTCCTCAATGTTAACGCAGTACTGGCCGTGCACCTCCGCTCGGAGCCAGAATATCAATATTGAATCTCTTTTTGGACAGTATTGTTTGCAAAATATTCTTTGGTTTATATTAAGCCATTTCAGATAAGAAGAAATTATAGCCATAATTTTTTTAAATATTTTTTAACATCCAAGTCGTTTTGGAGGGGTATCCAAAAGTAGCGAAAAAATATCGTGTTGTTAATTATTTTTCACACCACCTGCTCGACATTGTCCTATTACATATCATGCAATCTCAATGTAAAGAAAGTAAAGCATTACCTCCTAAGGGTACCCCACCCCCTCCCCAAGTTGTATGAAACTACGAAGGGAGTAATTTGAATTTGTAACGACAAATTCGTATGAAAACTTATGAACTTATTGTAAAGAGGTTTGTTCAAAAATCGAACTGGCCACCATAACCTAAACTCAAAGAAAAAAGAAAAAGGCGCGATTTCAAAGAATGTGAAAAAAGACTGGTGCTGTGATTTTCAGTGAATTTTATTGCAATATTCGTATTGACAAAAAAAATCGAGCTATAGTGATTCTACTCAGAGTTATCAAAAAAGGCGCTTTAGAGGTTATTAATAAATCTACTATCGGAAAACTCAAAACACAGATACGAAAAAGCCTATGACGGTTTTGTTCAAGCGTGAGCGTTTTGTAGTTGCGTCAGCGATTCGCAATTTTATTGATTCTAATACAGTCTACATTTTGCCTACACTACCCTTAACCTTAGTAACATTTGATTACCAGTTTTATAATGAAAATACGCATATTTGTCTTTCAACTACCCACTTATTACAAGTTAGGCGAAAATAAGAAATGTTATATTTGAAGAATATGTCCGTCAATAATTCTTTACAATAATGCAAGAAATACTTAATATTGAATAGATTCTAAATTGAATGCATAAAAACATATCCTAGACGCAGGATTTGAACTCGCACCTTGTTCGTCTCAGCCTTATACAGGAACCACGAACCACCTACTTGAATATAACGATTAAAATAAGCTATTATTAGCAATGGCACTAGTTATATAACAATACTCTAAACTTTCAGTCTGTTATGATGTGTGGTGCATTAAATAAGACTCCTTGGTTTGACACTCGTATGGATTTATTAAGATAATACAGCAGTACAAATAATATCGACAACTCGAGAGCGAGACATTATAAAATACAGAGAGCACCGGAAGGAACCGTTCATTCGCAGTTGTCTGTGTCCGGAAAGACTTAGAGATGTCGCAGACCATAAATACAGATAATTAATTTAGTTTAGTAAGTAATTGGGGTTGTACCAACACAGTCTTACAGCATAAAAATCAAAACCGCACAAATAGTTATAAAATATCCTAAAGCTAACGTTTTATAGATCAAATTTGTGTAACTGTATTATTATTGTATTTGTTCATCGAGTAGCGCTAGTCTGATAAACTCATACAAATTATATGTTCCTTAATGTTACAGGCAGAGGGGTTCAAATTTGTTCGTTTTTAGGGTGGGTCAGGTAACAGCTGTTATTGTTTGTACATCAATAATTAATATATATTTTTAAACCTTTTAACCTTGCCTTTACTATAGAAAATAACCGTTTTACGGCACTAAAGCGGTGGAAGGTCATTAAGCAAAAGAAGAAAGCTAAATGCAACTTTAGTTTTCCCACAAAAAATATTTTTGTGACGTAGGCTATCTAATAACTAGAGATGGGTGCTTGGTTTCCTATAGAGATTACCTATTGAATTTAAGTTAATGAACACAAAACTAAGCTAATAAAAGCTAATAAATTTGCTGCGATTATAACTTGTAATACAAAAAGTTATTGATTTATTTTATGAACAGTTTGAGTCCGGACCTAAGCCCGGTTGATGGCAATAGGCTCCCCATATTACATGTGACTAAAACATAACAGGCGAAATGTGGGTGTATACGGGCTCTTCTGCCAAACCCTTCTAGGAACATAGGCGTGATGCTATATTATGTACGTATGTCTATGAACATGCACATTATGTACGCATGCTGTGTCTATCGCATCATATTGTATACTATGCTTGTATCATATTGCTTATATTATTAGAATAAACAGTGTTACAACTGTAGATAGGCCAATAAATAAATAAACAGTTAGGTGGTGGCAGGTGTAAGTGTGGCATATGTCCCACACTATTTAATTCAATCCTAGCTCAACTGGATAATAAATATTTTGTTCTGAACAACACTTCTTTAATTCATCTGAGCTATGCTACTGCACTACAGAGGTCGCCAACCCGTGAATATCTGCATTTACACTGAGTAGCGAAACGTTTCGAATAAAAACTTGTACACCTCTCATTTTATTCGAAGCGCTTCGAATAATAACGTGTACTCCTCATTTTATTAAAGTCGTTATGCGAATTCAGTACGTTTTACTGAGCAAACAAATTTCTGTGTAATATCTTATGCTCGCAATTGTTTTTGCTGCAAGAGGTTTTACTAGTTGTTTATGCATACCTAACCATGAAACGAAGGTCGCTATTTCGCTTGGATTTTGGATAAAAATATATTTCGCTTGTGGGAAAGAATACTTCGATGTAACTTCTCATCATCTGCCTAGCCTTTTTCAAACTATATTGGGGTCGGCATCCAGTCTTACCGGATTCAGCTAAGTACCAGTGTTTTACATGGAGTGACTGCCTATCTGACCTCCACAACCCAGTAACTGGGTAACACGGTACCCCTTGGCAAGACTGGTGTCAGATCACAAGCTTCTGACTACCCGTAACGACTGTCAAAGATCTTCAAATAACAGCCGGGACCAACGGCTTAACGTGCTTTCCGAGGCACGGAGGAAACTCGTTATGTAGAAATGGTCACCCATCCAGGGACCGACCTCGTCAAGCGTTGCTTAACATTGATGACCGACCCGTGCGGCTGTTATTATCTAGCCACGAGCTAATAAAACTTCGATGTAACTTCTATTTTTGTTTATTTTTTTTATGATATTATTTTATGCTATAATGTTATCTAAGCTGAAACGACATTAAATACACAGTGTTTTCCTACAGACACGGGGACATTCAGCTAGGATTAGCTTGTCCGAGGACTGTGATTTGGATAAAGATAGCAGTTTTAAAATAAAGGCATAACAAGACAGTTTTTAGGTACAAGCAACGCAGTGTTAATCTTTTAATACAGAACAGCTGAAGAACTGCACTAATGAGACCGAAGTTTTATTATTAATTGTCACCACTTTTTGACACTTAATTATGTTGTATCTTGCCAACTAATATAAAAATACTTCCCATCCCTGTGAATTTTAATTCCATTTAATCCTAGGAGATTCCATTACTGACCGATTTCAAAAAAAGGAGAAAGTTCTCAATTCGTCGGTATTTCTTTTTTTCCCGATTACTTTTGGACCGATTTGGAAAATTCTTCTTTTGTTTGAAAGGGTATATTTCCCAGGTGGTCCCATGGTCATCAGGTCAGGATTTGATAATGGGATCCTGGAGAAATCGAGGGAACTCCTCAAATATTATAGACATCCATAGAGTGATTTTGGTATTTTCATCAACAATGCGATCATTTGCACTCAGAAAGTAGAAAAATATTTTTAACAAAAAAATCAAACCAACTTTTTTTATGGACAGGTTGCAAAAATGTCAGCATTGAAAAGTCACAAAGAGTATGTTGTTATAAAGCTTGTATTTCGTAGTGGCGGCAAGCGAGCATTCGATGTCAGATTGTGTAGCGCAGTGCAGTCGCAACGAATAGTGACAACGACCTGAGGCAATACTTTTGTGTTTCTTCTTAAGAGCAGAGCTGCCGCGATGCTAGCTATTTTACCAACAAATATTTATGTCTACAAAGTAAGACAATCCTTTCTTTGTCATCGAGAACTAGGTCAGGTTTAATCACATAAAATTTTCACTGACAGTTTCCTACCGATTAATTATTTGGAGATATACCTAACCGAACCAGATCTGACAACTAAACACTGAAGACTGAAGACTAAACTGAGAAGAGGGTTGGATAAAGAAGAAGAAGAGGTAGAATCAATAATATAAAAACTTTACACCTACGCATGGGGTCTAGGGTAGACCTAGTACGGTGCCCTGGTGCTTGGAGGCAGCTGATCGTGAAGATTTGTCCTATTGGCATGAGTGCCCAGTCGTGTCCATTAAGATAACTTAACATTCATCTCATTCAGTTCAAGTTCAATTATGTTCAATTCTGTTATTATGCGCTGTCCCATATAAAACAGTTTTATATTTATCAGGTATAATCTACTCCAAACAACAGCCTACATTACTTTCACGATGTACTTTGATTTAACGAAAAAACTCACATACGGCACAAGTCTGAAAAATACAACAATCAAGAGTAATGCATTTCAGGTCACACATATCACTTTCAATGCACCGAACCGAAAGCAATGCTCCCTGACGCTGGAGCAACTCATTTTACATAATATATTTTCATATTTATTTTCATAGGAGAAAATGGAATGATGAAGATAAGTGCAGTGTCGTGTAGTTGTATGTTATAAAATATAATGCTTAGTTACCCCTCGGGCGAAGAGGGTGCCGAATCTGAAATGGTTCTGCTGACAGACAAATTTTGTGGACGGGGTATTTCGCGTCTTCGACTGTCTCAACTGATGACTTAATGCCATTCTATTGTGTTTGAAGCTCCTCTCAGATCGAGTTTCATTAAAAAGAATTAAGTAACTAAATGACATTACAAAAAGAGTACTTTTACTTTTTTCTTCTATTTCACCATTCATTCATTAAATTCATTAGAATAATCCATAAATACAACTAGGCCAATGAAACCATTGAAAAATAATGTAAAAATTGTTTTGAATAAAATGCAGAGTATTTTCAGTTATTTGCCAAAACAAGCGGCAACATGCAAGTGTGTGAATAAAATGAATACATTTAAAGGCGTTCCGGGTTATAAAGCTTGCTATAAATTTATATTTTTTATTATTCGCTCAAGTTTGTGCTGATGTAACCTGTACAGTGTTTAAAGTGTACCTGCACCTAACCCGTCTAAAACGTTACCTTGGCTATTATTACTTAGAACTATCCCACCAAAGATCCCAAAACAGTAATTAAGTGCTATAACAAGATTACAAGTCCCCGCACAGTGTCATGATGACCATAGAGTAACCAAACGAGCAAAGTTACTAACTGCCCAACTTATGACACCTGTGCCAAGATAAAGTTTTGATTGAACATTCACATCTTGGGAGGATAATTAAATAGTTGGGTATTTACCTACCTCAGTTGATATTGTTGCAATGTACCCTTGCGTTGCCTTTGTTCTTTTGTACAACCGTTGTTCGCGCACATAACGATGACCGCGCTCCCTACGCAATAGCCTTTCTCTGGCCGTCTTTAACAGGAAGTTGCAAGATCATTTCTTTGCGCAATGAAATCGATTAGATTGATATATTAGTATGTATGTATATGTATTTATTTAATTAAGTATATTTGATTTAATTGGTTAAAAGTAATTAAAATGAAATCGAATAGTCTAATATTAGTATGTATGTATTTATTTAATTAAGTATATTTGGTTTAATTCGTTTTAAGTTATTTTAAAATTGTACACTGGATCCTGGCCTCTATATTGTCATCTTTCTTTGTCACCCTAGGGTTTGCTGTAAGATAACTCAACATTGAGTTAAGCTCGCCTTTGTACATGCACTTTATTATCACACTGTATGTAATGTTGTTTTTGGTGTACAATAAAGAATTAAGAACGATTATCGAATCAATTGAAACCATAGTATATTGCTTGATATTCAACTTCTAGTTTTTTACTATTAAAGAAAGAAACTTATTAAGGGAGCGCGTCACATATATGAACTCAAGAGTGCGAGTTAGTACAAATATCACTAGATACATTGAGTAAATCTTGTAATAGAATTATTGGAAGTGCCCTGGAGGAAGTCAGTTGAACCAAATACAGTGCATAATCATAGATAAGCGATCTGCTATTTATAATTAGATCTAACTGCTCAAGAGAATTTCGACCTTCACGACACATCCAGCCGCTATGATGGCTCCTTCTCTACTACTGCAGTGTGTTTCTGGAACTCTCTCCCAAACTCCATACGCGACAGCCCTCCTCTGGAGGTCTTCAAGAGAAAGACTATAGATAACTTTTCCTTGCACAATGACGTAATATTAGTATTTACATGGTGTTTTTTTGATATCCCATAACTCTAGGGATCCTCTTTATAATATTACTATAGATATAATTAATTATTAATAATAATTTTATAAAGAGGAAAGATTTTTTTGTTTGTTTGTTTGTACCGAAAAGGCTCCGAAACTACTGGACCGATTTAAAATATTCATTCACCAATAGAAAGCTACATTATTCCTGAGCGACATAGGCTATTTTTTAAACCAAAAAACGGGTCCTGTGTGGTGGTCCACTGGAGCGAAGCCGCGCGGAACAGCTAGTATTATATAATTAAAAATAATACAAAAATGTCCTATATTATGTGGTCCTAAAATGCATAGTTTCGAAGATATCATAAATCGCAATTAATTTATTTCAATAAGCAAATGCATCACTGTATGAAAAATGCCAAAAAAAATATGATTATAGAAAAATATTTCAAAATCAAGTTATGGGATATAAAAAAAAACACCTTGTATAATGTATTTATGTATGTAAGTATATTTTATTTTATTCTATTAAAAAAATTGTACACTGGATTCTGCTCTCTATATTGTCATCTTCCTGTGTCACCCTAGGATTTGCTGTAAGAGAACTCAACACTGAAGTAAGCTCGCCTTTGTACATGTACTTTATTATCACACTGTATGTTATGAAACCTCAACAACGAACGAAAACTAAGCACACAAACGAAAACTAAGCACACAAATGAAAACGTTCATTTGTGTGCTTAGTTTTTAAATATTGAAAAAAAGAAATATCTCCATTGAATGATGAACCATTTCTATTGTAAGACGAACCATCTCCATTAAGAAGTGCCTAATATTCAACCTCACGGGTTTAATTATTATATTTAAGTGCGAATAATAATAAAAGAATGATATGATGAATAAAAAAAAAACAGGATAGGCAGGGGAGAGTCTGGCCACCGAAGAGTTCTAGTTCCCCGCTTTCTCTGGTTCTGTGCAGTGCATATGACTCCGTCTACAGGCGAGAACGTCATGCGCACATCTTAAGAACATTTTTGTAAGCGGTGGGGACCTCGTTGATACGCACTTAATCCTGTATTGTGGGGCTGTTGCGGCAAGTTGCTTAGCTAGCGTCAAGTTACAAGAGTTGCGGTGAAGCCTGATGTACCAGCCTGGCAGTGCTGTATCGATGGGTATTTATAGGCAAACTATATTGCTTTTCAGGGAGGGGAAAACAAGACGACGGGTGTTTGGAACACCCAACCTTGGACGAGTGTGGGGATAGAATTAGCCCTTGAGAATACATGTCCCATGTGTTACAGAGTGCATCGTCTTCCTGAAGCAGAAAGTTTGTGATGTATATGTTGTAGTCAAAGCACTTCGGCCGCTACCGAATTAAAAATCCCAGTTGCTTGGTTTCAAACAAAAACCTTTTTATATTGATTGTCAACCCTATAAAGTATACCTTATATTGCATTATTTTTTCATTAGAATATCAACTTTATCAGGCATCAATCAGATGATAAAATATAACTTTTAAAAGGCTGAAAAAGGATTTCGACTAGCATATTGCTATATTACCAATATTTCCATAATGAATGTCACATGTCTTCGAAATTTTATTTCAGACAGATTCAGACATTTCCACACGACGGTTTCCAGAGGATGTTTTCCTTCACCGTTTCGAGAGCAGAAGTGGGGTTTGAACCACCCTTTAACTCGAAAATCATGGCAACTAGATCGATTCTGTGGATTCTGTTATTATGCGCTGTCCCATATAAAACAGTTTTATATTTATCAGGTATAATCTACTCCAAACAACAGCCTACATTACTTTCACGATGTACTTTGATTTAACGAAAAAACTCACATACGGCACAAGTCTGAAAAATACAACAATCAAGAGTAATGCATTTCAGGTCACACATATCACTTTCAATGCACCGAACCGAAAGCAATGCTCCCTGACGCTGGAGCAACTCATTTTACATAATATATTTTCATATTTATTTTCATAGGAGAAAATGGAATGATGAAGATAAGTGCAGTGTCGTGTAGTTGTATGTTATAAAATATAATGCTTAGTTACCCCTCGGGCGAAGAGGGTGCCGAATCTGAAATGGTTCTGCTGACAGACAAATTTTGTGGACGGGGTATTTCGCGTCTTCGACTGTCTCAACTGATGACTTAATGCCATTCTATTGTGTTTGAAGCTCCTCTCAGATCGAGTTTCATTAAAAAGAATTAAGTAACTAAATGACATTACAAAAAGAGTACTTTTACTTTTTTCTTCTATTTCACCATTCATTCATTAAATTCATTAGAATAATCCATAAATACAACTAGGCCAATGAAACCATTGAAAAATAATGTAAAAATTGTTTTGAATAAAATGCAGAGTATTTTCAGTTATTTGCCAAAACAAGCGGCAACATGCAAGTGTGTGAATAAAATGAATACATTTAAAGGCGTTCCGGGTTATAAAGCTTGCTATAAATTTATATTTTTTATTATTCGCTCAAGTTTGTGCTGATGTAACCTGTACAGTGTTTAAAGTGTACCTGCACCTAACCCGTCTAAAACGTTACCTTGGCTATTATTACTTAGAACTATCCCACCAAAGATCCCAAAACAGTAATTAAGTGCTATAACAAGATTACAAGTCCCCGCACAGTGTCATGATGACCATAGAGTAACCAAACGAGCAAAGTTACTAACTGCCCAACTTATGACACCTGTGCCAAGATAAAGTTTTGATTGAACATTCACATCTTGGGAGGATAATTAAATAGTTGGGTATTTACCTACCTCAGTTGATATTGTTGCAATGTACCCTTGCGTTGCCTTTGTTCTTTTGTACAACCGTTGTTCGCGCACATAACGATGACCGCGCTCCCTACGCAATAGCCTTTCTCTGGCCGTCTTTAACAGGAAGTTGCAAGATCATTTCTTTGCGCAATGAAATCGATTAGATTGATATATTAGTATGTATGTATATGTATTTATTTAATTAAGTATATTTGATTTAATTGGTTAAAAGTAATTAAAATGAAATCGAATAGTCTAATATTAGTATGTATGTATTTATTTAATTAAGTATATTTGGTTTAATTCGTTTTAAGTTATTTTAAAATTGTACACTGGATCCTGGCCTCTATATTGTCATCTTTCTTTGTCACCCTAGGGTTTGCTGTAAGATAACTCAACATTGAGTTAAGCTCGCCTTTGTACATGCACTTTATTATCACACTGTATGTAATGTTGTTTTTGGTGTACAATAAAGAATTAAGAACGATTATCGAATCAATTGAAACCATAGTATATTGCTTGATATTCAACTTCTAGTTTTTTACTATTAAAGAAAGAAACTTATTAAGGGAGCGCGTCACATATATGAACTCAAGAGTGCGAGTTAGTACAAATATCACTAGATACATTGAGTAAATCTTGTAATAGAATTATTGGAAGTGCCCTGGAGGAAGTCAGTTGAACCAAATACAGTGCATAATCATAGATAAGCGATCTGCTATTTATAATTAGATCTAACTGCTCAAGAGAATTTCGACCTTCACGACACATCCAGCCGCTATGATGGCTCCTTCTCTACTACTGCAGTGTGTTTCTGGAACTCTCTCCCAAACTCCATACGCGACAGCCCTCCTCTGGAGGTCTTCAAGAGAAAGACTATAGATAACTTTTCCTTGCACAATGACGTAATATTAGTATTTACATGGTGTTTTTTTGATATCCCATAACTCTAGGGATCCTCTTTATAATATTACTATAGATATAATTAATTATTAATAATAATTTTATAAAGAGGAAAGATTTTTTTGTTTGTTTGTTTGTACCGAAAAGGCTCCGAAACTACTGGACCGATTTAAAATATTCATTCACCAATAGAAAGCTACATTATTCCTGAGCGACATAGGCTATTTTTTAAACCAAAAAACGGGTCCTGTGTGGTGGTCCACTGGAGCGAAGCCGCGCGGAACAGCTAGTATTATATAATTAAAAATAATACAAAAATGTCCTATATTATGTGGTCCTAAAATGCATAGTTTCGAAGATATCATAAATCGCAATTAATTTATTTTAATAAGCAAATGCATCACTGTATGAAAAATGCCAAAAAAAATATGATTATAGAAAAATATTTCAAAATCAAGTTATGGGATATAAAAAAAAACACCTTGTATAATGTATTTATGTATGTAAGTATATTTTATTTTATTCTATTAAAAAAATTGTACACTGGATTCTGCTCTCTATATTGTCATCTTCCTGTGTCACCCTAGGATTTGCTGTAAGAGAACTCAACACTGAAGTAAGCTCGCCTTTGTACATGTACTTTATTATCACACTGTATGTTATGAAACCTCAACAACGAACGAAAACTAAGCACACAAACGAAAACTAAGCACACAAATGAAAACGTTCATTTGTGTGCTTAGTTTTTAAATATTGAAAAAAAGAAATATCTCCATTGAATGATGAACCATTTCTATTGTAAGACGAACCATCTCCATTAAGAAGTGCCTAATATTCAACCTCACGGGTTTAATTATTATATTTAAGTGCGAATAATAATAAAAGAATGATATGATGAATAAAAAAAAAACAGGATAGGCAGGGGAGAGTCTGGCCACCGAAGAGTTCTAGTTCCCCGCTTTCTCTGGTTCTGTGCAGTGCATATGACTCCGTCTACAGGCGAGAACGTCATGCGCACATCTTAAGAACATTTTTGTAAGCGGTGGGGACCTCGTTGATACGCACTTAATCCTGTATTGTGGGGCTGTTGCGGCAAGTTGCTTAGCTAGCGTCAAGTTACAAGAGTTGCGGTGAAGCCTGATGTACCAGCCTGGCAGTGCTGTATCGATGGGTATTTATAGGCAAACTATATTGCTTTTCAGGGAGGGGAAAACAAGACGACGGGTGTTTGGAACACCCAACCTTGGACGAGTGTGGGGATAGAATTAGCCCTTGAGAATACATGTCCCATGTGTTACAGAGTGCATCGTCTTCCTGAAGCAGAAAGTTTGTGATGTATATGTTGTAGTCAAAGCACTTCGGCCGCTACCGAATTGAAAATCCCAGTTGCTTGGTTTCAAACAAAAACCTTTTTATATTGATTGTCAACCCTATAAAGTATACCTTATATTGCATTATTTTTTCATTAGAATATCAACTTTATCAGGCATCAATCAGATGATAAAATATAACTTTTAAAAGGCTGAAAAAGGATTTCGACTAGCATATTGCTATATTACCAATATTTCCATAATGAATGTCACATGTCTTCGAAATTTTATTTCAGACAGATTCAGACATTTCCACACGACGGTTTCCAGAGGATGTTTTCCTTCACCGTTTCGAGAGCAGAAGTGGGGTTTGAACCACCCTTTAACTCGAAAATCATGGCAACTAGATCGATTCTGTGGATACTGTGATAAAAATAACAATTGGGATTTTGTTCTGAAATCTGGACTTCCCAGCAGTTGAAGCAAGCACAGCATGTACTACACCGGTAAGCGATTTGCAATTTAATATAATATCAAGATACATGAAAGCTTTAATATTAAACCAAAACCAAGTTGAATGGACTGGCCATTTGTGATAATGACATTGACATTATTACAATATTGCATCGGAAAAACAGTAAAGCAGATTCTATCGTAAACGGAGCGAACAAAATGAAATTTTAAAATAATAATAAACCATTTATTTCAGAATAAATACCAAATACATAATAAGGTACGCTCGTTAGAGCGTATTTTTACTATGAATGTACCAACTAACAAATAAAATCTTGAATAAAAAAGGATCATTATGAGAAAAGACGTCGTATGTGTTTCATCAATGTTTTTTTTGTGTACATCTACAGAATATTTATCTTATACTGGCTTTTATCCCACGATTCACCCACCGTACGGTGTTTTCTTTCCAGAACGGAAAATATACCGGAATATGGGCTCATCCAGGTCTATGTCAAAAATCCACTATTGAAATCACAAACATAATAATGTGGATGCAATAACATGGAAACTTTGCCTCCACTTTTCATTCTTTTAAACGTTTGTGGCGTGTTTCTAATAGTGCTCCTTTTGGAATTCCATCATGGCAGAGCATGAGCTTCAATCTCAATTACAGAAACTTTAGGCTGAAAATGGTTCAGAAACGGCTTGTTAATTTGGAGAAGTTGACCTTTTGGACTGATAAACCAAGTATTTGGTTTCCTCAGGTTGAGGCACAGTTGCTTATAGCGAACATTTTAGGAGATACTACCAACTATAATTATATGGTTGGTCACCTAGATCAAAGTCTTGCAGAAGAAGTTGAGGATATCATAATAAATCCTCCGGATAAAGGTAAATATGATAAGCTTAAAGAGTTTCTCATCAAAAGAAAAGCGGGTTAGAAAATTTGCTCAGGCACGAAGATCCTGGGGATAGAAAACCGTCTCATTTTCTCCGTCATCTTTCTGACTCAACACTTTCTGATGACAACATGAGCCGACTGTGGTTGCGCCACTTGCCTCAAAAAGCTCAAGCAATACAGTACAAGCAGATTATGCTTTAGATAAAATGAATTAGGTTTTGCGACGGGAAAGAAACAAGAACAAGACATCAGTAGCGGCGACAGCTTATTGTTCTAATGGTAACCACCGACTTTTCCTTATGGACCAAGTAACCAAGCGTCGGTTTCTTATTGACACCAGATCAGACTTATGCTGTTATCCACGTTGTTAGCTACCTACGTGCAGAGAGGCGCTAATATGATCTCAGCACCGCCAACGAAAGTGATATTAAAACTTTCAGTTCTGCCACAGAGCCAATAAGGCTCTGCTTTTTGTCTTTACCAACTTTTGCTGCATTGCCCTAATAGTAAATTGTTCGACGGTACTACTGGACTTTCTTCTTTCACGTCCACCGCTAGTATTGATCAACCCAGCATACGGGCTGTTGTTTCCGGTAAGTATATTTTTACCAAGGTTTTAGTCGAGTTTCCTGATATATTGCGTCCACTTGGTCTTTCTAAAGTTAACAAGCACGACACAGTGCACCATATCAGTACCACAGACCTTCTGTGTTTTGCCGAAAGAGTAATTCAGTACCTGAAGCTGTAGCTCCGGAGAGATCCACCGTAGATACGTTACTCGAAATGCCTTTTCATATTAAGTGTTTTCCATTTTAGACCAAAATTTTATGTTTGGTACAATTTTCTCGCGATTTTATATCCCATCCCGAATCTGATTGTCAACCACTAAGAACATGATTTTTTCACTTTTAAGTGTTAGTAATACTGTGTCTACTTGCATATAGTAATTATAACTTTATGTACTAACTTGCCGTTTTATTTACGTGGGAGAGCAAAACTCCACAGGTTTAAAGGCAATTAAATTAAGTTAATACTAAATCGGTAAAGCAGTAAAGCAGATTCTATCGTGAACGGAGCAAACAAAAATAGAACTTTGCTGACGAACCTGTTTTTACTGTGACTTTACTCATGTAATAACTTGCCGTTTTATTCACGTGCGAGAGCAAAACTCCACAGGTTGAAAGACAATTAAATTAAGTCAATACTAAATCGGTAAAGCAGTAAAGCAGATTCTATCGTGAACGGAGCAAACAAAAATAGAACTTTGCTGACGAACCTGTTTTTACTGTGACTGTACTCATGTAATAACTTGCCGTTTTATTCACGTGCGAGAGCAAAACTCCTCAGGTTGAAAGACAATTAAATTAAGTCAATACTAAATCGGTAAAGCAGTAAAGCAGATTCTATCGTGAACGGAGCAAACAAAAATAGAACTTTGCTGACGAACCTGTTTTTACTGTGACTGTACTCATGTAATAACTTGCCGTTTTATTTACGTGCGAGAGCAAAACTCCACAGGTTGAAAGACAATTAAATTAAGTCAATACTAAATCGGTAAAGCAGTAAAGCAGATTCTATCGTGAACGGAGCAAACAAAAATAGAACTTTGCTGACGAACCTGTTTTTACTGTGACTGTACTCATGTAATAACTTGCCGTTTTATTCACGTGCGAGAGCAAAACTCCACAGGTTGAAAGACAATTAAATTAAGTCAATACTAAATCGGTAAAGCAGTAAAGCAGTTTCTATCGTGAACGGAGCAAACAAAAATAGAACTTTGCTGACGAACCTGTTTTTACTGTGACTGTACTCATGTAATAACTTGCCGTTTTATTCACGTGCGAGAGCAAAACTCCTCAGGTTGAAAGACAATTAAATTAAGTCAATACTAAATCGGTAAATCAGTAAAGCAGATTCTATCGTGAACGGAGCAAACAAAAATAGAACTTTGCTGACGAACCTGTTTTTACTGTGACTGTACTACCTAGCAGCCAGTTAATTTAAAAAATCGAACAAATACAAATATCACAAAATAAATTCAGTGCATCGTGTGAAGGAATAATTAAAACTTCGCCCCAAATCCTGGAATACTCCGAGTACAGTTGTGATGCACTGTGCTTGCTTGCTGAAATGACTAAGTTGACATTAGCTTGTTTTCATGAAAGATTTTTTTTATTAAACCATCGAATCATGAAATTAAATGAACCCGTACTGTACACCTTAGCCAAACCCTTAAGCGAATATCAAGGTACAATTTTATTGTACTAACTGACTGAAATCTTTCCTAATATGGATTTCCAAATTTACGTTCTTTAAGAAACTAATAACTGTTGGTCCGGTGGCGGCGTTTAGCCGTCCTTAAGTGAAGCCGTTACTACAAGTAAATATGCAGAAAGTCCAACGCAAATTCTTATGATCAGTAAAATACAGTTACAGTACACAATGCAGTACAGATGAGCCTAAAGTCTAGAAGATTATATCCTTTATGATGTGTGTAAAATTATAGGCGTGACATTATTGATTTCAGTTCCAAAGGTTTGTTTGGTCTTCATTCTGTTACATCTTTGTCACGCTTACCAGTCCAGTACCGTCAGGAAGACCCAGGTCAGATCGATTATGTTGCTTTGGGAAATCATTATAACCCTTGACTTATTCAAGAGAAAAGCAAAGAAGGTATTCCTCGTATGATGATTTTTTACTGGATTGACGTTAACTTCGAAGATAATAAATGTTTTGGTCATTAGAAGTTCATTAAATTGACCTACAATTGCTCTTCAACGTAGACCGAAACTTGAAAATTTGATTTCTTTAACGCGATGTAGGGAACAAAGCAAAATTAAATCAAATGACCTTAAGGTGTGGAAAAACAGGAGACCACAGGATCTAACACTATGTTTTTTACTGATTTATAAACCTGCTACTAACTTATCTCGACAGTGCGGTAGGTAGAGTTGAGACAGAAATTGGACGTGCAAAGCCGAAGATCGGGCTCAATGGCGCGACATAATAAGATCTAAAACTTGTTCGATGCTCTGAGAATAGCAGCGCCATCTGTTTTATTGCAAACACAACAAATATGTAACAGAATGAAAACCAAATAAACTTGCCACTGAAATAAGCACACAACATGCCTACAGCTTAGTGTTAATTCTTCTAAATAATCTTATAAATTGTAATCTCTTTTTTTGGTGCAACGTTATAATTTTACCATAAGAGCCACAATGCATAAAAATAATGATTTGAAATAATATAATTATTTAGACTTTAAATCCAATGGACCAATGGATGGATGGATGATTACGATGACATGAAGAGTTTCAAAACATTCAAAAATAAGTAGGTAAATAAGAAAATCCATATCATAAAAGCATACCAATATTGACAGTGGCAACCAAAAAAAAACAAGACAATGAAGACATCATAAAAAAATTAAAAGTCTACATCAAACTTTCCGAAAAGGATAAGCTAACAACCCCTTGGAGCCCGGAAGCTACCCCTTAATAGATTAAAATAGCTGAACATGGGGGACTAAATTAAATAATCCCGAATGAACAGGAAAAAAGCGGTTGTCATGGTAACCGCAGTGATAATAAATTCTCTCCTGAACGAAGGTCCATATTAAGCTGTTTACATAATTTTGTGGGTGGGGAGAATGGTCTGTTTTCACGGTGGAAATTGACGAGGCACAGTTCCAAGCTGGTTGAAATTAACTTCAAACGGGCGAAATCAGTGTTCACCTCTACCCAGAGGGTAGACCTAAAAAATTATGCAGTTACAATAACCTACATATACGATAAAAGCGTACTCAGTGTCCGCCATCTGGAGTGAATAAGAATACTAAGAGAAAACCGATGGATGTCTGCTGAATTCTCAAATCATTTTGGAATGAATATTCAATCATGTTAATGTAATTTATAAATTTTGTAATTAATTTGATAAACTAAGTTTTATATGATCAATCAAAATATTAATATTCAGCCATTCATTCTGCACACCACATAATTTTTGGAGTTTTTGGGATAAACAAATACAAATTCATGATAGCCGTCGTGGTAGGGTGGTATTCAAATGCGGTGCACTTTACGGGGCGAACGCGCGCCTTGGCGCCTAGTTACTTGATTCCGAGGAATTGAAATAGAAATCATGTCGTGAACCTTGGTGACCCGGCTCGAAGACTTTCGCTTAGCCCAATTTTGGCCTAATACCGTAAATTAAGAAACCGAAAAATAGTTGCTCAATCGTACTATGTGCTATGCTAACCCTGAGTTTTAAGTGCCCAATCGCTGTTCAAACAATTACCATTTTTTACGAATAGACGACGATCATCAACAAATTAAATTTTTGTATCCATAATATCTAAACTGTGCGAGAATTAGTCGTATCCTCGCGCTGAAATATAGGCGTCAATTGGGCAAACTCGGTCACTAGGCTCGACGGGATCAGCTTACGAGTTTACAATACTTGTTTAGCTACTACTTGCGAGCTGTAAGCCATGCTTTTACAGCTTTGAGAGCTTATTTAAACAGCTGGAATAGTTTTATTCTGAAGTTAGGAGATAAGGAAACGGTTGTGGTTGGGAGTTTTGTAGGTACCTACTTTGCTTTATGTAGTCATCTAATACCTTTAAACGAGCAATTCTTGTATATATATAATCTGAATCTCGGAAACGGCTCCAACGATTTTCATGAAATTTGGTATGCAGGATAGTTTCGGGGCGTTAAATCGATCTAGCTAGGTTGAATTTTTAGAAAATCGTCGTTTTCTCTATTTTCACCCAAGCAGAGCTTGGTCGCCCACGCACTAGATTCATAAATCAATCTAGCTAGGTTTCATTTTTAGAAAATCTTCGTTTTCTCTATTTTCACCCAAGCAGAGCTCGGTCGCCCAGGCACTAGATTCATAAATCAATCTAGCTAGGTTTCATTTTTAGAAAATTTTCGTTTTCTCTATTTTCACCCAAGCAGAGCTCGGTCGCCCAGGCACTAGATTCATAAATCAATCTAGCTAGGTTTCATTTTTAGAAACTCTTCGTTTTCTCTATTTTCACCCAAGCAGAGCTCGGTCGCCCAGGCACTAGATTCATAAATCAATCTAGCTGGGTTTCATTTTTAGAAAATCTTCGTTTTCTCTATTTTCACCCAAGCAGAGCTCGGTCGCCCAGGCACTAGATTCATAAATCAATCTAGCTAGGTTTCATTTTTAGAAAATCTTCGTTTTCTCTATTTTCACCCAAGCAGAGCTCGGTCGCCCAGGCACTAGATTCATAAATCAATCTAGCTAGGTTTCATTTTTAGAAAATCTTCGTTTTCTCTATTTTCACCCAAGCAGAGCTCGGTCGCCCAGGCACTAGATTCTTAAGGAAAAAGAAACTTCAAGCGAAAGACTGGCTACAGTCTTTCGCTTGGAGTTTCTTTTTCTATGAAGTATTTTAGCATTTGTCCATTTTAAAGCGCACGGTCAGTCGAATGAAGCGATGATTTAGTCGATTCAGTATTAGAAAGCAAACACGCACTAAACCTATTGTATACAATGTGTCCTGCTCAAAGTAGAGGTCTTATAGGATTGGGGTGTTGCCAATGGTCTAGCAGCGAATGATGGTAATTGGAATTCCTAAAAATGAATGAATCAAACACAATGGATTGTCTACATATCGTTATAGTACGGGTAGGTACTCACAATTGGTTGTTTGTCACATAATCGAAAACAAGCGTAAAGATGCCCCCGCTATTCTGGCGACCCACGCGTACCTTATACTGTCTTTGTATTTGGCTCCAAAAACTTTCATTATCCAAACAAAGACGGGAGTAAGGTAGCGTATTTCACCCCACAAATTGCCTATAAATTTTTATTATGGCCACTTTTATTTGAGGTACAGAGGTTTTCCAGATAAATAGGTTTGTTTTATTATGTAAGACTGACCATGATTTGTGGTGTCGTTAATTTTTTTGCTTTATGTATAAAAGTTTTCTAAGGGCCTTTCGATCGTAATAGTTAAAGGTTTGTTTTGGGTTGAAAGTTATATTATATATGATGTGATTAGAAGGGTTTTACTCTACTATTATGTTACAGTCAGCCTCTTTTATAGCTATGTAAGTATTGTAGTACTGTAATGAGGTCAAAAATCAACATCAAAATCAAATGTTTTTATTTTACATAGGCCTACATGGGCACTTATAAAACGTCGACAAAAGGTGCACGGTTCGGGTTAGTCGTTTCCTATGGAGAAGAACCGGCAAGAAACGCCATGGTCTACTCTCTCATCATGGTCTGACTCTTTACCTTTTTTCATATTTAGAATGCGGTTCAATATTTGTAGACATTTTCGTTACGGCTTTTACGTGATGCCTGTAAAAGAAATTTTTAGCCTTGAACACATAATGAACCTGAACAAATATAGGTGAATAAAACTATTTCCCTTTCGCATTACACGCCCCATACATATTGGTCAATTGCGCCGGTTGTAAGATCCGGTAATACAATCTGCGAGTATACGGCGATACAGTATAAGAAGAGTACTTTACTTACTATTAAGATAAGAAGACGTTATACGGAGTATTATTCGCGTATGCATGGTGAAATAGTGCGCAAAGCCCTAAATGCGTGTAATAGGCTATCGCCTATTATTATTATATTATAACAAAGAGGGTCGTACCTCTCATGTCCCTGCCGTTAGAGGATGATAGTACACGGTGAAGAAACAAAAGAAAGAGTGTTTTTTTTTTATGTATTTTAGGTAAAGTGAGCAAGATGAGTTGTTATTACCCAGCCACCGACGCGGCGACGGAGCCTGCTTTCAGGAATTTCTGGCTGATTCGATGTCTGCCACGTATGAGTGGAGGGAGAACCATTATGCGTTGATTTTATAAACCTGGCGCCAGGGTGCGGCGTACTACTATTGGTGATGTACCTACAAGGATGAAATTTCTAGGCATTTTAGCATCAAGATATGGTTTTCCAGTAGAAACTAAGTGAAAATAATTGGACTGGACCGATACATTCCTACAACCTGGTCTGCATTTTAAATCCTGGAACACGGAATGCGATTACATTTCGTCAACTGGGTTTTCATCTCCCACGTCTGCGTGCTCACCCTGTAATATAAACTGCATCTCCATCTTGAAATCAACTGGGCTGAGAAGGTGAATGCAAATTGGCTTGTCACTATACCAATTCTGGACAGTTCCCAATCCATCAGTAAGAAAATTGAAACAGAGATTGGTGAAAGGATGTCAACAAAACCTAGAAATGAGTTGTATGGGACACTAGAAATGGTATCTCCATAAAAACTTGGTGAGGACACTTCTAAATAGAGACTTCATAAAACCTGAAAATCTCAAACAGAGCGAATACTCTGATTCCTCAGTAAAAACAAATGCAAATATGCCTGGTATGGAATCAATCAGTTGTTATACTGAGTCAAATGGGCCACAGATCACATTCAAGTTTTGAATGTTCCCAGAGCGGTCATTGTCTGATTTCCCATCTAAAAAAAAAAAAAAAGGTGCAGTGGAACCATCTCACACGGTGTGAGCAAACTTATGGAAAAGTCTTCAACTTGTGAAGAGTCTAACAACAAAATGTTTGTTATTATAATAATTGTTATTATTGTTACTGTAATTAGTACACCGTGGATAGTCAAGTAGATTAGAGGCCCCAAAACAAGTGATAGATTTATCAAGCTAAACCGTGTTGACTCATTTTGCAACAGATTATGAAGAATATTACAATGAATAGGGGGAAAATAAATCCAGAGTAAGTGTTATGTCTGAGTTAAATATTATTGATAAGTACTCTGTCCATTTACTAATGTTCTTTCTGTTAGCACTATGCTGCCGATCAATATCAGTAAATGCATTTGAAATTCTGACCACAGTCAGTCAACTCTAAAATGTAAGAATATTTCATTTGAGTAGAATCGTAGCTACTCAAATGAAATATTCTTACAAAGACAAAGATATTTTATTTCAAATAGGCCACCACCAAGCGGCACTTTTGAACGTTACATAAAAATTTACAAGGAATAAAAGTTGATTCTACCGTGCATTCGGAAAGTAGCTTGTTATGGAGAAGAATGCACAAGAAACTCCATACATACTCTTTAAAATAAAAATAACAAATTCATTTTAGAGTTGACTGATAAAGAGGTGATTAATTTAGGTTGATCAGAAATCGTCAGAAGTCCTGTGATTCTTACTGCTCAATTAACGAAAGTGTAAAAAAAAATAACAATTTCATTTTAGAGTTGACTGATAAAGAGGTGATTAATTTAGGTTGATCAGAAATCGTCAGAAGTCCTGTGATTCTTACTGCTCAATTAACGAAAGTGTTCTCTACTGCAGAATGGAAGTTGCATCATAAAGACGAATACTTCAATCAATGGTATAAATGTGAAGCTTCGAGTGTATTGCAGCATTAGCAAATGCTACATTATAATTTTATCGCGATCGATCTTCATTTTTATAACAAATTCAACCTTATTTTTAAACAGAAATGCTTTTTATTTAAATTCGTTTGAATTATGAATCTAAACGTGTCATGATTTTTCTCCTTCCGAGATTTTACATTTGAAGTAAGTATTTATTTTACACACGACGGATATTGAAATATTTTTTTTTTTGGTTACTTAAATTGTGTCTGTGAAATTATAACGGTTTGATCGAACTGGTTTTGTGCGGTAAATCACATGATCTAAGGGCAGTGTTCCTGTAAAACTTATTACATAACTCGACAATACAGAATTAAAGACTTGTCTCGAGGCGAGTCACGTCTCCTGATACAGACTTGATTCGTCCGAAGCTGTAGGGCGCGATTTTAATTCGCCCTTCCCCCTCATTTCTGAACGACTCTGACTTCTTTTCCTGCAAGCTTCCTATTTGGGAAGATTCAGATTTCCAACAAACGAGAAGTTTTTAGATCGTCATCGTGGAGCCCAGGACCGGATTTTCAGATATTTCGTAGTTTAGTTTTTAGTTGTAACCTTTTACATAATATATTACCATTTGTTCTTATATTTCAATTGTTAAATTGAGATCAATCGTTCATTTAAATCATTATCTTATCTTATTCTTTATTGTGCACAAAAACATAAAGACACAGATACAATAGGTAAGCTTCACAACGAACAACGAATCAAGAACGAAAGTCAACAACGAATTGATTTGGTGCCATTAAAACAATTTAAAACGTATTTATATTTATTTCATTACGAAATACGACTCGTTTGCAAAAGAATCCTAGTCGACACGTAACAATAATACACGAAAATTTAATACAAGGTACAAACACTAAAGACGTTCAGTTTTTTGTATTTATTTCTCATTTGATTCATAAGTTTCTGTTTTTAAACAAAGTGGTATTTTATTTTATCTACAAAATTAAAAACGTGTTATAGGGAAATTTATCTTTTTATTTCGCTACAGTATGTAACATCAAAGCTTTGCCTTTTATACAGGCTGAACAACTAGTTTAAAACTTATTCCAGTTTAACAAAATTGATCGGTTGTTTTATACCTATTAGAAACTACAAGGCTACTTGTGGAAATGGTTGTAAGCTAATGGGATTTGAAGTTGAGTTTGATGAAAGCAGCAAGCAAACTTAGCAGATGTGGAAGGGTGGAAGAAATCACAGTGATGATATCCAATTGCCTCACGGTTCAGTTCTAGAAAACACAGTTAGTTGCAAAAAATGAAGCATGTTAATATCGCTAGCAAGTTTAAAACCAGAGCTAATTATAAAAACAGAAAAGATAAGTTGAAAGCAGATGACAAACTTGCCATATTCTTATTTGACGACATATCCATTACACCACATTTCGATTACAATCAATGAAGAAACGAAATTACGAAATTTCAGGCTTCGTTGATAATGGGGAGTCAAGACTAAACAAACTAGCTGACCATGCTCTTGTGTTCCTGATAAGTTCAAAGAAACTAACAACCCATTTCCTACACATTTTGTTCAGGTAGCACAAACTCAGCTGAACTAGCAAAACATTATGCATTACGCATTATGGTACGCAATAAAGAATTGAGAATTGAAATAAAAGTAGTGATACGAAAACTGTATAGTATAGATTACATCATGTCGTAGCTACTGTATGTGACGAAGGTGCATCTAACGTCAGTCCGATAAACTTTCTCATTCAGGAGACAAGAGCTAATTATTTAAGGAAAAATACAGAATTACGAAGAGGTATTTTTGAAGTAGATGATAAAGAGAGAGACTCCTTTATACGACTCGCCTCATTTAATTAAGGGAATCAGGAAAAAAATGATAACCAAAAATTTTGTATGTTCCGTAAATGGCTCTACAAAAGTGGCAAAATGGGAACATGTTACCAAATTATATAAAGAAGACCCAGCATATAAAGGGATACGACTTGTTAACAAACTAACCGATCGACACATAAATCCAGATAAATTAAAAAAATGAAGGTCAAATATGCATCAAGTTAGGAGGCAAAAAGTTGCAGTTATTATGGGAATTTTTAGTAAATAATATCATTTCATAAACTATTATATCTGTGTCGGAGACGTCCTCTGTAGCTAAGTGATGAATACGCCTTAACTAAAGCAGCGTGTTGACAGCATTTCAGGGTTCGATTCCCGGTAGGAGTTATTTAGAATGAACTGAAATAAAATGAACATACTTTCAAATTTTTTCCCAATTTTGGGTATTAACGTAATGTCGTATCGTTGTTTCAGAGTGAAGTGGTTTTTAATTATTGTTTTCAATATTGGAAACCTTAAGGTTACACTCGTCAACGGCACGAACTATTTTGTGCGCGGGGTTAAAATGCATTTTATTTCAAACCGACAACTCGTGCGGAAGAGATAGATGCTGTGATGAGCAGTAGGAAGCTAGTTCGCCGAGCGCGCGAAATTTTATAAACAGACCTTTGGGAGTCTGGATATTATGAACAAACGACTAAACGTATCTTATTCAAAATAAAATTATTTGCATTTTTGAACTAAACACATCAACACGGTCTAGGGATATTTCATACTCAATTAAATAACTTGAAAAGTACTAGCCGCATTGGAATCTTTTATACACCGATTTGTTTGTATTTATCTCAGACTAATTCCAAATTCAAATTTTTGAAAATTCTTTTGTTTCGGTGGCATAAAAATGTCTTGATGTGTAGGAGAGGGAATTTTCATTTGTGCGAAATTTAGAAAATAATACGAATTACGTTTAGTTACAGTTTTTTTTAATTTTTAAATGAAAGATAAAGTTATAATTGAGGTATTGTAGCCATGCAACGCCAACATTTGACGAGGGCGGAGATGTTACGAGCTGTGGGAATGCTGGAAGCTGGGTCTGTTCAGCGTAATGTTGCTGAGGCCATAGGGTCCCACCAAAATGTAATTTCAAGATTGTGGACACGCTATCGTGCCACAGGTAAAGTAGCGGAGAGGCACCGGGGGCCAAGTCGCATCACTACCCCCAGACAAGACCGATTTTTGCAAATTACTGCGCGAGCTCAACCAAATGCAACGGCGACTCAATTGGTCTAAAAGCTGCGAGTGGAACACCAAGTGCTTGTGAGTGACCAAACTGTAAGAAGGCGACTGCATGAAAGCAATCTACGCTCTCGTAGACCACTCCGGGTCCCACGTTTACGGAGAGGCAATCGTGGACGACGATTAGAATGGGTTCGAAACCACGTGGACTGGGGCCGTGAGCAATGGTCCAATGTGCTGTTCACGGATGAATCCAGGTTCGGCTTCCATCCAGATTCACGAAGGACGCGTGTTTGGCGAGTTCCTGGACGATGGAGCCGTCTTCAGAACCCTCAGGAAGTTCACCCATACCAAGGAGGAACAAATTATGGTTTGGGCAGGAATTCGTCTTGGAGGACGGACGGATCTCGTTTGGGTGCGGGGCAATATGACGGCAGAACGATACGTCCAACAGGTGCTGGGGCCCGTAATCTTGCCCCACAGAACACAAATGGGGCAAGATTTGCTGCTCATGCACGACGATGCCCGGGCACACACGGCGAGAACGGTAGCAGCTTGATTACATACACACAATGTTATGGTCTTAGACTGTTGTATTGTTGTATCTGGCTGGTTTTGGTATCGTTGAAAGTTTAAATTTTAAATTATGAAAATGTGTGATTTTCATTTGTTTTTCGTACCGTCAAGATGAGTGAATCTAATGAAGAAATTCGATACATTTTAAAATTTTATTACAAAAAGGTAAAAATGCAAATCAAACCGCGAAAAAAATTTGCGATGTTTATGGACCTAGTGCAGTCTGTGTCTGTGAGAGTGTATCTCAAATGATAACGATCAGACATCTTGTTAACACTTTTTATTACTCACACCATCAGTAAATAAACTTAATTTTATAAGAAGATGTGCACAGTTCTAAATACAATTCAATATTAAGTTCTTTCGACTAGAACCAACCTATTTATACGTTTAGACAAATGAAAAGGCGTCACATAGCAACAACTACCGGTGACATTCGTTTATCAATTCATTTTAGATTTAAGTTTGTAAAAATACAGTAATTGTGTTCAATATTTGATTAGTAATGAATAACACTTTTTACAAATATTTTGAATGGATTTAGCTACCAATTATTTTATTTGAATGAACTAACAGTCAGTGATCTACCTTCCATTTTTGATTTTTAAAATATTACTCAAATAAAAATAAATCTTTACATTAACAATACTTAATTCGGGTTTCCGTTAAGTCACCTGCCTTGAAGTTTGATTTCGTCTGTGGTACTATTTTCATTTAGCAGCGCTATCACGGCCATCCTGACGAGCGGGCCTTGCTAGGCCCAGCGAATCTCTGAAAATCATAGAAAAATATTAAAACATTGCTTGTTCTGGTGAAACTGTCAAACTCAGAGATCGCAGATCGTGGCTTGACCATCAAGATTCAGAGGCCAGTCTTTGACTTGTTTTGACTAAAATTAATTGAATCAACCAACTTAATCCATAGCCATATCCAAGGCCTTTTTAAACATCCATTTTGCTAACTCAAATCAAATTCAGAGGTGGCAGATCGTAGCTTGATCATAAAGATTCAGAGGCCAGTCTTTAGACTTGTCATGACTGAATTTTATTTAACCAACTAACTCTGTCAAACTCAGAGGTCGCAGATCGTTGCTTGATCATATAGATTCAGAGGCCCGTCTTTGACTTGTTTTAACAGAAGTTTATTTAACCAACTAACTCATATCAAACTCAGAGGTCGCAGATCGTTGCTTGATCATATAATCTATGAAAATACAGTAATTGTGTTCAATATTTGATTAGTAATTAATAACACTTTTTACAAATATTTTGAATGGATTTAGCTACCAATTATTTTATTTGAATGAACTAACAGTCAGTGATCTACCTTCCATTTTTGATTTTTAAAATATTACTCAAATAAAAATAAATCATTACATTAACAATACTTAATTCGGGTTTCCGTTAAGTCACCTGCCTTGAAGTTTGATTTCGTCTGTGGTACTATTTTCATTTAGCAGCGCTATCATACATGTCATATAAATAATTAACACATTGATAGTAATTCGCTTTTTTAAAAATATCCCTAGACCGTGTTGATGTGTGTACTAATCTATCCCTGTATGTCGGCCGTTTTGTAATTTTCCGTCTTCCTATGGTATTTATTTGCGCCCAAAGATGCGTAAAAATGGTGTACTATTGTATACCGATAGATGGCGCTAGCTGCAATTATATGATCTATAACTTCTAAATTAATCAAAACAAAAATCAAGAAACGGAAATTACAATGTAAAAGTGAGGGTGCGTTACTGCTATCGTGCCTTTGCCTGTTTTGGGAGGTCACCCAACCTATTAAACTTGCCTCTCACAGAGAGGAGGCCTTTGTCCCAGCAGTAATAGGCTGATGATGTGATGTGTGTGTGAAGTCGCGGCCTGTATAGAAACAAAATTTCACCTAATTTATTACCGGATAAGTTAGTCAAGTAGGGATTGAAGACGACTGCCGAGCAAACCGTGGCAAGTTCGATCCTAGGACCGGACGCTTTTGGCCGAGTCCAGCTTTTGTTTTTCTTATATTTTGGACTTTTGAGTTTTTATATATTATGTATCTAGTCAAGTAGGGATTGAAGACGACTGCCGAGCAAACCGTGGCAAGTTCGATCCTAGGACCGGACGCTTTTGGCCGAGTCCAGCTTTTGTTTTTCTTATATTTTGGACTTTTGAGTTTTTATATATTATGTATTATTTCAGAGGTCTTTTTACTGAACTGAGATTTTTTTTTAAATAATCTTCCGATATCCGGGATAGTCGCCGTTAAGTTATAAAACAATCCAAAAGTTGCAAATCCGCCGCCTTGGCCGAAGAAACCTGAACCTGTACGTGACCTATCAACAACCCCAGGGACCACGAGAGCGACGAATCAAAATATAACCTATAGACAAGCGCCCGCGCCCCGAGGAATCCCCAAACGCTGAAATCTCTCCAAACACTGAACATTCCCTGAACACTGAAAAGGACCAATATTCCTGCAAATTGCTCACATCCTAAAAAGCTAACAATGATAACGGACTCACTTCCTGGAAGACAGAGCAAGATGCGGCATTAAAAGGGTTGATTAGAGACATGAGTGAACTGAAAATTTTGTTTGCAGAGATTCGTAAATGTCACTCGAAAATGGTTGAAAGTATTTACGGATAAGTTGTTTGTAGAGATGAAAACACCTTGATCGAGTCGAAAAGCTCGAGAACCAAGTTCAGGACCTGCAGCTTCAGACACGTCTCCTCAACTGTCGAGTTCAGGAAAATTCCACTGAAATTTAAGGAAAACTCGGCGGATCTCCCTGGGGTGTTACAGCGGTGGGAAAGAAACGTCCAAGTCCGCAAGGATAGTCTGCATGATCAAGGGATAGCAAAGATAGTTGAGTTTATTGGTTTGATTTGTCAAGACTGATTGGTGCAGTTTGTACAAGGATATCAGGCTGCGATCGCAGCAGCAGCAGCTTCACATCTCTCAGGAGATTAGGAATAAGGGCTGACTCTATTGGAGAACAAAATATACTAGTGGAAAAGTTACCAAACACGGATGTTAAATTTCTCAAAATGGGGATGTCCCTTTCAAAAAATTGGTTAAAATAAACATTTAACAAAGCCCACAGCTATCATTAATTTTAAAAGCAATTTTCTAAAGTCCAGGAAAATTACCTAATACCTAAACATCAATAAGAACACTGTAATAAAAAAATAGTGTTGAAGCTTGTTTAAAGTAACTAATCCTAAAAAGCCAAAAATAATTAAATTTGGTAGATAAATCTTTTAGTTCCAAATCTAAACGTTTTGGTACCTCTGTTATTCCAAATCACGTAACAAAGCAATTTATCAGATTTCTAGTAAACAAAATGCTGCGTTATTTTCCGAACAACAGACCTGTAAGCACAGACATGGACAGTTTGAAGGGAATAAATTAAATAACTTGCTTCGGCAGACCGAGAAATCGAATCGGAGCTGCACGGTACAATAAGCCTTTTTTACAAGTCAATGATAAAAATTGTTTTGTTGGAAAGTACCAACAAAAATATTTACGATGAAGTAACTAGGTACCTTTTTTGGAAGAACAATGGAAAATGCAATTTGAAACCCGCAGAGTGCTTATTGACTCCTCGTCGTACATCATAGCTCCTCGGATCACAAGATTCACCGCGGCGAGGGGTATTTAGTGTATCTTACTCATCGCAAACTTGTCGTCCCGGAAATAAAAGTTGTTAAAGTGACCCCCTAACTTCCTTCATTGCCCGTATACTGGAGAATTATATTATTATTATTAAGTAAACTTTAGTGTAAATATCCAATTTAAATATTTATGGAGTTTCTTGTGCATTCTTCTCCATTACAAGCTACTTTCCGAATGCACGGTAATCAATATATATTATTATTTTTAAATTTAATGTAACGTTCAAAAGTGCCGCTTGGTGGCCTACTTGAAATAAAATATATTTGTCTTTGTAATATATAAGTACATGTTGAGTGGCAGCAGTGATGTTTTGGGCGATAGGTGCGTGTCAACTTTCGACATCGCTAAATATCCCGAGGCTCTAGACAATTGGCATTCAATGCCAGCGAAGGCGATAGTCAAAATGTAAGTGCTTTATCACGTGAGTTTTCGATATCACTCGTCAATCCCATACAATTTTGCCTTATTGACAATCGCTATCGCCACGCTTTCAATGATAGAATGTCACTTGTTTAAGGCCTCTGGAGAGATTGTCCTCAGTGCACCCAAGGCACGAAAGTGAAGCGGGGTGCATATTGTTATAGTACATAAACTCCAAAAGGCACTCACTTCAGACCCTGTCGTTACTAAACCTCCACCATTAGCAGAGTCGTCTCATCACCTCTCTATTAATTTATATATACATACATACATACATAAACTCACGCCTTTTTCCCATGGGGGTAGGCAGAAACTACAGAACGCCACCTGCTACGATCCTTACATACTTCTTATATATGTATATATATAAAGGCATTTATTATAGTAAATATATATGTATGTTTATTTTAGCTACAATATATATAGTTATTCAATTTTATTTCAATAATTATTTCATTTTTATGCACCTGCAATGTTATCTCTCCACCAACCTTGGTTGACTGGTAGAGAATGCCTTAGGCATTAAGTCCGTCCGCCTATGTACCTGTATGTTGCATGAAGTTTTAAATAAATAAAAAAGTGGATGTAGCTGGTACACTTTTGAGACGGAAAACCCATTCAAAATTCGCGAGTTCCCCGTGGCGCTAGACCTCTAGTGGCACAAAAACTAGCAGCTTGCATTTACTTTGCTACCCGGGTGAATTCGCAATGTGCTTGGGAAAAACATCTTACCTTCCCATACAGAATATTACACGTTCAAAAGAATTTGACAAGCAAAACGACTTATCAAAAAAAATTAAAGTATAGCGGCACCGACGCCGCCACTTACAAACTAATGAAATGACATCACACAAAGCCTGCATCTAGCAAGCAAAGTTTACAGCGTGATTTGAACACATAACAGTCTGACAATAACCGTCGGGCAGTTGCCCGGACCAGACAACACCCGTCTGTCTGGTCAGAGGATCCTCTCTTTTCCATGGAGGTGAGTGGAACTTTACACCCTGTTCCGCATCCGACATTAGCGGAGCAGTCATGATTTTGTTTAGCAGTGATGTGGTGGCACCGCTCCAGATTTTCTTGTAGCTCTGGAGAGTAAACATCCTTCCTCCCAACGGATAGCATTTATTTTCCTAATCACCCTGATTTCGATATTTACACCCTCACCATTACAGGTCGAGGGGTGGTCACAGCCATTTGGTCCTTCTGGAGCGGCTCTGCTAGCGGCATCGACGCGACGGTCTCAGTCCTCAGCATTGGCATTGGTCCTCAGCAGCAAAGGAATATCTGTTCAGGCGCCGAGGATGCTGGTGAGTTGCTCTTTAAGGAGCTTACGGCTCTGATGAACCTTATACTCTCGGGTAAGGTAATCGAAACCGTCATCGACGTCTTGTAAGAGGCTAATCCATGTGCCCTGCGCAAGAGGGACGGCTCCAAAGGGGGATGTGAGTCTGCCGTGCATGAATTATCGATCTATCTAAATTCTAGAAAAGAAGAGGTGATTAATTGGGAAATCTTGCTGGCAGAAACTAAAAAATAAATATCATAAATTATTAAATATATATATTCATATATAAATAAATATCTATATAATGGCGCTTTAAGGATGCCGTACATACCCTTTCTACCTTCTTCAATTCTGGCAAGGGTGAGGTTATCCTAAAGGTTTTCGTTAAAAACGCCTTCAATTCCGTCAACAGGGACACTTTGTTGGCTGAAGCAAAACAAGAGCTTCCAGAAATTTTCGGCTTTTTGTGGCAATGCTATAGGCACCCATCAAAATTATTGTACAAAGAAAATGTTTTGCAATCTTCAGTTGGTTGCCAACAAGGTGACCCACTCGGGCCAGTCATTTTCAGTCTGGCTATTCATCCCATTATTCAGAAACTCAATTCGAAATTTAACTTATGGTGTTTGGATGATGGAACACTAGGAGGTGACGTAGACACCGTTTTAGCAGATGTTCAATTCCTGATAGAGCAGTTTAAATCCATCAGCCTAGACCTCAACCACTCTAAATGTGAAATTTTTCTTAGTGACAATACCGACAGACAACCGTAATTCTATGCAATTGCCCCAGAGATCAAAATTTTTGATAGAAGTTCACTGCACCTCCTAGGTTCCCCAATTTTGGAAGACAGTTTTTCTTCATTCATTGATAGCAAAATTAACCATTTTAATTATATTTCGGATAGACTCGCCAAAATTAACCTTCATTCGGCTTTTACTCTTATTCGGTATGGTTGTTTTGGACCAAATTTATGTATTTTCTCCGCTCTTCCCCTTTATGGAAGCAGCCACATCTCTTGGAAAAAATTGACGAAATTATTCAATGCACTCTGACATCCATCTTAAATGTGGCCTTGGATGATCGAGCCTGGATGCAAGCTACACTACCCATTCGCTTCGGCGGGCTCGGCATCCGCAAAATTTCTAGTATAAGCCTACTGGCGTTCCTGTCTTCGGTCCACAGCACTGAAACTCTGAAGAGCCGTGCTCGACCGACGCAGTGTGCGCCTGGAAAGTGGCTTGCCCGAATACGGTGTTGCCCGAAAACCCATCTTCCCAGAGACAGTGGGATGAGCCGCTCTGCAGGTTGGTACGGAATAAACTTATAAATACGTCCACCAATACTGCTGAGCGTGCCCGCCTGCTGGCTGTGGGAGAGTGGGAGTCGAGCCTCTGGCTACAGGCTCTACTGTCACTCAACATAGGTACTATGTTGAGTGACAACACCTTCCGGATCGCTACATGTCTGCGTTTGGGTGCTCCTAGTGGAGCTCCACATCGTTGTCAATGTGGTGAAGCAGTCGACCGCCTCGGTCACCAAGCAGCAGCAGCAGCTAAACCATATGGCTAGTTCAAGTCGAAATATCCAAATGGGTGTTTAGAAGTATGGATATTAATTAAGGATACCGATAAATTTACCCTTAGATACAAAAACGTGCGTACATAAATCGCAAATAAATGAATAAACGATGCATCATGTAAAAGTGAAGCAGTCATGAAAACTGCCGTGAAGGCACGTAGCCACGTTCTACAGTTTGTGAGATCGTGGCGAGCAAGTTGTAACTCATGTAGGCTGGTAGCTCGGGAACTTTTTGGCAATGATATCAAATCTAGGGACAATCCTATGAGTATGTTTATTTGTGGTTCACAAGCATTTACATAGTAATTTGGTTGGCTTTCGATGCAATTTTTACGGTCTGTTCCAAAATTCCTATTGTATAACTGCACGCTTTTTTTAAATCTATGGCATTGGAAAAGAAAGAGAAGCATTGATATGTTATTGTATAGTTGTGTAATATAGAGAATTGGGTAAACTAGAAGAATGTTAAAATACAATTAGTCCGATAAAAAATAATAAAAACCAGAAAATCAATACAGCATTTCATTTTATAATGTGTATGTATGACCCAAACAAATCATTTCAATAAAAAGTTCTTCATAAGAACTTTTTTAACCAAAACAGTTTAGACAGACAATAATATTTAAAGTTGTAGAACAAGCTCCTGAACTATAAAAACTTGAATCTTTAGCCCCTAGTCACGGAGATGTCGAGGAGATTTGCTGAGTCATTGCGGGCGTTGAACATTCACTGCTTCAGGCATCCTAAGTACCTGTTAACTTGCTATTTTGCTTTTAGACTAAAACGAGTGCCAGTGCTCCGATATAAAAAATAATACGTAAGTACTGCAATATTTAAGTAGGTATGTTATAGAAGAGTAGGTATATAATAAATAAGCACATAATATGTTATGGTTTATTTGATATGTAAAAATCGTTATAAATTTTATTTAAAAAAAATAAAAACGTTGCTTAATTTCTCATTAATACGTTAAAAATTATGCAGAAGGTACCATTTTCTTCCACATGACCGTAGACGTTATATTAGTGTCGTATGTTAATTAATTGTTTAATATCTCTAATGGTTCCGTCGACTGTCCTGAACTTGTTTCTAAATTAACGATGCGCACTAATCAGATGGGGCTTCGACAGTGACCACTACTGCATGTACCTTATGCAAATACTAATTTTAGGCATAATGCATACTTTTTGAGAGCCAGTCGCTTTTTTTACGAGATTCCTTATGAACCTGGCATTGATATATTCTGCACCAATGCAAGCACAGTTAGGAAACTTTTAGCAAAGCCATTTTTTGTAAAAGAGGCACCTGCATGCACTTGAACCGTTTATTTTCCAAATTGTTAAATTAAAATTAATAAAAATAAAATGAGCTAACTTTGATGAAGTACTCGTAGCTTAGATTATAGGAAAATAATATTTTTCTTTTTATTTATCTGTGGAAGCTTGTTATTAGCAATTTAGTTATATATTATTGTTATTAGTCTGTAAGCTTTCCTAAAATGTGAAAAATAAAAATTTAAAATAAAATGCCATTGTATCTAAAGAATTAAAAAAGTGTACAAGAGTTGTGTAATTATATTGGTCTAAATAAAGCTCTCTACATAAAGTCAATGTAATTATATCAATCAATTTGTCTCTAACTACTAATGCTTACGAAACCTTATCATTCATCTAGCCAATATTATAATGACAGCAGGTCGAAACTATAAGCAGAAATGTCTAAACATAGACAAAAAATGAGTGCCTTCCTAGAAAATAAATTCGGATGCATATTCATAACTACCTAACTTAAAAAAGTAGCTCTCAACACGGAAAATCGGTTTCCACTGTCTCTTTTTAACCGAGCAATCCTTTTAATAAACTAAGTAAGCACACAATGAACACAACATTGGTTGAATGAAACTAGGAGCGTTTCATTTCATTGCTTCATTTCATACGGCAATCGTCATGGTTCCTTTATGTGCAATAAAAATTTAAAGTTTATGTTCACCGTTAAACAGAGGTTTGTGAAATATGTTGCAAGCTTTCCAACTGATTGATATTGTGCTCACGGAGTTTTCAGTCTCTCTGGGATTAAACATACATACTATATATCGTATTGTATACCTTATAATCAAGTTTTCAATCTTCTGTATAAATAAATAGTACATTACGGTACAAGTGTGTAATGTTGGTGATTACCGCTGAGGCGCCATTGAAACCCGAGCCGTTAGGTGAGGGTCTTAAGAGAGCCGAGGATGGTACTCATCAATACACACGTGTATCATACGACGTTTTTCAACAAACTTGAGAAGAAAATAATACTAAAATATAATTTTAAACAGTGAAAACGAGTTGTGAAAGATTTTTCGCAATGGCGGGAAAAATTAATCAGTTTTCCTATGCGCGCGCATCTAACAATGGCGGTCGGCCATAGACTAAAAAAATGAATTTTATTTTTTTGGCTTTTCGCGGATAGCGTTTTAGCGCTTTTAAATAAAAAAAAACATCTATAACTCACTTATAAATAATAGCAATGAGAAAGTCACACTTTGATTACAGGTGTCATTATGTGCCTAATTGCGGTGAAATTAGAGCCACTTTATGAGCAAGTGTGTTGAAAAATTAGTTGCTGCATAAATGTATCAGGCTTCGTGACGGTTCGACAGAATTCGATATTTTTTTTCCTTCATATTTAGCAAGGTTGTCAATGTTGGTAATTTTTTTTATTTATTTAACTTAATTACGCAAGCAATCTATGTAAGATTAATACAAAATAAAATATCAGCTAGTAAAAGTTTCGTAGTAGTATATTTGAAATTATTAATTAAGTTTATGTTAACATTCTTTTTATATGATTGGTTTTAATTTATTCAATATTATTATTTTAGTTTCTGGACCCAATTTTCAGAAGTTTTTGGGGTGGGATGAGAAGGTGAGATCATAATCATCTATTTGAGATGATAAAGTGTTTTGTACTGCAGTGAAATTCTTATCTAAATATAGTTGTAAAACTTTTCTTACTATTCGGCAACTGTTTAATATTGCAGTTCTTTGTACTATTAGTTACTTACTTACTATTAGGTATGTATATTTCGATAGATTGAGATCATTAAAACTATTTAATTCTATTTGTTTCAGAATAACACAACCTGTTGTTGATATTATCACTATTGGGACTTTTGTGACTATCCATTTTCCAAACTCTGATACAAGAGGTAATTACCTCTTGTAATTCTGTGTACTTCATTTGTTCTGTGATAGTTATTTTGCATGTTAAATTATTATTATATTATGACTTGTTAGAATTGGCATTGAAACACCGATTTGTAATGTTATCCCTACAAGTGGAGTTTATTTGTCGCTTTATTGAAAGAAAGAAAAAAAAGAAGACTACCTCGCACGGGAAGTACAGACCACAAAATAAATTATTAGATGTAACAAAATAAAAAGACCTTTGCAAGGTCAAATTTACAAACACACAGACAGAGTACAAATTATACAATTGTAATTGTGTAAAAATAAAGAATGTATCTGTGCAATAAATAGTAAAATTAATGATGTCGATTGCTTTTGAGGGTCACATTCCGCAATATTTTTCTGTTATTTGAATAACAGAGATAAAAACCAGTGCAGCGTTACGCTGCCAACCTAGCTTCTTTTTTGGGTTGAGTAGGTACAACCTAGCCTTCTTTTTGGGTTGAATAGGTTAATTATCTTTTTCTTCATTTTTTTTCTTAAAATTTTGTCATGAGAATGACACCTTTTTTAAATTTCAAAGTTGATAGATTCGATTCGTTGAAAAAAGATTCATACTTGTTTTTCTTTGATTTGTCAGGCATTCTTGGATTGGGACGCTTGGAAACATTTTCCAGTTATTGTTTGAAAATTCTCTTACTTTATCGAGCTAATACAACTAAATTGTTCAATATACGAAGTTTGTCATTTTAATTTTTCGGTCCTAAGTGTACCTACGAAGCGTGGTGTTCACCGTTGCTGTACAATAGGATAGTGAGTCGATGAGACTCTCAGTTGCTGTAATCATGTGAGTATTTATACCAATTGCCCATAAACCATGTAATTTAGCCTTTCACCCTATTCCCCGCATAATCTAGCCTGTATCGTTTCTAAAGCTTTCTTATTTCGGACTTTGACAGAACAAGGGCCGGTATTTCGGCCCCCGGTTTCCGGCTAACCACTACTTGACCCCTCAAGCGCGCCACGCAAGAGGTCGTTGCCTATCAACGCTGTGTTTTACGCAGTCCTCGCCGCCCTCCAGTGCCAGCCACATCTCTAACTGCGGAGGCATCGTCACAGCGAGGTCGTTGCCTATCAACGCTGTGTTTTACGCAGCTTTCGCCGCCCTTCAGTGCCAGCCCACCTCCAACTGCGGAGGCACCGTCACAGCGAACGCCTATCCGACGCGCTATCTCCATTCGTCGCAGCACCACTAGGAGTCTGGACATCGGTTTTCTTTTAAATTAAGCCAACCGTTGGGCTATTCTTCTTTCGGAAATATTATAATTTTTTATATATTTCTTTCAAATCCGTTCTTTAGGCTTCGGTCAATTACGTGCCGTATTACTAGTAATACGGCACGTAATTAGCCAGCATCGTTGTCTCATACGAGGTTTTACTTGTAAAGGCCTGTACACGTACTTACCCTTCTGCGTAATAATTATTATTTGTTTTTTCAAACAACGTGATAAACTTATTATTTTTACCATTTAACTAAATTAATGTGTGGCTGAAATTTTTTTTTTTTATATATTAATGTATCTGCTTGTTTTTTAAAAATAATTATACCCAATTATATTGTTTTAAAATCGTCGGTTTTTTAAATTTATCTAGTGCTGTTGCGCCGGGTTGGAGTCCCGGCGCGGCATATCCACATTAAGTGGTAGCAGTGAATTTTTTTACGCTACAAATGGCGCCCGAATTAAAAAGGTAAATTAATTAATACCAATCACTAATTTATTTATTTTTTCCTTACTTCATGTGTGGTGTGCTCCTTAAGAGCACAATTCTAATTTCTAAGAGATTTTCTTGCTATGTTTCGGGTGTTATTATTTTACATAAAATCCACCGAAGCTTCATGGAAGTAGTCCATTCTGCTTATGCCTTCTTTAGTCTTGATTTCTTGTTGTCATTGTTAATGTTATACAATTTACTGAATTACTCTGTTACCATATAAAATAATTGAATCTTTTATTTTCCTCCCAACAAATATATTATTGTTCCCCGAATTTTATATATCTCTTGTAGTTTGCGTGTAGCTAGTACCCTGTAGAGCGCGCCTGGTGTGTGAATGTTTAGGCTCGACATCCAAGGTAAGCGTTTTTTGAGTGGTGATTTTGCTGAATGTCAAAGTCCTTTTTCTCTTTAGCATTCAGTCCCGCCTATCTCGTTAGCTTGTCTCATTGTCGTTTTCTGTTTGTTCGCACGTCTATTACACGTCGCCAAGGATAAGGACTAGGTACACTCTACAATAATCTTTTTCTTTAAACTTGTACTTTACTCGTTTTACTGCTCAAATTCTTCTACATATTTTTTATCGTTATTTTTTTGTTTTCGTGGGTCATTCGTCGTCAATATGGCAGACGAGGATCGCTCAATTACCGAGACGCCGGTTCATGGAAGCCAGATAATCTCGAGGCCTCCCCCGATTCCGCCTAGAACACCCAGACCTTCAGCGTCGTCGGGCATTCCGTCTCCCATCTAGTCCGATGAATGTCCATTTTACTATCATAAGCAAATCTCCGGATTTTTCAGGCAATTCGTGCGTTCGTGATTTTTACGTCTCAATAGACGAACGTAAGGTTGCAGATGATGTATCGGACGCCCAATTATTAAAACATTTCCATGAAGTGCTATCAGAGGCTCCGCTAAAATATTTTAGATCGATTCGCCACACAAATCTCACCTATCCAGAGCTTCTTTAGGACATTCGATTGCTAGAGGCCTTACCGATTTCGAATTCAAGACCGAACTTCGAGGTCAGGAACTTGAGGCAGAGATCTGACCAGTCAGTCAGGGATTTTGTTATCCAGGTTTCGTACCTGAACGACCAGTTGTCCGACCCCATAGCTGAATCGAACCTGCTTACGGTTATTGTGCATAATATGCACCCTAAATATTACCCATTTTTATCCGTTCACCAATTCAACAAATTGAATTCACTAATTGATATGGCCTCTCATTTCGAAAGTTTTTTACCAGTTGTTCTAAACCTATATCAACTGTAACGTGCGAGACCCAACTGTGTCCGAAGTGTAAAAAAAACGGACACACCCTAAGTGTCGGACTCCGGGTGTGATAACTCGGGATTGATTGGAAACATTGGGTCATTGTGAGGTGTGCAAGGCCTACAAAATTTCTAACACCCAACCGCGGGGACAAATGTTGTTTCCAAAGGTTGTTTCGTTGAACCTACCTACAGCTTATTTCTATTGATGTCATTGGTGCCCTTCAGGAAGCAATTCATCAGAAAGGTTCCTGCCTGGGCACCTTCATAGACATCGAGGGGGCCTTCGACAAGACAAACTTCTCCAGCATCGGTGCTGCACTCTCCAAACATGGCGTAGAGCAGGTGCTGATTGACTGGATTACTAATATGCTCAGCAAACGAGCGGTTCGTCTGGAAGGAGAGCAGCAGCAGGCCTTGATAGCCAGAGGCTGCCCGCAAGGAGGGGTGCTTTCACCCCTTCTTTGGAATCTGGTAATAAACGATCTCATCACCAGACTAAACGAACACCGTTATTATACAATAGGGTATGCAGACGACCTCGCAATCCTCGTACCCGGGAAGGTGACTGGTACAATTTGCAACCTTACTCAGCAAGCGCTACGTATAGTGGAGCGATGGTGCAGGGAGTATGAACTATCAGTAAACCCCACTAAAACTGAATTGGTCATGTTCACCCAGAAAAGGGCCCTAGGCCCCTTCCGCCTGCCTAAGCTATTCGATACAGAGCTCCAGCTATCCAACGAGGTCAAGTATTTGGGAGTCATTCTTGATAGTAAGTTGAACTGGAGCAGTCATTTAGACAATAAGCTGAACAGGGCCTGCATCACCTTCTGGCAATGCAGGAAAATGATAGGTAAGAAGTGGGGCCTATCCCCCAAGATTATACTCTGGCTGTACAGCGCGATAATCCGGCCCATGATCACCTATGGAGCCGTGGTTTGGTGGCCTCGCACTAAACTAACTACAGCCGTGAATAAGCTACAGCGTATGCAGAGACTGGCCTGCATGGCGACAACGGGCTGCATGAGGACTACGCCGACGGCAGCGCTCGAGGCTATGCTGGGACTTCCCCCTCTGCATCTGTTTATACAACAGGAAGCGACAATGGCAGCTGTACGTCTAAAGGCACTGGATCTCTGGGGTAAGAGAGAGACTCAACACACCGCTCTGCTCGAGGGTCTCCACCACGAAATCCCAATAACAAAAGCCATAAATGACCGGATACCCAAGACAGTCATTTTCGATAAAAAATACAGAATCCAGCTACACGAAGATAAATAACCGCTGCGAGGGGCTACGCCCCGATGAACTGCGAATCTTCACGGACGGATCCAAAACAGGTACAGGCACGGGTGCAGGAGTCTTCTCGGAGGACCTAAATATCCGCTTAGCCACACCACTGGGGATCCACAACACGGTGTTCCAGGCCGAATGTCTAGGCATCTCCATGGCGGCCTCTGCGGTCCTGGCTAGGGAGGGAAAGGACTTCCCTATACGTATACTTTCGGACAGCAGGGCCGTTCTGCAAGCACTAAACAGCCACACGGTCAACTCAGGGCTGATTTACGAGTGTCATCGGCGCCTGAACCAGGTCGGTATGCATAACAAAGTAACCATTCAATGGATCAAAGGACACAGCGACTCCCGAGGAAACGACGCTGCGGATGAGCTCGCCCGGAGGGGCTCAAGTATGGCACCAGTGGGCCCGGAACCCATAGTGCCCCTACCTTTCGGGTATCTACGCGGTCTGGTAAGGAAACGCACCAAGGATCAACACAGCAAGCTATGGACTGATCTTAGCGAATGCAGGCAGGCCAAGGAGGCACTACCGCTCATTGACGGCCGTTTCACAAAAAAGGTCCTACGACTAACAAAGCCACAGTTGCGTGCAGTTACTGCCGTGACAACTGGACATGGGACCTTTAATAAACACCTCTTTGTCATAGGAATCACGGACAGCCCACTCTGCAGAGCTTGCATGGTGGAGGAAGAGACAGCGGCACACCTGCTCCTGAGCTGCCCTGTAATCGCTGGATACAGGGCCAAATACTTCGGCGACCCCGGTACCCTGCAGGAGATAGTCGGCAGCACCAAGGTGCTGCTGGCCTTTCTCGAGGAGCTGGGGTGGATCGAATGATGTGACTGAGTCCCACCCGTACGCAAAATACGCGCTTGGTCGTGGAGTTGCGGAAACAGCCCGCCGAAACTAAACTAAACTAAACTAAACTTGGTGCCCTTCCTATCGCCTACTATGGCTATCGTTATATTCTTTCCATGGTTGACGTATTTTCCAAATATGTCTGGCTCTTTCCTTTAAAAAGGATCAACGCTGACTCCCTGATTAAGGCACTGGAATCGGATATATTTTTCAACTTCGGCGTTCTACGTGCTATTCTTTGCGATAATGCTACTGTTTTTCGTAGTAACCGTTTAAATTTCCTCAGATCTTTTCACATAGAATCGCCGATCTATACCCCCTATTATACCCCACAGGCAAATACATTAGAACGCTATAACCAAAGTGTTATTACGTGTTTGAGCATCCTAGTCGGTGAAAACCGGAGAAACTGGTCGAAATTATTACCAAAGGTCAAATTATATCTCAATTCGTGCGTTAATTTAGCTACCGGTTTTACCCCAAACTTTCTTATGTTTGGTAGAGAAATCGTGTTAGATCCAGCTCGTGTACACGGACCGACTCAAGGCACCAATTTAGCCGAAAGTCGGTCTCAACACGCGTCCAATCTATCTTCCCTCGCACAGGTTTACGCTAAAGTCGCCGATAGTCTTTCTCTGGCCTTCCTCCGAAATTCTAGAACATAAAACGCCAACCGTTCGGCTATCTCCCTCAACGTTGGTGACACAGTATGGAGGAGGAACTTCTCCAGGTCTTCAGGATCGGACTATTTTTCGGGGAAGCTTGCTCCCCGTTTCGTGAAATGCCGTGTGACTAGGGTTGTCTCTAGAACCACGTACATCCTTGATGATTGTGACTCCGTCCATTCCGGGTCATATCACATTAAGGATATTTTAAAATAAAAGCCTTGTGAGTAGCAATTAAGCTAAGTAATTCCCCAAAATTCTTTGTTTCTTCCTCTCTTATTCGCGTCAACTAATCCATTTTTGTCATCGTAAATATTGGTTTTAATCATAACCCTTCGTTTTCAATCCATAATCGTCGTGATATTCCCCTTAACAAAAAAGCTTTTTTTACTAATTTAAATTTATCACAAAATGTGTTACAAACTCTTTTCGAACGGTTTTACTATACGGCCTTATTTTCACTCTCTAATTTTTACTTCTTTTTACATTATGTCTCGTCATCCCAATGACATTGTCGTCGTGACGGAATATTTTAAAATAATAAAATTATTGTTAAATTGTTTATACGTATAATATTGTTGGTTACATTCGCTTGAACTTGGTAAGTTTTGCCCAAAATTCGCTGTTTCTATACATTTCCGTAGTCTGATTAAAAAACATCATAAATACACCAGGCATTCTGTATCTACGCCTATACTTTTTCGACTACTTTTACCCCAAATTTTTGTTTCTTTGCTGACAGATACGCGATAAGCAACTTGTTTATTTGGCTCCCTCTTTCCCTCTTTGGGCGTATGCTTTTTAACTGTTCAGTTATCGTTAGTACTTTGTGTAATAGTCTGACCTCTGGGTCTGTCCCAGAGGCGTCGTCCCTCTCGTTTTTAATATTCACGACTCTCGACACTTGGGTTTGTCTGAGTTTTACTGAGACGGATCCCCTATAGTTAGGGTCAGTCTGGGTCATTAATTAAAAGGTTGTAGCCATTTTTCCCTCTTTTACCTCCGTCTATATTTTTCTTCAGACTTCAATCTCCTTTCTTTAATTTTTAGTCGTTATTTCGCTCTTGCCGTATATCGATAATTTATTTATTCTATGCTTATATTTTCTTTTACCTTCTTTTACCTCAGTCTATATTTTTCTTCAGACTTCAATCTCCTTTCTTTAATCTTTAGTCGTTATTTCGTTCTTGCCGTATATCGATAATTTATTTATTATATGCTTATATTTTCTTCTTATTTCTTTATTTTGTCTTAACCTTTCTCTTTTGCCTTTGTATCTTATTAGGTAATTTTAAGGTATCTTTTAGGCTATAGCGATTAATTTAGTTTAGGTTTAAGGGACGTTTCCTAAGCTCGCATCGATAAGGGGTAGGTCTGGAACGTTTCGAATTTACTCGATCATTATTTTATGCACTTAGTGTTTTGTTCTTTAGGTTAAGTAGGTTTTTTCTTTAGTCTTGGCTATCTATAAGATATTTTTTTTTAACCCAAACCTGGAAACCTGGTCTGTACTATATGCAGATATTTGCATACCTGTATTACGCTAGATAATTTTTTTTAACCCAAACCTGGAAACCTGGTCTGTACCACAGATAATATAATACTAGCATACAGATGCCTCATCCCATACAAAGAAACCGTGCCGAAATAACTAGCGTTTTTCATCTGATTATACCGATTATTTTTTGTAAATTGATCGACTTCGGTTCCGTTCCACGGCGACAGATAGATCACCATCTATATCCGTAGAACGGAACGGCATGGAACCGAACGCGATCGATGTACAAAAAATAACCAGAATAATCAGTATAGTACGTCGGCATGGTTTCTTTGTATGGGATGAGACACCACTGTCTGTACTATATGCAGATATTTGCATACCTGTATTACGCTACACCAGGTATTCTGTAAGTTGGTTTGTACAAACACTTTTACATGTCGATCATATTTTTTTAAACTAGATGAGGTCGGCGTTTCCTATCTGACTACTCTGAGAAGAAAGGCCGAAACAAACTCGAGAGGTCACAGTCTCTTGACTTGGTTAGATCATGTGAAGACCATGTAGGCTGATGTCTGAAATGGGCTTTTGAGGAGGAAAGAACCAGCCAGATTGAGTGGAAATGTCCAGTCAGTGCACGCATTTGTCAATAACCGAGCAGCTCAACTCATAATCTAAGGAGCTCAGCTTTTGTGTCTGTACCTGTGTGTTTGTGTATCTGTCTGTGGCATCATAGCTCCTAAACGGATAAACCGATTTTTTTTTTTTTTGTTTGAAAGGTGACTTTATCGAGAGTGTTCTTAGCTATGTTTGATGATAATCTGTTCAGCTGTTCTAAAACTGTTATGGGGGTTTTACTGTGTGAATCGGGGTGTTGTCGCAAGATATCGTGTCACGATTACGTGTTCAATAGATTGTTGATCGAAGCGTGTCTCTACTACTATATATAAAAATATCGATAGTCTTATTTTTTTTAATTTGTTGTGTTACATTAACACTCGGCTTGGAAGTTTACTCAAAGCAAAAAAAACAGCTTTAATGATGGCATTCCTTTAGTTATTCCACGCAGCAGCAGCGTGCGCCGTTTTAAGCGAAAAAGGGAGCGCATTTTTTAACAATAGCTCGGCGATCTGACCGCAACCTTAACAATGGGGCCACAAAATGAGCTCGGGGAACTTTGCCTTGCCTACTCAATTACATTGAAACAATAAGAGCATACGTACCACGAAACAATAGATCATTTGTAAAAGTTTTCATTTCACCGAGAAACATGGTGGCTGGCGCTTGGAGATTTTTGAATGTAATACGAAATTTTTGTAGTTTTTAGTTGTTGGTTTTTGCCATATGTAGCCACCATTCTCGTATCCGTAGGATTTTTAAGAGATAATTTAAAAAATATTATTGAGGAGGCTTAATAAAAACAAGTTCTACTTACTTGCTTTTTTTTGCATTGTATCTTTAATATGTAATGACAACCAATAAAATAATGAGTTTAAAGAATGAATCGCACACTGCATAACAAAAAAGTGTACAAAACAAAGAAAAGTCATTTCTTAAAAAAAACTTTTCAAAATTCTTTGATGAACTCTCCCGCTAACTCAATAATTATTGTTATGAGACAACTTTATCAAAACCTAGCTTTGAAGTAAAATCTGTTTGTAATCTTATTGCCTTCATTATTCAATGTTTTGTTATTTGGTTAATATTGTGAATACTTTTTTAAATTTATATTGAATAAATAAATATCTTTCCACCGGTTTTCTTTATCATCATCAAACCTTTGCAGACTGATGGGTCTATTAATTAATGTAAATGGTGAAAATAAATTTGCACAGCTTTTGATTTGTGAGATTATCAAAGACTACACAATCACTAGTGCTGTACGATAGTAATGTTTCTTATTAGTGATGTGTATAGTAAGAAAGGGCTCGAATTTATAATTACAACACTCTTACCATATGATAACTTTTCTTCATAACTAATAACATGAATACAATACATACTTGTACAATCTATACTCATCTTACATTAATTATTCTGATTAATATAGTTACCCTCTTACATAAAGACAACTTTCTTATGTTGCAAACAAAAACACAAACAAAAATATAAATCAATTTTCACTACATTACTTAAACTATCTTATCTCCGAGATACATAAATCTATCGTTAGATAAAGCCTTTTTAAACATATCAGCATATTGTTTTTTTTGTACAAACATATTTCAAATCAATGTCTTTTTTACATAATTTTATTAAAGAAAATTATACTTGACATCTGTATCTTTACAACACGTATGGTTAATTTACATTTTTAATTTAACAAATTGCACTCTGATTATCTATATTCAAACACACTGAATCTTGTTTAAATGCGCTGATATCAATCAAAAGTTTATTTACCCATAAAGCCTCTTTATCGCTAATCGCTTTAGAAGTGAAGTTCAGTTGTTTTATCAATAGGTTTTATTATAAAACAAAAGAAAACCACTCTGCCATTGAAAATATTTTTATTTCTTGTTTCGCTAATTTTGCCAGTGTGTGTATTATATGTAAGAAGGTCTTCTTCTCTTTTTCCAACGACCAATCCGTCATCCACGTAGACAGCAAGAATCATTAAGAACAAAAAACAAAAACACATTGACTGTTTGACTGACTGTTGTTTCGACTGTTTGACTGACTGTTGTTTCAACTGTTTAAATCCTATTTTAACAAAAAAAAAACTATAAACTTAATGTTCCACATTAGTCGAGCTTTCATCGTTCACAGCAAATGGTTATTTTTTTGTATTATGTTTATTTTAGTGCATTTACTGTTCAACTGTTAAGTAAATAAGTTTTTGTCTGCCCAAACCCACTTAGTATTCGATGAACAATTTCTACATTCATCTCATTCATCGACTGTTAAACAACGAAGGCGATTTTTGGAAAATTAGATCTAATATTGAGATACGACGATAAATAAGACAATCATCTAAAAATAATACAGTTTTATAGTTACAATTATATAGGAAATATAATAGAAGACATCAGTAATTTTCGAAATCTGTGTGCCGATATAAGAAGTAAAAATGAAATGTTAATAGAGTTAATATTTGTTTAGGGATATTGACCATGTATATTTAGATTTTTGTTGAGCAAAAAAAAACAACAAAATACATGGTATATGTCCCGATACAAATATTAATGATTGTGACCATTTATGTCAGCTTAAAAACTTGAATTTTGCCACAAATATTGTTTTTTTTTTAAAACATCTGTGTATACAATACCCCTTAATTTAATTTATTGTATTTATGAATACTTATTATTATTTTATTGTGTGCAATTCTTCTGCTAGGTTATTTTAGTTTTATATAATTTTGTGTTTGTGACTTGTAGCATCATAATCAATTTTTCGATTCTATTTTTAAATTTCGGTGTTGTGTTTATAAAGTATGTCAATATAAACTCGTTTTGAAGTTTATTATTCAAATATTACGATATGAGAGTAGATAAAATGTTTTCGACCGTTGAGTGTATTAGTTTTATATAATTTTGTGTGTTTGTGACTTGTAGCATCATAATCAATTTTTCGATTCTATATTTAAATTTCGGTGTTGTGTTTATAAAGTATGTCAATATAAACTCGTTTTGAAGTTTATAATTTAAATATTACGATATGAGAGTAGATAAAATGTTTTCGACCGTTAAGTGTATCCGCACTCGGATACACTCAACGGTCAGGTAGCGTGCATCTGCTGTGTTATGGACCTCGGACGCTCTACTTTCTCTCTCGCACGTATCAAATAGCTCCAATTCTAAAACTTTATAGCTTGGCAATAATATTTAATGTTTGATTTTTTGCAGGCAAGGCATCGTATAGGCGATTGGTTTTGTAATTAAAATATCTTACTTATGATATCAATTTCGATTGGTTATCAGATCGTTGTAGTTACCTATATCGACTTACTTGTTCACATCTACTTGCCAGGTAGCCATGAAGAGAAAAAAGTAGGCAAGCCTACCCCTATAATCTGTGTGTTAAAAACTATAAGTTGAGATGAAATTCATTCGGTTCATCATCATCATCTGCCTAGCCTTTTCCCAACTATATTGGGGTCGGCTTCCAGTCTTTAACGGATTCAGCTAAGTACCAGTATTTTACATGGAGATGAAATTCATTCGGTTAATGAAAGAAAATTGATTTAAATTAATTCAATTAAAATAGCTATGAAAACTTTTTGATAGGAAAGTTATCATAAGCATGTTAACAATTACATTTGATAAAAATATGTCTCATCCAGTTATCTGATGGGTGAAGGTCGATCTTCCACGTCTCTTAGGCTACAAGGAATGACGGGGCAACTTGAACAAAGCCACGGCACAGCCTAGAAACGCAGGGTCGAACGGCGTATCGATGGGGCTAACTATGTACACATCTTAAAAGCTGACATATCGATGGAGCTAACTATGTACAGATCTTAAAAGCTAGACAGATCAGAATGAAACAAACTACTCAGAAATTAAGGTCAATGATTCAAACGTGACCCATGCCCCCCAGCTTGACCAGGTGTAAACGTACATTCTCACGATCAGCTTGACATCATCCTTCGTCAACTTATATAGCGGGATTATCGGGGTATCACACAGGCGGTTTTATTAGAAATATGTCAGAACAGGGCTTAATAATGTATAACTGTGATATTCTGGTGTTTATATCTAAACTGATGGAGGTTGTGTACCCACATGTCAGTGTTTTAAGTTTAGAACATGTCACGGAACCGTTAGACTATTTGAAGAGAAAAAGTCGTGTAGTATTTATATTGTTGTATAATATTTATTAATAAACGTGTTCAATCCAATGTTTCTTTTTTGTAGGACTTTGTTAAGTCGATCTTCAAGGTTAAGCTAAGCAACATTTGCCGAGGTAGGTCCGTGGATGAGTGACCATCTTAACATACCAAGATTCCTCCATGCATTGAATATCACGTTAAGCTGTCCCGGCTGCCATTTGTACATCTTTGGTAGTCGTTGCGGATAGTCAGAAGCCAAAAAATCTGAGACCAGTCTTGCCAAAGGGGCACGTATTACTGGGTTACTGGGTTGTGGGCTGCATCTGGTAAGACTGGAATCCGACCCCAAAATAGTTGGGAAAGGCATATTTACTGTTCGTAGGACTTCTGAAAGAAGGTACGGATCTGATCATGCAAATGTGCTATATGCTTTTTATACCGGAAAAAAACACGATTTATACAAGTTAGGAACAGCGCAATTGCCATAAATAGCCTTAGGATGAGAGATTTAGGAGTAAAAAAAAGGAGATCGAAAACTCCTTCCTACGTAAATAATAAAAATGCCTTCATTCGTAAATAAAAATGAAAAGCTATATAAATAAAAAATAAGTAACTCGTAATAAATATAAATAAATAAATCTTTTATTTTGGACCAAACATTTGTACAATATCATAAACCTGATCATAACCCTGCCAAACTGCGTGACAGTTTGTCGGCAGGATTAGCACTCGTCTTAAGAACATTTGGTATCAATCATAAACATGTAAGTAGGTAGATACAACTACATATTAATAGACGGTAAGAATGTTATAAAATGGGCAGATCAGATGGGCATGAAGGTAATTTTGTGAAAAATATCAATTGGTCTAACGGACGACGTCCATTCCACCATATGCTAACAAAATACATAAATATTTTTCGAGTCGATGGTAATTTCTTTTTTGGGCCTTATAGGTTGGCCACTCAACTAGGGCAAACAGGCTAAAGACGAGTAGAACAACGAAACTTAGTCCTTATGTTAATGTGTCACGGATTGTGTCATCGATCAACGTCACTTAAGACAGATTAAGCTGTAAAGTTGTAGGAAGTTGTTACAATCTTTGTTGCAAGTCCGTATACCGAAGAAATGCACCTCGGGAATATGCCGATGCCACGATATTGAATGAGGTTTTTATCAACAAAATAATCTTGTTTCCCCGATATTTTTCCCCGGAGAGATCCCTAAGGAAAAATTTGAGCGATAAGGAAAACAAATTGTCATTATTTGTACGCAAAGAAACCTCATAGACGTTATAGGCAAATAATCTTGTTTCCCCGATATTTTTCCCCGGAGAGATCCCTAAGGAAAAATTTGAGCGATAAGGAAAACAAATTGTCATTATTTGTACGCAAAGAAACCTCATAGACGTTATAGGCTACATTAATAACAATTTTAAATAAGTTATACCTTGCGTACAAAATTATTAATTCTAAGATTCCTATAGATCAACATCATCATTATTAACAACGTCATTTCAGCCGAAAGACATTCACTGCTGAACCGGTCCCGTGCAACTCGCACCCAGCGGATTCCCGCAACCATCACCAGGTCATCGGTCAACCTAGTGGTAAGCCTTCCAACACAACGTCTTTCTGTTCTTGATCGCCACCGACAGATAAGCATTGTTAAGCCCAAAGAAAAATCTTTAAGAAAATGGAATATAAAGTCAACGTCAAAACTTGTAGTCGGGATTCCTGTCTATCCGCAAAAGTGGTTTATTATGGAGAAGGTCGGACAAGAAACTCAAACTCACACCACCTGTTTCCCGTGGGAAACATGTGAACCTACAGAACGCCACCGATGCTACGATCTTTAAATACACCTTGCCTCTTGTTTTTAACCTAGCCGTTGCCACGGGGTCTCAGCGCTAAGAAAGAAAATTTGGTTCAAATAAATCTCACTTTCAGTGCATACATCTAGTCCTACATACTCATATAAACGTTACATAAAAATCACGCCGGTTCGACAGTTAGTCCCATATAATAGAGAGGCAGCCTATTTCCAACAACCCAAGTACAAATCGGACGATCATAGATCTATATCAAATTTAGACTGCAATCGAGAAAGTCCAGGTGTATTGCCTGATTTGGGAATCAAAACCAGGACAAAGGAGAAGGTTTTTATTTACGGGCGCACGGTTGGCGCAGTGGTTGAGCGATTGACTGCTGCGCTGCGTGTCGCGGGTTCGATTCCCGCATGAATATTTGTATGACATACAGATAGTTGTTCCGGCTCTGGGTGTTTGTGTATGTGAGTTTATATGTTTGTAAACGCACCCACGATACAGGAAGAAATTCCTAGTGTGAGGCAAAGTTAAAAAAAAAAGAATAACGATAAAACCGAGGTAATGAATGACAGATAATACGATGAAAAACAAAGTTTATGTATTTTTTGCTATTTATATCGCTATAATCTCGTCCAACCTAATACCCATCCTGGCGACCTGGGCCTAACTGCAGAAACTATTACGGCAAAAGTTAAATCAGTTTTGTTGCCTCCTTCGAGGCGGTTTCATCTGGTTTCATCCGGTTCAAGGCATCCTCTTGTGCATGCAATTTTGTAAAACATCACTGTAACCCGCTTGGGGATACCAGTTTGTGTAGCTGCGACAGCTTGAAAGAAACGTGCTTCAGCGTGTTTGGTTTGACTTATTTGCATGATTTGAGTAGGAGAGTCTAAGCCTGTTTCATAATCATTCACCTATAAATTACTAGAATGGGTACAAAATAAAACGAATATAACATTTTAACTTTTATTAATATTTAACATTTTGTAGTCTCAAATAACAAGTGCTAATCTGGACGCATTATATTAATTAACTATAATTGTTTCGGAGTCGCAGAAAAGTTGCAATAAGCTGTTTCGTAGAGAATCATGGTCGAATTAAGCTACTGTTTCGTACATAATCAGTGTAGAACCAAGTTGCTGTTTTTTGAGATTCAGCGTAGAATCAAGCTGTTTGATGTAGATAACTAATGCCATTTTAATTTCTTGATTATTAAAACTATTTCACATATATTATGGATGGATAGGCAGGTACTAGTTAGTACCTGTTTCTTTTTGGATGCTAATTAAGTCATTTTATTGTAACAGCTGACATTGATTTGCGATTTACGTCCGGTAACTACAGACGCAAAGCATCTTCTTACAGTGCTTACTATACGAAACATAGGTAACATAAAAAGTGATTCTTAGAATTGTTTTAGGCGGCACTAAAAGTGTTGTCGTTTTTCTCAGTCAAGTTAATCTTGTCAATATTTTGTGGATAACTGAAGAGGACATCGGCCACAATATCCGATACTTCTCTGGGCTCGTTGGGTCTCAGTTCTCGTTCCAGTTGCACGGCATACAAATAGTAGACTAGAATGAAGTACGCTGTCAGACCTGGAAAATAATAGCCATACTTTAATAAATTGGTCAAGGCCGTGGTGTGGGCATTGTGAGAAAGTTTTGAGTATGAATGTTGATGTCTGTCAAAGTACGGGAACAATTGTTGGATAGTTTGAAGAAATAAGAATTTTGCTCTCATCCCTTCAAACACAGTCCATCAATTGTTAAGATAAGAGCAAGATAATAGATGATTGTACATTCACTGCTCTTTACTAAATACCTTGTATTGAGTTCCATTTATCAACGTCATTTTCAAAACAGTTGGCAGATTTGATATAGAGACATCAGACTTTATCAGACACAACTTGGTTTAGTATAGATAGTCCAACCTATATGTGCGTGCGGCGCCATGTGTGCGTGCACTATGCGTGCGCTTGTATTAAATACAGCTTTTATTTGTGTGGCAGTGATGCGGCAGTCGTCGTCCGAGCAAACACCCACACAGAGTCGCGCGCACAGTAAGTCGATACTCAGTTCTAATTACATTGGAAAACAGTTTCCATTGCTCTACTTCTTAATTTATTTATTAATAAATAGAGAGATGCACGATAATGATTATACTCGTAATTTAGCTCTTTAGAGGGAGCGTAGGGGCATTTCGTTTTTATTTGAGTTCAGACGAAAGCAAATTAATTACCTTCCTGTTCGTTATGTTTTATCGGGTAAAGGAAACAAGCATTTATAGGGTCAATTTCAACGAACTCCGAGTTATTAAAATGCTAAGCACTGACGATCTAAAAAACGTTGTGTCAAAATGATAGACAAGACGTGTAGGGGTTTAAATTAAGGCATATTTTACTACCACCTCCAAAACTCTGCCAGATGAATGGGGAGCCTATACTCAGCAGTAACAATGACGATTTTCAAATATGTTTTTTATTTTCTTACCGATCTCGCCGCAGCTAATTACCATTGAGTGGTTGGTGTGATGAGGGCCGTACATTACCACACCGATCATTGAGAGAACGAGGCGAATGGTAGCAACCGACACATGCAACTTGATGTGACCAGGTCGTTTCTGAAAATAAGGTTTAGGAAACACGCGTTAAGATTTGCTGTAATGCCGATGCATATAAAAATACTAGGCCTATTCATTTATTTCAACCAATACGACATAATTATATTATTACTAGTGAAATGGCATTTTGACCCGTTTTACTGGCATGCTATTCTACTGTCATTAAATCATAATTATATATGACTTGGCATATGTATAGACCAGAACCTGGATTAGAATATAAGATACTTTTCGAAAGCGAAGCCGTTGGCAGAAGCTAGTATGTAATAACCTTGATTTTAGTTCATACTCGGTTTAAATCCCTAAAACATTGTTAACCTAAACTTACGTTATGTAGTACCAAACATGAGATTGTTTATTCGTTACCTAAGAACATTATCAATGTTTGTTCCCCATTATTAACTGCTTAAAGGCAGGGCCATAAAATTACTAATTGCCGATCTTGCAGGTCAGTGGGGAGGGGGCATACAAACTTAAGTACAAAGTGCTGTGTTCGTAAAGATATTGCCAACTACAAACTTTGAACTCATTTTGCTAATGCATTCCAATTCGGTTATTCTAAGTTCACCATCACAGTTTTTAAAAAGAGAATAATTAATTGTACGTAAAGTATCTGAAGTAGAATTTTCGAATAGTTACTCGATTTAAAACCTCACCAACTGAGCAGTCTTAAATCAATAGCTATACACGTATTTTTAGGGTTCCGTACCAAAATGGTAAAAAGGAACCCTTATGGTGTGACTCGTCTGTCTATCTCAAGAACTGCTAATGTTATCAATTTGAAATTTGGATTATTTTAGATGACGTGTGCCCAACTATTTTGCAAATATTATTATTTACTTTTTTGCAACAGATACTGAAATCTTAATCATTTGAAGTGGGCTACTAAGTAGTGTACGAGCATCGCCACATGATTTGTATTGTTTTAGTTTTTACCTGAACTAGCATTTGGTAATTCACCGATTACTTGTGTACATTCGCTGACTAGGCTATCGCGCCCACCACTAGTAACCTACTTTATGTATTATATAATTTAATGTTTTTAATAATAAACTGTCAATCATTTACGGACACATAACAGTGATTTTATTTCCTGTACCACATCCCGTGTGATTCGTCCACCTACATACTACATCTCAGTGTACGGAGTTAGTGCCCGTACAGTAGAGCATAATATAAAACAGCGCTAAAGTAAGTTATTTTTTTTATTTTATGTCATTTTTTTTTCGACTTTTGACGAAAAATTTAAATAATAGCGTTAACCTTATATTTCGGATATAGATATTTTAAGTTTGCATAAAGAATAATTTGAAATTATTTTATGTGATAGACGTTTATATAAATATTAAAGGAAAAATAAAACGATAACTCTAAATAGCACACTTCATAAATCATCAACAAAAATTACTTTATTTCCTCCACTATCGGTCAAGAGATGACGCTGACCATATTCTACACCGCAGTGTTAAAATTCTCTGACGAAAGTCTTATAGGCCTCGCCGATGAAAATTTTAAAACATTTTCACAACCAAAATGGAGGACATTTTGGTTGTGAAATGTGTTAAAAGTTTCCTACCTACTCGCAGATTGCTTTGGGTGAGTAAGTAAGTAAGTAAGTAAATCATTTATTTGCGTAAAACATGGTATACATTGATGTTAATATTATTACAGTAGTTCAACATGTTTCGCTAAGATATAACATAGCATGCAAAAATTTATATTTTAACAAAAGGAATCAACATCTCACATCCATAAAATCTTTTAAACTGTAAAAATTACATTCAATAAGCCACTTGTGTAATTCTATCTTAAACTTTCTCGAGTTCAATATTTTAAAGCGACTTGGTATTTTGTTATAAATACGTACGCACATTGCAAGGCAGCTTTTGTTGTATTTCGCAAGTCTTGGCAAATCACTTAATACCAGTTCATGAGGATCTCGTCTGCTTCTGGGATTTACATCATTTGCTAATTTAAATAAATGTTTGTTGTTAACTACAAATATACATACCTCATTTATATACAGACATGGTAGAGGTAGCACACCAAACCTCTTGAACATTGGTCTACATGAGTCATCAGGTTTAATACCACTTATTGCTCTGATGCACTTTTTTTGTGCGATAAATGCTCTATTCATATTGGTACCATTACCCCACATTACGAGACCATATCGCAGTATCGACTCAACATAAGCGTAGTATGACATAATTGCTGTTTTTATGTTAGTTACGTTTTTAACTTGCTTCAGTGCGTATACAAATTTATTGATTCGAGTGCTTACATTATCTACATGTTCTTTCCAGTTAAAATCTTTGTCTATTATTACGCCTAAAAACCTTGTATGGGTTGCCTCTTCGATTTTATTAATATTAAGTTTTATATTGTTTTTATTATTATTTGATTGATTAAATTGAATGTAAACTGATTTATCTAAATTTATTTTTAAATTATTCATGTCAAGCCAAAGCAGTAATTTGTCTATTGTATTATTTATGTCGAACTCATGGTCAGTCTTGTTTTTCTTTTTATCTGATGTCACTATGATTGATATATCGTCGGCAAATAAAATGCATTTATGTTTGGTTATTTTTATGATGTCATTAATATATAAAAGAAACAATGAAGCTCAGTTGTAGTTTTTCTGGGTACATAACGATTTTAGGTACTTGCTGGATCAACGTAATCAAATGATACCACCGTTTATGTCGCAAATTTGACGAATCTCAAGGGAATCAAAACCTACATGGTACTCTTCCCGTGGACCTAGGATCATGAAATTTGGCAGGAAGCATTGTCTTATAGCAAAAGTAAAGGAATCAAAATCCAAAAGCCGTTTATTTGTACCTAAAGTAAAAAAGAGATTAACTTATTTGCGTTGGTTAACTGACCGCGACAGTTTTTCAACGGCAAAATTAATTTTGTTCTTTAATTTTCTTTTATTGTTTATGAACTTCAGTAATATTACCGAATTAGTTGGTGACTGTAGCTGTTTGTATGGAACCCTCGGTGCGCGAGTCCGACTCGCACTTGCCCAGTTTTTTTTATTTTTGTGTAGCTGCAGTAGTTTACTAGATAATTAGATTTAAGTTGTAAATGGAACGGGGCGCTTGCGTTGCGCGGAAAAAATCCAATCGCGCGGCTCAGTGGAATGTGTTATAGTCTACTTCAATCTTTTATTGTTTATGAACTTCAGTAATATTACCAAATTATTTGGTAACTGTAGCTGTTTGTATGGAACTCTCGTTTTTTTATTTAGGTGTAGCTGCAGTAGTTTAGTAGATAATTAGATTTAAGTTGTAAATGGCACGGAGGCGCTTGCGCGGGAAAATCCAATCGCGCGGTTCAGTGGGATGTGTTATCGTCTAATAAACGTAGGCGCACTTCGAGTGTTTACGTCTAGTGTCTACTCAGTATTTGGTTGTGGTTGTCCCAAGCGGTGACTAGACGTCAGCATTCAGTGCTGTCTACTTACTGATAAAACCCTATCGAGTGATACTAGTGAACACCAAATTGGCGATTAACCAAATAATTGTCTGGTTGTTTTACTATAAACCCCAAACCCTAACTAGTGATACTAGTGAACACCAAATTGGCGATTAACCAAATATTTATCTGGTTGTTTTACTATAAACCCCAAACCCTAACTAGTGATACTAGTGAACACCAAATTGGCGATTAACCAAATATGTCAATAATATCCTCCGACTAATTGTTACATTTTAACTAGGCATTGTAAACCTTAGCAAACTAGTAAGAAACTTGCATAATGAATGATGTTTAATTGTAATTAGTTTAGTAATAAGAGTTTATTTTGTGCCTGAATCTTTTTTTAAGATGATTATAAATAATTTAGGTATACCCCTATATAAGTCTAAGATCGATCGATTGTATGCTCGTCTCGGTACAAAAAAATATCTACGCGTTTGAACGTAGAGTTGCGGACATCAGCCCTATACACAATACACTCACATCAGTATAAAAGTCTACGATCTTTGTGTGCTTCCAAAATGTTTAAAGGAAGCACTGTCCAAAAATCATGGAACAAGTTGGCAATACCTATCTGTAATTTGGTACAAACTGGCGTTTTGCCAGCCAAGTAACTCAAATAGAACGTACATTTATTGTGGCCGTAGATAATGTTGAACACACCGCGTCGTGCGACGGGTCCGGAATGTTGGTCCTTTTATTAACTGAACTAAGGCTTAAGTGGGGCTACTGTGTTTGTTTCTGTCTTAAATATAAACACTCGACTTAAAAATATGTTGTGTTGCCTTTGTTTTGATCAATATTAGGGCTGAATTGTAAATAAAATCTGCTCATAAGGGCTATGAGCTATGCTGGCATATGGCTATGCTGTTATGAGCATTTTATTTACAACTCATCATCTCAATTTGTTTAAGCCTATTGTTTTACGTGATCTCAGACCCTTTCTTAATGACGTGATGCAATTCGATTTACATCACACTGACAAGCGATGTTTACTAAGCGAAATTGCAAGTAAGTTCACATGGACGCAATGCGATACAATTCCACCGATAGACACTTAATTTTTCTTATTGTATGGCGCCACCAGGAAAGAGCTTTAGAGTTAATAAATATTAAGGATTCATTATGTATGATGATTTAAATTCAATACCTTTGATATGTTTTCAGTATCTAGTGGTTATAAGTGCAGAAACTTCTCAGACCTTCCTTTCTTTGACAATTTCATTTTCGAGATAAATTCGAAACAAAAAGTCTCTATAAAATATACGTACCCTATGTAGACCAATTAGAAGCACGATGTTCATCAAAAACCAGGCGATGTTCAAGAAGCCAACCAGAACAAGTATTGAAACAGTCTCGCTCAACCTAGATTTGTCAATGGACTCTGGATCTGGGACCATTTGACCATTCTCGTTTTCTATAAGACGAATGTAACGGAACCCGTGGGTGTACAAAGCTAGAAAGCTAAAAGTCCCGATGAAAAATAAGGTGATTAAGAAGTTTAGAGTCTGAAATATGAAACAAATTAATAAATAATAATAACAGGAATATACTTAATATATACTTACTTACTACTTGAATATACTTCAATGAAAATCATAATTGACTGCAATGGATTTGTTATAAAGGTTGCCAATAATATGGTCATTTAACTTTGATTGCTGTAAACTGTACGTACCATACTAATATATCCAAGTATGAAGCAACCAGTCTTCAAGGGTATGCAAAAGCAGCATTTTGACAAAAGAGAACAACCCTCATGCTCTTTTGGGTAAATGCTGTAACGAATCAAAAAAGATGCATCAGTACATAGACTTGATATAGCTGTTTTTACTACTAATAATTGTAGGTGTGTTAGTAGTTTGTTATTTATTGTAATGACTACTGATGAAGAGACTCTAAAAATGTAATACATCTGGCACACTGCGTTTAATGCATTAAGATACATCTGGCACACTGCGTTTAATGCATTAAGATACATCTCCTACATAATTATCATCTTGCTGATGCATAGCTTGCCCAGCCAAAAGGGGATGACCGCCACTTTACAAACCTTACAGATCAAAATAAGGGAAAAGTTATCTTATAAATTTTACTGTAAGGTTCCAAAATTTTCATAATTTATCCATATGGCTTTTAAAAATGTCTCCACGAAAGGTCATTGTTAATTAAATGTCTTTACAAACCTTACAGATCAAAATAAGTGAAAAGTTATCTTATAAATTTTACTGTAAGGTTCCAAAATTTTCAAAATTTATCCTTATGGCTTTTAAAAATGTCTCCACGAAAGGTCATTGTTAATTAAATGTAAATCACACTCCTAACACCATTTACTGTCGCTTACCCTCAAATGGTCCTTATTTTACTATCAGGAAAGAACGTCGTAAATGAAAACAACTCACTGATTCACTTTCAACCTAAATAATTTAACTGCACCATTCGTTTTATTTCAATTAAAGAAAATAGCATACCTGTGAGTTTTCTGTTCATCAAGTGGAGCTAATATGATATAACAAGGAAATTGTCATAAGTTAAATATCTGTTCAAATATAATAATCAGCTCTTGTAAACAATGAGAAAGCAATTATACATACATACTTAATACCTTTACCCAGTCAGGATATTAAAAAAAAAGATTTTAGATTTTTGGATTTTAGTAGTTTGATCAGTCTTTATTTTTCAAAATAACACAAAACAACAGTTACAAATTGTAAGTGAGTCTTGCACTATACATTACGATTGTGCAACCATTCGTACCAAAGGACTACTCTGACAAAAGAGTAATAAACTTAACTTAAGATCAGGCGCAGGACCAACGGCTTTACGTGGTTTTTGAGGCATGGGGTTGAAACACCGCCAAATTAGTAACTCCGGGCCGTTACTGAGAATTCATCAAAAATCCTAATAACTTTTTGCTGGCCTAATCTGGGATTCGAACCCTTGATCTCTTGATCCTCAGCCGTATTTACTAGCCAACAAACAAACGACTCAAAAACTAAGCTATACTTATTTAACCACTCATTTTGTCTTAACAAGATAGCAAAAGAATGACTTTTTATTTGTAGTAACAAACTATTATCATACACATCGATGAATATACAGGGTGTTTGGAAGGGAGCTGTACATACGCCTAGGGTAGAAACTAGGGATAGTCTGCTACCTACCCCCGCCCATTATATTGACCTTGGCCTCAAGGTTTTTTTTTAATTTATTTTTATTTTTTATTTGACTTTTTTGTGATTTTTTGACTAAAACTACCTGTAGCTCAAAATCTATCCATGGGACCGGTCGGCTAATGGTCTTGTTTTAATCGTTAGAGTCTTAGGGTCCTGCAAAAAATTATTTTACACCAGAAAATTGTGGAGAAGAAAAGTTATGGGGCCTGAAGTACCATAGTAAGGTAAAGAAATAATTTTAAGGGCAACTTTCTATGGGGTTTAAAAAAAACTAACAGGGTTGGAGTTCTTCTGATTTTTTTAAAACATCCTCAGTCCATGCCCTTTCTAACGATATGCTAAAAGTGTATTTATCACTTTTAGTTTTAAAGTTATTAATTAATTTCCGCAACTAGGGCACTTTTACCACCACGAGTCGACATTTGTAAGACAAATGTAATTTCCAGAATTTAAACCAGTTTGGCCTACAGTTGGCAAATTTGTTGTCTCACTCTTACACGAGAGCAACATGTAAGAGACAAAACATGTCATGTCATGTCTCTTTCGCTCTTGGGTCGACGGGGCCGGGCAGGTAACTCGTTGGGGTCTTTGTTAGTCAGTCGAGATTTACCCATCTTAGCTAACTTACGTACTTGCCGTTACGACGCTCCACTGTTTTCGTTAATTTTGTTGAGTTTGTTATTACTTCGTTTTTGTTAAGTTTTGTTATTTGTTACCTTGTTGTTGGCAAAATGGCTGGATTTACCAGTGAAGAGTACACCGACATGCTGGTGGTGTATGGAATGGCTGATTGCAATGGGCGCGAGGCACGGAGGATTTATCAAGAACGGTATCCTAACCGGCGAGTGCCTAACCACCAAACGTTTGGCTCAACTTATCGGCGTCTGCGAGAAACCGGAAATTTAAATTTCCGGGAACCAGCCGTGAACAGATTTCAACCAAATTTGGCTGCGGAAGAACGCATATTGGCTGAATTTGAGGAAGATCCGACCAGAAGCGTAAGAACCGTAGCCCGGACGCTTGGTTTAAGCGTGTGGAAAGTCTGGTCGGTTCTTCGCGAAAATGGACGTCATCCTTTCCACTACACCCCTGTTCAAGGTAATTTTTTACATAAAGTTTTTGTTTTTAGCTCTTATGTAATGAACTAGCATGTGAATTTCATAGGCAATTTTTAAATTAACATGAGCATGTGTGTGAGAGAGAGAGAAATGGAAAGACAGAGATAGCAATCAATGTTACATAGCTACTAATTCATAAGGAAACCGCTAAAGTTGATATTTTTATTGTTTTAGGCTTAGAGGATAACGACTATGCAAGAAGGGTGGAGTTTTGCCGCCACTTGCTCTCCATACGGACGTGGAAGATATTAATTTTTTACGGAGTATTCTCTGGACTGACGAGTCCAAGTTTGACAAGGAAGGAATTGTAAATTACCACAATCTCCATCACTGGGCACCCACAGATCAAAACCCGAGAGTCAAGAGGCACAGAGGTTTTCAACGAAGGTTCTCCCTGAACGTATGGGCAGGCGTCATCGGTAATCGGTTGATAGGGCCGCACTTTTTGCCAGACAACCTAAACGGGCAAAACTACTTAGATTTCCTCGAAAACGATTTGCCTGATTTAGCGGAAGAAGTGTTTGACGAAGATCGGCCCATAGTCTTCCAGCACGACGGCTGTCCTGCTCATTGGAGCCTAGCAGTGAGGGAGCTTCTGGACAACTGCTTTCCTAATTCTTGGATTGGTCGGGGTGGGCCAATTCCCTGGCCCCCAAGGTCGCCTGACCTTACCCCACTCGACTTCTACGTCTGGGGAAGGGCGAAAGAGTTGGTGTACGCAGAAGAAGTACCAACAAGGGAGGTTCTAATTAACAGGATCCACGCCGCATTCGATACAATGCGCGAGGAACTGCTGCTTAGAACGGTGACCGTGGAGATGAGGAAGAGGTGCCGAGCATGTTTACAGGTCAATGGTCATCAATTTGAACAAAATTTGTAATTAATTAAAATTAGTAATTAATTAAAATTTGTAATTTAATGACATTAGTCATTACCAAATTTTTTGTTTCATTTGCCATCCTTTTACGATCGAACACATTTAATTTTCATTAGTTGAAATTTTTGCTTGAAGTGCCCTAGTTGCGGAAATTAATTAATAACTTTAAAACTAAAAGTGATAATTACACTTTTAGCATATCGTTAGAAAGGGCATGGACTGAGGATGTTTTAAAAAAATCAGAAGAACTCCAACCCTGTTAGTTTTTTTTTAAACCCCATAGAAAGTTGCCCTTAAAATTATTTCTTTACCTTACTACGGTACTTCAGGCCCCATAACTTTTCTTCTCCACAATTTTCTGGTGTAAAATAATTTTTTGCAGGACCCTAAGACTCTAACGATTAAAACAAGACCATTAGCCGACCGGTCCCATGGATAGATTTTGAGCTACAGGTAGTTTTAGTCAAAAAATCATAAAAAAGTCAAATAAAATAATAATAAATTAAAAAAAAACCTTGAGGCCAAGGTCAATATAATGGGCGGGGGTAGGTAGCAGACTATCCCTAGTTTCTACCCTAGGCGTATGTACAGCTCCCTTCCAAACACCCTGTATTTCTATAATAGACCAACCGTATTTTCTTCGTCGGAAAAGACACAAAACGCCGCACCAAAATGACTCCGCACTAAAATGACTCCGCACTAAAATGACTCCGCACTAAAATGACTCCGCACTAAAATGACTCCGCACTAAAATGACTCCGCACTAAAATGACTCCGCACTAAAATGACTCCGCACTAAAATGACTCCGCACTAAAATGACTCCGCACTAAAATGACTCCGCACTAAAATGACTCCGCACTAAAATGACTCCGCACTAAAATGACTCTGCACTAAAACGACCCCGCACTAAAACGACCCCGCACTAAAACGACCCCGCACTAAAACGACTCCGCACTAAAACGACTCCGCACTAAAATGACTCCGCACTAAAATGACTCCGCACCAAAATGACTCCGCACTAAAATGACTCCGAACTCATGACTCCGCACCAAAATGACTCCGCACTAAAATGACTCCGCACTAAAATGACTCCGCACTAAAATGACTCCGCACTAAAATGACTCCGCACTCATGACTCCGCACCAAAATGACCCACGAACACGCGTGGTGCTTATGCAATGACAACGTCATTTGTTTCGATCGAATGAGTGAGGTAACCGATAGTTTTTGTTATTATTGCGCAAGCAAACTGCCAAACCTTTGATTTACCTTCTTATGTAACCACCACCATACTCGTTAAATTAATTTAGAGATAAAAAGTATAAGCGACAATATGTTAGGCGACATTCGTTTGGACAATTTATCCTAAGCGCCTTCAATAATTGATATAGCGACTTGGGAAAATAGAATAAAAAAACTTTTTTGCTAAAAAATACTACCGACTTCAAATAAAAACTACAAAGTGAAAAATAACTTTATTTTTGGAAGTCGGTGTCCATAACGCAAAAAATTGGTACAAGGGCCAAATAAAGTCTCTGAAATGTGGCCTAAATGTAATAAATAGCAATTATTCTATCCAAAGAAACTGACATAATATCCTAACCGGAAGTTTAGTAAACATAGATTTAAGCAAATTCTGATAAATGTTTTTTTTTTGCAAAACACATTTATAGCCCAAACAAGGTGTTTCATAAGGCAAAAGTTAAGACTTTTGTGAAAGCCATAATTATCCACTAATTACACAATCTTGAATCCGTAATGTGCAATCAATTGCTTTTTCTTTTTCTTCACTTATTTTCTTCTAAGAGACAAAAACATTGTGTATTGTAGTATAGTAGAAGTTCAACGGCTATATAATGTAATTTTTTGTTTAACCAACTGCAGTAGATCCACAAAAGGGTGGATTGTGATGTAAACTCTTCAAATTTGATTGAGCAAGAAGTAGACCTTTCAATAAGCTTTCAAACCATCATGATCAAACTTTATAGTTGAGAGAAAGTTTTTCAGTCACTCCTTGTGCTACATATAATATTATGTTCTGACCGAATACGCGTCATACAAGTCTTCACTTATTTGAAGTTTTCCGCTAGGTACCAACTTTATTTCGGTAGGTAATTTCACTGATCCCAAGTTGTTCGATTGTTATTTCACTAGTTTCCTTAATAACTAGCCCTTTATATCCCACGATCTGATGTAGGGAAGACTGTCGAATTGTCAGGAAAAGCCATTATTGCATGGGTTCTTTTCGGGCTAATACGAGTTAGACAAACCAACTTCTTCGCTTGTATGTAGGGTCACAATGTAACTAACCACGTTATGTATTGGCGAATAACGTAGGTATACGACATTCCACAAAGCACGTAGTTTTATCTACACGAACAATCGGTCACTCTCACTGCATTTCTCCATAAGTTTTATCACAAATTAACAACTCAATCCAACCCGCCATCTTCTAACTCGATCCTTGACCTCTCTCTCCCATCTTCGCGCCAAACACAGTGTTTTTGGCGCAAAGATGTAGTGCTTAATGTTCCGCCATCTTCTAACTCGATCCTTGACCTCTCTCTCCCATCTTCGCGCCAAACACAGTGTTTTTGGCGCAAAGATGTAGTGCTTAATGTTACGTCAAGTTGACATCTGTCAAAGTCATTTGAAACCATGGCACTCGTCAGAACGAAATCCTTAAAAGTGCCTACAAATTTATTATTAACACTAGCTGTCCCCCGCGGCTTCAATCCTGTTAACTGTCTACCTACCTAGTGAGGTAGGTAGACAGCAGTTGACGGTAGGTAGTATAGGATTGGGTAGGTACCCTGGGGTGCAAGTTGAGAGCCTCCACGCGGCGCACCCTGGGCAACGTCGTGCGGGCGGCTAGTTTCAACACACGAGGAAAGGTCACGGTTCCAAACACAGATCATCATCCATGATGGTCTGTGAAGGGAACTAGGGCTAGAGGCGGGACGGCTAGTCCGTCGCTGCGGAGGCCATCTAACGCCTACTCCCCCCTCTGCTTACAGAGGGGACGGTCAAGTGGGCGTGCAGTGGAGATGGAACCCAATCCCAAGGTCTCGCGTGCCGAGGGGATGAATGGCCGGAGGGATTGTATCCGGTCCCTAGCGCTGGGAGAGGGACCACACCCTTAAAAAGGATAAACATAATGGAATCAAGACTAAACGAAAACAATCCTCAGGCGGGTACCCTTGCGCAACGCAAGGGCCATTCCCGCCCCTCTAGGGATCTCCTAGAGGGCAGCCCCATCGTATCTGAGGGGGGCACTAATAGTCTCGCGGGTCGGCATACCACCGCCGACCTGCGCCACGAGCGAGAAAAGGAGCTCCAGGTTCACCTGGAGCAACTGTGCGACGTGGATATACCGCTTGCCGTCGCCGACGGCAACCAGAGCCGAGGAGGCTCAAGTCCCCATGTGGACGTACCTCTTACTGTCGTCGGCGGCAACAAGAGCCGAGGAGGCTCAAGTCCCCATATGGACGTACCTCTTACTGTCGTCGGTGGCAACAAGAGCCGAGGAGGCTCAAGTCCCCATGTGGACGTACCTCTTACTGTCGTCGGCGGCAACAAGAGCCGAGGAGGCTCAGATCCTGGCGGCAACAAGAGCCGAGGAGGCTCAGATCCTGGCGGCAACAAGAGCCGAGGAGGCTCAGATCCTGGCGGCAACAAGAGCCGAGGAGGCTCAGATCCTGGCGGCAACAAGAGCCGAGGAGGCTCAAGTCCCCATGTAGACGTACCTCTTACTGTCGTCGGCAGCAACAAGAGCCGAGGAGGCTCAGATCCTGGCGGCAACAAGAGCCGAGGAGGCTCAGATCCTGGCGGCAACAAGAGCCGAGGAGGCTCAGATCCTGAAGGCAACTTGTCTGACCAGGACTCGCGTGGCACTTCCAAAGTTTGGGGGAAGCGTCCGCGCAGTAAGGACTCGGGGTCACTGGGGTTCTCCTCATGTGGGGAGAACCTTTCGGCCCCGAAGGTATCAACGGGACGGAGAGGGCGGCGTTGCGCGGTGAAGGCCACCATTCGGGTCGCCGGAGCGCGACGTACGGGGTCGCTTCTTGCCTCGGCCCGACACGCCTGCCCCTACAGAGTGCGTGCACAGCGGCCCCGGGCACATGAGTGCGGACCAGAGCGGTGGCTCCACTACGTCCACGCTAGGGGCAAACAAGGCGGAGGAGAATGCCTCAAAGCGGGCGCAGCAACGGGCTGTCGCGGTAGACGAGGTCACTGATTTGGCCCGACAGGCTCGACAGGCTCGACAGGCTTGGCCCGACAGGCTCGACAGGCTTGGCCCGACAGGCTCGACAGGCTTGGCCCGACAGGCTCGACAGGCTTGGCCCGACAGGCTCGACAGGCCTGGCCCGACAGGCTCACAGGCCCGAGAGCGGCGCGCGGCTCGGACGGCGGATGGGGCCGCCAAGCTGCGGGAGGTCCTCAACCCTGAGGACGTCCGGGTGTCCAGGCCGATGAAGACGGCTGAGCTGCGGATCGACGGTCTGGACGACTCGACGACCCCAGCTGAGGTCGTGGCGCCCATCGCCCGAGCCGGCGGATGTCCGTCCGAGGACGTGTGGACGGGCGAGATCCGCGCCGCCGCTACCGGGCTTGGCATAATTTGGGTGCGGTGCCCGGTGGCGGCAGCGGACGACTGCTGGTGGGGTGGGTTGCAGCGAGGGGTTCAAGCTGCTGCAACCCAGGGCATTGCGGTGCTATCGTTATTATTATTATCGTTAATTTTTAAAATTTATGAAGGTACTTGTCAATACAGACGAACCTTACAAATTGCGCAATTAAATTTTAATCAAGCATTTCAAAACAGAAACCGTAGGTTCAAAGATACAAGTAAGTTGTGAATGCAATGTTGCATACAAAGTAGACAATGTTCTATTGGACATACTTTATAGCGCAGAAGTCATAAGAACCTGTACCAACGACAACTATGCTTCTAATTATAATAAAATGTTGGCAATGAATCAGCAGAAACAATGTTGGTAGATAATATAAAACCATGTAGTCAGAGTGAATGCACTGATATTAAAACTATGTCTTACACTTTGAAAAATATATTATTTTTTGAATTAAACGATGATAAAAAAAGTTAATATACACGAAATTCCAACTAATTTAAAACTTAATAACAAATATTATAATAAACATTGTAGCTATAGTCGAGTTCATACCACAATTTTTAGGAGGTATAGGTCACTATAAATCTAATTGTGTAAGGATTCTAGACAAATGGTAATGTTAAGATGACTTGAATAGTAAAATTAAAAAAAGTCAATCGTTCGTCATTCCACATTGCATTATGTATGCAGAATTTAGTGAGTTGTTTGATTAAGTTGTTGTTGTTGTTTTTGTCTAATATGTAAAAAGAAATTTGTTTATGTAAGACTAACTTATTTCCACCATGACCTTTACTATTGTATAACATTGAAAAACTAATAAAAATCGTTCTTATATAATATGACAGTATAACCCGGGCCAATAAATAAATTTGAAGATCTTAGTAGATGGCTTTTCGTCTCACTCATTCAAGTAACAGAGAAGTTCAAAGTGGCTCTGTTTGCTTACTATATACTAAATGTTTTCTTTTTTGTCTCAGGTAATAATATTTCAATTTTGAGTAAAAAATCTTAAGTATTAGCTGTCCTCCGCGGTTCGCTCCCGTCAGCTGGTCACCTACCCTATCCTACCTACCTACCTACCCGATCCTACCTACCTACCTACCCGATCCTACCTACCTACTCTATCTACCAATTTGTTTTCTTTTTGTCTAAAACTATCTTGGCATTTATTGCCGTTTTAATGAAACCGGTTTAAGACACATCGGTTGGATAGTTTTATAGTTATAACGGACATAGATAGGTAGAAACATTTATTTGTTTTGCAGAATGATCCTCGCGTAAAAAAGTAGTTATACATATTCAAAAAGTAGGATGTACAGATTATTTTTGGTAATGCCTTTATAAAATATGTCAAAGAACGAATAATAATAATTTTCCTGCCTTGGCCTAACCGACATCTAATAACATAATGTTACTTAATAATATAATTAATAATAACGCGTCTGCATGAAATGTAGTTGCAACTTTTTACTTTTTTTTTTCAGGCGTAGAAAATGTCAAAAATGAAAAATTAATTTTACAAAGAAACTACTAGGATTTTCGGTCAACAACTGTTGATTTTTGGAGGTACTAAATCAGGTACTAGATACGGGTTTAATCAGAATGATTTAATTCTTTGTAGTTTTGGAGTACAGGCATGGTCTCGTCATTATGACGCATCATAATGGCGGGACCAGTATTATCGTGAAATGCCGCTTATGCCGTGTTTAGTACAACAATTTCAGGATGGGTACAAAAAAGTACTAAATGGGTGCTAAAATCGTGGAATCTTTCAATTACAAGAGTTGGTCCTGCCATTATGATGTTTATAATTAATTTGGCTGATACGAGGCTGACAATAACGCCCGGTGGTTTCTGGAATGAAATCAACAAACAAATTGCCAACCATTTTTATAAATTGACTTAATATTTATTCATTTATTCAAATTATGTAAATAACACCTTAACAGCTTTAATATATCGGTACTTGTGTCTAATTTAGATAAGTAGATAATAATTTGCATTCCAAGGAACCAGGTGTTATATTTGTAATTGTATCATGATTGTACCCGAAATAGATCTATCCAAAATTACCTTAGTTTACAAGAAGAATCTTGTCCGAAAAGCCAGTCCAAGCGTGTTAGCGATACAACATGTATTTTACTAAACTTAAACATATTATGTTGATTACAGTTAACTCTGAGTGCAAACACAGTAAATGAATAAGACACATATTTAGTTTAGTAATTGCCTCATTATCTAATCAATTATAGTGAAAACACATAAAAACATTAGGTACTCGCCATTACTGTTTATTATTGCTAATTAAAATGATAAATATAAGGCAATGCATTCCAATCAGTCTTAGAAATCTCGCTGAACTCCAGCAAAATAAGAGAACCCACCAAATAGAGAAACAAGTAAAATTTAAAAACCCCGACACATTTTCATTTCAATGCTTTTTAAACTACATAATTAATCTAGTAGTAGACATACTTTGATCGACCATCTATCGAATTATGACACGATATCTTGCGAAATAACCTGATTCAATCAGTAAAACGCCCTTAACTTTTGAATGGCTGAATCAATTTTCATCAAACATAGCTAAGAACACTCTAGATAAAGTAACCATAAAAACAAAACTAAAAGAAAATTGGTTCATTCGTTTAGGAGCTATGATGCCACAGACAGATACACAAATACACAAACTCATATACACACGTCAAATTCAAATACACAGGTCAAATTCAAATACACACGTCAAATTCAAATACACACGTCAAATTCAAATACACACGTCAAATTCAAATACACACGTCAAATTCAAATACACACGTCAAATTCAAATACACACGTCAAATTCAAATACACACGTCATACTTATAACACGCCGCTTTTTCCGTCGGGAGTTAAAAATGAACTAAAGAGAAAGCTGAGCGCTAATATGTAACTTCTAACCAAGATGAACGAAACAATTACAAACAAACAAGTAATATTTCAAAAATATTGTCGATGCTTGAGACGATCTAGATGCTTTTCTGTAAACAAGATAAGTTAGGTGTGTAGGTGTTAATTATATTACAACCTTTTTATTTTTTAATGACTATAGTAATTTTATAGAAATTGTTAAGTTTTCACGCCTAAACCGCTAAAACCATTTTAATGAATTTTAGGTAGTGATGAGTTGAGCTTGAGGAAGGACATAGGACACTTTAATTTAGGAGTACGTTCTCTTGGAATAATTTTCATCTTTCACGAGGGCCAACTCGCTGGCAAACGCTAGCAATAAATGAGCTGTCCTATAGGAAACTTTGGCTTTAAACATTCAATAATTTCTCAATGAATTTTACGCCAGCCTGATTGCAAAGCAAACAAGTCGATTTTCCTTGCCAAAAACGACTTTACGACTTTTTGTATTAAAATAAATTTTATGTTTAATACCGTATTTTTTAAGGAACGTTCGCATTCTACTATATCCTACATTTTAACAAATTGCTAAAATTGGTTGTTACCAAATTAAGCACTTTATTAATAAGTTAAGCAGGAATAATTCTAAAGTATCAGAAATACGCGCAGATACTAGTTACCATCATATAGAGCGCTTATCAAAATGTATTTAAATTAAAATAGCTTCAACAAGAATTCGTATGCAGGCTGTTCGAAAAAAATCACTTGGGTAGGTATTTTGTGGAGGTTATTTTAGGTAAATAACAATGTTTATTAGCTAAGCTTTACATTGGCAATGGACTCAGCATTAGTATGTATGTTATAATGCAACATTCCTGAAAAAAGCCATAAACTCTCTGCCTAGCTCAACGTTGGTCTTGGTTTCCAATCTGACCGGCTACTGCTGAATACCAGCAAATTACAGGGAATGACTGCTTATCTGACCTCCACAACCCAGAAACAGGGAAACACCATGTCCCTGTAGCCGGAAGACGTCAGATATCAACACCATTATAATTCTTAAATAATCTAAGATATGTATTTAAATACCATAAATAATTAAATATCAAACCAGCTAGCCTAGCCGCAGAGTGAGCAAAACATTTGTGACAAAAAATTTCAATTGGTATGGGGGTAATGCTTTGGGACGTACTTACTTACCTTACCAGGTATGTTTTTTTTAAGTGCAATAACGGATTATTACGTTTTATTAATATTGTATTATAATAACGAGCTTTTACGATGAGTTTTAGTCAAGATTACGATTTTGCTTCTTTAGAAACGAAGTTATTTGAAACAGAACTAATATAATAAATAAATATAATACACTGCGAAGTATAACCAATCTAAATCAAGATAAGTTGCCAAACAAATTTGCAACCTTATTTAGTTCTATTGTCAACCTTCTTACTACTAAAGACTAAAAAAACTTTAGAATCTACGTAACAGATGTATTGGGCTCAGTGTCCACGTTTGGTAATAGTTTTCATTTAATTCTATAAAATAAATCTGAAATGCTTGGAGCGATTGGATTTGAAGGTTCACAAGTCAGGTTTGACTATTAACAACATTCACTGGGGAGAACTTTGCTCAAGAGTGAGATAACATTAGCTTAAAAGAAAATAGTTAAATTTGTACATATACCAATATCTACCTAATACTTCTGTCAACACCAAAGACCCCGCAAAATCTCAATTTTACAGTTTTTTATTGTTTTTGTCTAGAGTTTACAACTTCACAAAATTGCTATTTATGATTTAAAATATCAGTCTAAAAATGCTGAGGAACACAAACCAAATAAACATAAACTTACTGAATAAAAAACTTATAAAGAAGAACAAAACGCGAAACATTGGCGATTGTACAATACAAAACCATTATTCAACTGACTGACATCTGTCTGTTACCAAGACGATAAGATGTCGACAAGAGAAGCTGCCCGTCTCGCATGCTATTTTCACCCCTGGGCTCACCACTTAGGTCCGCCTCGCCGCCGCCGGACCTCGGATCACCAGTACCAACAGCGGCGGCGGCCGCAGTTGCGCCGAGGTCTCATCTATAGGTAAGTAAGTCGACAGGGACAGGCCGGCCACCGATGAGTTTGGGACTTAGGGGCCAACCGGCCTTGAGCCGGGTCCCCCGCTGCCTGTGGTTGTGTGCAGCGCTTGAGATGGACATAGTTTGTGAACGAGAACATGTACCGTGTCTGGAAGCTGTCTCTAATCCAGGACCTTGATTGAACAAAGACTAACGACCCTACGATTGTCGGATCCGATGTGGGTTTTCCAATGTAATCACAGGTCGAAAACACCGTACTTCATATGTTGCGCTTAGACTTCAGGAAACTGCAGAGTCGCGCACGTAAACATAAGTTTATAAAAGCAACAACTTTTAATTTGATGATAGTTAAATATAGGTCCTATTTCTGCTCTTGTCACCCACCACTGGCGCACCCGCGGTATTAGAATGTGAAGATAAGAATAGAGCCAGATGGCATGATGTTGGTGCCGTGAATGGTTGATAGGCCTCCCGGTGTGGGGAGCGCAACCAGGGTCGACAGTCTTGCGCCATCTCATATTTTTACCTTAAACTGAAACATTTCCATACCAACATAAATCGATTGCCATAAAAGAAATTCACCAAACTGCGGCATGTCATGTTCTACTTCCATTTTCAACTGGAAACTTGTTCAACTAAGTAAACAACTCAACAGTAACCCTAAAAACTGTAACAATAACTAACCCTTCGTATTTCACCTCTATAAAACTCTTAGAAGGATAAATTTAGCCTCACGAAAGCTGTTCAGAACGGTTCAGACTCGTTCAAACCAGTTTGAGCTGAGCATTTTTTTAATAATTTATATCCCTAGTTCAAACAGCGCTATTCATTTAACTGCAGAGTCAACAGGGCGAAACGGAACACTCGGTTACACGTGAATCAGAACCCGGTATCTGGCTATGAATGACGACAAATGTTGGTTTTGCTACTTAAAATGTTACTTTTTTATTCTAGATGCGATGAAAGTGTTTGAATTTGTAAAGAAATGTGTTTTAAAAGAGAAGATTGGAGATTTTTTTTCGTATTTTATAAACGTGAAAAGGTCTCCTCTTACATTTCTTTTATGAAATAGGTAAAAAATAAGCCGCATTTATATAGCGTATCAATAATAACGACCACTAATTAGGCGTTATACTCATAACAGGGTGAATCCTGATGATACCATATCCAATTATCCAACATATACCGTTACGTAACTATATCCAAGCTATAATGATTTTCAGTTTCACAATAGTTTAATCATTTACATAACAATAACAAAACCCGCCAAGATATTTTCACAATTGAAATCAGTGCTTAGAGTCTGTGTCTATTACCAATTTTTACGATCAACTACTAACTCGCACCCCGTTCAAATATAGCTGTACCAAATGGACAATCTTTCGCAGCCGCCACATACCGTGTTCTTGGCATATTTTTTTTTTTTTTTTTTTTTATTTGTAATGGGTTTGCTCTTGACTCTAGTCTAGGTCATAGGTGACAGAGACAGAGTCTACGATGGAGTGAGCTTACCCAGAAGTAGCCTGTTCACTCTAACTTTGAAGAGATTCGGGTTGAATGCGTTCGGAAACACAGACGCAGGCAGTGAGTTCCACTCATTCGCTGTGCGCATTATAAAGGATGTTTGGAAGCGCTTGGTTCGAATTGGTGGAATGGCAACAAGGTAAGGATGATAACTTGCAGTGCGTCTAGATGTCCGATGGTAGAAGGGGGCTGGTGGGATGAGGTCGTGGAGTTCCTGAGCACACTCACCGAAGTACAGTCTGTAGAAGACCGACAAGCAGGCAACTTTGCGGCGATGAGCCAAGCTGTGAAGCTTGGCGTCCACCAGCTCCACGTTGCCAATGAGCCTCTTGGCTCTGCGTTCCACTGAGTCAAGCGCGGCAAGCTGATACTTAGCTGAACCATCCCAAAGGTGGCTGCAATACTCCATGCAGGATCGGACTTGTGCTTTGTATAGGGTTAAAAGCTGTCCAGGCGTAAAGTATCGCTTCACCTTATTTAGGATGCCCAGTTTTTTGGCCGCGATTTGGGCTTTGTTCTCAATGGAGGAGCCGAAGTTGAGACTGGATGTCAACTCCATGCCTAGGAGCTCGAGCCGATCAGTCACAGGAACAGACGCACCCCGAAAAGTAGGCGTTTGATCGAACAGACTCCTTTTGGCGGTAAAAAGACACGCCTGTGTTTTGGTGGCGTTAAAAGAGACCAGATTGTCATCACCCCACTGGGAGACAAGGCTTAAGGTCAAATCTGTCCGCTCAACCATAGCCTCCCTCAAGGAACGAACTTCATCCATGCTGGTTTTTGCGCTGGACAAGTATCTCTCTGAAACAGTACTGTCATCTGCGTACCCAACAATACCAGGCTGAAGTAGGTCATTGATGTGCAGCAGGAAAAGAGTTGCAGAGAGAACAGACCCCTGAGGAACTCCGGCATCAATCGCCATAAGGTCTGAGGAGCAGCCGTCAATGACTACTCGGATCGACCGTTCGCTAAGGAAGTCTGATATCCAGCTACAAAAACCAGCGGGGATGCCATAAGCAGGAAGCTTACTGAGCAGACTTGTGTGCCAGACCCTGTCGAAGGCCTTCGAGATATCAAGCGATACAGCAAGTGCTTCGCCGTGTCTCTCGATGGCTTCGCCCCAGCAGTGCGTGACATACACAAGAAGATCGCCAGTTGACCGTCCCCGGCGAAAGCCATATTGACGGTCACTGAGGAGATTGTTGTCTTCAAGGTAGGTCAGCAACTTTCTGTTCAGTACCCTTTCCATAACTTTGCACAGAATAGAGGTAATGGCGATCGGACGGTAATTGGCAGGGTCTGCACGGTTGCCTTTTTTGGGCACTGGTTGCACATTTGCAAGCTTCCAGGATTTCGGCACCGTCCCTTTTACAAGAGAGAGGCGGAACAAGCGAGTCAACACAGGAGACAATTCTGGCGCACACTGCCTCAGCACTCTCGCTGGAATGCCGTCAGGTCCGCTGGCCTTGTTCACGTCTAGACTGCACAATACTCTCCGGACCTCTTTAGTGTGCACAGCGATCTCCTGCATCGAAGAGTCACAATGAGGTACAGTAGGTGGTTGCTTGGAGCCAGCGTCCAGACGTGAATTGCTAGCAAAAAGAGATGCAAATAAATTTGCTTTGTCACTTGCAGAGTGAGCCAGCGACCCATCAGGTTTCAGCATCGGAGGTAAAGTGGGCCGACAGAAATTCGAATTCGATGAAATCGCACGAGCCATAGGGCCGTGCTATAATGTTGCCATAGATCAGCGCTAAACGCTCCTCGCGGTGCCATTCATAAGTTGTATGATAAAACGCCACTTTGGCCGCCCCAGAAACTTTCCCCTCAAAGGAGGGATATTTTCGAGAAAATTTAAATCCGGACCCGATTTTGGATATTTTAGCGCGTCTATTTTATAGTGGTCACCTTTGGGATTTCAATTTGGAAAAGAACATTCAAATAATAGAGATAGAAGCACAAACATCATTTCTGTATTTTTTTAATGAGATGGCCAATTAATTACCCAGACTGTTTGTCAATGTTTTTAACTTTCTATTTAGGCAATTTGTTATTTACCCTCCACTCTTACCTAATCAGCGATAGTTTGAATACAACGTGTTCCACATTCCTTTTAACTTAACCACTAGGAAGAGACAAAATAGTCTATTAATTGTCCGAAACACCCATAATTTCATCAGTATTCACCCGTAAAAACCGTAAACAATATCCGTAAACATTAATAACCGATATTGTTTGCATACACAAGTAATTTACGATAATGTGCGATGACCATGTAATTAAAAATGGTGTTATCCTTAATCTGTTCAGCGGCTGATAAAACGGATCAAGTTGTAAATTGAATTTCATACATACATTAAATAAAGGTAAACAAGAATTTGTTGCTTTATAAAAGAACCCTTTAGATTTTAGGGTTTCATAATGAGTTTCAATTTGTAGATATAATTTGGAAACCAAATTTAATTCACATCAGCTGGTTAAGATTGCAGTTGAAAATGGGTGAGGATATTATGATTAATTATTTCAGTGAAAAATATGAAATATTAGATTACAGTTGAAAATTGGGTGAGGATATTATGATTAATTATTTCAATGAAAAATATGTTTAAATTTTATGGTAATTTGAAAATGCAATAGTATTTTGAACTATACAGGATGAGTTTTTCAAGTGGGATTGGATGGCCAAATCCGAAACTAGCTAAGAAGACTCAAAGGAATCACGGTCCGGATGAATATACCTAGCCAGGAATCGGGCCCTTTGATTTTTGAAAAACAAAAACATGCTGTACCTTCGCAAATAAGGATCAAATTCTGGCAAGTAATAACTTACGGCAAACTTAAGGAAATACCTAATTTTTAGGTTTCAGTTTTTATCAAATCGGCCCCGTGAGTCCCGTGACTCCTGTGAGTCTTTTTTGCTTTTTCTTATAGTTTGTGATTTGGCCATCCACGCCCACTTTGCATAACGCACTAATTACATATAATTTTTTATTATCATTTGGGCTTAGATCGACTGGACTTTCAGAAATATATCAGACACGACAGAACCACGGAAAGAGATGAGGTTATCAAAAATTTTATTTAACTTTTTATTAGTGAAGTGGAACTCGAAATCTTTATGCGAATAGAATTTAATTAGCTTATGAACTGCTGGCAAATTATCAGCTATAAAGATAAAGATTATTATATAATTAATGTTAAATGTTTAATAAAATAAATGTTAATGTTTAAAAAGGTATTTAATACTAAATTGCACTAAAATAATGAAAAAAAAATAACAAAACACACAACACAGGTAAAAAAAACACAACACAAAATTTAACATGTGGCACAAATACTGTAATCAGTGCTGTAACTATTCTTAGCAAAGGGCTATAATGATGATTGAGAAATACTGTAAAAAGTCTAATTAAAAGAGAAAAAGAGATTGAGAATAGTTAGAGATATCCATATATTTGTGCCGTTTATGAGTTACCAGGGAAGCCGCAAGCGCAGAGGGTGTCAAAGCCAAAATTTTTATCTTCAACGTAGTCCTTGATTTTATAATATGCTTTTTTAACAAGGATACGTTTGATGTAGTTTTTGAACTTTCCATCGGTCAGTTCTATAACTAACTTAGGCAACTTATTATAAAAGCGTATACTGTTTATAAGAAAAGACTAATGCCTGTTAATGGTAATGTAATTTCGATGATAAAATATTTATCAAATAATCTAGATTTTATTTCTAGTAGTTTGTATATGTCAGCTAATTGGTTTTGAATGTTGTCAATGGGTAACGATAATTGCTGTGGCAATTGACCAGCGATAATGTTGAGCTCCTGAAAGAGCTGGTTCTGAGATAATAGTCTGGTGTCTACATGACCATGATGAATGTTAATAGCTGTGTCTAAAAGCATGCGTTGGATGTGGTGCAGTTTAGACAGAATTGTTGAACTAGTCAGAGCCATGTTGTAGTTCAAAGCCTCCTCTTGCTCAACATCTTTACCCAATTTCTGTACATAGTTCTCGGTAGCGTTTAGATGTTGGTTTAAGAGATTGAATTAAGTGTTCATCGTCTCTTCATTTCTCATTAAAATGTTATTACGAGTATGTGCCTCAATGATTGATGTTTGACCTTTGATCAGGTTCAATAAGTGGTCTCTGATATTTTGCAATGTTTCTATGTCTTTTTTATATTGTATTGTGAACCTTTCATCTAGCACTCCGAATAGGCTGTTTGCAAGGTAACCTATTCCATTAACAAGACCTCGGGTAACGCGTCCCTTTGTCTGCTCATGATGTGTTTCCAACATGTAATTGTTATGATCAAGTTCGTTGACTTCCTGTTTGAATTCAGTCATAATGGTTTTGCACATCGTTTGGTATGCTAATTGCTCACACCTTTCGCCCAGGTGTTTTACAACTCTATGTATGTTTTCCATGCCTTGCCAGTACGACGTCATATTGTAGTAGGTAACAATCTTCCAGTCATCATGTACGCTTTGCAAATTGCCGATTTTGTCAAAGTACACTGCTCTATTTGGTTCAAACGGTGTGATGTTTATGGCGTCGTTGCTTTGATATGTGGACTTAAATAATGTCAGTAATGTTAAGAGTATATACATAGCAGGCTGCAACTTATATTACTTGATTTAACTCATTATTTCCTGTTGGTGTAATTTTTTGAAGTTTTTGTTTTTCAGTGCAGATTGTCATTGGTGGTGGTGTCAGGTATTTCTATATGCGATTCAGGTATTGGGGGTTTAACTAATTTTGTTATTGGTATTGTTAGTAGCCCTGTTTTTGTTTTTATCGTCACAAATCTGACCAGATTGTCTCTCCTCGGTTGAACTTCCTGTATTCGCCAAAGTGCCCATTTAGCAGGAGGAAGGTTGTCTTCTTTGATCAAGACAATATCCCCTATTGATAAATTATATATTTTGTTCAGCCATTTACTACGAACTTGAAGTTGTTGCAGGTATTCTGACGACCACCTGGTCCAAAACCCTTGTTTCATTTTGTTGAGTAATTGCCACCTATGTCGAATGTTGAAGTTTTGCTTTTTGAAATTTTCCGTTGGTAAGAATGTTACTGGTCGGCCAATTAAAAATGTGCTGGAGTAAGATAATCAATATCGTTCACGTCCTCCGTTAAAGGGCAAAGTGGTCTAGAGTTCATACAGGCTTTGATTTGAGTAAGCAGTGTTAAAAACTCTTCGTATGTCAACTTTTGCTCTCCTAGGACACGCTTTATTATTTATTATTATTGTTATTTATATATTTATTTAGAAAGTGAATTTTAGTTTCGAATTTCCTAAAAAGTCGCCAAAAAAACGTCAAAATATGCCTAGCAACCAAAACAATGATTTTATAAGCCTAGCAATGATTTGTTCTCTCAAATAGAAGACAGAACTAAGTAATTTCCTGAAAAATAAAAAAAGGAAATACATAAATAATAAGTATCTCGACCGTAGCACACGAGGTTGTCTACATGTGAAACGGCTTGATGGACTGTAGCCTCGAAACGCATCTGTCGAGGCGGTCATTGCTCTGTTTGATCAAGGGCCTGATACAACTTTGGGATAATCCCACCGCACTATTCCCAAACCACTGCAATCAACAGAGGCGACAACCAAAAAAGTGAATTGAACTGTCTTGGATCCCGCAACAAAATTCATCAGAAAAGAATAAAGAATAGTATGAAAAAAAAAACCACTTTCCTCCATATCAAGTAGAAGAGAGAACAAAAAAGGCCAATAGGCAACGACCCTTTGCCAATTGGCAAAGTGTCTTCCCTCCATATCAAGTAGAAGAGAGAACAAAAAAGGCCAATAGGCAACGACCCTTTGCCAATTGGCAAAGTGTCTTACAACTGGGATTAGCCCAGTACGGATAAAAATTTATCATTAATATTGTAAGCTGTTATATTTGATTTCAATACAACACAACTACTAATACAACAACTGTCTGTCACCTACGTCTGCGAAAAATACAAGCAACAATGCAAAATGTAATGATGACAGAAAAATAAAATGTTGACTAGAGCCGCAGCCATATTTGATTCCAATACAATACAACTACTACAACACCACTACTACTACAACAACTGTCTGTCGCCTACGTCAGCGAAAAATCCAAGCAAAAAAGCAAAATGTAATGATAACAGAAAAAAATATGTTGACTAGAGCCGCTGCCCACCACCTCTGGCCTCGTCACTCAGCTCCGCCTCGCCGCCACCGGAATCCGGGCCCACCGTGAGCACTGTGACTCCAGCCGTGGCATTTGCGTTGAGCTCGAGCGACGAGTACTCCTCGTCGCCGACGACACCACCACCTGGGTGTCGATGAGGAGGACGCCGGCCGCTGCACAGTTTCGGTCCTCGAGGCCCATTGGCCTCTGACAGCGTTTATGCTCCCAGTGGAAGTATGGGCTCATATTAAGGGGCTGCAAAGGAAGGAAGTAATCTGACTGCGTACTGTGGACGGATACTCTCTCTGTTGTATGTGCTTGAGCCAGCTATGAATGTTTCGACCCAAAGTCTACCGGATGAGGTGTGAATCATACAGCGTATATTGGATGTCGTCAAACTGAGGACAAAGGATTCTCACTAAACCTCTTACGAATAAACACTATTTCCTAAACAAAAGTCAAATATTTATTATTAGGCAACGAATTTAAGTACAATTTTATTAGACACAGCTTCGATATGGAGACCTATTTTAATAAAACCTCAGCCTAGGTCCACATTACAGTAATTTACAATTCATAGCAAAATAAGGCAATGTATCTATTATAAAATTTGAGATTACATTTCACAAGGAATCAAGATCAAACTGCCAAAGAAAAGACCAAAAGACACGCCGCGGTTGGAATGCCTTCATTTAGTCACAGGTTAGGGCAATAATAAAATCTATAATGGCTAAACGCTCACTTAAAACCAGGTGAGATAGTGGTCAAACGCGAGCCTATCCCTTCCTCCCGGACCTCGATTACGAGCTGACGTGTTTGGACCCTACATAGATTTTATTCTAATTATTAAATCAGTATTTACGATTTAAATTCGAAGTAAGAAATTAGGAGGGCATAAACGTAAGAAGCAAAGCTACGCTGCACAACGTAATCCTGTGCCACGACAAGCTACGGCCTGCTGCGCGTGACCATCTTGCTGGAATACTGCAATCACCGACGAATGCGCAACAATGCTTGTTGTTTTTGAACCGAAGATATCATCTTTTAAATTTTGGTCGATCTGCCATTGCTACTTTTGAGCTATTACAAAAACTATCTTCTGCCTCCCTTTGTACCTGCTCTCCTGGTAACTACGTGGTGGTCTTAACGGAATCATGCCTATTAATCGTACATCTACTCCATTACCTATAATACCTATGTCACCAACTACAACTTCGACCGAAAGCTTAGCGCCTGTACTGACGCACGACGCAACTTTACACCAATGCCAATCAGCGCATGATCTTTCTAAAATACCAACAAACATCACAGAGCGTAAAAAGAGGAAGTTTGAAGGTGGGGAAGACATTACGCCAGTAACACTCTACTTTTAGTACCTTCTCTGACAAGCAGGAACTTCGCTTTGAGGATCTAATGGAAAAGATTAGTAGCATTATTGTATAAAACTCAGAGCTGAAGCACAGTGTCGAGATCATGTCGTGTAAATACGATGAGTTCCTGGGACGTACGTACTCTGGAGGCGGAACGGATGGATGACAGAAAAAAGATTCAACTACTAGGAGAAAAGTTGGATCAATTGGAGCGTAAGTCTCGATCGTCGGGTATATAAATCCGAAACATACCTAAGCCTGATAAAGAGACAAAGGAAGACCTTTGCAGCCTAAGTCCTCAATATGGGGACGACACTGAATATTGATATCGAAAGCTCCAAGATAAGAGATATATATCGACTAAAATCGAAAGACAACTCCCACCCGATTATTGTGGACTTTACCACGGTTGTCATTAAAGAAAGTCATCAGTACAGTTCAAAATTTCAATAAATCCAGGGCTAAACAAGCTAAACTTAATACCACTCACCTATCAATAAAAGGCATTGTGGCACCCGTATATGTCGCTGAGTGCCTTACATACCGAGCATAAAGACTTTTTTATATCGCCAGGGCTTTCCAGCGGAGCCATGGTTACCAATTTTGCTGGACTGCCAATGGTGTAGTCAACGGTGTAGTCAAAAAAGGTCAATGATCCGCAAGTTCGTATAACTTCGGAGTCTGATGTGGAAAAACTAAAGTGTACCGAGTGACTAGTCTTAAAAATTATTTTGTCATGTTATTGTATTTCTAAAATGTATTTTGTGCATGCCTCATTTTTTTTACTGTTACTTTTTGCAATTTTTTATATTTTAATTACTCTATATATATACACTCAAACTCTCATACGCGCTTACTCCACATCTCTTCAAACATCATCACACGCACACACACACCCCAACACTCACCTCCCATTACACTATTACTCACCATTCTTCATACATACACACCAACTCACTTAGTTTAGTTTTTTAGCTTAATTTACTTTATTTTATTTTTCTTCATAAATCGAAATAATGCTGTACTCGTCAGATCAATGTTTGTATGCAAATAGCTTTCTGAGAGGTTTGGCGCTGTATACCGAGATACAAGTTTTTACCTAGTTCGGTTGCAGATGCACCTACATTGTATTGAACTTATTATAGATTGCTAGTTTTTAAGTTGTAATTTTTTTACAATCTTTTTTGGGTAAATTAATAAATTATTATTACATTAAATTATTTAAATTAAATGATGATAATTTCGAACCAGAGCAGCTGTTAAAAGACGTTCAAACAAAGTTCATTTTTACCTTTTGTTTTCTATAGATAATGATTAATGACAATGTGCTCAAGAAGTGTAAAATAATATTATTTTTGTGTGTGTTTAGTCAAAATTTCGCCGCAGCAGCTTTGCAAGAGTTTATTAAATTATAAGCTTATTTTTCGAAATAATGGTGGCACCACAATTATTATTCCACGAAAAGCAGGAAGCAGGAAATCATCTGTATGTAAGTATGTAACAGAGTGTGAAGGCTACTGCCATCAACCGTGCACAAATCCAGATAACTTGTTCGATCTATTTAAATAAATCTAATAAAAATATATTATTTAAACTTTGAAACAGGGCCACACTTCTACTGCTAAGTTTCTGCCAACAGAACTCTTTTAAAACAAAAACGCACACACGGAATCGCGATCCAAATTAAATAGCAATCCTAACTAACGAAACTGAGTTGAAAACTTTCCCCTAAGCAAGAACGATTCAGTTGTCACTGCTGCAACTGAAGAGAATCCATTAATCCAATTTGTGGAGTCAGCCAATCGTAGGAACTCCTTTATTGGATTCCTCGGGACAGAGCTCGTCAGCCACACTGTTTGTTGGCAAACATCTTTTGATCGCGGTATAAAAATCTTTGGAATTCTGTGGGTTTCGGGTGCATTGTTTGGAAGGGAGTTACAGTTCTTGAGTTTTTAGTTTGATAAAGTTTTTATTGGATACTGTATGCGATTCAGATTATTACGTTGTACTTATTTTTCAGTGATTTTTTAAGTACACAATTTGCAGAATTATAATATCTACAGATTATTAGATTCGTCATAAATTTTAGAGTAACTAACTTATCTTCGCGTTTATTAAAGGGGACTGTTAAGAAAGTAATTCAGTTAAGAACAGGGTGGTGACTGACCAAATAAGAGAGCCACTAGGTATTTAAGTTATACCATGAAAATTGTAAGATTATGTCATTGTTTAATTAACGTAAACATAAAACAAAGTTATTGTTTACCGGTTAGGCTAGTAACTGTTGAAATTAACAAATTAATTAACATTTTTATTTGAATTTGGTAAAAAAATACATTTTAGGATAAAAATACAACTAACAAAAAGGCACTAAAATCTAAAAAAAACTTCACTCTATTTATTTTTTATAACGTGTTAGGGCCCTCCTCTTTTGGCTATGCACTCCTGTAGCCTGGAATGCATGCTCTCGATCAAATGCCACACGTTTTCAGCTGGGCTCTCATCCCAGGTACTTTTCAAAGTGTCAATAAGTTGCTGCTGTTTGTAGACCTCTTGCGCACTCTCTCTAACCATTCGTTTTAATTGATCCCACGTGTACTCGATCGGATTTAAGTCCGGACTGTTTGCTGGCGACGGCAACACTTGAATGTGAGTGCCATCCAGTACAGACTGGGTCGCTTGAACTGTTGAACATTATGTGCACCGGGCATTGTCTTGCAACATTCCTGTTGCAAGACAATGCCCGGTGCACATAATGAATCCAGGACCCGTTCGCTGTGCAATTTAGATCACAAAAGGCCTGATGACTTTCTCAATGGAACGCTGAGCAGTTATGGGACCCTCATTTAAAATAGCGAGTTCAGTTTTGCCGTGTAAACTTTTCCGCTCAAAATCATTACATTGGGTCCACCGAAACAAATATTGAAGGGCGAACCAAAATAATTCGAACAAACGGACGTTTTAAAGTTTGCTGGTCTTCGTGTTCGTGATTGGTCTCTGACACGAGTACCCGTTGTCAACCATACAAGGCGATTCTATAACTTACGAGCCGTCACTGTCCGTTCTCGGCGGGAACTCAACCGGATGTACCGATACTTATGAACAGTTTTAATGCAAACTCTACCCGAATCAGGTCTTCTTGCAACAGCTCCAGTGTCAGTCTCTTGGAAGCAATTCCAAGCATTTTGTATAGCTTTTCGAGAAAAATCCAGGTGCAAAGCCTCAGACCGGACCGCTGCGAATTTCCTTCTTGGATCATTGTAACGGCTCTGGTTGCAGTAATTGCGTCCGTAAGTCTTCGTATTTGTGGCGTATTTAACTTAAGATTTCATTTAAACAAATTAAGAAAACAAATCTGCGATTATTTCAGATTACCATGAAGATAATCGAAAAATCAAAAAAGAAAATGTCTAAACCAGTTTTTTTTAAAGTTGGCCAGCATTTTCATATCAAGAACAAAATCAAAGAGGTTAAATTAAAGAGTTTGTATCATCATATTTGGTACTTAATAATTAGTTAATCTTCATTAAATTACATTGAAATGTGAACACGAGAGGCTCTTTTATTTTGTTTTGAGTAGTATCAAAAAGCCTCTGCATAAATGTTTGTCCTGCTTTTAACTTTAAATAAAGAACCGGAACAACTGTCTGTAAGTCATACAAATATTTGTTCCGTGCGGGAATCGAACCCGCGACACGCAGCGCAGCAGTCAATCGCTCAACCACTGCGCAAACCGTGCACCCAAATTTTGATTGAATGAAACATCACAAGATATAATACGCCTACCTTTAATTATGATATTACACGAGTTATATATTGGTTACACACAGAAATAATAGGTACTTACATACTACATCACACCTCCCACGGCAATAAAAAAAAAGTATTCCTTTCCATGGATAGCTTTTTTTTCATCTCATACATTTATCTAACTAATACTAGTATAAAATATTTGATTACGTAATTACAGGAAATTATCAGTAATGATTATGCCGTTGTCGTTACTCGCGGAATTTATAATATTTATTATTTTAATAACATGTTATAGATATGATACTTAAACCTAAGATTACAACAGATGTTCACAATACGTGTACTTATTAGCTAATACGAGTATAATCTATCCAGTACAACATGAGTGCATATCATTTTACATCCACAATCGCAATGTAGGTCAGTAATCTAGGTATTTTTACTATAAATAATCATGAGCAATACAACTTCGTTCTATTTTTATGAATAACATCATTTTTACCATTGATGTTTACCTCTACATTTGGCGACAAATCTCTAATAAAGGACCAGTATAAAGATTTGTGAGCTTATTACTTGTTTCATTTTTAATCACAATTTTATCATTGGTCTTATATTTTACTAGTCTTACATATTGATCATATCTTTTTTCCTTTCTAATTTCGAATTAAGTTTTCCCTTGCTTTTGTTTATGAAACCTGCAATCTATATTTAAGTTCAAGGGGATAGATAACTGTCATAATTGTAGAGTGGTTCTACTGTTCTTAAAAGGTTACTTGGTAAGTTACATTTCTTTCCGTAAACAAGTTCAAAAGGAGTATATTTTGTTGATGAATGTACTGTGGGTGTTCAAGGGGATAGATAACTGTCATAATTGTAGAGTGGTTCTACTGTTCTTAAAAGGTTACTTGGTAAGTTACATTTCTTTCCGTAAACAAGTTCAAAAGGAGTATATTTTGTTGATGAATGTACTGTGGTATTGTATGCAAAGGCCCAAAAAGGTAACCATGAACTCCCACGACTCCGGTCTTTCAATGATGTGTATTCTTAAAAAAGCCCCTAGGGATTTGTGGGAATTCTCTAGAGCGCCAATGCTCTGATGATGATACGCTGTTGAGTTCAGTTTAGAAACATTAAGAATTTTACATACCGCTTTAAATGTTTCTGACATAAACTCCGTTCCTCTGTCAGTAGCGATTTCCCGAGGCACCCCGTGCACGAGAATGAAGTTGTTGACGATTACACGAGCGACTTCTGCTGACGTTCTACTCACTAGTGGAAAGGCACATACATATTTTGACAGTTCGCACTGAAGTGAGAAAGTGAAGTGGAAAATATTTTTCAAATGAAGATTGTGCCGTTGTGGTTATAACCATGGGTTCTTTTACCATGACAGTATACTTTTGTTTTTGACAAATAGAGCATTTTTTAACAAAGTTATTTGTGTCCTTTTCGAGACCCGGCCAAAAATAATATTTTTTAATATTGTTAAACATTCTTCTTATGCCTGCATGGCCACTTGTCGGTAACAAGTGGATGTCATTTAAAATTACTCTCCTATCTTCTAAATTATCTACTTTTTCTATATCATTTAAAATACATAACCGTGGTCCTTCCCATTTAGTATAATCTAATAATCTCATTAGTTAAATATATTTTGAAAAAATAAATACTATATGTCATTAACATTGCAAAAATCGCACATCGCTCTCACAAATGCGGCTGGCGTCAGTTGTGATCGAGCAGATGGATTTATATACAGCATAATTTTTTCATGATCATATGAAAATATACCATTTTCCTTTGATATTCTATTTATTTTTTGTAGTCTATTTAGGCCTGTTTTATCAATAAATTGCAGCTCTACTGCATTATTAGGTTTATTAATGGTTCCTAGAATCCTTGCTTGACCTTAGACACAGTTTTCTACTGTAGCTTCGGGAATCTGAGAAGTTGTTCCTAATTGTTTGATTTGTGCAAATAAGCATGATCTTTAAATTCTTCGACGTTATCGGAATTCGAGATAAGGCATCGGCGGCTGCATTTTGTTGACCTTTGACATATTCAATTAAATAGTCATATTCTTCTAAACACTATCTAAATTGGAGTAATCTACTTGACGGCTCCTTTAAACTAAATAAATATACCATTGGTTTGTGGTCGGTCACTATTTTGAATGAACGACTATACAAATAGGGTCTAAAATGTTTCACGGCCCATACTATAGCCAGTTCTTTTTCAATAGTCGGGTAATTCGGCTCAGCTTTGTTTAAACTCCTACTGGCGTAAGCGATTGGCCGACCATCGCTATTGGATAAAATCGCTCCTATCGCGTAACCCGACGCGTCAGTTTGTACAATAAACTGATTTTTGTCTGATAAATCCGGATATTGTAGAACTGGAGGTGCAGACATACATTCTTTTAGCGTCTCAAATGCCTTTTGTGCGTCACTATTCCAAATTTTCTACATTTAATATTTAAACTGTTCGCTATTTCAGCAATATTTAGAATAAATTTGCAATAGTAATTCGCTAAAGCTACAAAACGCATTACATCATCCGTGTTTTGAGGAACTGGATAGTTTTGTATAGCACTAATCTTTTCAGGATCGGGTAGCACACCGTTGTCTGTTACGACGTGGCCTAATTAGAGCATTTCTTTCTTAAGAAAGTCGCATTTCATCGGATTTAATTTTAAATGAACACTGCGTAATCTTTTCAAGACTTCTATAAAATTTTTGTTATGGTCCAATAAGCCCCGTCCCATTATAAACAAATCGTTCTTATAAAATAAACATTTTTCGTAATTAAGGCCCGCCATTGGCATTGTCATCATTCAGGCAAATTAGTTAGGACTTGTCTTAAGACCCATTGGCATTCTAGTCATTTCAAATTGGCCTTAATGAAAAGCTGTAAATTTCCTACTATCGGGTTCAAGTTTGACATTATAAAACCCTTGACTTAAGTCTAAGTGCGTAAAATAAATGCAACCAGAGAGTGAGTCTATTTCATGAATATTTGGCAGAGGAAATTTATCATTTTGTACACAGTTTTATTTAGCTTTCGATAATCAATGACTAGACGCCATTTTTTCTCTCCGTTTGATTTCTTTGGTACTAAAAGAACGGGACTAGACCATTCGCTATTACAAGGTTCAATTATACCTTGTTCGAGCATGTGGTCAATTTGATTCTGTATTTCCCCTTTTTGTGAATGTGGGAGCCTGTAAGGTTTGCTGTACATTGGTCTAGTACCAGGTTCTATAGTTATTGAATGCTTATATATATTTGTGGTAGTGAGCTAGTCTCCTTCGAGATAAAAGATATCATTATATTTCGCACATATGTTTCTAAAACTATTTTGTCCCTCCTTATTTAAATGCCCTATATTTAATAAAGGTAGTAGTTTTTTTATTCGTTCTGCATTTTTACCAGGCTTGTCAAATATACAGATATCGTAATCACTTGCTTTTTGAATATTAGGTTATTCAAGATTCTAATTGGTAGCTTTCTATCCACGGGTTTTGCCAGTGTGCTTGCTAAAAATATTCCGTTTCCTATTTCCGTCGCGCAGACTACACAGTCCTCCGCTATGTCGGTCGTAATATAATGTGTGCTTTCGGACCTAGCCGGTACAGTTAGCGTCTCATTATGTAAAGTAATCGGCAAACTAATTTCTTCATTATTATTATACAAAACCAAAGTTAATAATCGAATGATATTTTCTCAATAAGTCTTGGCCTAAAATACCACTCGCCTTACAGGGTAAAGATTCAAATACGTAGAATTTATGGTTTAAAACTTGATCACCTGCTCTTAATTCAAGTTAAACGAGTACCATGTACTTCAGAGCTATCATTGTCTAGATACCTACGTCTTCTATTGACTTGAATGACTCCGGTGGTTGAGAGTATGTCATGCCCACTCAAATGTCTCGCCGATGGTGGCGCGTGTGTCGGATCATTTAGCTCCCTTCAAAATGGTTGAGCTGAATGGTGCTGATACATGTGTCATGTTCGTGAACGGGCGCTGTCGGTTGGGACTGGTCATCTCTTAGCTGCCATGGTTTATTTTAATTGATTCTAATTTTATTTCTGAATTGTCTTTTTATATTTACTATGGACACTTTTAACTTTCTACATCGTTCTCACATAATGTGTAATCTCAACATGAATGATGTAACAAATGATTTGTAATAATTACCTAATTGAAAAAGAGTGTCCATGGAGTTTCTTGCCCGTTCTTCTCCATAGAGATCTACGCCTTGGAATGGGCATCTACGGTACTTTCACAGTTATTATGTCTTGTGACTGGGACTGTAGCACCATAATTTTGTAATATTTTATTTTGTCTTTTGACAATTCAAAAGTGCCTGTAACTGGCCTTCTTGAAATAAAGTGCTTTGACTTTGACTTTGAAACAAAACCGATCGCTTAAATTTTTCCACCAATACCATTTACACCAAGCTTCCAGTTTTGGATGGGTACATCCAACTAAGTGTGCTTAGTGCGAGTTTTTTAACGTACTCACTCGTGATAACGTAAACGATCTCTTATGTCAAAATGTATACAAAAAAAGAGGTTTCACCTTGCCGTCACCAGACGGCGCTTATCCAGTTTCAATACAAATTGGCGTTAACGTTTACGCGATTGAGCGTGAGTAAAAACTCGCACTAAGGCCTCTTAAATGTGTTTATATTTTATGGCCGATATGGAAGCACCGGTGTCGATTAGCCACGTGTAAGGAAGATTACTATGTTTAGAGTGTAATGAACGCTTTTATTCACGAAAAACTCTTATAAATTATCATTATTATTTTCTGATTGGCTTTCTCGTGGGTTTGTATCTGTCAAAATATGCAAATGTTGTTGCTGTTCTTGGTTATTAACTTGGTTAAAAAATATCCTACCTCTAGTTCCACGGTTTGATCCACCACGGCCGCGAGATCTCTATCCACCGCGACCTGTTTGCGACATTCGATCATCTCTCCGTGCTGCCGGTGGGGTTGCTTGTCCCCGTCCTTGTGACACCCCCTGACCTCTGGAATTCCTATATTGGTAGTAGCTGTTATTACGACGCATGAATAAAATATCACCTGAAGTGGACGGTGTAGAAATTTCCTCATCGATGGCTGCTTGTATAGCATCACTTAAAGATGAAAATTGTCGTGCTGCTATTACAGTGCTTAGCCGACAATTTCTCAATCCTTAATTGAGAAAAAGAAAAAGCAAATTTTTTAATGCCTAGTTTTTCGTTTATAGGATTCAATACACCGAATTTAGACTCATTGCCTTCTGATTGGGAAATCGTCAAGTTTACAAACAAATCAGTTATCTTCTTACCATAGTCATCTACAGAAAGATCCGTTTTGTTTTGAATTGTACAATTGGTGTTGTGTGGTGTTGCTGATTTTTTAGTTAAGGGGCTTGTTTTCATAGCCTTGACTAACTCATTTCCACTGTCATACTTTGTATTAAGTTTGAGTTTAGCAGACTGCGAAAGTCGGCTTTTTAGTACAAAATTTATTAATTTACTTTGACCGTCTGAGTCAAGTTCCTTTTGGTAGTATTCTATCCCATCAATGAGCTGTTTCGTTTTTATGTCGTAGTAATTTAAAACTGGTAATAAGCTCAAGGCGATCTTTAAATCAAATTTTGCCATATCTTGTTCTATTATCGATCCTTCGGTCGATGATGAATTATTACACAAATCTAAAACATTGTCATACAAGCTAAAAAAATAATAATAATAATAATAAAATGTTTATTGGTACAAAAAAAGGTTACAATAATAAGTGTTTACATAGTATACAGGTATATTGTAGGAACTACATTGTAACCATTGTGGAATGAACCCTGCCTCTCAAACTAGGGCAGCCTGTATCTTGAGAGACAGTATTCGGGTAAGTATTTGCATACATAATATTACAGAAAAGGTACAACATAGTCATTCTATCACAAAGTATTATTATTAAACAATTTAAAAATAAGATTAATTAATAAGATATAAAAGTAAGGTGTGTGTAGGTTGAGTAGTGAGTCAATGAAGACGAAGTTGTCAATGAAGATGGAGTTTGTGGGTATTTTTCTAAGAGATGTAGGTGAGTAACGATTCGGTGTAGGAATAGTCCTTGTGTAGTAGCCACTCAGTGACCTTACCTTTCAGTGTGTGTCTGTTGAGGTTTTGTATGTTGAGTTGTTTGTGAATTTGACTGTAAATGTGGGTGCACAGTGTATAATATTGATGCTTAGCAAACGTGGTTTTGTGCTGTGTAAACATGGAAGGGATCCTCCGTTTGATAGTGTCAGTGGTGGGTATTTTGGAGTGAGTTCTGATGGTAAGCACGAAGAGTTGTCGAACTGTTAGCACTTTGCAGTCCGCGTATAACTCCGATGTTGGGTATCTAAATGGTTTCCGAGTCATAACTTTAAGTATGGCCCTCTGGGCACGCTCAACTCACAGAAATTTAGTCTTTGCAGCACCGCCCCACACGGAAATGCAATAGCCCAGGATCGACTGACACAATGCTAGATAAACCATTTTTAGAGTATCACGGTTTGCTGACTCTCTTAGCGACCTGAAAATATGGATAAGACGCATGGTTCTTGTGATGAGAGCGCCAAGCTGTTTATCCCATCGCAATCCATCGTCCATCTCGATACCCAAGTATCTAACGCTGTCGGTACGAGTGAGCGCAGGACAACAACAGGAGGTAGTGGGGTTAGGGCATGTGTGGGCTGTTAAAAAGAAAGAGCTGGGTGGAGAGGTGCCACGCCGAATCGCGAAAGGGACGTAAACTGTCTTCTGAACGTTTAGCGTGAGCAGATTTGCATTGAGCCAATCCATAACCTTAGCCAATGCCGACTCAGCATAAGACTTCACTACGTCCCAGGTACGTCCACAGACAAGAATCGCGGTATCATCCGCATATGAGTAGATTTGGCAATTGGGAAGATCCATACTGCAGAGGTCATTTACATATATTAGGAATAATAAAGGACCCAATATGCTACCCTGAGGCACGCCGTATGTCATAAGTCTCTCATCGCTAAGGCACGTGTCAACTTTTACCTGCTGTTTACGATTTCTGAGATAGTCCTTGAATATCTCGAGTGTAATGCCACGAATACCTAGGTGTTCTAACTTTGAAATAAGTAGGGGAACAGAAACTGTATCGAACGCCTTCGAAAGGTCTAGAAATATCCCTAGACATTTCATTTTTCCGTCAAGATTCTTAGCAATTAATTGAGTGAGATCAAGTACGGCATCCTCTGTGGAGACACCGGTCCGGAAGCCATATTGATTATCAGACAAAAGATGATACTTATTTAAAAAGTTTCTTAAACACTTGTTCAGAATCTTCTCCAAGATTTTGGAGAGAGCAGGTAGAACCGATATGGGCCGATAGTTACTGACACAGTTCCTGCTCCCCCCCTTATAGATGGGGTGGACTGAAATCTTTGCTTAGTTTATCAAATTAACAAAATTCGTCTTCTTTTAATCCAGTTTTAAGCAAACTTTAAACGTTCTAAACTCTCGTTGAAAGTACTCAGTAAATTATCGGAATCTTTTAGCTTTCTCAAAACAATTTCACCTCTTCGTCTACTTGGCCCTATTTTTATTAAATATATTCTAATCTTGCCAAGGTCATTATATTACTGTAATTACTCCTTGTACATAGCTGTTCATAATTATATAGTTCATATTCCTAAATCGCTATTACGAGTATAACTCCACTGCAAAGGCACGCGTACACAGTCCGAATTAGAATTGCCGCACTTTCACTCATTTATTAGGACACAGAACTCACAAGAACACTAGCCGAATTGTATAATTTGTTACACGCCTCTGTGTTGTCAGGGACCCTTGTTGGATGCTTGGACCCGACATTCCTGGCTTGCAGACATGCCACAAGCACCGCCGCAGTTCATTCTGGATCGATCCAAAGAACGCCTAAGATATGTCTCGTTATCTTCTCAATTGTCCAGGACTCATGACATCTTTTGTAAATTTTATACATGAGGTATAGCATAATACCAAGGAATAAAATCGTGCAAATGATTATTAACACGATACTTATGGCCGATAAATGAATTTTGAATTCCTCCACCGTCGCGGTGTTTTTAGCGGCGCTATTTTGATTAAGAAATACCTCTACATTAGTTACTTTTTAGTAACACATGATTGAACGTCACTTTTAATATATCTCTCACTTAAACATTTGCCGCGCAGCGCAAAGTCCACACTAATCGCGCACATGATTCAAGCCCTGTTTCGTGGCAGGGTCGCCATGTAAGGTCAGGTGTCAGATTGAATGAAACATCACAAGATATAATACAAGACTACCTTTAATTATGATATTACACGAGTTATTGGTTACACACAGAAATAAACGGTACTTACATTTTACATCACAGGACAGTTTGGAATCATGAGTTAATGTAATCCTTTACATATACCCAAGATTCAAAATTGTATTTAGAATTAATTATGCAGCTTTGACATAATTTTAGGTAACTTACTAAAGAGTGACGATTCTTTCTTAAACTAAAGGCTCCTTCCTTAAAATCTTCGACACTTATTGACTAGGTCTAGCTGCATAATCCTGGTTTACTGAAGGTCATGAAATCTGTTGAAACTCGAAATATCAAATGGACAATTTGGAATCATGAGTAAATGTAATCCCTTTACATTTACCCAAGATTCTAAATTGTATTTAGAATTAATTTTGCAGCTTTTACATAATTTTAGGTAACTTACTAAAAAGTGACGATTGTTTCTTAAACTAAAGGCTCCTTACTTAAAATCTACGAGAGTTATTTCCTAGGTCTAGCAGCATAATCCAACCTTGGCTCTCAAGTTTAACAAACTCTTAACTCTCCGACTTCAGTCAGGCATCAAATATTCATCCTATTCCAATTTCAAAAGGATTTCCTAGAAAAAGGACGGTTTTCACAAAATGTTCGTCACTTTATCGTTTTGGCCAAAGATTTTTTAGAATCGATAAGAACCATTCTCATTCATAAAAAGAAAAGGTTAATATTTAACAACGATATTTACCCAATTTTGAATACTCTGAGCCCTGAAAATATTCTAAAATTTATACTTAGGACCACTAAACATTTTCCTGCCCAAAAATATATTTAGAGCCAAATTCGTCTGTATTGTACATTAAGCCGTTATGGCCCACTAGGGACTAGCCTCGCTGGAAAACCAGAGGTCCGAATGTTGTGGGCTTGTAATAAACTAATGAGTTTTCATACCTTGAAACTGGCTATAAATTGTTTTGAAAATAAAATTACTTAGGCTATTATTTAAATTAGATGTTTGTTCTTTTAATTTTAAATTTTTACGGCGACTTTGGTATTATTTTTCGATTGTAGGTACTTATAACAGTATTATGCTGTACACAAAGTAATATACCTTTTTGGTGGTGGATTTGCACCACAACAATACCAAGCGATCAAGATTGTCGCAACCGATCTCTTATGTTCTCAAGACGAAATTATGGTCAAACAAGAGAGGGAAAGCATGTAACTGTGCAGACAAACCTTAATTTAACGAGTAAATCAATCGTTCGATATAGTGAAATTATAAGTTTTCCTTCATTTTATATACATTACAATTTTACTTTCCTTATCATTCTGACGCAAACGTAGCTTCGAAAACTAACCCGTTTTCAAGCACGTTCTGTTATCACGATCCCAGTAACCCTCACACGACCTCCTTAAGAGGAAACTCAGTATATTTATGGTGACAATGGGTCGTAAACGAAAGCCGACTGCAACACAGGCTGCTAACGAAGCGAACTGTCCGGGGAAATCAGACCGTTTTTATTAGCTTACCGCATAAATCGTGGTCATTGGAACCTATTAAGCGTGTATCGTGGGGGAATTAAGTGGTAATCAGCTGCGTGGGTGTAGCTTCATTTTCTTATTTTTTGCCCTGTTGAATATTTCAATTGCCTTGTTAAGTAGGTTCGTGTTTGCTTATTCATGTGTTACCAAGAGGCTGAGAATTTCTCGGCTTTCAACACCTCTGGATCTAGCATATCTAGTAATTGTGTGTGGGTGCAAGATTCATATTTACTGGGTAACATTACTGAAATACACTAGTACTATAAGTATACTATCTACAAAAATAAAAATATGAAATTGTCAGACGTAATAATAGATAGATAGTACAGTAGACTCGACTTTGTCTCTGTCTTGACCTAGACTAGAGTCAAGAGCAAACCCATCTCGAATAAAAAAAAAAAAAATATATAAAATAACTGATTTTAAAGGAAAACACTACAAAGCGAAAAATAACTTTTCTGAAGTCGGTGTCATTGGTGCCTATTGTTTTCGTTTTTCGACATCGAAAAAAAAAATACAATAAAAAATACTCTACATAGTAACTTACAAATTTATTTGCTCAAACATGAGTACAGTTTACACAACAAATAATTGTCAATATGTAAAGTAAGCTAAAAACTTAAAAAAGTACTCTACATAGTTACTTACACTTACGTTATACGTTTTAGTGTTAGTACCTCTCTGGTATTACGAGATCAAAATCATTTATAGCCAGAGTACATCTCATTTCAATTCCAATAAGCCCAAAAATTCGACTATGGTACATTGTTTTATTACGGAGTTCCAGTGCCTACCTTTCCGGCTTCATCACCAGTTCAGTTCGATGGATTATTTTCATCAGTACCATTTATTTATATGCATTTGCTTATCAGTTCCACTTTTTTTTTTTTATAATCTATAGGCTCGCGTTTGACCACTATCTCGCCTGATGTTAAGCGATGACGTGGTCTACGGTGAAGCACGCTTGCCTAGAAGAAACCTATTCACTCTTGACTTAAAGACCCCAAGGTTGTAGCTATCAGGGAAAAAAGACCCCGGCAGGGAATTCCACTCCTTAGCTGTACGCACAATGAAAGTATTAGCAAAACGCTTTGTGCGTATGGGAGGGATGTCCACCATGTACCGATGGCGCATGGCCGTACGTCTTGTCGTCCGATGATGGAAAGGGCTAGGCGGAATCAAATTGTGCAGTTCCGTCGCACACTCCCCGAAATGTAACCGATAAAAAACCGACAGGCTCGCAACTCGGCGTCGATGTTCGAAGCTCTGGAGCTTTGAGGCGACCAGTGCATCGTTGTCAATAAGCCTTTTGGCCCGTCTGTCGATCGACTCAAGTGCATCAAGCTGGTATTTGGCAGATCCATCCCAGAGGTCAGAGCAGTACTCCATGCATGACCGAACTTGCGCTTTATACAAGTTGAGCAGCTGTTCAGGCGTGAAGTACCGTCTCACCTTAGCAAGAATCCCCAACATTTTTGCAGCTAACTGAGCTTTCGCCTCAATGAATGGACCGAAGTTGAGGGTTGATGTCAACGTAACACCGAGAAGTTCGAGATGGTCCGTTATCGGCACGGTTACACCACGGAAAGAAGGAGCCGGGTGGAATTTGCTCTTTTTAGCGGAAAAAAGACACGCCTGGGTCTTCGCAGCATTGAAACTGACCAAATTGGCATCACCCCATTCGGAGACCGCCTTCCAGGACAGGTTCAAGCGTTCAACCATGGCCTCCCGGAGAGACCGAATCTGAAGCCCAGTAGCCCGTGCGCTGGACACGTATCTCTCAGCAACAGTGCTGTCGTCTGCGTACCCAAAGGTGCCGGGTTTTAGCAAATCATTAATGTGCAGCAAGAATAATGTTGCCGAGAGCACTGACCCCTGAGGGACTCCGGCGTTGATATCTAACTGACCGGACGAGCAGCCGTCGATAACCACTCGGATGGAGCGATCCCTCAGGAAGTCCCCTATCCAATCACACAGACCACTAGGCAGACCGAAGGAAGGAAGCTTACCAATGAGGCTTTCGTGCCAGACCCTGTCGAAAGCCTTCGAGATGTCGAGGGAGACGGCTAGCGCTTCCCCGTGTCTCTCGATGGCCTCACTCCAGATGTGAATGGCATACGCTAGAAGATCCCCAGTGGACCGATTTCGGCGGAAGCCGTATTGGCGGTCACTGAGGATGTCGTTTGCTTCTAGGTATGCCAGGAGCTTACCGTTAAGTACACGTTCCATACTCTTACAGAGGATGGACGTTACAGATATGGGTCTGTAGTTGGCCGGGTCAGCTCGACTGCCCTTCTTGGGCACGGGCTGTACGTTGGCTTGCTTCCAAGCTTTCGGCACTTTTCCAGTCCCTAACGAAAGGCGATATAGGCGTGTCAAGATCGGAGACAATTCAGGCGCACAGGTTTTAAGTACAATTGCTGGTATCCCGTCGGGGCCACTCGCTTTGTTCACATCGAGGCTACGCAGAACCCTACGGACGTCCTTTTGATGGATGCGGATGTCTGACATACTCGTCACACATCCATCAGGAGAGGGAAGAGGCTGCGCGCCATCAGAATTCAGATGCGAAGATTCCGCAAAAAGGGAGGCAAACAAGTTTGCCTTCTCCTCAGCGGAGTGGGCCAGTGACCCGTCAGGTTTCAGCAGTGGTGGTAGTGAGGGGCGACAGAAATTTGATTCGACCGACTTAGCCAGGGACGAAAACGCTTTGCTACCCGCTGGATATGAAGCAAGTTTGTTCCCGATTCTGCTAATGTGGTCAAACCGTGCCCTTCGCATCACCTTTTTGCAGGACTTGGCAGCCGTGTTGAAGGCTCTCTTCTTCAGACTCACGTCATTTGCCTTGCGCGATCGAGCGACGACCCATGCCTGGTAGGTTTAACCGCGTTGGCGTGGTGACACTCGGCTCCAAACCATGGTCGGTTGACGTTAGAAATTGCTACGTCAGAGAATGGAATATAGTACTCCATCCCCCGACGCAACACATCAGTCACAGCGTCAGCGCATGACGATGGATCGTCCGAAGAGAAGCAAGTGGGCTGCCAAGGATAGCATGCGAAAAAAGATCGCATCCCATCCCAATCTGCTGACCTGTACCGCCATACCCGCCGTGTGCCTCTTAGGCTGGGATCGGGCGGGGAGTAGACGGACACAGACTTCACCAGACAGTGGTCGGAACTACCCAACGGTGAAGATATCGACACTCCATCTTACACCTAAGCCGGGGGTCGCGGAAATAATGATACTTCCGCAACTCCCGGCTAGTGCCGGCCCGCAGTCTGGATCTGTTGTCAGCAGAGCACTTCACCAAATGATACTACTTTCCGATTGCAAATGCTTGCTATGTTATTGAAAATATCGAAATCGCTGTAGTCTGCCTTCAATATTTGGGAGTTCCCTCGTTGTCCATGGGAACAAAAAAAGAATTTTGCATATCCGTCTATAAGACGAAATTATGTCCAAACATATATAAAAAAATAGAAACATCTGAATTGAGAACCTCCTCCTTTTTGGGTGATCGGTTAAAAACATATATCTGATACCTATATAACGTATAGGTTGTTCAAATTCTTTGAACATTTATTGAAAAGAAAATATCTGTCTTCCATTGGTCAGAGTATTCCACATATTAGCGGTACACTATTCTTCGCCCTGGGAGAATTGACACTATTCTTCGCTCTGGGAGAATTGACACTATTCTTCGCTCTGGGAGAATTACATGAGAAACTTGGAGAAAATTAAGAATTAAGTAAGATTGCTGTTGGTGCATGAGTTCATGGGTTTGATGCCCGGGTCGGGCAAGTGCTATTTGGTTTTTCCTTGTGGAATTTCTAAGTAGCAGCCTGGAGTCTGAATTTTTGTGTCTGGTTGGTGGAAAAAGACTCACCACCATGGAACTTTAACATAGATGGCTAAATGCGAGTGTACTATACAGGATGTCAAGTGAGCGTGGATGGACTAATCCGAAACTATGAGAAATGGCGAAAAACTCGACGGGCCGATTTTGATGAAAACTATAACTGCTTCATTGGATTTTTTAACAATCAATATTCAAAGCCAAGAGTTGCAACCGTCGATTTTGGAAAAGAAGACGCGCTGTATTATTAATAGTGTCGCTAATAATGATAAATTTCTGGGCAATGATGTCATACGGCAAACTTGAGGAAAGATATAGCCATCCACGCTCTGAAAAACTCACCCTGTATATACACCTCTGTATAGGTCTACTATACTTATTTTCTACTAAGACAAAAAATATATTATTTTCTTCATATTAAAGTAAAAAAACCTTTCCTCAATAAGTCATTTTGTCTTTCTTTTCGCGGGTGATATTACTGCAGGACTGAAACCGGTATGATGAAAAATAAGAAATTAGACTAGAAAACAATGTATGGCTTCATTTTTACTAGCTAAAACGACTCACCAAAAAAGTAAGGCCTTTCTACAAATAGAAGTCTTAGTAAACTACTTAAACATACTTACTCGGTGTTTAGCGTTACTTAACGACTATTGGACGGGAAAAAAGTGGACCTCTTGTGGCGAAACTTAGCCGAAACTACTTAACTATTAACTGTATATGCCTTTGAAGTCCGTATGGGTCGTCGTATCTTCATACTTGGGTGGCGGAGTGATTAAATTACTTATAAATGCTCAGTGCTGCGGAAAATGTGTGCCAATTTATGCTCTAGCTAGGTCGTCAGAATGTTTTATTGGAACTTTGCTGCAGAACCTTATCATATTCAAAATTAATGCAAATTTTGAAGTAGTAGTAGCATGTATCAGTGCAACCATCAAAGAAAAATAGTCTTTTAGTTGCAAAGTCTGGCGGCCAAGAAGATGTAAAGAAGATGAAAATTAGTGCAGTCGGAGGATCAAGTGGTCAGCCAGCTCACGAATATTTATCTATTTTTTTAAATTACTTTAAACTAAGTGAATTATATTTTTGTAATCAACTAAAAATTAAATAGTTGGGACCCTTAAAATATGGCGCCCAAAATCCACTCAGGTTTTTTTTATGTGTCTTATCCAAGAACACTTGGGCCGTCAAGACGTATCTATCTATGAATTAATGACATAAATCCATCGAGCGGTTTGAAAAATATAAGGTAATAAAGAATGTAACTTATTATATACGTGCGAAAAACATAAACCTTTCCTTGGAGTCGGGTAAAAAGCGTACGATCTAAGGTACAGATTTAGAGAAAACGATTCTGCGCTTAAAATGTTCCCAACGGGATGCCGATGGCTGTTTTTTTTTTGTTTGAAATTAAGCCCTACCGCGTTATGATGCTTGTGAAAATTGTATTCAAATAAATAATTGATCCGATATGGATTTGAATGTTATTTATTAGAACACGATGATTCGGTCTCAATCCGAAAGAAGTGGTATAAATAGAAAATTATTCCTTTTTTCCTTCGTATCCGAACCCAATGAAATCAATTCAGCGAACCAAAAAACTACAAGGTCTTGTAAAACAGTTTCAGGGCTCCTACCTTTACCTTAGCATTTCAGCGCATAAACGTTCCCAATCTTATAAAATTTCATCTTTCAGGTACCCCGAGCAAACGTTATGGTTTTAATAAATGATAATATAAATGCTGCCAGACCTTGAGAAGGCTCTATGGAAGCATATATATTTTGAGGTCAGGTAATTCAGGGTGGGTGAAATTTAATTTGTTATTATAAAACGCCTCATCGGGCAAGCGTTAACTTTCCTGGACGGTCTGTTTAGGGGCTTAATCAGACTGGGGTATAAAAAAGATTCACTAGCGCAATTGTATAAAATATACTTATGTAGAAATCAGAAATATAGTAGTTTAGATTACAATTATTTACTTTTAAATTTCAACAACATTTTCAACAGTTTGGTTTAGTCGTAATACAAATTACTCAAACGCAAAAGCTTTGTCTAAAAAGTAAACTTACTTATTAAAATTGTTTCCACGTAAAAATATAATTTGTTCAATACAGTCTCCACCTGTCGTATCGCTTGGTGAAAACGAATATTCGGTAACTTGGATATTATGTGCTTGGATATTAATTATTCATCATGGAAGCGACATTTTGTTTATTTAACGAATATTGTAATACGAGTTTGTAGAGGTTGTTGTAAGTGAAAATACTAAAACCATTTCATAGGTTCTATTCCTGTGTCGGGCAAGAGGTTATTGGGTGTTTGCTTCTAGCATTAATCAGCAGCAGCCCTCAGTCTGGACTTGTTCTCGGTTGAAAGCAACAGGCTCGCTCTCTTTTACATGGGATCTAAACATAATAAAACTAGCAAAGTGTGGGTGTGGTGCACCACTGCCTAGCCCTTCGTGGAATATAAGGCTAATGTGTCAATTACTTCCCAGCTTGTGAAACTTATACTAGGAACCTTGGAACCTATGAAAAAGATAAGAACGTAATATTATGTACAAGTTTGCGAATTTGACACTAGGAAACAAATCCGCCATCTGCTACACTCATTTTTAACCAATGCCGCATAATATAAATGAACATATCTTTGTAAAAACGGATCTTTGACGTTCTGAATACCCTATCAAAAGCCACATCCAGTCGTCAAATCTCATGATTATCAATATTCGTTTCGTATGCACAAAACGGCGGTTCTCGGACGCCCCACGACTTACAATATTGTATCCATTATTTTATACAAATTGAAATGTCAGCGGGCTGATTTGACTATCATGTTTTTAAGATGGTAGGTCGAAATTTTCCTTCTACTGGACCGTGTCAAAAGTTTTGACACGACTTTGAAACTGCGTGACTTTGTAAATGAATGGTTGTTAAGTTGGTTTGTTTCTGATTTATAACATCACATCTTGTGGAGATTTAGTATTGTCCTTTATCTTATCTATTCTATATATATCTATAAAAGCGAAAGGTGACTGACTGACTGACTGATCAATCAACGCACAGCCAAAACTGCTAAGCCTAGAAGCATGAAATTTGGCAGAAAGGTTCCTCAAGTGACGTAAGTGTGCACTAAGAAAGGATTTTTGGAAATCCCACCCCTAAGGGGGTAAAAAGGGGGTTGAAAGTTCTTTAGGCCAAAATTCTTGAAACTTAGCACAAATAGTCTAAGTAAATGATAAAGATTGACATTATTAGTGTTTCGAAACTACCCCCAAAAGATGATTTAGGGGGTATTAAAGTGTTTTTGAAGAATCTTATTTCTTGGGTTAATACATTTGAAAGTTGACATAAATACCATTCTAACCTATCACGAAGAAGATGACGGGAGCTGAGTTCGCTCGCTTTGCTCGCTCACTTCACCTCCCGTCATCTCTTCGAACCTAACCTGTCCGCTAAACAATAAAGGTTGTCATTATTAGATTTCGATTTTAGGGGGTGTTGAAGTTTGTATGGACGAATCTGATTTCTTGGGTGAAAGATGATTTAGGGGGTATTAAAGTGTTTTTGAAGAATCTTATTTCTTGGGTTAATACATTTGAAAGTTTACATAAATACCATCCTAAACAATAAAGGTTGTCATTATTAGTTTTTCGAAACTCCCCCAAATGATGATTTCGATTTTAGGGGGTGTTGAAGTTTGTATGGACGAATCTGATTTCTTGGGTGAATAAACATGATACTTGACACAAATACCAAACTAAATAAACAATAAAGGTTTTCATTATTAGTTTTTTGCAGCTACCCCCAAAAGACGATTTAGAGGGTATTACAGTGTTTTGAAAAATCTTATTTCTTGGGTTGATAAATTTTGAAAGTTGTCATAAATACCATCCTTAATAAACAACACCAACCAGCACTAGGCCCGCGTGGTGGATTACGGCCCATCCCCTCTCATAGAGAGGAGGCCTGTGTCCCAGCAGTGGGAACATTAATAGGCTGATGATGATGTCACGTGAAATAAACAATAAAGGTTGTCATTATTCGTTTTTTTGCAGCTACCCCCAAAAGACGATTTAGGGGGTATTACAGTGCTTTTGAAAAATCTTATTTCTTGGGTTAATACATTTGAAAGTTGACATAAATACCATCCTAAACAATAAAAGTTGTCATTATTAGTTTTTCGAAACTCTCCCAAATGATGATTTAGATTTTAGGGGGTGTTGAAGTTTGTATGGAAGAATCTTATTTTTGGGTGAATAAACATGATACTTGACACAAATACCAAACTAAATAAACAATAAAGGTTTTCATTATTAGTTTTTCGAAAGTACCTCCAAAAGATGATTTAGGGAATGTAAAAGTGTTTTTGAAAAATCTTATTTCTTGGGTTAATAAATTTGCAAGTTGTCATAAACACCATCCTAAATAAACAATAAAGGTTGTCAGTATTAGTTTTTTGCAGCTACCCCCAAAAGACGATTTAGGGGGTATTACAGTGTTTTTGAAAAAATCTTATTTCTTGGGTTAATACATTTGAAAGTTGACATAAATACCATCCTAAACAATAAAGGTTGTCATTATTAGTTTTTCGAAACTCCCCCAAGTGATGATTTAGGGGGTGTTGAAGTTTGTATGTAATTATCTGATTTCTTGGGTCAATAAACATGAAACTTGACATAAATACCAACCTAAATAAACAATTAAAGTTTTCATTATTAGTTTTTCGAAACGACCCTTAAAATACGATTTCGGGGTGGTAAAGATTTTAGATTACGTTTACTGCACATAGCTTCTTTTTTATTATGTAAGGGAGCACTTAGGAGAGATTTTTGGAAATTCAATTATTTTAAGGGGTTAAAAGGGAGACATTTATTTGTATGTTAAATCTTATTCTTTTGGCATAATAATAAAGGTTGGCATCATTAGTTCGGAATTACCACCAGTATACGATTTAGGGCTGTCAAAGTTTTTATGAAGAATCAAATCGATTTGGAACTACCGAACTGGACCGTTTGTCTCAGATAAACATAGTTGTGAGTGACGTTTTAGTGTCGCGTCATTTACATTGTATTAGATTTTTGTGTTGTGTCGCGTAATTTACACAGCATTCGTTTTCATACTATAGTAATTGGTCCACCCGAAATTATTCGTCTCAAAAAACCCGACCAGTCTTCTGCTCTTCGAATCCAGCAGACTCGCGGACGAAGTCGCGGGCAAAAGCTAGTGTAATTATATTTTATATTTATAGCACACCAACAGTAAAACTGCTAAAAACCATCCAAAAAAGAATACATTCAAAGTCCGATTATATATTAAATGATTACAACTAAACTAGGTAAACATTTATCACAATATATCAGTTAAGAGTAATGAGTATTCAGAATCAGTTTTTTTATCAGTAGTTAACTTAACCAATGGTTAAATACGGTAACTAATCGTTTCAAATTTTAATAAAACGCATGTTTTCTTCAATTGTGAGTATAACAAATGGTCAAATAATTAACTAACCAAGATGTTTGACTATTTGTGAGGCTAACATTTCCTGAAAATACCTATTTTACCGATTCCTGAAACCATTAGTTAGGGTAACTGTTGTAATAATACTGGCTTCATAGTGTCCATAAATAGATTTATTCCAAATTCTTCTCTTTTCATGTAACTAGGTTACCTGTATTTCATTATATAACAAACCATATGAAACACGTCTTTTCTTTTCTAATAAAATAATACACAACAAATCGTTATCAGCACGAAGCACTAAATAATTGTTTATTGGAGGAAAATAATGTGTTTTTGTGAAGTTATATTTTCTTGAAGTTATATTTGTGTATTATTTTTTGGGTGTGAAACAAAATAGTTTTTTCGTGTACTCATATGAGATGGCGAGCCCAAATGGAGACACAAATGAGCGAGGTATGCGTAGTTCCTCAATTCCAACTTTCACCCTACATAATAGAGAAGGGTATAGTACGTGGAAGTCTAAAATGCGTAATTACCTTATTCATGAGGAGTTGTGGGAAGCGATCAGTGGTTATCCAACAGGGATGAACGTTTCCAATGTCACAAAGACGAGGAGCGATCAGAAGGCACTAACAAAAATTTGTCTTACCCTTGAATCGTCTGCAATTACGCATGTGCGAAGTGCAACCACGGCAGCTGAAGCATGGAAAGCTCTACAAAGTGCTTATGAGGACAAAGGTATGGGTCGGCATTTCCACTGCTCAAGATTTGGCGGATATAGACAAAGTAATAGATGATGCGTCCATTGCTGCTATTTTATTGGGAGGTCTAACGTCGAGATATGACCCATTAATTATGGCTCTCGAAAATAGTACTGTTAACGTTACCACGGAATTGGTAAAGTCCAGATTACTGAACGTAATGGCCAAGGAAAGCTCGATAAAACTGGAGACAGGTATGAAGTCAAAGGTTGACTCTTCTGTTGAGTCAAAGGTGAAAACGATTGTTTGTTATGGTTGTGGAGAACCAGGTCACAAGAGACCAAACTGTCCTCTAAAGATACTTTGTCATGAAAAGGAAGAATCCCACTAATAAGGACTCGACCTCTGTGTCTGCTTTAGGAGCAACGAATTGTGAAATGGACAAATGGTACATTGATTCAGGTTCTACCAAACACATGACTTCAAGACGAGATTGGTTTGTAGACTTAAAGCCTATTGATAATAACAAGGTAACAGTTGCAAACGGGACTAAGATTGACGCTGAAGGCATCGGTAAAATATCTATAAATACCGAAAACAATGTCAATACAATTAATGATGTGATGTATGTACCTAACTTGCAAACAAATCTTCTATCTGTGAAGACAGCAGAAGAAAAAGGTTTACTGTATTGTTTGATAAGTCTGGTTGTAATTTCTTTAATTCAAAAACCTTCTCCTTTACAGGTGATGCGGTTCTACATGGCTCGCCCTATGGTGGATTGTACACACTTGATTGTGCGGTGAATATTCCCCAATTTAGAGCCTATGATGTGTACTCTGATTCTATCTCGAAGTATCAGGTATGGCATAAGCGTTTAGGACATTTATGTCGCATTTTTTTTTTTTTTTTTAGATAGGCTCGCGCTTGACCACTATCTCACCTGATGGTAAGCGATGATGTGGTCGACGGTGTAACACGCTTGCCTAGAAGTAACCTATTCACTCTTGACTTAAAGACCCCGAGGTTGTAGCTATCTGGAAACACAGACTCCGGCAGGGAATTCCACTCCTTAGCTGTACGCATAATGAAAGTATTTCCAAAACGTTTAGTGCGTATGGGTGGGATGTCCACCATGTACCGATGGCGCATCGCCGTACGTCTTGTAGTTCGATGATGAAACGGGCTAGGCGGAATTAGATCATGCAATTCCATCGCACACTCCCCGAAATGCAACCGATAAAAAACCGACAAGCTGGCAACTCGACGACGATGTTCAAGGCTTTGGAGCTTTGACTCGACTAATGCCTCATTGCCGATGAGCCTCTTGGCCCGTTTTTCGATCGACTCTAGTGCATCAAGCTGGTATTTGGCAGATCCGTCCCAGAGATGAGAACAGTATTCCATGCAAGATCGAACTTGCGCTTGATACAACTTAAGCAGCTGCTCTGGCGTGAAGTACCGTCCCACCTTCGCAAGGATCCCCAACTTTTTGGCAGCCAGTTGAGCCTTTGCCTCAATGTATGGGCCAAAATTGAGTGTCGATGTCAACGTTACGCCAAGAAGCTCAAGATGGTCCGTTATCGGTACGGTTACACCTCGGAAAAATGGAGCCGGGTGAAATTGGCTCTTTTTCGCGGAGAAGAGACACGCCTGTGTTTTTGCGGCATTGAACTTGACCAGATTGGCATCGCCCCATTCGGAGACTGCTTTCAAGGACAAGCTCAAGCGCTCCACCATGGCCTCACGGAGAGACCGGACCTGAGGCCCAGTGGCTCGTGCGTTGGACAAGTATCTCTCAGCAACAGTGCTGTCATCTGCATACCCAAAGGTGCCGGGTTTTAGCAGATCATTTATGTGCAGCAAGAACAATGTCGCGGAGAGTACCGACCCCTGAGGGACCCCGGCATTAATATCCAATAGGTCCGAAGAGCAGCCATCGATAACTACTCGAATGGACCGACCCCTCAGAAAGTCTGCAATCCAGTCACACAGACCACCGGGCAGACCGAATGAAGGAAGCTTACCAATAAGGCTTTCGTGCCAGACCCTATCAAAAGCCTTCGAGATGTCGAGGGAGACGGCAAGCGCTTCCCCATGTCTCTCGATGGCCTCACTCCAGATGTGAATGGCATACGCTAGAAGATCCCCAGTGGACCGATTTCGGCGGAAGCCGTATTGGCGGTCGCTAAGGATGTCGTTGGCTTCTAGGTATGCCAGGAGCTTACTATTAAGTACGCGTTCCATACTCTTACAGAGTATGGACGTTACAGAGATGGGTCTGTAGTTGGCCGGGTCAGCACGACTGCCCTTTTTGGGCACGGGCTGTACGTTGGCTTGCTTCCATGCATTCGGCACTTTTCCAGTCTGATAAGAAAGGCGAAACAGGCGTGTCAAGATCGGAGACAATTCAGGCGCACAGGTTCTGAGAACAATTGCTGGTATACCGTCGGGTCCGCTAGCCTTATTCACATCGAGGTTGCGCAGCACCCTACGTACGTCCTTTTGATGGATGCGAATGTCCGACATACTCGTTCCGCATCCATCAGGAGAAGGAGGGGGGCGTGCGCCACCAGGATTCAGACGCGAAGATTCCGCAAAAAGAGAGGCAAACAAGTTTGCTTTCTCCTCAGCGGAGTGGGCCAGCGACCCATCGGGTTTCAGCAGTGGTGGTAGTGAGGGACGGCAGAAGTTCGATTCAACCGATTTAGCCAGGGACCAGAACGCCTTACTACCTGCTGGGTAGGAAGCAAGTTTTATCCCTATCCGGCTAATGTGGTCGAACCGCGCCCTTCGCAACACTTTCTTGCAGGACTTGGCAGCCCTGTTGTAGGCTTTCTTCCTCTGACCAACGTCACTCGCCTTGCGCGTTCGAGCGTCGACCCAGGCATGGTACGCTTCATGTTTACGCGCATCGGCGCGGTTACACTCGGCGCCAAACCAAGGTCGGTCTTGGCTAGACATTGTTACGCATAGGTATGAATCTGCTGAAAAATAGTCATAAGGTTATTGATTATAAGGATGTGGATAAAAATCCATGTGTTGCTTGTGTTCAAGCGAAACAAGCTCGTTAACCGTTTAAGGCGATTACATATAAAAGAGCAACTTCAATATTAGAACTGGTCCACTCTGACCTTTGTGGACCAATGTCAGTTAGCTTCTTTCAGGGTAATAAATACTTTTTAGTTTTTATAGACGATTTTTCGAGAACTATATTTGTATATTTTATTTCTTCTAAGACAGAGGTAAAGGATAGATTTTGTCACTTCCAGTCTATGGTTGAAAGACAAACTGGGGTTCAAATCAAAACAACAAGGACGGATAATGGGAAGGAATTCGTCAATAGTGAATTCTCAAGTTATCTTAGATCTTGTGGTATTCTTCATCAAACTACGGTACCATATAGCCCTCAGCAGAATGGTGTTGCCGAGCGCACTAATCGCTCAATTGTAGAAAAGGCACGCTCTCTTATGGCTGCAAGCGATTGTTCAAACGGCTGTGTACCTGAAGAATAGATGCCCACACCGTGCCTTAAATAATAAAACTCCCTACGAGTTGTGGCAACCATTCCACAAGTAATCTCAGAGTTTTTGGATGTAGAGCTCTTATACATATACCTTCTTGTCACCGTAAGAAATTGGATCTTAAAGCTGATGAAGCTATATTTGTAGGCTATACAGAAGATCTTAATAGTTATCTTTTTAGAAATTCATCTTGTCCTAGAACCTTACAAAAGTCTAGAGACGTTACATTTTTTCAAGATTGTTTTTCTACTTTAAATAATAGAAATGTCAACAATACGAAGACTTCATCTGAACCTTTAGTATTTTCTAATAGTCTGCCTATACAGGAAGAAACCAGTACAGTTCAAGAGTCTTTTGAACATATTCCAGTGGTCACTGATGAACCAGCTAGCTCCAAGCCATACTGTTGTCACTGAAGATCAGACTGCTGAAACTGATCAATTTTTTGAAGCAATTGAGAAACTACTGCTTCTACTAGTCAAACTGATGGACAGCGTAGATATCCTTCAAGAGACCGGAAACCTCCTAATTACTTCTCATACCAAGTTTCTAGTCATGCGTCTGATGAGCCTAGAACTTATAATGAGGCTACATTGGCTGATGATGTTGAGAAGTGGCAGATGGCAATGACGAATGAATATAGTTCATTGATGAAGCTGAAGACATGGAAATTGGTTGACAGAGAAAACAAGAAAGTTATACCATGTAAATGGGTTTATAAGTTAAAGAAAGATCCAGCAGGAAATGTTGTGAAGTACAAAGCAAGATTAGTTGCTAAGGGATTCGCACAGACGCCAGGTGTAGATTATTCTGAGACATTTGCTCCTGTCGTGCGACACTCCTCCTTGCGAACTCTATTGGCTCTCGCAGCCGAATTGGGTATGAAGATGCGTCACTTGGACGTTGACACAGCATTTTTAAATGGGGATCTACAAGAGAAGGTATGGAGAACAAAGTGTGTCTCTTACAAAAATCCTTGTATGGACTTAAGCAAGCTCCACGTGCCTGGAATATAAAATTAGATGAAACTTTATCATCTTTTGGTTTTGTGAAAACTCCGTCTGAACCATGTGTGTATACCAAACTTTTTGGAAAAGAGTTGGTTATCGTTGCAGTCTTTGTCGATGACATAATTGTTTTTTACAGTAATGACAAGACGTTTGACATCGTCAAAAATGACTTGCAAAAATGGTTTTCGATAAAAGATTTGGGCTATTTAAGCTATTATCTTGGTTTAAACATAAGCAGGAAAAATGATGAAATAAAAGTACATCAGAAAAATTATATAAAAGATCTTTTACAAAAGTTTGAGATGGAGAATTGTAAAACTTGTACAACTCCACTATCTGGAAAACTGGAGGTCAGTACCAGCAGTGATAGTGATCATAATCTAGAGGCGTATCCCTATCAAGAATTTATTGGTTGCCTCATGTACTTGAGTGTTAATACTCGTCCAGATATCGCATACGCGACTAGTTACCTGAGTCAGTTCAATACCCGGTACAACAAGACTCACTGGTTGGCCGCGAAGAGAGTCTTACAATATCTAAAAGGCACTTTAGATTACTCGATTTGTTAAAGAAAATCAAGTATGCCCCTTGTAGGATTTTGCGATGCCGATTGGGCAAACTGCAATATAGATCGCCGATCTTATACGGGTTACTGTTTCAAATTGGCAGGCAGTCCGGTTTCATGGGCCTCGCGGAAGCAGCAAACCGTAGCTTTGTCCTCAGCGGAAGCCGAGTATATGGCAATAACTGAAGCAACGAAGGAAGCGATTTATTTAAAGAGTAAATCACTGAATTAATTTCAGATCCTATGGTAAGGCAAAAGTTATTACCTAATACCGTAACTATTTGTACCGATAGTCAGAGTGCACAGAGTTTGGCCTTAAATCCGGTACACCACCATAGGACGAAACATATAGATACCAGATATCACTTTATTAGAGAAAAGATTAGTAATAATTCGGTAAACTTAAAATATACCAAATCAAGTGATATGCCCGCTGACATCTTAACTAAACGATTGCAGCGTGTGGCACATGGTAGATGTGTACTAGGCTTAGGTTTAGTGTAAATATATTTTTACACATTTGTTTCAGTACTTAGTATACATTTTCATGTTTTTTTTTATTGGTATATTTTGAGTCCATTTTTATGTTATTTATTTGTGAGAATTTTGATTAAGGGGGCGTGTTGTAATAATACTGGCTTCATAGTGTCCATAAATAGATTTATTCAAAATTCTTCTCTTTTCATGTAACTAGGTTACCTGTATTTCATTATATAACAAACCATATGAAACACGTCTTTTCTTTTCTAATAAAATAATACAACAGTAACAACTGATAAAAAAACTGGGCCTTAATGTTGGGGTTGGAATATTAAATATATGACGTTGACGCATTCTTTCAACAAAATTTATCAACTTTTATTATGAAAGTACTTTTATATGTAACTAGTATTTGCTTGGTGCGCGAGCTGCAAGCAGCTCGCGTGTTGTTGTCCCTACAACCGCGTGTTGTTGTCCCTACACCTACCCTACACCTACCCTACACCTACCCTACACCTACCCTACACCTACCCTACACCTACCCTACACCTACCCTACACCTACCCTACACCTACCCTACACCTACCCTACACCTACCCTACACCTACCCTACACCTACCCTACACCTACCCTACACCTACCCTACACCTACCCTACACCTACCCTACACCTACCCTACACCTACCCTACACCTACCCTACACCTACCCTACACCTACCCTACACCTACCCTACACCTACCCTACACCTACCCTACACCTACCCTACACCTACCCTACACCTACCCTACACCTACCCTACACCTACCCTACACCTACCCTACACCTACCCTACACCTACCCTACACCTACCCTACACCTACCCTACACCTACCCTACACCTACCCTACACCTACCCTACACCTACCCTACACCTACCCTACACCTACCCTACACCTACCCTACACCTACCCTACACCTACCCTACACCTACCCTACACCTACCCTACACCTACCCTACACCTACCCTACACCTACCCTACACCTACCCTACACCTACCCTACACCTACCCTACACCTACCCTACACCTACCCTACACCTACCCTACACCTACCCTACACCTACCCTACACCTACCCTACACCTACCCTACACCTACCCTACACCTACCCTACACCTACCCTACACCTACCCTACACCTACCCTACACCTACCCTACACCTACCCTACACCTACCCTACACCTACCCTACACCTACCCTACACCTACCCTACACCTACCCTACACCTACCCTACACCTACCCTACACCTACCCTACACCTACCCTACACCTACCCTACACCTACCCTACACCTACCCTACACCTACCCTACACCTACCCTACACCTACCCTACACCTACCCTACACCTACCCTACACCTACCCTACACCTACCCTACATCTACCCTACACCTACCCTACACCTACCCTACACCTACCCTACACCTACCCTACACCTACCCTACACCTGCCCTACACCTACCCTACACCTACCCTAAACTTTGTTCCAAAAAACATAACCCTAATGTTTGCTTGTCGTCGCCAGGCACTGAGTTTCGCTTCACCCACACAACCTTCGTTACGCTACGGAGGTCGCCGGCTCGCTTCGCTCGCCACCTCCCCCCTGCGCTGCACTCGGTCTCGTAGGTTCGCTCCACTCGGGATCCCTACGCTGAATCCTCAAAAAAAAACAAAAAAAAGATTCGCCAAAACGGGGGGCGGGGAGGGGGGAGATGGGGGCAAGGGGGTCAACTTTGAAAAATGGTTTGTTTGTGACTATAGCATTGCCCCTTTATATGAATCTGAAAAAAGAAATGTTCCAAGTCTCTCAACTTCCAAGATCCGCTTAAAGGGGGGGAGAAGGGGGGCGAGGGGTTCAACTTTGAAAAATGGTTTTTACTTTTCTGAGCCTCCTCTTAACGAATCCGTAAAAAAAACAAAAAAAAAAGATTCGCCAAATCGGGGGGGAGGGGGGAGAAGGGGGGCAAGGGGGTCAACTTTGAAAACTGGTTCGTTTGTGACTATAGCATTGCCCCTTTATATGAATCTGAAAAAAGAAATGTTCCAAGTCTCTCAACTTTCGAGATCCGCTTAAAGGGGGGGAGAAGGGGGGCGAGGGGGTCAACTTTGAAAAATGATTTTTACTTTTGCGAGCCTCCTCTAAACGAATCCGTAAAAAACAAAAAATACGGGTACCTTAGTTTCCGAGATACGATAGAGGGGGGGAGGAGGGGGGAGGAAAAGAGGAGGTTTGGGACTTTTCCCATACTCACGGGAGTTACTTGTTTACGAATCTGTCAAAATATACCCACCTCCCCCTCCACCATCTGGGAGAACAATTATGTCAATGAGTCAGTGAGTGAGTCAGTCAGTGAGTCAGTGGTAATCCAGCTTTATATAATATAACTAGTATTCGCTTGGTGCGCGAGCTGCAAGCAGCTCGCGTGTTGTTGTTCCTACACCCGCGTGTTGTTGTCCCTACACCTACCCTACACCTACCCTACACCTACCCTACACCTACCCTACACCTACCCTACACCTACCCTACACCTACCCTACACCTACCCTACACCTACCCTACACCTACCCTACACCTACCCTACACCTACCCTACACCTACCCTACACCTACCCTACACCTACCCTACACCTACCCTACACCTACCCTACACCTACCCTACACCTACCCTACACCTACCCTACACCTACCCTACACCTACCCTACACCTACCCTACACCTACCCTACACCTACCCTACACCTACCCTACACCTACCCTACACCTACCCTACACCTACCCTACACCTACCCTACACCTACCCTACACCTACCCTACACCTACCCTACACCTACCCTACACCTACCCTACACCTACCCTACACCTACCCTACACCTACCCTACACCTACCCTACACCTACCCTACACCTACCCTAAACTTTGTTCCAAAAAACATAACCCTAATGTTTGCTTGTCGTCGCCAGGGACTGAGTTTCGCTTCACCCACTCAACCTTCGTTACGCTACGGAGGTCGCCGGCTCGCTTCGCTCGCCACCTCCCCCCTGCGCTGCACTCGGTCTCGTAGGTTCGCTCCACTCGGGATCCCTACGCTGAATCCGTAAAAAAAACGAAAAAAAAGATTCGCCAAAACGGGGAGGGGGGGGGAGAAGGGGGGCAAGGGGGTCAACTTTGAAAAATGGTTTGTTTGTGACTATAGCATTGCCCCTTTATATGAATCTGAAAAAATAAATGTTCCAAGTCTCTCAACTTTCGAGATCCGCTTCAAGGGGGGGAGAAGGGGGGCGAGGGGGTCAACTTTGAAAAATGGTTTTTACTTTTCCGAGCCTCCTCTAAACGAATCCGTAAAAAAAACAAAAAAAAAAGATTAGCCAAAACGGGGGGGGAGGGGGGAGAAGGGGGGCAAGGGGGTCAACTTTGAAAAATGGTTTGTTTTTGACTATAGCATTGCCCCTTTGTATGAATCTGAAAAAAGAAATGTTCCAAGTCTCTCAACTTTCGAGATCCGCTTAAAGGGGGGGAGAAGGGGGGCGAGGGGGTCAACTTTGAAAAATGGTCTTTACTTTTCCGAGCCTCCTCTAAACGAATCCGTAAAAAACAAAAAATACGGGTACCTTAGTTTCCGAGATACAATAGAGGGGGGGAGGAGGGGGGGGGAAAAGGGGAGGTTTGGGACTTTTCCCATACTCACGGGAGTTACTTGTTTACGAATCTGTCAAAATATACCCACCTCCCCCGCCACCATCTGGGAGAACAATTATGTCAATGAGTCAGTGAGTCAGTCAGTGGTAATGCAGTTTTATATATTATAATTTAATAATTAATATGTAATATTGTATTTACTCAGCATTGCAATGTGTAATATAATTTAAAGTAAACGGCTCGCCATCACACAGTTAAGCCCTGTGAGGTTTTTGTTGAGTGGCTAAAACCAAATGTAATAGGTTAAGTATTTTGGAAATAAAATAAATAATAATAAAAAAACTACGTTGGCTAATTCTAATGTTAAAATAATTTATTAATGGTGTATTGATGGAACCATTTGTAATTTTATGAAGAACTAGCTGTCCCACGCGGCTCCGCTCCCGTCAACTGGCTACCTACCTACCCTACATACATGAATGTTGCGTGACTTTAACCGCTTACGCAGCGCGCACGCAACGGAAGCTCTTCGGACGGCTTCACCAGCGTGAATGTCGAAAATTATATCAAAGGAACATATTCCCGGGGTAAAAAGCATTCTATGCGCTATTCCTGCCTATAATCTATCTCTGTGCCAAATTTCATCCAGATCCGTCCAGCCGTTTGAGCGTGAAGAAGTAACAAACACACTCACAGACTTAGTGTGATAAATAGGTTAATTACGTGGACAGGCAGGAACTTATTCAACACAGTTTTACTTACCTTTCTTCTACAACTGCACAGCTACCTCAAGCACTCAAGTCTCAGTTAAACGGACAGTTCACTAGGTGGATTTGCTTTCGTGTAATGTCCGATTGTATGTAATCATCATAAACTAACAAATCTATAAACCGTGATTCAGTAATTATGGTATTCACTGTTTTTAACGGCAGGCCTCCTGTAAACGTATTTTCATCAAATAACAACGTTGGTTTACTATGTTACGTGCCTTTTTGTTTTATAATACCTGAAGTTCTGTCGTTTGTCTCAACTTAAACCATAAAAGCCTTTTAAGATATAAATACTTAATGGTGTTGACAAAGTTTTTCTTGCTTGATTTTCAACGACCTACAAGTGAATGCAGAGTCAACAAGAAACTTGTTTGATATTTAATAATTATCCTCGTATGGTTAAGCTCTTTGTTATTTATTTACAAAATACCTACACAAATGTGTCCTTCTTTATCAAGTTAAGACAGTTGCACCCTATAAATTTCAATTCTTGATTACAATTTTGTATGGTGTAAAACCTACCAAAACTCGAATAAAATTTATTAGAGCTATCTGCCCCATCTAGGGGACATATGCCATTAAGTCATTTCCTCAACCAAAATTTAAATGTATTAGTACTATAATTACAATTGAATAAATTACAAGCGTCTAGCTGATCACTTCAAAAAAAAAACCCTTATCAAATATCCATCTAAATACTGTAGAAACAGGTTAATCTCACCTCTTCGCTACTCGAAAATGAATTATCGTCATCTTATTTCCCGTCTATAGGTTTTCTCATCCATTTTACAGATTGAAAGTCGTAGATAACAGTTTGATTTTATAGTTCCGCCAAGTGGACGGAGCCGATATATCTTAACATTTTAAGGTTTGAAATTCTGGCGGAAATATGATTGGCTTTAGAGTTTGTTGAGAGTTGAACATTTTAGAAATGTTGAGAATTATAGTAGATACTTTCTATGTAGACTTTTCAATACTTCCTTTTTGTCTGTCTCTGACTAACATGAGCTTTATCTTGAATCTAAGATTTCAGTTACTAGTATTGTGTCGAATATTGCATAGTTGGCTAAGTGTTATACTACTTGGCTACTCAGCGACTGGTCTCATAAAACCAAACACATGGAACATGTTTGAACACACTTTTGCAAGCTGAATTGGTGAAAAAACCGGCCAAGTGCGAGTCGGACTCTCGCACGAAGGGCAAAAAAACATGTTTTTTGTATGGGAGCCCCACTTAAATAAAAACGAAGAATAGCAGAAATAAAGAAAGTCAATATACTGTTTGCACTCCTTTTATTTTCTCATCACTTGGATTTAAAGCAATGATCCACGATCAAATTCTTAGAAATACAAACTATATTAAGGTATATAAACTTAGAGATAACTGTACAGTTTTGCAATTGACAGACTTTTATGAATTGTCACTGAAACGGGTTTGATTGAAAATGATGCATTTATTTACAAAAAAGTTCCTCGTGCGGTTAACTACAAAAAAGGTTTTTCATAACATAAATATATATTCCTGACCAAAAACCAAAAACCATCAATCCCTAAATAACCAAGTCAATCTTACAATAGCGTAGCGAACTTTGTGGCAAAACCTTCACATAGAGGTATTGGGAATTGACAATACATAAAAGCTGTATTAAATTTTCGATAGATTAGGTAGGTACTTATTAGTTTCTAGAAAGACCTCATAATTATCATAGTAGCACATTGCGAGAAAGAGAGGACACTAGCTATACATTACAGCAACATTTCTCGTCTCTCTACGTACTCGCTTCGAAATAGTGCAGAGAATGCGAATATTCGGTTCGGATTTAAAAAATTCAAACTTTGGTCAGAAAATGTTCAGTACAAATTGTATTTAAGCTACAATTTAAGTTTTTTTTTTGTTTGTTACAAATCTTTCTTCGTATACTAGATTATTTACAGGATTTCAATTCAATTATAGTGATAAAAATGTCAAACTTATTTTATTTACAGCTATAAAATTGATATGTTAGACATTATCTTCTTTGTAAATGCTAAAAATTGAGTCTAGGCCAAAACTTAGGCAATCTTTTCTTCTTTTCACAATTATTCTTCACTATGCTAATATAATGTAAGCTATTAGTTTTTATTTAAGTATAAACATTAACGATTAACATCATTAAGTAAAAATAACTTACTTAGGGAAAAAATCACATTTGTAAACATTTGTTGAGTTGGTTGGTTATGAAAGCAATTTCTGAACTTAATATGAACATTACTTATGTATGAAACATTATATGTACCTAATTAATCATTGGCAACACAGGCAATCATGTAAAATGTCATGGTATAATGTATTTGATAAACCAAATCAATGTACGGACAAGGGTTAAATGAAGTCACACTGTACAGTGCGCGTGTGTGTGAGCTTTGGCAGCAAAGCAGTCGTGAACCACTGCCTTCTTCTGTAAAAAATGTTAGACACGCTTTCGGTACAGTACAACTACACATTTGACCCCAGATGGTACTATGGTATGTAGTAAATATTAATCCGGGATTTCTTTTCCCTACTTTCATGAATATCACACCCGTAAAAATCTTGATTTACAAAGCGGTAAATTCAGTAGAAAATGTTGATAAAGGAACAGTCAGTGGGTCTTTATCTACATTTTTATCAGCATTAGCACCTGGAAGTGACCAGGTTGAACTACCAGCAGCTGTGATTCTGGGACCCATATTATCATAAGCAGATTTTAGAAAACACGTTCTACTTCTTCTTGGCAATGTGGCTCCACCTCCTAAGAGGTCAGGGTACTCATCTCCATGCCCAGCAACTTGGACAGATATAAAGATGTTACCATACGGAGCTGGCAAAGCAAACTCTGCGGGAGGTGGAGGAAAAGAACCAGGTGGCCCTTCTATCGTGATTTGTACAGGTTCTAAGCATCGTGCATCGTCTGACTCCATAGAAATAGATCTATCCAGCATTTCAAAGCCGTAAGCAGATCCTAAGTCACCACTTGTCCTGTCACAACTTACGGCTAAAGAAGTATCCAATAGTTTCTTTTCTTGATCAGTGAAACTTCTACTTGGTGGCACTCTTCGACGCTTGGTTTTCCAGCAAACACAAGCTGATATAAACCCTGCGGTGGTCAAGGCTAGCATTGAACCACCTATTAAAAAAAAAGTTGAATAGTCGGGTGCAACTCGCGCCGTCGCTGTCCTAGCTTTAGGCAGAAACAGAGTGAGGTAAGCATTTGCCTCTCCTACAGGACTTCTAGCACTACATTTCCACTCGCCCGATAAGTCACTAGTCACATTCGTAATAGTCAAATTGACCCACTGCGCACTTTTATTTAAGAAATCATCGTTATATTCATCAAAATTATCTAACTGGTACTTATTGACCATAATATCACTGTGTTTGTCCGTACTGTTGTTTATTTCTATGTGATGAAACGACCACGACACCGAAGGCTTCGGGTCTCCTCTGACAAAACAGCCGAAAGAAATTTCAGCTCCAGTCTCTGTTCTGATAACTGTTGGTGATGATGTAGCAGAAGGTGGGCAAACAAAATCATCTCTTTTTAAAACTCTCCATGACATTTCTGCTTTCTTTTCTGGCCCGCCGCAAGATACCTCTTCATTTCCTAAATTACTATTTAAAAACCAGTCGTGAAACTCCCGCAACCGACAATCACAGTACCAAGGATTGTCTGATAGTGTCAGAGTTTTTAATACCGGGAGATTGAAAGTGTCTTGATGGAGATATGATAGTAAGTTTTGATGTATGTTGACGGTTTCTAGCGCTTGAAGATTAACAAATGCAAACGGATGGACTGTCCGTAGTTTACACCGCGATATTTCCAGTTTCTTTAAATGTTTCAACGGAGGGAATTGCTCCGCGACTAACGCGCTCATAGGGTTATCGTTAAGTATCAACAACCTTAGGCGCTCGGCGCCTTTGAATGTGTCAGGTGATAGTTGGAGGAGTTGGTTTTGCGACAGATCTAGTTCTATCAATATTCGTAGATCTCTGAACGCATTTGCATGTAACGATTGCAAACTTGTCAAACTGAGGTTCAAGCGTTGAAGATTTAAGAGCCCTATTTTCACGAAGGCATCTTCTTCTAACTTCTTTAAAGGGTTTCCATGTAAGTCTAACACTTGAATGTCTGCGGCTAAGTTTGGAAGTTGTTTTAAGCTTGCTGAAACACACGAAGCAGTTTTCTTTCCTGAGGACCATTTGCAATGGCATTCTGTTATGAGAGCGCAGTTGAGCCAGTCGCTTCCAGCCTGTGCGAGGACGAGAATGAATGTCAAGTATCCGCTCCATACTCGAATCATATCAGTCTGGCTTCTGTTTACCTGAAAAAAAAAGAGAATTTATATTAATTTACGGTTATAAAAAAAATACGGTCTGGTCATGTTCATAAAATGGTTTTTAATACTGCTGTTTTGAGAAAAGGAAAGACGAACATAACAAAATAAGCCACAGAACCCGTATCACATTAATCATGACGTTAAAACATTCCGGTATCAGATGTGGGAATATCCTTTTCCATTTTGACTTCAGATTGGAACTTCGCAAAGTTAGATTAGGGGAGTGGGCGGTTGAATGCGGGCGCTTACAAAATAGTGAAGCCTCGGGATCAGATAATATGGTAACTTGTACGCAAATTAGACATATTTATTCCATAGATCGGTTTGATTTTACGCGTACTGGAGAAAATGCGAGTATTACTATCCTTTTTTGTAATAATATTAGAAGGAATGATACTAAGATAAGTGTCATCACATGAAATTGATCTTTTGGCACATTGAAAGACAGTCACAGGAAACCACCACCACCACCACCCATTTCCTTTCTCTCTAACGGTTTTAAATTCGGATCTAATTTCTAAGTATATGTGTTAATATGTTTATGGATAGTATTTATTATAACAATAAAGTTTTTTATATATTTATGTTTTAATATAATAGCAGTACACCGCAGACTACCCCTACTACTACTACTTTTTCTTTCTAATTTATTTCAGTCCATCCAAAGGTTGTCTGTTAGACATCGCTGTCAGCGATAAGACCGCCTTTGTACCCGTATATTTAAGTTTTTCTTATAAAAGAGATGTGTAAATTTTATGGAGTACAATAAAGTATATTCTATTATATTCTATAACGCAGAATAATTTGATCAGCAACACAATTTTATTAACTTGTCCGAATTATATCTGTTAATAATAACAGATTCATAATAAGCATGGGAGTACTTATTGCATGTCACATTATACATGAAAACTGCCAAGATAATGGTTTGGAACTATTTTAAAAACGTTGCGTTAAGCACTGATGAATTGGATACCGTTCACACTATGAGAAAAATTGCAGCATAGAACATTTACAAAGTTGTAGAAACTCCTATTTATAGACAACAATGTTACAAAAATTTTACCTATTTACGAATTAAAGCTAATAAAACGATAACATACCCAAAATATCCTATCAACAGCCTAATTTATAATTACACACACTATTTACAACAAAAGAAGGGACGGAAGGGACGGAACACTACTGTTCACTATTCAAACGACAAACTTAACCTTTAAATCATAAACTGTGACTGACCTACCTTCATTTAAAATCCATTAATTAATCCTAAACATGGGTCTAATATTTCTAATTGTTGCTCAGAATTGATAAATAAATAGAAACTGGCATTTGAGGTACTAATTTCAGGCGGTATACGTAAAGTTAAGAAAATTTCACTAATTTTAAATTTGGTCGTTAATCAGAGAAGACCATAAATAAAAGATTGTTTTTATTATTTTACACATTGCAACGTAACTTAACTCAAACCCTCCGCTGAATCCAAGGCTGGGGTCCAACAACGTACTTTGTAACCTTTAAATCATAAACTGTGACTGACCTACCTTCATTTAAAATCCATTAATTAATCCTAAACATGGGTCTAATATTTCTAATTGTTGCTCAGAATTGATAAATAAATAGAAACTGGCATTTGAGGTACTAATTTCAGGCGCTATACGTAAAGTTAAGAAAATTTCACTAATTTTAAATTTGGTCGTTAATCAGAGAAGACCATAAATAAAAGATTGTTTTTATTATTTTACACATTACAACGTAACTTAACTCAAACCCTCCGCTGAATCCAAGGCTGGGGTCCAACAACGTACTTTGTAACCTTTAAATCATAAACTGTGACTGACCTACCTTCATTTAAAATCCATTAATTAATCCTAAACATGGGTCTATTATTTCTAATTGTTGCTCAGAATTGATAAATAAATAGAAACTGGCATTTGAGGTACTAATTTCAGGCGCTATACGTAAAGTTAAGAAAATTTCACTAATTTTAAATTTGGTCGTTAATCAGAGAAGACCATAAATAAAAGATTGTTTTTATTATTTTACACATTGCAACGTAACTTAACTCAAACCCTCCGCTGAATCCAAGGCTGGGGTCCAACAACGTACTTTGTAACCTTTAAATCATAAACTGTGACTGACCTACCTTCATTTAAAATCCATTAATTAATCCTAAACATGGGTCTAATATTTCTAATTGTTGCTCAGAATTGATAAATAAATAGAAACTGGCATTTGAGGTACTAATTTCAGGCGCTATACGTAAAGTTAAGAAAATTTCACTAATTTTAAATTTGGTCGTTAATCAGAGAAGACCATAAATAAAAGATTGTTTTCATTATTTTACACATTGCAACGTAACTTAACTCAAACCCTCCGCTGAATCCAAGGCTGGGGTCCAACAACGTACTTTGTAACCTTTAAATCATAAACTGTGACTGACCTACCTTCATTTAAAATCCATTAATTAATCCTAAACATGGGTCTAATATTTCTAATTGTTGCTCAGAATTGATAAATAAATAGAAACTGGCATTTGAGGTACTAATTTCAGGCGCTATACGTAAAGTTAAGAAAATTTCACTAATTTTAAATTTGGTCGTTAATCAGAGAAGACCATAAATAAAAGATTGTTTTTATTATTTTACACATTACAACGTAACTTAACTCAAACCCTCCGCTGAATCCAAGGCTGGGGTCCAACAACGTACTTTGTAACCTTTAAATCATAAACTGTGACTGACCTACCTTCATTTAAAATCCATTAATTAATCCTAAACATGGGTCTAATATTTCTAACTGTTGCTCAGAATTGATAAATAAATAGAAACTGGCATTTGAGGTACTAATTTCAGGCGCTATACGTAAAGTTAAGAAAATTTCACTAATTTTAAATTTGGTCGTTAATCAGAAAAGACCATAAATAAAAGATTGTTTTTATTATTTTACACATTGCAACGTAACTTAACTCAAACCCTCCGCTGAATCCAAGGCTGGGGTCCAACAACGTACTTTGGTGTATAGAAGATGTGATGACAGGTGGCACTACTTCATCTAGTTACACGTTGAGGCTTTCACCCTACTCCAATTATTCCGTCCCGTAACTCCGCCTAACATATCAACAAAGGGTAACAAACGGTTGTACTAATTAATATTGGGTACTTAACCTCAGTATCAGTGCCTATCTGTTCTGTACGTGGCTAGTGAAGAGTTTTGTTAATTAAACCGGGTCAAAGGAAGTGCTTAGTCATGCAGTATACCGCAGTTATGTTTCAGATATTATTTTAAGCCCATGAAATCAAAACTGGTCGAGACGTATACTTAGACGGACACTTATTTTTGTCTAACACTGTTTTTTTTAATGATTCGATATAACTTTTCTCTGAGGCATCGAATTATTTGTTGTCAGATAAATAACCGAATATATTAATAAAAAGCATGTTGTTTTGACTCTTGAATTACTTCCTTCTTATCCTCATATAAGATAAGACATGAAATCTGGACAGATTGAGAGTATTAATAAAGTTTTATCAAACATTTTCATATACAAAGAATCATCATCTTCATCATCATCATATCAGCCGAAAGACGTCCACTGCTGGACATAGGCCTCCCCCAAGCGTCCTCACATTGACCGGTCCCGTGCGTCCCGCAACCAATACCAATACGAAGAATACCAATAGTACATATTTTCTTAAAATCCAGATCAAAAGCAAACATTAAAATCCAGTAGCAATGGATTTAATTTCGCAATAAATCATTGGAAATTCATGTAATTGTACCGCTTTGATAAATGGATTAATAATTTAATAAATCAAGGATTTTGTGAAACAAACGAATATCGTGTGTAGTCGGCGGCTAAAAGCTCAGTTTCTCACTCTGTAAACATAAATCTATGAATAGTTTGGCATTTCGGCGTAAGGGTACGGGGGCATAACTAACCATTTGGGATGAGACAGACAAGCTATAAAAGTCACGAACATGAAACACTTCTCTGTTTTCAATCTGCCTAGGCATTTTTCCCAACAATGTTGGGGTTGGCTTCCAGTCTGGTTTTAGCTGCAAGAGAACCATTATTGCCCATAGAGCGACCTATCTGACCTCCATAACCCAGTAACTGGGTAACACGATACGCCTTGGCAATACTGATGCCAGCTATTTAGGTACTTGCCCGAGGTGGTCCCATATAAATTTGGTGAAGATCTGATGAAGAACTTTAGAAGTATACAACAGAACTCTTCAATAACGATGGCGGCAAATCTCTTGGCTTTGCTTCAATCGCATGCCACATGTTTATTGTAACATACAATGTAATATACTGAAAAAGATAAACTGATTACAAAAAAATACAACAGACTGCCAAATAAAAACACTACAGAAGTGAAAAATTAATTTCGGGAAAAGAAAAAGAAAGAAAGAAAGAAAAGTATTTATTTGTGACCCGCACAGGAGACACGAGAAATCAGCTTAAAATAAAACAAAATTAAAAAAAAACCCCGTGCGAGACCAAAAAGGCTCCTATTCTCAGCATGTGCAGCAATATCCAAAAAAGGAAATAAGGTGTTTCATGGTTTCTTTTATTGGTTTTATGCTTTCTGATTAACATTCTACGGACAAATGTCTAATACAGATCGAGCTAGATATATTAGACACCCTATTTGTCGGTTAATTTTACTCAGTTTTACTTTAAACATAAGTCAAGATGTTTAATAAAAGTATCCAATTTTATATTTATTTCAAGTATGTGCTGTTACACTTACAGTGACAATGGTGGGGCCATTTATATGCAAGCACGCATCTCAAAAATAAAATATAACGGAGCATCTTCCTAATCCAATCAAGTCTTCACAAGGTATCTTAAATGGGAGATATGTTTAAATTGTCACATGACTACTCGTAGTAACTTTTTATTAAACCTACTTAAAAATAGTTAACTATCTAATTAAAAGTTAGAAAGTCTAAGTTCTGTTCAATTTCAAATAGCAATAAGCTCGCTAAGCTGTACCAGTTGCACAAAGCAGAGTTTTTATTGTTATGTTCAATTTAATAAAAGCAACTTTTGATTTAAAAATTGGTCGCTTGACGTTTCAACTACATTGCAAATTGTTACAATTCCGTCTGTATTGCTGTTCGTCCTCTTTATAGTATAAGTAAATCCCCTAGCGCTGTCTACAGTATCTCCGGAAAATGACGTTCTAGCTGAGGCAACAAGGCTTAAATGTGGCGGCACCGTAACCGTAGTTCGGATAAGCTGAGTTTTGCGGTGGACCAGTGCCGACGTCGGGGATAGGCAGCTAATTGGGACTTTGAACCGGCGCTCATAATATATTCTGAGATATTAACTCGTGTCCAGCGACTTCGTTTGGGTTTGCCAGTTCTGGGTAGAGTTAATTACGTACTTGTTTATTACAACGAGGAAATTGAGAAAATTGGGAGGGAAGGTGAATAAACAAAAAAATTGCTGCATTGGCTTTCTGCGGTATGGAACACGGGTTTTGGGTCCTAATCGAAGGCAGAAAATTTCATTTGATAGGTACGAAAATAATATAATAGAATAAACTACTGTAGGTACACCAACAAAGTTACACATTTTATTTATTTATTTATTATATTCTTTATTGTACACCACAAAAATATATATACAGGACAAACAATCAAAAAAGCAAGTGTACAATGGGCGGCCTTATCGAACAGGGCAATCTCTTACAGACAACCTTTCGATGGACTGAACGAGACACACACACACATCTCTTTTATGAAAACTTAATACTATGGGTCTTATCGCTGACAGCGATTTCGTCTAGACAACCTTTGGATAGACTGAAAGAACTTGGAATTAAAAACAGGAGTGGTCTGTTGTGTACTGTTATATTAAAATATAAATATATAAAAAATATATAGCCTTATAAAATACTATACAAAAACATGATGATGAATAATGATGGAAGAAATTATATAGAAACAGAAAAGCATTACCGAGAAAGGAAATGATTTTAAACAAGGCTTTTAAAATAAAAGAAGCTAGTGTCTGGACTTGTCTTACTGATATCGGCAACTCATTCCACAATCGTAAAGTGGCACCGTGAATGATTTGTCGTAGAACTTAGTAGAATTAGCAGGCATCAAAAGTCTCAAATTCTCCGATGATCTCAAGTATTTAGAATGTGTAATAATCTACTCCAAAAAATATAAAAATCTAACAATCCTTATTTCAAAAGTACTTACAAAGAGTAATTTTCAACATCAGTGTTTGTTTTCAAGTTGGATCGAACAACGCATCAGACGGTTAATTCCCAGTTGCCTCATTGAGAAGTTATAATGATGGTACATTATACTTAATACATAAATGTAGAATGTATATCAAAACTGTTAAGGGCCGCCATTAACAGTTTGGCTCACTCAATCATGCAGCTGTTCTGTCAAGATATTTTAGGTTCGAAACGTAAATTTAAAGATTGATTTACGACCCAGGTCAGTACTATTTGCAATATTTAATCATTTAACGGCATTTTACTTTTATCAGCCTACTAAAAAGGCAAAACTTCAGCAATGACCACCATTCACGTTGGAGTATTACTGAGCCAATAACTGAAAGCATAGATCATACTACTCCCTGACCTATTTTCAACCTCCAACTCGGCCATAATAGCGCATTGAATCTCAGACATCGAAGTTATATTCAATTTAATGGCCAGTACTTCGACATTTCTGCAATGATCCATTTGTATTTGCTGGCGGCTCTTTCAAGATATTTGACTCAAAGCGCCCGATGCAAGCTGGCTGTCCTTTAATAGGCAGCTCTGCATGAAAACTACGTCAACTTCAGTCCATATGATTAGCATAAGATTGTCATTGCATGTTGAAACTACCTCAGGCTAAAAGTTGTTGTAAACACTAAATATACCTAAATTATAGGGGTATGTTACGTCCACTCCCTAAACAAATTTGGTTAGCGCTAGCGTTAAACTAGATATTCAGTTAAAACTAAATTTAACTTAATGATGAAGGATGAACTCTAGCGGCTAAAAACTAAAACTAGTTATTGTTCAGTCTAGACACACCATGAATATTTAATCTTTAATGTATATTGGACATTATTAAGTGAATACATTAAGCACTTAAATTATATGAAGCTCATAAATATTCAAGCTTTTGTTACATTTATAGTTAATTAAAGTGAGATTATATTTTTTTTAAGTGTATGCCCTATATATTGTTACCGTTACCAACCTCCACGTCATAGTACAACACCTAAGATATAGCATTTTAAGCAAATAAGAGATTTGAGAGGCACAGAGTCATCAGAAAACTTTTTTGTTTTTCTTGTTTAGTAATAGATAATTTGACTTAAATGAAAGCTAGATCTTGTCAAGTCTATTTTGCTAAGCTAAAGCGTTGAAAATACTATCACTTTGAATGACAATAGTTCGTAGCTAAAACTGCCTAGGTTTTTTCAAATTAACCTCTAATTTTCTTCAGCACCAGTCGGAGTCTATAAACCAATAAAACGTAGGCAAACGTGCTGAAATCCACACGTTCACAATAAAGGCAGACGTGCGTAATATCTTGAGAATATAGATAGATAGCGCAGCCATGCGATCGCAATCACACTGACAGAAATGTACCGACGACCAGACGTAAATGTAAGTTGGTAAGACAGACTGATAAACGATTAAAATGTATTCAAAAATTGCCAGGTCTTTATGTTCATGGGAATCTGAATTAAGTACCTACCCTTATTTTTTTATAACCATCCGATTTTTCATCCCCATTTTTTGCAGGCATTATGTATCTTAAATATTCGATATATGAAAAGTTTGTTACCATAATAAAAAAAAAATAGGGAACAGATTATTAACCATGAGGACAGTGGCAATATCAAATGGGTTCAATCCCCAGACTAGTATCATAGAAATCGCCAAGTGCAGATGGAGATATTTATGAGTTGCCAAAAAGATGAGAATAAGCTCGTGATGTGCAAATGCTGGTAACGCTGTTCCTAATTAGAGGAAACAACTTCAAAATCATGAAGACCGTAGGCGAAGACATCACAGTGGCAATAAGTGCCAAGATGGCCGCTTATTCCATTAAAAGCGACGATGACCAGGAGGCTTGCTGCTAGAAAACGAAACAAGAGGGTTGTGTTATCATCTAGGGATGTCGCACTCAGCAGAGTGGCTGCTAGTTTCCCACACATAACACTCGCTATAGCAAAGAAAGTTGCGATTCCTGTAAAAGCATAATGTTTTGCAATAAAGCACACCCTGGAACAACAGGGGCTGAAATGCCTCATATCCTACAAAATTGCTTGATCCTAGTTGTACTATGCAACCCACCCCTAACGAGAGCTGTCTCTGAGACAGATTTTTTTGTTTTGTTGATATGCTTGGCAACGCTGTAATAATACTGGCAACCTTGTACGAACACGTAATTTTTTCTATTCTGTACGATAAAATAATCAAGCAAATACTATTTTTACCGAAATCACCACAAATTTTATACAAAATACTATCCTTGATGACCTCCGAACTGAAATGGGTAACCGTGTCACTCTACCATCGTCGCAGACTATGGTACCACCACAGTCCAATCATATACCCAGCCACGCTGACGAGGTGAGTAGTGATAGGGTTACAAAAGTAAGTAAGTGTTACATGTACAATCTTGAACAAACTGTATATCAATTATGAAAAAAAACTGAAGTTACAAATAAGTTTCTAGACCGCAAGAAAAAAAAATCATTACTGAGCACTCCTGTGTACGTTGGAATTTCTTAGAACTTCTACGTGCTTTAGCAAACACGGTGAAATTATATTATTGTTACGGTGACACTTTTATTGTTAAGAATTCAAATGTTTAATCATCATCATTTCAGCCAAAAGACGTCCACTGCTGGACATAGACCTCCCCCAGGCGTCGCCACATTGACCGATACCGTGCGTCTCGCATCCAGCGCCTTCTCGCAACCTTAACCAGGACATCGGTCCACCTAGTGGGAGGCCTTCCAACGTATTGTCTTCCGGTTTGCGGTCGCCAATGTTTAATATGTAGATACAATATTACTGAGAAATCAGGAATATTATATAATTGTTGAAGTGACACTTTTATTGTGTAGCAGCTCGCATTGATGCAAACGTTTAAAAGATACATTATTGTTTTATTGAGAAACGCCAAAGTGGCAATAAGTGCCAAGATGGCCGCTTATTCCATTAAGAGTGATGACGACCAGGAAGCTGCTGCTAGAAAACGAAAGGAGAAGGTTGTATTATCCTCTATGGATCTCACACTCAGCAGAGTGGCTGCTAGCTTCCCACAAATAACTCTCGCTATAGCAAAGAAAGCTGCCATGCCTGAAAAAGAATCATAGTGTTGCAATAAAACAGCAATACAATATAAACCATACTGGACCGGCAGGTGCTCAAATGCCTCATATCCTACAACATGGCTTGATCCTAGCTCTATTATGCAAGTCGCAAACCCTAACGAACAATATCTGAGAGAGTTACTAAGAATTTTATAATGGAAATAGGTTGAAGTTAATAATGAATTCTAGACAGCAAGAAAAAAAAAATCATTACTGAGCACTCATGTGTGCGACGGAACTTCATGGAACTCTACGTGTTTTAGCAACCACGGTGAAATTATAGTATTTTTACGGTGACTCTATTGTCCATGAGCACGCATGGATTCAAATGTTTAATAGATACAATATTACTTTACTGAGAAATTAGAAAATTTAATTAAACGAGTATATGGATTCAAATGTTTAATAGATACAATATACTTTACTGAGAAATCAGAAAATTTAATTAAATGAGTATATATATCCTTGCCCACCGCTATTCCAGAATATGATTGCTTACACATCGCGACACTCTACACACTGCTCAACATTCTGTCATACTGAAAAATATTTTGATTGAAAACGAATTTTGTGTTTTGTCAATAAATGTTTTCTTTCTTTCAAAACTCTCTATAAGAACTCGTTCTTAATCTGCTGATAATTTTATGTTAAAATTGCCTGCGTGCTTCTTGGCCAGCAATAAAACTGTCAAGCCTTTTCCCAACTATATTAGGGTGGGCGTATAGTGCAAGGATGCAGCCGAGTACCAGCATTTTACATGGAGCGACTGCCTGTATGCAAACTCCGACTACTGATATATGTATTATTATTTATTAAAGTACAAGTTTATACAATCTAACTTAAGGACTATGCCCCACAATACCGTAAAACTGGGTAAACGATACTCCTTGAAAATACTGTCGCATTTTCTGGCTTGTGACTACCTGTAACGGCTGGTCAAAGATCAACAAATGACAGGTGATACGCAACAGCTTAACGTGTTTTTGAGGCTTGGAGGAGTTTCTCACCACGGACCAATCTTGGCAAGTGTTTCGTATCCTTGAGTATCAAGCCAAACGGCGGATATTGTTTAGCCACGAGCTCCTATATTTAGTAATACACATCACTACATAGTAAAAAACAAAGTCGCTTCCCACTGTGTGTCTGTTTAAAGATCTACGCAACGGCTTTTGATGCGGTTTTTTTTTATAGATTGAGTGATTCGAGAGGAAGGTTTATATGTATAATGCATTTAAACCTGCCTCTTGAATCACCAGAAGCTAGTTTATAATACAAACAATGACAGTTAGATAGGTAAATTATTAGGTAATTACTATGGTAATTATGGTTAGTTAAATCTTACAATATGTGTAAGCACTGCTTACAAATATTGTAAGATATATTTCTTGTTTGCATATTTTTTTCTCCATGTATTCTTCACGTATTTATTTATTTATTTATTTATTTATTTTAAGGAAAGCTTACAGACTAATAAAATCATTTAAAAATAATCGTAGGTAAGAAAAATGGCTAATTATAAGCTTCCACATATATACATCGCGTTACAAAAAAAAGCGATACACAGAATAAAATAAAAACAATGGGTAGACAAAGAATAAAAAAAAGATTGAAATAAATGGATTCGTGCAACATTTAAATGATACAAATATAAACCTTAAATTAAAATTAAAATAAAACTATTTTGCACTCACTCCCGACTGCCGCTAAAATATTCTTTGCTAAGGATTTTTCTAATTTTTTGTGCGCCGGTGCAGAAGAGATCGACTTCCAAGTGTGTCGGCAGCTTATTAAACGCTACAACACTACGTATACAAAAGGCGTTACGCCTGTAATTTGTCGATGCACATGGTGCCTCCAGCAGAGGTCGTGTTCGTAAGCTGCCTTGGTTAGTGCGAAGAAGTATTTTGCTGAGTAGTTCGGGACAATCCACCGAGCCGTTTGCTATGTTTGCCAAAAAACAAATGTCATTAATGTTACGTCTTACGTGCAACGGTAAAAAATGGTATCGCTTACAACGGTGTTCGTAGTCGACTGAGAATTGCTTCGCCCTAAAGTCTAAGTATCGCAAGAATTTTCTCTGAACGGCTTCAATACGAGATTTGTAGATCTCGTATTGTGGGTTCCAAACTTGAGAAACGTACTCGAGGTGGCTGCGCACGAGGGAACAGTAGAGGACTTTTACTGGTTTTAGAGACCGAAAGCCTGAACAAGCTCTAATAATGAAACCCAGAGCTTTGAGGGCTTTCTTGACAATGGTTTCTATATGATCATCAAAATGTAATTTGCCGTCATGGACCACACCGAGATCTCTGATGTTACTCACCTTACTTATGTACGTACCGTCCAATGTATATCCCGAACCAATGATAGTTTTCAGACGAGTAAATACTACATGAAAACATTTAGATACGTTTAGTTGTAATTTATTGATTTTGCAGTATGATACGAATCTGTCAAGGTCCAACTGAAGTAACTCAGTATCAGATACTGTACGTACAGACTTAAGGACCTTCATGTCATCTGCGTATAGCAAAATATGTGAATTTAAAAAGCAGTTTTTAATGTCCGAGATAAAAATAGTGAACAATAATGGTCCCAAGATCGAGCCTTGGGGCACTCCTGATGGGACAGTTTTCCATCTGGACGTATATCCACGTAAGACCACAGCCTGCGCTCGATTATCTATATATGACTTAAACCATCGAAATAGATCACCGTGAATTCCTGCAGATGATAACTTCTGAAGAAGCATGCGGTGATCTATTCGGTCGAAACACTTGCTGTAGTCCGTGTAAATAACATCGACCTGACATCGTTCTTCCATCCCACTGGTTATTAGTTCGTTGGACAGTACCAGATTCGAAGCAGTTGATCGTTTTCTGAGGAACCCATGTTGTTCGTCGCCAAAGTGACGCTGCAAAGCTGAATAGACTTCCGTATGTACCACACGTTCCAAAACTTTAGAAAAAAGACATAACTTAGATATTGGGCGGTTCAAATTCAAATTCAAATTCATTTATTTGTCCGAACATGGTACAATACAAGGTCTCAAATAACATAAAGGTCTCATCACATTCTGCCACATGGGGCGTGCAAATTTCAGGTACACAAAATAAATTATTACAATGCAAAAATAGAAATATCAGGCTAGAGTTGATACAATTACATGAAAATATTAATGTTACAATAAAAGGCATGTCAGAGTCAGTAAATATTATTATGTCAAAATAAATAATAATTAAAAAAATGTCAATTTCAAAATGGAATGTCAAGCTATCTGTTATAAAAAAGAGATTACAATTAGATTATAATGTCAAAGTATCATTTAAAAAGTCGTTTAAATTGTAATAACACTTTTTACATAGTAACTCTTTAAGCTCCTTTTTAAACCCATTTAAATTTAACTGTTTAATTTGCTTTGGGATTTTGTTAAAAACTTGCGGAGCTAAACAAAACATGCTTTTCCACATTAACGCTGTTTTTGCTCTACGTCCGCGCAACATATCATTTCGCCTGTTACGTTTTACTGTATCTGATAGGTTGGGAAAAAGGTGTGAATTCAGCTTGACAAATAAGGCAGTTTCATAACGGCAGTGTTAAAATTTTGTATTTCTTAAAAAACGGTTCACAACTGTCCGTTACTTGTAGCCTGAACATGGCTCTTATGGATCGCTTTTGCGCTTTAAAAGCGGTTTCCCTATTTGTGGAGTTACCCCAAAATATAAGACCATATCTTAGCACAGACGCTACAATACCATGGTACGCTGTAAGTAGTGTATCAATGTTAACTGTGGGGGCAAGTTTATATAATGCATAAGATGAGCTACTAATTTTCTTACAAAGCGCTTCAATATGATCCTTCCAATTGAGGTGCCTGTCAATTACCAAACCTAGAAATTTTGCACTATTGACATCTTGAATTTTGATATTCTGGTATTGAACCTCCATCTTTGAACTAGGTTTTTTTTGAGCAAAGTGCATTATTTGTGTTTTTTCAAGGTTTATTTTTAGGTTATTATTATCCAGCCAAGAGATGATTGAAGTTACCGCATTGTTAACATCAGCTTCATACGAATTAGGTTTATCACATGCTATTGTAATCGTGCTATCGTCAGCAAAGAGTGTCATTGGGAAGTCTATAGCTTTGGGCAGGTCGTTAATATAAATTAGAAATAATGGCGGTCCCAAAACACTACCCTGTGGCACACCAAAGTATACAGTGCGTTCTTTAGACAGGTATGTCACTTCTTCTTTAGTCTTTAAGTTTAAGTTTGTTATAGCGGTATACTGTTTTCTTTTTGATAGGTACGTGCTTAATAAGCTAAGAACGTTACCTCTTATACCATAGGAGTCAAGTTTGTTTAATAGAATTGAATGGTCAACATAATCAAAAGCTTGCGTCATATCACAGTACACAGAACAGACCGGTGTTTTATTATCAATATTAGTCATAATTTTATTTAAAAAGTCATAAATTGCCATGTTTATAGTCATGTTCTTTCGGAAACCTTTTTGTTCGTTACAGAGAATCTTTTGTTTTTCTAAGTAACTATAAAGCTCATTATAAATATATTTCTCGAATATTTTGGAAAAAATTGGCAGAAGCGCAATAGGTCTATAATTCTGCATTAGTTGCTTATTACCTTTTTTATATATAGGTTTCACAATGGATACCTTAAGGCGGTCTGGAAAAACACCGTGGCTTATACAAAGGTTAAGAATATGACACAAATGTTGTGCGATTAAGTCGGCAACCTGTTTTATAATTTTTGTAGAAATTTCGTCATACCCTACACTATTGGTGCTTTTAATACATCTTATAATGTTGAAAATTTGTATCGGCTGACATGGAGGCATGAACATTGATTTTTGTTTATTTGTGATGTACGCGTTCGTTCTTTTACCTGCTCCAGGAATTGGCACAATTTTTTCAATGAAATAATCGTTGAACTTTTCAGCAATTAATTGTGGTTTGTCAATCGTTTTATTGTCAATTTTTATAGCATTTATTGAGTCATTAGGTAGATTTAATTTAGAGTTCTTTATAATTTTCCATGTCATTCTGCTTTTATTGTCAGAAGTTTTAATATTGTGATTATTTTGAGATCGTTTAGTCAGGTTAATAATTTTTTTAAATATCTTTGTATACTTCGAATATTTTGCTTTATTTATTTGAGTAGGTTTATGTCTAGACGTCCACAATAATTGCCTTTTTTTTAGGCTACATAGTTTAAGTCCTCGCGATATCCATTTTGGTTTTTGGGTTGTTGGTATTTTAATACGTCTACGGGGGAAGCACAGGTCATAAAATAATTTAAATTGTTCAAAAAATAAGTTGAATGCATTATTTGGATCATCATTATTATAGATTTCAGAGAAAGTTAGTTTTTCCAGGCAGGTTCTAAATCTAATAATATTTTCTGGGCAATAATCCCGTTGTGATGTATACCAATATTTCAGAACACAGTTCAAACGTACGGGACATTTCAGAAGTTGCGCAGTTTGATCCGAAAGGCCAAATTCTATCACCTCCGTCCTGCATTTTTTCTCAAAATTGTGAGCAAAATTATCAATGCAGGTCTGGCTTTGCATCCTAGTTGGTTTTTCTATTGCTAATGTCATATTAAAACTTGTTAAGAGATATTTTAGTTCGGAAGTCATATTATTATTTTTTAAAACGTCAATATTTATATCGCCTGCTATGACAATATTCCTACAATTTCTTCTTGTCAGTCTCCTTAAAAGTTGCTCTAATTTACTAAAAAATACATTTAAATGCCCTGTTTTTGGTACTCTATAAATACATACTATAACTACCCTATAACTTGTCAATTCAATTGCACAGCATTCTACAACATTCGATATTGAAAGCTCTGAAACCTCTAGCAACTCCTTCCACAAATGACCAGATCGGACCAGAATACAAGCTCCACCTCTTTTGCTATTTTGTCTACTGAAACATGCAGCCAATGTATAATTCGGTACCACAAGGCGGTCTTCATGACCAGACATCATAAAATGCTCTGTTATGCATAGTACAGCAACAGACTGGTCTTTTTCTGACAGTTCGTTTATACATATAGATAGGGTGTCTGCTTTGTTAAGTAGACCCGCTATATTTTGGTGCAGAACGTATAAATGTTTATTCACGAAAAAAATCACTACAAACAGTATTATCTTCGAGCTGCTGATTATTAACACTAGATGACATCATATCACATATTTGGACATTTTGGGTATCTAATTTATTTTGATAATTGTATGTTATTTCAGTTTGTACAGCTTTATCTACATATATTCTTTTACTTTTTAAAATTGATAAGTTTTGATATTCTTTCGATTTGAGTCTATAGTCCAATTGCAAGAGTTCCCTAAGTAAAGACCTTGATAAATTAATCATGAAAGTTGTTTTACGAGGCCGATATCTAGAGTAGTCCATATCCATAAAAGTTACATTGTCATACTTTCCACAAATAAACCTTAGCATGTAATTGAGTTTTGATTCATTAAGATATCTATTTAACGGGACTTCGCTTATAATTATATTTGTGTTCTATCATATGGGTTGCGTTCATAGCGGCCTCCAACAACAATAACATAGTCATACATATCTAATTTAGCTATTTCGTTCTTCGAGGAATTGATGAGGTGTCTCAATGTAGCGCCAGATTTTATAAACGAGAATACTGAATATTTTGATCCCAGTAGCTCGGTGAGTGATTGACGTAGACCAATCCCCTGTTCATTACATAGTATTATTACACGATTTTTGGTTTTGTTTACTTTGCAATCGTGTGAATAAGTGTTTCTATTGCATGGAGCGACGTCAGTTAGTTGTTCAATAGGTGTGTGCAATATGTTAACACTTTCATCATTTTCACAACTGTGTCCAATGGAAGCATCTAGGAAGCTTTTATTTAAAATACTATCCTGCAGGTTTTCAGCTATACGTGTTGTTGTTTGACGCTCATCAGCCCCCTGAAACATATTTTTGTCAGCCACTGGATTGTTCAATACACCTGCTTTAGGGCTTATCAAGTTTAATGCCTGTATTGAGTATTCTCTTGAAGAAGTCCTAGGTAAACCAGTTTTCATGAATAGAGTTCGTACTCTCCGTTGATATTGGGGTGAGTAGAACTGCCGGGGTTGGTTTTTATTGTTTGAGCAGTCTTGGATTCCTATTGATTTTAAAACTTTTATCTTTTTATCACAGTTCAATAAATTATTTTTGAGTGTGTGATTTTCATAGTTTAAGTTGTCAATTTCTGTGTTGGCAGTTTGCAACTGCAATTTTAGTTGTTCGATCTCCTCCTTCATTATTGCAAGATCATTACTATTTCCGTGGTTAGGTAGACTTTGGTACGACACATCCATATCAAATTCACTGTCGCTAGATGTTATGTTTTTATTCTGCGCATTTTGCCTTCTTTGGGTAATGTTCTTGTAGTCATCCATTATAAATGATGAAAACAAATTTAGATTCCTCACAAAAAGTGAAATATTTTCTGTGGCGGAATCGAACTCGCGGCTACCGTATCGTCAGTCACGTACACTCCGACTTCGGCTATTCGGTTCTCAAATGACCCGAGTGTAATACTTGAGCTCTTGTCTAGAACAGTACTGTTTTATCGACCGATGTTCTGGGTGATGTTAGTGTATAGTATTTTAACTAGATGTCGCCACAGAGGCATTGATTACATAGCAGAGTTTTAAAATTTTGATGAGTAACCGTTCACAATATGGTAAAAATCGTTTTCAAAGCACTTTTACGAAGGGTTTCAAAGTAATGTTGTTACCCGATCACTTGTTCTGTTCATAGTTCAGCTTTATTAAACGATTAAAATTGTTTCCTTTTCTAAAGCTCAGTTTATTGTCAAAGTTGTCAAAGTTGGATCACTGGGTTCACATCACAATTTCGTCACTATTTGCCAAATGTTCTTGAAGATAACATTATCACTGGGTCTTAAGCACTTAACTGTTCGATTAGTGGTGATGTTAGGTTTAAACGAGCGTAATTAATATTTTTACGAAATAAATATACTCAGAGGTGACATGTATCGTGGCAGTGGCGCCATCTCCCCCTCCTAGGTCTTATCTATTTGTGGTAATTATCTATTTGTGATTTATCCCCTTTTTTAAAGATAGGCGTGATGAATGCCGATTTCCATATCCTTGGAACGATACCCTCTCTCAACGACCCACAGTATACGATTTGACCAATCTAGCTGGACAATAGGTATTTAAATATAATACTTAAAATAACGATTTACTGATCTCCTTACATCCTTGAATATATTACTTAACTGACAATAACAGTAACTTATCCCTAGACCGCGCGAAACTGGTGAAAACAAAGGGCGAAAGTACTCAAACCCTGCAGCTAGTCGGCCGACCCGCTCAGTGTGACCGTTAACGCTAAAGAGTGTACATTTTTTTTTGTGTTTTGAGCAACTTCGAGTAGTTTTTTTCATGGAGTCGTCAAATAGAGATAATTATTTGTATATTAAGATATTTAAATAATCAATATTCTACTTTGACGAATGTGTGCCGTTTGTTTAAAAATACATAGAAGATTTCGTATTTTTTCCTCTACTTAATTTTGACTTGGAGTTATACATGGTAGTCAAACGCAGTCAAGCTGTGATAATAGTCTTAATAGATTACGTGTATATTATACTTTGATGATATAGTACTCATTACTTGCGATTTTTTGCGATTATAATATTATTTATCATTTTCCTTCATAGACGCCCAAATGTCTGAAGAGGCTTCTGAAGCCAAGAATAAAGAAATTAGGAAGGCCAGATTAGGCCATACAATGAAAACCTCAAGATACAGAACCAATTATGATTTAATAAAGCATTTACTGATATCTTCAGACCCCTCATCACGCTATTACGAAAACTTCCAAGAAAACAGTACATCGAGACGAAGACAAAGATGTACTTATTTAGTTAAAATATTAAAATAATATTGTTTACATTCCATTTGGCCTTTTTTATCATATTATTCTTTTAAATGTAATAAACAAAGCATTTTTTTAGTTATTGAGTTTTGTCCACCTAGATTAGTCAAATCGTATACTGTGCGACCGTTCAAACAACAAACAGACGGGTGCCACCAGACTCTTTGCACAATTAATTATGAAAATAGGAGGTATCAAGTCCGGCCCTCCAGATTTTGTGGGGTCCAGGCCTTTAAGTAAATTGAGTACCATGTCAGGGCACACGCCAATGGTACTCAGGTTCACCGAACTATAAGAATAAGTAGCTATGTTAGTATCTAGGTCATCAGAGTCTGAATCTGAGTCAGGTTCTTGGAAAGTGGATTGAAAGTAAGAGGAAAACAGCTCAGCGATACCCTCGCCGGTGTCTGCGGAGTGGTCCATGTAATGCAGTACGTTAGGTAAAGTGTTACCACTACTTTTATTTTTAATATAAGACCAGAAACACTTAGGGTTTTTAGTAATCGCTGATTCCATTTTTTTCATATAATTATCAAAACAAACCGCTTCAAGTTGCTTAACTCGATTACGCAACAAAGAAAAAGAATTATAATCGGTTAAATTGCCGTATTTTTTATATTTATTATGGCATTTATATTTTTCTTTCAATACTTTAATTAAAGCACTGGTATACCAAGGGGGGTGTGTAATTTTTTTTTTGGTTTAACGGGGACATATAGGTCTCTTAGCTCGTATAGTTTTTTATAGAAATGGCAAAGAGCTTGGTCCAAAGATCCAGCATGCAACAATGTATTCCAGTCTATAACATTCATTGCAGAAGTGATTGCAGGGTAATCGCCTCTCAGAATGTATCTCAGAATAGGCGGCAAAGCATATAGCTGCTCTCTTACACAATTTTAACGACAGATAGGTAATTATAAAGGCGACGCGGCTAACAGGATTGGCGACGTCGTTAATTTCAGCCCTAATGACATTACCGTCGCATCCTACGTATAGCGTTTATAAGGGTTTTATTATGACACCGTGCGAACAACGATTTATGTTACGTTGTTTCGTGTTTTAACGATACCTTGCGCAACATCGCTACTAGTGATTATTCAACAACTGTACTGAAATGTTTATTGTCAGTACACTCATTTAATAGATTTGATGAATCAACTTACATTCGTGGTCTCGACAGCCACATTATAAACTAATAATGTTTACGAATCGTATTAATAGAAACTTAATTCCAACGTATCAACGTATTTGTCATTCCACTGATTTTATTATACTTTAATTGCTCAATCAGATTTTTATAATTCAGTAACGATATGAGTTACAATTTTATTTACTTGGATCATTAAAATTATTCCTAATCAAATGAATAGTACCTATATTAAAGCAACTGACATTTGAAAACTCATTTAATTGTCAATGAACTAGAACTGAATGCATGAACTAGAACTGAATGTATAAACTTTAAATCTACCATTTGATGCACCTTTGTGTCGTTCGTTGACTTTTGAGTGTGTCATGCTCTCTCAAATGTCTCTCTGATGCTGGCGCGTGTGTTGGATCATTTGGTTCCCTTCATGATAGTTGAGCTGGGTGGTGCCGATTCATGCGTCATGTTCGTGAACGGGCGCCTTCAGTATAACTGCACAGTGCATGTGTGAGTACTTTTAATAATTTATACCTGTATGTACGTAGTAGTGTGTAGTACTAGTCTGGGTGCATTGTCCTTTTTTTTAAAAGAGTTAGTAGAGTAGAGTTTCTTGTGCGTTCTTCTGCATAACAACCTACTTTCCGAATGCACGGTTGAATAAATTCAAAGTGATGTCAGCAAAAAATGACGGGTCCGCGAGGACCGATGCCTGTCTGGGTCGCAGATAAATTTGAAAGAGTGTTACCGCTGCCCTGGCAAAAGCAACTGAAGGAACACGGGTGGGTGGTTTTAGTCAGTAAAAGCCAGACACGCCCTTCCGCTCTCCCAGAGCGGGTGAAGTCATTGGATGACTTCCAACCCCAATAAGAAAAATGTATACAAACTTTGCCTCATTAGACCCGTAACACTGTTAATACTTAAAACCCAACTCACGAAACAACAGAAAAAGATTACGAACTAAAATTAAGTATGAAACTCAGCAAAAAAATGTCCGAAACAGCATTCTTATCACGCTTTCCCCGGTGCAGTGCAGTCGGTCGTTCTAACACAATATTAATGGAGGCGTCCCCTGGCCAGGTGCCAGAGGCGCATCGCCATGATTTAATTTCAAGCTACTGATGGAAGCAGACGGTAATATTGAATTAAACGCCCGCAGGTTCACTCAATGCTCGGTGTCTTGTTGGTATAACGCTTCAGTGCCACAGATTGTTTCTTGGGTTTGTGATTCCGTCATGTCTGTTATGCACTGTTGTAACACATTAGCTGCCAAATAATTGAACTTACCAATTGTCTACGCATACGTATTTGAATGTTTTAATCCTTTTGCCGAGACTTCGCCCGCGTAATATGCGTTTTATTATCCCAAGGGAACGCACTACCGGGATAAAAACAATCCTTTTTCCTTTCCAGGGTCTCAAACTAACTCCATACCAAAGAACAATGGTGAAATCTTAGCTGATATAAATTTAATTTCAGCTAAAACAATGTATGGGCCTTTCTGCCATTGTCCTTTCATCTACAGACAGACAGAGTTACTTTTGCATTTATAATATTATGATAGTTAGGATATGAAGGCACTTATGCGCCAACACCAAGTTTATCAACAGCTTTTCATATACAAACATTATACCATACCTTCGTCATCAATACTCGTATATAAGGAGCGCGGCCATTATGCCTTTTTGATGTGGATCCAAAATTGAAGACCGGTTTTTTCTTTAGCACACTCCTCTCACCTGCCTATCTCGGTGTACTTTAGAAAAATCAAAACAAAGGGACCAACTTCAATGAGGAGATATTATACTTACAAAAACGCCCAAAGCAAAGAGATAATTTCTCTACTAACGATGCATGTCTCAAATATGTATTTTTTAATTATTAACGTCATGTTACGCTATTTTCTTGTTGTATTTTTATGTTATACATATAACATAAATCTGTTGTCTATTTTCTGAATACGTATTACTTTATTAGAGGTTTTTATTTTTGCAAAATCGTTCTGAAAGGAAAGATTTTTCAAAAATAAAGAAGGAGAGAGCTTTAATAAGGGCTAACGTTGTACAAGGCCCACGTTTGAAAAGTCCCCGGAAGGTTATCTATATGTAAGTATATTAGACTTATACAGCCTTTTCAGCTAAGGAGTATCACAGACCCAACCAAAACACAGTGCCAGTGGGGAGTCCCTTCGCAAGATATGGCCGTCCCTTCGCAAGATATGGCCCACCTTCTGCTGCATTTTGATAGCTCAACATATCATTTAAACTTTTCAAAAATTGCTATCGATGATAGAATATACTAAAAAAGAGATAAAAGTGTCTAGAGCCTAATTAATTTTCTCGGACGAGGCTTGAGACCCATGGAAGCCCAAGAAAATTATTACCATTGCCTAATATGGACCATTTTGCCTGTAGGTGTTGGATTGTCGACTCTGTCCGCCCCACCAAATGAATACAGGAAAGACGGTGGCACAGTGATCATGTGCTGGACCCATGGGAGCCCAATAAAATTATTACCATTATCTATGGACCATTTTCCCTGTAGATGTGGAATTGTCGACTCTGACCGCCCCCACCAAGTGAATACAGGAAAGATGGTGGCACAGTAATCACGTGCTGGACCCATGGGAGCCCAAGTAAATTATTACCATTGCCTATGGACCATTTTGCCTGTAGGTGTGGGATTGTCGACTCTGTCCGCCCCCACCAAGTGAATACAGGAAAGACGGTGGCACAGTGATCATGTGCTGGACCCATGGGACTTTTTCAGCCTCCCCAGGAACAGACGTTGCACAAAGGAGGATCCGGGGGTAGTCTTTTGAGAGGTCACGGGTCCCCTTGTATTCCCTTGTAAACCCACACTCCCTGGTATTTTCCCCAAAAGTCCAGACGCCTTTTGAAGATTGTCCCCGTTTGACACTGACACTGATGGCATAGTAAAATAATTTTCTTTAATTCAACGTGATGCCTTTAATTTGACTGCTTATTTTTGTGGTTTAAAGCTAAAGAACTCTGAAAGACTTTATCTAAGCTACTAGGACCACGTTCCAAGAATTGTAATGCGAGAACACTGTGCACACGTACAAACGATCGGCTACACCTCTACAGAACTCACATTTTATTTTATTTTAAAGGACGGTAGATAAGGTTACCTACTAGAGGTAACTGGAGTACAAGTACCAGAGTAGCTATTATTTTTGCTGAAAAATATAACTTCCTTAGTAAAGTTCCTACCTGGTAGTAAAACTGAGAAAGTGTCCGGATACTGCGACATGTCAGTGTTTTAAATCGACGCTATAAATTCAAGCTTACTTTTCTTTACGGTGTATCAAATTCAATTCTGAAAAAATCAAAAGCTTTTCCATTTACGTTAGGAAAGATAGTAGACAATAAAATATTTCTTTATTTTTAAGAAGAGTATACTGATTGATAATTAACATACCTAATAATTTAAACTAGCAAATTGTACAGGTGCAGGTGGTTTATTCAGATGATCATTAGGACCCTCTAATGACATCCAAAACGAACGGTCGTGATGAACAGTCATTTCAATAACTATTAATTTAATCGTACAGAGCAAATGGAAGGGACGCACGTAAGAGGATGCATTCGACGTGCTTAACATTTATGGCAGAACGCGCACAGTACCGTATGGTGACGGACGTAAATAATTTCGTCATCCCATATCTGCCCGTGGGTTTCGTAAGAGGCGACGACTAAGGGAAGCGCACCAGAAAATGAGCAGCAGCGTTCTCTGTGCACTTGCTACCCCAATAAACAACGGTGAAGGTTGCAGGGATCCGCTGGTTGCGAGACGCACGGGACCGGTAAATGTGGCGACGCTTGGGGGAGGCCTATGTCCAGCAGTGGACGTCTTTCGGCTGATATGATGATGATGCCTCATATGTTTGACATTACCTGATCGTTACGCTGTCTTGTCCAAAACGCAATAAATATGTCGTTTTACGACACTTTAGTAAAGATTTATTGTATTTAATACAGGAGAGGTTGTCTTATAATAATACCCGTCAAAAAGAAAAGCCGCAACACGGCACCTGTTCAGCCTGGTAATCCGAATATGGATCGACTGGGACGAGAAATCAAAGGAGGCCTATCAATACTAACTAGACTTGGCTTTCAACAGTAATTGGTCAGGTGGCCCCGCGCATTTGAAGAGCGCCTCCTTGCCCAACGGGGTCCAACGAAAAGGAGTGAGAACTGGCGCGACAGGAAGAAAAACGCTCCTCTGAAACCAAAAGATGACGCTAATGCAGCGATAAACCTTAAGGTTGAAAGACGAAACAAGCCCAATTGACGAACCGCTCTACTACGACATCTGCTCCCACGGTAGTTCAATCCCAGTCCAGGAGATCTATAGCCATTCAGTATGTTCCAGCACGTGATGACTAAAATAATGCATTGCTACCTAGTGCATTAAGCCCTGTGATCAGTCGTTAAAAGACACAGGCAGTCGATAATGGCAACCGGCGACTGTTGAAGGACTGCAGGTCGCTTATTTGTGACTGATCAAAACTCGAAGATGCGATTCCTTATTGACACTGGTAGTGACGTTTGCGCAGAGCACCGTAGTAAAACTAATTCATATGTGCGGCAAGTGGTACACCGATTAAAACATACGGTTTTGTAAATACAATGGGGTTATAAACTGGTTGTTGATTGCAAGAACCAACGCCTCATTGATAACCATACTACGCTTACCACCCCGGCTTCACCTGCTCGTCGTTCTGATGATATCTCATCGGTGAGGGTAAGTCTGTCATTCCGCATACCCTCATATTCTACGGGTATTTCCCGATATCACCCACCCGTCCACAAGTTATACACCGCACTATTAAACACAACGCAGTACACCATATTCGAACTACACCAGGGCCACCGGTATGCTGCACGCCTCGCAGGTTGGTCCCTGACAAATTGAACATGCAAAGGGGGAGTTCGGGTCTATGTTGCTGTGTGGTACTTGTCGCTTATCTGAGTCACCTTAGTCGTCACCTCACCATATTTTCCGAAGAAAAATTATGGATGGACTTTGTGAAAGCGTATAACCAAATTCCGGTTAACCCTAATGACATCCCGGAAACGGTTATCAAGTGGGGGTCACCAATGTGGGAGATAGGTAGGAAAATTTAATTATGTTATAAATGTTAAAATTATAAAAACAAAAAACCTGACTGCTAAAAATTTACTAACTGAAAAGAGAAAAACAACTACAAGATATATATTATGAGGTGCTGCAGGCGGGAACAAACAAAAATTATAGAAAAACCGACCAATACTTCGTTTGTCACCCCGCTGGTATTAATAATTTGTTTTATTTCAGACTTTTTAGATTTAGTAATGAACGAGTCAAAAAAGCCTGTCACACCTACAATTGAGACAAATTCAACGACACCTCATGCATGTGTCATAATCCGTTAAGTCGTTTGGGCTGTAGAACGTGCTATAGAAATGAACATATATACATAAATACATTCACTTAAAAAACATTACCCTTCCGCTGTTACCCTCCCGCTGTCGGATAATAATAAATATATTTCTTCTAACCACTCGTCCGCGCGGCTGAAATCCCGGATATCGCCCATGGTCACAAATTATTTTTGACCGTCAATGACATCAAAGTGAAAAACCAAAAACAAAAATATGAAACTACTTGAGGTTGAGGTTTCTAAAAATAGATAGGATGGATTCTTCTTAGCAGATGCTCTATCATAAAGCCAGAAATAGGAGTTTGCCTATTCATAAATAAATAAACTTGCTTTAAAATAAGTGCAACCATTTACTCGAGCAGACCCTGTGCCAATAAAACTAGCATGAATACAAAAGCAACGAGCAAAATATTTAACTCTATAAAATAACCGAATAGTTCTAACTTTCCACTTTTCACAAACATTTCATAGGTCAGTTGCCTCGCCAAAAGCATCAAGTCTCCTAACTTTAGTATATTTTAGCATATTCCACGATAGTAAACAAAACTAATAACGCTGTCAAACGTTGAGATGAGAATATTGTTTACATAATTTCTATGCAACGGAATTTCCTTGCAGACGTGAGAATAAAATGTAATGGGCATCTCAACATTTCGGAGCTAAAAGTCAGGTGGAAGAAGTGGTGCCTCGTCTCTGAAATGTTAGAAATATATCTATCTCCCTACATTATCCTGTGTATCTATACTGCAAATTAAACATGTGTTGATGAGTATACTATACTCGTATAATAAAAAGTTTAAAAGTTGAACAGTTTGTGAATTTCTAATAGAGCCTCCGTGAACAACTGCTGAAAATCTTAGCATAATTAAAGTACAATTATTTCTATACTAATTTTGCCACTAAGGCTCAGTACAAGCTATAACATTATGTCCGAAGCCTGTCCGGGGGACGCACAAGTCGGACACGGTGAGTTAGTGTCCGACACTGAGATAAATCGACTGCGGTCTTAGAAACTGAGTGCACGCTCCGAGGAATCTATTATTTATCTATTTGCTACGTAAAATGCACTGTCCGGGTGTGCTCTCATTGAATAATGGTGTGTAATTGGGTTTATTGGATCAAAATCAAATTCAATTTAGCAATTGTCACGGTTTTTAGTAACTAATACACAGCAATTTTTGAGTTTTGCAATTGCTTATGGTTCAAAGTTATAAGCGTCATTTTCGATTTAACATTAATGCATCTATGACTTAGATTATTCATTTATTTATTAAAACTTTAAAGTGTTTAAAATTGAACTGTAACAATAGGATCTCAAAGTTCGAACAAGCGGGTCAATAATAGCCAGAGTAACCACCATACTAAACGAAACCTGAGTAAATAAAAAAGAACGCTAAAGAAGACATACTCGTGCAAATACCCCGAAAACATAACTAGATTTTGTTTTGAAATAAAAAACTAGCCTTGAAAGGTTCTCGACCTAAGAAGAGCATCGAAAACAATACCGTACCTAAGTACATAGAAGATATAAATAAAACCATTCGCCGGGTCCATCTACAACAAATGAGGTGCTCTAACCGTATATTTTCAAGTACATTAAGAGGGTACGTCTCTAGTGACACTAATTAAATATAGCGACAGAATTCTATTTCACAGAAACAAAATGTTTCTGAAATCAGATCTGAACATTAAGTGATTTCGAGCAATTGACTCGAGAGAATGTTATTTACTGAAAAACGCTATGTTTTGAAGTTGATACTTCATTCTAATATTACGTCCTTTATTCATGTTTCTTCTTAATTATTTACATGTGGCCCAGTGGTTTCGGCCGCGACTTACAAGTTGTAGGTCGTGGGTTCGAGCCCAGGCAGGCGCTTTACTTTTTGTAAATTATTTCATCACCACTGCTCGCAAAACGGTGAAAACAAACATCGTGAGGAATCCGGCATGTCCTAGAACCAAAAATTCGAAGACATGTGACATCCACCAACCGCACTGAGCCCGCGTGGTGTATTACGGCCCATTCCCTCTTACAGAGAGGAGACCTGCGATTATGGACAAAGTTATGGTGACGAAAAACTACCGGAAATACATTGTGAAAGATGGCACGGTTGACATCTGCCGGGCATGTCACCGGCCTGGGGAATCCATCCGTCACATTATCTCCGGTTGTTCTAGTCTAGCTAACGGAGACTATTTGCATAGGCACAACCTCGTAGCCAGGATTATCCATCAGCAACTTGCTCTTAAATACAATCTTGTGGAATCGGAAGTGCCTTACTATAAGTATGAGCCCGACCCAGTTCTCGAGAATGGCAATGTTACTTTGTATTGGGATCGGTCTATCATCACTGACATAGTGGTGATAGACCGACTAGAGCGTCGCGCTATGATTGTTGATACAGCGGTCCCCCATGACGAGAACCTCTTGAAGGCCGAGAAAGATAAGCAAATCAAGTATCTTGACTTGGCTCGCGAGGTTGTCGACATGTGGGATGTGGACACAGCGATCATTGTACCGATAGTCGTGTCAGCCAATGGCTTAATAGCCACGAGCCTCGACCAACACCTTAGGAGGCTCTCGTTAGGCGGCTGGGTCAAGGCCCTGATCCAGAAAGCAGTACCTGGACACGGCTCGCATTGTTAGGAGGTTCCTCTCTCTGGAGCCCTGACCGCCGGTAGCTTGGACCCTGGTTCCTGATACCGGTGGGCCTCTATTATTTTTATTTTTTAATATTTTTATTTTTTCTTGGTTTTATAAAAAATATTTAAAAATATAGTATTTTTGAAATGTAATGAATAAAGGACATAATAATAATAATAAAGCCTTTTTATTTCCTGTAAACCTTAAATATGTAGTTACAATATATTTTATATTTTCTTAATTCTATGTTAGTAGCTCTATGTATATGTATAAGTGATTCTTATGTCAGTTTTTATTAATTTTACTATAGGAACCCCTTGGTAAGGTATAGGCCTCCTCCATTTTCTTCTATTTTTCTCTGTCCTGTGCTATTTTTGTCCAGTTTTTCCCGCCACCGACACTATGTTGTCCGCCCATCGTTTTTGTGGTCTGACCACATTTCATTCACACACGGGTAATGCTAAAATTGATTTTATTCTGATCTTATTAGGAAATTATAATGGTTTAATAAAATCAAATTCATAATAATTTGGAATGAAAATATTGCAGTTGTCAAGCTTGAAAAGTCAGGCCACAGATCTTATGATATTATTATGGGTACGGTCAGGCCACAGATCCTATGTTTATTATTGTGGGTACGTTCAGGCCACAGATCTTATATTTATTATTATGGGTGGGTTTTACAACCCGAATATATTATAGTTACTTTTGTTTTTAAGATGATTACTTTTTACATGCTTTTTTATAATCTATAGGCTCGCGTTTGACCAATATCTCGCCTGATGTTAAGCGATGACGTGGTCTATGGTGAAGCACGCTTGCTTAGAAGAAACCTATTCACTCTTGACTTGAAGACCCCAAGATTGAATCTATCAGGGAACAAAGACCCGCGAAGGGAATTCCACTCCTTAGCTGTGCGCGCACAATGAAAGTATTAGCAAATCGCTTTGTGGGTATGGGAGTGATATCCACCATGTACCGATGGCGCATGGCCGTACGTCTTGTAGTCCGATGATGGCAAGGGCTAGGCGGAATCAAATTGTGCAGTTCCGTCGCACACTCCCCGAAATGTCTCCGATAAAAAACCGACAGGCTGGCAACTCGGCGTCGATGTTCGAGGCTCTGGAGCTTTGAGGTGACCAATGCATCGTTGCCAATAAGCCTTCTGTCACGTCTTTCGATCGACTCAAGTGCATCAAGCTGGTATTTGGCAGATCCATCCCAGAGGTCAGAGCAGTACTCCATGCATGACCGAACTTGCGCTTTATACAAGTTGAGCAGCTGTTCAGGCGTGAAGTACCGTCTCACCTTAGCAAGAATCCCCAACATTTTTGCAGCTAACTGAGCTTTCGCCTCAATGAATGGACCGAAGTTGAGGGTTGATGTCAACGTAACACCGAGAAGTTCGAGATGGTCCGTTAACGGCACGATCACACCACGGAAAGAAGGAGCCGGGTGGAATTGGCCTTTTTTTAGCGGAAAAAAGACACGCCTGGGTCTTAGCAGCATTGAAACTGACCAAATTGGCATCATCCCATTCGGAGACCGCCTTCAAGAACAGGTTCAAGCGTTCAAACATGGTCTCCCGGAGAGACCGAATCTGAGGCCCAGTAGCCCGTGCGCTGGACACGTATCTCTCAGCAACAGTGCTGTCGTCTGCGTACCCAAAGGTGCCGGGTTTTAGCAGCAAGAATAATGTTGCCGAGAGCACTGACCCCTGAGGTACTCCGGCGTTGATATCTAACTGACCGGACGAGCAGCCGTCGGATTACCACTCTGATGGAGCGATCCATCCCTCAGGAAGTCTCGGATGGAGCGATCCATCCCTCAGGAAGTCTCGGATGGAGCGATCCATCCCTCAGGAAGTCTGCAATCCAATCACACAGACCACTAGGCAGACCGAAGGAAGGAAGCTTACGAATGAGGCTTTCGTGCCAGACCCTGTCGAAAGCCTTCGAGATGTCGAGGGAGACGGCTAGCGCTACCCCGTGTCTCTCGACGCTAGAAGATCCCCGTGTCTCTCGACGCTAAAAGATCCCCAGTGGACCGATTTCAGCGTATTGGCGGTCACTGAGGATGTCGTTCACTTCTAGGTATGTCAGCCAGGAGCTTACCGTTGAGTACACGTTCCATACTCTTACAGAGGATGGACGTTACAGATATGGGTCTGTAGTTGGCCGGGTCAGCTCGACTGCCCTTCTTGGGCACGGGCTGTACATTGGTTTGTTTCCAAGCCTTTGGCACTTTTTCAGTCTCTATCGAAAGGCGATATAGGCGTGTCAAGATCGGAGTCAATTCAGGCGCCCTGTGCGCCTGAATTGACTCCGATCTTTTAAGTACAATTGCTGGTATCTCGTCGGGGCCACTCGCTTTGTTCTTTTCTAGTATAAATATACCGAATAAAGCAATACTGGAGTTATTAAAAGGAAAAACGTTTTCCAACGTGTTCGAACGGTGCACCAAAACCATACCCGGTCATTTAGATGTCAAAATACCATACCCGTCATTTAGATGTCAAAATACCAAACAAAGTCAGTTTTTTTTTTTATTACGTACATACATACTTGCTAAGATTCTTACTTATACTTATTTTGCTTCATTTACTACGTAGGTATTGTAATATTACAATCTGTGATTTACGTTAATACATCTAGCCATACAAATGAAATAAATTCTGGATGCGAAAAGAACAGGACTAGTTGATTGATGCATGCAGTGACATTTGGAAGAACACATCTTTGCAAACTTGCTCAAGATTTTTTTTAACTTTATTTCTTTGTCATATTAACATTTAACAATAATTCTTACGCAGGGGTCTCCTTTTAAGTATATCAAATACCTGTGCTAGGAATGTTTCCAAATTAAATATATAACCTATTATACCTACTATACCTACTAATTGTCAACAACAGGACAAATAATACAATAAATATAAGCAAGATCTTTGCCAACCACCTGACGTAATCCTATTACAGACCCCTACGTGATGCAATGTCTCAAGCCTCAGGATTTAGAATCCCTTAGATTTCTCAGCGAAATCTAATAACATAGTTTGCCTAAACAATCTGAACCAGCCTTCCTTCACTGCGCCTCTTGTAACCCTCATAAAACACAGTACACTTGTCTAACTTTAACGTAATTTTGATAGCTCTAACTTACACTGAGGACAGTCCGATGATTTTAATTAAACAAAACTTTGCTCAAATGTTTAGCCCAAAGGGACAGATGTGGCCCCGAAACAAATTGATATTAACACATTCAAAACATAAGCTCTTGGGGTTTCTATTATTACGACTATTAGTCTTTTGCTGTTTTCATAGCCAGTATGATTTTTTTGGACGGAAATGCAATGCCTAAAAATTTCAGAAAGTTGTTCGGATTAAAAGGAGTTTTTGTTTTGAAAGCCAATAAACACATTTTTATTTCTTTCTTTTCTTTCTAAAAATAACATTTTGCACTGTTTTGTTACGATGCTCTGTTTTGTTACGATGCTCTTCTTATTGTTACATGGACACAAGACACGCATGTCCATATAAAACAAATCCAAAAATCAAATGCATTCTACATGTAGCTCGCCTTTTTTTTATGCTTCATAATCCACACATAATCGACAACAAACGGCGACAAACTGGGTGACCCACACTATTTTGCCCGCATAATGCCCGCAACTTAAGATACCAGGGTAATAATGCCTCATGTTCACCTCTTTAGACAGCTACAATGATAATAGATTAGCAGTTCATTTAATATTTCACCTTATCTTAATCTTACTTAATATTATAAATGCGAAAGTTTGGATGGATGAATGTATGTTTGTTACTCAATCACGCCAGAATGACTGAACGGATCTGGATTAAATTTGGCACCGATATTATAGTCCGGAATAGCACAGACTACTTTTCATCCCGGTATAATGTTCCCTTGGGATAAGAAAACACTTTTCATGCAGAAGAAGACAGAAGCTAGTCTATTTATATAATATATATAATCTATATATACTTAATATTATAAAATAAAATATGTTTATTTCAGACCTATATCAGTCCATAAGTTGTTAGTGGTTAGTAACAGATTGTGCTTAAATGCTATGTTAGTGTTATTAGTAGGTACTTAAATCTATTTAACATAAACCTAAACCTATTTCCACACAGTGTATTTGGATGGACAGTCCACTCGGCCAACAATCATTTTCAGAACGCCGCGCCGTTCCGAGTGCCACGCAAGCGTTGCAGTAAGGAAGCCGCTTTCTTACGCATGATAGCATGAAAGCCGTCCGTACGAGCTGCAGCAAACATTCCCGATGCACTGCAACGTCGCGGCAACCGCAACAGCATCCTAAAAGCGTTGTTGTATTGTACGTGCAGGACGTTATAGGCTCGACCTGTATATGACACCCAAAGGCCGCTCGTGTAAAAGGACTGACAGAACGCCTTAAATAAACTAACCTTGACGTCTGCCGTGCAGCGAGTAAACCTACGGGCAAGCATATTGCTCCTCACCGCCAATGCCCTACGCTCGCGCTCTATATAAAGAGGAAATATTTTTTGTTTGTTTGTTTGTCTAATATTTTAAAGAGGAAAGATTTTTTGTTTGTTTACCGAATAGGCTCCGAAACTACTGGACCGATTTGAAAAATTCTTTCACCAATAGAAAGCTACATTATTCCTGAGTGACATAGGCTATTTTTTAATCCCGAAATTGGGTCCTGTGGGGTGATCCACGGGAGCGAAGCCGCGGGCAACAGCTAGTAATATTATAAAGAGGAAAGATTTTTTTGTTTGTACCGATTAGGCTCCGAAACTACTGGACCGATTTAAAAAAGCAGGAACAGCTAGTATTTTATATTTTGTAATCATTGTGCGAAGAATGGGTGGCTAATGCAGACAAAAAGTTCTGGAGCGGATTCACCGATATATCAGGTGGACAGTTCAGAACCTGCCGTTGTTCCAATACATGAGTCGTAAGTTACGCAGAGATAACTATTGGCAGAAATATTTTAAAGATGATAATATGAAGCATCAGTAGAGATTTTAAATTCTTAACGAATATTCAAGTAGATTCACTCTACTTACAACAATTGAACAGCTCTTTATGTGACCACTGCTGCGCGTGAAGACATGTGTAAGGCACATACAACGGAGGCATTGACCAGGCGACCGGGCTCTCTGCCAAGTCCCACCCAAGACCACCTCGAACCGTTAAAATATTTGGCTAAGGTATAAAATAAAATAAATAGACTATTGTCTAGAGGCGATAAATATCAGTGTTCACTTAGGCCATACTTGTTTATGCAAAAGAATTATTGACGTTAATGAAAAATATTGTATGGAATTTTCTGTACTGAAGTGAGAAGGCTGTGTGTAAAGGTTTATTGTCTCACCCTGAATTTATCTCTTTCTGTGTATTGGATTATATTGTTCTCTTCCTAGAAATGTACGTGGTTGTTTGTCGTTTGTATAGTCTTTTTAGAAATGTATCTATCACCTACAACCGTGCTTTTTCAGTTAATTTCTAGTCTTAGGTGGTCTCACACCACCATTGCAGAAATTGAGAGATATATTCCTCCTCTGGGTGGTTGAACTCGAGGCAAGGAAGATATTACAACGACTTGCTGTTGCTGGACTATGGGATGCCTTACCATACAAAATTCAATGGAAATGAAGACCTGGATCGGGTAACAAGCTTGATATCCGATAAAATATAAACTATGTTTGTGTTAGAAAATTCTTTCAAGGTCCAAATCCCAACAATAAAGGACTGGACGAAGGGACTCGATCCACCAGACCAAGATTGTCTGGTATGGTACACTGATGGATCCAAATTGCATTCAGGTACAGGAGCGAGAATCTACGCAAAAGGTTACGAATGTAGCAAAAAAAAAGCTTAGGGGTAAGCAGAAATATATGCCATATTAACCTGTGCTTAAGAGAATATAGATAGAGGAACCAGAGGTAAATCCATATATATATTCTTCAGGCTGCAATCAAAGCCATCATATATATATTCTTCAGGCTGCAATCAAAGCCATATGCCATATTAACTTGTGCTTAAGAGAATATAGATAGAAGAACCAGAGGTAAATCCATATACATTCTTAGTGACAGTCAGTTAGGCTGCAATCAAAGCCAAAACTTTTCTGAATCCTATCCAAACCTTAAATAGGCTTGGGAAGCATAACAGAATAAGACTAATCTGACAACACATTGGCTGTCTAATACCGGTCTGGAACACTCCAAGAAATTCCTGGGCTCCTTGACTTGATCCTTGACTTGAGATTGGGGAGGAGTAGGTTTTCTAGGGGACCACAACAGATCCCAATGGGTCGAAGTTATATTCGAGCTATGAAAATCAACCTCATTAGTTTTAGACACGAGAACACAAGCTAAACTAACGCCTTCGAAAAACAAGATAAGTTGCATCTAAGAACAACCATATTAATTTATATCAGTTTTTATATGGCATTGATAAAAACGGTAACTATCCCAAACAGTATTACCGGGAGACGAAATTATCAAGGAAGAGGATTTGCTAGAAAACTTCCTCCACTGTAATATTATATTGAATATACAACCTTAGAAAACAGGGCTGAAAATATATTTATCAGGAACCTACGTACGTAGTTTTTCTGAGGATTGGTAAGTGAAGGTATTTGTACAACTAACTAAAACTTTGAGTACTTCTAGTCCTTGTCACAATAAATCGGTTTTATCATTTATTGATTGAGATTTTTTTAACCATCATTGTTTTATTACATTATTACTAAATTTATATCTGCCGCATTGCTCAGTAGCTACACCCGATAACTCCTAGAAGCCGAGATACAACACTAAATTCTGTGACAAAAAGAAGAGTTATGAAAAGTGGAGCGAGCGAATAAAAACCTTCGCATTGAAGTGGCACAACACAGGCTTAAAATCAATAATAAAACAATTGCGAGCAATAGTAGTAATATTACTATATAAAAAATCACTAAGGTTTACATAAAATCATTAGGCTGGACGTCATCTACTCAAAAATCTCAAATATCCAGACGCCGAGCAAACATCAGTAGACCATACAAATCACAATAATAATAAGAATAATTTTACTCGGGCTTTATTCTACTGAAATGAATGAATGCCTAACCTCCTACAAGGATACAAATATAAGTATATAATATACGAACGGAATATAGTTTTTTATGGCATTGAAAAGGTTCTTCGCATCGTTGACGACTGGTAATTTATTGTGCAAATCACAGACAGAACTAGATAACGCAAGTCCCTCCATCTTTATGAAAACCAAGCGTGTCACTTTTACACACACAATTTAATACTGACTTACCAATGAAAGAAAACATTTCCAATGCCTCGGCCAACTTTTTCTATACATTATTTACAGCTCATATGGCATATTTTTTTCCAGATTTCGGTAGATTTCCGGTGCCGGTAATACTAAATGAAAAGCTCAGATTACGATCATTGATAGTAACTTTACTCCGTTTTTTTGGCACGCGAAGTACATACATTCGCGTGCAAATAGACTGGCGGCATTGCGCCACGTGGTATGGCAATACTTATCCACTGACCAAGGTAAAAAAGCCAGCCTTTGACTCACGCGAAGTGTCGTCGCCTAGACGTTTAGAGATTTCTTCAAATAAAGTATAACTTATACGAGTCGGATTGTCAAATACCTTCATGGCAAATGCAAAAAACTCAAGGACAAAGGTAACCATTTACAGTACTTTCGAGGTTTTGATTTATCGGATGAGCTTCGCAACAATAATAGCAAAAATACCGACATGAAAATACAGTAATTCAATTGAGGACTATTGACTAGAGAATATTGTTATTCAAAAAGACTAGGTTCCAAAGCGTAGTTTCTTACTGAGAAAAAGGACATTAAAAACTATCTGGTTCGTTTTTAAAATCAAATTGAGTTTGGTGATTATGTATTTTGATAATAGCTTCTTACTGAGAAATCAAATTGATTTTGGTAATTATGTTTATTTTGATAATAGCGCACATGGTTTCAATTTGTGCTCTGAATATCCCTCTTAAATTAACTTATCCCTAGAGATGACCGATTACTTGCTAGTATTTATTCGCGACCAACATTAAGAAATAGATATTAAATATAATCCTAGTTACAATACCATTTCTAATATTTCCTTTAGCCCCTCGGGCTGGCCCAAAATGTGCTTTTGAGAGTGGATTTAGAATAGAATCCTGAATAATACTGTCATAATAATTCAATGGCGGCGGATTCGAACCTCAGAGCCTTCCGTTGGGAGGGCCCTGGTCATTTGGGTATTGTGAATTGAAATGATACGTGACGTCTTTTCTTTGTGGGGAAAAAGAGATTTTAAGCTAACGCTGAAAATGCATTTTGTCTTTAAAATCGTAATATAATATGATAATATAGATATGCACGTAAACGAAACAAAAGGAATATTAGAATAGGTAGCGTTTTATAGTTTCTGTCCCCATGGAACTCGTGAGTTTATGTTATGTATTAGGTACGTGTGTATATAAACGTTCTGCCTACCATTGGGATAAGAGCGTGATTTTGATATCAGATATCAAAATCTGACATCCGTAATCCGGAATCTGATGCCCATAATTATGTAATTTTCCTTCATCGTCTTGTAACGTACGGCAATGCGCCATCGGTACATGGTGAACATCCCACGCATACCGCACAAAGCGTTTTGCAAATACTTTCATTGTGTGACAAAAAAGTCACAAATCTTAATCTTAAGTCATCAATCGTAAAGGGTAAATAGGTTAATTATCGGCAAGCGTGCTTCCCCGTCGAGCACATTATTGCTTGCGAGATTGTGGTCAAAGGTGATAAAAATCCTATGGGTGCTATATATATTTGGTGGGTTTGGGTAGTTAAGCATAAACCTATCCACTATCCACCCCTCAAAGTGTAGAATTGCATGACGGTAAATTAGTAGTAGTCCCAGTCCTTTAAATGTTTTACTAGCCACAACGAATAAAAATAAATGTGTATAGCAAGAACGCTCGTATTAAGGCAGCAAGAAAGAGAAACAGAGCACTTTTCTGTTATGATGAAAAGGGGTGCAGCATCCGGGCAATGATAATCACAGTCCCTTACGAATACCTGTGCTTCGAAAAGGTATGCGTGTCTAGATACTTATAAATATTAATAATGGATGAAATTATGGCTAAAATTCTATGATACACGGACATCCGTGTATATCCGTGTATATCCAGTTTAAAAAAAAACTGTAAATGATAATTATAAATTCTTTATAAAAGCATCGGAGTATTTTTATGTCTAATTTCTTTTTATGTTAATACTTCATAAATAAATAATCAGTAAGTATCTAATTAAAATGATAATTTATCAACTTGTCAATAAAGTAAAGTGAATTAATAAAGCTTAATAATTGATTTAAGTGCTTTACGTAAATAATATTTCACATATTCAGTTGGAGTTATCGTTCGTATCGTTCTGACTCAGCTGACAGGTAAAAAAACTAAACAGAGAAAATAATGTCAAAATGAATTACCCCGTTGAACTTTAATTCCTTTACAGTTGTAAAGGTAACCAGTATGATATTTTTAAGTGTTGCATAAGTCCCACATTATTCTTTACAGTACGTCGTCAATTATTGATAAATAATACTTCTTTATAATGCAGATTATAAAAATGCAAACAACATGAATATATTTTATTCATTATGATCGGGCAGTCACGCAGTCTGCTCATAAATCTTGATGCGGTACTAGGCCTATCATTTTATATGATTGCCAATTTATATTATATCATCAAACAATGTAAACAATAAACAGAACAGTATCACAAATCGTAGAAAAATACTCACTTTCACATACGCCTGCAAGAATCACAATAGGAAAACGCACATGACACTACACAGCGTAACCACTATGACAATATTCGTAGGCGTTCGCGTCGCCACGCGACTGCTCCGGTCGCGCTCCCGCGTCCATCTGCCGCCGCCGCTGGGCGGGCTAAGACAGTGTACCTATTATAGGTAAAGATAATTCTTAGGCCTAAGCTTTGAAAGCGTTTTACAACGCCTTCGAGAAGCGTGAGAAGCTTTGTTACTACAGTAATTGCCTAATTGAGAATATATTTTGATAACTGCATCAATTTGCAGATTCTCGAGAGTTCTAAGTAAGTGTTCTGATCACTAAGAGTGATTAATGTGTTTTCTATCTTATTGAAATAAGATCAACAAGAGTCGGTGTCATCATAGAAATATTTAGATTCAATTTTTTTTATGCCTGATCTGGAGTTCTGCTCACATAGAGATGTAAATTGAAAAAAAATCGTTTTTGTCAATCTTGAAAAAACACGTGAAAAAAACTTGGCACCGTCGTTTTTTTTCTACATTTGGTTTTTTTCAGGAAAAAGTGACACACTGAATTTGGTTGTTTTGTTTTTAATTAAAGTCAAATTATGTTTAAATCAATGGGTACCTATTATTACAAACTTAGAAAATACTTAATTTGTTACAATCAGAATCATCTTTTCTTTCTTATTAGGAAAATCTCCGTCCGTAAATGGTAAAGTTCAGTGGGTGTTGCCAATTATTATAAGATATTTATGTAATAATTAACAATAAACTTTTCTTATTAAACTATGTTTTTTTTAAATATCAACTCATATACGGTAACCGCCTTACCATAATTTTATTTTCGTACTCTTGAAAAAAAACCACCTCCAGGAAAAACAGTTTCTTTTCAAAATGTTTTTTTTTAAACGTTTCATATATATCTCAGGAAAAATACCGTTTTTTTACAACTTTACACATAGTACATAATTTTAATTTCTAAGTGTTTCTAAGTAAATTTCTAAGTCATTATCTGCAATATCACTTCATCTTAAGTCAAATTTGGATTACCGTCTGTTTGAACGAACTTAACAAATAGAGCTTCGAATTTGTTTCTTAGTGTTGTCATAAACTATGTGTACCTCTAAATCTACAGCTAAATTAGATTTTAGTGCGACCACGTCTGTCCTCGGTGACTTAAATTTAAATTTAATTAGTCCTTGTTGAAGTTGAAAAGCCGATCTTTAATTTCTTCTGTCTCTAAGTAAAAGCAACTTTTTCATTAAATTAAAAATAATTTGGCAATACATTTTAAAACGTGGTATCTTTTTCGACCAATGCGTTAGCGCGCCTTAGTATAATTTGAGAATCATTAGTCCGAATCGCGCGCTTTTCGGAAAATATATTGATGTAGGAACCATTGTTTATATAGTTTTTTCATTACTTATTATAAAGACTACATTCGGATGGATTTTAAAATAAAAAGAAAAATAAGGTACACTTATGAGCATTTTATGACAAATTCTTAAATCATCAAAACATTTTCAATTTCTTTTCTTAATTTCTAATTCAAGGCAGAATCTCTTACAGTGCAGTCAAGTCAAAAAGGAAAGCTCACTTTTCTCCTTCTCTTTCCGTGGATTACCATGAGAGTACACGGTTGGTAAAGCTTTCACGTTGGAATATAAGGCGAGCTTCTAAAATTAAACGCAGCTTACAACAGCGTGCGTTGATGAGGGAGGCGAGATAAATTACGTTAGGGCCGGTACACAGCACACTTGTGCTAGCTACAAGTGAGTAGCAACAAACACGTAGGGTGTGTGTAGTGTTTTTAACTTTGTTACATTGACAAGAAATTTTAGGTAGATGCGCTTTCAATATTGATAGCTAGTAGAATGTCTCATTATTTCAAAACAGAATTAAAAAGAAATGTTTTGAGGTTTGATTAGATTACAATTTGATAAAAATCACTACACTTATAACGCCGCACCGAGTACCATAGGCTATTTTTTACCCTGGATATTTGCACATTATAAAGATGCTTATTTTATTTTAAAGATTTAGTTTTTCCTGACCTCATCCCCTCAAATAATCTAATTTAGGTGAAAAGCGACACTTCTGTTTACTGACACTTCCAATTTGACCAACCCGCATGATTTACCGTTTTAAAAAAACACACTAGCATCGCCACTATCGATTTGTTTTGCTTTAGTCAAAATTTTTCATCCCTTTTTAGTATTTCTTTTTAGTCATATGGTAGTTTTACCTGGAAAGTCTTAATGGAGTTTTGAAATTTGGTGATTTTATAATTTTGACGTACCATTTCCAAATTCCTATTTTTTTGCCGCTCGCGCTTTATTTAAAAAATGGTGTCTTAAAACAGTTTTGTAACAATATCTCCTTTTCTAGTCAATTAACGATGAAAATAGTTAGCGAGTTATATTGGTTGCGAAAAATTGGAACGGAACACAGCCCAAAATCTCTAGTATCTGTATGTGACTGCCCTTATAGCAGTCAGGTGCGTTACTTTGAACCGGCCGTAAAGCGCATGCGCGTACCAGGTGTCGTCCAAACATTACGATACCCTTTCATGTATACTAACGAAGCTCTTATTTGTAAACATTGTAAGTGAAAGTTATTTTGGGCTTTTTATGGGGTTCTCTGCAAGTTTCAAGTTCTGTTTGAAGTTTAAGGAATGGTTTATGAATTTTGTAGTAGTGAGTTCGGGGTAATTCGTAGACCACATTTTGGAAGTGTTCTTTAATATTTATGGACGTGATCAATTAACTCAAAATTAGAAATCAAATCGCCTTTTAAGTGTCAAAAATGATCAATAGGTACGATTATGAAACTTTTGATCTGTCGTCAGTTGATGCCTTCGAACAGTGGATCGGAACAATCTACCGTCGATCGACATTTTCTACTAGCTACTTACACCTATAAAAGCTACCGCATCAATCAACCGACTTCAAAATACATCAGTCGATGATCCATTGATGTAGTGACGCCCTTACTTATTAAGTATATTTTCTAAAATACCTAAGGTTTACCAACTAAATAAATGTTGCGCACACCGCCACCGACGAAAATGAATTTTATTGTAATACGATTTATGAAGGTTTAGTATGTATTTCTTACTTGTTACCCATTCTTTAACTGGTTTTAACCAAACTTTTTACCCATTATACAAATTAATTATACCCACACTAGGCCTAAAAAGGTTCGTCGAGAAATTTTTCGAAAATCTATATCAAAAGATACCGTCGAATGATCCACATTGAAGGGGTCATCAAAAGGCAGGTTGGGACACTTAAAATTGTTCATAAAAGACGTATGAAATCGTGTTTCTTCCATACCGAGGTTTCGATCGAACAATACGAGTCAAGAGTACCAAAACGCTAGCCAACCTATTTCCGTATTTTCAACTGAAAATTTGAAAACTTGTTACAGACGATAGAAACTTCGGTTGCAAACAGTATACACTGTTAAACTTAGTAAGTAAATTGTAGTCCCAATATTGATTGAGTCCTGTTTAGTTTCGGCCAAGTCAAAGCCTAGGTTTATTGAAAATGTATTAGTTCAGCGTTCAGTATTGTTTGTTAGATAGATTGATTCAGGAATTAGAGGTGGCTGTCTTTTTGCGATACTGACGCTAGATTAGGAATATTATCTATTATTTGGCAGTGAAATGGCACTGCTCTGCGCTTCACCGTGATTGTAATTGTTAAACATTAATGTCATCTTTTCATTGCTGAGAGCCGGTTTTAAGGTTGAGTATTTGGAGTTTGCAACGTATCAAATCTTATTTAAATGCAAAAAATACAGGTTTTCAGACTAAAGCAGAGCTTGACAAATACTCATATTCAAATTCTTAGTTCAGAAATCTGGGGATATGAGATTACACATGTTTTTTTGAAAAAAAAAAGCACTAGGTGTTATATATATAAAATAAAAGCAAGTAACATCAAAATTCATTTCCTTGTTGCTACCCCATTAGTAGAGTTGGTGACTATTCAAAGAAATGTTTTATCAACTATGGACAGGAGTTATTACATTCAAAGTTAGGAAATCTGTCCTAAATGAGTCATTTTTAAAAGGGACTCGAGAAAAATCTTTAAACACATCATTCGGAATTACAAATATTATCACATCAGAGATTTATAACACTAATTCAAAAACTGAATTCATTACAGTTATTAGTACTTTGTGGATAAGAATATACTTTTTAGTTAAGACTAAATTATGTGTCCATCGAATTCCGCTACCAAAACCAAACTGAAAAACTTGGAAAGCACGTTTTTCCTCGTTCTGTGTCATAGGTTAAAAATATAAAACATTAATATTTAATATTATATCAAGTAATAATCGCCAGAATAAATAAAAACTGTTTACAGTGGGGAAAATCTACAGGTGCCCGTGCCCCCCCCCCCGCCCTTATTGCGAAGGTTTAGAAGAAGACAAAATTATTTATTAAAAAGTATTTTTATAAACAAGTTTTTTTCGTATTGTTCTCAGCAAATCCTTTCATTTGATACCCATATCATGACAGTGCACAAAAATACCTAGTCCGCTATCTTGGGCCGTTCGCCATATTGGCTTTAGAATGACTTCACTTAGCTAACCATGCATTGTCATCTAAACTAAACGTGTACGCAAAATTCCGTCTTAATCGGTGGGGATAACTTGCGTTAAAACCGAAAACATACATACATACATTGAAATATGATTTTCAGGAGGTGTGTGTTAAAGAATATATACAAAGTGAGTTAGTTACATGAGTTGATACGATTTCAATAAAGGCCAAAAGGTTTGTATAGTATTAAAAATTGTAAATACACCAAAAGATGTGGTTATGTACAGCAAAATACCACAAAGTGAATTCCGTTGGTTCCTGCAGCCACGGTAGTGCCCAAGCAAAAAAACAATCATCTTGCACAGACCCAAAAATCATCGAAATGATGGAATCGCTTACACATGCGATTTTGGCGATGCGGAGGAAGTGGGCTATGACCTGAAAGTACGCGACACCAACCTACCACAAGTGTCCCGATTTAAATAACTTGACTCTATGCGGACTGCTGCCGCTCGTATAGATGAAGATGTGACCCTGGATGAAATGGAGATGATCTCTGTCGGGCGTTATATGTGACTAAAATGGCGATTAAAACCAAAGGGAAAGGCTATAAAACAGCCGTTAGACCTACTTTGCTGTACGGCGCTTAATTTTGGGCAACCTTGAAGAAGCAAGAACAACAGCTACACACAGTGGAGATGAAAATGCGCCGCTGGGCAGGGGGCGTGATGCGCTTGGATAAAGTGCGGAACGAATACGTAAGAGGATCACTCAAGGTCGTACCAATCGCCGAGAAGATCAGAGAGAGCAGACTTAGATAGTATAGACACATTATGAGATGTGAAGATAGCTACTCCGTGAAGACAATGCTCAAAATCAACACCAATCAACGAACAAAAAGCAGACCACCAGCCTCTTGGTGGACCAGTGGTGGTCCACCAAGAGGCTGGTTTTTTTTTTTTTTTTTTTTTTTTTATTATTGATAGGCTTGCGCTTGACCACTATCTCACCTGATGGTAAGTGATGATGTGGTCGACGATGTAGCGCGCTTACCTAGAAGAAACCTATTCACTCTTGACTTAAAGACTCCCAGGTTGTAGCTCTCAGGAAATACAGACCCCGGCAGGGAATTCCACTCCCTTGCTGTACGCATAATGAAAGTATTCCCAAAACGTTTGGTGCGTATGGGTGGAATGTCCACCATGTACCGATGACACATCGCCGTACGTCTTGTATTCCGATAATGGAAAGGGCTAGGAGGAATTAATTCATGCAATTCCAACGCACACTCCCCGAAATGTAACCGATAAAAAACCGACAGACTGGCAACTTGGCGCCGATGTTCAAGGCTCTGGAGCCTAGACTTGACCAATATCTCATTGCCGATGAGCCTCTTGGCCCGCTTTTCGATCGACTCTAGTGCATCCAGCTGGTACTTGGCAGATCCGTCCCAGAGGTGAGAGCAGTACTCCATGCATGACCGAACTTGCGCCTGATACAAGTTGAGCAGCTGTTCTGGCGTGAAGTATCGTCTCACCTTTGTAAGGATCCCCAACTTTTTGGCAGCCAGTTGAGCTTTTGCCTCAATGAATGGACCAAAATTGAGGGTCGATGTCAACGTAACGCCAAGAAGCTCGAGATGGTCCGTTATCGGCACGGTTACACCGCGGAAAGTAGGAGCCGGGTGGAATTGGCTCCTTTTAGCGGAAAAAAGACACGCCTGGGTTTTAGCAGCATTAAACCTGACCAGATTGGCATCGCCCCATTCGGAGACTGCTTGCAAGGACAAGTTCAAGCGCTCCACCATGGCCTCCCGGAGAGACCGGATCTGAGGCCCGGTAGCACGCGCGTCGGACAAGTATCTCTCAGCAACAGTGCTGTCGTCTGCATACCCAAAAGTGCCGGGTTTTAGCAGATCATTTATGTGCAACAAGAACAATGTTGCCGAGAGTACCGACCCCTGAGGGACCCCGGCGTTGATATCCCGTTGGTCAGACGAGCGGCCATCTATAACCACTCGTATAGACCGGTCCCTCAGGAAGTCTGCGATCCAATCGCACAGACCACCGGGCAGACCGAATGACGGAAGCTTACCAATAAGGCTCTCATGCCAGACCCTGTCAAAAGCCTTCGAGATGTCGAGGGAGACGGCAAGCGCTTCCCCGTGCCTCTCGATGGCTTCACTCCATATGTGAATGGCATACGCTAGAAGATCCCCAGTTGACCGATGGTGGTCTGCTTTTGTCTGTGTCGAGAGATACCTCATGGGGAAAAATTTGCCACCATCGACAACCCAGGATAGACCATCCTGGCGTAGATGCACAAGGATGTCCGACCCCAAATTAATTGGGAAGGGGGCAGAAAGAAGAAGAAGACGGAATCGCTTACAAAAAAAATAGTTGCAGATCAGAAAATAGAAGCGATCACGAAGCCATCTACGTTACCACAATTATCAGCGACGACCATGCTCAAAGTCATCGAAACAACGAATTCGATCTGCTATTTCCACAGGAAGTTTGGAAGGGAAGCCTTTAGAAGCCAAAGCCCGTGCAACTTTTATAACAAGAACAAACCAATAGAAAGCCAGAAGAAACTACAACATATGCTCACATCACAAGATCAGGCAGAATTTCAAAACCTACGTGGAGAGACCTTTTAGTTAATAAAAAATATAATTCTTTAGTTAATAAAAAATATAATTCTTTAGTTTTAGAAAAAAATGCATATTTGATTTTTTCAGTCTTGGGCTTTTACTATTAAATACATTTTACACAATCGTAATTCAGTTAAATTTCAAGATAAGTCCACTCTAAAATGTTCATAATTAGCAGCCTTTTAACGTTCCCACTGCTGGGAAACAGAGGGCATGGGCCTTAATCCACGCCATGTGGATGTCATTTGTCATCGATTATATGGTTCTAGGACAAGCCGGTTTCTTCTCTGTTTTCTTTCACCGTTTTTAAAGTAGTGGTGATGAAATAATTTACACGAAGTAATGTGCCTATTTGAGATCGAACCCAACAATTGTAATTCAGTTTAATTTCAAGATAAGTCTACTCTAAAATGTTCATAATTAGCAGCCTTTTAACGTTCCGACAGCTGGGAAACAGAGGGCATGGGCCTTAATCCACGCATGTGGATGTCATTTGTCTTCGATTATGGTTCTAGGACATGCCGGTTTGCTTCACCGTTTTTAGAGTAGTGGTGATGAAATAATTGACACGAAGTAATGACCTACACGTAAGTCGGGGCCCTTACGATTGGGCCACTAACTTATATAAAACGTAAATAAAGCAAAACGAGTATGTAAGGATTGTAGCAGGTGGCGTTCTGTAGTGTGTGCCTATCCCTCCCTCCTTCTTGTACAAAAACATCTATCTCAGGGTTCTGAACCCAAAGCGTTAGTACCAATATTCAATATTTGAATAGGACTGAGTCGAATTTTTTAAGTTATTTAGGATTCCTATTCTACTGAAAATGTAAAATAAATTTATTTAAACTTTATTGAATGCTATATATTGCAATAGCATAAAACCCAAACGACATGTATTTTTCAACACCTTTGTATATTTCCTCGTACAAAAACTAAAGTGAATCGCGTGACGTATGAAGCCATAGTTTAACCGAGGTGAGACTAAATAGACTAAACAGCACAGGTCAGAAATCGGTCAGCGCCTTTGAATCGTGCTGCGTTTCACAATATCCATTTAACTTCGTTCACGTACAGGAAGTTTTTCTTTGCACATGAAAGCGTCCCGAGTGAAAGGTTTCAGTTAATGTACAAATCTGCAATGGTCGCTGATGGATAATTATGCAACTTTATAGCGATGTTATTGTAAAATTGGAAACACGACGTACATACACTTTCATCAACATCATCATATCAGCCGAAAGACGGTCTCTCCCAAGCGTCGTCCACATAGACTTTTCATTGATACAATTCAAATTGCTATCAAAACGGACGGTATTTAAAATCTATGTCGGATTCAAGTTATTGTAGCTGGTCAAGCAGTATATTTGTCACTATGACCATTGAGGAGCGATATATCAGTGAACTTGAAATAACCTTGGTGATAATTAAAAACAAAAATAGATGCATCACGATGCAGACCCGTTTGTTCTATTCTAGCCTTACCCCTGTTTTCTGAATTAAAAATTTGAAGCTATTCTCAAACTTTACTTTAGATGTCTGCATACTTATGATAGTGATGAAGACGCAGCAGCAGCAAGAAAGAGAAAGGAAAGGATTGTTCTGTCATCTAAAGATATACGAGTATATTATATAGAATGCCATATAATTTTCGAAATAGCTTTTTTCCTTAAAATCATTCCATCACTGAGTTTCACCCCTGACGCCGTTTAGTCTACAAAACAGCCAATAACGCAAACGCTAAACAAAGGCCCGATTGTTTTCAATGAAAGAAAAGCACAAAAACGCGTAATAGACCTTGACGCAGAGAAAAACGGAATCACTCCCCAAACTTACGTCATTAAGGAAGTTAATTAAGAAAAGGAGCTTAATCGAAAAGTTTGGGTACCCTGGATGTAACTGTGAAGTATATTTAAATAAATTATAATGGGATAATTTTAATAGGAATGAAAGAAATTCCGTATCAGATCGTTTTGTTCCACCGTAAGCTTATAAAACTCTTCGTATTTTTTCGAAGGAAAATCTTGAGGAATGAAAATAAGATCCCTTTGTTTAGTACAAAGTTGATCTTTTATAGACATCTTCTGTAGGTAATTAATAAAACATTTTTCTGTACTTGTTTATTAAAGCACATATGCACTTCTGAAAACAAGTCATTACCTAACATCAAACCAATTAATTTTTCAGATTAGAAGTTATTTCCATAGAAGAGTCGAGAACTCATAAGCACTTGCGCAACAGGCTTCTACTGTACATAAATTAGTCAGCTTCTAAGTAAGCCCCCATTCAACACAAAGTATCCATATCATCAAGCAAGCCTGCACCAAACGTAATCATTCAGCGTACTTTCAGACTGCTTGCTCTGTGCCTAGAGCCTAGCGAATATCAGTTAGTTCGGTTACAAACATTTAAGATTGTTCATTTTACTTCTTTACTCGCCAGTTTACTCGCTAGCCGCTTGTCAGTGCATTTTTGGCCTTACGGCTAGTAAAGCCGAAAATGCACTGACAAGCGGATCAACGTGTCAGTTGACAGTTGGGTCGTACAAAAACGCATGACACTTCACTTTGTCTAATGTTGACCTGGCTATAGGTAGCTTAAGACTCATTGAAAGCTGGTGATGACGAACCAACAAGTCAGGCTCCCACAATGGCGATGAAAACCCAAACAGGCGAGCAGCCACAACGACCCGGGCTAAGCTTAATTACAACCGGGGGATTAAGCCGGGACATATTTGCGTTGCCTGCTCAAAATTAGGGCACGCTAGGGATTTCTTATTTAATTTATTCGTGCCCGTGAAGAATGTCGGTTCGTGTCAGGAGGATGCTGCTTTATGTTTTTTGTTGCCTCTTTTTCGTTTTTTTTCAGGCATGTTTTTAACTTTTACTACCTTACAGGTGAAATTGATTAATTTTATTTTCATATTTGGTGCAGTGTTTCCTTGGAATTATAGCTAAAAGATGTTTAGTAAATGAATACTTATGAGGCAAGGTTTCATACATATCTGCATGATGGCTGTGCTGCTCAAAATGCAATTGATTAAAAACCACGATCATTTTATTTCAACCCTTACAACTGACAGTGGGGTGGGCGACTACAAAGATGACGTGACAAACTTGATAGGTTCCGTCAAAACTGTTAAGGAGTGGAGGGTGGTCTCTAACCAGGAGTGGGACAGAATGAGCTACGAAAATGAACAAAACCCTACAATGTTTTTTTTTTGAAAATATACGGTTTGATCACGCTCCTTGACCATGGGCGTTATTTCATTCAAATTAATACGATCTCATCACAAAAGTTTTATTACAAAAAGTTCAGGTTGAATATTTTTAGAGTATTTCTCGTCATTTTCTTCGGAAGTTTTTTGTTTACTTTTGTTCCGTAATCTTATTGGGACGCGATTTGCCTCGTTGATTATAAGAATGTTGACTATATAATATCGTACGTGAAATGATGGCATTATTTGAACGTATTGGAAAAACGTTATTATTTGTATAACGTTTTTTCAATACGTTTAATGTATGGTTAGGTTAAAACGGGCTGTTTTCCGCAACTCCACGACCAAGCACGTATTATGCGTACGTTTAATGTAATCCGTTTAATAAGAATGAAATCGACGATAAAATAAAGTGTGCTTCTTCCCTGTAAATAGTATTTTTCTCTGGATTATTAAAACATTGAAACAATAATAAACGTTAGTTTGTGTCGATCAAAAACATTATTGTGTCGATTAACAACTTTATTGATATATTTATTTCTTGCACAAGCCGAATGACTGCCTTAAAAATACAAAATTTCATAAGAAGACAAAGATCGGCTTTTCAACCATAGCAGAGACAATGACGTGTTGAACTTCCCACTTCATTTAAAACCACAGGGGACGCATTCACTCAGTTAATTTCGACTCAACTCTCAACACTCAACTTTCAACCAATTCCTATGTTAATAAAGGTGTTAAGAAATTATAGGGTGACGACTGCCTTGTCGGTTGGTATGTTTAAGTTATAAACGGAAGAAAAAGGAGTTTCTGATTTACTTTGATAAAATTTAAGAATGGAATAGGTACACAAAAGAAACATGAAGATATTTTTCAAGATAATTAGGTCAAATCAAATTGTTATGTGAAAAACCACACAAATATTAGAATGGTAAAAATCAGGAACAGAAGTTAAGAACGACTGACCGTACTGTGATTATAGTTCATTGTGATACAAGGGTGGAAAGTAGGTTATTGCAAACGAGTGTTCGAGTTTGCAATAACCTACACACCCGTGTATCACACGACGCTTTTCAATACAGTTGTGGGAAATAGTAAAAACAAATCAAAGAACTAAATTTGTTTATTCACAAAAAATAAAATTTTCAGATATAATTATAATTAAAATTTATTTATATAATTAAAATAAAACTGGTAATTAAATATATTAAACAACCATTTAAAAGACTTTTGAGAATTCAGTGCTAAAACGTACGGAATCATTCATTTTTTCTCGTCTAAAATCTATCCCATTTTGTGCTATGTATGAAAACTCCTTGTTACTAAACTTTTTTAAATTGACTTATAAATTTAAAACTCAACTGCAAAAGTAATGATCGAGCTCGTAAACAAAAGTTACGACCGCGTAACAGAAAGATGCCTAAGATGCAAAAGAATCATAATTATAGCCTCTGAAAGTACGCCATGTTTAACAACTGTATTGAAAAAGAACTTATATTAACTATATTTGCCCAAATATTAACAAAATGATCTCATGATTAATTTATTGTACATAAAATCAGTTAAAAAAGAAAAATATTACAGATAGATGAGCACAAAGGCTGTAATACTCGTAGTATACTTAAGACCTCTACCTATTTTCACCTCTATGTGAATTGTTGTAGCCTTGAATGTATCTTTTGACCGGACTAGTCGGATAAGACAATTATGAAACTTTAACCTATGTCATAGTCAAAGTCAAAGCCATTTATTTGAATTAAATGCGGTATAAAGATGGTATAAATAAGTTATTAGCACAATGACACATTTCGCCATAAGTTGGCATGCAAATATTAAGATATGAGTTAAGGTGCTTACAATAAGCAGATCTCATAACACATTATTTTTATTAGGTATTTAACCTGTTAAGTTTAGTAAACTCTTCAAAACACTTAGTTTACTTACTTAAGTAGACTATGAAATAATATGGCTAACAACACATAAAATATAAATCAAATAATATCATAAAAGGCAGTAGGTAGAAATTACAACAACTAATAACAAAATAATGAGCCACTTTTTTAAAACTATACAGAATTTTCTGTAAGGGAGATCGGTTATAAAGGAGGGTATAGAATTATAAATAAGAGGCGCCATGTAAACAACTACGCCTAAATAATTCGATTCTGGGTACAGGCAATTCTAATACATACTGTGTAACTTTTCGTTTATTATTGTTATTTTTAGTATTAAAAAGTGAATAATTAGTTTTTACAAATTTAGCGATTTCATATATATACATACAAGGAACGGTGAGGAGATTGTGTGCTTTATATACTGGTCTGCAGGAATCAGTCCAGTCCATATTAAAAATGGTGCGGATGCATTTTTTTTGTGCCAACAGAACTCTACAAAGTTCAGAGGAGTTTCCCCAGACAATGATGCCGTAACGGATGATGGAGCAAACATAGGCATGATACACCATTAGCGCAGTTGGTTTGGATGTCTCATCTTTAACTTTTTTTAGAGCAAAAACAAACCTATTAATCTTCATGCATACTTCATTGATATGCTCCCTCCAGGTGAAATGTTCATCCAGTGTTATACCCAGAAATGTTGTTGTTTTTATCTGTTCTACTATTTGATCCCTATGTTTTATTTTAAGATGAATATATTTACTCTTTTGTGTTTTAAAATTTAATATTTTAGTTTTATCAACGTCCACTTTTAAAGCATTTATATCTAACCATGTAACAATTTTATTCAAACTGGTATTTATATTAGTCTCATGTGTTTCATGATTTTTACCATCTAGGATAACTGTTGTGTCATCTGCAAATAAAACACACTCTTGTTCTATTTTTTGAGGAAGATCATTGATATATACAAGGAATAATGGAGGACCCAAGATGCTTCCCTGCGGAACTATGCATACATCATTAATACAAAGTAAGTATAATAAGTAGAATTTTGAAAGCTGTTTAAAAAACTAACGCGAGACATATTTGCGGACAATTATTTTTCAATAATCTACAACATCCTGAAAATAAACTTTAACCTTGGAACTTTGACGCCTTTTCATAATAAATTTCATTCGATTCAATTGATACGAATAAATCGGAATCGTAAATCGAAAATTTATTTGGCGCCCGCCAATTATGTATTATAGTAGATAAGTTTATACGTATTTTTTTTTTCGTAAAAATATTATAAAACCCGTGCTAATTTTGCGTAACACAAAACTCACACAATCGATTTCAATGCCTGCCTTTATTTTGACAATTCAACGATATTCATTTCGTATTTTACGATGTTGAGCAGACAAATTTTTAAACAAGAATAGATCAGATATTACATTCGATTGTGAATGTTGTGATTGATAGTGTGATTTAGTGTGTAAAGCAAATAGGAAACAGCTTTCAAGACCTATCAATTTGTGGACTTTAGAGCTTGTTTGTTCATTGTAGATAAGTCAAAAACTTTTCACATGACTGATAGGTGAGATAAGGCTTGCCGGAAATGTTATTAGTATAAACTGTATAAACTGTCTGTATAAACTGTCAAAGGCTAACAAGGCTAACCGAAATTAATTGTATTTTCGACTCCGTTTACAGTGAATTTGAAAACGGCACATGTACTCATGAGATTGACGAGTAAACTAATGGAAATGCCTATTCTAAACACCAGACAGTAGCACAGATAATATAATGACAGTAGTATATTCCTTTATCAGATAAATGTTCTGATAGGACACAAACAGAATAGCCAATATTAGGCTTGTCCCAAGTTTTCAGTTTAGAGAATGGGTACTAGCACAGGTAATATAATACTAACAGTAGTACCAGTGGTGTCTCATATATCCAGCGATATGGTCTTTCTCGTTTTACAAAACTATGATCCATGTTTATAAAAATCTTGACGATTTTTGGCAATTGATTACCTAATGCCAAATAAGTGCCTTTTTTATAAATATGGCCCCCTGTGCTCGATATCGCAATAAGTGAGAAGAACCATCACACTGCATTAATTTGTTGTGTATTTTTCTGTTTGTTTTTCTATTTTGTTGCACCTGCCATGTTCTGTCCTCTGTACTACCCTAAAGTCGACTGGTAGAAAATGACTCAAGGCAGTAGGCCCGCCCTCCCCCTTTATACAAAGTTTTTACTTAAAAGTTATAATAAATACAATTGGTTTGACTGCTCGATGGTCGCAAGCGCTACTGCTGAGCATGAGGTCCTGGGATCGATTCCTGGGTCGGGCAAAGTGTTATTGCGATTTTCTATCTGGAAACTGTGCCCGGTTGATGGATAAGTCACATGTAATATGGGATTACATGTGACAAACATAACTGGCGAAATGTGAGTGTACCACGGACATTAAATCTAACTAGATAATGCAAGTCCGTCAATCTGTAACCAAGCGTGCCACTCTTTTATACACAATTTTAGAACTCTACTTACCGATGAAAGAAAATATTTTCATTGCCTCGGCCAACGTTTTTGTGTACAGTTTTTACAGCTTAATATGGCATAATCAAGCATTTTTCTAGATTTCAGTGGATGTCCGGTGCCAATAATGCCAAAAAGTACGATTATTGATCGTACTTTTACTCCCATTTTTGACACTCGAGTAAACACAATCGCGTCATCTAGATAAATTTATATTTAAACTCTGCACAAACCTTCGGGGAACAAGGCGCGATGTTATGTTATATTTTTGTCAATAGCAGCCCTGATACCCCATTCATATTTTAGCAAAGTTATACCTACTTATTACAAATATAATTATGTTAGAGTCATCGAAAAACGGGTCAAGAGGCTCATCGGCAATGAGTTACTTGGTCGAGTCTAGGCTCCAGAGCCTTGAACATCGGTGCCAAGTTGCCAGCTTGTCGGTTTTTTATCGGTTACATTTCGGGGAGTGTGCGTTGGAATTGCATGATCTAATTCCTCCTAGCCCTATCCATCATCGGACTACCTGACGTACGGCGATGCGTCATCGATACATGGTGGACATCCCACCCATACGCCACCAAACGTTTTGGGAATACTTTCATTATGCGTACAGCTAAGGAGTGAAATTCCCTGCCGGAGTCTGTATTTTCTGATAGCTACAACCTGGGAGTCTAAGTCATGTTATAAGTAAACGAATAGGTTTATAGACATCAGCTTTTGAAACCATAAATTAATTTACAGCGAGGACTTCTAAGTGCTAAACAAGAGAAAATGGCGCTGAAAGTAGTGTTAGAACTTGTTTGTTTTAAACTCTTGTAAGTATGTAAAATGATGTAATGCGTATCATTATAACATGTTGAAGTTTCGCTTCCGAAATGAGCTGGTGGTCCTTAGTTATGGCTAAATACTACTACTAAAATAATTTTACAGTAATGTGATTTCAGTGATATTTCGGCCTTTTAAATACCTTGACATTTTTAATCTTTGGAGGAATGTGGAACAGGGTGTAACGTCCCACAAACCTCCATCGAAAAGGGAGGATCCTCCAACCAGACGGGTGTTTTGTCTGGTCCGGGCAGTATGTAAAATGACGTAATGCGTATCATTGTTACATGTTGAAGTTTCGCTTCCAAAATGAGCTGGTGGTCCTTAGTTATGGCTAAATACTACTTCAAAAATATTTTTTCAATACAGTTGTTAAATATGGCGTACTTTCAGTGTCTATAATTATGATTCAAAAGTTAAATCTTACGCATAGGCATCTTTCTGTTACGCGGTCGTGACTTTTGTTTACGAGCTCGATCATTATGTTTGCAGTTTAGTTTTAAATTTATAAGTCAATTTAAAAAAGAATAAAATGGGATAGATTTTCTACGAGGAAAAATGAATGATTCCGTACGTTTTAGCATTGAATTCTCAAAAGTCTTTTAAATGGTTGTTTAATATATTTAATTACCAGTTTTAATTTAATTATTTTCACATCAATTTGTCAAAAATCGAATAGGCTGATAGGCTGTTTTCGTTGAAAAAAAAAATGTCCAGTTGCAAAAACGCGCCATAAGTCAATTTAAAAAAGTTTAGTAGCAAGGAGTTTTCACACATAGAATAAAATGGGATACGATTTTATACGAGAAAAAATTAATGATTCCATACGTTTTAGCATTGAATTCTCATTTTATTTTTTAAATAGTTGCCTAATATATTTAATTACCAGTTTTAAGTTAATTATTTTCACATCAACGTTTGTCGAAAATCGGATAAGCTGTATAGGCTGTTTTCTTTGTAAAATAATAAGTCCAGTTGCAAAAACGCGCCATATTGAAAATTTTATTTTTTGTGAATAAACAAATCTAATTCTTTGATTTGTTTTTACTGTTTCTCACAACTGTATTGAAACACGTCGTGTGATACACGGGTGTGTAGGTTATTGCAAACTCGTGTCATTAAAAACCCTCGCCTTCGGCTTGGGCTTGTTAATGACAGCTCGTTTGCAATAACCTACTTTCCACCCTTGTATCACAATGTACTATTTCAATACAGTTGTTAAACATGGCGTACTTTCAGAGGCTATAATTATGATTCGAAAGTTAAATCTTACGCATAGGCATCTTTCTGTTACGCGGTCGTGACTTTTGTTTACGAGCTCGATCATTATGTTTGCAGTTAAGTTTTAAATTTATAAGTCAATTTAAAAAAGTTTAGTAGCAAGGAGTTTTCATACATAAAATAAAATGGGATACGATTTTATACGAGGAAAAATGAATGATTCCGTACGTTTTAGCATTGTATTCTCATTTTTTTTTAAATAGTTGTTTAATATTTAATTACCAGTTTTAAGTTAATTATTTTCACATCAACGTTTGTCAAAAATCGAATAGGCTGTATAGACTGTTTTCTTTGTAAAAAAATATGTCCAGTTGCAAAAACGTGCCATATTGAAAATTTTATTTTTTGTGAATAAACAAATCTAATTCTTTGATTTGTTTTTACTGTTTCTCACAACTGTATTGAAAAACGTCGTGTGATACACGGGTGTGTATCACACGACGTTTCCACCCTTGTATCACAATGTACTATTACAGTAATGTGATTTCAGTGATATTTCGGCCTTTTAAATACCTTGACATTTTTAATCTTTGGAGGCATGTGGAACAGGGTGTAACGTCCCACAAACTTGCATCGAAAAGGGAGGATCCTCCAACCAGACGGGTGTTTTTTCTGGTCCGGGCAACTGCCTAACGGTTTTTGTCGGAATGTTGTATGTGTTCAAATCGCGCCGAAAACTTTACTTGCGTGATGCAGGATTTGTGTGACGTCATGTCCTTAGTTTATATGTGGCGGCGTTGGTGCCGCTACAAATCCCTCCTGACAAAAGAATATCACTCTACAGCCCCCTAGCCAAAACGACAAACGTTTCGTATCGATCTCTTTCCACAATCGTTAAAGCCTTCTATTTGTATGGTCTGACCACGTGACTTAACGTTCAGATGTGTCAATTACAATGATTCGTTTTCTACCAGCGTAGATTGTAAACTTGGCTACAGGTGCAGGTAACTACTGATTTCAGTATGGTAGTACCTTACACCACACCATACCTAGGTAAGTAGAAAGCTACGTCTCGATATATTCTTAATTACCAAGCTAAAAGTTGATGTACACATAAAATAAGCGTAATGCGAAACACATCCTCATCCAAAAAATAAATTCGCTCTTTTAGTCGAAGGCAGAATTTAAAATGTTAATATCCGGCTCATCCCCGTCTCTCTCGAGGAGGTAATTAATGTTCAGATAATAAGTTAAGTACGAAAACATTAACGGAATTTATAAGACGAGATTCATAAGCCTTCAACAACGGGGCCCTCATAATTGGGCAATTTTTTACGAGAATTTTGTGAATTGCTTGAGGATAGGGAACCTAACTACTTGTAAAACTCCATTCAGGGCTTTTGTTTTTAAGTAACAAATAAGCTATAATATCAATCGTTGGTACAATACTTGCAGCGTAGTTTCAACGTAAAATATGAGATTTATGAGATTTATGAGATTTTCCTGAATTCTTTTGATTTAAAGACGGATTATCACTGCCTGCGCCTATATTTTTTCCCGACGCTAGAAAAACTTTTTGCCTATTATTGTGTCATTGAAGTTAGAAGGTTATAAACCATATTATTATTACCTATAAGTAACATAGTAACCAGCTTGATGCCGTATGGTCCTAAACTCCTAACATATAGAGCTTGAAGGTCGTTACAGTCAATCAGCTGCTAGCCTCGGAACAGTCTAGAGCCATTCATTGTCTCCACAAGCATCGTTCCTCTCCATTGATTCTTACGACTGGCACGGCAAGATTAGTTGAAACTACACACAGTGGCTCTTGTGGTACAAAGTTCAGCAGTACATATTTAATATTTTAAATGCGAAAATGTATCAGTATAATTAACATTAAAAGCGGCATATACCATGTTTACTGTTTGTTGAGAGTTCCCGATATTGTGTTAGTGACCATGACAGTTTAAAAACTTATATGTATCAGTATGTTACGTTTTCAAGCCTAAACCGCTGAAAGGATTGATTTAGACTTGGCACATGAATACACTTCAAACGTTTTTTTTTTTCATTTGCAAGACAGAGGTTTGTATGAGGTATGTTGTTTGTTTGCTGTGCAGTCGGTGGATACATAATCGCGAGCTGGCTGACCAAAACCAGACCAAACCATCTTTTTAGTTCGCTTTTACATTTTCACTTCCACAACTCTTTATAAATTGAGCGCTGATGTTAACACATTATTATTTTCTTTTTTTTTAAAGTAGGTTTTCGAATAGGTTTTATTTATTGGGTTTTGGGGTTTTTCTTTAGTTCCTAGGAACTTCACAGGGAGTCTAGATTCCTTAAAAGATGTCATGGAGTAGCGGCAGAAAATAAACCTTAACTTGAAATCAAGTAAATGCAGTTTTGATCATAATTAAGTTTCGGAGTTGGGCAAAACGATTTCAAAGACGATTTCAAAGACGGGGTCATACCCACAAAAAGACCATCTTTATAAACATTGAAACCCCAAAACCAACGCGAATCGGTAACATCCGCATTAAGTTTACCAGTAAATTTCTTATACCTGTTCTGACATAATATATTTCTCTAACACTTGCAAAAATACCATTTCTGATCCAACTGCGCTTGGCCAGTTGCCACACAGTTTTCCCGTCTCGCTGGGCTGAGCCTCAGCAGATCAATCACTCACTTAATCTGCTACATAGCTACATTTCCCCTGGGATCCCCTATGCTGTGACTTTGAATTAACTGTTCTTAATTGCACCAAAATTCGTTAAAGATACAGTAGCGATAAATCTGTCCTTTGCTTTCATCTTCTTATAGCGGGGGTTTAAAGCCCAATAATCCTGTGGATGTGTTCGTGGAAAAAAACACACCCACAGCATTATTATTTTCAGAAACCTATTTTTGTAACTGGTAATATTATTTTTAAAAAAGAATCTGCCTGCTACACCACCTATACCAACGAGACATCGCTAGAAAGTTATAACGAACAACTTTTTCACAAAAAACCTTTTTACAAAAAAATACAACAGACTTTCAAAAAATCTCTACTAAGTGAATAACAACTTGAATTTCGGCAGTCGGTGTTCCTGTTTTTGTTTCTTCGTTTTTTAACACCGACTGCCGAATTTGAAGTTATTTTTCACTTTGTAGTGTTTTTTTTTGGAAATTTGTGGTACATAATGAGCAAGTTCTGGCACCTATAAATAATACTATAAATAATACACAAATTTATGCCAGAATAGATTACCCGAATAACATAAAACTTGAATATAACCGGTAAAATGAGAGTGTACCAGGGTGAACTGTAGACTTCTGCGTACCCCTTTAGAGCGAACCGGTGCGGTGACGTGATTTTGTGTTATGAAATGGCGTAAACAGCTGCAGGAGTTAATAAACCGACATGCGATTGCAGCAATCCCGAGAGATCTGCCGTTGTTTATTGAAGAGTACTGTTGTATATCTCCGAAGTTCTTCATCAAATATTCACCAAATTGAAATGTGACCACATGAGAAGCACCAGCTTATTAAATATTAAATAAAAAAAGAATCATCAAAATCCGTTGACCTAGTAAAAAGTTTCGAGGTGATACATAAAAAAATTGTTGAATTGATAACCTCCATGTTTTTGAAGTCGGTTAAAAAAAGGAGAGAAAATCTAAACAAAAGTCCAACCAAAATTTAGGACATTAATTAAACACACCTCCACGCATCATTTGATGTCCACTATGGTTTAGATATTGTTATGTTAGGCAAGAAGAATTTAAATTTTTGGAAAATCTTTCTTATGTGAAACAAAACCACCCAATTTATCATTTAAACTCGTTGGCCAGTTGCCATGTTGTTTGCCTGCCGCTACCTTGGAACTTCACCAGTTCAATCACTCAATTGACCTGGCAATGTATCTACGTTCCCCTGGGTAAATTTTATTTCAATGTCACTGTTCTGATTTGAAAAAAAGTTCCAAAAAGCTTATTTAAACTTTTCTATGCTTCGTATTGTTTACTTTTTAGGACTTAGATCTTTCCAGGCCATACGCACTGGTAGGTAAAAGTATAATTAATTACATAATTATTTTTTCAACACACTTGCTCATAAAGTGGCTCTAATTTCACCGCAATTAGGCATATAATGATACCTGTAATCAAACTGTGACTTTTTCATTGCTATTATTAACAAGTGAGTTATAGTTTTATTTTAATGGTTTCCTGCCTTTATTTTAAATACTTTTAAATTAAACTAATTTTAATAGTGTCACAAATCAATCCAATGAAAATTAATAAAATAAGTCATTAATTCTAATCCAGTTAAAATTGAAGTATTTTCAATATAATAAAATTTAACACTGTTAATCAATTAAAAGTCCCATTCGACATTAATCTCTTTCTATTCCTGTCATGTAAGTAGTACTTACTATATCCATAACATGATATGGGTAGTAATTACTATTCCCATGATATCCATTAAATAAATAAAATATGGCATAGCTTCTAGTCAAACAATTCAGCAAAATGCTAGAACCTAACATATTGCTTGCTCATTTCATGCAACTTCGTATTCAACTAGATAATTTCAACTTGTATGTGTTAAATAAATAAAATTTCCCCTTAAATATAACTTTTGTTTCTCTGCAATAAAGAAAACATGAAATTCCCCATTTTGTACGTGGCTAAAACGCAATCCGCGAAAAGCTAAAAAAAGAAAGTAACCTCAATTTTTTAGTCTATAGCCGATCACCATTGTTAGATGGATGCGCGCGCATAGGAAACCTGATTTAATTTACCCCGCCATTGTGAAAAAAAATTCACAACTCGTTTTTACTGTTGAAAATGATTTTTTTGTATTATTTTCTTCACAAGTGTGTTGAAAAACGTCGTATGATACACGTGTGTATTGATGATTACCGTCCTCGGCTCACTTAAGACCCTCACCTACGGCTCGGGTCTCAATGGCGCCTCAGCGGTAATCACCAATATTGCACACTTGTACCATAATGTACTATTAACACGCTTTTATTGTTGGAATGGGGTTTGGTTATCAAACCTCATTTGAGTTCTGGCTGGACAGAATATTTTATGTTCTTTATTTTCAATCAATTGCACATGTCATGTAAAATTTAAAATATAGATGGTGACTGCTGATGTCAATTCATGTCTAGCTAGAGCATGGTATAATAAAATACTCCGTATACCATGAGCTAGAGATTGTTTTGAGTGTTCAGCGTAATAGCATACACCTGATTTTATAAGAATATTATTATTACCACGCGGAGTCTTGTGTTTTTAATGAATATACGTCTAGCCCACGCCCACCCTGATTTTTAATTCACAATATTTATTAGCTTGTTATGTATGTATCTATGTAACAGAATCTTTGAACGTGATTTTCACCCCCTTCAAATGTCGGATTAATTTGAAACTTTGAACACTTATCAAGGACCGATGACAATTCAATAATTTAAATAGTTGGATCTTAAGGATTTGCGATTGAACTAAAAAGTAAAAAATAAACAATTGGTTATAAAATTAAAAAAAACACGCTTTAATAGAAAACCAAACTAAAAAGTAGAAAATAATTTCAATAAATTTAAATTCGTGGGGTGCTTGATGTCAATGTTATAATTTTTATTGCCAGATATTGGTAAAAGTAGGGTCATTTTGAATATATCTTAAAAAACACTCCACGCTTTTATACATTTTTTTTGTTAGTTGTGATTAACAAAAAAAAAATTCTTTCTATTCCGAATTTAAAATTTTCTATTTTTTTTTTTTTTTTATTTCTAATGGGTTTGCTCTTGACTCTAGTCTAGGTCATAGGTCATAGGTCATTTTTAGTTTGGTTTGCTATTAAAGCGTGTTTTTATCTATCTTTTATTTGTTATTTAAATAGTGTTTCTAGAAAAGGACGTTTTTTATTTGGTCACATTATATTATAGTATATATAAGAGTGTATTCTGCTCTGTGCAATAGTAGTTAAAAAAGACATGATTTAAAAATATTGGATATTTTTGTTTAGTTAGTCCTCTGACGAAAAGGGAATGAGTTTTAAAAATATTCGTGGATGCATCAAAAAGCCGTTACTTTAAAACTTTTTACTTTGGGGAAACCCACATGGAGCTTTATTTATCTTTCGCTGTACAGTGCAACATAAAGAGTAGAAATTAAATGAGGGCGCCACAATCGCTCAGATAGCAACCCAGTTAGTACGACCCAGCTGATCTTGATACTTGAATAGTATTATTTATTTATTGGGTATAAAAAATGAGTAAATATATTATATAAGTATATTTAATAAATATTTAATATGTAGTAGTAATAAAACAACTTTTCAAAACTTTTCAATGAAATTTTACAAACAAGGCAAATTCCCGAAGAATGGACCGAGTGTCACATAATACTACTACATAAAAAAGGCCCTAGAGACGAGATTGGGAACTATAGGCCAATTTCTCTAATATCAAACATATATAAAGTATTTGCTAAAGTGATCCTGGAAAGAATAAAATTAACACTAAACGATAGCCAACCCGTAGAGCAGGCAGGATTCAGAAAAGACTTCAGCACAATAGATCACATTCACACAATAAAACAGTTGATACAGAAGTATAACGAATACAATAAACAAATCTACTTGGCGTTTATAGATTACTCAAAGGCATTCGACAGCCTCAGGCACCAATACATATGGCGGAGCCTTGAACAACAAGGGGTCCAGAGCAACTATATAGAAATACTTAAGAGTATATACAAATCTAGCAAGGCCAGTATTAAACTAGAATCAACAGGAGAATCATTTCCTATCAAAAAGGGCGTACGCCAAGGCGATCCTCTCTCCCCTGCGCTATTTAACGCCGTACTCGAGCACATCTTTGGACAGCTAAACTGGGACCACTTAGGCCTGAACATTAATGGAGCTCGCCTAAACCATCTAAGATTTGCCGATGATCTGGTGCTTCTTGAAAAGAATCCAGCAGCAATAGAAGAAATGATGCAGAGCCTAGCAAATATAAGTAGAGAAGTTGGTCTGGAAATCAATGCCAGTAAAACAAAATTGATGACAAACTCAAGGGAAATAGACGTTATGGTAGATGGCAACAAGATCGAATATGTCAAAGAATATATTTACTTAGGACAGATAATATCCCCTTCAGATGAAATGACAAAGGAAATAAACAGGCGAATAGCCCAAGGATGGAGAAAATACTGGTCATTGAAGGAAATAGTGAAAAGTAAGGATCTAGGCAATCACATAAAAAGGAAAACATTCGAGACCTGTATTCTACCAGTTCTTACGTATGGCTGTGAAACTTGGTCAATAACACTTCACCACAGGGAAAGGCTAACAAAATGCCAACGTGCCATGGAAAGAAGCATGCTAGGGTTAAAAATCAAAGACAGAGTCAGGAACGTAGACATAAGAACAAGAACAAAAGTCACAGACATTCTTACCCGGATAGACGTCCAAAAATGGAGATGGGCTGGACATATGCTACGCCACCCCATTAACAAATGGAGCAAGCAAGTCACCCTCTGGCAACCAAGAGACGGCAAAAGAGGTAGGGGTCGTCAAGTCAGGCGATGGGAAGATGACTTGAAACAGACAGCGGGACCATTCTGGTTGAGAGTAGCAAGGGACAGGACCCATTGGAAGGAATTGGAGGAGGCCTATGCCAAAAGGCACACCGAACTTAGGGACCTCTTGTAACCCTATGTTTAGGAATTAAAGGCTATTATTATAGTAATAAAACAACAATTTCACAATAAATAAGTATTTTTAATAATCAATTGCTTTCCATATAAACTCAGATATAAACTAAAATTTATAAAATAAACTAATCTAATAAATCAAAATCTAAATACTCTACACCTTCCATGGGATCACTTAAGTTCGTGTAGTCTATTTTAAGCTCTGGTATTGATTCGTCACTGATTTCTGAACCACTCTCATAGTTACTGCTGTCTGCACCATGGGACGACCTTTCATGTGTTTAGCTGGTGTTGAGAATTTCCCACCATTTTCAATGCCTTGTTGCACGATTCTGTGCACTGTGCTTACAGAAACACCTAAAACAAGCAAATAAAAGAATCACTGTCAGTCCGACGAAAGAAGTTCCGCGGTAAATAAACGTGAATATATTTTAAAATTTTTCCTTCCATTTAGACGATTGCATCAACAAATATGGCATAGTAAAAAAAATATTTCGTATCCGCAATAAATTACATTAATTGATTTTGCCTTACTATCAACGTTGTTAAGTCGCGCTATAACTACAAAGGTATTTGTTTACCTTAGCATAACCTCAAAAATTATAGACAAATAATTTGTAAATGATATGTGGTTCGAAAATTTAGCTTCCTGAATGTATTAATCGTTTGTAATTAACGTTTAGCGTAACTTTCAATAGTTACTTACCAGTAAAATCTGCTGTACGATGGTAAACATCTTCTAAGTTGCATAGAAGCTTCCCAGCTTGGAATTCGGCTATACACCACATATAAACTTTGTAAATTCACGGGCACCTCCACGAATTACCTTATTCATGATTTGCCACTGTTTTTCTGTCCACACTCAGAAATATCTTACGAAAATCGAAACCGATCGAGAAAAATTGACAGCTCAAGTACTCATTTTAGATGTTGCCAGAAAATGAAAACTATTAGTTCCCAAATATTTAATTTCTACTCTTTTATGTCGTACTATAATAACAACGGTAAAGTATAAACTTTACACTTTCGTAAGGTCAAAAAGGCCAGTGGGTCAGGTTGCTTGATTTTGAGAAATCAAACGCTCTCCAAAGAAATCAATACAAATACCTTCGTAAGGAATAAAAAATAACATGTGCATTATATAACTGTGGTAATAATTTTACTTTTGCCCAACTGTTGATGCACCTTGCTCTTTAATAATAATAAGCATATCTTTATCATTTATCATACGTCAAGGCTATTAATTTCAGGTATGCATCAATTACCAGTTCCGTAAGTTGCTTTGACTATACTTTTTATTAAGATTGTAATATGACCCATCCACCATGACTATTAAAAATATACTACGAGTACCGTACCTATACTTCTTGTTAGTAAAGCCTTTTTGTTGATGTTTATTGATTTAATAATATTTTATGTTACACTGTCTTAATTTGGTTTTTTCGACATTGTCACTCGATTATAAAACTTCACAGCGTATAGTTATTTACTGTTCACTATCTTCTCTTTAAATAACATAATGTTATGCAAACGCCACTTTCACACTATGCTGCGAGGGCCGTATCCTCAACACTTCTATCGGTGTTATGTTATAAGAGACTTTTCCCCCTTACTTAATTGTAACTATTTTTATCATTTATTGTAACAATTTTCACCAAAAATATACAATATTACTGCACTTCTTAAAAGTCGTATAAAAAATGGGGCAATTCCAAATTTCGTCGAGCACAGTTAGAGGCTAATGGGAGGCGGTAAAAGTGGAAGTTTATCATAATAAATGTTAAGAGAGAAGCACCTGAGCTCCCTTGGATATTTCGCAGCACACTAAGTTAATTTAGAGTTTACTGTGCCGTGTGGCTTTCTATGATACAAAGTTTGCTAACTGCTCGTGGTACGTCGTGCGGTATCAAGGTGTACTACATGCTTGTTGCAACATGTATGCAAGAATTACGGGTATTACGGGTATTACGGGAATTACGTGATTTACGGGTGGGGGGTATTGTATGTCTTGGATTTATGCGTAGTTATTTGGAAAAAGAAACACGTACAATCCATCGGATAGGAGTGGCACTGGCTGAGTGGCACTGGCTGAGTGGCACTGGCTGAGTGGCACTGGCTGAGTGGCACTGGCTGAGTGGCACTGGATGAGTGGCACTGGATGAGTGGCACTGGATGAGTGTCACTGGCTGAGTGGCACTGGCTGAGTGGCACTGGCTGAGTGGCACTGGCTGAGTGGCACTGGCTGAGTGGCACTGGCTGAGTGGCACTGGCTGAGTGGCACTGGCTGAGTGGCACTGGCTGAGTGGCACTGGCTGAGTGGCACTGGCTGAGTGGCACTGGCTGAGTGGCACTGGCTGAGTGGCACTGGCTGAAGGGCACTGGCTGAGTGGCACTGGCTGATGATAATCATAACATTAGCGAGGCGACTCTTTGATATACGGTCATCCTTTAGCTGCTATCATACCAAAAAATATTAGATATAAAAAGAGAAATCAGTTTTTATACTTCAATTTATTGTGTAAATTAATAGTGGATAGACAATGTATAAATGAAATAAATGTATAATGGCGATGAAAGTAGTTATTTCTGCGATTACCTGTAATCTCATGTCAAAACGCAACTCTCCCATAAACAGCATGGTTTCTCCAATTTAAATAAATGCTTGTAAAAAATATGTGCTAACCAAACAAAAAGATGAGATATGATATTCGTTGATCGACAGTACAGCGCGTTCGTTGTTCCGCCGTCAGAAATCGACAGTTATGATTGAAAAAGTTTAATCAATCCGTCCGCCAATCGCGCGTGTTTTGATGGTAAAACGTACAAGTTTTATTATTTAGTCATTTTATTGATATTTTTGGGGAGTGGAAATTAGTGAAATACTCGTACCTAGTGACGTTGACGAAATTACGATGACTCAATAATCAAATAATCTGCTTAAATATTTGCCCAACTATTTTGAGGTCGGATTTCATTTGTCTAAACGAATGCAGCTGGAGTACCAGTATTTTACATGAACTGACCGCCTATCGCAGCAACTAACCCCTTGATAACAATAAATGTATTTATTTTGTTAAATATTGGGGTCGTTGTTAACAGCCAGCTTGCTGCCCAACTAAAAAAAACTATAAGGAGAAAGAACCATCGTCCTTCGACAACCTCGAGGGGACAATTGTTGAGCTGAGGGTTGCAGCTGAATGAACGCAACTAGGATCTTTAGTTCAATGACGTCATCATAACGGGTATTTATTGTGCGATTGTGACGACGCGCGTGCGACGCGGCCTCATCACGCCGGATCTTGAGCTGCGCAGGCCATAAAAAATGAGCTGCGCAGGCCATCAAAAAGGCGCAGGCCATCAAAAAGGCGCAGGCCTTCAAGAAGGCGCGGACCCTTTATTTGAGCGAGCCGCTGACTCCAATTTTAACGGCGAAGTTGTTTTTAACGAATTTTGATATTTGAAAAAACTTAAATAATGATAAAAAGAGCAGCTTCACGATGCACACGCTCTCCACACCGGGCTCGTCACAAAGCTCTGCCTCGGCACCCCGTACTCTAGGTCCGAGGATTACCGGCGGCTGCAGCTGCGTTAAGCTCGTGCGACGAGTTAGTTAGATTTCGCTGCCGACCCAACACCTATATGTCGGCAGGGGAGAGGCCGGCCACCGAGGAACTTGGGGCCTAGAGGCCATGTCTCCGCTGCCAGTGGTCATGTGCACAATAGTACGGTGGGAACTGACCTCACAGCCTACCGAGGATGCTGTCTCTGTTTCAGGAACTGACCGTATTTTTTATATTTTTGTGCATAAGGTTCTTAGCAAACCAAATGGTGACGTAATGTATATTTTTATTCATTTCGGAACTCTTAGCTAGCTGATTAAATCTCCAAAACAGAAATGGTAACAAAATATGTACCTATTGAAAAAAAAAACAGAACCGATGACGTTTTTGGCACGATGGCATTCGTGCCAAAAACGTCATCGGTTCTGTTTTTTTTTTACAACTTTTTGATAACTTAGGTATAATTTTCGTTTTGACAGCAAGCTAGTCAATTTGTTTTCTTTAAGTAAAGCTTTTCTCTAATTATATGTGTGATGTGCATAGCATTTTCTGTTACACAATCGTGTCGTGCCGTCAAGATTACAGTGGTTAATATATATATTGAAAACTGATATCATTCATACCTGTTTTCTGCTAACTATGTGAGCTTCTCAACCATCGTAATCACGTCGTGCTAGCCAAGGGCATAACTTAGGTATAATTTTCGTTTTGACAGCAAGCTAGTCAATTTGTTTTCTTTAAGTAAAGCTTTTCTCTAATTATATGTGTGATGTGCATAGCATTTTCTGTTACACAATCGTGTCGTGCCGTCAAGTTTACAGTGGTTAATATATATATTGAAAACTGATATCATTCATACCTGTTTTCTGCTAACTATGTGAGCTTCTCAACCATCGTAATCACGTCGTGCTAGCCAAGGGCTACCCTCTTCTCTGACCGCTGAACCCCAGGATTCCGATCTCCCAGTCGGCTCTACTTTGAGTTGTGCAGTCTACTTGTGACTCAGCTTCAGAGCATTGACATCAACAGTCGACCATTACGTCTGAAGGGATACTCCGGTGTATACGGCTATAATAATGATTAATCTTTCTTGTCTTAGAATTAATTTAGTGTTTTTTTAATAAAGTCATTGTTTAGGTTAGTCGTTAGCTTAGCTTTAACTTTTAAATTGCCGCTCTAAGAAAGCTTAGCTAAATATCATTAAGGAATCTCGCATCTACCTGAATGCTTACCGTCCGAATCGAACCGATTGCAATCGTGTTGAGGTTAGGCACGTATTTCAAAGCAGTACTTTTTTCCTTACTAAGCATATAAAATATCGCTTACGTTATTGACAACTGCGGCATACCTGTTTTTTTATTAATAAGATATTTTTATCTTTTGTATCCTTTTATATATTTTCGGTGTATTTCTATTTAAAAAACGAAATTAAACGTATTGGTATAACGTGGTGCGATTTTTTTAATATCATAACGTTACTGTACCTTTGTACATTTTCATAAAATAAAAAATAAGCAACATAAATTCATGCCCGTCTCGAGACGATTACAGCACTCAATAAATCCTCGAACGCTGACGTCATCTTTACTGTTGCCCATTTCAGACATTTTCCTGTTACTGTTCGCACAAATAGGATTCAGTTCTCCTCCATACAAGCAGTAATCCTCGCGGAGACAATACACAGACAATGCACTTAAACTCTGTTTTGTCGATAAGGCATTATCTCTGTCAACACAAATAAGCTCTAAGCAAATTTGATTTCTATTCCTGAACCCTTAGAAGCCAATTTCCGTCGAACCTTGTTCAGAAATAATTTTCTATCTCGACCCCTTTGTACGCCACGTATTGTTATCAAAAGAATTTGATCATCTGTCTCAGATGGCTTTTGCTTTCTTCGCTGAAATTCTCCATGACCTATTGTAAAGTTTTTGAAAAGTTAACGACTTCAGACATTAGATAGAAGATTGCCTTATAAAAGTAAGTAATTATTATCATTAATATTGTGTTGCTAAACAAAACTTTGGGCAGAGCCTTTTTACTGACAAAAAAGGCAGTAAAAATGCTTAGAAAACTGTATTAAAATTACATCTTGTACTTACTATTTAAAGTTCCAATAAGAGTGAATAGATAGTTTTGTACAACATTATGAGTTTAAATTCATGATGTACTTATTTATCATTATTTGCATACTTAACAGTCTGCTAAACTTTCAAACCAACCAACCCCAGACAGGCCCAACCAAAAACCAAGATGATAATGACCCCAAAACTTGAAGATAAACGATACATTTATTCCGAACCTCAAGAACTTCTAGCCCAACTTTAGTTCTAGAAGTCGATAGCCAAATTAATATTCATGACACCAGATGATCCTATCAAATCCTTGGTCCAAAGCCGACCCCTTTATTCGACTTTATATTTAATTAAAACCTCAAATTTAATTCCGTTTTACTGACGGGATTCTCGTCGTTCAGCAAATTGATCGCTAGTATCTCTGTAGGTCGTTAAATTTTGATAGCCAGTTCATTTTTGCTGGTGCTCAATTTATTTTCAGTTCTGTCTCCGAATGTAGGTTTTAGAGTTATTTTGTTATAATTGACCCTTTATATTGAATGCTAAAATATGCTACACTTAACATTAATTACAGGCGATGGTTTTGTACATATTATTATGTAGTCATCATACAACACAAGTTATAAATAAAAATCATATGTAAAGACTAATAATAAGATAAGAATAATACTTTTATTAAAATAAGCCTATATAAAATGACAATACCTATACTGAAAGAACGATTCAGAAAATATAGTTATAGCATATGTTATATGAACTGAACGTTCGTGACCATAATATTATTTGAGTATTATGGAGTTTCATAAGTGTTCCCCGCTCATTTAGAATGAACGGCACCCTTTTTCCTAAGATGCGTAATCTGTTTTTTTAAATGCAACGTTTTTACTTATGGCGTTATGTTATACATAATCTAATTCTATTAATATAAATACATACTCCTGTAGGTAATAATATACGAAATTATATAAAATCATGTATTAGGCATCAGAAAATTTAAAAGTGGAGCAAACCTCTTTAAATTACATCCTATCATTTTGGACTGAATATGCAAATCAGCTGCCATAAAGCAGCAACAGCCGAAACACTAATACGCAGATTGAGCAAAATTAATTCAACTTTCCTATTACTTGCTCAAGTAATTAAAATATTAATTAAATTTTCCTTCAGCATAACGGAGTTTCAAGCGATGCTATTAAACATCCGACTAGCTTGGAAGAATTTTCTAGAAAATCTAGTAAGTTCCGCACAATCATGTTGATCGGTGCCTCGTTATTTTAACAACGCGTCATGTACAGTCTCGTTCGCAGAGTTGATTGACGTTTACGTTAGTAACTGCTGAAATCGGAAGTAAAATGGGAAAACATTCGGTTTCATCACTTGTTACTGTGTGCATCTTTTTGGTAAAATGTCTAATAAATAAGCGAGTCCAATGTGATTCTATCATTCCAGTTTTGAATGGAAACGTGTCTGAAAAATATAATATTTTATATCCAGTTCAGTGTAACGTGAAACTTCCAGGATTGATTATTTCATTTTAATTGATGTTTCGTTCGCTTTGTACGTGTGTTTTCCTTCGATTTTTATTTCACAATTGTCAATTTTGAAACTTTGCGTAGGCACCTACGGTCATGATTGCGTTTTTAATCGGCTGTATTTTTGGAACGTCTTGTATAGGCGACGTGAGTTTTTGTTTTTTTACGGAAACCTGGCCCCACTACTGGTAGCTTTAGGATTTTAACGACCATATTTTCATATATGTAGCGATAATTTATAATCAATACCTACACATAAGTACAGTTTATGAAAAAATAGCTAAACCAGCCCCGTTTTTTACAGTATATGAAACATTTTCTGTAAAAGCTGTGGAACCAATTAGTCAAATACACTTTTAACCACCAAAACTTTAGCAACCATTCCTTCAGCAGCAAGCACGAAACTGTCTAAAAAAAAGAAATGATTTAGCCGTTGCCTAACAATTATCAATAGAATAGCACCGAATTGAACGCTGACCCATTTCAAAATTACGAGTACGACGGTATTGAATCGAAATCGGCATTACGTCGTATCGGCTTAGCGTCGACAAATCAACATTTGGCACGACAAGTGTACAATTTATGCATCGCCAATCACGCCTACACGCGGTAGGTATTACGGATCTAAACGAGCCAAAACCATTTTGAATTATTTTTGTGGACAGTAGGATTCGATGCCAAATGTATGGTTGTGAATGTCCATGTCACGCTTCAAAACTAGCTGTCACCGCTGCAACAACTGCGATGCTTTAGAAAAATATTGTAAAATGTCACACACATTTTGTGAATAAGCAAGATCCAAGTTATTTTTCTTAAAACATTACTCACTTAGTGTGTCAAATTCAGAAGCTAATCCCATCTAGCTCGCATTCCGTATCTATTGCAGCAAACAAAGTAGGGCAAGTGGGGTTGGTGGGGGTAGTGGGGGTCCAGTTGAGATTATGGCATACATAGTCGGTATTTAATAAATAACTAAAAACCAAAGACCTAATACCTAAGTAGTATTGTTTTATGAATGTTTGTATTATCGCCAACGTAAACTGTTCCAGAATACAACGCATGCTTCAATATAGTTTTCGTTTCGTCCCCCTTAAGCTAGTTCTTTTACAGCAAATCATAATTGACACCTGTTCTTCAGCAAATCATAATTGACACCTATCCAAACTTGACAAAAGTATGGAAGGATTAAATTTTTCCGTCTACAAAGCTGCATCGAAAGTGCATTGCCAACAAGTGCGCGAGGTCCGGGCGGACGGCACGTTTCGCTCGAAGCTCACGTTTCGCTGACGACCAGAAACTCTGCTTACCCACCTCTTGAGATGTTTATACAGTTCAAGTCGGGTTTCGATGTAGGTCGGCGAAGTAAGTTTCGGTAGTGAAAATTGAATGTTGATGTGGAGGTTAAGTTAAGTTTTCTAAGAGTAATGTAGACGTATTGAGATTTGGTATATGTGGAATTGTGTAGGAATTAAAGTGAAAAGAAAATTTTGTAGCTAATGAAATAAATAGTTTATTTCTTAATATAATATTTAACAATTTTGAAAGGTTAAGAAGGCCTTTGATAGGGTCTGGCACGAGAGCCTTATTGGTAAGCTTCCTTCCTTCGGTCTGCCTAGTGGTCTGTGTGACTGTATTGAGACTTCCTGAGGGATCGGTCCATCCGAGTGGTAATTGATGGCTGCTCTTCCGGTCAGTTAAATATTAACGCCGGAGTCCCTCAGCGGTCAGTGCTCTCGGCAACATTGTTCTTGCTGCACATTAATGACATGCTAAAACCCGGAACCTTTGGGTATGCAGACGACAGCTCTGTTGCTGAGTGATATGTTTCTGGCGCACGGGCTACCGGGCCTCAAATCCGGTCTCTTCGGGAGGCCATGGTTGACCGCTTGAACCTGTCTTTGGAGGCAGTCTCCGAATGGGGCAATGCCAATCTGGTCAGTTTCAATGCTGCTAAGACCAAGGCGTGTCTTTTTTCAGCAAAAAAAAAAGAAATCACCCGGCTCCATCCTTCCGTGATGTAACCGTGCCGATAACGGACCACCTCGACCTTCTTGGTGTTACTTTGACATCGATCCTCAATTTTGGTCCATTCATTGAGGCAAAGGCTCAATTGGCTGCAAAAAAGTTGGGGATCCTTGCGAAGGTGAGACGGTACTTCACGCCTGAACAGCTGCTCGACTCAAAGCTCCAGAGCCTTGAACACCGACGACGAGTTGCCAGCCTGTCGGTTTTCTATCGGAGAGTGTGCGATGGAACTGCACAATTTGATTCCGCCTAGCCCTTTCCATCATCGGACTACAAGACGTACGGCAATGCGCCATCAGTACCTGCCTTTCATTGTGCGTACAGCTAAGGAGTGAATTTCCCAACGTTGTGGTTTAAAAGAAGATGTAGTGACTAAAATTGAAATCGTATGTTAAGATGGTTTGGCCATGTTGAGAGGATGAATGAAAGGCGACTAACGAAAGTTACAAGGCAGACGTGAATGGAAAAGCCGGGAGGGGACGCCCTAGGAAGACACACAGACCTTATAGGTGATTTTCTTCAGAAAGGACAGGTGCGCAGTAATCATAACCGGCGTGTCTGTATGACTAGATGTATGAATGTGAGTGAAGCAAAAGAAGTATGTAAGGATCGTAGCAGGTGGCGTTCTGTAGTTTCTGCCTACACCCATGGGAAAAAATGCGTTAGTTTATGTATGTATGTATGTTGGTAATCAGAAACCTCGTTGAGAAAAACTGAAGTGAACGTGGATACCCTTCCTCCGCCAATGGTAATACTTTAACCCATGTCACAAGGTAAAGAACAAAGTAAACCCAAAGTAACTCCGGATAGGATTGAATTGACCAGGTTTGCACTGAGATTTTTTCGGTGTTCACCTGGGAATAACGCAAGGAGCTTTATCGCGCTTAGGCGCTTGTGTCCTTTCACTTGTTTGATTGATTTATAAATTCGACTTGCATTAAACAATTACGATAGTCCATCATAGTTTATCATAGGTGACATTTTGAGAATACAAACTTGCACATATAAGCGGTAATGGCCTGCAGTTTAGACGCGTGTTTCTGGATAGTTTATTGCGAATGCGCAACTTCTCTGTTAAAAATCGAGGCAGATTTTCATTGTGAAGGATCGATGTCTTTTACTTTATAAAGGTATTCTTAGAATAATATTATTTGAATAAACGCTATTGATTTAATTGGAGCAGCACAATGGTTCATCACGTAAGATTCTTTCTTAGGGCCATATAAATATTGAACGGTGTAAAGAGATTTAGAATAAATTTTATAAAAAAAAATGCTTTTTGAAAGTGAAAAAGTAAAATAAAAAGGGAAATTATGACATCACTCAGACTTATCCAGTCGGCACCGACTCATTTACAACAATAGCTTAACAGCCGGTGCATGTCTAAATTAGCTGGTTAACATCACGTTGTTATGACGGATTCGGGCCAGATTGTTTCAAAATGTTTATGTTCTGATATTCTTAATTTCATTAATCGGGTCAACAGGTTGCTTTTTTAGGTTAATGTAGTCTGTAATGTCTTACCTGAATGTTATTATTAGGAAATTTTGTGAGTGATACAAAATTGTAGTTCGTTAGTCAATCAGGTTGACTAAATTACGTATCCATCTAGAACGTTAATCTGATCAACTGGTGCTTTACTGGCGCCTAAGACCCCCTGGGGTCAAATATTTATTAACTTGTCTTACTTAAAGGTTGAAAAGGTAAAAATGTCTCAGCATCACAAATCTGTCAACATGATTGTGTCTGATTTCAAATCATGGTATCAAACACAACTTGCAGATTGTTCTATGAAAACTGCAGTCGACGATAAAACACTTTCATTTTATGTGGTGAAATAGTGAATGGCGACGGCTAGAAAGAAGTAACAAGTTAAAAAAAGAATGAAAGAATCACAATATTACCAAAGCCACAAGATAGTAATAGTTTATCGCATTAATTAACAGAACCAGACGGAGAGAGATTTTGAGATGAGTTAAAAAAACGTCAGCGATTGGACATAATTCATCGTTACCATGAGACTAACCTTGCGTGGGCACTTGGCCATGCACAATATGGCTATGTGGGTCGTCTCACATACAGTGCCGAATTTCGTAAGCAGTAAACAACGGACAATTGTGGTGACAGTCTTAACTGCGTCTTGAAAAATGTTGTAATTGAGTCTCTAGTAATTCTCGTGTCTGACTAAGCAGTCATTACCCAATCGCAAAACGAGCTAGGATGAACCTTTCTGATATCCCTCTCTATCTTCCTCTCCACTTCAGAGGGAAAATTCTAACGTTTTCTTCTTATTAAATTATATATTGCTTTTGATTTTCATTTTTTTTGTACACTTAAACCTAGTTACTTGATCTTTGATTAGATAATATATAGAATATTATTTCTAACAAGTATTATATACTCATAAGGCCTGATATTTTTTTTAACGAAAATGTGTTTTCATAATCTGTATATTCAGCAATCTAAGGTAATTGCTTTTGATTTTCATTTTTTTTTTGTACACTTAAACCTAGTTACTTGATCTTTGATTAGATAATATATTATTAGAAACCAGAAGCAGGGACATTTAAAAAAAAATACAATGCGATACACAACTAAAATCAAACAACTCTTTATTTTTAATTAGGAACAAAATAACAATCACTGAATATTAACCTTAACAATTAGCACGTAAATATCAAAAAGATAACCAGTAGGTAAACAAAATAGAAAAATATAAGTCTAACGGTCCTTGAGCGATGTTTCCGCCACGAGCGACGTCTGTCAAATGGGCTGAGTAATGGCGCGCACGCCGCTTTTATAGACGATTTAAAGCTGTAAATCCTTCCCTCCTAACACGGCCTCTCCTGATGCCAAGTCGTCCTCGACTTGAACTTCTTGGGATGCGCCTGCAGTGCGGTGAGGCTGGTGCGCCTGCACTGGTCCTAATTCGGCGTCAATACTCGGCATGGATAGTCCTAACGACACAGGTACTGGTTCGTTGCCTTCAGAATGGTCTGAGTCACTCTCACTTAGTTTCGTCATCTGAAAAGTTTACGATGGTTATTCATACAAGTAACACATGTATACTGATCACCTAAGAAAATCAAAAGAATATTGCGGCAAATAATATAAGATGGTTAGCGTCCCAACCATCCTATATCATTGCCTTATACTTTACCACAGCGACTAACGCTATAAGGGTGACAAACACCAACGTTGGACGACGAACGCCCTTGCGGGGGAACATGTCCCAAGGTCAAGCGACACACGCTTTCGGGGAACACACCCGCATGTTGGGCCACTAACGCCATTGAGAGGGAACACATCCCATGGTTGGGCGACTAACGCCATTGAGGGGGAACACATCCCATGGTTGGGCGACTAACGCCATTGAGGGAGAACACATCCCATGGTTGGGCGACTAACGCCATTGAGGGAGAACACATCCCATTGTTGGGCGACTAACGCCATTGAGGGGGAACACATCCCATTGTTGGGCAGCGCTTGCCTTTGGGATCACACCCCATCTATTTCTGAAAAATACAAAATTTTCAAACAGTATTTGCTCGTCCAATCCTGACTCATACTCTTGGTAAGTGAGGAAACATTTTGAAACAATCAAACATGATCACTTAAATCTCTAAAATAGCAACTGAATCATCGATTTGGTACCTAAAAGCACCTAATCTTCGTGAGTCCAAGTACCACTGATAGTAATTAATGTCAAATAAATTAAACAAAATAAATAAGACACCAGGTATCTTATTCACGATCTTTAGCCATCACATAGCTCTCCTAGCTATCTCATAGCAACCACAATTGCTCTACTCACACATCCCGACGATGTCGAGTCAACTCAACTCTCTAAACTCGGAACCTGTTCATAGTGAGATTTAGTGTGTCCAATGTTACGTCAATTCATTATCTATTTCATCTACTATCTCAATTGGTACTTGAAATTTGTGTGTCTTACCAACACGATCGACGCAAAGTTATCAAAATTAGAAAACCAAAATTATTTCAATTTTCGTAATGAGGGCTTGACGATTCGAACGTCATCAACATTAACGCGGTGATCTCTCCACACGTGACTGCGAGTTTACATTCTTTTAACCTCATGACTCAATAAGAACTTTCTGTAAGGTTCCTAACACAAACATGAATTTTCACACCAGATAGTGTCACACAGACTTACAGATGTCATACAGTCCTACCGTATTGCCATAAAAGCCAACAGTTGCCACACAACGCTCGGCTACTCCTGACCAAACTAGATTATTGGGTTCGTGAAAATAGGGAAATTTTAGAACTCTACTCTTTAACTAAATCATTACCCTGGGCCTTGTACCACTAGTCGCTCGAAACAAACTTTAAAACTACTGCAGCAACAACTGCCAAGCTTATAGAAACCCTCGAGGAAAACCGCCGACGCCATGGCTCTCTAGCCGACCAGCAATTATATTGCTCTCACAACGGTCTCTCGGTCTCTCTCCACTGGTACGGTCAAACGTAATGCGTTCGATAGACTGAATTACTCGACACCTTAAGCTTGCTCATTATCATCAAATCCTTTTGACATTAACATCGACTGGTACATGACCCGCTGGCATCTGCCCTAACCTACCTTGTGCATACTTGTAGATTCTAAGCGTACCTATTTAAAGCTTTCGGTGTATAACGATCACCGTCCTGTCATAATCACCTATCGCGGACTTAATACAGGGCCTATTTAGTTTTCGTATCACACAATACTTCATTAGAAAAAGGTCCAACAATCAAAAAGTTCAACAACTAAGCAAAGTTATTGTAAAAAATTCTGCTACTCTTTACCATAATTCATACTCAACTCATGAAATTCTTCGTTGACCCATCGCCACATGTTACTCATGAGGTGCAGTCCAAAGTTCTGAGTATGACAAGTGTACAAGCCATCAGATTTGGTCTCACTACCACTGTCATCAACTATGACGTCTTATTCTCAAGGAACTTGGTGATCGGGGATCCTTCTCATAATATTCGCTCTTCTTACTCAAAGATTTTGGAAAATACTGATGGCTACTAAAAGGGAAACAACTAACCCTAATAATATTAAGGAGCTTCACGAATTAACTCGGATCAATATCGTTAAAATCAGATTATCAACAGTAACCCTTTACTATCGCTCAAAACTCAGTTTTTGAAAAATGATCACGAGATCTAGAACGGCGGTGGCCACGATCATCATGGCGACGATAATACAAACTATCCTTGGAGCGACTACGTTCTCGACGGCGGCTCTGTCGTGATCTATCACGCGATCTATTTGCGGTTTCACTCCTAGCGGACTCGTCTCGCGAAACACGTTAATGTCGATCTCGTGAACGGCGTTCATGACTTTTAGGCATATTTAGCACAAAAGTTCGATAGTTAATCACACACCCGCAAAATATCAACAATGACACAGAGAAAACAAAAGTAAAAAATTGCAGGTAGACAGGTATTTTGAGATTTTGTTCCTTGAATATGTTTTCTTTTTTTATAGGTAATTTAGTGGGCAATTTAAGCGTTCTTTATCCCACTTCTGATATTAGAAACCAGAAGCAGGGACATTTAAAAAAAAATACAATGCGATACACAACTAAAATCAAACAACTCTTTATTTTTAATTAGGAACAAAATAACAATCACTGAATATTAACCTTAACAATTAGCACGTAAATATCAAAAAGATAACCAGTAGGTAAACAAAATAGAAAAATATAAGTCTCACGGTCCTTGAGCGATGTTTCCGCCACGAGCGACGTCTGTCAAATGGGCTGAGTAATTTTTTTTTTTTTTTTTTTTTTTTTTCTACGTGGCGTCTCGCAGTGTCAATCAAAGTGATTTGTTACTGCTTAACCGGACTTTTCCTGCTGAGACTAAGCTATATAGCCTCCAGCTAGGCGCAAATTTTCTAACCTAAGCGACAACGCTGAGGGCTACCCCAGTTGGGGTCGAACCTCGGCTCAGGGCGTCGCTGGGGAACAACTATTGCTGGATCTAAATTAAATGAATTTACTTTCCGTTCGTAAACTACCTAAGTGGAGAAGAACGGATAAGAAACTCCTTTTATATCTAACTATCTTTTAACTATTGCACAGCTGATCGCGGGCTGGCGGGAAATATTAAAAGAATACGCGGCGGCCCTCGGCGGCGAGGACGTAACGAATCGGTTTGTGTATGTACGTTTGTATCTACGCCCTACGGCTCTTAAGGAGCAGGGTAGAGAGGTCATGGGGTCAAGGACAAAGCCTAAGTTGGCGAAAAACTGAGATGTTACTGAGATTACACTTTTATTGTGTAAATAATAATAAAAGGGTCAAGGTTGCGACTTACTTGCGCACCCATTGACCATTTGTGAATACTAGGCTATCTAGCTCCTTTGTTATGGAGGGATACCTATGAAATAGGGCTTGGGATTCGGCTAGATTAGGTATATTACCTGTAGCTTCGATCTTTTCGATCTCAGCGGCTAGCGATCGTGCCTCGTCTGTCATCCAGATTGCGTAGGCACCGAAAATGATGTCGGCGACGCTACGTCTGGCATTAGAGTTGATTTTAGGCTGGCTCGCGGCGACAGTGTTGGGAGCCATATGGCGGCCTTGAGCGGTCATGGGGGCGGCAGGGGCCGGGTTGGGGGTCGGTGCCGGGATGGGGTGATCCATCAGACCTGGGATAGTCTGCTGGTTTGTCTGGGGGGCCACTCTTTGGTGGTTTAGTTTACCCCATGGTGACTGCCTCTGTGGGGCTAGTCTGGGTGGGGCTTGGGATGCGGGAGCTGCGCGTGATTCGCGCTCACCTGCTCGCTTGGCCATTTTAGGCGCAAGTTTCGGGGCACGGGGACACCCTTTATAATTGGCCGTGTGACCGACTTGGTCACAAAGCACGCAGCTTGGGGGCTCCGTGCATTCGGCAGGGTTCTTGGGGCGGGTACAGTCTTTTGTACTGTGGTCCCCTCGGCACTTTACGCACCTGGGGGTCGCGAAACAGTTCTTCTGACTGTGGCCGTATAGTTGGCAGCGATGGCACTGACCAACTACGAAAGGGCGGTATGGTTTCTCAATTGAGATACCGGACAAAGAACACACTGAGGTAATTCTGAAGATGGGATTGTGGGACTCGGTACGGCTGCACTCTACGACAACCATATCGTATTCTTGCCCACCTCTAGCTTTATGCATACGGTGGACAGAAAGGACGGGGACTTTCTGCGCGATTAAATCTGCGCGAATTTCGTCAATAGGAATTTCCTTGGGAATGCGCCGGATCACAACACGGATGGGCGCTTCTTCGGGCAACGTGTAGGTATGGAACGCAAAGTTCCTTTCCTTAAGAAATTTAGTGAGCTTTCTGAAGTCACTAGGGGTCGGGACTGTGATTTTGATACCCAGCTGACAGGCGAGGGCATTAACATAATTAATCTTGCGTTCAACGCAAGATTTAGAAATTTCGGTCCACTTATCTTTATCGTGGAGAAATACTGGCGGGGGCTTTTGTATTTTGGGGGCTTTGTTAGGGCTAGGGGCACGGCTCGACCCTTGAGAGGCGTCGGCCACGGTCATGGGGCTACCCGAGCGACTTGACCTCGGGGAAGGTGCGAGAGGGGTGGTGGCTGGTGAGAAGGCGGGGGAGGGGGGGGCCTGTGCGCCGGGAGAGGTGGGCGGCACAGTTGAGGGCTTGGTGGGAGACGCAGTCACCTTCTTGGCCTTGGACTTGGGGTTGGACTTGCCCCTATTTTTCCTCTTTCTTTTTCCGCCCTGAACGACTTGAAAGTCTTCAGAAGAAAGGTAATCGGAAGTCTCATAATCGTCAGAGTCTATAGCAGACTCGTCGATTACAAGCGCGGGAATAGAATCTGCGCTTACGGCAGTGGCAGGCGGGGGAGCGGCGGCACTATCGTCCGAGAAGGGTATGGGCGGGGGCGGGGGGGCACGGGCTAAAGCGGACAGAATAATCTTAAGCCTCTTTTTGTTTTCGCTGCGCGGGCTTGGGTACTCCGACAGCGCGTCCTCGATTAGCATTATAAGTGCCTCGACGGGATGCATCGTGGCAACCGATAATACCAATACGAGTGATAAGAAAGTAAACAATAACAAACTTGATAAGATAAGATATTGTAAACAATATCTTATCTTGTCAGTTACAAAGGGACGGACAACGAAAGTCCCCGGGTAGGTGGGCCCGGGGATGTGTGAACCTACCCTCCCAGCCGGGTTAGACTGGGAGGTGAGTGCCTAGGTGAGCCCTAAGCTGTGCTATACCTACCACCAATCTTAATGTGTGAGTAGGGGCCCTAAGGTACTGGGTAACCCACAGAAAGGTGGGTACCCGTCGGGTGTGTACCTTTGTCTGGCACGTAGGGGTAGAAACACCCAACCGTGCCAGGTGACTGCTGAAAGCAGAGTCAGGGGTTGACTAGGCTAGACACCAAGGCCAGGTCCCCTGCTCCCGTCTCCAGCTGACTGCCGTGCTCTGAAGGAGCTTGGCGGGTGCGTTGGGTCTACACCCCCTCTGATATTTGTTGACACCGTAAGGTTTCCACCAGAGGACCACTAAGATCGTGGTTTTTACCCAGACGGGGTCAAAAACGTGACTTTCTGCTAAAGAAATAAACTATAGTCCTTCCCTATCCTCAACAGGACCGGTCCGGAATATAAATATCCGGGCTGAGTAATGGCGCGCACGCCGCTTTTATAGACAATTTAAAGCTGTAAATCCTTCCCTCCTAACAATATAGAATATTATTAATTTTTTTAACGAAAATGTTTATTTATTTTTATTTAACCATTTATGCACACAGATATAATATACAGACAAGATGAAGAAACAGAAAAATAGGTACATAGGTAATGCTTATTTCTATAGAAATCTCTTCCAGCATACCTGCGAAAGGAAAGATGAAAAAAAGAGATGTAGACATAGTGTGTAGAGTTGGAAAATAATTAACACAAAACGATTTAAAACTAAGTATTAACTAATAAACAATACTGATAACAAATTAAATATACCTACTGTAATAATAATAAATACAAAGATATTTATAAAATAAATATTAAAACTATAAATACGAATACCTATCTAATATATAAAAAAAAAAAACATAATTATGCAACTATGACGGAATGGAGAGGTAGTGGTCTTTCACTCTTCTCTTAAAAACTGCAAGTGTTTGGCAGTCCCTAATTTCAGGCGGTAGAGAGTTCCACAATCGCACGGCGTACACAGTAAAAGAGTAGGAGTAGAAGTCGGTAGTGTGGGAAGGGATATTAAGGAGATTTTTAAGATGCAACCTGCAAAGCGCATCGGAAGGACGGGAGTAGGAATAGCGTTCACGGAGGTAGGAAGGTGTTTTAGGACTGTGAAGGATGTTAAATTATAGACACCATATGCGAGAGTTCCTGCGAAGTCGAATAGGGAGCCACTTGAGTAACTTGCGAAAATCTGAAACGTGATCATACTTTTTAAGGTTGAAAACAAAACGAATACATACATTTTGCAAACGCTCAAGTTTATTTAATAGCTCCTCGGTGGCATCCAAATAACAGGCGTCGGCGTAGTCAATGATGGGCTGAATGAGTGTTTGGGCAAGGGAAATTTTGGTTTTCAAGGGCAAAAAGCTCTGGAGGCATTTCAGCGAGTGGAACGAGTAGTGCACTTTGCGACTTACCTCAGCGACATGGGCAGTCCACGACAAATAGGAGTCCATGATTACCCCCAGGTTTTTAGCAGTCTTAGTGTACCCAATCTGTACTCCATTCAACCAGGGTGGAGACAGCGACGCAACATCAAGCCTGTTCCACATATGCCTGCCACCGATAACCATGGCCTGAGATTTCCTAGGGTTGATTTGCAGCCCAAAGGACTGCGACCACTCCCCAATCGACTCCAGGTCACTGTTTACGGCAGACACGGCAGCTTCCGCATCAGAACTAAGAAAATGATGGTAAAGCTGGAGGTCGTCTGCGTAAAGATGGAAGTTACAGGAGATGATTCTAGTAACAGTGTTAATAAAAATAGAAAAGAGAAGAGGAGAGAGAACGCCACCCTGGGGCACACCCGCAGCAAGAGAGCACCAATCCGAAAAACACTCATCAAGGCGTACCCGCTGCGAGCGGCCTCTGAGATAGGAGTCGAACCAATCAATAGTGGAAGAGGAGAAATTGCAAGATTTAAGGATCCCAAGAAGGATATCGAAGTCAACAGAGTTGAAGGCACTGCTGAAATCAAGAAGCACAAGTAACGTCAGAGATTTGTGAACAATAGCCCAGCGGATGTCATCAGTCACCTTTAAAAGAGCTGTGACAGTACTGTGACCAGGTCGGAAACCAGATTGAAAAGGACTAAGAAGATCATTACTATATAGAAACAGTGCTCAAGAACTTTGGAGGAACCAATCAATAGTGGAAGAGGAGAAATTGCAAGATTTAAGGATCCCAAGAAGGATATCGAAGTCAACAGAGTTGAAGGCACTGCTGAAATCAAGAAGCACAAGTAACGTCAGAGATTTGTGATCCATAGCCCAGCGGATGTCATCAGTCACCTTTAAAAGAGCTGTGACAGTACTGTGACCAGGTCGGAAACCAGATTGAAAAGGACTAAGAAGATCATTACTATATAGAAACAGTGCTCAAGAACTTTGGAGAGATATAAGGTAGGATGGAAATGGGTCTGAAATCGGACAGTGAGACCGGGTTAGGTATTTTGGGTAACGGAATAATATGGGCTTGTTTCCAAGCATTGGGGACACTGCAAGAAAACAAGGAGTAGTTAAAAATATTAAAAATATGTGTTAAAACGGGAAGTATTGTGGAGAGGATAGGAGTAATCATTCTTGAGCAAATATCATCATTACCAACTGCGGAGGAGGAGATAGCAAAATTAATTTTTTTGACATCACTTTCACTCACAGGACTGAAACCGAAAGACGAACACCGCGGCACTGGTAAGGCGGAAAGCTTATTTAATGTAGATGATTTGACATGTGGATCCAAAGTAACGGGTGGAAGTGAGAAATGTTTGTTTAGAGCACCCACGTCAGTCTCATTACTAGTAACGACAGGGGACTTACCAATGCCGACAGTTTTCAGAAACTTCCAGACTTCATAGGAGTTCCAGTTGTCAACAGAATTATGGAAGTAGCGTCCAGAAACTTCCAGACTTCATAGGAGTTCCAGTTGTCAAGAGAATTATGGAAGAAGCGTCTCTTTGCATCTCTACACATACGACTACAGCGATTACGCATCTCACGATATGAACTCAGGTTGCGCTCAGAAGAACGGAGCTTTAACCTTCTTTTGGCACGATCCCTACTTGCCATAGCATCCTTAATGGCAGGGGTGAGCCAGGGGGCCGGAACATACTTTACTCTGACTCGACGAATAGGAGCATGACGATCGTAAAGGCTGAGTATCTTAGAGTTAAAAATACGAACTAATCATTGATACTAGAGCTTTCAAGCACATCCGTCCAGTCGATGCCACCGAAAAATGTGTTTTCATAATCTGTATATTCAGCAACCCAAGGACGAAAGTGTGTTTTCATAATCTGTATATTCAGCAATCTAAGGTAGGTACCATTGATTGGACCGATTATTACTTTAATTGTAACATGACCTTGACAAATATAATTATAAGTGTGGCGGGAAGGCTAACTCATAATTGTATTTACGAAACTTCGATTCTTCAAATTTGTCGTAGGAATGGCAAGGCGGTGACGCAGTCCATTCATCATGTGACTCAGTCGACGATGAAAAACCAATCTGGAGAGACGACCAAATTTATCCTACAAATTGGACGTGAATTTGCGATTTCTCCTTGCGTTTGATTGGAACTATAGTTTTTTATATAATATATTTCCCGTCGACGTCGATAAGAAGGAAGAGTCATTCGATCTGCAATTTTTTGAAATAATGATTATGTACCTCCAAACAGTACGCACGCTACTTGAATTGATAAAAACAAGTTTTCTTCTAGATATTTAACCCGTCCAAATTCGGCTAGTGCACTGTGCAACGTCGAATGATAATTTAACCCTCAGAGTGACCTTAGGACTGCACGCTGCAACGGGCCCCGCAACCTCATACGAGATAACCGAATTTACACATAAATGCGAAGATTCAACAGCATATTCTAACAAAGAGCCTTTAATCTATTTGATAGGAAAGGACTGGAAGATTTAGAAGAACGAGAGAAAAGACGGTACATTAAGAGTCCCTACAAGTTTCACGAGCCAAAAACAGCTACTTTTTCATCGAAAAAAAATATAATGACAAAAAAAAACGACACAGGTCCGTTGTCTACAAGCACATGAGCAAAATTAATGTCTCGCGCGTGCGCAACGGTTTATATGGCAATATTCAGACAATTTATTAAAATAAAATATAAAAATTGGATTCGATTGATAAAGACCTCAAATTTCAAATTATTTATCAGTTATTTTTATATTCAACATATTCTTACACGTAGCCGACGCTTTCGCACATGATAAAATTGCCTTTTTTCCGCGTGGACAATATTTTTTTTTAAGTACAAATACAATAAACTTTAAAAAACAAAATTGGTGGCTTACTAGTATACTATATGCCCAGTCCACACATTTTTTTGCAGATTGTTATTCGCCATCAGTAAGCTGAAAAAGCAATTGAAAAACCTGGTGTTTCGGGATTACGTAAAAACGTGTGTTAGGAATTTATCTTTTCTAATTTTAATTGAGCAGTTATCAAAAATATCTTTTCTAATTTTAATTGAGCAGTTATCAAAAATATGTAATGTCTATTACCTAGATAACTATGTGACGCAAAAAGTTGTTTTAAAAGATTTATCATATATCTTGTAGTTATTGAGAATTTTGCCCTGAAAAAGTAGCTTTTTTCTGTTTTTAGCTCGTTGTTCGGGCGCTTTCTACGGCCGGCGGCGCAGGCGACGGTTGGAGGAGGCGGGGGGCGCGGGCGCGCGGGACGCGGTGCCTAGGGGCCCGCCACTTCACTACCGAGCTCCGACGAAGACACACGCGCATTTCATTTATTTTATTGTTACCTATATTGTAGTACCTACATTACATCAGTTTATACAGTCCACTGATATTTAATTTAAAGTGTCCTAGAAAGGTCCCTAACATTTTGGTCCATCGAGCCTCTTCAAAGTCGCGTTTTGGTATAGCATATTCCTAGTACGTCGGCTACTGGCAGTACGACAACTTAAATTTGAAATCGCCCTGTCATCGGAGAAACGGTTTTTTTTGAAGTCACGAAGAACTACGACAACTTCACTGAAGTCTTGAAATACGACGCCGTGCATACCAGATCTGCTGGATTAGTAGATTGTTGCCGAGTCATCGCTTCGAGTGATAAAAATCAGTTCACCCTAAGGATAAGGATCAGGATATTTTGTGAGTTTGTTCCAATTATTTCCCTTCTAGATCCTTTGCCAACATTTCTTAAGTGTTATTTTCCGTAAAATATTATAATCATCCTATTTTTCACCTTACATTTGAGCCAACACGTGTTTCATCGCAGTAGCTATTCTCTTCACACTTGTATTGCGCTTACGCACTGCTTATCTTGCCAATACCGTTAGTAACGGTCGCATCAGCTGAGCGCATAAGTACCTACCCACAACAGCTGGCCGTCGCCGCTAGTGACTTCAAGGTCACGCGTATTCATCGCCGTTATCTTTTTCCTTTGTTCAAATTTAACGACTTATAACGTCTTTATACTTTGCTAGCTTTTAACAGTATATATTTATCTTGCTACTAGCTTTCATTATGGCCACAGAAGAACTTCTTATTAGAAAGCGTAGTGCTTTAAAAGCCAAGTTAACAAATTTCGCCAACTATCTGAATGTACTTCAAAGTTGTAAATCGATTTCAGACTTACAACGCATCGAGTTGGAGAGCCGTTTTAATAAATTTGAGGCTATATACGATCAATTTGATGACTTACAGATGGAAATCGAGGTGCTTTTGGACAAGCCGGACGAGGCGTATGCCGAGCGGGCCAAGTTTGAGGAGCGTTTCCACTCCCTCGTAGCGCAGGCGCGCAGCTTGCTAGCTGTCACGGTCGGCGCCAGTGACTACGGGTCTGTAGCGGGTTCAGTGAACAAGCAAACAGGTGAATCGTGCCAACAACGTAATTTTATACGCTTACCCAAGATTAATTTGCCTAATTTCGATGGTGGTTATCAGTACTGGCTTGAGTTTAGAGATACGTATTTATCACTAATACATAATAGTAGTTGCATAGACGAAATTAGTAAGTTCCACTACCTTCGTGCATCACTTGAAGGTGATGCACTAGAAGTAATTAAAAATATCGACTTTAGAGGTGATAACTATGAGATGGCGTGGAAGTTACTATGTGATCGCTTTGATAACAGTAGGCTTTTAGTAGATAATCACTTGAAGGCATTGTTCGATGTTGAACACATTTTGAGGGAATCGTGCAGTGCTCTGCGTCGATTAGTTGACCTTATTAATAAAAATATGAGAGCCCTTAAAACATTGAACGAGCCTACGGAGACATGGGATACGCTGATTGTTTATATGATGTCCATTAAATTAGATCCTATCACCAGTAGAGATTGGGAAGCCCATCGTAACACCTTATCACAGAAACCCACAGTATCACAATTTTGTTCATTCATGAGTAAAAAGGCTGATCTATTAGAAACATTAGAATATAATAAAAATACATGTAATCCAGAGAATAAAAATAACAAGATAGAAAATAAACATAAAGCATTAATAGTAGAAACAAATCATAGCAGTAATCAAAATCAGGATAAGTATAATAAATTAATGTGTCCATTATGCAACAAAAATCATCTTTTGTATACGTGCGAAGAATTTCGTAATCTGACTGTAGACAATCGTATATCTAAAGCAAAACAGTTTAAAGTTTGCTTTAATTGTTTGCGTACTGGTCATTTAACAAAGCAATGTAGATTAGCGCGTTGTAAATATTGTAAAGGCAAGCATAACACTCTTTTACATGTTGAAGACTCTAAGCCAACCCAATTTCAAGATCCTATGCCCAGTAGTGTTGCCTTACCTACTGACCTTTCTGGAAGTGGCTCTTCTGAAAAAGACACACTAGATAATGTTGCCTTAACACAGTATACTACTTCCAATGTTTTACTGTCCACAGCGCTGGTGCGAGTGGTGAACAACCGCGGTGTGAAGGTCGCCGCCAGGATACTCCTCGATAATGGTAGCACAGCCAACTTTATTACGCAGACACTATGCGATAAGCTAGGATTACCTCGACGTAGCACGAGTTCCACGGTTACAGGTATCAATAGTCAGATTACATCTAGTACACAGTCTTGCATTTTAACTATAGAATCCTACAGCGGTAGCTATAAAACAAATGTAAATTGTTTTGTATTACCGACAATCACAAACATGCTGCCGTCTGTTTTGATTGACATACGCAAAGTACCGATACCATCGAATTTGCAACTGGCCGATCCGTCGTTCAATGTTCCGTCAGAAATAGACATACTTGTCGGTGCAGAAGTATTTTGGAATGTCCTATGTGCTGCATCTATCAATTTAGGAAAAAATCAGCCCAAGTTACAGGAGACTAAATTCGGGTGGATTGTATCAGGCTCTGTGGCTCTTCCATTATATCCACCAACGAAGGTACAGTCACATTTTTGTAATGTATCAATTGACGAATTAAATAATAGTTTACATAAATTTTGGGAATTTGATTCCGTGTCTTCTAAGCACTCCTTGTCACAAGAAGAACGAGCTTGTGAAGAGAGCTTTCGCCGTAACACGACGCGTGATAAACATGGCCGTTTTGTTGTTACGATACCTCTTAAGAATGACCCTAGTGTGTTAGGTGAATCTTATGAAATGGCCAAGCGTCGGTTCCTATCATTGGAGCGTCGTTTCCAACGTGATCCTGCTTTCAAGGAGAGGTATGTCGCCTTTATGCAGGAATATGAGAGTTTGGGCCATATGACAATGAATAAATCGCAGAAGAAACCTCATTCAGGTGACCACAATGAGTACTTTTTGCCACATCATGGGGTCATCAGGGAATCCAGTGCAACAACAAAGCTCCGGGCAGTCTTTGATGCATCAGCTGCAACTACATCTGGAATATCGCTGAACGATATCCAAATGGTAGGTCCCACTGTCCAGGATGATCTTTTTTCTATATTGCTACGTTTCCGTCAGCATAAATATGTCATTTCTGGAGACATAGAAAAAATGTATAGGGCTATTTCTGTGACGCCTTCGCAACGCCATTTGCAACAAATAATCTTTCGCGCAGATTCCAAATTACCTCTTCAGACGTACAGTCTCAACACCGTCACTTATGGTACGGCCTCCGCTCCTTATTTAGCTACGAAGTGCCTGGTCAGTCTGGCGGCAGACGCTACTAATAATATTGTCAAGTCTTCCATTGAACGTGATTTTTACGTCGACGACTACATTAGTGGGGGTGACTCCATTCCAGAAGTAGTAGAGATGGGTAAGGAAGTCGTTTCCATTTTAGCTTCTGCTAGTTTTCACTTGCGTAAATGGCAGTCTAACAGTGAAACCATTTTAACGGAAATCGCAGGTATTTCAGGGCATTCTAAAAAGTTGGACTTATCAGAGAATAGAAACGTGTCTTCTAAAACGTTAGGCCTATATTGGCTATGTGAATCTGATTCTCTGGCATTTTCAATATGCATCGACACCAACAAACAAATCACAAAACGACAGATTCTATCGGTGATTAGTCAGATATTTGACCCATTGGGTCTTGTTGGTCCTTGTGTTGTCGAGGCTAAAATAATCATCCAGAAACTATGGTTGGCTAAATGTGACTGGGACGAGATGGTGCCTGATGACATTCATAGTTTTTGGGTTTCCTTTGTAAATAGTCTTTCATGTTTAAACACCCTTAAAATACCTCGATGGGTTTCATGCAACAACCTTACAATTAATGAAATTCACGTGTTTACAGATGCGTCCGAAAAGGCGTATGGTGCTTGTGTGTACATTAGGTCTATGGACAAGGATGGGTTAGTAAGAGTTCAACTGCTAGTCTCTAAAAATCGTGTGGCACCTATCAGGCCAACAACTATCCCAAGGCTAGAGCTATGTGGAGCCTCATTGGGAGCAAGACTGTGTACTAATGTACTGAAATCCTTCACCAAGCCCGTTAGTAGATGCCGGTTTTGGTGCGATTCGACAATAGTGTTAAGCTGGCTTGCCATGGCACCAAATACATTAAAGCCTTTTGTTCGTAATCGCATCGATGAAATTCAGGAAAGCACTACAGAGCATACGTGGAGCTACGTGCCGTCTAAGGAAAATCCGGCAGATCTTGTTTCTCGCGGGCTGAAGGCTGACCTTATCAGCGAGTGTTCCTTATGGTGGTCAGGTCCTAAATTTTTGTTGGAAGATGAAATATATTGGCCAAAAATGCCCAATGAGAACGTGAAACAGGATCTACCTGAAGTAGTATCATCACATTTCAATGATCATACTTCTCATAATCACTCATATAATAATATAATTTCGGGCAATCAATCATTCATTAAATCATTAATTCACAAATATTCTAAATTTAATCATTTACATAGAGTAGTTGCTTATATACACAGATTTATATACAATTTAAAACATAAATATAATCGTTCCCGTGATCCCCTTTCCATTCAAGAACTTAGCAGCTCCTTCAACTTCATTATGCGTCATGCCCAAATGGATATGTTTCCTGAAGAGTACGCCTTATTGCAATCAGGAAAACCGTTGCGTAGTAAAAATAGGCTAATTTCCCTAAGTCCCTTCATAGACACGGACGGTCTCGTTCGCGTAGGCGGGAGGCTTGATAATTCGCCATATGACTACAACGTCAAACATCCTATCTTGTTATGTGGTAAGCATCACATTACTAAAATAATATTTTGTAAGTATCATTACGATTTCTTACACGCTGGACCTCAGTTATTGTTGGCTAACATTCGGCAAACGTATTGGCCTCTTGGCGGCAGAAACCTTTCAAAGTCCACTGTTAAAAATTGTATAAAATGTTTTAAATATAGATGTCAAATCGTGCAACCCTCAATGGGTCAACTGCCCTCCTCAAGGACACATTTAGAATACCCGTTTTTAAAGTGCAGCGTTGATTATGCCGGGCCAGTATTGATAGCTGATCGCAAAGGTCGAGGGTGTAGGCTTATAAAGGCGTATATTTGTATTTTTGTTTGCCTTGGTGTCAAAGCTGTTCACATCGAACTCGTTACAGATCTGACGAAGGAAGCTTATATGGCTGCCTTAAGTCGTTTTGTGGCTCGTCGTGGTAAACCCGAAAGCATCCTGTCAGATAACGGCACCAATTTCGTAGGTGCAAATAACGAGCTCCGTAAATTCCTACAAGATTCTAACCTTGTCTTCGAAGTTGCTCAACAAGGTATCAAGTTTTCTTTCACGCCTCCATACTCCCCTCACTTTAACGGCATTGCCGAAGCTGCCGTCCGATCCACAAAGCATCACCTAAAGAGGCTTTTAGGTTTGACTCATTTTACGTATGAAGAGATGGCCTCGTGCTTGACTCAAATAGAGGCCATTTTAAATTCTCGTCCTCTTACCCCTCTTTCCTCTGATCCCTTAGACTTCTCTGCCCTCACTCCTTCACACTTTCTAATTGGGCGACCACTTATGTCCGTTCCGCATCCACAGGTGACTGATTTCACCATCGGGCGACTGGAGCGCTACCACAGAATGGAGCACATTAAACAGCATTTTTGGAAGCGGTTTCACTTAGAGTATGTTTCTCTGCTTCAGCAAAAAACAAAATGGTCAACCTCGACAGGGCAGCTATCTGTGGGAGCACTCGTTCTCATCAAAGAGAAGGGACTTCCGCCACTAATGTGGCCACTGGGGCGAGTCATCCAGGTCTTTCCTGGGAGCGACGGGACCACGCGGGTGATGGAGCTGAAGACGAAGAAGGGGACGATGGTGCGGGCCTACAACAATGTCTGCCCACTCCCTCTTACTTGAAGCCTTCAACCCGGGGAGGATGTTCGGGCGCTTTCTACGGCCGGCGGCGCAGGCGACGGTTGGAGGAGGCGGGGGGCGCGGGCGCGCGGGACGCGGTGCCTAGGGGCCCGCCACTTCACTACCGAGCTCCGACGAAGACACACGCGCATTTCATTTATTTTATTGTTACCTATATTGTAGTACCTACATTACATCAGTTTATACAGTCCACTGATATTTAATTTAAAGTGTCCTAGAAAGGTCCCTAACACTCGTGAAACTTGTAGGGGCTCTTAACAAGCGCCAAATCATGGTGACTCGATTGATATCACTGTTATGATGTGCTCTATTTAGAATGAGGCTCGAAACCATTCTGACAAATCTGACTATCGAAATAAAAAACAATAAATTTAACATAACATCACGCCTATATACCCCGTAGACTTAGTCTCATGTAATAGAGGGCGAGCCTATTGCCATCAACCGGGCTCAAATCCAAGCTTTTACTGAGAAATTCCAGATGGAAAAACTCAATAACACTTGCCCGACTTGGGAATCGAACCCAGGACCTCATGCTTAGCAGTAGCGCTTGCAATCACTACAGTAACGAGTAAAGAACGAACGAACGAAAACTTATACGATATAGAATTTACAATCAATTGCTGCTGCAGCTGTCGTGTCCAGATCATAGAATTAAATACTTATCGCTTACACACCATATCGTTTTAACGTCAATGTTTGATGATACATGTCAATCCACGCTTGGCCATATCATTAATGAAGGGTTTCCATCATATCAAAGGTATAATAATTTTTTCTTTAAAACGTCGTTAGTAGATTCATGCAGTTTTTGTCGTAACGACAAAATTTTACTTTTTATCTTCAATTGGCGCATTATTAATAGCAAAGTCAAAGTCAAAGTCAAAGTCAAAGCACTTTATTTCAAGTAGGCCAGTTACAGGCACTTTTGAATTGTCAAAAGACAAAATAAAATATTACAAAATTATGGTGCTACAGTCCCAGTCACAAGACATAATAACTGTGAAAGTACTGTAGATGCCCATTCCAAGGCGTAGATCTCTATGGAGAAGAACGGGCAAGAAACTCCATGGACACTCTTTTTCAATTAGGTAATTATTACAAATCATTTGTTACATCATTCATGTTGAGATTACACATTATGTGAGAACGATGTAGAAAGTTAAAAGTGTCCATAGTAAATATAAAAAGACAATTCAGAAATAAAATTAGAATCAATTAAAATAAACCATGGCAGCTAAGAGATGACCAGTCCCAACCGACAGCGCCCGTTCACGAACATGACACATGTATCAGCACCATTCAGCTCAACCATTTTGAAGGGAGCTAAATGATCCGACACACGCGCCACCATCGGCGAGACATTTGAGTGGGCATGACATACTCTCAACCACCGGAGTCATTCAAGTCAATAGAAGACGTAGGTATCTAGACAATGATAGCTCTGAAGTACATGGTACTCACACAATGCTGGCTATGCTGCTATATAATACTAGAAAGATTAACTCTATATAATGCAAAGATAGTAGCAATCTTCATCAGCTCCGACAATAACAGTAAACGATACCTACGACAGTCTTACCAAAAAATAAAATTTAAAAAATACACATAAAAACGAAATTAAAAATAATAATATTTAACCTGACAGCAAGCTAATTTTGGTAAAAGAACACGAACATTGTCTTGAGTTCAACACAGCGACCAACTATGCTTATCATCTAAATAATCATTAATAGAATAGTATGCCTTAGAACAGAGATTAGCTTTTACCTTTGCTTTAAATGCGTTAAATGGCAAATCTAGAAAAGAAGAAGGTAACTTGTTGTAAAAAGTTATACCAACCCCAACGAATGAACTATGCACCTTATGAAGTCGATGAAAGGGAGCTCGTAATTTGTCCTTGTTTCTGGTGTTAAAGTTGTGAATATCACTATTGTTACTGTACAAATGAATGTTCTGCCTAATATATAAAATGTTGGCGAATATGTACTGTGAAGCCGCTGTGAGAATACCAATCTCTTTAAAAAAATCTCTTAGAGAGACACGCGCACCTAATTGGTAAATGGCACGAACAGCTCGTTTTTGAAGCACAAATATATTTTGAATATCAGCGGCTCTGCCCCACAGTAGAATACCGTAGGACATGATACTGTGAAAATAACTAAAGTAGACCAACCTTGCTGTATCAACGTCAGTGTATTGTCTAACCTTTCTAACGGCGTAGGCGGCCGAGCTAAGCCTACCCGCTAGGCTTGATATATGTGGCCCCCATTGAATTTTTGAGTCTACTGTTATACCCAGAAACACAGCTGAATCAACAGTTTCGAGCTTCTCATTGCCGAGCACAATGTTGGGACCCAGATTTCTAACATTGGGCAAAGCGAACTTTATGCATTTAGTCTTCTTGGCATTAAGAACAAGATTATTTGTTGTGAACCAATCTGTGACCATTGATAGTGCGTTATTCACGTCATCAAAAACTTGTCTATTCCTATCTACTTTAAAGATCAGAGAAGTATCATCTGCAAACAGTACAACGTCGCAAATATCCTTTAAATAGAATGGCAGATCGTTAATATAAACCAGGAATAAAAACGGACCCAGTATTGAGCCTTGAGGTACACCCAGCTCAACAGGTAACCTGGAAGATTTAGCGCCATTAACGTCTACGCACTGGTATCTATTAAGTAAATATGACTCAATTACATTTAGGGCTTCGTTTTGAACACCGTAATGGCGTAGTTTACGCAAAAGCGTATCATGGTGAACGCAATCGAAGGCTTTAGAAAGATCGCAGAAAACACCAATTGCATTTTGCGACTTCTCCCATGCGTCAAATATGTGCTTCAACAAAGCAACACCCGCATCTGTAGTCGAGCGACCCTTCGTAAACCCATATTGGTCATTGTGAAGGAGGCTATGTAAGTTAAAATGTCTGAGTAACTGCTTAAGAATTAACTTTTCAAATATTTTGCTGAATGCAGGCAAAATAGAGATTGGTCTGAAATTACCAATATCATTTTTGCTACCGGATTTAAATAGAGGGATGACTTTACTGCTCTTCATGAGATCAGGAAAAGTACCCAAATCAATGCATTTGTTAAACGTAACAGCAAGATAGGGGGCCACAATGTCTATTATATTGCCCAAAAGTTTGGTAGATATGCCCCAGTAATCACCCGTGTTTTTAGATTTAAGAGAATTAAAAACATTAACTACATCTCGAGGCGCTACATGCTCGAATCTCAATACATAACTACATTTAGGGACGCTACTATGCAATAGGTTTTCAGCCTTAGACGGCGACGAACTTAAGGAGCAAGTCGTCGTTGCAGGTATGCTCGTAAAAAACTCATTAAACGCCTCAGCTACGTCAGCTGGTTTATTAACTAATTTGTTATCAACCATGATCTCGAGTTGATTTTCTTTTTTAACCGATTTACCCGTTTCGTTGTTTATGATTTTCCAAGTGGCTTTTACTTTGTTATTAGAATTTTTAATAGTCTCACTTAGAAATTTTGATTTTGCAACACGACAAATCTTTTTAAATAATTTTGAATAATTTTTAACATATTCTAAAAAATTGTTATCAAACTTGTACTGTCTCAGACCATACAACTCATACAATCTCGCTCGGCTTTTATAAATGCCTGGTGTAGCCCATTGGTTGAAACCAGCGGAAGTCCCAGTAATGTTGATAGTTTTAGTTTTAAAAACGGATTTGTACTCATTTTGCACAACATCAAAAAGGGCCTCGTACATTTCATTTGGGTTCTCGTACTCTATTATTGACGGTATAACTTTAAGAGCTATATTATTTTTAAACTTACTGCAACGACTAACAGTATAAGGCCTGCATTCTACTTTGCGCGGCTTTTTACTTAATGGCATAAGGAAGCTAGCCATTAATCCACAGTGATCTGATGATAAATCACTTAACACCAATTTATTGTCGGCATCAAAATCACAAAATATATTATCAAGGCAAGTCGACGAAGACGCCGTGATCCTAGTTGGTTCGAAAAACAAATTAACTAAATTAAAAGATTTAAATAAGTTCAGAAGCCTAGTACTTAGTGGAGTAACATCTAAAATATTAACATTAAAATCTCCACATAAAATTATATTTTTACTACTGCATTTAATCTTATTAAGTGCATCCTCCATTGCAGATTCGAAACTAGTAAAGTCCCCTGAAGGGGGTCTGTAGACACAAATTATTATGTACCGCTCAAGTTCAACACAAGACAACTCGATAGTGCGCTCAATGGAAAGATTAACTAGGTCTAACCGTTGTTTACATTTTAACTTGTTTGAAACAAGAATTAAAGATCCACCGCGAATAGCAGTTTTTCTCACAAATGCACTCTGTACAGAAAATAAATCATCATTGATAAACACTACTTCATGCTCTTTCAGCCAATGTTCAGTTAAACATAACACATGAACATCATAATTCTCCATAAACAAGCTTAACTCTAATTCCTTGCCGGACAAACCCTGCATATTTTGATGTACAACATTCAACATATGCGACTCACCCGTTGTCGAACCTAACAGTTTAAACTACTAGGTGTGTGTATAGCAATGTTAGTATCACTACCAACAGAATCAAAAGTGATATTAGTATCTATACTAATAGTATCAATAGAGATGTTAGTGTCACCACTAACAGTAAACGTAGGTACAGTATAAGTACCGGTGTAAACGTGTAAAGTATATGCTAAAAGATTAGCAATCCGTCTCCTACAACTAGCTGGCAAAAACATGGAACAATCAGTGAGTCTGTAATCTGTAATAAAACTATTACAATCAAAATATATAATCGCGTCCCTGTGACGACAAGTCCTGTTATACATCAGCAGATTCAGATTATAAATATGCCTATTTTGCTCATCCGACAAACAATCAGAGTAAGGCAAAGCAGAAAAAATGAATTTACAATTATAAGACTCATGGAGCTTTAGCATTAAATTAAAACATGCAACTAAATCCTTTTTTCTTACAGCTAAGCTATCCCCAAATAACAATATTACAGTTGAATTGGGATTTATTTTAGTCAATTTAAGACTATTAATTAACTGGCTAAAACTGGCACCGGGTAAACAATGATTTACAATATACTGTTGAGAACACTGACTAAGAATACTACCAAAACCTTGACCAAATTTATCTGAAAAAACATAAGCTGAATTATTTAAAATATTATTATTATTAACTACTGGTTGAGCCATTAAGGGTGTGACATGCTGAGGATCTGGTGTCTGAGAGCAGGCACAGCTACAAGAGAAGTTATTGGTCAGGGACTCATACCTCTCTGCATTGCACCTGACCAAGTCTACCAGCTCGTTGGCCTCCAGCATGCGCTTACTCAGATCTTGTTGAGAAGCCTCATATTTGCTAAAGATATCTTTTAGAGCACATTCCCTCACAAACAACTCATCCTGAAGGTTCTGACAGTCAGCATCATACCTGATCCTACATAATTCTAAATCAGTATTACATTTTTTTAATTCTTGCATTATATTTACATTTTTTTGTCTTAGTTTTAAATTTAATTTGTTCAGTTTTTGTCCCTTCAGTGAATTTTTAATTTTTCTAATTAACTTGTTAATCTTAATATATTTTTTAATTTTTTTATGACTAGTAAATAAACTGCATTTATTAAGAGTGTCATTAGTTAAGTCTATGGTCACTATTGGTTCAACACATGTGGGTCCGGACCGGCTATCAACCAACTCATGATAAAGATTGCAGGTGTTCGCAGACTCTTCACTGGCCTTAAGCTTTTCCAGGCGTGTTACGGTGTTGTGTGCCTTGCTTAATTCCAGCTCCAGTTCTGAAATACGTTTTAAGGCCTGATCGTAGGTGTCACTGCACTGTTTAAAGTTACCAACAAGTTGACGGAGGTGTTGATGCTGGTCCAGTATGTCCACATGCTGCATATGCAGTTCAGCCAACTGGTTTTTGAGCTCAGTGTTCTTCTTAATAACTAAACCTATTTCCACCTCACTTTCTTCCCTTTCCTTTAACAGCTGACGGACCGTGGTTTGGCTAGATTCTAGCTCCTTCAAGGTAGCCCTAAGTTTTTCCTCTAAGGATGCAGCTCTGCGAGTCAACATGATGAAGACAACCTCAGAGGCACCCTGGAATTAGAGAAGAAACAGCTAAGTATGTGAAAAGAATAGGAGTGAGGGACAGAATGAATAAGTTTAAAAAGAGTGAAAACTAATTACATTTAAGGTAATTATTTACAGAGAAAAAAAAAGGAATAAAAGTTATGAAAGATATATTAGTAGTTTTATCTTAGTTGATATCACTACTTTACTAAAAAGATTTTGTCACTTTAATTTTGTTATATAACCTTATATAACAAAATTAAAGTGACAAAATCTAATTGAGGGTACTAGTACTACTGGTTTTATTTTTGTTTTTAAACACAGTAATTTCCTAGACTGGTTTTATCTAGGAAACAATAGTGAAAGAACTATCTCTAGTAATCAAGTTCATGAATTTTATAAGGCCTAAACATATTAAAAATGATTTTAAAGTTTCATCTGCATGGACATTATTTATATTATAATGAAAGTGTTAAATAGGCCATAGCTCGCAGGGAATAGGGAATAATTGTTCAGTGGGCAATAGGACCTATTATAATTAATATTTTTATTCTAACTAAAAGTTAAATAAACAATATAAATAAACAAAATACTCCCCCGGTAAGGTGGTGACTTCAAATGTGTCCGTTGAATGACAGCTGATATTTGTTTAATGAATTTCTCATTGATTTTGCATCGAAACAATTTGCAAACACAGATCCTTATTATTTATGGGTAGATTAATAGTTTTGAGTACAATTAAGACTTATTAAATACTTAAAATAATATTTTCACAATTAAATTCTAACACAAAACTTTTTGACAACCGGCTGCCAGTGTTGCCAGGCTAAGAATCTGCTTTTTTATCACAATAATTGTCCGCCTCGATGATGTATCATAAAAACAAAACTATATCAGCGCCACTAACGATGGATTATGGAAATAATATGGTCACAAATGTCTGACCAAGTGCCCATGTAGGCCTAAGTAAAATAAAAATTAATTATTTTGATTTTAATGATGGTCACAAATGTCTGACCATATCAGTTACCCGCGATCACCCACTAAGGTAGCACGCACCTCGATCGTTCTCTGCGCTTGTTTACGCACTTCGGATAACCGGTTTTATGATCAGTGGTTCTAAACATTTTACTCAACAGCTGATACTATCGCCCTGACTTTTGGTCAAGTATGATGAAGTGTGCCAGCTGCAATATTAACTTCAACGACGGCGTTCAATGCACCTCATGTTTGAGGCACCTCGATTTTGGTTGCGCGAGCATCACTGAGGCTGGATGGAGAAAGTTGGGCAATGACAGAAGAGCTGTATGGAGATGTCCCAAGTGCCGGATTTCTTCACCGGCACCGTCCCCGACCCCGTCTCCAGTACCAACACCTGAACCTGCATCTTTGGAAACTATCCTTAACGAGATCCGTGAGCTCAAGGCCCAACTGGCTGGTTTGCCGGCGCTTTCTCATGATGTCAGGTGCGTTAAAGAGGAACTCAAGGAACTCAAGATTTCTAATGAATTTGAGAGTAAACGGCTGGATGACTTTTCTGTCAAAATTGCGGGGATTGAGTCTAGGGTTGTGGGTCTGGAGCTCCTCCAGGAATCTGTTCGCTCTCTTCAGTCGGACATCGACGTGATGAAATCGGAGCTATCTGCTAGTGACCAGAGGTCGAGACTGAACAACGTCGAAATCAAGGGCATTCCTATGAAAAAGGATGAAAATTTATTCACTGTTTTGGATAAGATCAGCCAGAAGGTTAATTTTACGTTTCCTAGAACCCAAATAAATTACTTATCCAGAATCCCGCTGTTTAACTCCAAGGAGAAGTCAATTGTGGTTAGCTTCCTGAATAGATACGTCAAGAGGATTTTGTTGCTGCTGCGCGCTCATTCAAGACGCTATCTACTCATGACCTTGGTTTTGAAGGCCAATCCAACCGAGTCTACGTCAATGATCACCTAAACCCTGACTCCAAGAAGTTGCTGAATAAAACCCGAGCATTAGCAAGGGAGAGGGAGTTTAAGCACGTATGGGTTAAGCATGGAAAGATCCATGTCCGAAGGCAGGAAGGGTCAGCTGTTCTTGTAATTTCTAACGAAAAAGATTTAAACAAACTAAACTAGAGTATTGTACTTTTCTTTTATCATTTTTTAATCAATCTATTATTTTAAGTCATAAGTCTAGGAGTGAATCTGATCGTCATATTGTTACACTAACCCTAAATGTCTATCATTTGTTTTCTATTGTAAAAGGTTTAGCATCGCTGCCGTACTGGATGTTTCGACACCTCGCTTTTGTATTCGCTAATGGTCCTTTTGTTTACGATATCGCACTGTTCTATTTATTTGAACATTTAAATCTATGCTTATCTCGCTCGCACTCAGCGTTGATTCTAATTATTGCCGTTCTTCTCGCACAACTACCTGCAATCTTGCTAATTTTCGCCTTTAAACTTGTGCTGTTTATACTATATTTGTGGGTAACTATCCTACCAGCTGCTTTTGAATTTTTTGCTAAGATAATAATTTTTAATATGTATGAGTATATAATGTTCGCGAACTTTGACGTTGACTGTGGAATCGTTAATTGTTTGTTATTTTGCTGTATGGGTGATTGTTATTTTGCCAAGTATTCTGCACCTATATCTTCTTTAAATTATCAATGGCTTTAAGTAAAATAAAAAAACTACATGTTTATTATCAGAATGTCCGGGGGCTCCGTACCAAAACTGCAACTTTCTATCGCGAACTGTGTCTCTCTTCTTACGATGTTATTGTATTGACGGAAACCTGGCTGGTGGATGGTATCTCAAACTCTGAGTTATTTGGTGATCAGTATATTGTGTGGCGTCGCGACCGGGATTACTGTATCACGGGTCAGACTCGTGGAGGTGGTGTTTTGATAGCAGTCCGTAAGTGTATAGCTGCGGTGCCGCAACCGCTATTTCATTCCTCGGCCGAAGACTTGTGGGTAACTTTGAGTGTACGTCAGCCTAACTCTAAAAACTGCGTTAAGTTAAATATCTGCACCGTTTACCTATGCAATCAAAACCGTGGTTTTTCATTTTCTGAACAATTGTCTAACTTTCTCCGTAGTTTGAATAACTCAATGATAAACAATCCAACTGATTACTATTTAATTATTGGTGACTTTAATTTGAGTGGAATCTTGTGGCAATTAAATGACGGCTCACTGCTGCCTACGAATATTTGTAGTGCTGATGAGTACACGCTTACTGATGATATACGTATTTTGGGGCTCGCTCAATATAATGGAATACTAAATGCGTTTGGTAAAATCTTGGATTTGGTGTTGTGTAATGAGATTGTCTCAGTGTACGAGTGTCTAGCGCCTTTAACGCCTGTTGACAAATATCATCCAGCCCTTCGTATCGAGTTAAACGTCATCCAGCCCTTCGTATCGAGTTAAACGTTTTTGAGTACAGTCATTTAACTCCTGCGCCTTACATTCGGTATCTTTACGATAAGGGGAACTTTACTGAAATCAATAGGGAAATATCAGCTATAGACTGGATGAATCTACTCTCTGATATGTCGCTTAATGACGCTGTGAACTTTTTTTATTCTACCATACAGGAAATTCAAAACAAGTATGTGCCTACTGTGACAGTCTTCCATAATTCATTCCCAACTTGGTATTCCCCGTCACTTAAACGCTTGATTAAGGAGAAGTCCAAATATCTTCGTAAATTTAAATTGTACGGTAGGCTGTCTGATGAAGCTACCTTTAAACATTTACGGGAAAGAGTTAAAAAGCTTGAAGTGGATTGTTATGCCAAATATTTAGCGGCTACAGAAGCCTGCATTGAACTCAACCCTAAGCGCTTCTGGAGCTTTGTGAAGCAGCGGTCTAAGACCAATATAATGCCCAGCTACCTGAAGTATGGTGATGTGACACTATCCTCTCCTGATTCTATCTGTAACGCGTTTTCTTCCCACTTTTATTCTACATATCTTAACCCTTGTGATGTATCGTCTACTAATAATCATGGTTCTACCCAAACGGCTGAAAATCTTAATATGCCTTCGGATATTCATTCTATTGAAATTGACCCTAATGTTATAGCTAAATTAATTAGTAATGTTGATCCATTTAAATCTGGTGGACCGGACCACTTATCACCAAAATTTCTGATTGGATGTGCTAAATCCATTGCCTTGCCAGTATCTCTTTTGTTTAAAAAATCACTCTCCTCATGTACTGTGCCCAATATCTGGAAATCTGCCTTTATAACTCCAGTGCATAAAAAAGGGCATAAAAGTGAAGTAGTCAACTACAGGCCAATTTCTAAACTGTGCATACTAGCTAAAGTTTTTGAGAGAGTGGTCTACGACCAAGTGTATGCTGCGCTCAGTCAGTCGTTTAGTCCCTCACAGCATGGGTTCCTCAAAAGCCGTTCAACTGTTTCTAACTTGACCCTGCTTAATGACTTCCTAACGGAAAGGATGGATGATGGGCCACAGGTGGATGTCGTTTACACGGACTATAGCAAAGCGTTTGATAGAATCGATCACAACATCCTCAAATCGAAGCTTTTTAACAACGGTATTAGAGGTGACTTACTCCGCTGGTTTTCCTCATATTTAGAAAACAGGTCTAAAGCAGTCGTTGTCAGTAACTACATCTCAAGCTGGGTTTCGGCTCCCAGTGGTGTTCCTCAGGGTTCTCTTATGGGTCCGTTACTTTTTATCATCTATGTGAGCGACATCGACTCGTGTTTTCATCATTCTAACTTGCTCTGCTTTGCTGATGACATGAAGATATTTTCTTCAATTTCATCGTTGGATGATATGGATGCTCTCCAATCAGACTTAGCACGTTTGGATGATTACTGCCGGATCAATAAATTGGACTTGAACCCTTCTAAATGCTCCGTAATATCATTTACCAGAAGACGTGTGCCACTCCCTACTACTTACATACTTAAAGGGCAGCTATTACAGCGATGCGATGGAGTGCGTGACTTAGGAGTCTATCACGATTCTAAGCTTTTATTTAACACACACGTGGAACATATAGTGGCTAAAGCCTCGAAGTCACTCGGCTTTGTTATGAGACTTGCAGGTTGCTTTAAGAAAGCCAAAACCCTGAAGATTTTGTACTGCTCATTTGTGCGGAGCCATCTGGAGTATGCGTCTCAAATTTGGAACCCTTGTTACAATAAATACATAGACCGTATTGAAGGTATCCAAAAAAGATTCCTTCGTTTTATGTGTTTTCGCCTACATATTCAATATCGTTCTGATAATTACTTAGACCTTTGCAAGAAATTCCATCTTCAACCACTTAGGAATCGTCGTAGGATCGCGGATTGCACGTATCTTTTGAAAGTATTGTCAAATGAAATCGACTGTCCTGATCTCCTCCATAAACTGTGTTTCAATGTTCCTCAAAGATCAGTAAGATTTAATCCACCTATATCCATTCCCTCCTCTTCATCTAACTACAGGCGTAATTCTTACTTAGTGCGAGCGAGTAAAGATCTTAACTTATTGTGTAAGGAGTTCTCTTTTGATGTGTTTATCACAAAAAGCGCATCAGTGCGAAGGCAGCTAAACCTTGACTTTTTCAAAAATGGATAGTGTGCAATATTTTCCTTTAGCGTTATTGATTTAATTTTTCTGATTGTTGTGTGCCTGCTGCTAGTGATCCCTAAGATCTCTTTAAAATTATTATATCTCTAGCCGTGAGAACCTGTAATTGGCTGAATGTAACTTACTCAACTTTTTTTTATTCATTTTATGTATAGCTGTTGGTTTTCCATCAAATAAATAAATAAATAAATAAATATCATGAAGTAGCGGTGCCTGTAGCTGTTCAAATCGTTAAACGCTGAAAAATAATCTTAGGTCATATTCAAATTTATTTCACCTCTTCCTTGGATTATTTGTAAGCAGACCTTTAGAACTAACATAATATTTTTTTTTAAGGATCAACAATAGTTTCTAATGTTTCTATATATCCTGAGTACAATCAGTTTGTCTTAGTGTAAGTAGTAATCTGTGGAAAATAAAGTGGGTAGTACATTTGTAAGTCAATAAGACAATTTGTATATTTTTAGTATACTACTGTTTGTTTTGCCTATAAGAATGAATAAATAAATAAATCCTTTACTGTCCAGGACGCTTGTCAATAAAACGCGCTCAGTCGTTACTTGTATTTAAAATACTTGTAGAAGACCATTACCTATCGCTGTGATTATGCTCTTGTTATGTATTTTGGTATAATGTGCGATGATTTTCGGTAGTCATCATTTACTTTAATTGCCTATATATATATAATAATATAATGTATTTATGTACCCGTCCATTATTATAATTTGCATCTGGATTGAGGGCTCATTTTTTAAATCCTTGCAAGTATCGAAATAAGACTAAGGGCAAGCTATAAGCAATGGGTCTAGAATTTCTTAAACGTGAATTAAAACTTTTATGACTCATATAATAAACTTTATCTTGCCAACCACCTCGACTATAGCAAGTGGAACAACCTGATGGGAAAGGCAAATTAGAGTGATGGGAGAATTCTTGGGTAATCCTAAACGAATAGACAGAACACACAAACTCTTCGAAAATAATTTTATCTACTTCCTTGGGAGTCAAACATAATAAATAAATAAATAATTCATAAATCTGTAGAATATGACATTACAAATTTATGGCGGTATATTATCTAAGGCCCTCAATTCATCAGAATCTGCAAAACATGTTCTTGAAGAAATATATAAATAGGGCTTTAATATATTTTACTGATACCTCTGTGAATAATATTTTTGTAAATATGGATTCGAATCGCGTAGTGCACAACGGGCAATCTAGTTAACATAAATATATTAGCACGGCTCGGCCCGCTTCTACAGAATTCTTCGTGTTAAGGTTCCAGTGTAAACTTTAAATTGGATTCGATAGTTGGGGTGAAAATGCGGAAAACTAGTGATCTATAGCACTTGGATGTAGTGTGGACTTGTTCTAGAATTATTTGTGTGCATTTTGTGGAACCGGGTAAAGGAATTAATGGTATTTTGAGTATTGGTGAGGTTTTACTATGTAGACAGGTGAAGCTTGCCTGTGGATCTGCTCAGACATACTTGATCATATATTTCTGTGGTCTGGTGGTAATTGTGCCAATATCAAAAATCATTATTTTCATTAGTGTGCATTAGAACAATGAACCAGCATGAATAGTTTTTAGTTACGTGTTTTTATTGTAGTATGGCAAAACTATTTTACTGTTATTTGGTTTATGTTTTAAGTAGTTTTTTTTTGTGTTGGAGGTTGATTGTGTCATTTAGGGGTAATATAACCAAAAAATAAAATAAAAATAATCGACTTGCCATAGCAAAACACTAAAAAGTTCAAAAATAACTTTCGTTTCGGAATTTCTTAAACGTGAATTAAAACTTTTATGACTCATATAATAAACTTTATCTTGCCAACCACCTCGACTATAGCAAGTGGAACAACCTGATGGGAAAGGCAAATTAGAGTGATGGGAGAATTCTTGGGTAATCCTAAACGAATAGACAGAACACACAAACTCTTCGAAAAGAATTTTATCTACTTCCTTGGGAGTCAAACATAATAAATAAATAAATAATTCATAAATCTGTAGAATATGACATTACAAATTTATGGCGGTATATTATCTAAGGCCCTCAATTCATCAGAATCTGCAAAACATGTTCTTGAAGAAATATATAAATAGGGCTTTAATATATTTTACTGATACCTCTGTGAATAATATTTTTGTAAATATGGATTCGAATCGCGTAGTGCACAACGGGCAATCTAGTTAACATAAATATATTAGCACGGCACGTAACATAAATATATTATTTACTGGTGGTAGGCTTCGGCCGAAGGCTTGCGACCACCCACCGGGCAAAGACGTACCGCCAAGCGGCCTAGTCGTGTTCCGGTATGATGCTCGGTGCAGCCACTAGAGGGGTTGGGTCGCGATAGTTGCTCCACTGCAAGCAGGCCGGCCTGACTCGCGCTGTTATGAACGTATCGAGAGACTGGTCGCGGAGGGTAGCGGGATCCGAGGCACGGTGCGCCGCTGGCCGACCGCAGGTAGTTGGGGGCCCAAGTAGTGTGCCAGCCACACATGAAAGGCTGCCCCGCCAACTGTCGAAAAATCCCGGAATGCGCCATCGTGCTGGTTGGCGACCAGACGAGAGTGCCCGATGGACATTCCTGGGGGGGCTCGGGCGTCCCCGCAGTCTCCAGACCAGTCCCCCAATGATGGCGTCCTATCGGCGCGTGTCTGTAGGTTGCAAGCGTGGGACCTCATCTTACTTCCTTCTCCTCTCCCTCCTTTTTCACTTAAAATGCCAAGGAACAAGAGAAAAAAAGCTGAACAGCGGCAGCACTCACTCTCACATAAAGTGCACCTCAGCAACATCCGAGGTCTGCACTCTAACCTTGTCGCAGTCCATCACCACCTCGAGACTGAGAAACCAGCACTTTTGTTCCTTACGGAGACGCAGATCGGATGCCCGTCAGACGTGGCGTACCTATCCTACCCAGGGTATACCCTGGAGCACATGTTCAAGCCACGCGCTGGTGTATGCATGTACGCCCGGGACGACATCTGCTATCGGCGTCTCCGTGACCTTGAAGACTCAAATTACTCAGTGCTATGGGCCTTGGTGGACACAGGTCTGGATAAGATCATCTATGCCTGTGTCTACCGATCGCATAGCGGTGATCTGGAGACAACCAGGCTCACACAGTACTTGAGTGAGGCGGCTGATGTGGCTCAGCTACGATACCCCTCCGCCCAACTAGTGTTACTGGGGGACTTTAATGCTCACCACCAGGAGTGGCTCTTCCCATACCAGTGCACTGACCACGCTGGACGAGAGATGCGAAATCTTTCGATTGCGTTAAATCTCACCCAGCTGGTCCAAGGGGCTACGAGGGTGCCGGATGTTGATTCACATACAGCCAATTGCTTGGACCTTCTGCTGACAACTGATCCAGACCGATACTCAGTGTCGGTATCATCACCTTTGGGTAGTTCCGACCACTGTCTGGTGAAGTCTGTATCCGTCTACTCCCCGCCCGATCCAAGCCCAAGGGGCACCCGGCGGGTTTGGCGGTACAAGTCAGCAGATTGGGATGGTATGCGATCTTTCTTCGCATGCTATCCTTGGCGGCCCACTTGCTTCTCTTCGGATGACCCATCGTCATGCGCTGACGCAGTGACCGATGTGTTGCGTCAGGGGATGGAGTATTACATTCCGTTCTCTGACGTAACTGTGTCCAGCGTTGACCGTCCATGGTTTGGTGCCGAGTGTGACCGCGCAAACGTGATTAAACACAAGGCGTACCTAGCATGGGTCGACGCCCGTATGCGCAAGGCAAGGGACGTGAGTCAGAAGAAGAGAGCCTTCAACAGGGCTGCCAAGTCCTGCAAAAAGGCGATGCGAAGGGCACGGTTTGACCACATTAGCAGGATCGGGGACAAACTTGCTTCACACCCCGCAGGTAGCAAGGCGTTTTGGTCCCTGGCTAAATCGGTTGAATCAAACTTCTGTCGCCCCTCACTACCACCACTGCTGAGACCCGACGGGTCGCTGGCCCACTCCGCTGAGGACAAGGCAAACTTGTTTGCCTCCCTCTTTGCGGAATCTTCGCGTCTGAATACTGATGGCGCGCGGCCCCCTCCTTCTGCTGTTCGATGTGAGACGAGTATGTCGGACATTCGCATCCATCAGAGGGAGGTCTGTAGGGTGCTGCGTAACCTTGACGTGAACAAGGCTAGTGGCCCGGACGGGATACCAGCAATTGTACTTAAAACTTGTGCGCCTGAATTGTCTCCTATCATGACACGCCTATATCGCCTTTCGATGGTGACTGGAAAAGTACCGAAGGCTTGGAAGCAAGCTAACGTTCAGCCCGTGCCCAAGAAGGGCAGTCGAGCTGACCCAGCCAACTACAGACCCATATCAGTAACGTCCATCCTCTGTAAGAGTATGGAACGTGTATTAAATAATAAGCTCCTGGCATACCTTGAAGACACCGACCTCCTTAGTGACCGCCAATACGGCTTCCGCCGAAACCGGTCAACTGGGGATCTTCTAGCGTATGCCATCCACATCTGGAGTGAGGCCATCGAGAAACACGGGGAGGCGCTTGCTGTCTCCCTTGACATATCGAAGGCCTTTGATAGGGTCTGGCACGAGAGCCTTATTGGTAAGCTTCCTTCCTTCGGTCTGCCTAGTGGCCTGTGTGACTGGATTGCAGACTTCCTGAGGGATCGGTCCATCCGAGTGGTAATTGATGGCTGCTCGTCCGGTCAGTTAGGTATTAACGCCGGAGTCCCTCAGGGGTCAGTGCTCTCGGCAACATTGTTCTTGCTGCACATTAATGACCTGCTAAAACCCGGAACCTTTGGGTATGCAGACGACAGCACTGTTGCTGAGAGATATATGTCTAGCGCACGGGCTACCGGGCCTCAAATTCGGTCTCTTCGGGAGGCCATGGTTGAGCGCTTGAACCTGTCTTTGGAGGCAGTCTCCGAATGGGGCAATGCCAATCTAGTCAGTTTCAATGCTGCTAAGACCCAGGCGTGTCTTTTTTCCGCAAAAAAGAGCCAATTCCACCCGGCTCCATCCTTCCGTGGTGTAACCGTGCCGATAACGGACCACCTCGACCTTCTTGGTGTTACGTTGACATCGACCCTCAATTTTGGTCCTTTCATTGAGGCAAAGGCTCAATTGGCTGCAAAAAAGTTGGGGATCCTTGCGAAGGTGAGACGGTACTTCACGCCTGAACAGCTGCTCAACTTGTATAAAGCGCAAGTTCGGTCATGCATGGAGTACTGCTCTCACCTCTGGGACGGATCTGCCAGGTACCAACTAGATGCACTTGAGTCGATTGACAGACGGGCCAAGAGACTTATCGGCAACGATGCGCTGGTCAACTCAAAGCTCCAGAGCCTTGAACACCGAAGACGAGTTGCCAGCCTGTCGGTATTCTATCGGTTACATTTCGGAGAGTGTGCGATGGAACTGCACAATTTGATTCCATCTAGCCCTTTCCATCATCGGACTACAAGACGTACGGCAATGCGCCATCAGTACATGGTGGATATCCCACCCATACGCACAAAGCGTTTTGAAAATACTTTCATTGTGCGTACAGCTAAGGAGTGGAATTCCCTACCGGCGTCTTTGTTTCCTGATAGCTACAACCTAGGGGTCTTCAAGTCAAGAGTGAATAGGTTACTTCTAGGCAAGCGTGCTTCACCTTCGACCACATCATCACTTAACATCAGGCGAGATAGTGGTCAAACGCGAGCCTATAACAAATAAAAAAAAAAAAAAAAAAAAAAAAAACGGCTCGGCCCGCTTCTACAGAATTCTTCGTGTTAAGGTTCCAGTGTAAACTTTAAATTGGATTCGATAGTTGGGGTGAAAATGCGGAAAACTAGTGATCTATAGCACTTGGATGTAGTGTGGACTTGTTCTAGAATTATTTGTGTGCATTTTGTGGAACCGGGTAAAGGAATTAATGGTATTTTGAGTATTGGTGAGGTTTTACTATGTAGACAGGTGAAGCTTGCCTGTGGATCTGCTCAGACATACTTGATCATATATTTCTGTGGTCTGGTGGTAATTGTGCCAATATCAAAAATCATTATTTTCATTAGTGTGCATTAGAACAATGAACCAGCATGAATAGTTTTTAGTTACGTGTTTTTATTGTAGTATGGCAAAACTATTTTACTGTTATTTGGTTTATGTTTTAAGTAGTTTTTTTTTGTGTTGGAGGTTGATTGTGTCATTTAGGGGTAATATAACCAAAAAATAAAATAAAAATAATCGACTTGCCATAGCAAAACACTAAAAAGTTCAAAAATAACTTTCGTTTCGGAAGTCGGTTTCTTTGGTACCTCTAGTTTTTATCGTTTTTTAACACCGACTTCCAAAACGAAAGTTATTATATTTATGCTTTAAAAACAGGTTACTTTATCACAATGGACAAACCAACTGAAACGATGACCAAATGCATCGGTAGTATTAAGACCCTACTTATGACCCTTCAAGACAACTAAGCGAAAACTTCGAAACTACCTGAGTCGCACAATTATTGTCGTCGATCGAAATCCGTCCGAAAGCAAGTCCTCTTGAAAAACTAAACTTTTTTGGAAGATATATGTCAATATAGGAATCCAAATATCACCGAGGCAGAGGAAGGCGGTGGGGTCAGGAGGCAGGGGCAAAACATCCAGCGATATGGCGGCCATGAGGCCGGCTTCAATGTTAATAAACTTTCGGAATGTGTGTAAAAAACCACTTTTTTTTTTTAAATCATCATCATGAGTAAATATTCCACAAAATGGGACTGTTCATTGAGACTGGTAAAAATAAAATAGAGAAGAAACACCGATTTAACAACAATCATCGTCAATCGTTATCGTGTTAGGTACGATTGACAGAACTTTGCAAATTTATTTTAGCGACCCCACTTCATCTGGTCAAAACATGCCTTGCTCTATGTCCAAATCCATGAAAACAAGAACTGTCCCGACCAATGTTATATCGCGAATGAAAAACCTGAAAGGTTGTGAGAAGTGCCAATCACTTAAACATAGGCCCCGCGTGCCGCGTAAGCCCTGTCTCTAGATCTAGATCCAAGTAAGAATTTGATAGCGATATAGCATGATAGCATGATAACATGACAATGAAAGATAGATAGCTGTTTTTTTGTGGTCGCTACACTTTGTAATGTCAAATGAATTAAAGTGAGGACGACACTAACGTATGTTTAACGCTTGTACTCGAACATTTTCATGCAAAAATCTAGTGTATTAAAAATATCACCAAGACATCGATTTTATAACGATTAGAACGTATTTAACTTATGTTTACTCGCGTTGAGGTAGAGTTATTTTGCTGGCATAATTTCTCATCAGTAAAAAGGTATTCTTTGGGAACGGCCCATTGCAGTCTCTTTTTTGTTTACATGCTACAAAATACATTTGCAGTTTCAAAAATATATCGCAACAAGAACTCTTTATTAAACATGTTCTCTCAAAATTTGTTACCCCTACTAAACAACAGTTTACTGTTATTTCGTGCGTAATGACAGCTCATTTTGCAAATTAAATGTTTGGTTGCAAATAGTATGGGAGTACTAACATGGAAATTGTCATTCCACCGTGTTTACCTACCTGTGTGGGTGCATGTACCACTAAACATTTAAACCAGTCATGTCTATGGATTATTTTGTGTAGAATTTATGTAGAGCTAACAATTATTACAATACGAGTCGCTTCAAGACATTGAAGATACATTAATTGTATGGTTTAATCTCATAATAAAAGGTTTCATGAAATAATATAAGAAAAAAAAACATGCTCGGGGTAAGTAGGAGTAAGTAAACTCACACATTTTTTTAAGTTCGAAGGCAAAAAAAATGGTTCTAAATTCAAAATTCAACGCCTGGTATCTAGATGATGGCACACTAGAGGTGACGTAGATACAGTTTTGAAAGATTTTCAATTCCTGAAGCCAAGAAATTCTAGTCCATTGGCTTAGAACTCAACCACTCCAAATGCGAAATTTTCATCTGTGACAAAACGAACGGACAATCGACCCTTCAAAAATTCAATACAATAGCACCTGAGATCAAAATTGCAGAAAGAAGTTCACTGCACCTCCTAGGTACCCCAATTTTGGAAGATAGTTTTTCTCCATTCATTGACGCCAAAATAACACATTTCAACGACATTTCTGACTCATTCGCTATTGTTGTTTTGGTCCAAATTTCATGTACTTTCTTTGCGCTTCGCCATTATGGAAGCATTCACTGAATCTTCTGGACAAAATTGACCAGATTATTCGATCTATCCTAAATGTGGCCCTGGATGACCGAGCGTGGCTGCAAGCCACTATACCAATTTAGGTACTGCACATGGTCCCCATACAATCAGATGTAGAGGCAGCTCAGGAATTTGAATATTTTTTGTTGATATTCCTCTTAAAACTACAGCAGCTTTAAACTCCTCACCCGCGCCCGCGCCACTCTGCTGCCTTACTTAGAAATAATATCATCTACATTATTTCTAAGTATCAGCGTGCCCTTCGGAGTTTAATTTTCAAAATACAAACCCCCAGGCTATTTTAAAAGCTTTTAAATATCTTAAAATTAAATCAACCGAAGATCTTCGGGGACTATTTGTAAAAGTATGTTGCGCCCTATTTAGCTTTCATATTTAACACTAGTGTCGATCAAGGAGTCTTTCCGGACCTCATGAAACACAGTAAAGTAGTTCCATTGTTTAAATCCGGGGATAGCAAAGAAGCCAATAATTATAGGCCAGTGTCAATTCTGCCGGTTCCTGTTCGGTTCTTCGAAAAGTTAATGCTCAACCAATTGTTGCGTCACTTTAAACAAATATTCCATATTTCATGATCATCAGTACGATTTCACCAAGGGGCGTTGCACAACTGACGCTGGCGTCACCCTAATAAAGAACATCTTTAACGCCTGGGAAGAAGCACAAGATGCCATTGGCATCTTTTGCGACCTCCCGAAAGCGTTCGATTGCGTTAACCATGAGACACTGTTGTTGAAACTCGAGCACTATGGGATTAGACATATGGTCCCTTGAATTACTTAGGTCATATTTGAAAGCCAGACAACTTAAAAAGGTAAACGGCGTAAACTCACTAGGGTCTGAAATGACAATGGGCGTTCCTCAAGGCTCTATATTGGGTCCTTTCCTCTTTTTAATTTACATTAACTCCTCCTCCTCCTCCTCCTCCTTACTGGGGCTGTTTCTTTCACATTTGTTATGTAAATAATAAGAGACTCAATAAACACTTCCCCATATATTACAAAATCAACCGAAGATCGTGTTATTTGCTGATGACACATCTTTGATATTTAAAATAGATCGTCGGTCACAAAATCTTGACGATGTGAATGAGTCTATTCAGCAGGTCCAAACTTGGTTCACGGCAAACGATTTGTTTTTTTTTTTATTTAGTACTATCATTCGATCTATTTGGATCTATTTTTAACTACTTGAGCGAATAAGTATTTTGTTAATTATATACTAAATAAAGAAATGGCATGCATACATCCCTACTGGTAATCACCCATCAACCTACCACACATTCTCCATACAATTTTATATGACAAAGCAAAATATTTTTTCCTGGAAAAAGATAACCCCATTAGAACTATATTGTTCTAGCTCTTCTGCAGTACAAAGGCTCCAATAACAGTACCATTGTTACTTGCTAGTTTTTTTTTTCATTGCGGAATAAGAAATGCTTGCTGCGGCAGTTTTCTTCGTTGTGTGTTCTATGTATAATAATCATGATATCAGAAGATCTTTTTGGAAAAAACTCATGAACCTACGAACTTTTTTTTAATGAAATATCATTTATTATCGCAATTATAATTTACATTATATACATTTAAATAAAAATAAAATAAAAATACGGACGCGTATAAAAAAAGCGCAGGGGTCATAGGGTGTCAAAAAATTCGTCCACATCGCTGTCAACGTGAAAAGTGCCCAGAACGCTGGCAGCATTGCCACGTTGGATGGCAATGCTGATTCTCTGGCCAAGGAAAATCCCAGCCCTCTGGTCACGTGAAGAGTCGACTAAGCGTTTGCTTACATCTCGAAATACTCGATCAGCACTCGGACCCCATGGACCTAATGTTTCAACCCCAAACGGCTCAAGTATATAACTTCTAATAAGGTTGTTTTATTTGCGCCGTTTAAGGTTTTCTGCACCAGCAGCAGCTGCTCCAGTACAGCCTGCCGTGCTAAGAAGATGGGATGGCGCAAGGGTGTTGACACATGTTGCATCCCACATCAAAAGCCTACCCATCTTCTAAGGCATTATGGTCATCCCATCGTCGCGCTCCAAGCCATTGGGTTCTAAAACAGCTGGCACCCCAGTGGTGACAAGAGCCCGACGTATGATATCATTAATGCTGGCGTAACTAGTTAAAAATAAAAATCATGGGTTTTAATTAATTTTCACGGAACCATAATTCTTTTAATTTATGTCCCGTCAATATCGGTGCAACCGTTTCGGAGATTACCCTGATTGTTTCGTCAATCAGGACAGACAATTATTTATTTAGGTACACGTACCTATATAGGAATAGATCACGTTTCATGTAATTCCTGGCACCTATTGAATTTTGATACAAAGCGAAAGATTAGCATGAAAATATTAAATGAATAATCTTATTATATTAAAATTAAACAGTATCAAGATGGCTTAATCCAATTTCCCCAGTATTGCACACAGCAAATTTTTATTGCCCCTTTCTACCATGAGATTCCGGTTGACCTATAACTATTAAATCGTTAATTTAGTTACCATTATTTTAGAATTCAACCAATTGAATTGTCAATCCAATATTAGATAGCATCTTCGATATTAATAATTTAAGTTTGCAAATGCACCACTGATGAATATACAAGACGCTAAACAATCACCAAAAAGATTCTCATTTTTCAACATAACTGAGGTAAACATTTTTTTTTCTATATCGCTGCAACTTTCTCGATGATGCATGATCGCCATTTTGACTCTGTGTAATGAATAGGGAACTGTCTTCACCTACTAAGATGTACCAATGTCATGATGATTCCATTCCGAGAAAAAGATGAGTTATATAGAATAAAGACCTGAGACCTGACCTGAGGCTGAGAGGCTAGATCCAGCATCGAAATTGCTAACTACATATTATGTACACTTTAGACCAGACGAACTAAATTGAATGCTGCATCTTCATTCATACAATTTTGCAAAATTAATAACTATGACGGAGACCGTCTAGGGAATAGGGAATAAAATGTACATTTTCATATTTTAATTCATTTATACTTTTAAGTACTTACTCGGTGGTTCGTTTACATTTGCCGTTGACTTGTTCGATAAGCGGGGTTGAACGGTTTGGGGTCGGTAACGAATAATGGAATCGATTAGTTTCTTCGGTGCTGCGGGTAAGGTTTATCTGAAAAAATGCTACCGTTTCACATATTTTACAATAATTTTATTTGAACGATGGCTTTTTAACAAACACTTATGTACTGTTATTTCTAATGCTATTTTATGACAAGTTGCATAACTGGTCCAAGGTTAGTGAATAGACCATAAGCAAGCTCTCTGGGGTTCTTTAAGCTTGGACGGGCTACTTGCCTAATTCAAACGGTCCACGACACGATTCTACGTGAAGCGTAAAAAAACCCATTCAGTCGGACCATAACATCATCCCTTATTTTAACGGTGGTATTAATTCTTTTTACACTGCTTTTTACGCGTTTTATGTGCGACAACAATGGTTTTATGTTATTTTGGTGGGCAAGTTGTTTAAGATTGTGGGTGATTCAAGAAATAGTAAGTATATTAAGAGTATCAGCGAAATGTTATTTTTGTCCTTTTTTGCTACTTTTATGTGATTGAGGACTGGCATATTCCATGTTTCCATAGTCGTTGTCTGCACGTATAGTCTATTAAATGTTTTTTTTTGTAAATCGGCTCATGTCCGCAATCGATATTAAAAATAATAATAGTACCGTTAATACAACTACCGTAGCAGAAGTTTCTTCTAGCCAATGACCAGATTTTTCTCAAGTATTCTGACCACACATCGTGGCATCGGTTACTTTTGTTTTCTACAAAAACATTTCAAAAACAGTTATGACAATGAATAAATGAGTCGTAGTTACCAAATCGAAAGTTTTTATAAAGTAGGTATCACTATAATAATCTACCTACATGAAAATGCTGAATATGTAATCCCAAAAAAACGGGCAATTGAGACGAAAAATCCTAACCATTTTCGTGATCACATAGTAGAGGCTGTGGCTACCCGATCCCCGAATTTGTAATCTTTGCGTGTATACAAAAGGTAAATTGCTCGGTGGCATTTTCAACGGTAATGATGTCATCGCCGCATCCCGTAATCGAGGGCTGGATACTTTTATAGTGGATCCGTTGGCCGCATGTTACACCGAAGCCCGTTCGGCTTTAGAAATTATGATTTATTTAAAGATTCTAAATCTTAGAGGAAAATTGTGCCCCAAAAAGTGAAGAAAAAAATCGGCTCACACTATAGAGAGCATTAAACAAAATGAAGAATAACTACTAATCTAATCTAATACATTTTGGCATAAGTTGGATCAGTTAGAACTGACCGTGTGTGGGAGTGGATTGGCATGACAGTTATACTTGACGGCACAATCGAATTTCGATTCCGTTGGTTTGATCCATAACTGCTAAAAAGTGTAAAATAAAAACTTTTTTACAAAAAAATACAATCGACTTCCAGATAAAAACACTACAAACTAAAAATTAACATCAATTTCGGAAGTTGGTGTAAAAATCGAATAATATAAACAAGAACACGTAAAAAGTTATTATTGTTCACTTTTTAGTTGTGGTACACATCTGTAATGCCGACAGTTATGTCAACATAGATTACCCGAATAACACGAAACTGGAATACAACCAGTGAAATGAAAAAGTGGTGAACGTGACACATCTGCGTACCGCTATAGAGCGTACCGGCGTGGTGTTATGTTATGAAGTGGCGTGAACAATAGACAGACATGCGATTGCAGCAATCCCGAGAGATTTGCCGTCATTTATTTATTAAAGAGTTTTGTTGTAAATCTCCGAAGTTTATCATCAGATCTTGATTTAAATGGGACCACATGAGAAGCAACAGCTTTCAAATAAAAAAGAATCATTAAAATCGGTACACCTAGGAAAAAGTTCTGAAGGAAACACACAAAAATAAATAAATAATATACTGTCGAATTGAAAACATCCGCCTTTTTGAATTCCCAGTGCGGATTGGAATGACTTCGAATTTTTGGTTCTAGTGTACATGGGTTTCGTCACGATGTTTCCCTTCACGGCTATAGAGCAGGGGTGATGAAATAATTTACACAAAGTAAAGCGCCTACCTGGGTTCGAACCCACGACCTACGACACGTAAGTCGGGGCCGTTACTACTGGATCACCACTATTACATCCGTGTTAACACAACTTAAATACCCATAATTCTAAATTCGTCGTATCACAATCTATTCCCTAACTTATTTCTGCGCCAAAGTTACCCAATAACACCTTGACACTTCTAAAATTGAAAGACGCCGTAGTGAAACTTAAGTATTCGAATAAGAAAACACGAAATAAACTTTACGATTCCGCAAGAAAATACGAGTATGACGTAATTTACAAACGTCTTACAGGAACTACCTAGTAGTTTTAAAGTAATACTTTAAGTAGTCTTTATGTAACCTATTTTGTTTAAGTAGGTGATATTTTTGTACGCTCTGAAATTTGTGTATATATCTTCAAACATACGCGTATTTACACTTTTATAGTAAACTAGCTTCTACCAGCGGCTTCGCCCGCGTATGTTCCGATCGTCACCAAACTTTACAGGATTATCCGCTGGGTAAATCTAGAGATTCTCTGAAAATTTCATTAAAATCGGTCGAGCCGTATACAAACATACTTTCTCTTTTATATATATAGATATACTAATAACATGAAGCAGTCTTTGATGGAACGGTTGTTTGTCCGCCCGAAGAAGGAATTCAATAGGTAGCTTTCATTCAAGAGGAAACAAACTCTTTCGGCGTAATTAAATTGATTCAAACAAAACTTGACGGCCTGGATAGGCCGGGTCCATACGCAGCTGACAGAAAACCGAATGCATCACCCATAATTGTCGGACATGAGATTGTACCCACGGAAGAGTGGACAGCGAGGCTTTTGAAACGATAAGACCTTCCATAACCGCGAGATATTCAATATCCAGGCATATTTCCTACACGACGACGTAGGTCTAAATAATACAAATATAAAAAAAGATATCCAGAGTCAACATACGTAATTTTTTACTGTTCACTTCAATAATTCAAATAAATTTTTGTTTCACCGAAATCGCCATTTAAAAAGAAGCCTCTATCAACACACCTTCATCGAGGGTTTTCTTGCATATAACCCAAAAACAATCATCTTTATATAGTTTTAGAAAAAGAAATACGAACAACAAAATGACGTCTATCATAAAATACTCGTACAACCAAAATTTTAAGAAAATATGCAATATGAAATGGTTTCAGGAATATTAACATGTCGCTCAGCTCCACCTCGCTGTCGCTGGAACCCAGCTTCACCCACCTTAAGTGCTGTGGTACTCAACAGCACTTACGGTTGGGTTGGATCGTGGCAGTGAGTTCGAGCGACGAGTACTACTAGCCGCCGATGACACCACCAGGGACGTCAACAGGGAAGACGCCGGTCGTTGGACCAGTTCGGGACTCAAGGCCTACCCAGCACCTGGCGGAGGTGTGCAGCGGAGGTGTGCAGCGCATGCGATGGACTCAGTTCACGAAAACGGATCATGGCGGAGCAGGTCATCCAGCGTAATAATAAATATGTTGGATGATACTGTACTTGCGCCTCCGATCTGAAATAGGACACCGTATCATTGCACCGTCGTCGCAGACTGTGGTACCACCAACAATATACCACTTAGGCTATGCTTACCCAGTGCGCGGTTGACTATGCTCTGGAGTCACAGTTTTGAAGACTGCGAAGACCTCACTGATTAATCCTTGATTTATGTAAGAATTGAAAAAGTCACATTGATACTTACCCAAATTAGAACCCACGACTTCAGCCACTGGGCCCACGAAACCTACAATAAATTTATTAAATTATTTGCTTTAGGTAGCTTTTTATATACAAACAACAATGTTACATTTCGGTGTGAACTACATCCAAACGGTAATGTGGGGGTGTACCTAAATGACATCGTGAGGCCGGTCCGAAGCTTTGTATGAATCTTATCTCTGTTTCGCGACCGCCACTAACACCGCACATAATGGCTGCCCGCGCGTGATTTGTGATACAAATTCATCGTATATTCTGGCGCTGCGATAAATTAATTACGGTGTGAATGCCTGCCGACTAATTAGTTTTTGCCTAGTTTAATAATCCGTTTTGTTTGTTTCAATTATGGATGAGGTGATCTGTTTAATGTTTAATTAATAGTGGTAAATGAAACTTTTGTACGCAGTTATTGTGTGGACATAGTATTAGACATTGGGATATTTTATTAGCGTAACGGGGTATGACTACATTTTTTCGACTTTTTCGTTGTTTCGAATCGTTTTAATTATCATTAATTGTTATAGGAATAGGACAGTTTTTTACTTTAGTAACTTTGGTATTAATGTTACTTACCAAATACATTATATAATAGGAGTCATCTATGGGTGGTTCTTTTAGAATTTGCTATGTGTAAACATAATATTAAAAGTAAGGCAATGTTCTGTGAATTCTAATACTTAAACCATTGCTAACCAGCTGTGGCTAAACCAAAGGTTTAAGCAAATCGGATTTCATATAGTTCATAGTGGGCAACCTATCTGAAATTGCTTAATTGCTTATCTATCAAATACACTTAACACTTTAAGGTCATCAAAAGAAAGATGATTCGAGAATAGTGTTCCATAAACAAACAAGTATTCAGTCAATCTTATTCGAAACCACTTACCTACTGTTCGTAATTGGAACATTTTCCTTCTTATCTCTGATATTTTTTTAGTCTGACCTGTTTGCCTGTCCCATCTGCCTCTCAATCTCAAAAACAATGATCAGGACATAGGTCGACGGCGGTAAACATATTTCCCTACAATTCCCACTGGCACTTTGCCAAAACATATTGATTTTACTATAAGAGTCGACAAGTCTTCGGTATCTTAGAGATGTGACGATTTCTGGAGTGTGCTTGAGAATGTTTCAATAGGTAATGTAGAGTAACGTTTTAAATTAAACCAGATTATAAGTACAAATTACAGTAACACCCCTTTTGAGTTTGGACAGTCACCATGACAACAAAAAAACGACGACGTTAATTTGTCATGGCAATCAATCGGGAGGTTAAGTCGAGAGAAAAAATAGCTTAGAATTTTTATTCTAATTATAAAGTATTTTCTCTTCGATACTATTAAGCGTCGAAAAATATATCGAGATAGAAAACGATAAAGCTTCACTAAGCCTAGAGGTAGTTAGTTCCTTTCTTTTTCGGTACTAAAACGAGTATTGACCCTTTGAACTGAATTTATATTTTATGAAATTTTAAGCCACACACTACTAACAACAACTTAATATTCATTATATTTTCACAATAATACCAACGAAATATCCATACACTGAAAGCCGAACGTTTAGTCGATTAGTCAGTTTCGGGTACATCACTAGTATAAACAACGATTGCCACTTTAGTATATTAGTCATCGATACTTGACAGATATGTATACGAACCTACAACAATTTATGGTAAAATGTATGACATAGATTGATTGGGCTTGGCAGAATATTATATGGCCGATGCTTCATATAAATCGTTTTTATTTTTCGTTGTATAGCAAATAATAGGATATCCGAATTTCAATGAATACAGTCAATTCAATCACTCGATTTTATCCTCAAATCAGCTTATTCGAATGCCACTAGCCAACCTGAAAAGTGTTTTGCATGGCTTGATACTATGACAACTTAGCTAACACGGCTACGCCCGCTATTGGATCTGTTTTATTAATAAACTGATGGCGTCAGATGGCGCAGTTACCTTTCCGTGCTTTGTTTGGACTGTGCTAGTGTTTTAATACTTTGCCAGTTAGGCAAGGGATTAAAAAAATACGCAACCTGTATTTTATAAGGATATTCCTGAAACATGGCTTGTGTCAGAAATGACCCAGCTTGACAATTTAAAAGATCCTGTAAATGGTTTAATTGAAATAAATGCTTTGAGTTGACGTCCTCTTCGTCTATGTAGGACACAAAAGCAGCTGTTACACCGGATAACGTGCGCTCGATGGAAACAAGATGAAGAAGATAGAAGAAAATACATAGAAGACTTATTGTTTAGTACCGAACACTCAGACTAGCACTCAGTACTTAAAGGGTTGGGCTAATGTACTAATGTGTATACTAGTAGGGTTGGATTTGTAAATAAAACAACTATACTGTATACTGATCTATAGCTGGTTATCTATATTTGCTAAAATGTTTAAGACCCTATACCAAAGTACAAAACAATCTCTCTTGCGACATTTATTTCGACGTCAACGCCATCTATCGAGCTTAAAGTTAAACTTTGCTAATAACTTGGTTTGATTGATTTGAAAGCAGGATCTATTACTTTGACAGTCCCAAACATACCGCCCACCAAGGACATTTAGTGGCGAAATGTCCTTCCACAATTACAACTTGCTTGACTGATTTATATAACAAAAATACAAACTCGACTTATGCCTACTATCTACATTTAAATACACACAGAATTAAACTCCTAAAACCATGTATGACAAGTGAATTCCAGTTTATAACTCGATATCAATATTTAATCTATACAAAGTTAAAGCCTACAATTTCATCAGTGTGGCAAAATAAATTGTAGTTGTATCCTTTACAACATGCAACTAAGAACTTATAATAAAATGTAAAATTAAAATAAAAGGATAACAAAAACGTAAAATACTTACTAAAAATACAGTGTATAATTATAATTGCAACAAAAAACAGTGTATAAAAACAATGTAAAAGATAAAAAGTGGAAACATTCATTTTATGAATCTGTAATGGGTAAAATACATATTTTGTTGGTTGGCCTCTTTATGGTACTGGATTTGGTGCGCAATGTGACAACTCGAGTGACCTTATCATCTCCCGGATGTTTTTCAAGAACACGTCCTAACATCCAACGACTAGGAGGCAGATCGTCTTCTTTGATAAGAACGACGTCGCCAATGTTTGGCTCAGGAACCCTAGAAATCCATTTATATCTATTCATTAAATTTGCTAAGTATTCCTGAGACCAACGTCTCCAAAAGGATTGCAGCATACGTTGAACAAATTGCCACCTGGTTAGAGAATTTACCGATAAACTTTCGTAGTTATAATCTGGTACGGAGATTATAGGTTCACCTACTAAAAAATGTCCCGGAGTCAATGGCATTGGTTCACTTGGATCCTCTGAATTAATAATGCTCATAGGGCGTGAGTTTAAGCATGCCTCTACTTGAGTAAGGAATGTACTGAGTTCCTCATACGTGAGTGTAGATTCTCCTATTACCCGTTTGAGGTGAAACTTTGTAGATTTCACTCCCGCTTCCCATAGTCCGCCAAAATTTGGTGCGTGGGGGGGAATGAAATGCCACTCAGTGTTATTTGCTTCCAACTGTTCTGCAACTGAGGTATGTAAATTGTCTACAATCTGTCGCAGTTCTCTTGAGGCTCCTACAAATGTGGTGCCATTATCGCTCCACAACTTCGCGCAATGGCCTCGCCTAGATACGAACCTCCTAAAGGCAGCTAAAAACGCCTGAGTCGTCATATCACTGACAACTTCCAGATGGACAGCACGTGTAGCCATACACACAAACAAGCATACGTAACCTTTATATGACCGGTGGCCACGACCTTTTGTTGTCCTGATATTTATAGGGCCAGCGTAGTCAACCCCGCTATGCAAGAATGGTCTTGCAGGTGAGCATCGACTAGCTGGTAGAGATCCCATAAATTGATTTTTAATAGTTACCTTCTGTTTAGCGCACGTTACACATTTACGGACACATTGCTTCACAAGGTTTCTTACTCCAATAATCCAATAAGCTGATCTCAAATAATTCATCATCAATTGTAGTCCCCCGTGGAGGGTCTTATGGTGGGCGTCTGCTACCAATAGGCGTGTAAATTGTGAATCATTTGGCAAGACGATTGGGTGTTTCATCAGTTCATCCAATGTTGACTGTTCGAGTCTACCTTGCACTCTCATAATATCCCTATTATCAAGATACGGACATAAGGATTTGAGTTTGCTACTTTTTAAGAGTAAGTGTCCGTCATTTTTTAATTGTGTGTACTCTATTGTGAAACTTTCCTTTTGTGTTTTCTTTAGACAGCATTCTAAAGCTTCTTCTACTTCCTTTTTTTGTAAATAAGGTTTTCTATCTCCTTTGCTCTTCAGTACTCTACGACAATATGCTACTATTCTTAGTAATTTTTGTAAAGAAGAAAATCTATCGAATATATTGTCATAATTACTGTTTGGACTAATTGCTAGGTGAGTCTTGATAGACTGTTCTAGATCTATTACCAAATCCTTTGGTTTTTTATATATAATCCTTTTTTCTTTCAGGAACTGTGGTCCCGAAAACCAAGGTGTCTTCTGAATGAACATACTTGGCATTAATCCACGAGACGCGCAATCTGCTGGGTTCTCACTTGTCGCTACATGATGCCATTGTGATGAACTCATAAAGTTTAATATTTCAGAAGTGCGGTTGGCGACGAACGTTTTCCATCTACTTGGGTGGCTATTTAACCACGCAAGCACTACGGTGGAATCCGTCCATGCCCTTATCATTTCCTTTGAAACATTCAAAATCTGTGCAGTTTCTGACAACAACTTCGCTAGCAGTACTGCCCCACACAACTCTAACCGTGGTATGCTGACTTGTTTTAAAGGTGCCACTCTAGTCTTTGCAACTAGCAGCGAAACCTTCACCTCATTTGCCGAATCGATTAACCGTAAGTACACAACAGCGGAGTATGCTACCTTCGAGGCATCACAGAAACCATGGAGCTCTATATCGCTCTCTGTCTTTGTACCAAGCCAACGAGGTATGTGTATTGTGGCAAGTAGAGACAGCTCATCTCGGTAAGTATACCATTCTTTTATTAGATCACTTGTTAGTTGTTCGTCCCACCCAAGACCAGCTAGCCACAACTTTTGTATAAAGATTTTGGCTAACACGATGGTAGGTGCTAACCACCCCAATGGGTCGAACAATCTAGCAATGTCTGATACTACAGCTCTTTTTGTTACAGGTTGACTGTTTAATGGCTGCAGACACACCGTGTACCGGAAGGAATCCTCTTGGCGGTCCCAGGTAAGTCCTAAAATTTTCATAATATCATCTACCTTAATTGTTACTTCTTTATGGTCGTTATTATTTATTGCTCTATTGTGCTCGTTGTCCTCATCATTACCTTCTATTGTACTAATTTTATTTATGTTCTGATTACCTTCTAATGTTCTTATTTTCTCTAATATTTCTTTACTATTACTGTTCCACTTTTGTAATTGAAATCCACCTTTGCCTAACAACTCATTCATTTGTTTATATATTTCTATGCCCTCTGTAACGTCCTGGCACCCACTCATGAAATCATCCATGTAAAATGAATTTAAGACTCTTTCAGCTACCAGTGGATACTTGTCACCTTCATCATACACAATTTGATGTAGAGTCCTTACAGCTTGATATGGAACAGGAGGGATAAATCGCTGGAACAGGAGGTTTCTCTGGCTGCCAATGCTGGCTCTAAACTCACGTCGGCACAGTCTTCATCTCGCTCAAGGCGGATAACAAAGAAGAAATAATGTTTATTGTACGATTTATGTATTGGATGTTTACAGTCTTTATTTCGTCCACTTTGTTTTCTGTCTGTGCTTGTTATCTACTTGCTTGTTACCCATTCGATTCGTATATATACGCTAAGCACGCACATAAACACATTCAAAACACATTACAGTTTTTTGTTCGGTGTACCGGCACTCAATTTAAGAATTTAATGTATTTTGTTTTTTTTGACGAGTGCTGTCAGTGTCACCTGTCACTGTCATAGTTCTTTTTATTTTCTTTTTAAATCTTGCGTTTGCGTTCGGTTGCACGCATAAGTAATTGTGTATTAATTTGTTTGTGAACAGTCTGCCGGCAGGTTATGCAACTAATATGTGAATTTTACCTTCACATTCCTATTATCTATATATTTTTATTTTATCTATTATATATCTATTTATTTACGCTTTACAATGACTATGACTGACGACGACTCGTTTCATTCTTGCCGTAGTTCCTCTACATCTTTTTCTTCTTTAGACGATTCTCTCTCAGTTAACAGTGTCTTAAGTGCTGAGTGCCAGCGTTTTAACAAGTGTTTTAATGTATGTCATGTGAACGCTCAGAGTATACCTCAACACCACTCTGAGATGCTGGATTTATTTTGTGATGTGGCGTTACACGCTGTCCTGGTGTCGGAAAGTTGGCTCAAGCCCGAACTTCCCTCTATACACTATAGCTTACCCGGTTTTACCTTAATTCGCAATGATCGCACGGGAAAAAGGGGCGGTGGTGTTGCCATATACTTGCGCAGTGACATCCCCTTTAAAATTCTTTCATCTTCTCCGACAACTTATAGCGGTAATCCCGAATTCTTAGTCCTTGAAATTGATGTCAAAGGGGTTAAGGCCGTTCTTGGAGTAGTTTACTGCCCACCTACTATTGATTATTTCTCTATTCTCGAATCTCTCTTTGAATCTGTTTCCTCGGAGTACAAACATCTCATAGTCATGGGCGATTTCAACACCGACCTCTCGAAGGATAACTCAAGATCGCGTAGATTGAGAGCAATCCTGGAATCGTCGAGTCTGTCACTTCTCACGCTCAATCCGACTCATCTTAATCCTGACTCAAGCGATACCTGGCTTGATCTCATGCTTGCATCTTCCGTGAATCTGGTTGCTAACCATGGCCAGATTGCGGCCCCTGGGCTATCTAGACACGATTTGATCTACCTGTCGTACAAAATTAAGCCACCTAAACAGCGGCCTGCCATTATGTTTCTCCGGAATTTTGCGAGGTTGAACAGGAACAAACTCAATAGTGATTCCAAAGCTATTGATTGGGTCGATGTTGCTCAGGCATCAACTGTGGATGAGAAAGTGGATATGTTCAACAGGTCCGTGCTCCAGCTTTTCGATGCGCATGCGCCACTCAGGGCTGTCCGTGTTAAGCGCCCTCCGGCTCCATGGATTAGTCCTGGAGTTCGTTTGGCGATGAGACGGCGGGACAGGGCTTTTCGGAGATATAGAAGGGATCGCAGTGAGGAGAACTGGAGCCTGTACAAGTTGGCTAGAAACCGCTGTAATCAGATGGTAAGAGCTTCTAAACGCCGATACATTTGTGAAAATGTCCTTAATTCTTCACCGGCTGACATATGGAAGTTTCTCAAATCAATTGGAATCACGCAATCATCCTCTCATACTGTATCATCTCATATGTCTCTGAATGATTTGAATAATCACTTTTCATCGTCTACTATGCTCACGGCTGCTGTTAAGTATAATACTATACGTGACATTACTTCCATGCCAATTGTACCTCCCGAATCTTTTTCTTTTTCCCCGGTGACCGACGCTGAGATCCTCAAAACGTTCAATGCAATTAAGTCCAAGGCTGTCGGCTGAGATGGAGTGACCAGATCCATGTTATCCCTCATTTTTAAAAGTATCCTTCCTATTATCACACACATCATCAACTTCTCTCTGCAGGCTGGTGAGTTTCCTACAACCTGGCGTAAGGCATTCATTATCCCTCTTCCAAAAATTTCCAACCCCACCTTACCTAATCACTACAGACCAATCTCCATTCTCCCTTTCCTATCAAAGATCTTGGAAGCAGTTGCTCTGAACCAAATATCCTCCTTCGTGTCCCGCAATAACCTATTGTCCCCTTTCCAATCTGGTTTTCGGCCCGGCCATAGTACAGCCACAGCCTTGCTTAAAGTTACTGAAGACGTCAGGACCGGCTTGGAGGGTTCGAGGTTGACGGTGTTGGTTTTAATAGATTTCTCCAATGCATTTAATACCGTCGATCACGACATTCTCCTGGCCATCCTGTCTCAAATTGGGGTTTCTTCGTTGGCACGGGATTGGTTTTCATCATATCTTCGTGGTCGCCAGCAGGCGGTACGTGCTGATCAGAAATTCTCCGATTGGTGCGCTCTGGAAACAGGCGTTCCACAAGGCGGTATACTCTCTCCACTCTTATTTTCTTTATTTATTAACTCTATTACTACTATCCTCAAATGCTCCTACCATCTGTATGCTGATGATCTGCAGCTCTACGCGCAATCTGACATTCTCAATCTGGATAGCTGCATCTCACTATTGAATGCTGACCTTCAAGCAATCGCTGACTGGTCTAACAGATTTGGGGTTACTGTCAATGTCAGTAAATGTCAGGCTATCCTTATTGGTAGTTCGTATTTTCTACGAACCTTGGACACTGGCCTTCTGAAGCCGCTTATTTTCGGCAATACCGTTATCCCTCTCTCGCCTCACGTTAAAGACTTAGGCCTATTTATTGATGACAAGTTAAGCTGGAATAAGCAGGTCGCGCAGATTAGCCAGAGAGTCACATTCTCACTGCGGTCTCTCTATAGATTCAAACATTTTCTTCCGTCTAGCACTAAAACTACCTTGGTTCAAGCTCTTGTTTTGCCTATAATCGACTATGCTGATGTTTGTTACTCTGATCTATCCCAAGAACTTCTTAACAAAATGGATCGACTTCTTAACAACTGTATTCGCTTTATTTTCGGGCTTCGAAAATATGATCACATTTCTTCCTTCCGTTCTCAGCTTAAATGGCTGCCTATCCGTCAGAGGAGATCCCTAAGATCCCTCTGCATGCTCTTCAACATCATGAACGATCCTTGTACTCCTGATTATTTAAAACAATATTTTAAAGTGTTGGGCAGTTCTCACGATCTTAACCTTCGAGCTTCCAAAAACTTACTTCTCCATATTCCTTCTCACCGCACTGGGTTTCTATCTAATTCTTACACTGTCTCTACTATAAAACTCTGGAACGTCCTTCCCCTTGACATAAAAAAGGCTGAGAGTAAATTTTCATTCAAGCGTAGGTTACGGAACTATTACTTATCCTCTCTTACATAGCTCGGTCTTCGTCATAGTTATTATATTAAAATTTCTGTTTCATTTAGAATAGGATATTTATTATAATATTTATTAGTCTATTGTTTTAAAAATTATTTATGTATTTTATTAGTTAGATAGTTTATTAATATCCGCCTTAATTATTGTTCATATATATATTTTTTGTACCCCTACCACTGTTGTGTTCTTTTTTAACCCAAAGGTTGACTGGTAGAGAATGCCTTGCTGCATTAAGTCCGCCTATGTATCACCATTGTACATAAAGTTTAAATAAATAAATAAATAAATAAATATGGCGCTGAGGCTGTACCAAAGGTAACGGTAACCAATTCATAGTCTTTGATCTCCTCTTCAGGGTCATCTCGCCAAAGAACCCTCTGAAACCTGGTATGTTCATCTGTGACTCTGATTTGACGGTACATTTTAATGATGTCCGCTACTAGGCCAATATAATGTCTTCTCCATCTCAAAACTGTGTGCCTCAAATCGGCTTGCAGAGTTGGCCCAACCATCAGAGTGTCGTTTAGAGAGACTCCCCTGTTGTTCTTTTCTGATGCGTTGAATACAACCCGCACCTTAGTAGTTGATTTGTCTTCTCTTATAACGGCGTGATGAGGTAGGTAAACCGCTATTCCTTTCTTGTTATCTTCTTCTTTTACAGGTCTAAGGTGTCCTAACTGTAAGTATTCATGTATTACTTCCGTGTACCTTTTCTTTAACTCTTCATGTTTCCCTAATCTTTTCTCTAATGATTTTAATCTGTTTTCAGCGATAGAGCGTGACCCACCTGATGTACACGGAGGATCTTCAACGCGGAATGGTAACCGGACCTCATATCTTCCATCTTGTCTTCGCTTGGTAGTACTTGCATATAAATCTTCACATTTTTGTTCTTCGGGCGTTAGCAATTTCGTTGAACTAATTTGTTCTTCGATTTCCCAGAATTGTCGTAAAATTTGGTCTGTAGTTAGATGAACATGCATTACACTGACTCTTGGTTGTGTGTGGCGTGAACTAGTGGTTGGATCGACCACCCCAGACAAGATCCACCCTAAAGTTGTGCTCTGTGCGACTAGACTAGCGGATGGGCTTTTCATCATGCCCTCCTTCACCATGCAGCCATAAACGTCTGCACCTAATAGGATGTCAATTCTACTAGGTTTGTCGAACTGTGGTACGGCGAGTTTCAGACTTGTAAAATCGATCCAGTCAAAGGAATTTTTATCTATAGTTTGTTCTGGCAGGTAAGAGGTAATTTTACTTAGAACATATGCGTTAATATTTAGTCTAAACGTCGGATCAACACGGGATTGGATTTTTACATGTACTATGTGCTTAGCCATTGTTGACTTTTGGCCTAATCCTGACACAATTCCTTGTATCGGAATTTTTTTCAATCGGAGGTACTGCACTGTGGACTCAGTAATGAAGCAAGCTTGTGAACCTTGGTCGAGTAAAGCTCTAACCGTTTGATAACCCATCTTAGACTCGACATTTACTAGCGCGGTAGCTAGCAAAACCTGTCTAGGTATGGGGACCTTGTTAGTGGATAAGCATGAGACTACTGGCGTGGAACTAGTCAACTTACTAGTTTCAGCCGCAGACGTGTTTGCTGAAGCATCCACATTATTTACAAATTCGCCATTCGGATGGAGCAACGAATGATGTTTTTTGTGACAAAGCTTGCATGTGGTTGATTTATTACAGTTTACTACCATATGATTACCACCCAGACAGTTGAAACAAATTTTATGTTTTGCCACGAAATCACGGCGTTGATCAACTGGTTGTTTTGCAAATGCTTTACAAAAACAAAGTTTATGACATTCGCTGCAATATTCACATTTAATGTTGCTTGAACTCACTACCATAGCCTTCGGAATGTGTGAACTATTGACCTGATTCGATAAATTTCGTTTTGGTTCTATGAATTCTAACGCTCGAAAACGATTTTCTAAAAAGGTAGCAAATCCTTCAAAGGTGGGCAATTCATCGGAGTCAATATTACTAATACTGAATTCCCACTGTTTACGGGTTTCTGAATCAAGTTTGAAGGTGCTTATATGAATTATCATGACGTCCCAAGTTGTCACATCCACCTTTAAATTTTTTAAAGCGTTAAGGCAATCATTAGTTGTATCAAGCATCTCCTTTAAAGACGATGCAGACTCTACATGCATACGTTTTTGCCTAAAGAGACGTTTTAATATACAGTCAACTAGATATTTCCTATTACTATATCTCTTCTCTAATTTTTCCCAACATTGTTTGTAATTTGAATCAGACACGGGTGTTTGTCTCACTAACTTTTCAGCTTCACCGCTGAGATGGCTCTTTAAATAGTGCATTTTTTGCACATTATCCAACCCATCATTCTTATGTACTAGTGAAACAAACAAGTCCCGGAATGTTGTCCACTCCGAATATTTGCCACTAAATATCGGAATGGCGATCTTAGGCAATCTTACAAATGTACATGACTTAGAAACACTACTTGATGAACCAGACTCCTTATCAGTCACCTTTGGAACGCTATATTTGCTTAGCATAGATTTTATTAAACATTTATATGTAATGTAAGTATCCTCTGTACTCTCATATATTTCTGCTATTTTTGTATTATCTTTAGTTGTATATAGTTCATGAAGTTTAGTATAATTATTTGTAAATAAATTCCAATCTCTTTCTAATAACTCATCTCTGGTTTGTATGTAATCAACTGTTAACCTATCCTTTGGACTCTTTTTAAAGTTAGTTAAACCCCGTTGTATTACATTTTGAAGTTCCTTTAACACATTGATCAATCCTTCCATTTTAATAAATTAATTACTTATTCACTATAAATAAAACGTGTAAATAATACTCTACCAGTTGATTTAAATAAGTATCAATAAAATGTATAAACTACAATCCACATAAAACAAAAACTATACATAAACAACAATGTAAATAATAACAGTTATAAAATTTCCTTAGTGTAAAACCAATAAAGGACTATTCTAAACAAATAAGTTAGGTACCAGTATAAAAATTATAATCCTAAAAATTTTACAAGTTTTTAGAGATCAATTTCTACTGTGGGGGAAATTGGGCATAGGTTCCCCGTTCCCTCGTTTTTTATAAAACTATTCTAAGTCCTTATAACTAACATGCACAATTTTAAAGCTAAGAAGAATAAATGTTCTAAATAGTTAAAGTTAAAATCTTGATTAAAATAAAGTTCAAATTTGCTTGGCAAATATTTCCTAATATAAGTAATGTCAATTGTCACTGTTCCTACGTATTACTAATTGATTGTACTCACGTTTTCACTTCACTCACTCAAACACGAAGTTGAACTAGTGGCACCACCTTGTGGCAAGTAGCGACACTTTGCACTCTGGGTGTGACGTCAGTCTTCTGATGTCACGTTGAACTGGGTGTGACGTCCTTTGTATGACGACACGATGAACTACGAGGATGACGTACACCGTCACCTCACTGTTGAACTGGATGCAAGTGGCGGCCTCTGTGACGTCACTTTTCCGCCGCTGCTGCTGACCCCGTCCACAACACTGGACGAAGCTGTCGCTGCCGATGCGGGGAACCGTGTACTCTAGCCGCAGCGATCCACTGCGAGTACCACGGACGAACTCACAAAAACCGGAACTTTGTTTATCCGGCTCGAAGGACCAATGTTTAGTACCGAACACTCAGACTAGCACTCAGTACTTAAAGGGTTGGGCTAATGTACTAATGTGTATACTAGTAGGGTTGGATTTGTAAATAAAACAACTATACTGTATACTGATCTATAGCTGGTTATCTATATTTGCTAAAATGTTTAAGACCCCATACCAAAGTACAAAACAATCTCTCTTGCGACATTTATTTCGACGTCAACGCCATCTATCGAGCTTAAAGTTAAACTTTGCTAATAACTTGGTTTGATTGATTTGAAAGCAGGATCTATTACTTTGACAGTCCCAAACACTTATGACAACAGCAGGCCGCGTATGATAAAAATCTTTAATTTGGATATGAAAAGGAAAATCTTTAATTTGGATATGAAAAGGAAAATCTTTAATTTGTATATATATTGAAAGGAAAATGTTTAAAATGCATATAAAAAATGATCGGACGGACCTCTGTTTAAAAAAGTTAACGATGCAAGAGATTCATTGCTATTTGGAGGCAACATTAGGAGAGTCTGCTCCGCCGTATTCCACTGTCGCAAGGTGGGCTTCTCAATTTCGAGTAGGGAGAACGAGTACGGAAAACGAACATCGTTGCGTCCGTCCATCGACGTCAGTCACCCCAGAAAATGTTGCGAAAATTGTATTGAGCGATTGAAGAAAACAAACTTGTCCAACAATATCTTCGAAATGTCAAGTCGATTTTGTTTCTGACTGTCGGTTAACATTCTCGGCACCCATCTTGCGGAGACTTTTCTCATATTCAAAGATTGTTTCAATGTGGATTAAATACTTCCATATGAAATGCCCGTTTCTTGAATTAAGTATCTGATGGTAACTCTCTTCGATCGCTCAATACAATTTTCTCGACTTTCGCAACATTTTCTTGGGTGACTGACGTCGATGGACGGCCGGCCGCAACGATGTTCGTCTTCCGTGCTCGTTCTCCTACTCGAAATTGAGAAGCCCACCATGCGACAGTGGAATACGGCGGTGCAGACTCTCCTAATGTTGCCTCCAAATAGCAATGAATCTCTTGCATCGTTAACTTTTTTAAACAGAGGTATTTAAAAAAGTTTTATATATCTCAGCTATGCCTGCCAGTGTTTATTTTTTTTCTTACCAAGGAGTATGTCGTTCTCACTACTTTTTGATCCCTTCTAGTATATTTTGCATACCAAGCTAATTAATAAAAAAGCGTGTTAAAAAGAAACGCCATACGCAAAATAACAACAACAAACACATGCAATCTCTTCATAATAATTACTAAAACCTCAAGTTTGTATAAAAAAAATATATCGCTCGACCCGATTCAATGAAATATAAATAACCAAGCTCAATATTACGAACTCTTACTTTGCACGATATTAAAGCGGAGGTTCCGCTGCAATTTATCTTAATAAGCACTCGGTTGAAAATTAATCGGCCGTGATACATTTATCGTGTTTAATCTTACCTGAAAATTAAAAGTGCAAGGCTTGGGATGAAAAGGTGGGAGCTTTTTATTAAGGGAATCGCGTTATTGGCTGGCTAGCTTTCAAACATAATATTCTTAGAGGTCAATATGGCGACGCTTGGGCCTATAATATTCTTGAAGGTCAATATGGCGACGCTTGGGCCTATGTACAGAGCAGTGGACGTCTTTCAGCTGATACGATAATGATGATGATGATTCTTGCAGGTATTGGAAGCACAATATAGGCTCTGTAAAATTAATTCACAATCACAAATACTAGAAGTTCGTAACTTACATAACTACAGAAGAAATCAAATGACGGTGCCGTGACGCGATTAGCTGTGGAAAGCTTACGAAGATTTGGAAAGATCGCCCAATAACTAAAAATACCAATGAGATGCTTAATATTGTTGCAAAGTCGCCGGTCAATATTTTCTTACTAGCTGCAACGTAAACGATCCTGCAAAAGCATCGTCAAAAGATTGACGCCCTTGAAATATGGTGCTGGAGGTGTTTCTTGCTGTGGATAAAATGGACTCACGGCACAAAGAGTTACAGCGATTGTGTAAGTGCGAATACTAAAACGTTCTCGCGACCGATCACCCACCCACAAGAACAAAAATTCATTAAATCCTCTAGTTATTTATTTAACAAAGGCACACTTAACGACTTCCCATGCTATTTTACTACTATTATAACAGTGAAAGTTTGTTAGCATGGATGTATGGATGGATGGATGGATGTTTGTTACTCTTTCACGCAAAAACTATTGAATGGATTTTGATAAAACTTTACAGGAATATAGCTTATACATCAGAATAACACATAGACTATAACTTATAAATATATTGGACGAAATACAAATGTCATGCGGGTTGAGCCGCGGGCGGCATCTCGTATTTACATAATTTGTATACTAGTAAAGCAACTTCGAGCAATGGTTGTGTGTAAAGAAGTCACAATAACAAATCGATGCTAGATATCACGCCATCTAGTGAAATTTGTTTGAACCAAATCTTCTTTCTTACTGTCGGGACCGTACCGCCGCGCCATCAAGTGAAAAATAAATTTCGGAAGTCGGTCGTATTTAATGTAAAAATGTTTTTTTTATTTTTCACTTTACACTTATGGACAAGTACTATATAGTAAGGTACCTCTTATGCTGCCATTGATGCCAGATTAGATTACCCGTATAACATGCAACTTGAACAGAACCGGTAAAATGAGAGTGTAAGAGGGCACATCAATTGCGTAAAAAATGCGTGAATAAAATCGGCCTAGGGAGCTAGCATAAAATTGCGGTAGCTAACGCGATATTGTTCAATTTCTTTAGATTATCAGTTTATCGTATGAGCGTTTGTCCTTTGATTACTTTTTGTAAATATCACAGATTGAACGTGACTGTGATTTGTGCTTCAATCTGAGTGTTACTGGTTGCCCGAGTGTACTACAGCAATGGAACCTATACTAAGAAACGAAGAACATGCCCATGATATCGATACGCCCATGCTTGCGCCGTTATAATAGTAGTTTATGATACTGTTGCATAATAAGGGGTATTAAAACATGAGTGTGAGTTTAAAAACCGAGCCGTAGGCGAGGTTTTTAATAGTATTCACACGAATGTTTTAATACCTAGTTATGTGCAGTTTCATACACTACTTATACATTTTGGGATTGGACCTACTTAATATCTCTTTTTTTGCATTTCCATGCCATAAAGTCTTGATAAATGCATCATATAATAATCTTGACTTTGCTGGTAAGAGATTATGAGTAATTTCCTAATGAGTAATCCTTCGCCGCATATAAAATATTTGGAGGCGTCAATTTTTCTTCACATTCACTAATATCAGACATTTTAAGCAAGAATTTTAAAAAGTCATGAAATCCAGTACAACGAAACCTGCAAAACGTATGAATGGCGCCAAAACCCAGCACATCACCGCATTAAATTGCGGTAAAAAAATCGTGCGGCAAAAATACCGCATGAAATCCGTGTTTTGCAACAGAATCCACCGCATCGCAGCGCGAATATAATTCGCGCGAATATTTTGAGCTCTATGAACAGGTGGAAAGAGACAAAAGTTTGCGCAAATAAAAATAGCAGTGCGTAATAAGCCTAAAGCGGGCATTGTTACAGACAAGTTAAAATTGTTTTTTTTTATTTTTTATTAGGTACTATAAAAATGGCATTTCGAAAAATTTAAATAATTGATGGCATCTCCTTAGTGATTTACTTCTTGGATTTGTCCTGTATCATAATAGAAAAAAAGTTATTTTATGATGCAGTTGTTTGAAAATCGAAGGAAAATGTTGAACTATAATGGTTTTTAATTTTTCCTATCCACGAATATAAAGTACGTGTTTATACAATATTTTTTGAATTCATAATTGGAACATTACGTTGTGAGTGTAGATAATAGTACATTATGGTACAAGTGTGCAATGTTGGTGATTACCGCTGAGGCGCCATTGAGACCCGAGCCGTAGGTGAGGGTCTTAAGAGAGCCGAGGATGGTAATCATCAATACACACGTGTATCATACGACGTTTTTCAACACACTTGTGAAGAAAATAATACTGAAAAATCATTTTCAACAGTGAAAACGAGTTTTGAAAATTTTTCGCAATGGCGGGGTAAATTATTCAGTTTTCCTATGCGCGCGCATCTAACAATGGCGATCGGCCATAGGCTAAAACAATGAGGTTAGTTTTTTTTTTTAGCTTTTCGCGGATAGCGTTTTAGCCACGTACAAAATCGGGCATTTCAAGTTTTCTTTATTTCAGAGAAACAAAAGTTATATTTGAGGGCAAGTTTTATTTATTAAACACGTACGTTGCATGAAATGAGCAAGCAATATGTTAGGTACTAGCATTTTACTGCATTGTTTGACTAGAAGCTATGCCACATTTTACGTATTTAATGGATATCATGGCAGTAGTAATTACTACCCATATCATGTTATGGATATAGTAAGTACTACTTAAATAGAAAATAAAGAATAGAAAGGGATTAATGTCGAATGGGACACTTTTAATTGATTAACAGTGTTACATTTTATTACATTGAAAATACTTCAATTTTAACTGGATTAGAATTAATGACTTATTTTATTAATTTTCATTGGATTGATTTGTGACACTTTTAAAATTAGTTTAATTTAAAAGTATTTAAAATGAAGGCAGGAAACCATAAAAAAAAAAAAACTATAACTCACTTGTGAATAATAGCAATGAAAAAGTCACAGTTTGATTACAGGTATCATTATATGCCTAATTGCGGTGAAATTAGAGCCACTTTATGAGCAAGTGTGTTGAAAACATTATTTATCTACTCTCATATCGTAATATTCGAATTATAAACTTCAAAACGAGTTTATATTGACATACTTTATAAACAATGCCGTAATTTAAAAATAGAATCTCATTATAACATAACACTATTTCTCTAACAAAATAATGCTATATTACAATTTTTTTTCTATTACGATACAGGACAAATCCAAGAAGTTAATCACTAAGAAGTTTCCATCAATGTTTTTTTTGTAATGCCATTTTAGTACCTATTAAAAAGATTTTACTTCTCTCATGTTCGGTAAGTAGGTTCTTATTACCTCCTAATGGGGCTTGTAGGTGACTAATTAGCGCTCTATGGTAATAATGTAGCTAGAAACGCCCTAGGGCGGTAAGTAATAAAAAAAAAACCTTTTTTCTTTCAAAAAGTTCGCGTACAAACGCCCTATGGCGGTAAGTAATTAAAAAAAAAACTTATTTCTTTCAAAAAGTTCGCGTACATCTAACCATCATACTGGCAATAGACATATCACGCATTCAGCCCAAAAGAGGTCGCTTTGCTATTCAGCCTTGTCTTCGTGTGAGTATAATAGTCATCAATTTTATTCTTGTAATGCCGGTTTTTTTCTACTTACCTCACAATCGAGATGTAAAGCAGAATAGTTAGCTCGGGTGTAAGTACCAATTGCACCCTCGAACTATAGGCGCCCTCGCTGCGCTCGTGCGCCTAAATATCTCGGGCTGCAATTGATGCCTTACAGCCCTTGGCTACTAATCTGCTATAATTCCAATTTTAAATTGTCTGTGACAATTCCCGCTTTAGGCTTAGCACGCACTGCGATTTTTATTCGCGCGAATTTTGTCTCTTTCTACCTGTTCAAAGAGCTCAAAATATTCGCGCAATTAAATTTGCGCCGTGATGCGGTGGATTCTGTTGCAAAACACGGCTTTCATGCGGTATTATTGCCGCACGATTTTTTTACCGCTATGCGAGCAGCTTCATACAATTTCATAGGTCGCAGAATGGGCGGAAAAAATCTCGCGAGTAAATATCGCAGTGCGTGTGCTAAGCCTTAGCGCATGCGCGGATAATGCAGTGATGTGCTGGGTTTTGGCGCCATTCATACGTTTTGTTTTGCAGGTTTCGCTGTACTGAATTACATAAGTTTTTTTTAAATTCTTGCTTAAAATGTCTGATATTAGTGAATGTGACGAAAATTAGTGAAAATTTGACTCCGCCAAATATTTTATATGCGGCGAAGGCAATTACTCATAATCTCTTACCAGCAAAGTCGAGATTATTATATGATGCATTTATGAAAAAAAAGGTATTTAGTAGGTTCAATCCCAAATGTGTGAGTGTAGATAAAGTAGTGTATGAAACTGCACATAATTAGGTATTAAAACATTCGTGTGAATACTATTAAAACATTCGTGTGAATACTATTAAAACACACATGTTTTAATACCCCTTATTATGCAACAGTATCATAAACTACTATTATGGTCTAAGATACGAGTAAGGAGCGACCTTCACCTATCTGTTTAAAGCATGAAAATTTAATATTTAAAAAATATATCGCGAATCCAAAAAATTCCTGTCAGATACAGTTAATTAAAAATTCAAAACTGAATTCGATGTAAGATTCTATTACCGTAATTGCATGTTAGGTTAGTAGACAATTTAATAATGCATGATAATTTATTATAAATTGTATTTAGGTTTATTCATATTCAGTTCGTATTTGTTATAATAAAAATCGTGGCCTGATTGTTCAACGTTGATTGATTGAAAAGGCGTGCTTTGCAAGGCACGGAGCAGTCTTGGAAACATCCCTATTATATTGAAAATGAACTTGGTGCCACTTAAATAGATCTAAATTGCATGAGATGCTGATGCTCTTTGCAAAGCTCTTTGCTGCTTTATCCGGGCTGATCCATAACTATTGAAAGAGCTGGCTGAGCAAATCTTAAAAGATCCGTCAACCTATTTCCATCCTGCCTTTATATTGATTACCGAAATAAAGATCAGAAATATCGCCAATCAATATTGCCAAACATACACGAGATACCTTCTGTCATCGATAACCAGGGATGCGCTGCGCTGCGCTGCTCTTAGACGGCGAGGCCGGCGGCGGCGCGGCGCTCCAGGCCGCCATCCGACTTGCGCCGCACTCGGTCGCATAAAATTTCGTTTTGTTTATTTGTAATTTATTATGTTTATTATGAGTAAATTAGTGTTTAATTGTTTATACTTTTGTGATAGTTGGTAAGTCTTGTGTAAGTGTATTTCTTTTATGTTTGGCGCTGGCTGTAGCGACGCCTTAATAATTAGTGTCAGTCAACCAATCACATAACTGGATGTTCAGCTGATAATAAGATGCCCACATTGCTCCCAGACTCATTTTTTCATAGGCGAACGGGGGCTTAAGATACACGATGGCAATGTCCACAAACCTCATAGTGTACCTTTGTGCCCCCCCAGCCACATCCCCGACATAAACACCTTTTGAAGAAACTTTGTGAAAAACATTGACTAAATTCAAAAATTCCACTCCAGTCCTAAAAAAAATGCTCCGGGACGCGAGGCACTCTATTAAGTTTAGTCACGCGACCCAGGAGAACTCACAATGTGCCTGGGAGCACTTAATCACCTTCCCTTATAGGATTCTGCATGTCCAAAAAAATTTGGCAAATCAAAAATCATTAACAAACCAAATTAAAGAAAACTGCAACAATTCGGCCCGCATTTTAGGCTCCAAATTATCGTTTTTTAATATTTCTCAGAAAGGCATTTGTGCTCATGTAGAATCCAACTTAAATGAGGGTGACATAAGGGGGGCCGGCCAGACTACTATTCAGCAGTGATATGGTGGCGCCTTACTTTTCGGAGACTCTTGCATCCTCATTTCTTAACTAAAAAAAAGGTGAGGTCATTCTCAAGGTTGACGTCAAGAACGCATTCAACTTCGTGAATAGGGACACTGTTGACTGATGTCAAAAAGTACTACCCGAAATGTATGGTTTTATGTGGCAATGTTAGGCATCCATCAAAATTATTATAATATAACATATAAGAATCTGCAGTTGGTTGCCAACAAGGTGATTCTCGGGCCTGTCATTTTCAGTTTGGCTATTCATCCCATAATCCTACAACTAAATTCAAAATTTAACGTGCGGTATTCAGATGGTGGAACGCTAGGAGGTGATGTTGACACCGTTTTGAATGACCTTCAACTCATCAAATAGAAATTTAAATATATTGGCCTGGAACTTAACCCCTCAAAATGCGAAATTTTCCTCTCTGACGTTACCGACAGACAATCGAGTTTAGATAAATTTAATGCAGTTTAAATCAAAATCTTAGAAAAAAGTTCCCTGCACCTCCTAGGTTCCCCTATTTTAGGAGGTTTTTCATCTTTCATCGAAGACATAATCAAACAATTTAATGATATTTCGTATAGACTCTCCAAAATTAATTTACATTCGGCACATTCACCCTTACCTGATTACTGTTTCAGTCCATTTCTCCGTTTTTTTCCTCTTAGGAAGAAACCACAACTTTAGGACAATATTGACCAAATTAATGTGGCCTTGGACGACCGAGCGTGGCTGCAACCCCCGTACCAATTCGTTTTGGTGGCCTAGGCGTCCGCAAAATTTCTAGTGTAAGCTTACCAGCGTTCCTGTCTTCTGTCCACAGCACTGAAAAGCTAACCAGAAGAATATTAGCTCTTGCCTCTCCTACTGTTTCTAGCTGTATTCGGGCCGTGCTTCTGTTGTATATTTGCCTGATGATGTTTATATACTTGGCGTGAACTCCTTGTTTCTCGAGTGCATTGTATATAAAGCTGTGATATAGGGAGTCGAAGGCTTTGTTATAGCCTACGAACAAGATGTAGTAGGACTTTCCGTATTCGTTATACTTTTCGATGACCTATTTCACAACATGTATGTGATCGACTGTAGAGAAGTCGCTTCTGAAACCGGCTTGCTCTATTGGTTGTTGTTGGTCCAGGGGTTTCGTGATCCTTCCCAGTATTATCTTGGAGAATATCTTATAGAGGTTGGACATCATACTTATTGGTCGGTAGTTATCTATTTTGTTTTTGTCTCCTTTTTTGTGTATGAGAACTATAGTAGATTTAGTCCACTGAATTGGTATAAGTTCGTTGTTCAGTATTTCATTAAATAATTATGTTAGTGTCTGCAGGATAACATCGACTAGCTCCTTTTATATTTCGACGTTTCATTCTTCAGATATAATAACAACACTGTAGTATTTTTTATCCTACTGGCAACTTCGCACTGGTAAAGAGTAATTTCGTTACTTTTTTATTTATTTTTTTCTACCTACGTGTAGGCCCTAAGTTAACTCGTCATTTATTTTTTCGTGCGTGGCAACAAGCACACTAATCTCTGGCATAAAATAAGTTTTTAAAGTAAAATAAAATGCCTAAACGAAGTGCTGACGAAAGAATACAATATTATAGTGCAAAAATAAAGAAGTTGAAAAAGCAAGGCAAGGAAAAAAGGCGTAGTCGCTTAATAGTGTACTCTTCATCATCTGATTCCGAGGAAATACAAGGTGAGTTTATTTTTGCCATTACAAAGTGAAGTGATGAAAGAGTAAGTGGCATCTATTCATGCGTTCAGCGTCTATAAGCTTCCCTGGAGGATCAACTGCGGGTTATCACGATGGGTTAGCATGACGCTAGAAAATATCAGCCTGGAGGTTCAACTGCGGGTTAACACAAAGGCTTTGATCTTGTAAAAACAACAAAAATAGGGTACCTTTTGGGCCCTGGGCAACGATCCCTATAACAAACATCGAATATTTCTATTAACATTTTTTTTTGTTAACTACCCTCAAATACAAAAAAAAAATATATTACAGATAACGGAACGCAAAACGTAGAGGAACACATTGATGTCGATGAAACACCACTAGATGTGCCATCAACTTCCAAGTCACACGATGACCAGCCACCAGCCTCGGAAGTAGTAAGCACTGAGCCAGAACTTGTACCAGAGCTACTAGAAGCTTTGGGCGATGCTGTTGTCGATATTCCGGTCTACGGCCCGCACATACACGACAGGTTGGCTCAACGTTGGTTACCATTTCTTAAAAAAGGTATACAAAGCGAAGCCAAAGAAAAGCTTCTGAAAGGATATACGATTCCTAACAATTGTAAGCTACTCAAAGCACCTACTTTGAATGTCGAAATATCAGCTGCTGTCACTGATTTAGTAAGAAACAGAGATAAAAAGCTCCAAATCAAACAGGACCAACTCGGCCTGGGTATTTCGGCCATCAACAAGGCAATGACCCTGATGCTGACCGGTGATGACAAGGTACAAGCTGTAAAAATTTTATCAGACAGCTGCCGAATACTTGCTGATCTCCACTTTACTGAGACGCAAGTAAGAACAAAACTTATGACGCCAGGTTTGGACAAGTCGTTCTTAACCTTAATACATGATCAAGACCGAGATGAAACCCTCTTCGGAAATAAATTACCGGAAAAAATCAAGGCCTCAAAAGCGATCGAGAAACAAGGACTGCAAATAAAAAAAGCACCTATTCCGAAGCTGTCAACATCAAACATTCCGACGCAGAGTACTCGTTTTCAGAACCAGGGAAACTGGTCAGGGCCTCCTCGCTTCCCGTCATCGAGAAGGGGGGGGGGGCGAACATCATCGTACCGGGCACCAACACACCAACCTTACCGCCGGGCGCCACCGGCGCCGCAGACGTCGACGTCAGCGCGAGCGAGTGCGGCCGCGAGCTCCAGCAAGCGTGCCCCGACGAGGCAATAACTCAGGTACATGCTGGTAGACTACAATTTTACTATGATTGTTGGCGTGGCATTACAAAGAATACGGTTATTCTGAGTTGGATTTATCATGGTTACCAAATACCATTTTCTCGTAAAGTGGTACAGAGTACTTTTCCCCGAAATTCCTTTTCCGTCAAGGAAAAACAGGACATGCAAGTAGCTATCCGTAATTTAATAGATTTAGATGCGATTACGGAACGAAAATCTAGATTTGATCAATTTGTATCTAACATTTTTTTGACACTAAAATCGAATGGTAGCTATAGATTTATACTAAATCTTAAGCAATTAATAATAATAATACATTTATTTCAGATGTCAATCCATACACAAAATAAAACATTGAATAATACAAACACAAATTAAAACATAGAATTACAAATTAGATTGTTAAAAAATTAAATTATGTTACATACATTAAAACAACATTAAAATTAAAATGATTAACATACCGTCAAAAGGTGAATTAAATAAGTTCATTTCAAATGAGCATTTTAAGATGGAAGACCATAGAACTGCATCAAAAATGATACCAAGAAATGGCTTCATGGCAACCATTGATCTTAAAGAATCTTACTTACTCCCTGTAGCTAGATCTCATCGCAAGTATTTAAGGTTTCAATTTGAAGACGAAAAATTACGCAATTACACGTATGAATTTAACGCTATGCCTTACGGACTATCCTCCGCACCTCGGACTTTCACAAAAATTATGAAAGAAGTTGTAGGTTATTTAAGGCATCGTGGATTTAAATCTGTTATATTTCTTGACGATTTATTATGCCTAGGTCTCGACGAGTGTCATAAAAATGTTACCGAAACTCTTAAAATACTGAATTGCTTAGGTTTTGTAGTTAACTTTGATAAAAGTAGTCTACACCCACAACAATATTGCAAATTTCTAGGATTTATGTACAACTCTATAGACATGTCAATATCATTGCCGTTAGAAAAGCGACACAAAATATTACAATTTGTGCAAAAATATTTAAAGTTACCTTTTTGTACCATTAGAGAATTTTCTCGCTTGTTAGGGGTTCTGACCGCAGCATGTCCAGCCGTAAGATATGGCTGGCTCTATACAAAACAGCTAGAGAGACAGAAATATTTAGCTCTTAAAAAATATCAAACATACGAAGCTAAATTTAGACCTTCTGCTGTAATCTTATCTGATTTAGAGTGGTGGATTAAAAATATAAATTTCACATCAAATCCTCTCGAATATCAAAATTTTGTTTTAGAAATCTTTACTGATGCTTCTAAAACAGGTTGGGGTGCGTTTTGTAACAACGAACGTGTCAACGGTGGTTGGAAAGACAGCGAGCGCAACTTTCATATTAATTATTTAGAGTTGCTTGCTGTCTTTCTTGGTCTAAAATGCTTCGCCCAAAAGTACAATGATTGTAATATTTTGTTACGCGTTGACAACACTCACTGCTATTAGTTACATAAATAAAATGGGAGGGATTCAATTCCCTTATTTAACCGACTTAACCAAAACTATCTGGCAGTGGTGCGAGAAACGGAATATCTGGCTGTTTGCGTCGTATATAAATACCAAAGATAACATAGAGGCAGATCAAGAGTCGAGAAAAATCAATCCCGATATCGAATGGAACCTCTCTGACTCGGAATATCAGAAGGTATTGGCATCTTTTGGCGAACCAGTAATAGATCTCTTTGCTTCTCGCACTAATGCAAAATGCAAAACGTATGTCTCATGGAAACCAGACCCTGACGCCATGACAGTAGATGCATTTACAATAAATTGGAAACACGCAGGGTATTTCTACGCATTTCCACCATTCTCTTTGATTTTGAAATGCATACAGAAAATTATTAAAGACGAAGCAATAGGTATAATTATTTTCCCTTATTGGCCGTCACAGCCTTGGTTTCCATTAATCAATAAATTGCGTCAGTCTGACATTTTATACTTATCGCCTGATTCAAATATTTCCTTGTCCCGTTTAAGGACTCCCCAAATACTTCTGAGACAGTTTACCCTGGCGCTCTCAGGTTTGCCTTCGAATCCAGTGGAACACCAAGCCTTGCGCTCGACTTAATGATGGCTTCGCTATCCCAGAATACACTGTCCCAGTACAACAGTACCTATAAACTATGGTGGCAGTTCTGTGAAGCAAACAGTCTTAAACCTTACTCTGGTTCACCATCAGTAATTTTCAGTATAACAGTATAGATAATTTTTCAGTATAACTATATAGGTAATTTTGAAAATATGACATTCTGCTCATAGGTAAGCTGCACGATAAAGTCCGGTAGATCGCTTGTAGTATCCGTTCATCAGAAAGTATCTGTAACACCATCATCAGACGGTTGACGGTGAGTCATATATACACACTGGCATAATTTCAATTTTGCTTTTAAAATAAATTATGTAACGTCAGGTAATTTAGAAAATATGACGTTCTGCTCATAGATCGTTTTACGAACCGGACCGGTTTTGATACTGAATCTCACAAAATTACACGTCAAAACCCGGGCTGTAAACTTTTCGTTATTACCTATATATATAAGTAATGAATTGAAAAAGATTGTTTTATCTGATGAACCGTCCATACTCCTTGTCGAATTAATTTATCGGTTTCTTGTTATTTTCTAGAAAAAATATTTAATTACATAAAATGAAAGCACGTAACAAAGTTGTTTATCGTATCAAAATAACTAAACGAAAGACCATATCGTCTACAATATTCTTGGAACCAGTCACGGCTTGTGATAAACATGAAAACAAAAGACGTATTGTATAAAAGGTTGAGCTTATTGTGATGAAGCTTCTCAAAGATGAGACATGTGACGCCATCAATGATGGTGCCTATCGAGTTACGTATTATAGGAAATAAACAATACCTTTACCATGAATATTTTATTGTAATATCGTCAAGGCTTAACAGCTAGGACGGAATGGATGAAGAAAACTTGTTACGTCGACCTTCAGTAACATGGGACATGGCAGGAAGATGATAATCAAGGCTGATGGTGAACTAGTTTATTACCAGATTGTTTATTACAATTACTGTTGTCTATCTTGGCAGGTAAATTTGCATAAACATCTCATCCTGAAGGAAGATAGTTTAAAACAATGTGGCATCTAGATTATGTCGTCAATGTGCATCCTGGTCTGGACAGAAAAGGAGTTTATGATATCAGGTAGAGAAATGGAGTAGTCTGAATATTTACAAAAAAAACTCATCCTGAAGGAAGATAATTTAACACAAAGTGGCATCTACATTGAGTCGTCGCTGTGTATTCTGGTCTGGACAGAAAAGTCAGAGTTTATGACATCAGGCAGAGAAATGGAGTAATCTGAATATGAGCCTAAAACAAGCTCATCAATAAGAATAACGATTTGAAAATGTAAGATTATCTCGATTATCTCTAAAAATGTATAAAAAATAAATATTATCGCAATAAAATTGAAACTATAAAGCAGAAGTATAAACTAAGACTGATAAAATAATAGTAAGTAACTTTAAAGGAAGATATATCTCGTATAACTTATTGTCTGAACAATTGAAAAAAGGAAAGCTCAAAAACTAAAACAATCAAAGAAACCCATCTTGAAAGTTTACGAACTACGAAAAAATGTGGGAAAGAAAATCATTCATTGCCAAACTAAAATTGTTTCTGAAGTCCCAGGCCCAGCGATAAATTTTTCGATGGCTGATCCATAGCAGTGTGACCGATTGACGTGGTTTTGGCTCTGGGATTGGTACTTACTTGATTAATTAGTTATTTTGAACAAAATGGACTTTTATGTTAAATTTTTAAATCCACAGTGTGAGTGTGTGGATATCTATCTAATTACCATTTTGGTCTGAACAGTGATAACGTTATTATTAATAAAACAATCCAGTGTTGTCCTAAAATATAGATTCATCAATCGAACAATTTCAAAGAGGATAAAATCAATTCGCTATTTCCCTCACATCATCACACTTAAACAAGCTAATAAAAAGGCGATAAGGAGGATAAAACGATCCTTTATCTTCCTTATCGCCTTTTTCTACGGTCAGAGAGGTATATCTGGAGGAATAAAATAAACTTTTCCATATCGGCCAGCCAGTCTTTCGATTTAAACAGTAAAGAATTATTGTCAGAAAGCAAGGCTAGAATAATAATCCCTTAAATATACTCAAAGTTCATATTTTAGTACAGGAACGCGGTGGTGGTGTAGTGTTGTTGGCATATAAAGGAGTCTTTAATACTGCGGGGTGTACAAATTTTATGCCAGCATTATAGGACCGAAGTGTACTTGTACACATTTTTTACGCTCCAATGTGAACATTAAACCGAACATCGTAATAGGACAAGCGTACTGCGTATAATACGTGAATGGTTCTTGAATATTTCAATGGGACTTTGAAAATGTGGGTCAAAATGCTGGTGTTTGTGGGTTATGTTTGGAAAAATCTCTTTTTGTGTTCCCATATATGTTTCATGAAGACAAAATGAATGAAAAAATTCTTATTATATATCTTATGGAGGGGCCGAGAAATACCTCTGACACTTCGACCCATTGGGATCTTTTGTGGTCACTCTCTTATCTCTCACTTATTATCTCATCTTCTTTTCTTTCATTTTGAGTTCTTATATACTACTCTGTCAAGAAAGTATCGGGCAAAGATCCCACAAAATGTTAGTTATTCATCCAAATTTATTTTAACACCTTCAAAGTATGATCCTTCAAAAACGATACACTTACGCCAACGAATAATCCAATCATCAAAACATTTTAAAACGCTTTTTCCGGAAATGAAAGTCTTCTACCGAATGAAAACGAGTGCCACGAAGTGGTAATTTGAGATAAGGATAAAGAAAGAAGTCGGCTGGAGCCATATCTGGTGAATTGCACGATGGTATATGTTGAAATTTTGGTAAAAAATTCGTTCACAATGTGCGAAGGCGCATTATCAAGTGTGCAAAATCCAAGAATTTTCTTTCCACAAATCTGGCCTTATTCGTCCAATTTGCTCTCTTAAACACCACATAACGCTCAAATAATATTCTTTATTTACCGTTTGACCTTCCGGCAAGAATTCCGAGTGCACAACACCGCGATAGTCAAAGAAAACAGTCAACATGACTTCGACTTTTTTTTTCGGTTTCGGTTCAGTTGGAAGGCGCCACTCCGAAGCTTGTTGACTAGTGTGGATGTCAAACTCGTAAACCCACGTGTCGTCATCACCAGTAACAATGCGTTTCATGAATATTTGGTCGGAAGCGACTCTTATGCGATTGAGTTTTTGGAGAAAATTCAGGTCTTTTGGGACTAGCCAAGCGGCAAAAAACAGTAAACATGGTGTAGCGGTGCCTCTAGCGGCTCGACCGCTACGCCATCCACCGGACCAGGACGGACGAGCTGGTCAGGCCCGACCGGCACCGTACCGGATAACGCAACGTAAAGACGCTGTGACGGGGATTAGTTTATTATTCGTAGTTAGTTATATGTACTATGTACCTGGGGTTTGTTCTGAGAGGAATCTTCAATGTATTGGGAGGTTTGCTTCGCGTAAATCGGCTTTCAGTTCTTACTAGCTCGCACCATGATTCAGCTCGCCATCTGTTGGTTTAAAGTAAATTGATTCCCACCATTCTATACATTGTGATATACATAATTACATACTTATGTTTCTGATGTCTTAAGTGATAAATTATTCAGTTACATGCTCTACGAGATATAAGTCATCATAGTTTGTTGGGTATTATATAAGGAGTTAACTGCAGCCAAGTCTGCCTCCTGTTATATCTATGTGTTAAAGAGTTAACCGCAGCCAAGTCTGCTAATTTATCTCTTTCAATTTAGGTATTAAAGAGGCAACAGCAGCCAAGTCTGCCAATTGACCTCTCACTATCTCTGTGTATACAACAGGACTATTTATCATAATTTTGGGTATTAAAGAATCAATCGCAGCCAAGTCTGCAGATTGACTTTGTTAGGGAGACATCGTATTGCAGCACCGAAGGTCTCCTCTAACGGACTGATCACAGCCTTTCGCCCAGTCCAATTCTCACGAGGTTTTCGCATTGCAGTATCGAAAGACCTCTTAATGTAACCGTCTTCCAAAAGCATCAGAAAATTTCATAAAGGAGGAAAATCTAGAGTTTAAAAACATTTAGGTGGGGAACATCTAAACTATTGTCTTTGTGCTCACTATTGTCTTTGTGCTACCACTTAGCTTATATATGTCTCAGATGAGCATGTTGGACGCCTCTAAACACTAATCACTTTTTAACTACCCTAAATGTAACTTAGCTAATTCAACAAGTGCATTAGCTAAGTTACATTTAGGGTAGTTCAAAATGACTCAAAATGAAGCGGCAAACGCCATAGACTACCTAGAGATATTACTTAAGTGTCATAACCATAAACTATAAATACTCTTTATCTGGTGATCGCTCAATGGGTTCGGTGTTGCCAGCAGATCATCTCATGTTGTTATGTTTGACTAGTTTGTTACACGTTTCGCTCTAACAATATTAATTTGACTCTGTTACCTGTTAACTTCGCGAACCACACGTCGTGACACATGGTAAATTATATCCCGCTTCTAATGTTAATGTTAGTAATCTTCTTCTTCTTCTTCTTTTCGAGTCGATGGGAAACTCTTCATAATTTTTGGGCCCAGTAGTAGGTGGCCACCCAGATTGCGGCGTCAGTGGCGAGCATAAGGTCTTCCAAAGTGCAGGAGTATGGGCACTTGGGACACTCCAGCATGTGTGCCATATCTTGCAAAGGGGCACCGCACTCACACTGGGTATCAGACGGGTCTATAGCACCGCACTCACACTGGGTATCAGACGGGTCTATAGCACCGCACTCACACTGGGTATCAGACGGGTCTATAAAACCCCATTTTGCTAAATTGTGTTTGCAGCCTACTTGGGTGCGCAAACGATTGAGTGCTTTCCATATAGGCCACTGCAGTTCACGTCCAGGTGGCAGGTGTTCCTGGGGTTTCACGAAATCGGGTAGCGGTAGGTGAGCTTGTCTCCAGAACTTTACCCGGGGTTGTAGTGTGATCGTAGAGTGGGTGTCGGGCATCGGATTCCTGGTACTTTTTCTCAAGCGCGCATGCGACATCCCTTCGTACTATAGGAGGTGCAATACCAGCCAACGGGTATAGTTTGTTGAGCGGAGTCGGTTTGAGGCAACCCGATATTATACGGCACGTCTCGTTTAGGGCGATGTCAACTTGCTTAGCATGTGCAATGTTAGTAATAGTGGTAGGTACTATTTTAATACTATTTTAAAGATATTCTTATATTATACATGTCACGTCGAGGTATCTATGAATTATAGGACCACCATCATCAACTCCAATCCCTAGAGGAAATTCCTTCATTCTTCAAAGGAACGGGTGAACTTCAATAACACACATCACTGGATTGAAATTCGAAAGTATTTATTCGACTTAGTTAAAGGCACTGAGTTTTCATTCGAACTTGCTAAAGCCACACCGTGGTGTGGCTCGCTGGATCGCAAGTCCCTTGTCGATCTCAAGAGAAGATCCAGCAAGAAACTCTAGTATACTCTTTTAAATCTTTTTACACAATCACTTTATGACAATTATCGTTACATGTTTATTAGGCTTTCAAACATCTAATCAATCAGATTTATTAAACAGTAATTATTTTACACACAAAATACAACGCGTTGTAAGTAAGCGGAACTTTATCAGTTGTCAAGCTGTCATTTACTTTTTCTTTAATTTTGTGTCTTAATTTTGTGTCTTAATTTTCATAGTGACTATGAAGGTTTAATTTGATTTATGTAATTTAAATTATTTTTATTAGTATGTTAGCTCTAATAATGTATATTATTGTTAATTTATTATTGTTTACTGGATAGAAGTTTCTTATCTTACGCTTGTAAAATAATGTTAACACGCTCACAGAATTCTTTTATGACTGAATAATACAGGCCGTTTTAAATACAGGCAACTCACAATTTAAAGTATTATAGAAAGAATAATGGAATTCTAGAAACTAAACAATTTGTTTGGAAAAACGCTGAGACTATAAAAGGCATTTCCCAGACATTTTCGGTGTGTTTTGGATTCTAGTCTGAACGCGGAAAGACTTTTCCTACTTAGGATTACGAAGAGTATTTTTCTAATCTGCAAACTCTCTTAAACTCTAATATTTAATAATTATGTCAATGTGGTTTAAAATATCTCTAGAAAAACTGTAAAACTGTAAATAAATAGCATTTGGACAAAGTGTACTTTTACTGCTAAATAAAATCAATGTCCCAGTCCGTTACGTGATGCAAGAGCTGCACCAGACAATTCTATAGTGAAGCGCACGGCCACAGCGCGCCCGCCAGCAATACGCACAGATTCTGATCCCGCCTAATGACCGTCGGCTTGCCTTTTGTCTACACGACCAAATACGCACAGATTCTGATCCCGCCTAATGACCGTCGGCTTGCCTTTTGTCTACACGACCACCTGCCTACCACGAGCATACCACGACTGAACGAGTTCCTGTCTGTTCAGCTACTTGCCTTATCGACCTACTGCCTGGTTACCAGACCACCTGCCCCGGACCTGCTGCCCACGACGCCGACGTGTGAAGCCGGCCCCTACTATATTTTCTATTCTCTACATCTTTATTTTTTTTTGTTTATAATTATTTAGTTTTAATTTACATGGCTTACGTGTAGTTACTCTACCTACACGTAACGTTACAGTTTGGCGCCCAACTTTTAAAAAATTAAGCGAAACAACATTGTTTGTGTGCCCAATTTTCACTCACCCCATCAACCACACTACCTACTCTCCTACACACACATACACACACATTCCTTTAACCTCTGGTAATTGGCACCCTTTCGGCCTCTTGGTTGTGTTAACCCACTTGTGGGCATTGCCAAGGTTGGAGATTTGGTTACTTTACGACAGCTGCAGGACAATATCTTGTGGTCGTTTATAAATATATATATACCTACGAAATATCTATATACTACTACACTAACCTACACACACACACCACACACACACATTCCTTTTACCTCTGGTAATTGGCACCCTTTCGGCCTCTTGGATGTGTTAACCCACTTCTGGGCATTGCCAAGGTTGGAGATTGGTTACTCTACGACAACTGCAGGACAATATCCTGTGGTCGTTTATACAAATATTTACACCTACATAACACCTATCTACACACACACATGCAACAAGCACGTTGCACGTCATAATAGAGACTGCTAGTAGGCTACTTTAGATTCCTCCTTCAGAACTTATCTCCTACTCTTTGTCTCCCTTACGCTCTTAAACTCTTGAGTCCTCACTTGAGTCCTTTGAGTCCTATTGAGTCCTCACTTGAATCCTTTCAAGCACTTGAGTTTTCTTGAATTCAAGAGTCTTCTTGAGTACTCTCGACTCTCTTGAGTCATCGTTAACACTCATTAACCCTTATTTTCCTCTCTTTAACACAATTTGATCTTTTTAAACTTTAATTTTTAATCATAGATAGAATTATTTTCTTTGAACTTCTAAACAAAGCTGAGCTAGAATACGAAATTAAAATAAGATTAGAAGAACCAAAAGATACTGTAATACAACTTAAAAAACAAATTCTTCAATTCGCACCTCGTGTTCCCTCTGAAGAAATTGTTGACTCGGTATTAGAAGTTAAGACTGATTTGGATGAACTTACCACTACCTTAAATTACATCGAATCAAAAATTCTATTGTTAGAACAGGGCAACCTTAGACTCTACAAAAAAATTAAAACTTTTATTAATCATGCAATTTTTTCGACTTGAGAGGATTGATATAGATTCGGATTCCTCAGAGGTAAATCGTTTATCTCAAACTAAAGAGAGATTTCTCAACTTAGAATCAAAATTTAACTCTTTAACTATTACTTCTAACGATATCAACCCTCAACCTTTAATACTCAACCATCCCTCTTCAACTCCTAATAGTCCCAATGAGACAATGTTCCATACTGTGCCTCCCGACATTCAGTCTCAATCTCATAACTCAATTCCCAACAATTCTCTTAACGAATTAAAAAGAATGAAATACAACGGGAATTCTTGCCCACGGTCATTTATCCAGAAAATTCAGGAATTTAGTATCTCTAGGAATATTTCTTCAAACAAATTATTAGATCATGCGTTCGAATTACTTACCGATAACGCTTTACATTGGTACCGTTTCAAACGTGATTCTTTGTTATCATGCGATGAACTTTGCGAAGCCTTGATTTTAGACTTTGGCGGTTTTGACTATGACCATAAATTACTACAGGCCATTAATAGTCGAACTCAAGGCAAGGATGAACCTATAGTTATTTTTATTTCCATACTGACTGGCATGTTTGCCAGATTATCAAAAAAAATTTCGGAAACTAAAAAACTACAAATTATTATTCGTAACATCCGACCATGCTATTCACCTTATATCGCGAATAATAATATCAATTCAATACTTGACCTTATTTCATGTTGTCAAAAATATGAAGAATTTTTGGACAAAGAAAAACGTTTCAGCGAACCTCAAACTACAAATAATCCTTTAGAACAAATTTTAATCGTTTTAACAATAAACCTCAAGTTAATACAATTAATAAACCTAATAATAATGCTTTTTGTGTACGCTGTCGCACTAATGGTCATACATTAACTAATTGCTCGCAACCTCGTACATTAATCATTTGTTTTGGTTGTGGTTTAACAACGACTTGGTTAATAAAAACTTTAATCAATCAGACTGGCATGATTGGTTACAAACTTTAAAAAAATTCTTATAAAACTTTAAATAACTTCACTATATGATAATGAAAGAGATTTTAATCGGCCTTTTATTGATATTTCAATCAATAGCAAAACATTTTCCGGTTTACTATATAGCGGTAGTTCTATTACAATACTTGGTAATAACTCTCATCTAGAAATTTTAAAATTAGGCTTCACGTTATCCAAGTCTTCTTCTATGACGATTACTACTGCCAGTAACCATAAAAGTAAATCTCTTGGCTCAATTGACATTCCGATTATATACAATAATCAAACTCATCTAATCCAAGCCTTCGTATTTCCAAATATTTCTCCAATTATTTTCGGAGTCGATTTTTGGAAAAAGTTTAACCTTGTTCCACACATACTTTCTTCGGCTTTTAAGCCAAACACTAAATGTTCAGTGGTTACTGAAATTACTAAACAAGTACTTCCTTATAATCACCTCTCCTTAGAGCAAAAAACTATTGCTGATGACATGATAAAACGATTTAAAGCTATATCCTTTGAAAGTACAGGAAAACTGGGTCGCACTCATCTTATTAGTCATCACATCGATACTAGTGATACTCCTCCAATTAAACAACGATGTTATCGTCTTTCTCCCGAAAATCAAAAAGCTCTTATTGTAGAAGTCGATAAAATGTTAGAATGGGGCGTTATTGAAAAATGCGAAAGTCCTTGGCTTTCTCCGATTATCATTACACCTAACAAGAATGGCGAATGGCGATTCTGTGTTGATAGTCGTAAACTAAATTCAGTTACTCGTAGGGACGCATACAGCCTTCCATTTGTCAACGAAATTTTAGATAATCTTAAAAACGCTAAATTTCTTTCAAGCATCGATATTGTTAAAGCATTTCCGCTTCATGTCCCTGGTCGAGGCATGTATCGCTTTGTTATCATGCCCTTTGGTTTAACTAATGCTCCAGCTACCCAGCAAAGACTTATGGACATGCTTTTCACTCCTGAATTTGGCAAATAAGGTCTTTTGTTACCTTGATGATATAATAATTATCTCTGAATCATTTGAAGAGCATATCTCTTATCTAGTTAAAGTTCTTGAGAAATTAACGTTTGCTAAACTGACCATTAACTTCGATAAAAGACAATTCTTTAAAAATGAACTTAAATACTTAGGATATATTGTAGATAGCAACGGTTTACGCTCAGATCCGACTAAAATTAAAGCAATACTCGAATTTCCTACTCCAACTACTCGTAAAGAAGTGAGGAAACAGTTGCAACTCCACTTAATAAATTAACTTCCTCCGGTAAAAATGCTTCTAGATTCTTTTGGGATAAAGATGCTACTCTGGCTTTTAATAAATTAAAAGAAGCTCTTGTAACTACTCCTATACTAACTTGTCCCGACTACGATCTCCCTTTCTCTGTGCATTGCGATGCTTCTAACTTCGGCATCGGTGGTATGTTAACACAAATAAAAGACGACAAGGAAGTAGTTATAGCTTATATGAGCAAATCTCTTAATAAAAACGAACGAAATTACTCAACTACAGAAAGAGAAACTCTTGCGGTTATTTCTGCTTTAGAACATTGGCGTTGTTATATCGATAATGGTAAACAATTCACTGTTTACACAGATCACGCAGCACTTAAATGGTTTTTAAAATTGTCTAATCCATCTGGTAGACTCGCGCGGTGGGCTCTTAGGTTGTCATCTTTTAATTTTATTCTGAAACACAAAAGAGGTAAAGACAACTTAGTTCCTGATTTACTCTCCCGTACATCATGTCCAATTGGCGTTAATCCTATCTTACTTAATCCTCAAACCGTATCTCCAACATTGGAACATTATAACAAAATACTTTTGGAATGTCGTAACAATCCTGATCAATATCCCAATTACACTATTCGCGAAAATAAATTATTCCGCTATACTCAATCTCCCTATGCGTTTAACTAAAGATTTCGCGTGGAAAGAAGTTCCTCATTCTGATCTCCGGGAAACTCTTGTCAAAGATAACCATGGGTCCCCAGATCAGCCTCATCTAGGAATCTTTAAAACTTATAAAAAATTATCACTCCTATATTACTGGCCAGCTATGTTTAAAGATATCGCTAAAATAATTTCTATCTGTGATACTTGCTTAACCTACAAACACGCAAATCACTCTCCCTTTGGTCTTATGGGTAAACCAAAAATTTGTTCCAGGCCTTTTCAAACAATTTCGTTAGATCTAATGGGTCCTCTACCTATAACTAGACGTAGAAATCAATCTATCTTGTTAGTTAACTGTTGTTTTACTAAATATTCCCTGATCTTTCCACTAAAACGGGCTACTAGTGCTAACATCATCTCTAATTTAGAAAATTTTGTTTTTCTGGTTCATGGAGTACCTCAAACTATTATTATGGATAATGGATCTCATTTCCAATCCCATGATTTCCGCAACTTTCTGAGCAGATATAATATACCGCACATATTTTTCTCTCCTCATTATTGCCCTCAAGTAAATCCCACTGAAGGATACAATCGTACCATAATCACAGCTTTGTCATCTTTGGTTGGTGATGACCATAGATCTTGGGACATCCATCTTCCTAAAGTCCAATACGTTATGAACAGCACAACTAATGCTACTACTGGTTTCTCACCTAACTTTTTACTCTTTGGACGAGAGACAGTTTCTACTGGCTCACTTTATACGCCAACTAATAATCTCGACGAAATCGTTTTTCTACCTAGGGACATCTATGCTACTAACATAGGTTTATTATCTGCAATTTTCGATAGTTCAGATAGCCCTTCATATTGCTCATGCTCGTAACTCTTCTCGTTATAACGATAGTCGTTCCTTTAAAGAATATAACGTAGGTGATACAGTCTGGCGAAGAAACTATGTACATAGTCAGGCTGGGACTTATTTCAGCGCAAAACTAGCGCCAAAATATGTGAGGTCCACTGTGTTTCAGAAACTATACCCGTTAGTTTACATACTTGAGGATCCTAATGGCAACCAAGCCAAATGGCATATTAAAGATTTTAAAATATAATGTAGATAATTCTGTAATTCTTTTTTATATTATATGCTCATGAATCATCTCTTTCTTCTTTCCCTCTTCTATGTTAGAGTTCTTTTCGGTTCATTTAAACTCTATTTATTTTCTAATTTATTCATCAGTTTTTAAACCATTATAGTATTATTTTTAATCTTTCCTTATTTCTGTTTTTATCAGATAACTATGAAGTGCTTTTATGTACAAGGTATCTAAAACCTTCGTATCAACTAACTCTACAAGTTAGTAGGTATTTATAGTAGGCTATTGCCCTTGACGTTAACTCGGAGCTTACTACTTACCTACCTTGGCAGGAGCTGCCCTGACGTAACTCGGAGTTTACTGACTTCGGTGTTCTAATTTATCTACTAAAGTTGACTAGAAGCGGATAACAACTTCGATAAAAATAAGCCTATGTTAAAAATCTTTATATTTCATATCAACAATGGGTTTTAGACGAGAGCGGATTACAACTCCGAAAATAAGCCTTAAAGTTATTAAATAACAGGTTGAGTAGTGATCATTGAATGTGAATCCTACCAGACGTATCTTCGTATGATGTCGGTGTGTTTGAATGAAGTATGTACGTTTTGTGAATGCTGTTATACTACCTTACAAAATTTTTGTTCTAGACCAAAAATTTTCTCGGGGTCGTTGGGGAAATATAGTATCCATACTTACACTTCTACAATCAATCATTCTCATCTTTTATAAAATGTCCTTTTTCCATATTATGTCGCGCCTTGGTGGCATTTATTTTTGTTGGCAGTCCTTAAATCGATCTAATTCGATTAACTTTATTTTGCTGAAATAGAATATTGAATTTTATAATTTTTCAATGTTTACTTTTTGTCTGACATTACGTCACTGTTGTCAAGCTGTCATTTACTTTTTCTTTAATTTTGTGTGTTAATTTTCATAGTGAATATGAAGGTTTAATTTGATTTATGTAATTTAAATTATTTTTATTAGTATGTTAGCTCTAATAATGTATATTATTGTTAATTTATTATTGTTTACTGGATAGAAGTTTCTTATTTTACGCTTGTAAAATAATGTTAACACGCTCACAGAATTCTTTTATGACTGAATAATACAGGCCGTTTTAAATACAGGCAACTCACAATTTAAAGTATTATAGAAATAATAATGGAATTCTAGAAACTAAACAATTTGTTTGGAAAAACGCTGAGACTATAAAAGGCATTTCCCAGACATTTTCGGTGTGTTTTGGATTCTAGTCTGAACGCGGAAAGACTTTTCCTACTTAGGATTACGAAGAGTATTTTTCTAATCTGCAAACTCTCTTAAACTCTAATATTTAATAATTATGTCAATGTGGTTTAAAATATCTCTAAAAAAACTGTAAAACTGTAAATAAATAGCATTTGGACAAAGTGTACTTTTACTGCTAAATAAAATCAATGTCCCAGTCCGTTACGTGATGCAAGAGCTGCACCAGACAATTCTATAGTGAAGCGACCGGCCACAGCGCGCCCGCCAGCAATACGCACAGATTCTGATCCCGCCTGATGACCGTCGGCTTGCCTTTTGTCTACACGACCACCTGCCTACCACGAGCATACGACTGAACGAGTTCCTGTCTGTTCAGCTACCTGCCTTATCGACCTACTGCCTGGTTACTAGACCACCTGCCCCGGACCTGCTGCCCACGACGTGTGAAGCCGGCCCCTACTATATTTTCTATTCTCTACATCTTTTTTATTTTTTTTTGTTTATAATTATTTAGTTTTAATTTACTTGGCTTACGTGTAGTTACTCAAGCTACACGTAACGTTACACATTAAACAACCCCAATACTCACAAATACAAAGTTGTTCGTAGATTACTACGAGTATTGAAAATAGACATCACAAAACTATTCATGTTTCCAGTGATCTGAATATCTTGCTAATCAAAAGGTTTCTCATTATTACATAGCCGTGTAAAATAGTCTTATGACTTTTTAGTATTTAATCATTTACTCAAATTTGTTTAGTTCCCGTATTAAATTATTAAATCGAGTTATTGGTTATTAAAATTATAACATTCGCCATTGTTCAAACATATGTACTTCGTTAAATGTGCAATAGTTAAAACGAGAACAAATCTAAAAGTCCTACAATAAGTGTGCCCGTTTTATTTAAACATCTCGTATGTTTTTTTTTTTAGCCTGACAATCACAAGTTTGGATGCAACGCGACACCTGTCATCGGTAACCAGGGCTGCGCCGCAGCTCTAAAATGACGGCGATACCGGCGCGGCGCTCCAGGCCGCCAGCGCGACTGCGCCGCACTCGGTCGCTAAGCAACAACAGACATTTTCGTTTTGTTTATTTATAATTATTTATGGTTTTTTTTGAGTGAATTTTATAGTTATTATTGTTTATACTTTTTTGATAGTTGGTAAGTCTTGTGTGAGTGTCACTACTTTTTTTCTATTTTATGTTTGGCACCGGCTGTAGCGACGCCGGAATAATTAGTGCTAGTCAACCTACCACATCACTGGATGATCATCAGCTCTTTCCCTCAATCGCTCTTTCCCTCTTTCTTTCAATTTTAGCTCTTTCCCTGGTTGACTCGCCGTGCTTGACAGACGCAGAGAATGCCTGGAAAGTGGCTTGCCCGGATACGGATCGGCCCGAGAACCCATTTTCCCAGAGACAGTGGGATGAGCCGCTCTGCAGGTTGGTACGGAATAACCTTATTAATACGTCTACCAATACTGCTGAGCGTGCCCGCCTGCTGGCTGTGGGTGAGTGGGAGTCGGGCCTCTGGCTTCAGGCACTACCGTACCTAACATAGGCACTATGCTAGGTGACACAACCTTCCGACTCGCTACATGCCTGCGATTGGGCGCTCCTCGACTGCCTCGGACACCATGGCCTTTCTTGAGAGTGCAGGTCGGATTGCGCGGCACGCTAGCATTAATGATCTCATCCGTCGTGCTCTTGCCACCGCCGGAGTGCCAGCTGTCTTAGAACCCAATGGCCTGGCACGCGTTGATGGGAAGAGACCAGATGGTATGACCATAATGCCATGGAAGTTGGGTAGGTCTTTGGTGTGGGATGCAACTTGCGTCGACACCCTTGCACCATCCCATCTTGCTAGCACGGTGGGCTGCGCTGGAGCGGCTGCTGCGGTGCTGAAAACCTCAAACGGCGCAAATACAACAACTTAATTGATAATTAGGTGTTTGAGCCGTTTGGGGTTGAAACACTAGGGCCATGGGGTCCGAGTGCACACCTGTTATTTCGGGATATCGCCAAGCGGTTGGTCGACTCTTCGCGAGACCAGAGGGCTGGCCTTTTTTTGGCCAAAGAATCAGCATTGCCATCCAACGTGGCAATGCTGCCAGCCTTCTAGGCACTTTTCCTGTTGACAGCGATGTGGACGAATTTTTTGACGCCCCGTAATTGTACATACGTATATTCTTATTTTAGTTCTAATATTAGTTTGTAAATAATAATGTACATATGTAAATTTAAAAAAAAAAAAAAAACAGAATAACATCTCGTATTAATTAAACTTTTAAATTAGCTTATCAAATGATCTTCATTCAAACGAATCAATAACAAATTCCACAATAAGCCAATAGATGGCGCTGAACCCGAAAACCAACATAAATAGACATTGAAATAGTTCTAGCGTGACAGGATTATCGAGTTAAATGACAACTAAAATGGTCAATTAGGATAATGAATTAGCAAATTCACGCCTACGCGGCGACATACATAACAGTACAAGTGCACTTAAAGGTAAAGCCCTTAACATGTGCATACTACGTATTTAAGAAGAATGGCGATGAATGCAAAAGCAAGAAGGAGACCGTAATACAATATTCAACAAAATATCCGTTCCACAGTAAGTTGTCCTGTGACTTTGCGGCCGCTTGCTTCACCAACTTAGTTGTCAAGAGCTAGGTCACTAAAAGTTACTCCGGCAAAGTAAATAGAACAGTGAAATAGAGACAACTGAATTCCGTTTACTGTCATTTACATGTACTTACTACAAGGTTGTTTTGTAAAAAAAGCTATGAATTGTTTTTAATCGACTTTCATTTGTAATGTACCTACTACTCTGGAAGTATTCATTCGACTGCTGGGCAAAGGCCTCTCCGCAATCATTCCAAGGTATTCTTCTTTTCCTGAGCCAGCCTCTGCAGTGAACGTCTAGTTCATCCCTGAAAAATATTCGCCTATTATTTGATCTCATAAATCTAATTCTTGCCGGACCGAAACGTGGTCGCTCACAACGGGCCTCAGCAGAAGGCTAGTCACCCAAAGGACAATAGAGAGACTATACTCGGAATTTCCATGCGTAATCGAATTAGAATTGAAGACATCCATCCCGCAAGAGAACCAAGGTTACCGACATAGCCAGAAGAACTGCTATACTTAAGTGGCAGTGGGAAGGGCACATTGCTCGCAGAACGGATGGTCGCTATGCGAATTTTCTTTTTGATAGGTCGCTAACACCTAAATCCATAAATCCCACCAACTCACTAACTGCAGTAAAAAGATTTTTAAAGAAATTAACCATTCGTGGAGCAGCTAGTAATTTTATAGCGCATACATTGAAATAGAAGCTCTTAAGAGCTTACTTTTTGTGTCCATGTCATATTTATCGAGAAATTTCTCTAAAGCCCGCTTGCACGAATAACTTAATTTAAAGTGAATTGACACGAGGTTATTTTGACAATATTGTATGACGAAAACTGTCAATTTAACCTCGTGTTAGAAGCTAACTTTGAGTTTAGTTTGTCGTGCAAGTGGGCCTAATTGGTTATGTTTTTGATTTGTCGAGTCTTGTCATGATTCATCTCCCCAGGCCATAGTGCTGTGGTTGCGGATAAATTTCAGAGAGTTATCGGGACCTGGCACAAGAAACTAAAAATGTTTAATTAAGCATAAGCATGTATTGTGTGTGCATAAATAAATAAATAATAATAAATACATAAGCACTAGTAGCGCCTTCGATTGTCATTGTATGATGTAGTTATAGATTCGGTCAATATTTTTTTTAGTCTGTTGAAAACCATACTTTGTTTCTTTATAGGTTAGATTCGGTCAATATTTTTTTTAGTAAAAAAGGTGCGATTTATACGTAAAATATGTCCTCGAACATTAAATCTAATGTGCCGAAATTAAAAGGCAGAGAAAACTACGAGGATTGGGCATTCGCGATTGAAAACTTACTTGTTTTGGAGGGAACCCAAGATTGCATACAAAAGGAAGGTGATGCAAACGATGCTAAAGCCAAAGCAAACATTGCCCTAACAATAGATCCAGTGCTCTATGTGCATATCAAGACAGAATCTAGTGCAAAAGGATTGTGGATAAAGTTAAAACGAATGTTCGATGATACCGGTTTTTCAAGAAAGATTGGACTTCTCCGAAAAACCTTATTTCAATTCGTCGTGAAAATTGTGATTCAATGTCTCAGTATGTGACTTTTATAGTGGAAACAAGTGGGATCCTTGTTATTGGCAGGATTACCTGACAATTTTTCGCCAATAATAATGGCGATTGACCATTCGAGCATTGCAATAACCAGCCGACTCCATCAAATTGAAACTCAGTCATGGAAGACGGAAGTGAAGTTTTCAATATTCAAAGTGCATTTGTGTCCAAGAATATAATACCGAATCGCAGCAAAAATCAGATACTTCAAATTCAAAAGCTAATTTCAAGTGTCATAAATGTAAACAATTCGGTCATTACAAAAAACAGTGCACAGAAAATGTGGAAAAACCGAAAAAAACTACAAAAATGTAAAGTAATCAAATTATTTCAGTGCAGTATTTCTCTGTTCAACAATAGCGACTGGCACATAGACTCAGAAGCTAGTATGCATATGACATTCAACAAACATTTGCTAAATAATCTGTCGAAAAATCACGAAGTAGATGAGATTGTTATAGCCGACAAGACGAAGAATGTTGTGGAGGTATCCTGATTACGACAGTGGTGAACAGAAATAAATGAGTAAAAGATTCAAGTTACAGGAGTTTTGCATGTGCCTAGTCTTGCTACGAACTTGTTGTCCGTGAGTGACTCAGGAGCTAGTATGCATATGACATTCAACAAACATTTGCTAAATAATCTGTCGAAAAATCACGAAGTAGATGAGATTGTTATAGCCGACAAGACGAAGATTCCCGTAGAATGTTGTGGAGGTATCCTGATTACGACAGTGGTGAACAGAAATAAATGAGTACCAGATTCAAGTTACAGGAGTTTTGCATGTGCCTAGTCTTGCTACGAACTTGTTGTCCGTGAGTGACTCAGGAGCTAGTATGCATATGATATTCAACAAACATTGGCTAAATAATCTGTCGAAAAATCACGAAGTAGATGAGATTGTTATAGCCGATAAGACGAAGATTCCCGTGGAATGTTGTGGAGGTATCCTGATTACGACAGTGGTGAACAGAAATAAATGAGTACTGGGGGTCTTTAAGTCAAGAGTGAATAGGTTACTTCTAGGCAAGCGTGCTCCATCATCGACCACATCATCGCTTACCATCAGGTGAGATGGTGGTCAAGCGCGAGCCTATATAAGATAAAAAAAAAAAAAAAAACCAGATTCAAGTTACAGGAGTTTTGCATGTGCCTAGTCTTGCTACGAACGTGTTGTCCGTTAATTAAAAAGGGAAACAAACTAAATCGTGGCGACTGAAAATCTGTAGAAGGTGTATACAAACTAAAAATTAAAGAAGTTAGTTGTTTGGAAGATTTGCTCACATCAACAGAAGTCTTCTCGAAAAAAAGAAGAAATGGAGCGGTTATTGGTTTAAATTATTCAGACAGACCCCAAGGCAGTAAAACAGATTGATGCATACAAGAAGGGTTCATCTCCGATCGCTTATGGCTTTGAAACGGCCAGAGGTGGTTGTAGACGTATCTTTCATCGCATGGCCAAACATAACTTTGTGTCCAGCGATTACTCTCGTTTCGATAAGACTGTTCCTGCGTGGCTTATTCGCATCGCCTTTGATATCTTACTTACCAACTTACAAGGATGAAGGTATACCAGATACTGAAAAGCTTCACCGTGCCTGGAAGAAGATCATTGCATATTTCATTAACACACCAATTCGTATGTGCAATGGTGAAAGGTACCAGAAATCAAAAGGCGTCGCCAATGGAAGTTATTTTACTCAGCTCATAGATTCAGTCGTCAATTGGATTGTAACTCAGTACTGTATACGAGAACAGGGACTAAAGATTCTTCAACATCTTTTTTTAGGCGACGATTCATTGGTAGCTACAGATAACTTCAAAGTGGACATACCGCGCATGTCACTAACTGCAAAGAAGTTTAGGATACTCATCAATGAGGATTATATGACCATTACATAAACTACTATAAGCCAGTTTAATAATAGTTATAGTGAGGAACATTGGCTTATGCAAAGTTTTAAAATGTTTAATAAAAGCTTTCGTTTAAGGTTGGTTTACAGCTAGTGGTAATTCAGAATTACAAGCATTTGTAGATGCCAACCGGGCTAATAATCCAATAAACATACAGATTACTTTTTTAAGTTATCTGATGATGATATTCTTGGGAAACTATAAAACCATCTTCTTTGGCACTATCAAGTACTGAAGCTGAGTAGACTGTTGCAAAAAGGCTATTTATCTAAGACATTTGCAGAATGAAATAATGTGTACTACACTATTACTGTATTTAATGATAATCATCTGCCCTAAAGCCATCAGCTAACCCTGTATTTCATTAAAAGGTCTAAGCATATAGATGAGACATCATTTTTATCGTGAGAAATTTGCAGATAAAGTTGAAAAAATTGTATACATGCCCACGGATGAAATGCTAGTTGATTTGTTGACAAAAAGTTTCCCGACAGCAAAACACTATAAGTTAGTTAAATTTTTTGGTCTTGATAGCTGTTAGTATGTTTATGGTATTACTATGTTATTTTGTTAAGTGGACGAGTCGAAATAATAACAAAATAGGTGTTCTAACTGTTTAATTAAGCACTAGTAGCGCCATCTATTGCCATTGTATGATGTAGTTATAGATAGGTTCGGTTGAAAACCATACTGCTTTTCATTATAGGAACACGGGCGGGTATTAGTCACTAAAAGTCTGACACGCCCTCCCGCTTCACGAGAGCGGGAAAAGTCATCAGATGATTTACCAACAAAAAAAAAGCCATACTGCTGTTCAAGCGCTGGAACACTGTATAAGCATAACTGTCAATATGTGGTTGTACCAGGTGCAACTCTGCCTAACCTTTTAGGGAAAACAGGCGCGAAGCTATGTTTTTCGTGTTTTTAACCGTGTCTGTGCAAAATGGACGACAATATGAGATGTCGTTTTATATCTCGAAGATATTATCTACATTTTACCAAAAAAATATACATTTTATTATATTGTTGCTTCACACTTTTTCCTGCTTTTCGTTGCTTCAAACATTTTGAGCGGATTCATTGCAAACAGTTTCTATTTATTTGCCTCGCCAGCGAGCGACCGCAAATGCGTCAGCAAACATTCACTTGTCACCGGGAAATGAGAAATAGCCACGTGTCGCACTCGATGTGTGGAATAGGCATGTAGTGGCATCACTATCTAAAACTCATGAAGTTTGATGAAAGGGCTATTTAATACAATCGACATATCGAAACCATATTCCTTTTCATTAAAATTTGGGATTCTTATGTTATTACACAATTGCAAAATTAATTGTTGTGGATACTACCTCTATGAAGAAGCCTCCTCCAAATCAAAATTATCTTTGCTATATAGATTTGAGAGAACTTAAAAGGTATTTTATTTGTGACTAGCTGTGCCCGCGGCTTCGCTCCCGTCATCTGCCTACCAACCCTACCTACCATACTTACCAGCCTGCCTGCCTACTGCCTACTCCACATACTTGAAAATATACATACTACATACATACCAAGTTTTTTTTCTAGTGTCATTCTTTCGCGTAAAATCTTAACACCGCGATTCAGAAAATGACTTTAAATGCACAACGCCATCTATCGAATAGCGAGTTCAACTGTCCGAGTAACAGAATTGCGTGAGCTGTGATAATTTTACTTCTTGAACACTTTAAATTCATCTAACTTTTGATAGAGTGAACCGATTGCGATGAAACAAAAACTAAGTAATTCTTCAAGATACGCACAATTTTTATGTATAAAAGTTATCTACATTGGTTTCGTACATTTCACGTGATGCGTGCACAAATAAACAGATAAACAGACAAACAGACACAAAATTCCAAAAATGCTAGAAATGGGTTCTGTTGGTTATCCTTTAACACCCTGGCTATTTTTTTGGATTTTTTTTCGATGTACAAAAAATATTTTTCTACAGATTTATTATATGTATTGATTCAAGAACTTAATGATTATGCTGCTCGATGTAAAAAAGTCTATATATATATTGAAAAGACAATGTCCTGACTTACATATCAAAGCCCAGCCCTAAACCAGTAATGGTAGAAGTTTGAAATTTTGAGAAGATATTGATTTAATACTGCAGCTGTCATTTAAGAAAGGATTTTTAGAAATTCATCCCCTAAAGGGTTGAAATAGAGAAAAAAGCTTATATGGCCATTTTTAATTACTCGGCCGTCTGGGAACTAAGTTACATTTTCCACTGTTGACCAGGAGACCAGAATCCTGAAGTAAAAATAAAACCGGGGCCGGAATCATGAGTGGTGACTCTCAAACTACCAGGAGAACAGAAACAAATAAAAGCAGTACATCTGGGGATGGACTCATGTGTGGTAAAGACCCTCGAACTACCAGGAAATCAGAATCATGAAGTAGATCGAAAATCATAAAATCTTTATTAACCCGAGCGAAGCCTGGATGGGCAGCTAGTACCTACCTAATAAATAAGTAATTCTCAGTATCCACGAAGGCGTCAAGTACCTATTGGATAAGAGTTTTCAGGAAAGTTTTGAAAATATTCTCACTATCATTATCATGACTATAATTTAGAAAACAATTGAGCTATATTTAACTTTTAGATTATAAAAAATCTGTAATTTCCCCAGACTGTTCATAATATTGACTGTAAAAGAGACACGATGTAAAGGTGATATCACAAAGACTAAGGTGATATCACAAAGACTAATGGCCGGACGGAGAAAGGTTGCTGATAGTGTAGGCGAAGCTAAATTGATCTCCACCACCGACACTTCGAAATATGGCAGCATTTTATCATAAATAATAAAGGTCCAACCTTTCTCGGTAACACTATCTCAGTATTAGAAAGGGATCCTTCAACAGCATGCATAGTTATCAACAAACTAAGTAGAAAAGAAATAAGTAGTAAATAATGAAAAGGGGAAAATAGAATTTGTAAATAGAATTTGTCGTAACTGTTTTGAAATAGATCTTTTTGTTTAAGTAAATTGTTTTAAAATTCTGCTGTTTGAGTAACGTTACCCTAGCAGCTTACTTCAAGCAAAGTGCGATGCATGCAATAGAGGTTTGTAATCTGCCTGTCATCATCGATTACCCCGGGACCACCTTAAAAATATCCTATTTTGTAGTATTTTACAAGACAAATGCTTTTCTACAATCCTGCAGGGCGAGTATGACCATCTACTTTAAGTAGCAAAATATCATGAAAAAGAAAACGACAAACAAAATAGTAAACCGTTAAAAGTCGTTGAAAATCTATTTTAAACAGCAAAAAAATGAAATTAAAGATTGTCAAATAAAACAGATCCGGCCAGATGAGCCTATTATTGTGAGGACACCATCTCCTCAGTCCACCCAGGCATCATCTCCACCAATAGTCCAAGAAGCGCCACCGCACTTGAGTAACACAGGGACATTGAATGTGGCTTCGAATTCAAGACGGCATGATGATACATCACATAATTTACCGGACTACTTAGATGGCGTTATCAGAGGCCGGTTTGAAAAAGCTTCATTAGAATTTGTGCGTCTAGAAAACAGCAGGTTACAGTTGGAGGAAATGCGAATCTCACAAGAGCATGAGAGTAATACGGAACAGTTAAGAGTAGAATCAAACAGGATTGCGATGGAGGACAGACGAACTAACATTTACGGCTTGTCAGGGACTAACTCAGATTGTAATTATTAAAGTTTACTGCAGCTCAAGCTACCTTATCTTAGAACTGTTTTGTTTTAGTAGAATTGGTTTCTTTTAGTAGAATTGGTTTGTTTTAGTAGAATTGGTTAGAATTGTTTTGCTTTAGTAGAATTGTTTTGTTTTAGTAGAATTGGTTTGTTTTAGTAGAATTGGTTTGTTTTATTAGAATTGTTTTGTTTTCACATCACACACACATCATCAGCCTATTAATGTTCCCACTGTGTGAGAGGGGAGGGGCCATAATCCACCACGCGGGCCCAGTGCGTGTTGGTGGATGTCAAATGTCTTCGAATTTTTGGTTCTAGGACATGCCGGTTTCCTCACGATGTTTTCCTTCACCGTTTTGAGAGCAGTGGTGATGAAATAATTTACATAAAGTAAAGCGCCTGCCTGGGCTCGAACCCACGACCTACAACTTGTAAGTTGCGGCCGATACCACTGGGCCACCACTGCTCTCTAATATAATATTATTTCTCTGTTTTGTTTTAGTACAGTTGTATTCTTGATGCTATTCGAGTAATGTTACCCTAGTATAGCTTTCGTCGATAAAAGTGTCGACCTTACATGCAATAGGGGTTTGGAATCTGCCTGTATCTGCCTGTCATCATCAAATACTTCGCAGTATTTTACAAAACTAAAGCTTTTCTACAATCCTGCAGGACCGTCTACTTTAAGGTAGCAACAGAATGTCACGAAAAAGAGTTTCCCCACGACAACAAACAATGTGTTTCCCTTTTCTATCCATCCATCAAGTTCATTGACCTGGGTGCACATATTTATACTTTATCACATTTCGAGAGTTTTTTACCCATCTCCTTGTGGTATTCTGCAGTGCAGATCCACATCTTTTAGTCTATTTACGTTTTATAATACTATACAAACCACACCTTTTTACCCGACTGCCGAAGGAGGGTAATGGGTTTATCAGTCTATGTATGTATGTATGTATGTATGTATGTATGTTCCTATGTGGCTTTCCAGAGACCAAACGCGTTGGCCGATTTTGTTGATTCATACGTCAATCGATTCATACGTCAATCGATTCGTCTTAACCTTGCGAGTGTCACTGGCTTCATTAAAATTGGAAAATAGAAAAATGGCGGCGTCTGGGTGCCATTTGTGTGGGGGCATTTTTCTTTTTTCTTCCAAACCCTTCGTGTGGGGTATCAAAATAAAGGTTTTCAAAAGGTGATTTCAAAAATATATAATACTTATAATTACGTTTAAATGTTTTGGGATGCTTATTATTTCTAGTTTACATTAATGACCTCCCTAAAGAAATTGACGCCCAAAGTATTTTATTTGCTGACGATATTTCTATAATTTTTCCTTATACCAATACAGAAAACCTAAACTTAAGTCTGGACGATAAGCTCTTCAAAATAATAGCATGGAATTAAATTTTGAAAAAACAAAGCTAATGCAATATAGACCATACCAGAAACGCAAATTAGATATAGATTACTCATACAACAACATAAAGCTGCAATGCATAAACGAGTTTAAACTGTTGGGTTTGACTGTTGATACCAATATCGTATTTAGCCATGTGCGTTAAAATATATAATAAACTTCCGAATTCAATTAAGGACATAGAATACGAACATAAATTTAAAAACAGTCTCCAAAAATACCTCGTAGTTAAATCGTATTACACTCTAAAGGAATTCTTTGATGATAAGTGAATTTTGACATTGAAACTGTACACAATACACACAACACTTACTGCAATTTCGACTTAAGATCTACTTGTGTTATTTTATGATTATTATTGTTATCGATGTTTGTTTTAATTTAATTTTTATCTTATTTAATTTATGAATGGAAATAACAACCAACAAGTTTATTTTAATTTGATTTGTATTTTATTTTAATTTATGAATGGAAATGACGACCAAATTGCTTGTTTTAATTTAATTTTTATCTTATTTTAATTTATGAATGGAAATGATGACCAAGTTGTTCTCACCTATCCTATATTTTAACATGACAGTTACTTATTTAAAAAACAAATGTTGAACACTTGATAAACATAAAAAACTTGAGTGGCTTCCTGCGACGGGTAACAACGCAGCACTTACTTGCGATGGCGGGAGTGGTTCATCTTCAGGTAGGCATATGACCAATTTTATTTCTCTACTTAACGCCAACCAGTTCAATTCTATTAGAAATAATAAGGGACGTATTCTAGATTTACTTATTAGTAACAATGATTGCCCTTCACACACACCTCCAAATTTACTGGTGCCCGCTGATAATAATCATCCTCCTTTTTGTGCCATTATTAAGTATGAATCGTCCGTACAATCTATTAGACATGCTAAAATTATTAAATATAATTATTATAAGGCTAATTACGATCTGATTAATAACGAACTACTCAATGTAGATTGGCATGAGCTTTTAGGCGGGTTGTCGGCAGAGGGGAGTGTAAATAGATTTTATGATATTGTCTTTGGAGCTATTCAAAAACACACCCCTAAGTCTAAACCACGCTCGTCTAAGTTTCCATTGTGGTTCTCTAAGTCTTTAATTCGTGTGTTTAAACACAAAAACAGAGCCTGGGTTAAATGGAAATCCTACCGCAACATCGCAGATTATGAACAGTTCACACTGTATAGGCGTCGATTTGTAATGGCATCGAGGGAGCATTACAATAATTATATTGAAACGACCGAGGAAAACATTCAGAAAAATGTAAAATACTTGTGGAGTTACATCTCGAATCGTAAGGACAATGCTGGTATTCCATCTTCTATGTTTTGCAGAGATCAAAGGTCTAATGACCCAGAAGAGATCTGTCTAATGACCCAGAAGAGATCTGCAACATGTTTGCAAATTTTTTTCACTCCGTTTATGAGAGCTCCACTTTTAATTCTGATACATGGTCGCCTCCTGAAGAAAGTAATGAACATCTTACTCATATCACAAACATTAGTTTTACTGCTCAACAAATTCTTAATGCTTTAAAAGCTTTGGATTCCACTAAAGGTCCAGGACCTGATTACTTGCCCCCTTACTTTTTTAAAACACACCACTTCACATTATCCTCAATAGATGTTTGTCGGAAGGCACTTTTCCAGAAATATGGAAAAGGGCTAATATAACTCCGGTATATAAAACCGGTTCAAGACAGGACGTCCAAAATTACCGTCCCATATCCATTCTGTCCGCCTTGTCGAAGCTTTTTGAGAGGCTTGTCTATAATGAGATACACAAGACCGCTTGTCTATAATGAGATACACAAGACCGTTCATAAAATTATTATAGAACAACAGCATGGATTTATTAAAAGTAAGTCCACAACTACAAATCTGTTAATTTTTACTGAGTACTTATTTAATAACATGGATCAGCAAGTTCAAATCGATGCTGTTTATACGGACTTCCAGAAGGCTTTTGACAAGGTAGATCATGAGTTACTGCTTACAAAAATAGCATATAATGGTATCCGAGGTGATTTGCTTCGTTGGTTCTCATCTTATATTTTAAATAGAACACAAAAAGTAGTTATCAGGGGTTTTAATTCTGCTACCATAAACGATACTTCTGGCGTACCTCAGGGATCGATTTTGGGTCCCCTGTTATTCATTCTATTCATTAATGACATTAATGATTGCTTCAAATTTTCAAAATTCTTATTATATGCCGACGACTTGAAAGTTTTCAAATCAATTCAGGATCATACGGATTGTCAACATCTGCAAGAAGATCTAGACCGTTTTTCAGCCTATACTGTTAAAAATAAACTATATCTCAATATTCCGAAATGTTCTGCGATCACATTCACAAAAAATAAAAATAAAATATCATATAGATACAGTTTGAGTGGAATGGATCTAGCAGGGGTTCCTATCGTTAGAGATCTTGGGGTGCTGCTCGACGACAAGTTACACTTTGACCAGCACATTCATAACATAATTAGCAGTGCCTACCGTATGTATGGATTTGTCATGAGAGCTACAACTGATTTTAAGCGTGCTAGTAGTTTCATCCATCAGTTTAGGTCACTTGTAAGGTCTCAACTTGCGATATTGCGATATTATTCATCATACGCTGTGGTAGTGTGGAATCCTTATTATAATAAATATGCAGATAGTTTGGAGAGGGTCCAGCGGAAATTTTTGATATCAGTACAATACCGCTGTTACCGGAACTTCCCATCGTATAATGACTTGCTAAAAAAATTTAATGTAATGAGCCTAAAGTGTAGAAGATTATACCTTGAAACGATGTTCCTTTATGATGTGTGTAATCACAGATACGACTGCTCAGATATTACCAATAGAGTACATTACTTTGTTCCAAGAAGTGTTTTGAGGCGAGGGGTGCGCGCGCGCCCACTATTCTCAGTTTCTTCCTGTCGAACAAACGCTGGAGCCCGCGCACCTCTGCGTCGTATTTGTAATGGTTTCAATGAACTTTTTACTGACTTGGACATATTTGCAATGCCCACTAATAAATTTCGCAACTGCCTTATTGAAGCAATAAAGAGCCTTTAAATTGTTATTTAACGGAATGTAAAATTATTTGTTTCTTTGCTTTGTATCGTTTGCTCAAAACTAACTTTCTATTTTATATGATGTGGATAACGGTGTGAGTTGCGCATTTATATCATGTTCTTTTAGTATTAGCCATAAGTTTTAAATGTGTAACTGTTGGTTATTCCTAAATAAATAAATAAATAAACATATAAAATTTGTGTTTGTTTAAGCACAGTAGTTTTTATTTATTACTGTGACACTGTAGTACTTTCTATTTATATTGCTGTGCCCTAGCAGGGTTCATGTATGAAACCTTTATACTTGTAACAACTTTATAAACTACATGAATGCAATAAATGATTATGATTACTTAATACGAAAAAAATGTAACTAAAAAGTTATAAATAAAAAAAGTTAATTGAAAAAATAAAAAAAGTTAATTGAAAAAATCAAAAAACCCGACTGCTTAAAAAGCAAACTAAAAAGACGTAAACAACAAGAAAATCATGTTGTGCAGTCGGAGGATACATATTCCCGAGCTGGCTGACCAAAACCAGATGTATATAGTAAGCAAGATTGTAACAGTAAGTTGTGACTATTTGAATAAACCCAGTGTATCGAATAACTTGTGTGATTTCATTTTCACGATTGCACCCGCATATATCATCACACGTAAAAACAATGCTAGTGAAAATGGCGGTTACATTCTTGCAAAAAAACAAAAATTGCGGTGTCAGTTGCGACTACCCTCAAAAACTGGAATAATGAAAAAAAACAGTCCGGAACGGAGCAGTAAGGAGGTTAGCAACAACCAAGGAGCTGGACTGGTAAAGGAGGACCGTATGGACGTGTGGAAAGATCCATACACACTGATCTTTATGCCAATCTGGTGAGTCGTTTTCAATTTGTCGTGACTATGGAAAAGTGTGTTCATTATTCAAAATTCTGGTTTTGTTTACGGTATGGCCCATGTCGGGTTATAATATCATGTTAGTGAGTTATAATTTTACTATCACTGGTAATAAGCCCTTGGCTGGCCTTGGCTGGCTATTATTATTCGGACTTTAGAGCGATGTAGTAGCATTGCCGTACCATACATATTCTGAAAATTATTAAAATTATTAATTTTTTTTTTACTCGGCCGTCTAGGAGCTAAGTTACATTTTCCACTACTGACCAGGAGACCAGAATCCTGAAGTAAAAATAAAACCGGGGCTGGAATCATGAGTGGTGACTCTCAAACTACCAGGAGAACAGATCAGGAAATCAGAATCATGAACAAGTATTAACCCGAGTGAAACCGGGGTGGGCAGCTAGTACCTAATAAATAAGTCATTCTACTCAGTATCCACGAAGGCGTCAAGTACCATAAGAGTTTTCAGGAAAGTTTTGAAAATATTCTCACTATCATTATTATGACTATAATTTAGAAAACAAATGAGCTAACTTAAAAAATCTGTAATTTCCCCAGACTTCATAATATTTTCTGTAAAAGAGACACGATGTAAAGGTGATATCAAAAAGACTAATGGCCGGACGAAGCAAGGTTGCTGATAGTGTAGGCGCAGCTAAATTGATCTCCACCACCGACACTACGAAATATGGCATTTTATCATAAATAAATAATAAAGGTCCAACCTTTCTCGGTAACACTATCTCAGTATTAGAAAGAGATCCTTCAACAGCATGCATAGTTATCAACAAACTGAGTAAATAATGAAAAGGGGATTTTTAAAGTGAATTTGTCTTAGAACTGTTTTGAAATAGATCTTTTTGTTTAAGTAAAACTGTTTTAAAATTCTGCTGTTCGAGTAACGTTACCCTAGTATAGCTTACGTCGAGTAAAGTGTCGACCTCTTGAGTTTTCAGGACCTAGCGATGCATGCAATAGAGGTTTGTAATCTGCCTGTCTTCATCGAATACTTCGGGACCACCTCAAAAATATATAAGAAATATTTTGCAGTATTTTACAAGACAAAAGCTTTTTTAAAAGAAAAAAGCTTTTCTACAATTCTGCAGGGCGAGTATGACCATCTACTTTAAGTAGCAATAGAATATCACGAAAAAAGAAAACGACAATTAAAATAGTAAAAGTCGTTGAAAAGTTGAAAATCTATTTTAACCGCAACAAAATGAAATAAAGATTGTCAAATAAAACAGTTGAAGCATCCTGTCAGATGAGCCTATTATTGTGAGGACACCATCTCCTTCTCAGCCCACACCCAGCCATAGGGACATTGAATTGGCTTCAAATTCAAGACACACACAATAACATATTACATACATCTCATAATTTACCGGACTACTGTGGTATTCTGATTTCGATTCATTTCATTCATTTCATCAACGATTTCATTTCATTTACTAAAAATGTGGTTCTGTAAACCACATTTTTAGTAAATAACATATTACATACATCTCATAATTTACCGGACTACTGTGGTATTCTGATTTCGATTCATTTCATCAACGATTTCATTTCATTTACTAAAAATGTGGTTCTGTAAACCACATTTTTAGTAAATGAAATGAAATCGTTTATTTGCTAAATGTAGGTGTACAAATTAGATGTTCTTTTAGTAGAGAGTCCCTATACACTTTACCTTACCGCATGCAAATTTATATTCTTTTGACGTTTTTATAAACAGTATACAAACCGCACCTTTTATCTTTTTAACTGTACCTTTAATCTTTTTGATTCATTTTTATGTATTCATTGATATTGTTAACACCTGAAAAGCATATATTTTATACTCTGTCATTTTTATCTGATCTGACATCTGTCTGTCTAAGCCGACAACATATACCATGGACTAGACCTTCTTTAAGCTCGTTGTACATTATAATTTTCATAATAAGGGCAGCGGCAGTCTGCCTCCTCTGTAAAACCATTTTTATTCGTTTTGTTCTTGAAAATTTAGAAATTTAGAAGGGATGTTGGAACGAGGAAAATCGGGGCGTCAGTTTTTCAGTTTGGGTTTGGGTTTTGCTAGTGAAGCCTACATTTTTTTGTTGCTTGATGAGTCTATTTAAAAAAAAAAAAAATACTCGAATTATAGCCTGATCAATTTCAGTGTAACTAGCATGATGTATGTTTAACGTACCCCCACCACTGTGTGTTCAAACTTTCAATACTTGAATCTGACAATAAATATGGTGTGTATGTGTATTACTGCGTATCTTTTGTCCGACGCCTTGCCTACCCCTCTGTCCGACGCCTTGCCTACCCCTCTGTAGGTGGGTTCGCTGTTCGACTTCTAACGCCACAGACTGGTTCTTCAGCACTCCTTGCTGCCTGCCTTCCTGCCTACCTACCGGTACGTGGTGCATGAGCTGCAGCAGTCAAGACAAAGTTCAGTTTTTAGTAAGGCTTTCATGAGAAAAAGAAAATATGTAGGCTCGCGCTTGACCACCATCTCACCTGATGGTAAGCGATGATGTGATTATCTAGTGGTGTTGTTTTTGTTTTTTTTTTTTTTTTTTTCTTTTTATATTGTTGTTGTTTAGTCTAAGTTTTTCTTTTTTTATGTTTGTGTTGTGTGCTCTGGCTTGTGTCAAATAAATGTGTTTTCTTTCTTTAGTGTATGTGACGCCCTTATTACCTGACCAAGAGCTATGTTTACAGCAGGTTATTGATGAATTTGCGTCAGACAGAATTGGTCTTGGAAAAACAACCTAGCTGTCTCATAAGATCAATAATTACCGGTTGGCCGATTTACCCGCTTTCTCTTAAAGATACTTAACGAAGAAATAGACAAGATGCTGGAGGCAGCGGTTATCAGACGCTCACCCTGGGCTAGCCCAGTATTTATGGTTACTAAGAAGGACGGAAGGACGGTTCCGTCCGTTTCTGTGTTGATAGCAGGAAATTGAATAGTGAGAATATTCAATTTATCAGAGAGCCCCTGGGCTAGCCCAGTATTTATGGTTACTAAGAAGGACGGTTCCGTCCGTTTCTGTGTTGATAGCAGGAAATTGAATAGTGAGAACTATTCAATTTATCAGAGATTCTTTTTCTCTCCCGGATCCATGACTTTCTGGATAATCTTTGTGGTGCAAGATATATAAGTTCTCTTGATTAGAAGTTCATTTTGGCAGATCACATAAGCTGGCAAGGATAGCTGTGAGAAAACTGCTTTAATAGTTCCACAGCGTGGATTATCTGAAATGCAGCGTGAATTATCCGAAATGCAGCGTGAATTATCCGAAATGCAGCGTGGATTATCCGAAATGCAGCGTGGATTATCCGAAATGCAGCGTGGATTATCCGAAATGCAGCGTGGATTATACGAAATGCAGCGTGGATTATACGAAATGCAGCGTGAATTATCCGAAATGCAGCGTGAATTATCCGAAATGCAACGTTTTACCGAAATTATTGTAAATTTTGAATACACCTCAATATCCAGTGATGATTGTGTGTTTGGTTACGTAGATGATTTTTCTTTGATTTCTTAGGACTCACAATCATCCCGCGCTTCTGAGAAAGGTTTTGAACCGTCTGAAAGAAGCTTATTTTAAAGAAATGTGAGAAATATGGGTAACATCTATCTATATAAATAAAAGAAGTCTTGACTGACTGATTGACTCATCAACGCCCGGCCCAAACCCTTGCACCTAGATAGCTGAAATTTTGCATAGAGATCCCATTTATAATGTAAACAAGGAATATGAGGATTTTTCGAAATTCAACTCCTTAGAGAGTTAAATAGGGGATGAAAATTTGTATGAAACTATAATTTTTAATTTGAAATGAATAAAATATGGCATTTAGCCTCTTAATATAAAATAAAAATACATCTTTAAGGATTTTTTGAATTTCATCCCTTAAAGGGATAAAAAGGGGTGTTAAAAATTGTAAGAATAAATAATTGTTTATTATCAATATTACTTGAAAATTAGAATATCTGATCTTCAATACAATTAAAGAAAAACGTACTTAAGCATTTTTTGAATTCATCCCTTAAACGGGTAAAAAGAGGTGTTAAAGTTTGTATGAATGATTACCTACTGGATATCCAGTAGGTAATCATTCATACTGGCTCGGGGGAATTAGTTTTTATACCTCGAACAGCACTGATACCCTCTATGTCTTTGAGTTTAAACGAATACAATACTCCCTTAAAGACTGCATTGCAATGACCATTAATAAATCTCAGGGTCAATCATTAAAGGTGGCAGGCATAGATTTCTTCTTTCTCTTTCCTGATTGCATCTCACACGGGCAAATCTACGTTGCTCGTTCCAGAGACAGTACCAGTAGCCTAATAATAATTTTACACCAGACAGAAAAACTACTAATGTGGTATCCAAGGAAGTGCATAATAAAATTATAACTTCCTGATGAGGACTTTGTTAGCGTAAACTAATTGGAGTACTCACGTCTAGACTGTGCAGAATGGCGCAAAACTGTTCACTATCAGCAAACGCTATAATTTTTCTTCGAAAATTTTGCTTCGACATTTGTTAAGTAAACAGACACAAAATATAGCTGGTAACCTCCAAGTGCGTATAACCTAGGCTACGTCAAGCCATTCTAAATAACGACCACGAATTTTTCATCGAAAATCATCATGAGCAAGCTCTGTGAATAAGCAAAATGATCATCTCTGTGGACAGAAAATCCGAGTATTATCCAGGAAGAGTCATTTACACCTGCTCAAAGTTACTGCATGGTGTGTTATTTTTCATCGATCAGTGCTATCGTGTCCATATCCCCGCCTTAAGCGGCACAGGAGGACACCGTGAAGTTTTAGTCGGTTCGAGTTCTACATCGTGATAGCGATTAAGCATGAGCATATCCCCAGGCAAAAAAGAATGGTGTGTTGTTTACGCTGGAAGCATGAGCCGTGATCAACGTCTTTCTCTTTCTTAAAAGAAATAAATTACTACTATCTTACCATCAGGTGAGATAGTTCTTAAACGCGCGCCAATCACACTAATATTATAAAGGCGAAAGTTTGTGAGTGTGTGTGTGTTTGTATGTTTGTTACTTCATGCTCAAACGATTGGACGGATCTGGATGAAACTTGGCACAGAAATAGATTATAGTCTGGTATTAGCACATAGGATACTTTTTATTCTGGGAATATGTTCGCTTGGGTTAATTTTTGAAATTCACGCGGGTAAAGCCGCTGGAAGAAGCTAGTTGAAAATAAAAAGGGCTTGCAAACTTTGTTAACGGTTTATCTTCGATTAAAGCACCTCTCACTGCTCTCATTGGCAAGAGGAAGGGTCGAGATCCTCACTGCTCTCATTGGCAAGAGGAAGGGTCGAGATAAAAGGGGTGTTAAAAATTGTAAGAATAAATAATTGTTTATTATCAATATTACTTGAAAATTAGAATATCTGATCTTCAATACAATTAAAGAAAAACGTACTTAAGCATTTTTTGAATTCATCCCTTAAACGGGTAAAAAGAGGTGTTAAAGTTTGTATGAATGATTACCTACTGGATATCCAGTAGGTAATCATTCATACTGGCTCGGGGGAATTAGTTTTTATACCTCGAACAGCACTGATACCCTCTATGTCTTTGAGTTTAAACGAATACAATACTCCCTTAAAGACTGCATTGCAATGACCATTAATAAATCTCAGGGTCAATCATTAAAGGTGGCAGGCATAGATTTCTTCTTTCTCTTTCCTGATTGCATCTCACACGGGCAAATCTACGTTGCTCGTTCCAGAGACAGTACCAGTAGCCTAATAATAATTTTACACCAGACAGAAAAACTACTAATGTGGTATCCAAGGAAGTGCATAATAAAATTATAACTTCCTGATGAGGACTTTGTTAGCGTAAACTAATTGGAGTACTCACGTCTAGACTGTGCAGAATGGCGCAAAACTGTTCACTATCAGCAAACGCTATAATTTTTCTTCGAAAATTTTGCTTCGACATTCGTAAGTAAACAGACACAAAATATAGCTGGTAACCTCCAAGTGCGTATAACCTAGGCTACGTCAAGCCATTCTAAATAACGACCACGAATTTTTCATCGAAAATCATCATGAGCAAGCTCTGTGAATAAGCAAAATGATCATCTCTGTGGACAGAAAATCCGAGTATTATCCAGGAAGAGTCATTTACACCTGCTCAAAGTTACTGCATGGTGTGTTATTTTTCATCGATCAGTGCTATCGTGTCCATATCCCCGCCTTAAGCGGCACAGGAGGACACCGTGAAGTTTTAGTCGGTTCGAGTTCTACATCGTGATAGCGATTAAGCATGAGCATATCCCCAGGCAAAAAAGAATGGTGTGTTGTTTACGCTGGAAGCATGAGCCGTGATCAACGTCTTTCTCTTTCTTAAAAGAAATAAATTACTACTATCTTACCATCAGGTGAGATAGTTCTTAAACGCGCGCCAATCACACTAATATTATAAAGGCGAAAGTTTGTGAGTGTGTGTGTGTTTGTATGTTTGTTACTTCATGCTCAAACGATTGGACGGATCTGGATGAAACTTGGCACAGAAATAGATTATAGTCTGGTATTAGCACATAGGATACTTTTTATTCTGGGAATATGTTCGCTTGGGTTAATTTTTGAAATTCACGCGGGTAAAGCCGCTGGAAGAAGCTAGTTGTAAATAAAAAGGGCTTGCAAACTTTGTTAACGGTTTATCTTCGATTAAAGCACCTCTCACTGCTCTCATTGGCAAGAGGAAGGGTCGAGATCCTCACTGCTCTCATTGGCAAGAGGAAGGGTCGAGATCCTATAAGTTGGGATGACGCTAGTTGAAACAGGCATTCATTAATACTCCCGTTATGGCATGTCCTGACTTTACCAAATCTTTCGTTCTTGAATGCGAGGCGTCAGCAGTTGGTCTCGGTTCAGTATTGTCACAGACGACAATGTCGAACATTCTATAGCTTATTATTCCCGTCTATTTTTCAAAGCTGAACGTAACTAAATTACTACTGAACGCGAACTGTTATCTGTTCTTGATTCCATAAAACATTTCCGCTGTTACTTAGATGGGATGAAGTTTTCGGTCATCACCAACCGTGGCTTCTTAACCTAAACAACAACAACAACTAACTCCACTTATTCAGCTCTACCCGCTAGCAGGCGTAGCACCACCCGCTAAAGGATGGCCCATGCGCGATGGAAAAGGATGGCCCATGCGCGATGGAAAAGGATGGCCCATGCGCGATGGAAAAGGATGGCCCATGCGCGATGGAAAAGGATGGCCCATGCGCGATGGAAAAGGATGGCCCATGCGCGATGGAAAAGGATGGCCCATGCGCGATGGAAAAGGATGGCCCATGCGCGATGGAAAAGGATGGCCCATGCGCGATGGAAAAGGATGGCCCATGCGCGATGGAAAAGGATGGCCCATGCGCGATGGAAAAGGATGGCCCATGCGCGATGGAAAAGGATGGCCCATGCGCGATGGAAAAGGATGGCCCATGCGCGATGGAAAAGGATGGCCCATGCGCGATGGAAAAGGATGGCCCATGCGCGATGGAAAAGGATGGCCCATGCGCGATGGAAAAGGATGGCCCATGCGCGATGGAAAAGGATGGCCCATGCGCGATGGAAAAGGATGGCCCATGCGCGATGGAAAAGGATGGCCCATGCGCGATGGAAAAGGATGGCCCATGCGCGATGGAAAAGGATGGCCCATGCGCGATGGAAAAGGATGGCCCATGCGCGATGGAAAAGGATGGCCCATGCGCGATGGAAAAGGATGGCCCATGCGCGATGGAAAAGGATGGCCCATGCGCGATGGAAAAGGATGGCCCATGCGCGATGGAAAAGGATGGCCCATGCGCGATGGAAAAGGATGGCCCATGCGCGATGGAAAAGGATGGCCCATGCGCGATGGAAAAGGATGGCCCATGCGCGATGGAAAAGGATGGCCCATGCGCGATGGAAAAGGATGGCCCATGCGCGATGGAAAAGGATGGCCCATGCGCGATGGAAAAGGATGGCCCATGCGCGATGGAAAAGGATGGCCCATGCGCGATGGAAAAGGATGGCCCATGCGCGATGGAAAAGGATGGCCCATGCGCGATGGTAAAGGATGGCCCATGCGCGATGGAAAAGGATGGCCCATGCGCGATGGAAAAGGATGGCCCATGCGCGATGGAAAAGGATGGCCCATGCGCGATGGAAAAGGATGGCCCATGCGCGATGGAAAAGGATGGCCCATGCGCGATGGAAAAGGATGGCCCATGCGCGATGGAAAAGGATGGCCCATGCGCGATGGAAAAGGATGGCCCATGCGCGATGGAAAAGGATGGCCCATGCGCGATGGAAAAATGGAACCAGGATGTCCGAAATCCGATGCCCGATATCCCCTCTACAACTACTCAACAACTCCGGTAGACTAAAAAGTCATAATAGTTTCCTACGAACTATACAAGCAATCCAGGACAGGCCGCCCGAGGAGAGGAGAAAGTTGTGGGTAGAGAGGTGCAACATCTGCCGCTTGGTCATGAATTGCAGTGGCCTATATGGAAGGCATTGAATCGGCTGTGACCTTATTTTTTATGTAGTAAGCGCGGACCATAGTGTTGTAGGTCAGGCTCAATTCATCAAATCGATGTGACATGACTCTTAAATTTAATTTTACTAAATTTGTGTAAATAAATGTTTTATGAATATAAACGTAATATATTTAAATATAACAGTATTCATACCATAGTACATACACATTTATTGTGTTAAATATGAAATCAACAATAAAATGTCAGTTAAGTCTAGGAAATTAAAATCAGAGTATAGGTAGGCCGCTACAGATATAATTTGGCCAAATGGGGGATTATCGATCCGTCTAACACCCGGTGCGGGTGTGGTGGCCAACCTGTGGTGATTGCTGGAGTGTCCTGGCTGTCCATTCACTTGCACCCTGGACGACCCGTACAGTGCTTCTGAATCTGCAATAAGCGTGGCCACCTACTGGGCCCAGACAATCTAATTAAATTTGCCATCGAATCGAAATTAAGAAGAAGAAGACCCTAAACATATTAGGTCGTTAAGCACGCTGGGCAATGTTTATTTCACAATATACCTTTATGTTTATTTCACAATATACCTTTATGTTTATTTCACAATATACCTTTGATATCGTTTATAGCAAAGGGGTCGCAACACGTCGTCCCAGATGCTTTGTCTAGAATCTATGCCAATCCGGTCACTTACAACCAGGGTCTTGTACATACTAACCTTAGATGGTACGAGAAGGTCTATTTGGGTGCTCCTGATACTCCTCAGATGTTTCTCGTTTTTTTTTCCATTTGGAATGGGAATCTTTTAAGGCGCATGCCTATTACTGCCCGTTTGTCAGCAGATCCTTTGCGGGTCGTATTACCAGTTGCGGGTCGTATTACCAGTTGCGGGTCGTATTACCAGTTGCGGGTCGTATTACCAGTTGCGGGTCGTATTACCAGTTGCGGGTCGTATTACCAGTTGCGGGTCGTATTACCAGTTGCGGGTCGTATTACCAGTTGCGGGTCGTATTACCAGTTGCGGGTCGTATTACCAGTTGCGGGTCGTATTACCAGTTGCGGGTCGTATTACCAGTTGCGGGTCGTATTACCAGTTGCGGGTCGTATTACCAGTTGCGGGTCGTATTACCAGTTGCGGGTCGTATTACCAGTTGCGGGTCGTATTACCAGTTGCGGGTCGTATTACCAGTTGCGGGTCGTATTACCAGTTGCGGGTCGTATTACCAGTTGCGGGTCGTATTACCAGTTGCGGGTCGTATTACCAGTTGCGGGTCGTATTACCAGTTGCGGGTCGTATTACCAGTTGCGGGTCGTATTACCAGTTGCGGGTCGTATTACCAGTTGCGGGTCGTATTACCAGTTGTGGGTCGTATTACCAGTTGCGGGTCGTATTACTAGTTGCGGGTCGTATTACCAGTTGAGAAGGTACCTCCTGCAATTTGAGAAGAATATAACAATTTTCCTTCAGTGCATCCTGGCGTCACTAAGTCATATCTCAAGATATGAGGGATATATCATCGGCCAAGTATGTGCCGGGATGCTACTGAAACCTTGAGGCATTGCGAAATTTGCAAGGCTAAAACCCAACACCTCGGGGTCAAATGTTGTGTCCAATGGACGTTACATTACCCTTACAATTTATTTACCATCGATGTTATTAGTCCTTTTTTATTTTATTTTTTATTATTATTGATAGGCTCGCGCTTGACCACTATCTCACCTGATGGTAAGCGATGATGTGGTCGTCGATGTAGCACGCTTACCGCTTAGAAGAAATCTTTTCCTTTATCAATTGCCTATTATTATTATTATTGCCTATTTTGGGTATAAATATATCTTATCTATGGTTGAAGTAATTTCCAAATATGTTTAGCTTGTTCCTTTTCAGAAGGTTCTGCCGTTAAAGCTTTCGAGTCTGAAATTTTTCAGTTTTTTATAGTTCAACGAGCTATACTTTGCGACAATGCTACCGTTTTTCGTAGCATATTTTTTTTTTTCCCTCTGATCCTTTCATATTGATTCACCGATTACACTCCTTTTTATTCACTCCAACCTCATACGGTAGAACGATTTAACCAAAGTGTTATCACATGCCTCAGCATATTGGTTGGTGAAAACCAAAGAAATTGGGCAAAAATGCTACCCAAGGTTAAGCTGCAGCATCTCAATTCTTGTAATAGCTTTAACTGTAGAACGTGCAATGTTTATCGTCAAGAGATCGGTCTTAACATGTCAGCTCCTTGTTGGGATTTGAACCCAACACTCGCGGCCAGCGCGCGCCGTCTGCACTTGGCACACACGTGCGCAGTCCACGCGGCATCGATGTGTGGGTGACCGGCGCGGCATCAACGCGGCGCGGCATCAACGCGGCGCGGCATCAACGCGGCGCGGCAAAATAATAAGTGAATTATTTTAGTTGAAGGCAGACAAACGGTATGTCCATTTCTATATTTATTTCATTAAACTGAAATCAGTCATAATATATGTTGTCTAAATGAATATTTGGTTTTTATAAATAACTAGCTGACCCGGCAAAATTTGTTTTGCCATAAAAACTCCACACATTCACCTACCCTACACCTACCCTACACCTACCCTACACCTACCCTACACCTACCCTACACCTACCCTACACCTACCCTACACCTACCCTACACCTACCCTACACCTACCCTACACCTACCCTACACCTACCCTACACCTACCCTACACCTACCCTACACCTACCCTACACCTACCCTACACCTACCCTACACCTACCCTACACCTACCCTACACCTACCCTACACCTACCCTACACCTACCCTACACCTACCCTACACCTACCCTACACCTACCCTACACCTACCCTACACCTACCCTACACCTACCCTACACCTACCCTACACCTACCCTACACCTACCCTACACCTACCCTACACCTACCCTACACCTACCCTACACCTACCCTACACCTACCCTACACCTACCCTACACCTACCCTACACCTACCCTACACCTACCCTACACCTACCCTACACCTACCCTACCTACTATACGAATGTAACTTGTAAACTTTTGTTTCTACCAGCGGCGGCGCTAAGGGCTACCACTCATCACTGGCCACCGATTCCTAGGATTCCGTACACCTCCCTCCTACGCAATTCTCTATTCGATTGTGTGACCACATACTCTGAAGGGATACTCCGGCGAGCGGCCATAGTAACGGCCTTGTCCTAGAAATAAGAGTTTTTAAATATAATATGTTATTATTGATTAATTTAGTAGTTAGCTTTAATTTTAAGTAGTCGCGTTGGAATACTTAGCTATACTTATTACTAGCTCACATTAAGGATTCGCTCCTACCTAAATGATTACACTAGGATCAAATCGGTTGCAATCGTGTTGAAGTTAGACATGCGTTTCAGAGAAGTAGCTAAAAGATCTATTCCTAAATTAAACGTGGAGTGAATTATTTAAAAAAAAAACTTAACGTTACACTACATTCTATCTTCTTATGGCACATCATTAGTATCAAATAACGTACAAACATTTAATTTTTAACTTCTGTTTTTTAATTTAATGAGGGCCGTATTAAAATTCATAAGTCCGCCCTTTTTACCATACTAATATTATAAACAAAAAGGTCATGTTTTTTTACCACAAATAAGCTAACAAGAAATTAAAATAATGTAAGCTTATGAATACAGGTTATGTAGGTATTAGGTTTAGCTTTGGTATGTCAGAATAGTTTCGACCTGTGCATCCTGTTGGTGAAGCCAATTTTCTACTTGAAACAGTTTTGATATGAACGATCCGTTCAAGATTTAATGTAACTTTTATTTTGCTAATCAACCTAGTTTGGAATTTTACTTAATGCAGACATAGAATTGACGATAAAAGGTGACTACCCACCCCCATCTAAGCCACCACGTTATTTCACCGAAAATATAATTAAAAAGGTTCCAACATCAACGGCAAGAACACTCAAAGGAGGTGCGATCGCAATAAGGTAAGGGAACAATAACGCATCGTACGACACACTGCCTCTCCCCAGGAAATTGGAAAACGTGAGGCGCTTACCTCCTGTTTATATAGCACACCATCAAGATTTGGGACGTTTTTGCTTTGTTTCTGTATCGATCCAACTGAAGCTGGCAACTTGACGTTGCCAGCTTCGAAAAATCAAAAAAAAAAAAAGTGATCATTTTCATTTTCGATATTTTAAAATTATCATCCGAGTTTCCAGCCCATAACTATGTAAACAAACATATATTTATTAGGAATCCAAACAAAATAAACCAAAGAACGTTTAGAAAATTCATTAATTTACCAGCTTGGTAAAGGTTTTTATTTTAAATGATTTAACTCGATTTGTTTCTGTTGAGTACTTGAATTTTATTTTTAAAGTGAAGTAAGTTTTTACAGTGTTGCTATTGCTAATATTTAAAACTAATGTTGTAGGGTAAAGAAAAATCAGTAACACAGCTTACAAAACATCAATGAAAATAAACTAGCTATACGTTACATTTACAATAAGACAAACAGCCTCAAAATATGGCCTCTATTTAATCTCTATTTCGGGGTAATTTAATGAGTCCGAGTCCGCTTTCGTTCTGCTTAGCTTTGAACCCTCTTAGAACACGGAGCATTCTGGTCTAGGTTATCGGTTGAAAAAAATGTGGCAAAAGAAAAATTTCGCAGTACAAAGAGCTATCATATTTCTTTCCGCTAAATTAAAGTAAAGTGAATGTTCTGAACGGAATCTTACTACTCCTGCCACAATCCACGCACCAATCATAGCATGTCAAAGCTTCTTGAGATGAATCCGCTGTAACTCGTTGGCTTTTGAACTGCGATACAATAAATATCCAAAAAGATTAATTTTCGGTCTACCCTAAAGTGTAAAATAATATTAATGTTGTAAAACAAAGGACACAGTTACAACTATAATATAGTTGCTATAGCCTCCGTTTCATGGATGATCGATGGAATTTTGCCCAAAGGAATAGCTTTTGTGAACTTTAGGGAATCTGTTTCATACACCTTAGAACGAACCGTGTCATCAACCAAAACCTAGGATACGTTGTCGTGGAGGAGGCGGAACGCGTGAGGGAGACGCAAAGGAGACGCCCTCACGCCCCTAGGCACCGCAGGAGACGCCCCGGGCGTCGGGAGTCGCGAGCCGATTCCCGGCCACCGTAGGCGCGGGCTTGCGGACGGAGAGTAATGGGTAGCTCGCCGTCCGATAAGGACCAAGCCCGAGTTTACGGCGCGTAGTGTTCCCGGCGCGTAGTGTTCCACGCGCGCCTCAAAGAGATGTCAGCAAAGTGACGGGGTCCGATAGGGCCGATGCCTGTCTGAGTCGCGGATAAATTTGAAAGAGAGTTACCGCGGCCCTGGCACAAGCAACTGAAGGAACACGGGTGGGTTTTAGTCAGTAAAAGTCCGACATGCCCCTCCCGCTTCACCCAGAGCGGGAGAAGTCATCGGATGATTTCCAACCCAAAAAAAAAGGATACGTTGGAAGCATCAATGTTGCTGACACTAAGCAAATTATTGAGAGCGGTTTTTGGAAGCTTAAGTCGTATTTAATAATTAATCTTTCCTCAGATGGAAACAAAGCTGCGCTTTTTGGAAGCTTAAAAAAGTCGTATTTAATAATCTTTATTCAGACGAAAACAAAGCCATGCCCGGTTTTGATATACGAGTAATCTTGGATGCATTTGACTACAAACTTCAACTAATCTTGACGGTTATATACCGTTAGAGAATATTCCATAAATCTCTATATTCTCATCCGAAATATATAGGTTAATCATCACATCAATGAGGTTAACAAAGCTGGCAAACTAAGTATATTAACCTCTTCGAAGGTACATCACTTTTTGTATTTAAACAAAAATCAGTTAAACAAAAATCACTTTTTGTATTTAAACAAAAATCAGTTAAACAAAAAACAAAACAAAAATCAGTTAAACAAAAATCAGTAAAACAAAAATCAGTTAAACAAAAATAAGTTAAACAAAAATCAGTTAAACAAAAATCAGTTAAACAAAAATCAGTTAAACAAAAATCAGTTAAACAAAAATCAGTTAAACAAAAATCAGATAGAATTTAAAATCTGTGTGTTTGTGATATCGATGAAAGCGCTTCCAGAGCCAGGCAGTGTGGTGACAGCCCGGGTTAAGTCTTGCTTGACATTTACTTTATCAATTTGCAATGCGAACTCGACAAAACAGGACAGTTTTCTAATGTCCTGTTTTTTATAACTTCTATTTCAGAAACATAGGGAAAATTAATTAATTTTAGTTGAAAAAATAAGATGAAACATAATAATACTTTAACGTTCGACCTTCTTCAACTTTACACAATGCAAAAAGCCCTTACAACCCAATCGCCGATTGATATTAATTAAATAATTCAACACTTTCAGTGAAAAATATATCACCTGAACACTATTATTGCAAACAAATTTTCATCATCACATCCGAAAAAGCTTACACAAGCCTCACATATGCCACCGATTGACGTCATGTGAAGCCAATGTCGAGTACGAATCTCAACGAGATTGTTCGAAAATACACATAAACATAAAAACGTAAACATACAAATAAACATGAAAAAATCTTGAGAATAATCGTGTTTTCATTTATCATCAATATTGATAAATTATAGCACATTATTACACGAACACAAATCTTGAGTCATTACTATACCATTCATGTTTGCTATATTAGAAAAGCTAATCAATCGCTACCTCTATAATATGTCTACCATAATGACCAAAAGATGTCGTTTAGATACATTAGGCTACCAATAAATGGCCATATTTTAATTACTAGATGTCAGGCATTCTTTTTTATTGGGCTTTCAAAGAGTGATAGGATTAAGTTTAGGACAATTAACGCGGGTATAACGGCCTCCAAGGAATTGAAGTCATGCTGGAATTTCAGGTTTAATGACGTCTAGGATTTAATCTGCGTATATTGACGTATTTTGTATGAACATTCGCCACTTATTATTACTAGCTCCAGCTTCGCCCGTGCTCAAGTCTGAAATTATGCCAAAGGACTCCGGGATAAAAAGTATCCCTTCCAAGGTGTCATCTCTATACTAAAATTCGTAACAATTAGACGGATAGGGTTACTTACTAGATGAGTGTACTTTCTAGATTTATCGCTAAGAAAGGTCACGGCAAACACCGTGAGGAAACCTCGATATAGTGTTTACAGTATTTGTGCCACATGTTAAATTTAGTGTTGTGTTTTTTTTTTTTAACTTTGTATAGATTCTTTTACCGACTGTGCAACATTTGTTAACTTTTTATTTCGTACATTATTTTTTTTGTTTGTTTTTTTTCAATTTATTGTGTTGTGTCATTTGTTGTGTTTTTACTTATAAACATATTCATTCAAAAACAGACACGAACGGACACACACACACTTACTCATTCACACACAAACATACAAGCACACACATATACATACTCACACAGCACGTATAAGATTTAAGATTTAGTTAAGATTTAGTTTTAGTTTAGTTAAATTTATAGTTATTAGTTAATTTCGTGAAGATACTTTAATTAAAATGTTTATGTTATTTAATTCGAAAATATGTTGTGATAATGGTAATGATAATGATTTAATATTTCCATAATAAGTTTTGATTATTTAATCTTTTTAATTTTGAGATATTTAAATTGTTTTTATAGGTATTTTTAAAATGTTTTTTATTTATTTTATGTATTACTGACTACTTGATTAATTTTAAATTTTAATATTTTCAATTTTTTTTCTTTACTTTGTATTAATATTATTTCCTACAAAATTAAAATTGTAATTTGACATTAGGGCAATGTAAAATGGGGTGGGCGCTGACTTCTGTCATACAGGCCTGCCTAGTTCGGGAGTCAGAGGCTTCAATAACTGCTGTAAAAAATTATGTCAATAAATATTATTTGATTTGATATTTGATTTGATTTGAATTTCGTACGACTTATTTGTCGGGCCTACGTTGTCCCCCCATATCCAAGTACTAAGTCAGAGGCTTCAATAACTGCTGTAAAAAATTATGTCAATAAATATTATTTGATTTGATATTTGATTTGATTTGAATTTCGTACGACTTATTTGTCGGGCCTACGACCTAATACTAATGCTATAACATGGAAAAACTAATGCTATAAAAAAAAAAAAGAGTATCCATGGAGTTTCTTGCCGGTTCTTCTCCATAGGAAACGACTAACCCGAACCGTGCACTTTTGTCGACGTTTTATAAAAAATGAAAGAAATTTAAAAAAGTGGTTTGGCGGGAACTTTGTTAATTTTGCTTAACAATATTTTTAATTGAAAGAAAAGCAGATTATGCACCTCGCCTTAAGTAATTTATATTGCCCTCGTGCCTGTTAGATTAGAGCCCTCGCTAACGCTCGGGCTCTAAATCAGGCACTCGGTGCAATAATAAATTACTTTGTGCTCGATGCAATAATCTACTATTGTATTGTACAAACTCAATTTCATTCATCAAGGTATGTACTTATGTACCTAAATATTGTAAAACTTTTTTTTTTTTAAAAGAGTAGTATGGAGTTTCTTGTGCATTCTTCTCCATTACAAGCTACTTTCCGAATGCACGGTAGAATCAACTATTATTATTTGTAACGTTCAAAAGTGCTGCTTTGTGGCATACTTGAAATAAAATATCTTTGTCTTTGAGACACCGCACAAGCGAAAACAACTACCAAGAATGTTAAGAAGACGCCACCATTCACGAGTCCCAAGAACAAGACCACAAGATTATTACCAGTACCAGCACATTTATTCAAAACAGAGACACCACTGATAAATGATCCCACTGCGGAAAGATTCATACATCATAGAGAGAGATGGGGTTCGTGCATGAGCAGGCAGCCAAGGATTTTCAATCAGATGCAGCCGGATTTGTCAACCTTTTTGAACAGGAGTACAAAGCAATTTCCGACGTTGATAAACATTACACTAAATCCATACCACAGTCAGCACACTCCTAATACCATAGTGTGCTCTACTGGTATATAATAGCTTATACCATGCTATACTGTTATATAATAGCGAACAAGAACGACTAGTTCAGCTCGTTCAAGGCTATCCGTCAGCGAGGATCGCAGCGGGAGCAGAGGAGTACCTAGAAGGGCTAGGCGACTATCAAGACGCCACAGGTGTCAAAGCGTGATGATCACGCCATTCATCCAGGAGTCAAAGCGTGATGATCACGCCATTCATCCAGGAGTCAAAGCGTGATGATCACGCCTTTCATCCAGGAGTCAAAGCGTGATGATGCAAATAAACTCTTTTCTTTCTTTTTTAATTTCTTCCAAAATGAAGATCTATTTTTCATTCAAGTCAAGTTATATCCAGGCATTATGCTAAGAGATGACCATTTTTTTTTTTTTTTTTTTATTATTGGTGAATGTAGTTGTGACGCATACTATGTTGTATTTGTAAGCGTCATGCCATGCAAATAACCTCTTTTCTACCAAAATGAATAGTAAATAGTGCTCTTCTAGTCAAAGTTTTATCGATTTTATTTACCTGAATTAAAATGAATAGTCCAATATTAAAAATCATATTTCGTTGATTGTCTTTCGAATAATAAGTTAAGTGTGGATAACTAAATTAAGTAAATTAATTCCTTAGAATAGACTGACCTTGGCGCTTGCTCGGCCGCCGATATTAAATTTATTTATCACAACGAAGATAGATAATAATAAATTGATCTAGTAGTAGACGGCTTTGATCGACAAACTATTAAACATGTAATCATGATACGATATCTTGCGAAAATACCCCGAAACCATGTTATGGGTGATTTTAATTGTCTCTGATTATAGTATGTTTTAAAAGTAAGTTGATTTCAAATTCGGAGCTTTAGAGTTTTGACAATTCTAATGAAAGAAAATTTCACATCACTGGTTTTGAAAGTTGCTTTGAGTCAAGATGGATTTTATTTAGATTATTATCAGTTTAATGTTTTAGAATAATGTAGGTTTTATATAAAAGCTATTGTTTATAATGAATTAAATGAGTGTCTGGAGGGCTTACATCTACAAGAAACCATATCGACATACAACCATAACATCCTCACACACTTACTCACACCCACTACCACTACTCACATACACATTCACTACCACACCATCTCCACACACAATTACCATCACATAACAATACATCAAGCGCGTTCTTTGCCTTTTGTATAAATAATGTGTTCCAATTTTATTCTTTTATTCTTTTGTTTTTATTTTTATTTGTATAAGTTTAAATATCTTGAACAGGCTTAACAACTTAAGAACAACTATATAACCTGGGGAGGGGCGGAGCATCCTAACACAAGCAAACTATTTGCTTGAAACGTTTCCCCCCATTGTAATTAGAATAAGTTTTTTAAGTTGATGCAATTTTTTTTATTTTTTTTTATTTAAAAACTCGAGGCTTCTTTTGAAAATAGATCTTAGGTTCGTGCATGGAGACGAGTCAATCACCACCAAACCAAGAGAATCCGCATAATAAATGCCTGGAATATTTAAGAATATTCAAACAGAGATCAGCCTACGCTTTGAAGAGCAAGATAGTTCTCAAACAAAATAATACACCAAGCCAAGTCGAACAATAATTTCTCGTCACACCAAAGCCTGAAAGTACAAGAAAAGAAAAACTAAGCCTACGCTTTGAAGAGCAAGATAGTTCTCAAACAAAATAAAGTCGAACAATAATTTCTCGTCACACCAAAGCCTGAAAGTACAAGAAAATAAAAACTAAGCCTACGCTTTGAAGAGCAAGATAGTTCTCAAACAAAATAATACACCAAGCCAAGTCGAACAATAATTTCTCGTCACACCAAAGCCTGAAAGTACAAGAAAAGAAAAACTAAGCCATTAGTCTTTCGGAATCGCTGTACAAAAGCAAACAGACACTGCAGTTTCTTGTAGACAGGGGTGAAAACAAAAGTAGTTGCATTGTTTGTTGAAACAAAACGCAGAGGTCACGTCTCTAGTAACAGACAAAAGCATTGTCCTAAATAACGGAGCTTATATTACCCGCAAAATACATTTTTAGTCGAAAAAACGAAGGTTAATTAGAAAAATTATGTGAATAATTGATATTTCAGTTTTTATTTTGTAGTAGCTGTCCGACGCGGCTTCGCTCCCGTCAACTGGCTACCTACCTACCCATCTTCCATACCTACCCTACCTACTACCCTATTATTGTTGCGTAACTTATACCGCTTACGCAGCGCACGCAACCGAAGCCCTCAAAAAGGATATTTTTTCCCGTTTTTGCAACATTTTTCATTTATGCTCCGCTCCTATTGGCCGTAGCGTGATGTTATATAGCCTATAACCTTTCTTGATAAATGGACTATCCAGCACAAAAAGATTTTTTCAATTCCAACCAGTAGTTCCTGAGATTAACGCGTTCAAACAAACAAACAAACTCTTCAGCTTTATAATATTAGTATAGATATATATATCTATACTATATACTATAATACTATAATATACTATAATAATATTATAAAGAGGTAAAATTTGTAAGTTTGTAAGTTTGTATGTAGGGGGTAATCTCTGGAACTAATGATCCAATTCTAAAAATTCTTTCACCATTAGAAAGCTACATTATTCCTGAGTGACATAGGCTATTTTTTATTCCCGAAAATGGGTCATGTGGGGTGGTCCACGGGAGCGAAGCCGCGGGCAACAGCTAGTGATAATATATATTATAAGTATAGATTTAATATTGGAGTGATGGACTTATTTATTTATCAGGGAGTTCATTCAATATTCAGACATTAAATAATAATAATATTAATTTTGGGGTCGGCTTCAGTCTAACAAAACAGTGACAGAAAGTAAGATTTTTCAACGAATAGTAAAGATAACATCAGTTTTTTTTTAAATCATGCTGTTTGTTTTTTTTTTAACACATGATTCTTTTTTTATTTGTTTTACCCTCGCATTGGAACGCCTTCAAGCAATTACACCAATGGAGCACAAACTTATGATAAATTTATTATGAGTCCAGCTTTCCTCACGATGTTTTCCTTCACCGTTGTCAGCGATGTCCAAGATAAACGTACAAAGTAAGAACGTACAAATTAAGAACCTATGAGTCACATAGGGACTTGCCCGGATTTAAACCCACGACCTCATGCACATGAGGCGAGGTCTTAGCCATTGGACCCCCCACGACATGTGTTATATTATGTTCAGGTATTTTAAAGACTTCATTGATTCTTAGGAGACAAACATATTACATTATTGTTTTGCATACATGTTTTAACAATTTGCAACTTCAGAAATAACAATTTGCAACTTCAGAAATAGCATTGATATTGCAACCTCGGCTGGCTTGTTTGGCATTCCCTGAGGATCAAATTCTTGCACTGAAAGACAAAAGCACAATTTTTCAAGCAAATAAAACATTTATAGTTTTATCGAGAAACGGTTTTTTTTCTTGAGGCATTTTCAAGATTATTTTCTCAAAGCAAAAGTTGAAAAACTGGTAGAAAACAGAACACGCAAATTGTTTGAAGAAAAAGTAAAATTTTGGTATTTCAAAGGTAATTATGGCCTGACTTAATGTTTTTAACTCACTGTTTTTGACGTATTATGTAGTTTTTAATCGTCTTACAATAAACAGAACTGAAAATAAAACTTTGTTTAAAACAGATTGCACATTGTTTGAAACGATATCACGTAAGTACAAAATAAACGAACGCAGATTTCATAAAAGAGTAAACTAATCATATAATAACGCTTTTTCGCGTCCGCCATTGTACGAAATGCATGGCGACAGCGGAATCTGTATTATTAATTGTCTAATGCATAACCCGTAACCGGTTGCGAGAGTAATGTATTGACATGTGGCATTGGATTTGTGATTAGATAATAATAATTGTTAGGTCAACAAATTATTATTCAGGATTAGTGTTCTAGCTACTTAGTTTTCAAATTGTATAACAATTTTGCATGTCTGTTTAAATTGTTGGATTTCTGCACCACCACCAATCCTTACATAGTATAAAACAAAGTCGCTGCCCGCTATCTGTCTGTCCCTATGTATGCATAGATCTTTAAAACTACGCAACGGATTTTGATGCGGTTTTATTCAATATATAGAGTGATTCAAGCGGAAGGTTTATGTGTATAATACACGCGCGCGAAGCCGCTGGCAGAAGCTAGTAAATTATAAACTGACTTGAAAATTGATTAACAGCAGAATTAACAGAAGGTCCCTTATACGAAGAACTTCTAGAGTTTATAAGTAAACAAACATTCTTGAAATCAATATCAATAGTAAAATATAACCTCGGCGATAGTTGTATTAATATAGAATTAGAACAACTGCTACCCAAAATCGTTAAATTTCATCAGCCCTTACACATTACTGCCGTGTTACCGGCGTGATGTATAGCCACAACGAGGGTTAGGCTTTCATGTATCTCTCCGACTTTTACTCTATGGATTAAGCATAACTTGGGACAAAGCATTAGGGCAACGCTAGATTTACGTTGAAAAATATAAAATCCGGGGTTTTATTAAAAAAAATATGCTCTTGATGATGATTGATGATCGATCATCAACATCATCGTACATGATTTTTAAACTACACATAACGATCATCAACATCATCGTACATGATTTTTAACTACACATATACACACGCTTTGATCTAAAATCCATCAAAACTCGTAATATGACACGGTATCTTGCGAAAAAACCCGACACAAAGAGTAAAATGCTCATAATTTTTTACTGGCTCAACCGATTTTCATCAAACATAGCCGAGGACCAAGGACACTCGACAAAGCACTTCTTTTCAAACAAAAATAAACTAAATCAATCGGTTCATCCGTTTAAGATCTTTGATACCACAGACAGTCACACAGATACACAAAGACACAGATACACACAGACACAGATACACAAAGACACAGATACACAAAGACACAGATACACAAAGACACATTTACACAAAGACACAGATACACAAAGACACAGATACACAAAGACACAGATACACAAAGACACAGATACACAAAGACACAGATACACAAAGACACAGATACACAAAGACACAGATACACAAAGACACAGATACACAAAAACACTTATACGCAAAAATATTGTTTCAGTTGGGTTAAAAAATCTAGACAGGTTCTGCTAGAAAAGCGAGTCCAATCTACGCAAGAAGCTTGTTTGGAGAGGTTTTACCCTAGTTGGTCACTCCGCCAATCTTCTCATCCGCAAGGACATACTCTAGTAATATATCAGCCTAGCCTTTTCCCAACTTGTTTGGAATCGCCTTTTCCCAACTTGTTTGGAATCGCCTTTCAGTCTGAATTGGATGATAAAGACGTAAATATATTTTTTTAATTAAAACGGTACAGCAAAATCTAGTATTATAATAATTGACGCCCTGGATAGGAGAGTCCGCACATTGCTTACCGCTAATCGTATGCATCACCCACGGTCATCGGTTATGAGACTGTATATCCCTCGGAAGAGCGGGGGTCGTGGCTTTTTAAATGCTAAGACCCTGCACAACCGCGAGGTATGCAGTCTTAGGGAATACTTCCAGGCCGCTGACGTGGGTATGCATCGAGATGTGGTAGCAGTGGACAAGGGCCTTACCCCACTCTCCTTGGCTAACGAGAACTGGCGCAAACCTATAGTATTAGATACTAATGACCGCATGGAGGTATGGCAGAGCAAGGAGCTTCACGGACGCTTCTACCGGGTCCTACATGGGCCCGATGTAGATTTTTCTGGCGTCCGTGGCCTGGTTGCGATTTGGTGACCTTTTTGGGGAAACCGAAGGTTTTGTCTTTGCGATTATGTACGGACGAACAACTACCGGAAATACATTGTGAAAGATGGCACGGTTGATATCTGTCGGGCATGTCACCGGCCTGGGGAATACATCCTTCACATTATCTCCTGTTGTTCTAGTCTAGCTAACGGAGACTATTCGCTTAGACAAAACCTTGTAGCCAGGATTATCCATCAGCAACTTGCTCTTAAATACAATCTTGTGGAATCGGATGTGCCTTACTATAGGTATGAGCTTGACCCAGTTCTCGAGAATGGCAATGTCACGTTGTATTGGGATCGGTCTATCATCACTGACAGGACTTGTTGCCATAATGGCATAATAGCCAAGAGCCTCGATGAACATCTGAGGAGGCTCTCGTTGGGCAGCTGGATCAAGGGCTTGATCTAGAAAGCGGTACTCCTGGACACGGCGCGTATCGTTAGGAGGTTCCTCTCTCAGGAGCCCTGACCACCGCTAGCTTGGACCCTGTTCCCGATACCGGTGGGCTACTATTTTTTATATTTTTAAATGTTTTTCTTTTTTGTATGTTTTTTGTAAAAATATTTAAAAATGTAAGAAATAAGAAAGAAAATTAAATAAAGGACATAATAATAATCTGAGGCTCGACATGACAGACGGTTGACAAAAAAAAACCCTACGATTTCTTCCAAAATATTAATTATCTGAATATTCTGAATAACTACAAGACAAAATGAAACAAAGAAAAAAAAATATACATAAATAACGTCGAAATAATGACCAACGAAATACATTTTTTACAACAAGAAATGAGAAAACCGAAGATGTCAAGTTGACAAGAGCCACCGCAGCAAAGCGAGCACGCCTACCACCTCCGGCTTCGTCGCTCAGCTCCGCCTCGCCGCCGTCGGAATCCAGTCCCACCGTGAGTGCTGTGACGCTGGCCATGGCAGTTGTGTCGAGCTCGAGCGACGAGTACTTCTCGCCGCCCGCGCCGACGACACGCATATCCGACGACACGCACCTCCGACGACACGCACCTCCGACGACACGCACCTCCGACGACACGCACCTCCGACGACACGCACCTCCGACGACACGCACCGCCGACGACTCGCACCTCCGACGACACGCACCTCCGACGACACGCACCTCCTGTGCGTCGACGGGGTAGGCGCCGGCCGCCGGACCACTTAGGACCTCGAGGTCTCTGATAGGGTGTCCCATCCCAGCACCCGGCAGAAGTGTGCAGCGCATGAGATGGATACAATCCATCAACGAAAATGTCATGCGCGCATATTTTAGAGAAGGAGGAAACAACCTGACCGCGTACCGTGTCCGAATGCTCTCTTTGTTTCAAGGGGTGTACTATGCCAACTCGAATGCCAAATAATCGAATATCAATTGATCGAACACTATAAATCGAACGCCTAAATTCTCGAACGTTCATAATATCGAATGGTTAATAAATCTAACATTCAATATATCGTACACTCAATACATCGAGTGTTCAAAATATCGAATGTTTGTATCGAAATATCTTCTTCTTTCGCCTCGCCTATTCCCGTTACGCGGGGTGAAGTGCTTGAGCCAGCCGTCAAAGTTTCAGCCCAACGACTTTCGGATTAGATGTAGGACATTCAGCGTAATCGTATGTTGGAAGATACTATACTTGATCGCCTCCGAACAGAAATGAGTAACCGTGTCACAGCCCCATCGTAGCAGGCCGTGGTGCCACCATAGTCCATATTCCTAGCCACGCTGACGAGGAGAGTAGTGATAAGGTTGCAAACGTAAGTACCCAGTGCAATGAAGAATTGAGGAGTGGTATGTTCTATGTTCTATACGAGAATATCGCTACATGCCACCCGAACTTAGGCGATTACCTCGTTTTAGGGCGCTGGTGGCTGTTCTGGATTCACAGTTGTCAAACTATTTTGATGACTGCGAAGACCTCACTGATATACATTTGATCATGTACTGCGCGGCTGATGTCGTGTAGCCTACGTAAAATTGGCAGATGACAGAGCTACACGACTGAAACCAACCGCACCGGCTTTGCAGTGCAGGATCGAGCGTCATATTGGGTAAGGCCAGAGCACTCATTGGTAAACTAATTTGTTTCAGGGAGGGAAGTACTCGCCCAAGAGTGATGCGCTTTGTGAGACGGGCATTTTCAGGGATTGATGTCAGTGCCCGAGACTATATATCCCATGTCATAGAGCGCATCGACTTCCTGAACAAAAAGTGCGAGTGGAGCGATACACCCAGAATCCACATTCCAAAGAAATGAAAGGTGGGTTTACCGGGCTTGGGAGCGACCCGACCAAGGTAGGTGCCGGTCAGTGCCTGTCAGTCACACCGAAGGTTTAAGGTGGGTGCCGGTCGGTGCCTGTCAGTCACACCGAAGGTTAAGGTGGGTGCCGGGCGGTGCCTGTCAGTCACACCGAAGGTTAAGGTGGGTGCCGGGCGGTGCCTGTCAGTCACACCGAAGGTTAAGGTGGGTGCCGGTCGGTGCCTGTCAGTCACACCGAAGGTTAATAAACACGTCAACACTCCATCATGTCGGTCTCTCAGAATGGATGTAGGAACGGGTCCCACGGTACTAAGGAGCTACTCCTTATTGATATGGCCATTAGCCAACAGCAGGTTCGGCGTTCCCGAAGGTATAAACACGTCGACAATAACTCCATCATGTCGGTCTCTAAGAATGGATGTAGAAACGGGTCCCGCGGTACTAAGGAGCTACTCCTTATAGATATGGCCATTAGCCAACAGGTTCAGCGTTCCCGAAAGTATCTGTCGATATGTTGGATAGATTATAAGAAGGCCTATATGACTCGGTGCCGTGCCTCATGAGGTTGCTAAAATTGTATAAAATAGATATAACTCTACGCACCTTCCTGATGGTTGTGTAAGGGACAATGGAGCACAGTCCTTCGCTATCCAGGATGTTGAAATAACCAGAGGAATAGCGAACCTGTTAAGGATCGAGCGAGGCGATAGTTTGAGTCCACTTTGGTTTTGCCTAGCCCTGGATCCTCTTAAGCAAATATTTTGATTTTGACTTTTTAATACTTAGTAATAAAGCCAGCTAAAATAAGCAATACTAGAGAATAATTTCCAATTAGATCCGTCAGTTAAATCCGGATAAACTACTAACATCCGGCACTTATTAAGCCGCTGTTATTCATTTCCGATTTCGTCGGGATATACCCGAAAGCAAAATTTTAGTGCCGAAGTTTCAAAATGGTTTTCAATATTTCATGAAAGGTAAGCGATTTTTCAGTTTTTCGTTAATTAAAACCTGGGCTTTAATTGCATTTTGGGCTTAAATTTTAAACATTGAAATTCTTTGACTTTTTTGTATATATTTATGATTCAAGACTAATTTATCATCATCATTATCAGCCTACAGTACTCCACTCCTCTCCAATTTCACGCCATTATTTTTTTTCAGTTGGTAGTTATGATTTTCAATTACCGCAAATTACCGCAAAGGGGACACTTTTTAACAAAAAATAATATTGAAATCTCAATTCTATTACATATTCAATATCAAAACTTTTTAAAACTTTAGTGGACGGTGCGAAAGGTAAAAAAACATTATTACAGTCCCAACTTCTAAGATAAAAGTTATTTACATGGAAATAATACTTACTTGGGACCCTTTGAAACAAAAGTTCCACTTTTCGTATATGGGAGCGGGTCAATAGGTCTTATTTTAGATTTCGTTCGATACGTTTGTGGACGCAAAAATTATATCTAATAATCAAGTTTTGGGTCTGTTCCTCTGGAGAATTTTCATATCACACTAATATTATAAAGGCGAAAGTTTGTGAGTGTGTGTGTTTGTATGTTTGTTACTTCATCACGCTCAATCAGCTGGACGGCTCTGGAAGAAATTTGGCTCAAAGATAGATTTTAGTCTGGAATAATATACCTAGGGTATATTTTATCTCGGGAATATGTTGCCTTGGGATAATTTTCGACATTCATGCGGACAAAGCAGCTGGTAGAAGCTAGTCCCATATTAAATACATAGGCATATAAAATACATTTGTTAATTATATTTCCACGGAGCAGAAAATTTTGATATTATTTATATACTATTCCAGATATAAGTATTCAAACATGTATTTTTTTTAATTGTACATTATTGACACTAGGAATTTCTTCCTGTATCGTGGGTGCGTATAGAAAGTTAAATATTTCTTCCGTGCGGGAATCGAACCTGAAATGATGTAAATAAATGTATATCAAATTCCGTGGATCACCAATGGATATTTATAAACTTGCAAAAGTAAAAATAATAAATAAAGCAGCATTTTCACCGGATTTGTTATCCCTTTGACATAAGATATTTCCTTGTCCAATGCGAGAAATTTGGCACGCTCTGTTATATTACGGAAACAGTTCCTCAGCCATGGCACGAAGCCAGAAGCCAATACCCAATACCGTACTTTACAATAGCCCCTTCAGTTTTGGCGCATTTTCATAGTTCACTCTAAGTAGTTCACTACATTCATTCTGTTTAGTTCAACTCAGATTTTTCAACACATTCCTCACTATTAGTTTGAAAAATAATGCTCAGTTGCACGTCCTGATTTACCTTGCATCCAGTACCTGAAATCGAATTTTAAATCTGATCTTTGGATTTCTAAGCTACGAGTATTATTGATTTTGGATATTACTGACATGATTTGTGAAAGAAAACATCTTGACGAATCCATTCTGTAAGATTGGTCGTCAAAGTTTAAATATAGGTCCCATAACATTGACATAATATATGAAATAGGATCTACCGTCTCTGCATGAGAAAACCCTTTATCCTGCCGTGTGACAATACGAAGTTGGTAACTAATGAAAGTAATTTAGTTGGCGGCCGTATTGAAAGCGCAACATACAGTAATGCCCCACATCATCATTAAATAACGCGATCCATCTGATCTCACGTTCCGCCATCGACCATCGCGTTACGTCACTCATCATTCACTGCGACCACGCTTAGCATTGGACTTTGATGAATATCGCTATTGGATAGACCAATTGTTGCCAATTTGTTAGTGGTCGGATCCATATTACATTGTTTACTGAATTAATGGCAGCAACAAAGCCTCCGTTAAACCTGTGCCTGACGGTGAAAATGATTTACTGATGGCGGCAAGCGGTGTTTGTGAGACGACAAATCATTTTAATAGTTTTGTGCGTTGATGAATTTTTGAATGCAGCATCGATTTTTTGACACATGTGCATATGAGTGAGTTGACAGGAACAAACTTGTTTGGATTGGTTCACACGTGAAGCTCTTTATGACTGTTTCAGAGAGTAAATTTTTAGATCTCTGAGCTACGCCCCCCTCAGTTGTTGGAGGTGCCGGGTAGTGTAAAATCCCAGTAAGAATAAAGAAGAAAGTTATAAAATATAATTCGCGTGTATACGGTGCGTCCAGTCCAATTGTCTATACTAATTCTGTTTATCTTGCAGAGAACAGTGTTGAGGTTCCCCCTCAGAACATGAGGTTCCCCTTCAGAACATGAGGTTCCCCCTCAGAACAACTAAACTACCCTCAGAACAACTAAACTAGTTGTGGTTTCATCTGAATGCCAAAATGATATGGATGTTAAGCATACATAAAAATCCCATCGATTTCGACTATAATATTGAAAATAAAATCGAAATCACTCATTCTAACTTATCACAAAATTTTGCAAAAGTCATTTTGAAAAGGAAGAAATTGACAGCCTGTAAGAACAGTCTTTCGAAAAATAAACCGAAGGAGATCCATGCGAAAATTAAAAGTCTTTAGTAAGGTTTCTTATTGCGCCAAAATAAATTCGAAGAAACCGATCAATAAAAAGGTTATGATCCAAAATAAATGCTGTCATTAACAAGCCCGAGCCAAAGGCGAGGGTTTTTGACCGCTTGATGGACCCAGAGAAATATGACCCTTCAGAAGACGAGGAGAGCGAAAACCAGGTTACTATACCTCTCCTGACATAAGTCGTGTCCTTGGGAAATTAAATAACTGTTGGAGTCAACTTCCTGATCCTTTAGATGCTAGAATTCATAACAAACTACGCGAGGCCAGCCTTTTATCTCATGATACCAGGAATGAGTTGACAAACAAATATGCGAGCCCAATGAAAAGAACAGGGGATGATGCAAGTCATATTCTTTCTTAGTCCACAGTGGACGGATTCAATATTCTTTCTTAGTCCACAGTGGACGGATTCAAAACTCTGTTGTGTTGTCTGTAAAGGCAAGTTTAACCAAACAAATCGCGATATCCAAGAATGCTAGAACTGCCCTCACTGACATTTCCAATGTCGCTACGGATCCCATCTACATTGCTGAGCGTAAACAGAAACAGGAGAAGATGGAGATATAGACCCTAGAGCATTTCTACCATACCTGGAATACCTTTTCATGTGATATCATGACCATGATGGAATAGGTCAATAGCCTGACTTTGAACTTGTCTGTCCCACCCCCACAATAGGAGTAAGAGGAGTTGTTAAATCAAGGGTCTATTGTCAATTAACTTGCCTATACAGGCCAAGATTGACCTCCTATCAAATCTGTATTTCCAAAAATGCTAGAATTGCCCCCACTGACATTTCCAATGTCGCTACGGATCTCATCTGCATTGCTGAGCGTAAACAGGAACAGGAGAAGAGCATTTCTCCCATACCTGAAATACCTTTTGCAAGCGATATCACTACTTTAAACTTGTCTGTCCCACCCCCACAAAAGGAGTTGTTAAATCAAGGATATCTATCGCCTCCAGTAGACTCAGGATCACAAAATTCTCCCGCCATGTTTTGTCGTACAGTTTGAAAAAGGAACGCGCGGGCGCGCGTTTGCGAAGTTGAAAAAGAGTTGAGGAAAATAGTGGAGAGGTGGCCTAAAGTGGCGTGTATAAACTTGAAAAAGTGTGTTTGGTTGAGAGAAAGCGAAACGATAGGTGGCCGAATTCGCTGCTTTGATAAAATTGGAACAAGGACTATCTCCAAGACGGCATAAGTTACCTGCTTTGTGCATGCATACCTACGAAAGCCCACAAGATCGAGGGTTTATCCAAGATAGCCCTCCTATTTGCGACATATATTATAAGACATGAAGTAAGCCTTCTATTAAAAAAAAACTTCAGAAAGTTACGTACTTATCAAACCACCCTTTTAGAAATAGCCTTAAAAATTGTTATTCACACTATTTGAAAATATATAAAGCGGACCCTTCTGTCTTGGAACAAATAACCATTCAAATTGGTTAACACGTGAAACCCCTGGACCTCTTGACAGATTTTCAGAAAACTTGAGGAGTGCAATGTTGTTATTTCGATGGAAACAATTTCCACCGTAAACTGCAAAGCACAGTATCCAACATTAAAACGAAAAAATATCAAAACAATATTTGCCAACATCCGCAGTGACATGAATTCTCGTAAAATAATTGCTGTCCACATAATGCAACCGCTCATTATGTTCAATTATGTACATATCATTATTACCACCGCTGACAGCTACTATGGCACAATGCATGCCGAATATTAACCGTCGTAATTATATAAGATAGGGCTAATTTATAGTTAGGATGCTGCCCAAGTAATAAAGATACGCGGGGTAGTACACTCAAAAGTTTATACTTGAGGAGAGTCACATGACTCTCCTCAAGTATAACAAACAATAAATTGGCATAACATCGAATCGGGTCGGGAACATCATCAATTAGCAGGATGTTTTCATGTTTTCAAGCTATGTGGTGCAAAAATCTTTGCTGGGTAAGCTGGTAACAAATAAATGACATGCTATTCTAGGGTCACCCAAAAGCGAATTGCTGTAGACGGGATATATATCAAATAAAAGGTACTAACTACCTAGGTTTATCTGAATCGCCTTGTATTTTGCTCCCTCAATCATGTCATATCAACCTGTTGACAATAGCAATAAACTCACTCGATCTTATCGCAAAAACAATAAAACAATACTCATCGAACGACAATAAAACCAGGATAATCAATCAAAAATATTGACAGACGTCTCAGATACGAAATCCGCTTAGGCTTAGCGGTATACGGGAAATAAGTGATATCATCCACAATAGGTTTATAAAACCGTTCTATCCATTGATTTGTGAAATCGCAGAGCCGGAAAGATGTTATCTGTTGCCGGTGCGGTTAAACGCTGTGGAATTATTCCAACATTATTTTGAGTTATTTTATTTGGGTACGCCGTCTAAAATGTACGTCTATAGATACCTGATTGCGTTTCATAGCCTCTGTGCCGTGTATTATGTGGTTGGGCAGCAAGAAAAGGGTGAGTTGTCGTATTGATTAGTTTATGACTTCCAGTTATGTCGCAAAATGAAGGCTTGTTGGTTGATCAATGTTAAATTATTCTTGATAAGAAATTACAAATGAGCGAGAAATGTTAAATTATTCTTGATAAGAAATTACAAATGAGCGAGAAATGTTAAAATATTCTTGATAAGAAATTACAAATGAGCGAGAAATGTTAAATTATTCTTGATAAGAAATTACAAATGAGCGAGAACATCTACTAAAAATAAATTTTGAATTTTTGTTGGTACCATATTAGATGAAGTATTTCTTTAAATTCATCGCAGGAATCTTACTTCTACCAAATTTGCAACATCGTGTTAATGGAACAAATAACTTTAAGAAACTTCCCGATTCCAGATAACTAAAAGAAAACGTTTGCGATAAAATCGATCTATAGATTTTTACTCGCAGAATCAGATAGCTAAAATAAAGTCCTTTGATCACTAAGCAAATCAATGAAAAACCATTTTAAGCTATTACAATGGGTACATATTTGAACATCGAAAATCATAATACCTACGGTTAAAATGTCACTGTTCAAAACATCGAAAATCTAAATATCGAATGACCATTTGGCCGAAAATTAATTTTAAAATTAAAGGACCCGATCAAAATAACGAATCATACCTACACAATCTGCCTGCAACTAGATATTAGACAAAGGTGACAACATTTCTGCGGCGGATTGCAGCACCTCATTTTGAACTGGGTGAAATAGGTTAGGTAAGGTTGTGACCCCCCGGTTTGTTCCCGCATTGTCGAGGCGGGGCTCAGTAGCCGTGGTTGGACAACCACGGTGAAGCGAAGAGGAACCCGAGGAGGGGCCGCTCGTAAGAGCTTCCGCCGATTGAGCCGACGACGTAGCGGCCAACAAGTAGATTGCGGTGCCGCTTCGTAACAGAGGCGATGCGACGGGCCGCGATGTCGTATGGAGCGTCCCGGGTCCAGTGCCAGCAGCATCGCCCGCGTGAAAAGAGTTTTATTATCCCAAAGGAACATTATACTGGGATGAAAATGAAAAAGTAGGCTATGTGCTATTCTAGACTTAATTTATCTCTGTGCAAAATTTCATCCAGATCCGTTCAGCCGTTCGGGCATGATAGAGCAACAAACATATCTATCCATCTAACTTTCACTCTTATAATATTAGGAAGATGAACGTTATTGCGAGATATTTTTCTTTTGCAAAAGAACGGTGTATGATTTCTATGAAGTAGACACAATACTAGTAATTACAAACAAAATGTGTTTTTAACCGACGCAAAAAAAGGAGGATGTTCTCAATCGTCAATATTTTTTATTGTATGATCATGCATAACTTTATACAGAGTGGTCCAATTTGCTCACATTAAATTTTTTTAAATAAAATCCACTTCTAAAGATATACAAAAAGAATTCCCACTGACTTTTTGGCATTGAAAACCGATTTTCTGTTGAATTTATGTAAACTGAAAAGCGATACAAAAACCTTTTTAACAAAAAAAAAAATTAACCAACCAATTATCGAACTGTAAAGCAAATGAAAGAAAAAATTTTTCAAAAGAAAACTGTGTAGCATTTTTAGGCGGCGCCAAATAAATAAGCGATACAAAAACCTTTTTAACAAAAAAAAAAATTAACCAACCAATTATCGAACTGTAAAGCAAATGAAAGAAAAAAATTTTCAAAAGAAAACTGTGTAGCATTTTTAGGCGGCGCCAAATAAATAAACATGCAAATTAATTAATTATCGAAACCGTAGAATGATTGTAGCTAAGTTGATCTTCGTTGATTCGGCGTTTTTTTTTGCTTTTCAGTTCGTGATTTCGTTGTTATTTTTTTTGTTCATTCATTTGTTTATAATAAACTTGTATTTAGAAAGTAAATTTGGCGAGATAGTGAAGAGGACAGTAATAGCAACAGCACACACATGCATGGACCACGTCAACGCTACCGTCAAAGACTTGGAGAACCTTCGTGAAGAGCCACCTTATCCAGAAAAGTCTGCTTGCATCGTCAAGTGTTTGTTGGAAAAGGTCAGTTTTAGTTTTTGTCCTTACTTAGGTACTGTTTTTTTTTCAAATCATTGAGGTCCTCCAATTCCAATTTTGTAACATCGTTGAAATAAGTTATCAGCCATGGTAATATATACCTATATTTTGTCAGTTTTTAGTCAAATACTCTATTAAAATAAAATCTACATTTTCATCAAAAATCAACATCAACGTGAGAACGTACTACACTACACATCTAAGAGAAAACTTTAATTCCTTTAGATCGGCGTAGTGAAGAGCAACAAATATTCCAAGTTTGGTTTCATGACCGCAGTGACGCCTCTTGTGTTCACAAACAGAAAGAAATTGGAACACATGAAAACTGTGTCGGAGAATTGCGACAGAGAGGTAAATATTTATGATGCAAATACATGAGTCCTGGTACCACAGCCTTATGGGAAGAGGGGTTTGTTTTTATTGTCTTTCGTGTATGGAAGATAAGTAGGAGTAGGGAGTAGGGGTGGTTGCGATAACGGCAACTCGGTAACCATTTTACTTTTTAATTTCTGTTTGTATCTGAAACCCTGGGTGGCCTCCAAATATGAATCTGTACAAAATTTTATTCCACGCAACCGATATTAATAGCAAAGCTTAACAAAAAAGCCAGTTTATAAAAAGCAATCACAAATAAATTACAGGCAAGGCAATTTTTCAGGCTCACAAATAAAGTAGAAAAACTGAAATTGTGTTTCAAATCTTTTGCTTTAATTTCAGCGATATTTTAGCCACTAGGTCCGACCACTGATAAACTTTTTAGAACAAAAAGTACATTGATGATTAAAATCAAGTAGTTTATTATTTAGTGTGCTGCTGGCTGCGAGAAGCAATACCTTCTGCGTTGTGTTTCAGCTGAAATGCCCAAAATAAAAAATGAATATTAAAATCGTCTCGTCGTTTTGCTTTCAAAATATTATGTACCGTTGTTGCAGTTGTTATTGTTGCTTCAAAATATTATGTGAATGCTGTAGCCTACTTCAAAGAAGATGCTGAGATCAAGAATGAATTTTCTCCGGATGAATTCAGTTGTTTTTAACCCACTTGAATTCTTAAAGTTGTTTGGAGGAATTCTCTGGAGTAATCGGGGACTTGACCTTAGAGTTACCAAGAAGAAATTAATTCGCAACAGGAAATCCTACTTGGCAACTTATAAAAAAAGTAAGAGGAAGTGGGACTTATCGGATGTCAATGAACAGTTTAAAATGGAAATCACCCGACCAACGCCCTCACTTATCATGATAATATTTCTAGAGATTTCCTTTTTAAAAACAACCACATCATTAGTAAAATCTTAGAGAAATCAGGTTCAGGCTTCGCAGATATTATATATGATATCGCAATATCAAGAATCTTTTACAGCAAGAAATAACCTTTTGTCCTTTTGGTCAATAATTTATCTGGCTACCTGTTAAATATATTGTTAGTAAGGATTCCAATTGAGTTAATTATTTTATTTTATTATCATTGTAATTAGTTCGAAGATAAAAAAAAAAGTTTTTTTTAAATTGCCAACTGATAGACTGACTACACCAAAGGCAGAAACCGCACTGCAAAGCATCTTGCCAAGCGCCTAGAGTCTAACATTACGCGCTTGGCGCCTTTGCAAGTCACCTTGCGCTAGGCACCAAACGCGGTCGGTTAGGAATATTTAAGCACCTTGTTGCTAATTCGCTACTCACCAGGTGACTCGCTTAGATTAGGACCAATATAACACGCCTATCTCCAAAACTTACTAACGGAGTTTATAAGATTTTCTCTGTATTGCGATATGGTTTATCTGGGGCCCATCACGTCTTAGTGAACACCTAATTTCTTCCTGAGCAGCGTTAGATTAATTGTGCAGAATTAAGGGAGTATGACAACATGGTTATGCATGATCAGAAGTGAGGGAGTTTACCGCAAGAAATATGCAGCGGCAGTAAAGAGAACTATGACCCTTGTAATTAAGGGCCTATGACAACCTGGTTATGCATGATCAGAAGTGAGGGAGTTTACCGCAAGAAATATGCAGCGGCAGTAAAGAGAACTATGACCCTTGTATAATTGTGTAAGGGCCTATGACAACCTGATTATGCATGATCAGAAGTTTACCGCATATGCAACAGGCAACAGGCAACAGAAATATCAATGCTTACAACGTTTATCGCAGAATCACTACACGAATTATGGAGAAAAACGGATGCCAAAGCCTTTGATTTCTTTAGCTCCAGCTCCATTGAGGCTAGTGCCTGGTTCACTTATAAAAAGGCATCCTGAGAACAACAGCTTTACATAATAGCCTACACAATTGAAGAAGAAAAATCATCACAAATAGTATTCCATAGCATTATTGGAACTTATAAGGAGGATTTGTCTATTCTATCGCAGATTACTGACATCTCAACAAGGTTTACTAGAGAACTGGGAGGTTGTTCCAAAGGGTAAGGCACCGTTTCTGTAGTTACCAAAGTGCATCTCCCTAAGGTAGGATAATAGGCCAAGATGTCATCAGATGCGCAATTAAAAATAGTCTTTTATCTGCTACCTGAAGCAACAGTTCTTTGCTACAACGGGCAATGGATTCAAAAATTTGATCCATGGTTCTTGGAACATATAGAAAAGAAAAGAGTCGTAAACGCCAGTAGCAAAACTTGCACAGTGGACTGGAATATTGGTTTTGTCGGGCAATATCAAGAATGTCGAAACAAAAAATAACTTTCTTCTCTTTTCTTTCGTCAACGGTTTGTCTGGCTACCTGTTGAATATAATATAGTTAGTAAGGATCCCAAATAAGTTAATTATTGAAATTTATAGAGCTCGCGAATTGAAATAAGAAGCCAGCTGATAGATAGAAAAGAAAAGAGTCGTAAACGCCAGTAGCAAAACTTGCACAGTGGACTGGAATATTGGTTTTGTCGGGCAATATCAAGAATGTTGAAACAAAAAATAACTTTCTTCTCTTTTCTTTCGTCAACGGTTTGTCTGGCTACCTGTTGAATATAATATAGTTAGTAAGGATCCCAAATAAGTTAATTATTGAAATTTATAGAGCTCGCGAATTGAAATAAGAAGCCAGCTGATAGACATACCAAGCCGCACTAAAGACAGAAATCGCATTGCAAGGCGGCTTGCTCAGCGCCTAGAGCCTAGTACTAATGCGCTTGGCACTTTGCAAATCACCTCTGGCTAAGCTTCAAGCGGTCGGTTTAGGAATATTTAAGTACCTTGAGTTCACTTTGCTATTTGACAGGTGACTCGCTAGGCACCAGGCACTAGGCTCTAGACACTAAATGCGGCGGCTTGTTTAGCGCCTAGAGCCTATCGAAAAAGCGCTTGGCACCTTGCAGGTCACCATGCAGTACGCTCTTAACGCGGTCATCATCATCATCATCATCATCATAATTTCAGCCGAAAGACTTCCACTACTGGAAATAGGCCTCCCCCAGGCGTCGCTGCATTTACCGATCCCGTACATCGCGCATCCAGCGCATTCCCGCAATCTTAACCATTGTATAGAAATTGCGAATTGAAAAAAGGCAGCTGATAGACAGACACACCAAGTCGCACTAATGACAAATCGCACTGCAAGGCAGCTTACTTAGCGCCTAGAGCCTAGCACTTACTTAGCGCCTAGAGCCTAGCACTCACTTAGCGCCTAGAGCCTAGCACTTACTTAGCGCCTAGAGCCTAGCACTAACGCGCTTGGAGCCATGGAATTCACCTCTCGCTAGGCTCGTACGTTGATTTGACTTCGCTATTCGCCAGGTAACTTCGCTAGGCGATAGGGGTGCGTTTATGGCCTAAGAATTCCATTTTGGTACGGGACTGTAAAAACAATACGTGAATTTGCAATTTAAGCTCTTTTTCACCCAAATTAGCCCTCATTTGTAAAAAGCCTTGTATAATTTTCAGGTAAATCACAAACATGAGACGCCATGCCAACTTGGGAATGAGGTCACCACATGCATCTTTAAGTATGCTCCGGAGCTGCATTTTAAGTCTTAAGAATGTTGAGAATAGTCTTAAGAATGTTGAGAATAGTCTTAAGAATGTTGAGAATAGTCTTAAGAATGTTGAGAATAGTCTTAAGAATGTTGAGAATAGTCTTGAGAATGTTGAGAATAGTCTTAAGAATGTTGAGAATAGTCTTAAGAATGTTGAGAATCGGCGGCACATGGCATAAATATTATAAGACGGAATGTGGAAAGCAGAGTCAGTCGAATTAAAAATTATATATTATTCTGGATTTTATTATTTGAGTGACTTCTGACACCATTCTCGCCAAGAGATATTATGCTATCCAGTTACTGGGTAGTGGAGGTTAGATAATATTTAACTCTGTGTATCGGCGGCACATGGCATAATTATTATAAGACGGAATGTGGAAAGCAGAGTCAGTCCAATTAAAAATTATATATTAACTCTGTGTATACATCATGTATACAGGTGTAGTTTACTGTATGTGTTCTGGTATTAAGCTTCATATAGATAGACTGGAAGCAGAGCCTTACGTAATTGGGAGAAGCTAGACATTTTGATCGATGGGGCACTGATTGCACAGAAGAAAAGAAATTTCTTTGGTTGAGGTTTGCCCGATAGCACCTTCATTGGGCTTCCGCCAAGTTCAAATTGACCATTAGATGATGAGTCAGATCACTGTTTTATCGAAACACGTAATAATGACACGATATCTTGAGAAACAACCCAGATTCAAAGAGTAAAATGCGAACAACTTGAGTTAGATCACGCTGTAAGACTAATAATATTTTAACTAGGCACTGCTCGCTGCTTCGCCAGTGTGAAAACGTGTTTTCATATCCCAAGGGATACTACCGAGCTAGTATAACTAACATGTCATAGTCTATCATCTATGTACCACGTCATAGTCTATCATCTATGTACCAAGTTTACTCAAAATCCGTTCACCGATTTAGACGTGAAATCGTAATTCAGACACACTTTCTCCTAAATATAATAAAGCTGACTTGGCTGAAGGGTGTTTTTTTGTTTGAACGTGCGAACTAAAATTTCAAAATTCTAGAGTTAACATCACGCTACGTTCCTTTCCGTGGTGGCCCAGTGGCTAAGACCTCACCCTTCATGCTTGAGATAGTGTGTGTATTTTCCAAATTAATATGTACTTTTTTAAGTTTATCTTCGACATTACTGACAACAGTGCTGACAACAGTGCTGACAACAGTGAAAAAAGTCTGAAATTTCCAACCCACCTACTCTGTATCAGAAGAGGCCTTTGCCCTGCAGTGGGACAGTAACAGACTCGTATTATTACGATGAGCCGAGCAAAAGAATAAAGTTTTGAATAACCTGATTTCTTTAAAATTAAACGGTAGTTGAAACCGGTGGGCAGAGCTAGTTGTTTAAATTGTTATATTCCTCCTTTTTTTCGCCAGCCAGAACTCTACCTCACTTAATGAAATCGAGTGGTACCAAGATGCCAATACAAGTAGTACATAATATAGCAATGCACTAATATTGACCGATAAAAATCACGAAACTCCATAACAATAAATCTTCACAATCAATCTGTCTAAACTTCGCAAACTATGTTAGGATCAACTGTTTGTCTAACCGAATGCAGCTGAGTACCTTTATTTTATATGAACCGATTACCAATCCGATCTCCACATCACAGTAATTGGATAACTAGACCATAAAAACAATCCCTATTTAAAGATACCAAAAAACTGTGGCAACATGTAGATCCTCCAAAAACAATATTAATAAATGTTTATTTTGTCAAGAATATAATGAAAATGTAAATTTGACACGCGGCGTGTAAGCTGTGCGTGACAAGAGTGAAGATTTTTAATGTCCTGAGAATATTTGTTAATGGCTTTCTAAAGGGAATACTGAACAATGTTTACGCGCGAATTTAATATCATTGTGGGTCGTGTGCAGAAAATACTCGTGAATACTAAAGATATTAGACTAAGAGAGAAAGAAAAAACAATATTAGTCTTTCTCTCTTAGTCTATCTTTAGTATTCACGAGTATTTTGATTTGAAATACGAAATAATTATACAAATAGTACTAAAATTGCAAAAGAAATACAGAATTACAAAACAGTCACGTTCGTATTTTGATGAAACTTGGCACTCGGATAGACTATGATCTGGTATTAGGATATAATAATTGTCATGCCAGTAGTAAATTCCCCGGAGATTACATTTTTTACTTGTGTGAAGCCGCGGGCAGAAGCTAGTTTTACTATCATGATACATACCTACTTAAAATAATAGCCCTTTAATATGAAATGCCTAATACATACATCATATAAGTGTTTAGGGATCAAGTACATTTTTTAACTATAAAAAATATCCAATTAATATTTACCAAATCTAGTCTTCCAAACTGGCTTCTTATTTTAATTCTTATGATTAAGTGAAAAAAAATATTAAAAAAAAACTGTTTCCACCATTGACACGATTGACACAATCACAATGGCCGCCCTCCACGTTGTTTCTAACAAGCATATCCCATGCGTGCTCAATTAGGTTGAGGTCTGGCGATTGAGCAGGCCACGGCAGAATGTTGATGCAAGCATCACCAAGAGTGCGTGTTATGAATCTAGCCGTGTTTGGACGCGCATTTTCGTGCATCAGTCGAAACCAATAATCTTGAGCAAAGGGGTGATCACGTCTTAAACAATCCTCTCCGCATAAATCTGAGCATTGAGGTTACCCCTGATACAAATGAGATCGGTTGTTCCACCGATCCAAATCGGCCCAAACCATTATTGTTCCCACTCCATATGAATGAACTTCCTGACAAAATTTCAAACGTTCTTGACTTCCAGAAGTTCTCCAAACCTCCAAACACAAGTACGTGTTGTATCCGGCCTCATAGCGAAACGAGATTCATCGGAAAAGCAAACAACGCAAGTCTTCCTCCCAATTTCTTTGTTCGCGAGCCTATTGTAAACGGGCCCTAAGATTGCTATAAGTGGAACTCTCAGCGGCATTCGGGAACGCAGATCCACTTCGGATGGTTTTTGGTCGCCTATCAGCAAGCTGAAGAGATGTGGCGCCAACATCATGGCAGTCATGGTACGATTCCGTCGAGCAGTATTTTGGTGGTACTGGTCCTTTCTGTGAGTGGTAATTGAGGAGATCGGCCTCCATGTCGCTCGGCCACGCTGTTTGTGATATGATAGCATGTCCAGAGGCGGCTTTTGACGCTGGTGTGTCCAGAGGCGGCTTTTGACGCTGGTGTGTCCAGAGGCGGCTTTTGACGCTGGTGTGTCCAGAGGCGGCTCTTGACGCTGGTGTGTCCAGAGGCGGCTCTTGACGCTGGTGTGTCCAGAGGCGGCTCTTGACGCTGGTGTGTCCAGAGGCGGCTCTTGACGCTGGTGTGTCCAGAGGCGGCTCTTGACGCTGGTGTGTCCAGAGGCGGCTCTTGACGCTGGTGTGTCCAGAGGCGGCTCTTGACGCTGGTGTGTCCAGAGGCGGCTCTTGACGCTGGTGTGTCCAGAGGCGGCTCTTGACGCTGGTGTGTCCAGAGGCGGCTCTTGACGCTGGTGTGTCCAGAGGCGGCTCTTGACGCTGGTGTGTCCAGAGGCGGCTCTTGACGCTGGTGTGTCCAGAGGCGGCTCTTGACGCTGGTGTGTCCAGAGGCGGCTCTTGACGCTGGTGTGTCCAGAGGCGGCTCTTGACGCTGGTGTGTCCAGAGGCGGCTCTTGACGCTGGTGTGTCCAGAGGCGGCTTTTGACGCTGTGTGTAGTGTATCCCGAGGCGGCTTTTGACGCTGTGTGTAGTGTGTCCAGAGGCGGCTTTTGACGCTGTGTGTAGTGTGTCCAGAAGCGGCTTTTGACGCTGTGTGTAGTGTGTCCAGAGGTGGCTTTTGACGCTGTGTGTAGTGTGTCCAGAGGTGGCTTTTGACGTTGTGTGTAGTGTGTCCAGAGGCGGCTTTTGACGCTGTGTGTAGTGTGTCCAGAGGCGGCTTTTGACGTTGAGAGCCACAGTACATTGCCTGGAACCAGCTTGCAACATTCTCGTGTAAAATGATGTCGGCGCCTTAGGCTTCCTGGCCGGCACCGGCCAGCCTTAGCCGCAGCGGCGAGCGTTAAAACATCTGCTCCTCAGCTCGCGGGCCGCCTCGCCCCTCCGCGCCTACGCGGGCTTAAATTACACTCTAGGGGTAGGGCAGACAAGACTACGTGGAATTGGTTTTGCAGCGATTCGTTTGTCTCTAACTTATGCAATTTTATAGAAATGGCATTATGCCTAGTAAAATTATTCGAAATAAAATTATTCGAAATAAAATTATGCTATCTTCATAGTATGCCAAGTGGAATCGTACCATGTGTAATTTTAACTTTGCCAAACGTAATTATGCCAGATAAAATTCTGCCATCTATCTCGCTGTGTGTAGTGCTAAGAGCCCCAGTACATTGCCTGGCACCAGCTTGCAACATGCCGACGGACTCGTCATCTCTTCTTGTGTACTCGTAAAATGATGTCGGCGCTCCTTAACTTAGGCTTGCTGGCCGGCTTCACCGGCCAGCCACAGCCGCGGCGGCGAGCGTTAAAACATCTGCTCATCAGCTTGCGGGCCGCCTCGCCCCTCCGCGCCTACTATTTACGCCCGGTAAATTACACTCTAGGGGTAGGTCAGACAAGCGATTCGTTTGTCTCGTAACTTACTAGCACAAAATATTGACTTTTTAAGACAGATTTACAATTTTAAATGCAATTTTATAGAAATGGCATTATGCCTATCTTCATAGTATGCCAAGTGGAAATGTACCAAATAATCGTCGCTCTAAATAAACGTTATGATAAACGAAATTATGTGTAATTTTAACTTTGCCAAACGTAATTATGCCAAATAAAATTCTGTCATCTTAAAAGTATGCCATTGTAAATTCGTACATATAAACATTCGGCCAAACAATAATTATATGAAATATTGTTTATGCCTTAAAAATATTCGTATAAAGATGATTATGCCAAGTGTATTATGCAAAATAAATTTCGGAGCATCAAGATTCTGCCAGATAGAGGGACCTATGATATCCTATACAAGTTGAACTAACTTGAGCAAAACGAACAGCTATTTTACAAGCTTTTGATTAACTTGCAATGTATGTATGTATGTTTGTATGTATGTATGTATGTAAGTGTGTTCGGGGCAAACCTATTTTAATTAAAGCAGTTATCTTCAACCGATTAAGATGAAATTTAAGACCAAAGACAAAAGACAAAGATATTTTATTTCAAGAAGGCCACCAAGCGGCACTTTTGAACGTTACATTAAATTTAAAAATAATAATAGTTGATTCTACCGTGCATTCGGAAAGTAGCTTGTAATGGAGAAGAATGCACAAGAAACTCCATACTTACTCTTTTAAAAAAAAATATGTTTTACAATATTTAGGTACATAAGTACATACCTTGATGAATGAAATTGAGTTTATACAATACAAATATATTTATACAGTCTTCAGAAGGTCCAACAATACTTCAAAATAATAGTGTTCTGCATATCACTTGTTTTTGCGCCCTAGTGGATGTGGAACAGGACTAGCATTTAGCCAAGCATTTTTATCAGTGATGTAATCCCCCAACTTATAATATGCCAGCCTGCATAGTGTGCGTTTTATACAAGTTTTAAATTTCGTCTCATTCAGTTCAAGAATGTAGGGAGGAATTTTATTGTAACATTTTGTACAGTACCCCATGAAAGATGAAGCTACTTTAGCCAGTCTGAAACCTGGTTGAACTAATTGGTCCCTATTTCTAGTAACATAATTATGTCTGTCGCCGTTTTTACTAAAAAGATGTAAATTCTTTCTCACGTACATGATGTTTTCATAAATATATTGGCAAGGAACCGTCATGATGTTAATGTCCTTAAACAGTTATCTTAGAGAATCGCGCCGGCGAAGATTGTATATCGCTCTGATGGCTCTGAATAAAATTGCCTCAATGTCTGCAGCCCTTCCCCATAGTAAGATACCGTAAGACATTATACTATGAAAATAACTAAAATAGACTAGTCTGGCGGTATCCACATCCGTTAACCGACGAATCTTTCCAACAGCATAAGCCACCGAACTCAGCCGCCCCGCAAGGGATACCAAATGAGGACCCCATTGCAACCTTGAGTCTAGCGTGATCCCCAGGAAAACCGTTTTATCGACGAATTCTAGCTTCTCCTTGTTTAATATAATGTCACAGTCAGTACTTTTGACATTCGGCAAGGAAAATTTTACGCACTTGGTTTTTTACCATTTAAAACTAAATTATTGGCAGTGAACCAATCCTGAACCTGCCGTAGCGCGTTATTTACGTCGTCAACCTGACAAGTACGTCTATTCATTTAAAAAATTAAAGATGTGTCATCAGCAAATAACAACATGTTTAGTTTGTTTTCCAATAAACGGGGTAAATCGTTTATGTATACTAAAAATAAGAAAGGACCTAAAATTGAGCCCTGGGGTACCCCCATTTTAACGTTTAACCCGGATGAATTCACACCGTTTATTTGAACTAATTGCTGTCTATCATTCAAATAAGATTTAACCAAACTTAACGCTGATTGACCTAGCCCGTAATGCTCAAGTTTCAGAAGTAATGTTTCATGATTAACGCAATCAAACGCCTTCGACAGGTCGCAGAAGATACCTATGGCATCTTGCGTTTCTTCCCACGCATCAAAGATGTGTTTTAATAGAGTGACACCAGCGTCAGTTGTACAACGTCCTCTGGTGAAACCATACTGTCTATCATGCAAGATGTTATTCGCATTAAAATGAATGAGCATTTGATTTAGCATTATCCTCTCAAATACCTTGCTGAAAACCGGCAACACGGATACTGGTCTATGATTATTTGTGTCTTTACTGTCCCTGGATTTAAAAAGTGGTATAATCTTACTATATTTCATTAGATCCGGAAAGACTCCTTGATCCACACACAAATTGAAAATCAAACCAAAGTACGGCGCGCTATAGTCTGAATAATGGAGGTACAAGCTTTGATGGACATTCCCCACAGATCTTCAGTCGGTTTGATCTTGATTTGCTTAATAGTAGTTTATGATACTGTTGCATAATAAGGGGTATTAAAACATGAGTGTGTGTTTAAAAACCGAGCCGTAGGCGAGGTTTTTAATAGTATTCACACGAATGTTTTAATACCTAGTTATGTGCAGTTTTTTTTATTTTGCCTTGGACACCATTCGGTTACGTCCTTCGCCCATTTTTCTATCTTACTCCTCATCATATGTCCTGCCCACCTCCATTTAAGTTTTTTAATGCAATATCTTACGTCGTTGGTTTTCGTTTGTTTTCTTAATGTTTCTAGTTTTATTCTGTCTTGTAACTTGACGTTGAGCATGCTTCTCTCCATACTGTGTTGGCAGAAAGAGCGGGAGAAAGAGTCTAAGATGGGAAGACGATTTCCGGCAAACCGCTGGTGTAACTTGGGGGAGGATGACCCATGACAGGAGAATGTGGCTAGCTCTAGGGGAGGCCTTTGCGAAATCGAAAGTGAAAAACAATCTTAATACCGGTGTCAAATATTAAATTATATTAGTAGATAAGTAAATAATTAAGTACTTTATGTTATAGTTATTTTAGTTGTAATTTTACTTTTTAAATTATTATTATGTAAGATTGGAAATAAAGGCTATATTATTATTCTCCTTTATTTATCAGTTTTCTTATTTTTTACATTTTAAAATATTTTTATAAAATAAATTAAAAAAACAAAACATAAAAATATAAAAAATAGAGGCCCACCGGTATCGGGAACAGGGTCCAAGCTACCGGCGGTCAGGGCTCCAGAGAGAGGAACCTCCTAACTATACGAGCCGTGTTCAGCAGTACTGCTTTCTGGATCAGGCCCTTGACCCAGCTGCCTAACGAGAGCCTTCTGAGATGTTGGTCGAGGCTCGTGGCTATTAAGCCATTGGCTGACACGACTATCGGTACAATGATCGCTGTGTCCACATCCCACATGTCGACAACCTCGCGAGCCAAGTTATGACTTGGCTCGCGAAACCGAGAAAGATAAACAAATCAAGTATCTTGATACTTGATTTGTTTATCTTTCTCGGCTTTCACGAGGTTCCCGTCATGCGGGACAGTTATGTCAACAATCATTGCACGCCTCTCGATTCGGTCCACCACCACTATATCAGGCTTGTTAGCGATAATAGTCCTGTCAGTGATGATGGACCGATCCCAGTACAATGTGATATTGCCATTTTCGAGAACTGGGTCGGGCACATACCTGTAGTACGGTACCTCCGATGCCACAAGAGTGTATTTCAGAGCAAGTTGCTGGTGGATGATCCTGGCTACAAGGTTGTGCCTATGCAAATACTCTTCGTTAGCTAGACGAGAACATCCAGAGATAATGTGGCGGATCGATTCACCCGGGCGGTGACATGCCCGACAGATGTCAACCGTGCCATCCTTCACAATAAATCTCCGGTAGGTATTTGTCATGATAACTTCTTCCATAATTGCACAGACAAAACCTTCGGTTTCCCCAAAGAGGTCACCAAAACGCAGCCAGGCTACGGACGCTGCTTGGTCTACATCAGACCCATGTAGGGCCCGTAAAAAGCGTCCGTGAAGCTTAGCGTTAGTTTAAAGCACTACAGGCTTGCGCCAGTTCTCATTCGCCATGGAGAGCGGGGTGAGTCCCTTGTCCACTGCTACTACATCTCGATGCATACCTACGTCGGTGTGTAGAAAATATGCCCTAAGATTGCATATCTCGCGGTTGTGGAGGTTTTTGGCATTTAAAAAGCCTCGGCCTCCACACTTCCGCGGGATATACAATCTCATGACTGACGATCGTGGGTGATGCATTCGATTTGCAGTCAGCAGTGTACGGACCCGCCTATCCAGGGCGTCGAGTTCCGTTTGAGTCCATTTGAGTATACCGAAAGAGTACATCAATACCGGCGGAACGGTTGGGCCGTTGAAGGCGCGCACCTTGTTTCCGCCTGAAAGAAGGCTATTGAATACCTTCTTCAGGCGGCCAAAGAAGCGTTCCTTCAACGATTGCTTCATGTCAGTAGTGCTGATACCTAACGCTTCCGACATACCCAAATACTTATAGGTTTCGTTTGGAGAGAGGGATCTCAGGTTTATGGAATCCGTGAGTTGAATTCCTACAGATTCCACAATCTCCCTTCGCTTTACATTCATGACCGCACATTTGTCCACACCAAACTCCATCCTGATGGCGTTACTAAAAGTTTCAGTTACTTTCAGTAGCTCCATCAGCTGAAGATTGCTGGGGACAAAGAGCTTCAGATCATCCATGTAAAGGAGGTGAGATATAACCTGACCACCTCTCTTCAACCGATAGCCTAGCCCTGAATTCTCCAGCAGCATGCTTAGAGGATTCAGGGCTAGGCAAAACCAAAGTGGACTCAAACTATCGCCCTGGAATATACCTCGCTCGATCCTTACAGGTTCGCTATTCCTCTGGATATTTCGACATCCTGAATAGCGAAGGACTGTGCTCCATTGCCCCATACACGACATCAGGAAGGTGCGTAGAGTTGTATCTATTTTATACAATTCTAGCACCCTCATGAGCCATGTATGAGGCACCGAGTCATAGGCCTTCTTATAATGTATCCAACATGTCGACAGATCCTTTCGGGAACGCCGAACCTGTTGGCTAATGGCCATATCTATGAGTACCGCGGGAGTCCGGAGTACCGCGGGAGTCCGGAGTACCGCGGGAGTCCTTAGTACCGCGGGACCCGTTCCTACATCCATTTTGAGAGACCGACATGATCGAATTATCGTCGACGTGTTTATTAATTTTAACTCTCAAAATGGATGTAAGAACCTTATAGACCGTTGGTAAACACGTAATAGGTCTATAATTTTTGGGTTCCGCGGTGCTACCAGACTTGAAGAGCAGGTGGGTTATTCCTGTTGTAAGGAACCTTGGTAGCGAACCAGACTCCAAGGCTGCCTGGTACTGAGATGCCAAACGAGCGTGCGACCTTTGTAGCCACTTGATCCAGAAGTTGTGCAGCCCGTCCGGCCCCGGACATTTCCAGTTCGGCAACGGACGGACTGCACGGGCTATATCTTGGGGGCTGATCGTGATAGCCCCCATTTCTTGTATTGGATTGCGAGCTCGTTCGACCTGCCGAGTCCATTCACCTTCGGTGTGACTGACAGGCACCGACCAGATGCTACGCCAGAATGAACACATAGCGTCATCATCCGGCAGGCGCGTATCAGTCACACCTTGGTCGGGTCGCTCCCAAGCCCGATAAACCCACCTTTCATTACTTTGGAATGTACGATTGGGTGTATCGCTCCACTCTCCGCCTATACCTACGAATACGGTTTGCCCATGCAAACACTTTTTGCTTCAGGAAGTCTATGCGCTCTGTGAAATGGGATATATAGTCTTGGGGGCTGACATCAGTCCCCGAAAACGCCCGTCTCACAAAGCGCATCACTCTTGGCCGATTATTGCCCTCCCTGAAACAAATTAGTTTGCCGATGAGTGCTCTAGCCCCACCAATACGACGTTCGATCCTGCACTGCCAAGCTGGTACGGCTGGTTTCGGTCGTGTAGCTCTGTCATCTACAAATTTGACGTGGGCTACACGACATGCAGCTACAGCCGCGCAGTACATGATCGAATGTGTATCAGTGAGGTCTTCGCAGTTATCAAAATAGTTTGACAACTGCGAATCCAGAGCAGCCACCAGTGCCCTATTTTTGTTATGCATGGGCAAACGAGGTAATCGTGGCCTAAGTTCGAGCGGCATGTAGCGATAATCCCGAATAGCACACTCCAAAGCACTCCTCAATTCCTCATTGCACTGGTTACTTACGTTTATAACCCTGTCACTACTCGTCAGCGTAGTTGGACTGTGGTGGCACCACGGCCTGCGACGATGGGGCAATGACACGGTTACACATTTCCGTTCGGAGGCGATCAAGCACAGTATTATCCAACATACGATTACGCTGGATGACCCGTACCTGATCCGAAAGTCGTTGGGCCGAAACGTTGACAGCCGGCTCAAGCACCTGAAACAAAGAGAGCATCCGGACACAGTACGCGGTCAGATTGTTTCCTCCCTCTGTAGCCCCAAAGTATGCGCGCATGACATTTTCGTTAATGGATTCATCTCATGCGCTGCACACTTCCGCCGGGTGCTGGGACCCTATCAGAGACCGGTAAGCCTCGAGGTCCTAAGCGGTCCGGCAGCCGGCGTCCTCCCCGTCGACGCGCAGGTGGTGGTGTGGTGTGGCGGCGAGAAGTACTCGTCGCTCGAGCTCAACGCAACTGCCACAGCCGGTGTCACAGCACTCACGGTGGGGCTGGTTTCCGGCGACGGCGAATCGGAGCTGGGCGACGAGGCCGGAGGTGGTAGGCGTGCTTGTCTTGTAGCGGCAGCTCTCGTCAACATGACGTCGTCCTTATTTTTCTCATATCTTGTAGGTCAATGTGTAAATCGGTCATAATTTTGATAATGTTATTGTTTTCTGTTTTTTTTTTCTTGGTTTCATTGTGTATTGTACAATTTAGATGATTAAAATTTAATATTTATTATTATTATTATGTGCAGTTTCATACACTACTTTATCTACACTCATACATTTTGGGATTGAACCTACTTAATACCTTTTTTTTCATAAATGCATCATATAATAATCTCGACTTTGCTGGTAAGAGATTATGAGTAATTACCTTCGCCGCATATAAAATAAATGGCGGAGTCAAATTTTCTTCACATTCACTAATATCAGACATTTTAAGCAAGAATTTAAAAATCTCATGAAATTCAGTACAGCGAAACCTGCAAAACAAAACGTATGAATGGCGCCAAAACCCAGCACATCACCGCATTATCCGCGCATGCGCTAAGGCTTAGCACACGCACTGCGATATTTATTCACGAGATTTTTTTCCGGCCATTTTGCGACCTATGGAATTGTATGAAGCTGCTCGCATTGCGGTAAAAAAATCGTGCGGCAATAATACCGCATTAAAGCCGTGTTTTGCAACAGAATCCACCGCACCGCGGCGCAAATTTAATTCGCGCGAATATTTTGAGCTCCGACAGGTAACAGGTAGAAAGAGACGTAAATAAAAATCGCAGTGCGTGCTAAGCCTAAAGCGGGCATTGTCACAGACAATTTAAAATTGGAATAAAATCTTTATATAATAGGTACTAAAATGGCATTACAAAAAAAAATATTGATGGAAACTCCTAAGTGATTAACTTCTTGGATTTGTCCTGTATCGTAATAAAGAAAAAAAAATGATTTTCTTCCAACTATGCTTTAATTGCATCATAATCACACTAAAAACTCAGTACAAAGCGAGTCTTTAATGCTCTAGAGCAATAAAAATGTATGAAATTTCATTATTGCACTGTTTTTTTTTAATCGCACCAAAAGTTGCCAATCTCAATGGATTAGCTCTATTCAGCCAGCCGATATCAATACTTTTTTTTTACGTACGTATTATTCATTTCTATCCTACTTGTTCCAAATTTAAAAAATGATTGCTGCTAACTCTGATTTCAAAATGAAAGAAATTTAAAAAAGTGATTTATCTACTATTCCTATAGGTAACAGTTGAAAGAAAAGCAGATTATGCACCTCGCCTTAAGTAATTTATATTGCCCTCGTGCCTGTTAGATTAGAGCCCTCGTGCCTGTTAGATTAGAGCCCTCGTGCCTGTTAGATTAGAGCCCTCGCTAACGCTCGGGCTCTAAATCAGGCACTCGGTGCAATAATAAATTACTTTGTGCTCGATGCAATAATCTACTATTATAGCATTATTTTGTTAGAGAAATAGTGTTATAATGAGATTCTATTTTTAAATTTCGGTATTGTGTTTATAAAGTATGTCAATATAAACTCGTTTTGAAGTTTATAATTCGAATACTTTTTTCTTTTTTTTCGCGGGTAGGTGCATGTTTCTAAATCAATCATTTTTAATTTTAATAAAATTTACAATATTTTTAGTAAGATTTATGCCTAATATTTGATATTAACATTCCCTTAAGTAAATACTGTGTGGGCAGTAAAATACACATGCCCTAAACAGTGGTGATTGCATTTACTTGCTGGCTTGAGCTGTCACTTGAACTTTGACCTCACTTACTTTTGCTTTTGAACACTAAGCCACTATCATGAGCTCAATAGCTGACATTGCAGAGACACAGCGCTTGGCAATAACATCCCTCAACCAGCGGATGGCTGATTTTGAAGAACATCTGAAGATTTCTTCAGCTGGAGCAGACTTGAGCGGGCTTCACAAGGAATTCACTTTCTTCAAAGAGCATGTCCTCAGTGCATTGCAGTTGCAGATTGCTGAGGTGAGCAGGAGTGTCGATGTCATAGAGATGCGTCACAGGAAAAAGTTCTTGCTGCTCGGCGGCGTGCCTGAGAAGCCTGGTGAGAGGCTCCCGGAGAGTGTGGCATCCCTTCTGCAGGATAAACTGGGCATTTCTGATCTGGCACCGCCTTCACTACCAGTATGCCACAGACTGGGTGCAGCTTCAGAAGGTCACACTAGACCTATCCTGCTTCAGTTCAAGGAGTCTGCCATTAGGGGCCAAATCTGGAAAACCAAGACCAAACTGAAGGGTACCTCCTCTTACGTATTTTCTGAGTACCTCACTCGTCGTAGGCAGTCTGCTTTTACAACAGCTCGCAAGTTGTTTGGTGTGACTAACGTGTGGACTATGGATGGTAACATTAACGTCAAGCTCCCTAATGGCAAACGTCGTCGGGTCTTCACTGCTGATGAAGTCATCGCGCTGGGTGCGGCAAGTCGCTGGATCAAGTGGTTCTTCCGGATTTAAACCCTGGCTCGAATAATACAAGCCCGGCACCGACGCAGGCACACCCGGTCAAGGAGGTTGGCAAAGAAGAAGTAACTTGTATTGTTTACACTCATCATTTTGTCATTTCCTTTTTGCCTGATAGTTGATTTCCATAAAGCTGTTTTTTTATTTTTTTTGTTAGCCGATTTTGGGCGGTGGGAGCACGTCACAATATTTATTCATGCAATTTCTTGATTTGTTATTGCATCGTGAATTTTTATTTCACATTTAACATTTATTATATTTATTATTTTACCTATTATTATTTTAAGTTAATATTACATTTATTTAATTACCTACGTAATAATTATGTCTGACGACGACTCATTTTATTCTTGTTCCTCCACGTCTTTTTCAACTCTTGATGACTCCCTGTCCGTGAATGGTTTTCTGAGTAGTGAGTGCCAGCGATTTGACAAATGCTTCAACGTATGTCATGTCAATGCTCAGAGCATTCCTCAGCACCATTCTGAGATATTGAATTTATTTTCTGACGTCACTTTGCATGCTGTTTTAGTGTCCGAGAGTTGGCTAAAACCTTCCCTCGACTTTTTACTGTTTACCTGGCTATATTTTAATTCGCAACGATCGTACTGGGAAAAGAGCCGGGGGTGTTACCATTTACCTGCGTAGTGATATCCCTTACAAAATCTTATTTTCTTCATCCCCAATTTATAATGGCAACCCTGAGTACTTATTTCTTGAAATTGTAGTTAAAGGGGTTAAGGCCGTTCTAGGAGTTGTTTACTGCCCTCCTACTATAGATTACTTCTCCATTCTTGAATCTCTCTTTTATTCTGTTTCCTCAGAGTACAAACATCTCATAGTCATGGGTGATTTTAACACTGACCTTTTGAAGGATAACCCTCGATCACGTAAACTGAGAGCGATCCTGGAGTCATCGAGTCTTTCACTCCTTAAACTTAATCTGACTCATCATAACTTTGACTCAAGCGATTCCTGGCTTGATCTCATGATCGCATCTTCTGTGGATCTCGTTGCCAACCACGGTCAGGTCGCTGCGCCTGGTTTATCCAAACACGATCTCATTTACATGTCCTACAAAATTAAACCCCCTAAGCAGCGGCCTGCTATTGTTTTTATCCGGAATTTCGTTAGATTAAATAAAGAAAAGCTCAATAGCGATGCACAAGCCCTGGATTGGGTTGATATTGCCCAGTCATCTTCAGTGGATCAGAAAGTTTAATCATTTAATCATTTATTTATTTATTTATTTATTTATTAACACGTACATTTATTTTTACAGGTAAGACCCAAGGTAACAAACGTAGTCATAAATTGCCAGTTAGCCAATCCCATTAACGGGTCTAGGTAGAGGCACAAGTTACACAGTGGACAACTCACTAAGTGTCACCCTCTGGAATTCCGCCAAAGAGCATGAAAATATGTCCAAACGCAGAGAGACGCTATTCAGTATTTTAACTGCTCGAGTCACTGGTGCAAACTTTAACACGTTAGTGCGGGTTGACGGGACTTTAAACAGCCCCTCCCTCGGTCCTAACCGTAGCCTACTGTTTGGAACGAGCAATCCCAATGATTCTAATATTTGTGGATTATTTAGCATGCCACGAAAAACCATAAAAACATATTTTACAAGGGCGAGGTTGCGCCTGACTTCCAACTTATAGTACCCAACCATCCCTATAACAAAGAGGGTTGGATACATAAGCGGGTAGAAAGGGTAAATACCAAATTGCCTCATGTATAGGTACCGGGTAAATTTGTTTTGCATTTTTTCCACCATCGTAGAATACTTCGTTTCATAAGGATTCCAGATGATAGCACTAGTTTCCAAGTTGCTTCGTACTAACGCATTATAAAGCGATTTCACTGCTGCCATGTTGGTGAAGTCACGGGTTTCACGCATGACAAACCCAAGATTTTTGAAGGCTTTTCTACATACCTGTACCACATGAGTGCGAAACGACAGATCCTCGGAAAAGGTAACACCAAGATCTCGCACTAACCCCACTCGCGGTATGACGTGAGCGCCCATGCAATACTCGTGACGTCGGGGTACCACGGCCCGCGTGAAGGACATTACGTTACACTTCGTTACATTGAAGATTAATTTGTTCTCTTCACTCCATGCTACTACCCGATCGATGTCTCGCTGGAGCATGCCGTAGTGTGACTCGTCTGTGATCCGCATGAATAATTTGAGATCGTCAGCAAATAACAAACAACCAGCGTCTTTAATGACTTCTGGAAGATCGTTAATCATTAAAATAAATTCTAAGGGTCCTAAATTTGTTCCCTGGCTAACCCCCGTAAGGGTGAAATACGAGTCCGATGTGTAACCTGCGTATTCCACAATTTGCTTACGGTTACCCAAGTAGCTAGCAAAGAACTCTAGGAGGGCTGGGGTAAAACCAACCCTCGCAAATTTATTTAAAAGGATGTCATTGTCCACACTATCAAATGCCTTCCTGAAGTCGAAGTAAGCGACGTCCAGTTGTCCACCTATCTCCGAGTCCAGCACTGTGGCGGCCTGGTTTAAAAAACACATTAAGTTAGAATTCGTGCTGCGGCCCGCACGGAAACCATGCAGTTGAAATCTTTAACAGATATGTACTTCAGCTCATGGACACGCATGCGCCACTGAGGGCTGTTCGTGTCAAGCGCCCCCCAGCTTCATGGATAACCCCTGGAGTTCGGATGGCAATGAGACGACGAGACCGGGCTTTTAGGAAATATAGGAAGAGAACTGGATTCTGTATAAGTTGGCTAGAAACCGCTGCAACCAGATGGTAAGAGCATCTAAACGCCGATACATTTGTGAAAATGTTCTCAACTCGTCACCGGCTGATATTTGGAAGTTCTTGAAATCGCTTGGCATAGCAAAGTCCCCATCTAGTGTTGTTTCTCTTAGTCTGCCTTTGGATGTTCTTAATAATCATTTTTCAACGTCCGCCACGCTTGCGGCTGACGTCAAAAATAAAACTATTGCTGATATTACTTCCAAGCCAATGCTTTCTCCTGACTCTTTTTCTTTCTCCACCGTGACCAACCTTGAGGTCCTCAAATATTTTACCTCAATTAAGTCTAGGGCTGTGGGCTGTGATGGGGTCAGTCGAACTATGTTATCTTTTATGATTGAGAACTTAATTCCAATTATTACTCACATCATCAATTCATCGTTGCTGAGTGGTGAGTTTCCTGCAATGTGGCGTAAGGCATACATTATCCCTCTTCCTAAAATTCCCAATCCCAGTTTGGCGATTCACTTCAGACCGATCTCCATTCTCCCTTTCCTTTCTAAGATCCTAGAAGCAGTTGCTCTTAAACAAATATCCTCCTACGTCTTCAAGAATAACCTGCTGTCCAATTGCCAATCCGGTTTTCGGCCTGGCCACAGCACAGCCACAGCTCTGTTTAAAGTTACTGAAGACATTAGGGACGGCTTGGAGAATTCGAGGTTAACGGTGCTGGTTTTAATAGATTTTTCCAATGCTTTTAACACCGTTGATCACGACATTCTCCTGGCCATACTGTCTCAAATTGGGGTCTCTTCGTTGTCACGTGATTGGTTTTCATCATATCTTCGTGGTCGCCAGCAGGCTGTGCGTGCTGATCAGGATTGCTCTGACTGGTGCGACTTGGTAACTGGTGTCCCACAAGGCGGTATACTCTCTCCACTTTTATTCTCTTTATTTATAAACTCGATTACTGTTATCCTCAAATGTTCTTACCATCTGTACGCTGATGACTTGCAACTATACGCTCAATCAGACATTGCCAACCTTGATAATTGCATTTCATTACTCAATGCTGATCTTCGAGCTATCAGTGAGTGGTCTGGCAAATTTGGGATTTCTGTTAACGTCGGGAAATGTCAGGCCATCCTCATTGGTAGTTCGTACTATTTGAGAAGTGTGAACTCTGGCCAACTTTTGCTACTGATGTACGAGAACTCCGTCATCTCTCTTTCACCTCATGTAAAAGATTTAGGTCTGTACATTGACGACAGTTTCAGTTGGAATAAACACGTCGCTCAGGTGAGTCAGAAAGTCGCGTTCTCGCTGCGGTCTCTCTATAGATTCAAGCATTTCCTCCCATCCAGCACCAAAATCACTTTGGTCCAGTCACTTGTGCTTCCCATTATCGACTATGCTGATGTTTGTTATCCTGATCTATCCCAAGAACTTCTAAATAAATTGGATCGACTTCTCAACAATTGTATTCGCTTTGTTTTTGGCCTTCGTAAATACGATCACATTTCTTCCTACCGTTCTCAGCTTAAATGGCTGCCTATACGCCTCAGGAGGTCCCTCAGATCTCTTTGCTTGCTCTTCACTATTATGAACGATCCTTGTGCTCCCGATTATCTAAAAACTTATTTCAAAGTGTTGGGCAGTTCTCACAATCGTAACCTTCGAGCTATAAAAAATCTACTCCTCCAAATTCCTTCACACCGTACCGGTTTTATGTCCAACTCATACGTTGTCTCAACAATAAAGCTCTGGAACGCGCTACCCTTTAGCATTAAAAAGGCTGAAAGCAAACTCACTTTTAAAAGAAAAGTCCGTGACCATTATTTGAGTCAGACTAAATAGCTCTCAATGCTCTCCTAGAGACAGAAGTCTAGTCGTAATTATTATTAATAGGTTTCTCTTTTATTATTGGTATTTATTAGTCTATTTTATTTGTGTATGTGTATTATTATTATTATATATGTAAGTATATACATTTTCGTATACTAGTTGTTATTTTAAATATTATTTTGTACCCATTCACAATGTTGTCATTTTTAACCCAAAGGTTGACTGGTAGAGAATGCCTTGTGGCATTAAGTCCGCCTATGTACCACTATTGTACATGAAGTTTAAATAAATAAATATTACGATATGAGAGTAATATGAGAGTAGATAAAAGCTTTTATTACTGTCATGGGGTTTATATGTGAAATACAATCGGGCAGGCTGAAACGTTCGCGTTTAATAATCCAAAAGCAAGCGAGGGCGAAGAATTTAAGGTTTCAGTAGTTTTAATTGGGATGTTGGTAAAGAAATTTACAAATTCTTGCGCAACTTTTTTGTTATCTCTAATAAGTCCGTGTGTGGTCTCAAGCGTGTAATAACTACTATTTCTTTTATTCCTATTCGTTTCATTGTTTATTATTTTCCAAACCGTCTTGATTTTATTTTCTGCTAATTTAACCTTATTGCTAATGTACAAGACCTTAGCTTCCTTGCAAGTATTTAAAAAAAATCTTGAGTAAGTAGCAACATACTTATTAAACGTTTCAGTGTTAATACAAGGCTTAAGGCCATATAGCTCGTAAAGTCTTTCCCTATTTTTCTAAGTCCTGTAGTTGCCCAGTCACTGAATAAAAACTTAGGGCATATAGTTTTAGTTTTCTTCTTAAAAGTGTTATTGAACTCTTTTTGAACCACTGAGAAAACTTCATCATACAAAATATTACCATTATTCACTGTGAGGTCCTGGTTGCTTAACTTACTGATTAAAGTGCTGTTAAATTGATTTAATTTACCGGATGTTATTGGTCTGGATTGAATCTGCATTTGTTTTATAAGCATTATGTACTCAAAGGCTACCAGTAGCCCACTATGATCCGAAGGCAGATAATTTACAATGGCCTTGTCCAACATTATCAATACATGTAGCAGAAGTCAGTGTAGTTCGGGTTGGTTCCATAAACACATGTGACAAATTTGTGCAGGACGTAGCGTGTTCATTGGCCCCGAGAAAAGAAGGGCGTAAACCTTCTGGCCATTGCCGCTGAACGCCCCATCCACATCAACGAAAACAAAGGTTCTTGGATGCCTAGCTGCAGCAGTGACGTAGGGTTGCAAATCGACTCTAACGATTCAACGATGTGTTGGCTGTACTTGAGTTATTTCCAGATTCCGGGTTGCCTACTTCTGGATCAGCACTCCTGGTGTCCAGGTTCCGAGGTTCAGCTCGACAGGATCGAAAAGGGATGTCTTCATAAGGGTTGAAGTCGATGAATTAAATGAAACACTAAGTTATTCAGTACACGGCACGATTCTAGGGCTCTCAACAATTTCTGAGACTTGATTCTATATAAGAATTACTTCTTATTTACTAAGACAAGTACAAGCGACTAGCTTTGGATGACTACAAATTCTATTTTGGGCCCGGGGGTTCTTTATACCCTCGCATCGTGCCATTATTGAGAGCCCCGCAAATTCTCGCCGAAAATAATTTTTATTTATGTAAAAAACCCTTATACATATTTGGTAAATAGGGTTACCGCACCCCTTCCATGGTGCTATCAATAGCTGGATTCCTTCGTACTGTAACACAGTAACGCCCCCTATCTATGTATCTAATCAATATACCTAATTTCCAGGTATTGATAGCTTCCCTAGACTATTTCCATGAAATAAAAGGACAATTCCCTTTATTTCCCAGTTAAAACCTTAATAGTTTTCAACCTAGCCTAAGGATATCTATAGGTTGGGTTGACCTGCTGGTGCCAATAGCAGGCTGTCTGTTGACGTCTAGAAAAAGCTTATTTTCGGGAATCTTCTATGGGATATCATCCCTTATGTAATGAATCTATAAATTCCTAAGTCATTTCACCGACTTTAGGACTTCCTACTTAGGCTAACCAGACAATCACCGCCTATTATGGGGATTCTGGTAGCCAATAGACCACACTTTACATTTCTAGTGTTTATGTAAGTCTATCTAGGTCATATGCACATAAGGTGCCTTGATATGTACAAATTTGATAGCCGGTCACTTTCTTTGCGCCCAGCTATCAGAGAAATTAGATATAAAAACACTAATAAGATTGGGACGACACGATGGTGCGTTCAACGGGCCATCGGGAGGTCCCCAAAAATTCCTTATTTTCGGAATTCCCAGGGGTGTATAGTCTCGGGGAATGCCAAAAACTGACTAAAATTACATTTCCAGAAACCTATTTTCCGGAATTGTACTTAAACTACTTGAGCGATTTTCGCTCCAAAGTGATGGCTTGGTAGCTAGTCCAGCAAGCCATCCGAAAGTACTTATACCATGAGTACATCTATTCCCTTCATGGAGTTATTCCACCTGAAGGGTCTACAAATTTCAACGTTTTACGTTGTTTACATTTTTCACGACTGCTTATCTCGTTGACTATCCAAGCGATTCTTCCCATCTAGAAACCGCCTGGAAGCCCTTTTAGCAAGCTTTCCAATGGTAGTACTTTTACCAGTACACCTCTTAGGGCACCTAAAACCGTAAGCGATTGCCAAAACCAGTTAAACAGCAGTTTTTCTATTATATACTGACTTGATATCTCAAGTAAATGGGCTTTATATAAAAGACTACGCTAACTATGAGGTGTATATAGGCTTCCTGTCTCGGTCTAGGTCCCCCATATACCCTAAAATGACCTAAAACCATATATTTGGTGTTTGAGATATCAAGTCAATATTCCTATTTACATAGCAGAAACTATGTGGTCTTCACATAGTTTCATCATTATGTACTGATTTCATGTCCAGTACATAGGATAAGCCCTTAAAAACATGATTTTAATTACTATAATATTTTCGAAAACCACCAAAACTATATATATCGTGTGGTTCCCTCTCACGGTTCATTCGGAACTAATCCGTCGTCGAGCACAGACGTATCGTATGACAGAAATTTATGTTTTTTACTATGATAACTCTTATCAGTATGCTTTCTAATGATTTTACTCTGTTAAGGGTGAACTATTGAACCCTATAACATACTGACAAACACTAAAAACATTATACTACTATCTCAAAAAATGTAGGTAAAATTTTAGTATAAATATAAACGTGCCTCTAAAATTCATTTTAGTATCAGGTGGCGCGCCGTGGTAAGCAGACATGTCTACACATACAAACTTCAATTTCTATGAACCATTTAGTATGGTTGATGACGCTTCGTCGCGAACATATCTCCCGCCGTGCAGTGCTGTGTCGACTCGCTGTGTCGACTCGAAGTGTTGTCGGCGCGGCGCTGCATTCCTTCGGTGAGCGACGGACGGCATTTCTCGGCTGCCGGCCAGGCCCACCGAGAGGACGGTCGCCGCTCCGGCATCTCTGGTTACTGGGGCAGTGGGACGAGTTTCTTCACCGGACGCTTCAAGGTACCGCCAAGCGTGCGTACCTCAGCGGTCCGGATTTCTCCGTCGATTCCTGGATACACGGCCACAATGCGGCCTCGCGGCCACGTATTGCGGGGCAGCTGGCCGTCGGCTATCAGGACAGGGTCACCCACTTTAAATCTGGGCCCACTACTATGTGGCTCCCGCCGGTTTTGGAGCTCCGGCAGGTACTCTCTGACCCAGCGACTCCAGAACATATCAGCGAGGATCTGTGATCGTCGCCATATTTTCCTGCTGTCTATATCTTGCTCGGTGAACGTGCCAGGTGTAGGTAGTCTGGCTGACCCACCGAGCAAGAGGTGATTCGGTGTGATGGATTCATCATCATCACCATCTACCGACACGTGTGTCAATGGTCGGCTATTTACAATGTACTCTGCCTCACAAATCAGTGTGGACAACACCTCTTCGGTGGGGTGTTTTTCTGTAAGTACATTGTATAGTGTGTTTTTTACACAACGAACTAGGCGCTCCCAGGCGCCTCCCATGAACGGCGCTGATGGCGTTATGAAGCGCCATACGATGCCTCTACGACTTGCCTCTGTTTTGAAGGCGTCTCGCAGCTCTCTGTCGGCGCCGTGCATGTTGGTGCCATTGTCTGAGTGTATCTCAGCTGGGCATCCTCTGCGTGCGGCGAATCGGCGCAGCGCCAATATGGCGGAGTCTGCGCTAAGGCTGGCGGCGATTTCAAGGTGCACCGCCCTTGATGTGAGACACGTAAATAGTGCTACGTATCTCTTCTGATGCTGCCGACCGACGGTGACGGATAGCGGGCCGAAATAGTCGAGCCCGGTATATGTAAACGGCCTCTTATGGTGAGCGAGGCGCGTTTTCGGGTGGTCGCCGGTCGCAGGTACTGGTAAGAATAAGAATAAGAATAAGAATAATTTATTAAAAGTAAGTACGTTGACAAGAATGTACATTAGGTGCAGTAGTATTATTTCTAAAACAATGGTATAAATAGTGCTTATATGTAAATTATAACTAAAATATTTTATTACAACTCCAAGATTTTAGACAAGAATTTCTATTTTTGGTAGGGACCGGCCCGATTTAGGTTCTTTCAAACCTGTGTTTCAGGCCATCACTTTACAAAAACTAATAATTGAGTCAGTTAAAATATTAAATAAAATTAGTCTATTAACAAACATGAAAATATATAATTTGGTACAAAAAACAAAAAAGATACATAAATAAAAACAAAATTAAGTAATTAAAGTATGTACAAGTAGATATGAGGGTATACCCTAATCAAACAACAATTTCTAGAAGTTTTTCTGTGTCACTGTAATTGAGTGTCCCTAAATAATCTTTTAAGGTAAAACAGCATTTTTTATATGTTAAGCTATAAACATTGAGTAACCTGTTGAGTCTATTATACAGAAAAGGTCCTAAAAACACATAAAACCGATTTATAAACGCATGTCTGGTTTGTGGCATTGAGCATACCAGATCCTTCCGTCTCTTGTCGGATGGAACTGGATCATAGGGTAGTGCAATGTGCTGTTGCAGTATTGTGTGGAAGATAAATAATTGCCGTACTGTAAGAACATCACATGCTTTGTAGAGCAGCTGTGTCGGAAATCGAAATGGGCGAAAGGTAGCAACCTTTAGAATTGCTCTTTGAGCACGTTCTAGGGGAAGTAAAATTGAATTAGCCGCGCCACCCCAAGAAGTTATACAATAGGTAAGAATGCATTGACACAACGCTAAATAAATCTGTTTAATTAATTTAAAGTCAGCTACATTACGTAAATTCTTAAAAACATATATTAATTTGCGCACTCTAGTACATAGTAACTCGATATGTTTACGGAAATTTAAATTGGAGTCAATAGTGACACCTAGATATTTAAAATTATCAGCTTTAGCTAAAGTAGGGCAAGAACATGCAGTGTCAGCGTACGTGTTACAGGTATGCGCGTAAATGTTTAGGTTAGTAAGCGGTATGTTAGTATTTCTCATTGTAAATAAAATGTATTTGGTTTTATCTGAATTCAGTGTTAGAAGATTAGCCTTGAGCCAATTAGACACCATGTTAACGCCATTCTGAGCATGTTCATAAACCTCAGCTCTTGACTTAGCTGCGAACAACAGAGCGGTGTCATCAGCATAAGAAATTATGACACCATTCTGCAGTGGCAGGCTACATAGGTCATTTATGTAGACTAAAAATAATGTGGGACCTAAAATACTACCTTGTGGAATTCCAAAACCACTATTAGTAAGATCAGAACTTGTATACGGACCAATTTTGACACGCTGCTGCCTATCGCTGAGATAATCAGAAAGCAGTAGAAGTTGCGTTCCTCTTATCCCAAGCGATTCAAGCTTCTGCAAAAGTGTATCACAAGAAATTGTGTCGAAGGCCTTGGCAAGGTCTAGAAAGATCCCAGCCGTATGCATTCCGTTATCCAGGTTTGTACTAATATAATTAGTCAATTTGTTTACTGCTTGGCTAGTTGATCTTTTGGGCCTAAACCCAAATTGATTATCTGAAAGTAGTTTGTTATCTTCCAAGTATTTTAGCAATCTACTGTTGATAATTTTTTCTAAGATTTTTGAAAGGCCTGTTAACACTGAAATGGGTCTGTAATTGTTCACACTGTTTTTATCTCCTGATTTAAAAATAGGTGTGACCACAGATTTTTTTAGCAATTTAGGAAATATTCCTTTGGATAAACATAACTGAAAAATGTGGGTTAACGGAGGGGCGAGGAGGTGTTTAAACCTTTTAAGAATATTATTGGGTATATCATCCCACCCAGTAGCACAAACATCCTTCAACCCTTCTATTATTCTTACTACTTCGTTGACGTCAGTATCTAATAAAACAAAAGAATTTAATGTAGAAGGTGTTCTAGCTGGATTTTGAGGGGGAAGACGACTACTATTTAAGGATTTTTCTGCCAAGTTCTTACCAACGTTCACAAAAAAGGTGTTTACTTTATTCGTTGCTTTGGATGGGTTAACCTCTGTAGTTAGTAAATCAAGCGGAGGTTCGGGATTTTTTGATCTAAAAATATTGGTTTTTATATATTTCCACACAAGTTTACTATTTTTCCCTGCTTTCTGTAATTCATTTTTATCGTATTGGATTTTTAGTTTTTTCAAAAGATTATTACAGAAATTTCGATATCGTTTATAAGTAACAGAAAGTATTTCGTCATCGGGTGAGAGTTTTGATTTTAAGTGAAGTTTGTCTCTGTTTCTTATACAACGAACGAGACCGGGTGTGATCCATGGTTTAATACAACTATACTTTCTAGGGATTGTCTTAGTAAAAGTGTTTTTGCTAATTGCATTCTGTAGTGAATTTATGAAATATTTTAATGAAAAATTTGCATCAACAGATTCATAAACTGGGTCAAAATTAATACCGATTATGTCACTTTTAAGGTTTGTCATATTGACTTTAGTGTAGCTACGTTCGCAGTTTTTTCTAGGTGATCTTGTTTGGATTGTTAGTAAAACAGCTTGATGATCGGTAAGCGAGGAGTTAGTTACCAATGTTTTGGATGGATTTTTTGATTTTAGAATGATATGGTCCAAGCAAGAGCCGCTCTGATGTGTAGGGTGATAGTGAGCTGGTAAAAGTCCATGAGATGAGCAAATATTCAGATAATTATGTGTATGGGTGTCGAGTTTCTCGGAAGCAATGTTAATATTTATATCGCCCATAAGTATAATATTTTTGAAAGAACTTAAGTTTTTTAAGTTTGTGTCAAGTGAGACCAGAAATCCCTCGATATTATGAGAAGGGGGCCTATATATAGCCATGACTACTGTATCAGGAATAATCTTAATTATTAAGCTATTACTATCTTGGGAGGGGGGTTCTTCTTTGATAGTTCGCAAATTATTTTTAATATAAACTACTACTCCGTCGTTTTGATTTGTGTTCCTATCTGTTTTGTATGAATAAAAACCGTCCAGAGATGGTAAGTCGACTGTTTGTTTGGACAACCAACATTCCGTCAGGACGATAATATCACAGTTTATGTCAAGACTTTGTAACAACACTTCAAAACCGTTCATGTTTCGGTTAATGCTGCGAATATTTTGTGTAAGCAAGGTAAGAGTTTTGTCACCAGAGGGAAGAAGGTGTTTACAGTCCTCAATATTACAGGTTTTAGATTCAGACACAGTAAAACTATCTAGATCACAGATGAGCTGATTGCTCATGATAATTACAAACTAGGAAGAAATGCAATCAAAGGTGGTGAGTGCCTACTAAATAGAATATTCTGTAGCGCTCTTAGGCGCCCTCATAGTCTATTGAGTTTATGTAATTGGTCTCTGCATATTTACGTGCTGGACAACTTACATCACCGGTTGGATGGTCGCATTTCCTCTTAAACCGTTTGCACGTCGCACATTGAGGGGGAGAAGATTTGCTGCTGCATTCCTTCAAGGAGTGTCCAGTTTCTCCACAGTGGCCGCACGTAGGACTACTTTCACGGCAAAACTTGGCTGCGTGGCCAAACTGCTGGCAATTGAAGCATCTTGTGACAATTGTGAAATCTCGCACAGGGCATGAAGTCCAGTTAATAAATATTCGGCTTTGATTTATTAGCACTTTTCTTATGCTAGCGGATAGTTCCAAGATGTAATTGCAGGTTGGAAGGCCCTTTTTACCCGATTTATGGCTCAATTTGATGTTCTTAAGGAAGGTCTCTCGAGTAGTATTCGGCAATTTGTCTGACAGATTTTGCTCAAAAATACAGTCAAATACTTCCTTCTCAGTAAGGGCGACGGGAACACCAATAACTGCTACCCTAGGGCGTCGTTTAGATGGTTCTTCTATTATAAGGTCAGAAGTAATAATATTCTCCGATTTTTTCAGTTTTTCTATGTCGCTTTTGTTTTCCGTGCTAATCAGTACGCCTCCATTTTTTACTTTTTTCAGTCCCCGGACTTGGATCTTAAGTTGTTCGGGAGAAATCAACTTTTGAACGAGTGACTTGGTGTCGTCACTGGTTTTAGTTTTATCGCTGGGATATATGGCGATAGAGCTTAGGTTAGCAGGACGGACGAAGTTGTCGGAGCCTTTCTTCACCATACTAGCATAAGAAGATGAGGGGTTTATCTTGGATTCAAGAACTTCTTTGAACTGATCCAGAGAGTTCACCATGTTCTGCTGAAGTTGTAGGTGCTGGACGGTAGTGTGGCTCTGGATCATCTTCTGCTTTAGCGATTGGAAAAGGACAGCCATCTGAGAAGTCCCACTTGAGACCTTTCGGCAAAGAGTTGAAACACGGAGTTTCTGGTCCGAGTTCATTTTTCCATCGGTGACAATAGTGCACACTTCGTTTAGAATGCTGTCTATTGATACTAACCATTTCTGGATCTCTGACGTGCTGATGACTTCACTCGGCAACTCATTCTCTGCAGGTGCAGGAGGATTTGGATTTCTCGGGGGCACTTCTTGGATAGGCGCCGGCGGAGGACTTGGTCTTAGTAGTTGGCTACGACCAAACGGGCTCGATCCTGGGGTAGACATAGTACTACCCGTAACACTTTGTATAATGTAGATAAAAAATAGAAAACTATTCAGTTCATCTTGCACACAAAGTCGGAAGAAACCAACTAGTCACACGTGACACACTTAAATAACTGACGCCGCAAAAATTGATTTATATTATTATTTTGCAATTGTTAATAGATATTTCATTTTAGCAAGTACAAATAAACAAACACGTCCGCTTAGTCTCGCGATTAAGCGATAAATTGGTGGCTGTGCCTTGCGTATACGGCAATGCAGGCATCTTGCTATCACCTTCTTCGCTGTTGGTCGCATCTTCACGACCCAGTAGTGCTGCCGTACCTCATTAATTGTGAGTTCGGTGCCACTATGTTGTAGACTGCGATGTGTCCAGTCTATGTACAACTGCGTTATGTGATGGTCGCCATGTAATATAGGCGGGCGCATCACTTCTTCAGCTACCTCTTGCGTAGCTGCTATGCGACTTCTTAGTCGCAGCACGCCGTCGACGACCTGAATTTGTAAAGGTCGCAGCGAGCTATTTTTATTTATTTCTTCAACATTCGCTAACTCTGAAGCGAACGATTGTTGTTGTGCGACCTGGACAAGTATTTTCTCAGCTTCTTGGAGAAATTCTGCTTCTATAATTTGTCTGTTGACCTGGGTTGGTGCTCTGCATGCCTGCTTCTGCTTCTGTGCAGGTACAGCGGGCTTCTTGCGCCAGTCTGGGTCCTTTTCAGCGTTTTTTCTCGTCCGTTTATAGGACGTTATCTCTGTTCTATTTTGCAAAGAGATATAAAACGCAGAACTGTGGCGGTCGCACGAAGCAGTCGCTCCCATCTGGAGAATCTGCTTGGCTCTGGAACGGCTTCTATGAAGCTCTTCTTGTCCCCTTCTGTGACAACGAAAGTTTTTTCTTCTCCCGTGTCGTTTGTAGTCGGAGGTTTCTCTGTGGGCCATAATTCGGGCCCAAGAGACAAAAAACTCGGCCCGCAGTACCACTCGTGGTCCGAGTTGAACCGCAGTGGCACGTCACGGGTTGCTGCATCAGCGATGTTCATCTTGGTGGGTATCCATCGCCAATCTTCGACTTTGCTATTGTCTTCAATAGCAGCTATTCGGTGAGCAACGAAAGGTTTGTATACTCTCGCTCCTCTTCTAATCCAGGTCAGTACGGTCTTGCTATCTGACCAATACGTTACTGACGTGGGCTTGCAGTCGTGTTCACTCATCACTGCTGCGGCTACGCGGGTTCCCAATACCGCGGCCTGAAGTTCGAGTCTCGGTATCGAAAGCAGTTTCAGTGGGGCCACCCGCGCTTTCGCCATAACAAGGCTTATTAAGTGCTTGCCTTCCACGGTCGTGGCCCGCCAGTATATAGCGGTAGCATATGCCATCTCGCTTGCATCAGTGAACACATGCACCTGCATTTCTATAGCGTCGCTATATCCAGGATAGCATCTTGGTACGCTAACGTTTTTTAGTTGGCGTAAATGTTGTACCCAAATTTTCCATTGTAATGCTAGGTCAACATCTAGCCTCTGATCCCAGTCGACGCCTCGCCTCCATGCTTCTTGCAATATTTGCTTCGCCTTGATGGTTACTGGCGAGGCGAGTCCGAGTGGGTCGTATAGCGACGCTACTATTCTGAGCGCCTCTCGCTTGGTGGGCGCCTCTCGGTCCAAGATACCCTCAGGCAGACGCGCGAGTGTGAGGTTGAAACCCAGCGTGTCTTCGCCTGGCCTCCATATGAGGCCGAGTATCTTTTCCGACGTATCTATATCTCCAATGGATACCATCTCAGTTTGTATATGCGATGGGTCCATTTTTTCTAGGAGCTGCGAGCTATTTGAAACCCATTTCTTGAGTTCAAACCTCGCCTGTAGGTGTATTTTTCGCACCATACTAGCGACTTCTGCCGCCTTCTCGATAGTTCTATAACTATCTAGGTAGTCATCCATATAATGACTACGTAGTATAGCATCCACAGCTTCAGGGTGCTTCTCTATATATTTGTTTGCGTTCCAGTTCTTTGCAAAAATTGCTGTGCAAGGCGAACTGGCTGCGCCGAAAATGATGGACGTCATTCTATATTCTTCTGGCGCTCCTTCTCTGCGGTTTCCCCTCCACAGGTAGCGAAGCGCGTCTCGGTCTTGGCTCCGCACCTTCACTTGCATGAACATCTCCGCTATGTCACCGGTTATTGCGACGCAGTGGCGGCGAAACCGCATCATTACGCCTGGCAGCGACTGTAATAGGTCGGGCCCAGTTAACAGGAAGTCATTCAGTGACATTCCTCTCGATTTGGCGGCAGCGTCATGTACGATGCGAAGTTTGTCTGGCTTCATTGGGTTGAAGACATCGAAGTGTGGGAGGTACCAAGTTTTGCCCGGCGTGCTAATTGCGGGTGCCCTTTCAGCGTACCCTTTCGCAATTAGCGAGTCCATCTGGTCTGAGTATCTTCTTAGAAGTTCCTGGTTCTTGTCCAGCTTCTTTTCTGTTGAGACGAGCCTCTTCAGAGCTGTCTCAAAGCTATCTGGCATCTCAGCATGCTCATTACGCCAAAGCATGGCGGTTTCGATGTGTCCATTCTCTAATTGGACAGTTGATCGATTCAAAATGTCCTCTGCCCTTCTTGCTGGGTCAGAGGCGGGTCGCTGTGGGTTTATGCACAACGATTCTATGGCGAAATGTTCGCGCAACTGATGATCCAAATTGTCATCAGTTGTTATTCTATTGACATGATGTACTTGTTGTCGTAGTAAACTACTATGCGCGCCATGTAGTGTCCAACCCATCGCTGTAAGTGACGCAATTGGTTGGTGTCTTGGACCTCTGCGAATCTCGCTGGCCAATAACAAATGCCAGTTGTCTTGGCCGACGAGTATTTTTGGCACGCCATTGTTGTACATCAACTCTTTTCTCAAGTCGGTTAAATGCTTGCAGCGTGCGACAACTCTATCGCTCACTGTTTGTTTTGCCAAGCTGAGTTTAGGTATAGTACGTGCTTTGAATTGTACCCTTCTCTCTTGCGGGCTAACCAGCGTCACCTTGACTCTTCTTGAGCATGGGGTGGTGAGCATGGTGTTGCCTATCGCACCGATCTTGAGCGGGTCCACAGGGCCCTCTGCCCCGACTTGCCTCGCGATGTCTTCATCCATCAGCGAAACGGTGGACCCATCGTCTAGGAGAGCGTATGTTGCTACCTCTCCCGCCGGTCCGATTACCCGGACCGGCACTATCTTGAGGTACGCCTGGCTCGATGGTGACCCGAAACTGGCCACCGTTTCCTGAGGATCCTTGCGGGATTCAGGAACATCGGGCTTCTTGTTGGCTTCCCTCTGCTGTTGCTTCTTCCTATGAAGAAGCCGATGGTGCGTATCTCTGCACCCGTCTTGGCCACACTGTTTTCTCTTACAAGTGTGGTTGCCTCGTCGATGTTGAAGGCAGCGATAACATAGATTGTGTTTTTTCGCTAGCTCCCATCTTTTCTCGACAGCTACGCCCCTGAATTGTGCACATCCAGTGGCGTAGTGATGTCCCACGTCGCAAACACGGCATTTTCCTACCGGTTGGTCCGTAGCTATATGCGTCCTTTGTTTGACGCGTCTGTTGGTGTTCGCCTCGGCCGAAGCGATGCCTTCGGGTGGGGCGAATGGACTACAGAAGTGTGCCTGTTCAGATATAAAATTACTGAACAATGAAATATCTGGCACCGATTGGTACTTCTCCGAATATGATCGGTACCATTGTGCTCGTAGCGAATTGGGTAACTTCTCTGTTAACAATCGCATAAGCTCCGCGTTCATAAGGTAATGACCCTTTTTTAACGCGCGGAGCGTGACTACAGCACCTCTTACGCGACTTGCAAACGGGCAGATGTCTCTTGGTGACTCACTGCAGCGCGGCAGTCCGCGTAATCTATCTGTTTCAGCTTGCGCTATGGAGTCTGGACGGCCGAACTGCAGCTCGAGTTCCTTCATGATGTCATCGGGCCTGGCATGTCCGATGAGTTCTGAGCTGACGGTTTCCATTGCACGTCCATGTAAGCTTCTCCTCAGCCTCGCTGTATTCTCGATGTCCGTAAAGTACGCTCGAGTTGTCTCATATATGGCCCGAAATGATAGCCATTCAGTATGAGAACCATTGAAATTCGGCAATGTCATGACGAATTTCGACGCAGAGGGGTTCGGTTGGTCCCGCTGTTCTATTTTCCTGTCGGCTAGCGACGCTATAGCGGACGTCAACTCCGTCAAGAATGGACGGAGACTATCCCTCTGACCTCCTGTACCCTCAGCTGACGCTGCAACTGGAGGCTTTCGCACTTCTCTCTCCTTAGGATGCTGACCTTCTATTTGCGATTTGGTGGCGGCCGCAGTCAGGGGTCTATGCATAGAATTTCTGGTTCCCCCTTCAACGACGTTATCCTCCTTCTCAGGCTGAGGTTCTGGTGCCTCTTCTAGCCATGAACGCACGTACTCGTCATTCGAGTTTCTGTCATCCAAGTATTCAGCTTCGGAACCCTCTTCCTCCGCTCTCTGAAGTGCCAGTTGTGCAAGCTCCAACTTAATTTTGAGTAAGTCTTCGCGAGCTTTGTCTATGTTTTTTCGTGACCGAGTCACTCTAGTTGACGGCGGACGGCTATGTTCGATACGGGCGTCACCCCGGGTAGTCATCGGCATCGCTGTACGTCTGTCTTCTTCGAAAATCTTCTCTTTCTGAGAAGGTTTCAATGTTGTGTCTGAAGCTCCTTCTAATCTGGTTACTCTGGTAGAAACCGCTTGATCAGTTTCTATTGGTTGATGCGTCGGAGTGCTTTCAGTTTGAGGCGCTAGATGGCGCTGCTCGTCCGACGGCTCGGTCCCTTCGGTTGTGGAAGGTGAACACGGCGGCAGCTCATGTCTGATGCCAACTGGCTGATCCAACTCCACGGTCCATGCCTCCGGCGTCTTGCCTTTGGATCTGGTTATCGGCATTGTTGTTGAAATATTTTCTTTTGAAAACTCGAAGTTAGTTTTCAAAGATAAGTCCCAGTTCCGGGCTTCAGCGTTCAAACCGACGATCTCCAGAAGTTAACCTCCACTTCGATTGACTATAATTCAATCTTCAAATAAAAAATCACTAAAAACTTACGGTCAGTGATAAGTCTTCAGGAAACTTCAGGCATTTGCTATACAAGTTTATTTTTCCCATAAACGTGTATGTTCTATTTGATTGACTATAATTCAATCAAATTCTAAATCACCGAAAAGTCAAGGTTACTTTTCGGTGGTGATGCTTCATGAACTGCTTGTCCAAAGCATCAGAGCCGTGCATCAATCTTCCGAGCACGTATCTTGCTTGATTGAAGAAAATTCAATCTTCAAATAAATCACCGAAACGTCAAAGTTATTTTCAGTGATAGTGCTTCAGGAACCGCATAGTCAGTACATCCGAAACGTATCTAAGTCTTCAGAGTACGTTTCTTCCATTCACTGACGAAAATTCAGTCTTCAAAATTTTCCTGAAAACATAGGGGTTGTTTTCAGTCATAAGGCTTCAGGAATTATTCTTCAATCATCAAGGATGCACATCAGCCTTCTAAACGCACGTCTTGTATTTTTCTGACGGGCGCTCGTTTTTTAAACAAATCGCTAAAAACATAAGGGTAGTTTTCAGCGATAAGTCTTCAGGAACTATTCTTCCGCGTCAAAGACGTAATCCAATCTTCTGAACGAGTATTCTTGGTTGAATAAACAAGCGTTCAGTTCTAGAACAAATCACTGATAACATAGGGTAGTTTTCAGCGATAAGTCTTCAGGAACTATTCTTGGGGCTTCAAGGATGCGCATCTGTCTTCATACAGCATTTTGCGGCTCACAGAAAATTTCTTCTATTTTCTTACAATTATTGAAAAAATAGGGTATTTTCAATAACTGTCTCCAGAATTTTACCTCTTGGATCCAGCGGCAAATAGGGCACGTAGGACTTGTTCCCTGCAGTGCACGTCGATTTTTGGTTTATTTGTGAAATTAATTTCTCCAAAATTCGAAAAATTAATTCCACCACTGGTTCTTCCTGACGTCCTGGGGCGCTCCAGACTTCGAATTTCGGCTCGAACGGGTCAACGTTGTGTTGCACGTAGCCGACTTAATATGCAGGCACCCAGTTGTTTTTTCTGGATCTACTGTTCCCGACGTCCTGGGGCTCTCCAGGCTCCAAAATTCGGCTCGATAGGACCATTAAATGTGCAGGACGTAGCGTGTTCATTGGCCCCGAGAAAAGAAGGGCGTAAACCTTCTGGCCATTGCCGCTGAACGCCCCATCCACATCAACGAAAACAAAGGTTCTTGGATGCCTAGCTGCAGCAGTGACGTAGGGTTGCAAATCGACTCTAACGATTCAACGATGTGTTGGCTGTACTTGAGTTATTTCCAGATTCCGGGTTGCCTACTTCTGGATCAGCACTCCTGGTGTCCAGGTTCCGAGGTTCAGCTCGACAGGATCGAAAAGGGATGTCTTCATAAGGGTTGAAGTCGATGAATTAAATGAAACACTAAGTTATTCAGTACACGGCACGATTCTAGGGCTCTCAACAATTTCTGAGACTTGATTCTATATAAGAATTACTTCTTATTTACTAAGACAAGTACAAGCGACTAGCTTTGGATGACTACAAATTCTATTTTGGGCCCGGGGGTTCTTTATACCCTCGCATCGTGCCATTATTGAGAGCCCCGCAAATTCTCGCCGAAAATAATTTTTATTTATGTAAAAAACCCTTATACATATTTGGTAAATAGGGTTACCGCACCCCTTCCATGGTGCTATCAATAGCTGGATTCCTTCGTACTGTAACACAGTAACGCCCCCTATCTATGTATCTAATCAATATACCTAATTTCCAGGTATTGATAGCTTCCCTAGACTATTTCCATGAAATAAAAGGACAATTCCCTTTATTTCCCAGTTAAAACCTTAATAGTTTTCAACCTAGCCTAAGGATATCTATAGGTTGGGTTGACCTGCTGGTGCCAATAGCAGGCTGTCTGTTGACGTCTAGAAAAAGCTTATTTTCGGGAATCTTCTATGGGATATCATCCCTTATGTAATGAATCTATAAATTCCTAAGTCATTTCACCGACTTTAGGACTTCCTACTTAGGCTAACCAGACAATCACCGCCTATTATGGGGATTCTGGTAGCCAATAGACCACACTTTACATTTCTAGTGTTTATGTAAGTCTATCTAGGTCATATGCACATAAGGTGCCTTGATATGTACAAATTTGATAGCCGGTCACTTTCTTTGCGCCCAGCTATCAGAGAAATTAGATATAAAAACACTAATAAGATTGGGACGACACGATGGTGCGTTCAACGGGCCATCGGGAGGTCCCCAAAAATTCCTTATTTTCGGAATTCCCAGGGGTGTATAGTCTCGGGGAATGCCAAAAACTGACTAAAATTACATTTCCAGAAACCTATTTTCCGGAATTGTACTTAAACTACTTGAGCGATTTTCGCTCCAAAGTGATGGCTTGGTAGCTAGTCCAGCAAGCCATCCGAAAGTACTTATACCATGAGTACATCTATTCCCTTCATGGAGTTATTCCACCTGAAGGGTCTACAAATTTCAACGTTTTACGTTGTTTACATTTTTCACGACTGCTTATCTCGTTGACTATCCAAGCGATTCTTCCCATCTAGAAACCGCCTGGAAGCCCTTTTAGCAAGCTTTCCAATGGTAGTACTTTTACCAGTACACCTCTTAGGGCACCTAAAACCGTAAGCGATTGCCAAAACCAGTTAAACAGCAGTTTTTCTATTATATACTGACTTGATATCTCAAGTAAATGGGCTTTATATAAAAGACTACGCTAACTATGAGGTGTATATAGGCTTCCTGTCTCGGTCTAGGTCCCCCATATACCCTAAAATGACCTAAAACCATATATTTGGTGTTTGAGATATCAAGTCAATATTCCTATTTACATAGCAGAAACTATGTGGTCTTCACATAGTTTCATCATTATGTACTGATTTCATGTCCAGTACATAGGATAAGCCCTTAAAAACATGATTTTAATTACTATAATATTTTCGAAAACCACCAAAACTATATATATCGTGTGGTTCCCTCTCACGGTTCATTCGGAACTAATCCGTCGTCGAGCACAGACGTATCGTATGACAGAAATTTATGTTTTTTACTATGATAACTCTTATCAGTATGCTTTCTAATGATTTTACTCTGTTAAGGGTGAACTATTGAACCCTATAACATACTGACAAACACTAAAAACATTATACTACTATCTCAAAAAATGTAGGTAAAATTTTAGTATAAATATAAACGTGCCTCTAAAATTCATTTTAGTATCAGGTGGCGCGCCGTGGTAAGCAGACATGTCTACACATACAAACTTCAATTTCTATGAACCATTTAGTATGGTTGATGACGCTTCGTCGCGAACAAAATTAAATGATTTAAAGAGATTTAATAACCTACTGCTGTCTGAATTATCTTCTAGAATATTAATATTAAAGTCACCACAGACAGTTACTAGTTTTGACATGCTTATCCAGCTCAACACAGGACAGATAGGTCTACTATACTTTACGAGGTTCTGATTTAATACCATTTTTAATTAATTCGGCGTCGTTCTGATGATTTTCAAGTAAGGGGCAGCTCCCATCGGGACGCAACGCTTCACATACTTTTTAAGACATACTACACAAAAAGATGAGAAAAATTCAACTCGCGGAAATAAAAAATAAAAAAAACTTCTTACTGACATGTGTACCTTGTAGCTTAATTTTTTGGTGAAATAAGTAATGAGGTTTGTTTTGAGTATGGTCTTTTTACAAGCTTTATTATTGGGTACGGATTGAATAATTATCCCCGCTTTATGTTATGGGCATGCAAGCCTCACCTAAAACTGTGCCCGTAATTTGTCATTGCGGCACAGTTTTAGGTTAGGTTTGGTATCAAATTTCGTTTGCGTGTCCGGCAACAACTCCGTAATGCGAGCGGCGCAAGTTTCACTGCAAAAGTGTGTAGAGAAGGTAAGTGTCACTGCAAAAGTGTGTAGAGAAGCTAAGTGTCACTGCAAAAGTGTGTAGAGAAGCTAAGTGTCACTGCAAAAGTGTGTAGAGAAGCTAAGTGTCACTGCAAAAGTGTGTAGAGAAGCTAAGTGTCACTGCAAAAGTGTGTGGAGAAGCTAAGTGTCACTGCAAAAGTGTGTGGAGAAGCTAAGTGTCACTGCAAAAGTGTGTGGAGAAGCTAAGTGTCACTGCAAAAGTGTGTAGAGAAGTGTCACTGCAAAAGTGTGTAGAGAAGCTAAGTGTCACTGAAAAAGTGTGTGGAGAAGCTAAGTGTCACTGCAAAAGTGTGTGGAGAAGCTAAGTGTCACTGCAAAAGTGTGTAGAGAAGCTAAGTGTCACTGAAAAAGTGTGTGGAGAAGCTAAGTGTCACTGAAAAAGTGTGTGGAGAAGCTAAGTGTCACTGCAAAAGTGTGTGGAGAAGCTAAGTGTCACTGCAAAAGTGTGTAGAGAAGTGTCACTGCAAAAGTGTGTAGAGAAGCTAAGTGTCACTGCAAAAGTGTGTAGAGAAGCTAAGTGTCACTGCAAAAGTGTGTAGAGAAGCTAAGTGTCACTGCAAAAGTGTGTAGAGAAGCTAAGTGTCACTGCAAAAGTGTGTAGAGAAGCTAAGTGTCACTGCAAAAGTGTGTAGAGAAGCTAAGTGTCACTGCAAAAGTGTGTAGAGAAGTGTCACTGCAAAAGTGTGTAGAGAAGTGTCACTGCAAAAGTGTGAAGAGAAGGTAAGTGTCACTAAGTGTGTAGAGAAGGCTTATTTTACTATTCTTTTTGAAACTTAATAAAGTTTGTTGTATTACAATGGGAATTAATAACGAAAAGGTTTTAGGTTTTTTTCGGTAATTGCGAATATGGGCTTCAAAATGAAAATTCAAAATGGCGCCGACCAAAATTGCCGACATTTTCGTCGTGGCTGTCAGTTCCATGATGGAGAAGACCGAATTTCTGAGATTTTCATCAAGGCTTTCATTTCCATGGTTTTTGGGGTTACTAAATGCTAATATGGGTTCAAAATGAAAATTCAAGATAGCGCTAACCGAAATTTCAGAAACTTTCGTCATAGGCGTCATTTTCATAGTTTTCGGGTTGGATCATTTTGACTCCGTATTAGCATTTAGAGACCCCAAAAACCATGAATTGCCAAAAAAATCGCGCGAGGAAGAGGCGCGCTTACGAAAAAAAAATCGCCCTTAGGAACACCGCTGTCGGAAGACAAAGGGAGTATTGACATGATGAAAATTACAGCTCGGCGCCTTTTTGAATTTTTCTTTTGACTAATATTTTTGGGGTGGCTTCATTTTGACTCCGTATTAGCATTTAGCGACCCCAAAAACCATGAATCTAACAGACATCACAAAATTACAGAAAAATTGTTAGCGACCCCAAAAACCATGAATCTAACAGACATCACAAAATTACAGAAAAATTGCAGGCGCCATTTTAATTTTTTTATTTTGACTAATAATCGCAATTACGGACCAAATAATACAAAACCAAATAATAAAAAACCAAAAAAAATACACCCATGCCGAATAATTTCGGTCTAACTCAAAAAACAAACCGAATTCAAAAACACGTTTCTTTGAAGTCTGTTAAAAAACTCTTCTACCCTACTACTTTTGTTACACTATGGTCTCATAATAAATCGGTCGACAGATTAGCGGGAAGTAAAGCGCGTGCAAAAGTGACATAGGTCCTGCCTCGTCAAGGCCTCGCGGGTGACTGAAGAGTCCGATTGGACTTTTTGGGTAATGGAATAATTTGAGCATCATTCCCTGAACATGGAAAGACACCACTAGACGCAGAAAAGTTGAGCATGTGGCAGATGGCCGCGCAGTGGCCAATTTCGAAGAAGTAGCTGTACGAAATGTATATAATTATGTATATATGTAATTCTCAAGTTGAGGATAGATTACAAAAAAATACTTTACGGAAATCGGACTGTGTTTTAGTCGATAAAAATAGTTATGCCTACTATATTTGAAAATATATAAAGCGGACCCTTCTGTCTTGGAACAAATAATCAGTCAAATTGGTTAACACGCAGTCAAATTGGTTAACACGTGAAGCCCCTGCCTGCCTGCCTGTGCCTTTTGGCAGCTTTTCCATCAAACTTAGGAGTGCAATGTTGTTATTTCTATTGAAACAATTTCCACCAAAAACTGCTCCTAAAAAAGCAGGCAAGCACCTAAAATGCTGTAAATCTTAGTCCCGATAAACGCAGTATCAAAAATTAAAACGAAACAAAATTTTCCAACATCCACAGTGACATGAATACTCATAAAATAATTGCTGTTGACATAACGCAACCCCTCATTATGTTCAATCATGTTAAATTATGTACATATCATTATTACCAACGTTTACAGTCAGCAAGGGACAATGCATGCCGTAGTCATAATAATTATGTAAGATAGGTCTAATAGGATGCTGCCCAAGTTATTAAAGGTAAAAAGTGATATCATCCACAATAGGTATATAAAAACCGTTCTATCCTATCTAATCCATTCATCGGTTTAACGCTGTGGAATTATTCCATTATTATTTTGGAGTTATTTTATTTGGCCGCGCCGTCCAAAATGTACGTCTATAGGTACCTGATTGCGTTTCACAGCCTCTGTGTCGTGTATTATGTGGTTGGGCAGCAAGAAAAGGGTGAGTCATCGTATATTTTAGTTCAAGAAAGCTGATCAATATTAAAAATTATTATTAAGAAATTACAAATTGTGCGAGAATACTAAAAAATAATGTTTTTTTGTTGGTATCTACCATATTTGATGAAGTATGTCTTAAAATTCATCCCGGAAAGCTAATTTGTAAAAAAAAAAAATTATAAAAAAAAACAGATTCCAGATAGCCCAAAAGAATACTGATTTTCACTCGGCAGAATCACAAAAGAAAATAAAGTTCTTTGAACACTCACCAAATCAATGAAACACCATTTTAAGCTACTACAAAAAAAAAGCAAGCTCTATAACCTAAAAACCAGGCATTGTTTGTTAAAAGAGAATGCCTAATCTAGGAGGGCCAGGCCAGGGGCGAAAAGCTCGGCCCACCCTAGTGTAAGCCAGCGGAGAATAGTACTTGGTCATCTAGTTTAAAATAATGATGTTCTGTAATTTAAAGGAGAGTGGGAACAGAAAGCTAGTTCAAAATATTTAGCCGTTTAAGCGTGAAGAAGTAACAAACATACACACTCACAGACTTTCGCCTATTTAATATAAGTATGATGTGATTAGTAACATGGACGTTATTGTGAGATAAACATTGTATGCAAAAGAACGGTGATTGATTTCTATGAAGTAAACACAGCACTAGTAATTCTAAACAAAATTAGATTTTTTTACCGACGAAAAAAAGGGATTTTTTACCGACGAAAAAAAGGAAGAGGTTCTTAATTCGACAGGACAACGAACATTTCGGAGGTTTTAGCTAGGGTGTGATTGTAGCTAGATTGGGTTGATCTTCGTTGATTCGGCGTTTTTTTGTTTTTTAAAACGAAATGAAAAACAAAAAACGCCGAATCAACGAAGATTTTCGTTGGTTGTTTTGTTAAAAAGGTTTTTTTTCTTTTGTTTATAATAACATTGTGTTTAGAAAGTAAATTCGGCGATATAGTGAAGAGGACAGTACTAACAACAGCACAAACATGTATGGACCACGTCAACGCTACTGTTAAAGACTTGGAGAACCTTCGTGAAGAGCCACCTTATCCAGAGAAGTCTGCTTGCATCGTCAAGTGTTTGTTGGAAAAGGTCAGTTTCAATGTCTGTCCTTACTCAGGTACTGTTTTGTCAGATCGTTGAGGTCCTTAAAATCCTGTATTGCAACATCGTTTAATTATGTTATCATTCATGTTACCATATACCTATGCTTTGTGTGTGAAAAAGTGGCACGCTTGGTTTTCATACAGATGGAGGGACTAGCGTTACCTAGTTAGAATTTTTATGTCTGTGGTACCTACACATCTTATTGAAAACTTCCATTCCTTTAGATTGGCGTAGTGAAGAACAACAAATATTCCAAAATTGGTTTCATAACCGCAGTGACGCCTCTTGTTATTACAAACAGAAAGAAATTGGAACACATGAAAACTGTGACGGAAAATTGCGACAGAGAGGTAAATATTAATGACGCAAATACATGAGTTCTGGTACATACAGCTGCAGAGAAACCCCACCCCCTAGAAATGTATAAAAACCGACATCTATGGACAGGAGGATTTACTACGATGTTTACGTGCGCCGCGTGCGCGCCATCTCTGTTGTTAGTGTTCTGTTACGAGTATTGACATCGATTCCAGAAGGTGTTCTGTAGTTATTGACATCGATTCCAGAAAGTGTTCTGTAGTTATTGACATCGATTCCAGAAGTAAGCGTGCAAGTTTATTTAACATCAAATAGGGTGCACGGTTGGCGCAGCGGTTGAGCGATTGACTGCTGCGCTGCGTGTCGCGGGTTCGATGCCCGCACGGAACAAATATTTGTATGATCTACAGATAGTTGTTCCGGCTCTGGGTATTGTGTATGTGAGTTTATATGTTTGTAAACGCACCCACGATACAGGAAGGAATTCCTAGTGTGGGGCAACGTATTTGTAAAAAAAAAATTGTTTACGTTATTACGTTGATTTTACTTCGCTACTCGCCAGGTGACTCGCCAGGTGACTCGCCAGGTGACTCGCCAGGTGACTCGCCAGGTGACTCGCCAGGTGACTCGCCAGGTGACTCGCCAGGTGACTCGCCAGGTGACTCGCCAGGTGACTCGCCAGGTGACTCGCCAGGTGACTCGCCAGGTGACTCGCCAGGTGACTCGCCAGGTGACTCGCCAGGTGACTCGCTACGCGCTAGGCAATAAGAATCCCGTTGCCTGTGCGTTTGCGGCCTGAGGGTTCCATTTTGATACGGGATTGTAAAACGTTTACTATAATCCCCGGCAAAGTATGTTGGTAATCGTTAGATGCGCAGTAGTTAAAATAAAACGTACAACAATAAGTGAGAATTTGCAATTCAAGCTCTTTTTCGCCATCATTTGTAAAAAGCCTTGTATAATTTTTAGGTAAATCAGAAACATGAGACGCCATGCCAACTTGGGAATGAGGTCACCATATGCATCTTTAAGTATGCTCCGGAGCTGCATTTTAAGTCTTAAGAATGTTGAGAATCAGCAGCACACGGCATATTATTATAAGACGGAATGTGGAAAGCAGAGGTCGAATTAAACATGATATAAATTATTTTTGATTTTGTTAATTGAGTGACTCCTGGCACCATTCTCGCCAAAGCTAGGCATTTTGATCGACTGTGATATATTATGCCAGAAGAAAGGGATTTAATTTGATTGGTTGAAATTTGCTTGATAGCACTAACATTTTACGTAAGTCAAGTTCAACGTAGAACAAGGCACTGCCCGCTGCTTCGCCCGTGTGAAATCTCGTGTTTTCTTATCCCAAGGGAACATTACTACCGCGATAGTATAACCAACACGTCATTGTCTATCTTTGTACCAAATTTAATCAAAACCCATTCGACGATTTAGACGTGAAAACGTTAGTCAGACAGATTATACGAGAAAACATAAGAAGTCAGACAGATTTTTGCCTTAACTTAAAGCTTGCTTGGCTGAAGGCTGTTTATTTTTTTGTATGAACGTGCTTACTAAAATTCATTTAGCATCATATAGCCAAATTCTAAAATAAACATCACGCTACGTCCCTTTCTGTGGTGGCCCAGTGGCTAAGACTTCGCCTCTCGTGCTTTGAGATAGCGGGCTCAAATCTAGGCAAGTACTGATGTGTTATTTGAAAATTAATATATAATTTAGGTATAAGTCTGAAATTGCCATCGACTACACAGCCTGTATGGTCGATGGAAATTGCCAACCCAAGGTGCGTTGGCAATAGTTCTTCTGTATCAGAAGAGGCCTTTGCTCTGCAGTGGGACAGTAACAGGCGCCCACATCCCACATCCCTGAGTAACTGGATAACACGATAGCTCTTGGTAAGACCGTAAAAACTATCCCTATTTATTAACCGATTTAAAAACAACGATGTTTATGTATTTTACACGATTACTCAAAGACGCCCAAACCGATTTCAAAAAATCTTTTGTTTGAAAGGGTGTGTACGTATACTTCTTAGTTGATTCCATGGTCATCAGGTTAGGATATGATGATGGGATCCTGGAGAAATCCAGGGAACTCCTCAAATGTTTTAGGCACACGTAAAGCGATTTTAGTGCACGAGTGGACTTAAAGTACAGCCGCCGCCCCTGGCTGTACACATAATAAAAGTATTCTCAAATCGTTTATGAGCCCACCCATACGCAAGTATGGGTTGGGATGTCCACCATGTACCGATGGCGCATCGCCGTACTTCTGGTAGACCGATGATGAAACGGGCTCGGCGGAATTAGATCATGCAATTCCATCGCACACTCCCCGAAATGTAATCGATAAAAATCCGACAAGCTGGCAATTCGGCGACGATGCTAGGCACTGGAGCTTTGACTTAACCAGTGCCTCATTGCCGATGAGTTTCTTGGCCGGCTTTTCTATCGACAATTTTTTTTTCTTTTCTATTCTATCCATTTTTCTATTTCTTTAGTCGTACGCACAATTTAAGTGTAGCGGCACCAACGCTGCCACTTACGAACTAAAGACGACGTCACACAAATCCTGCATCGCGCAAAAGTTTTCGGCGCGATTAGAACACTTACAACAGTCCGAAAACAACCGTTGGGCAGTTGTCCGGACCAGACAACACCCGACTGGTCGGTGGATCCTCCCTTTTCTATGAAGGTTTGTGGGAATTTACACCCTGTTCCGCATACCCCCAAACTGGAAACTGGTGACCCTCGAACATGAACGTCAGCGCAGCCTTCGTGCAGAACAACTTCGTCGTGACGTCAGCATCACTTCCTCAAGCTTTCGAGCAGTGAGTCACACAGCCAGCCAGTACCCACGGCATCTACGGGGGTACCCTGACCACCAGCATGCAGCAGCGTACGCGCATTCCTGGTCATCACCCCCAGCTTCTTTCATCACCACTCCGACCCACCGGAGCCAGCAGCACTGTCCCGACTCACTGGGACAACATCACCACTCCGAACTACTGGAGCCAGCAACACTATCCCGACTCACTGGGATGTCATCACCCCGACTCACTGGGGCACAACCGCATACAGTTCCGACTCACTGGGGCACAACCGCATACAGTTCCGACTCACCGCGAACTCTGCGACTTCCGGTTCCGACTCACGGGAACCAACCTTCCACTGGCCAGGTACGCATCACAAGATGTACGGACGACTCAACCTGCTATCGACCTCCGGTCTCCGGAGGGGAGTGATGTAGCGGCACCAGCGCCGCCACTTACGAACCAAAGACATGACGTCACACAAATCCTGCATCACGCAAGCAAAGTTTTCGGCGCGATTAGAACACATACAACAGTCCGACAACAACCGTTGGGCAGTTGCCCGGACCTGACAACACCCATCTGGTCGAAGGATCCTCCCTTTTCTATGGAGGTTTGTGAGACTTTACACCCTGTTCCGCATACCCCCAAAAAGTAATAATCCAATATTTACTTACCTATTGTACTCCTTGGGATAGTTAGAGTATGATATATTTTTATTATCTTTTCTAGTATTATTCATACACACAGTACAATAAACAACCATTATTAAAAATAAAATACAACGTTTTTACATTAAAATATTCAAATTTGCAACTAACAAAACAAACAATGTTGCGCGTGCTGGTAGTAGTGCAACCGATTCCCGCGGTTGTATGAAGCTTTATCTCTGTTTCGTTTATTTACACATGTGCCATTATTGTTCCTCCTAGAAATTTTGGCAGGAAGTTCATTCATATGAATGAACATCCTGCCAAAATTTCAAATGTTCTTGACGTTTAGATATCCTCCAAACTCTAGTTCGTCTTGTATCTGGCCTCATACCGAAACGAGATTCATCGGTAAAGCAAACAACGCCAATCTTCTTTCTCCCAATTTTTGTGTTCGCGAGCCTATTGTAACCGATTACCCTACGATACTGTATGGGTGCTATGGAACTCGCAGCGGCCTTCGGGAATGCAGACCCACTATTTGGAGCCAACATCATGGCGGTCATGGTATGATTCCGTCGAGCAGTATTTTGGATGTACCGGTCCTGTCTGGGAGTGGTGATGCGAGATCGTCGCTGCCTGTGATACGATCGAGCGACAGCCACACTGCATTGCCTGGAATCAGCTTGCAAAATTCCATCTCTTTTCGTGTCAAATGATGTCGTCGCTCCATATCGATGCAAGTTTTTCACTTCCTATGCCAAAATTGTAATGGTTTTGTAGAAACGCTATTACGCGTATTTTGCGTTACACACTTTTATAGGAATCCAATAGTGAATGAAATTCAGTAAAAAGAATTAATCAATAATGATCGCGCGATCCAAAAAAATATATTAAAAAATAATAATCAATACCGTACTTGACCTAATTGATGTGTGTATTATAAGCAGGTATCAATAAAGTTATCATAAACTCAAATACATTTATAAGATTTAACAGTGAAATTAAACAAAAAACCAGTTTTCACTAACACTAGGGCGACACCGCTTAGGGGAACAGATTTTCTCATGTAAAACAGCATTATCATTGAATGGAATGAACCAGAACACGCCGACACAAATCCTTCGTAAAAAATACTTAGGTAGTAAGATAAATAAGACTTCTCCAAAATCTGAGGCAACATGACGCGCATGAATCGTGACACAGCATCTGGCGCGAAATATTTCACGTATAACTAGCTATTCTGACGACGAGACGGTAGGATAAAGATTGTTTTGACATTGGATGACTTGTGAAACAACTTACAAAATCTTCGCTCATTTACAATATTTACCTACACTAATATTATATTTGTCGGGTTTAGTCAATAGACTAATTATTATATTTGTCGGGTTTAGTCAATAGCACGCCCCTGGCGGCAATCAATAGCAACTACGCATTGGCGCGCTTTTATAAGCACTTGCGTAGCGGGGAATATGGCAGTTGAGTACTGACAGCCGTAGAGCGAAGACGTCATAGTATCGATCCGTAATACTAGTAAGCAAGAATGTAACTTGTGTCTATTTCATTTTCACGACAAAAATTAGGAAAATTTCATACAATGTTTAGAAAATTTAGAGAATTTCCAAAAACATTTTTTCGCTATTTTAGAATAAATATTGTAAGTTGCCTCACGATGTTATTTTTTCCTTTATCGTTTTGAGAGCAGTGGTGATAAAAAAATAACCCTGCCTGGGTTCGAACCCTTAGAGCTTTTGGTGTTTTGACTTTTGACTGTTGAAAGAAAATTTTCATGTCATTCGTTTTGAAAATTGTCTAGAGCCAAGATGTAAATTATTTTTACAATGCATGTCCTCGAAAAGAGTCTTAGTCCCTCTTTGACTTGAGTTCCCTCCCCCTCTTAGACTTAAGTTCCCTCCTAGACTTAAGAGTTCCCTCTCAAACTTAAGTTCCTCTTTGACTTGATATCCCTCCTCCCTCTTTGACTTTAGTTCCTTCCTTCCTCTTTAACTTGAGTTCATTTTTACTCCCAACTCTTTGAGCGGTGTGCACAGCTCAGAAAGCCATATGTGCAGAAAGCCATATGTGCAAAAAGCGGTCCCGTAACTCAAACCAAATGCGTGAGCTCTTATAAATATTTTAATATTCTTTACGGGTTTTCAGTAATCTTAATAAATGTTTGCTTGTGAGTATGCGTCATCAAATCAGTCATCAAAAAAAAATTGTACGACGTGCGCTGTCAAATACGAATATAATACAAATAGATGATTTAGAAGAGAGATCAAACAACAATTTTGAAGCGCCGAAAACGAAGATGTTAACACTATTAATTAACAATTACGGAGTTGTGGTCTCCTTTTACCACACGCGAGTAAGGGTTACAGTATTTTGACGCAAGTAAGGGTTATAGTATTCTGAGTTGAAGCAGATTTCTAATAATGTACAATACATTGACCCTGAAAATAAAACAAAAAGAAACCAAATAATACGACGCGACGCCCCGCCTGTTGCCAAGGCGACAGTTGCGAAGGGTGTAGGCCTCCTGCGTCCCGCAAAAGCCGTCATAAAAGACAGTTTCTGTGTGACATTTATTGGTGACAATTTGATATTTCTATTTGTGTTTTTCTATTTGTTTTTTTTTTTAATTTGTGAGTTCTAGTATGTAATAGTGTGTATAGTTTTATATTAGGGTAAGTTGAACTTTTTTTTTTCTTTAATGAACAATGCAGACTGTAGCGAGGCCGGAACCTGTAGCGGTCAACCTGCCACATCCGTTGATGTTCAGATGGTGAGTGAGATGTCTCCATTGCTCACAGGCACGCTTTTTAAAGGCGAATGGGGACTTAGAATACACTATGGGAAGGTCCACAAACCACAGTGTATCTTTGTGCCCTCCAGCCACCTCCCACCCTTGGGAAACGCTGTCAAAATTAAAAAAATCTGCACCAGTATTAAAGAGGATTCTCCGGGGTGCAAGACGGTCTGTCGCACTAAGTTTGGCGCGTTGCGTCCGTCTTGCAACCCAGGAGAACTCACAAAGTGCCTGGAAGGAATTGCTCACCTTCCCTTATAGGAGGATTCTGCATGTCCAGAAAAATTTGGCTACAAAAAAACATTAACAACTCAAATTAAAGCTCCTCAGTTGATTGCAGCCGTGAGCTCCCTCCGGAGTGGTTCCGCCGGCGGCCTCGACGACCTGACTCCTCAACATTTAAAGGATCAACTTGCGACTCTAATCAACCTAATGCTCTCCGGCAGTATAAACGATGCCGTCGTCGATGTCTTGTACGAGGCCAACTTATGTGCCCTGCGCAAGAGGGACGGCGGCATTTGTCCTATTGCCGTCGGATGTACCTACAGGCGTATGGCAGCCAAAATTTGCTGCAAACTCTACGGCCAAAGACTCACCAAATAAGTTCCAGCCTATACAGCTTGTCTTTGGCTGTAGCGGAGGCTGTGAGGCTGCTGTACATGCCCTTTCTACTTTTTTAAATTCTGACAAGGGTGAGGTCATCCCCTCAAGGTTGACGTTAAGAACGCCTTTATGCCCTTTCTATTTTTTTAAATTCTGACAAGGGTGAGGTCATCCTCTCAAGGTTGACGTTAAGAACGCCTTTAATTCTGTTAAAAGGGACACTTTGTTGGCGGAGGTAAAAAAGGAACTGTAAAAAAGGAACTTCCTGAAATTTTCGGTTTTATTTGGCAGTGCTACAGGCACCCTTCTAAATTATTTTATAAAGAAAATCTTTTGCAATCTTTAGTAGGATGCCAACAAGGTGACCCCCTCTTAAATTCAAAATTCAACTTCTGGTATCTAGATGATGGCACACTAGGTGACGCAGATACAGTTTTGAAAGATTTTCAATTCCTGAAGCAGCAATTCCAGTCCATTGGCTTAAAACTCAACCACTACAAATGCGAAATGTTCATCTGAAAATACGGACAGACAATCGACCCTTCAAAAATTCAATACAATAGCACCTGAGATCAAAATTGCAGAAAGAAGTTCACTGCACCTCCTCTAGGTGCCCCAATTTTGGTAGATTTTCTCCATTCATTGACACCAAAATAACACATTTCAACGATGTTTCGGACAGACTCTCTAAAATTAATGTACATTCGGCTATCACCCTAATTCGTTATTGTTGCTTTGGTCCAAATTTCATGTACTTCGCGCTTCGAAATTATGGAAGCATTCACAAATTCTCTTTGACAAAATTGATCAGATTATTGTTGCACGCTATCATCTATCCTAAATGTGTCCCTGGATGACCGAGCGTGGCTGCAAGCCACTCTCTACCCATTCGCTTCGGTGGGCTCGGCATCCGCAAAATTTCTAGTTTAAGCCTACCGGCGTACCTGTCTTCGGTCCACAGCACTGAAAAGTTATCCAGAAAAATGTTATTGCCATCACTGGTTAACTGTGTGCCGTACTCGACCAAAGCAGTGAATGCCTGGAAAGTGGCTGGCCCGAATACACCGTTGCCCGAATACACCGTTGCCCGAATACACCGTTGCCCGAATACACCGTTGCCCGAATACACCGTTGCCCGAATACACCGTTGCCCGAATACACCGTTGCCCGAATACACCGTTGCCCGAATACAGCGTTGCCCGAGACCCCTTTATCCCAGAGACAGTGGGATGAGCCGCTCTGCAGGTTGGTACGGAATAAACTTATAGATACGTCCACCAATACTGCTGAGCGCGCACGCCTGCTGGCTGTGGGAGAATGGGAGTCGGGCCTCTGGCTACAGGCACTACCATCACCCAACATAGGTACTATGTTGAGTATACGCGTTCTTAGTTTTATTTTATTTTTATTTAAGTGTAATAGGTGGTTATTGTTAATTAAGTATTTTATACTATATATATATATATATATATATATTATTTATATAATAAATAAAACCCATTCGTGGTGTTTGTCTAAATATTTCTAAAATAGCTGATAATAATTATATAATTGTGTTTTTTATAAAACTGTTTTTCAGAAAAGAATGTAAAGTATATGAAAGAGACGGCAGCTGCTTACTGACTGGTGAGAAGGGGTGACGGACTGTATGCAGAGCTGTCAGCAACTCGATCAGGCACAAAATCAGTAAACTTTATTACTCCTATCATTAATAGAAATTTTTGGGATCGAGCTTTGGCACATACATCTATTTCTAAAACATAAAAAATATTAAATGGTATAAATTCGAAATATAGTGATAACAATATTTCTAGCGAGATATTTAGACTTGCGAGGTCTGCACACGTGCAAAACTTTGCAGGAGACCATTCAATACCGAAAGACAGAGCTACTAGGCAGTTAGAAATAGTTCACAGTGACATCTGTGGTCCAATAGTTACAGATACGTATGATGGTTATAAATGTTTTATCATTCTAGATGAGACATTTTAACTTAAAAGTTAAAACATTTAGATGTGATAATGGTGGTGAGTATATTTCAAATAATTAAAAAAAATATTGTTTTAAATAAAAGTTTTACAATAGATTATACGATACCGTATACTCCACAACATAATGGTAAGGCAGAACGATTAAATCGAACAATTATGGAACACGATACCGTATACTCCACAACATAATGGTAAGGCAGAACGATTAAATCGAACAATTATGGAGCGAACCCGTGCTCTTCTCTTCTGTTCGATATGAACTTACCAAGAGAATTATGGGACGAAGCGGTGTTAACAGCAACATATATAAAAGAGAATTATGGGACGAAGCGTTAACAGCAACATATATAACCAAAAGGTGATCTAATACAATTAATGAGAGAGCGCCAGCAGAAATGTGGTATAATAAAATTCCAAACTTAAAACATTTAAATATGTTCGGTTCTTTGATTTATTAAAAAATAAATACAAAACGAAATAAATTAGATGCCAGATGTAATAAGTATTAGGTTTTAATGTGCATAATGTAGCTGGCTGCTAGAGCCTAGTCTATATTTGATTGAAATATGAAAATTCAACGTTCTGTTGAAGCTTGTCTTGATGACATAATTTTGGTGTTTTACGTGTTACTTTTTAGAAGTACTAAAAATAAATTTTGTATGCTATTTTAATTTACTCTCGAGTTTCCTTGCACACATGCACTCTGTAGGGTAGTTCCCCCACAGTGGTTATGGGCCCAGGACTGAGATATTAAAATTTCGTGCAAATTTATGCAAGATCAGCAAATATTTAAGGTACGTTTGATTAAGTACGAACAGCTGATGAAATAAACAAGGTTGACGTAAAAGAGTCAACGATATTGTTAAAATAGAACCGCTTACTCAAGAAAATTACGAAACTTGGAAGATTCAGGCTGAAGCGGTCCTTATAAAGATTGACGCTTGAGCGGTCCTTATAAAGAACGACGCTTGAGCGGTCCTTATAAAGAACGACGCTTGGAGCTATGTAGACGGAAGCGTAAGCAAGCCTACAGAGCCGGAAGAAGCCTCTTGGCTTATAGAAAATAGGAAATCGGAGACGCAAAAGCTAAGTCCGATATAATCCTAGCTATTAGTCCAAGTGAACTAAGACACCTTCGCGGATGTAAAACGTCACGAAATGTTTGGCAAAAACTTGAGAGCATACACGCATCTAAGGGACCTGCCAAGAAGGCAACGTTGCTAAAGGAGTTGTTGCTACACAAGATGGAGGAAGGTGGTGACGTTCGTGAACATGTCATGCATTTCTTCGAAGTAAAAAGTAAACTAGCTGATATGGAGATTCAGATGCATGATGATTTAGTATCCATAATGCTTCTTTATAGCTTACCGTCAAGCTTCGAGAATTTTCGATGCGCAATCGAATCTAGAGACACGTTACCAGACCCTGAGACTTTGAAGGTCAAAATAATTGAAGAGGTGTGTTCGAGACGTCAGAAAGGAAGCGAAGAAAAAGCACTCCTTGCAAAGTCCGAAGTTATGAAACCCTTCAAACCAAAGAGCTGACAAGACGAATTTTAAATACAAGTGTTTTAAATGTCACAAACATGGCCACAAAGCTTCTGAATGTGATATGAAGAAAGACAAGGATCAGTGTCGTGATAGTGCAAAGTATGCTTTGGAATGTGATTTGCAAAAAGATAATTTCAATCTTGTAACCTTTAATTGTATTGCAGGTGATAAGGCTGCTTGCAACGGGAATGGATGCTGGGTCATTGACAGCGGTTGCACATCACATTTATGCAACGATCCTAGTAAATTTGGCAATTCTTTGATACCTTTGTCGGGTAAGCTAAATCTAGCAATAAACTCGAGCACAGATGTTAAAGGTAAGGGTACCGTTAAATTATTTACAAGTGAAAATAATTGCAAAACAATCGTGGAGTTGCCAGATACCTTATTTGTTCCAAACTTGCGATGTAATCTGATTTCGGTCGCAAGAATTACGAATAAAGGGTATAGTGTTAAATTCGATAAGAATATAGCTTGTGTTAGGGACAGCTTAGCAAATCGTAGGTGTAATCTATATTACGTTGAGGAACAAATGGGAACAGTTTCCATTATTTCAGAAACAGTTGATAAGGTAAGACTGTGGCATGAACGATTAGGACATCTGAATAGAAGAGATCTTGTCGAGATCTTGTCAAACTCTTGAACAAATCCGGAATGAATATTAAGATGAAGGATGTAAGTACATTGTATAATTGTGGTATCTGTGCTAGTGGGAAAATGAATGCATCATCATTTTCGAGGACGGATGGGCCATGTGATGAAAAATTACGAATTATTTATTCCGATGTTGTAGGCCCGATGCGGCATGAAGCCATAGGTGGAGCGAAATACTTTATTACGTTTATAGACGACTCAGAGTGAAGCTCTCATATTTCAAGATATACAAAAGTTATGTTGAAAATTTGACTGGCAAACGAATAAAATTTATGCAGACGGATAATGGAGGAGAATTTTGTAATAATGATTTTGATGAATATTTACAGACTGAAGGAATATGGCGAAGGTTAACTATTCCTAACACTCCTCAACAGAACGGGGTCGCAGAAAGGATGAAAATAACTCTTGTAGAGATGGAATTTCATCCAACCTTTCACCTGGTTTCTGGGGTGACGCCGTTATGACGGCATGTCACGTTCGAAATCGATGTCCAACGAGTAGACTTGAAGGTGAAACGCCGTATGAAAAATGGTACGAGCGGCCTGTGAACATAAAAATATGCAAGTTTTTGGAACTAAGATACACGTTTTGGATAAAGAGGAAGGAAAAGATAAATTTGCACCTCGCAGTAGAGAAGGAATCTTTGTAGGCTATCCAAAAGACCGAAAAGGCTACAAGATTTGGTTGCCACAAGAACGAAAGTATGTCGTATCGCGAGATGTAAAATTTCACATAAGCGAGACTCGATGCGATAAGAATAATTCTTCTATAACTGATCCACTGGAATTTGGGAATGAAGAGCTACAGGCTGAAATCTGCCAAAGACCAGAACCAAATTATGTAGAGATAGATTTCCATGCAGGAAGGGCAGTTGACAACACAAGAGAGGTAGTGACGAGTCCACGTAGATTTGTTCCTGAACCTGAGAGGAACGCACATGTAGAAAATGTCCAGGATAATATGGAGTCAGAAGGTGGTCCATCTCGTCATGTTAGCTCAGATGATGTCCAACTCAATCATGAACAAAAGATCTTAAAACGAGCCCCGGGAAGACCGCGACTAGACAGAGGACATGTGGAACGCCCAAAGAAAATTTATCGTATGGTTGAAGTGGAACCTGAACTACAAGAAGAGTTCTCTGATTGCCAAGACTTCGTGGGTAATGCAGAGGTATCATTGAGGCAAGCTTTATCTGGTGCAGAAAAAGATGAATGGGAGACAAGTATTCTCTCGGAGATACGAAGCATGATTAAAAATGATACCTGGGATATAGCGAAGAGACCCATGGGACGCGCTGTTGTTGGTTGTCGTTACATCTTAACAACGAAGCTAAATGTTGATAAAACCTGACTGATTACCACCAGACATTCAGCCCTGTTGTCAGACTAGACACCATCAGATTACTGACTGCACTTGCGGTTGAACTTGGTATGGAAATTCATCAATTAGACATCAATACCGCTTATTTGAACGGTACATTGGATGAAGAAATTTACATGGAAATCCCCGACATATTAATAGAATGTCTGCAGAAGCTACTTCAGATGGAACAAAAAGGTTCTAATATATATGAACGAGCTAAGAAAATGTTAGCAGACATGCAGATGGGTGGTGATACATGTAGACTTAAGAGATCACTTTACGGCTTGAAGCAAGCTGGACGCCAATGGGGATGCGATCATCATTAAATGAGCCATGTCTATACTTCCGAGACATAGGTGATGGTACAAATCTTTTTGTTGCAGTCTATGTCGACGATATTTTAGTGGCATCGCAGAAAAGAATATATAATTCGACCTAAAGGATTATGGCAACTCGAAATATATGTTAGGAATTGACATTGAGCGAGTTGACAGTGATAAAATCAAACTGTCACAACAAAAATACATTGAAGATTTATTATTTAAATATGGTCTGAATATGTGTAAAGAAACGGTTTCAACCCCAATGGAGGTGAATTTAAAGCTTAAATTACCTGAGCATCATACAAAACTCGAAGAAGAGCGATACCCGTATCGCGAATTAATTGGGAGTTTGATGTATTTATCCGTGGGGACGAGACCGGATATCTCTAATAGTGTTTCGAAATTGGCGCAGGTAGTTAACTGTCCTAGTAAAGAGTCCTGGGCCGCTGCGAAAAGAATATTACGTTATCTGAAGCGAACAAAAGAGTACGGACTAGTGTTCACTAAAACAGGTAAAGCAGTTCGAGGCTATTCTGATTCGGATTGGGGTGGTTGCTTGCTAGATAGGCGTTCATATTCAGGGTATGCCTTTGTATTAGGTGGTGCATGTATGTCATGGAAATCCCAGAAGCAGAAGTGTGTCAGTACCTCGACGTGTGAGTCCGAGTACATCAGTTTATCATCAGCGATGAAGGAAGCTTTATACCTGAACAGCTTGTTGACTGAAATCGGATTACGTAAGTTTGCATCAATTACCTTACATGTAGATAATACTGGAGCAATTAAATTAGCAAACGACTCGGTATTCCATTCCCGGAGCAAACACATAGATATAAGACACCATTTTATACGGAGTGTCTTGAAGGAGAATGGAAACATTCAGTTGGTATACTTGTCGACCAACCTTATGTTAGCTGACGTATTAACCAAGGCCTTGCCGAAAACCAAGCACTATATGTGCATGACTGGATTAGGTATATGTTTATAGTTAGCGTATGTTGTTTGTAAATGCTTTGTTTTGCCTCTCTCTTGTAATATACACATTAAGGGGGCGTATTAGGTTTTAATGTGCATAATGTAGCTGGCTGCTAGAGCCTAGTCTATATTTGATTGAAATATGAAAATTCAACGTTCTGTTGAAGCTTGTCTTGATGACATAATTTTGGTGTTTTACGTGTTACTTTTTAGAAGTACTAAAAATAAATTTTGTATGCTATTTTAATTTACTCTCGAGTTTCCTTGCACACATGCACTCTGTAGGGTAGTTCCCCCACAATAAAGGTTTGCTAGTAGGATTTACAAACAATGGGTATAAGATTTGGGATCCGGTGGGTTTGAAGGTATTTTATTCAAGAGATGTGACTTTTAATAATAATGCGAAGGATGTTCTCGAATTTTTAAAGCAATGTAATAAGAGTGAGAAAGTTACAGATATATATAAATTATTTAAAGAAGGAGTTGGAAGAAGAAATGTCATCAAAGCTGATAATGGTTGTTGTTGTTGTGGTTGATGTAGTTGAGAGGGGAGTCAGAAGAAGAAGACTGATGTTGATGTTGAAGTAACGAGGGAGGAGGTGTTTTCTATTTTAGAAGAAGAACGAAATGATGTTATAGAAAATGAGGGAAACGATGTTTTTGAAGATAGTATTGCTGAAGAATAATAGTATAAGAGAATTTAATTTGGAAGATAGTAGTCAAGAAGTGAATAATGGAAATGAGATTGAAGGTAATAGTAGATGGACGGCGGATGGAAATGAGTTGTTTGTGGATGCGGAGGAGTCTGTTGAAGAGGATGCGGAGGAGTCTGTTGAAGAAGATGCGGAGAAGTCTTTTAAAGAAATTAATAGTAAAAGGACTTTGCCAAAAAATAGTAGATTGACGGCGGATGGAAATGAGTTGTTTGTGGATGCGGAGGAGTCTGTTGAAGAGGATGCGGAGAAGTCTGTTAAAGAAATTAATAGTAAAAGGATTTTGCCAAAAAGAGATAGAAGATTACCGATAAGATTAAGATTATGGTTTAGAAACATTAAACAGACATTTTTAACTGTAAGTTAGCGAAGGTGTTGAAGAGTGATGAGAAGTTTATGGGAAAAAGCTATTAAAGAAGAGATGGATTCTTTGGAGAAAAATAAAACTTGGGAAGTAGTTGATAAAACAGAAGCTGGAAATAGAAGATTGATAACCAGTAAGTGGATTTTTACTGTGAAGCCGGAAGGGAGATACAAAGCAGGACTTGTTGCTAGAGGATTTCTACAAAAATGTAACATCGATTACAAAGAGACTTATAGTCCAGTGGTGAATACTAGAGATAGATGATTACCGATAAGATTAAGATTATGATTTAGAAACATTAAACAGACATTTTTAACTGTAAGTTAGCGAAGGTGTTGAAAAGTGATGAGAAGTTTATGGGAAAAAGCTATTAAAGAAGAGATGGATTCTTTGGAGAAAAATAAAACTTGGGAAGTAGTTGATAAAACAGAAGCTGGAAATAGAAGATTGATAACCAGTAAGTGGATTTTTACTGTGAAGCCGGAAGGGAGATACAAAGCAGGACTTGTTGCTAGAGGATTTCTACAAAAATGTAACATCGATTACAAAGAGACTTATAGTCCAGTGGTGAATACTAGAGATAGAAGATTACCGATAAGATTAAGATTATGATTTAGAAACATTAAACAGACATTTTTAACTGTAAGTTAGCGAAGGTGTTGAAGAGTGATGAGAAGTTTATGGGAAAAAGCTATTAAAGAAGAGATGGATTCTTTGGAGAAAAATAAAACTTGGGAAGTAGTTGATAAAACAGAAGCTGGAAATAGAAGATTGATAACCAGTAAGTGGATTTTTACTGTGAAGCCGGAAGGGAGATACAAAGCAGGACTTGTTGCTAGAGGATTTCTACAAAAATGTAACATCGATTACAAAGAGACTTATAGTCCAGTGGTGAATACTAGAGATAGAAGATTACCGATAAGATTAAGATTATGATTTAGAAACATTAAACAGACATTTTTAACTGTAAGTTAGCGAAGGTGTTGAAGAGTGATGAGAAGTTTATGGGAAAAAGCTATTAAAGAAGAGATGGATTCTTTGGAGAAAAATAAAACTTTGGAAGTAGTTGATAAAACAGAAGCTGGAAATAGAAGATTGATAACCAGTAAGTGGATTTTTACTGTGAAGCCGGAAGGGAGATACAAAGCAGGACTTGTTGCTAGAGGATTTCTACAAAAATGTAACATCGATTACAAAGAGACTTATAGTCCAGTGGTGAATACTACGAGTGTTAGATTATTTATTGCTTTCGATTAATCGATTTCTCCACAGAAAGGTCAGGTCAGGAAAAGTTTGATGTGAAGGACAGAGTTTTTATATGGAGAATCAAATGAGGATATTTTATGGAAATTCCATTAGGATACGATTGTGGTGAAAATAAAACATGTAAATTAAAGAAGAGTCTTTATGGTCTTAAGCAAGCATCGCTCATGTGGAATATGCGGCTAACTGAATATTTAAAGAAATTGGGCTTTCAACAACTGAAATGAGATCCATGTCTGTTTTTGTGTAAAGAAAAGGAAATTTATATCGATGATGGAATTTTGATAGGAAATAGTGAAAATGAATTGAATAATATAATAAAAGGAATGAAAAAAGAATTTGAAATTAGAAAATTTGATAAAGTCGGAGAAGCTTATTGGACTTGATTTACAGGTTGGAGAAAATTATTTAAAAAATTATCAGGAATCTTAAATTAAACAAATATTGGGTTACTATAATAATGTCCAAATCATAATAATAATGTCCAAAAAATAAAAATTACCAAAAATAAAAACGTCCAAATATAAAAAAGTACAAAATAAAAATGACAAAAATAAAAACGTCCAAATTATAATAACGTCCAAAAACATTTTCAAGAAATTAAATTTGCAGAGAACTATTATTGTCAGTTACGAGAATTATTTACAAAGAGGTTCCCAAGATTAACTATATCCACAGATTAACTAATAGTTCATAGTTCTACTGCGTATGTGCAAATAGCTGTCACGTCGTAACGCAAAAAGGCACGAGCAAAATATTCATTCTGCCAAACATATTTAATGAATATTTAATATTAATTTATTGATCAAAATCTAAATCTAGCGTAATTAAAAACGCCTTAAATGAGGTATTAGTTTTGTTTTACTTTTTAGATGATTGATAATCTGTACTTAACTAATTTTAAAACGTTTCTCAAATAATAAAAACTCTATGCGGCGGGCTGACGTTACAGTTAAACATTAAAAAAGTACAGGAAAGTAAAAAGCACTAGTAAAAAAGTGACACTTTCCGCACAGTTTAGCTGCTTGGAAAACGCTCTTTTCGAGGACATTCATTGTAAAATATTTTTTTTTAAATATTAATCTATTAAGGGATCATCCATTTCTGGATGAAGGCCTCCTCCATCTGTTTCCATCTCAATCTATTCTGGGCCGTTCTGGTCCACTCTATCCCTGCCAGTGCTACGATGTCATCTCGCCATCGTTGCAATGGTCTGCCGCGGCGCCTGTTTCCATTTCGTGGGTACCAGTGCAGGACGCGCTCGCTCCACCTGTTGTCGGCGGTCCTCGCGGTGTGGCCCGCCCAGTTCCACATCAGTTTTTCAAAACAGCAAAACATCGGTGACTTTGGTCCTTGCCCTAATGACACTGCTCCTTATACGGTCGCTTATTTTTACGCCAAGCATGCTTCTTTCTACAGCTCGTTGAAATGATCTTAATTTTTATTTTCATTGCATCTGTTTTATTTTTATTTATTTAAACATATAAATGTTATATATTTTTGCAATCACCCTTGATATCCCACACGATGGGATTGGAAGATAAAACCATAGAAAAAAATTAAAAAAAACCATAAGGAATAACTTGGTAATCCATATGTGAAATTGCAAGTGAGGGAATCAAATTTACAAAATTTAATGAGTACGTTGAGCGACAATGGCTGAAAAAATTCAGGACAGACATTTTAAGATGCTAAAATTCGCAGCAACGCACCACAAAAACATTAGAAGGGTGGCACCGCCGCCTTTCGGTCAAAATACCAAAAAAAAAATACGTTTATAATTACAAGCAAAATTTCTATAGAAGCAAAACGATTTGAACAAAAGAAATTACTTTCTTCAAAGAAAAACCGGCCCAATTCAGAAATAGCGTTCAACAAAAATTATATAGTATATCTAGAACATCTTCGAGAAAAACTGACATCCATTCAATTTTTGCGCAAAATAGTTTATGCTAAGCTTCGAAAATATTTTTTCTCAATTTGACGCATTTTTGTTACCTAAGAAACGATTTTATAATATATACTAGCTGAACCTACTAACTAGCTTCGTTCTCGTCAACTGGCTGTCTACCTACCGACCACCTACCTATCGACCTACATACTCACCTACCTTACCTACCTACCAACCTACCTACCTACCAACCTACCTACCCTATCCTACACACCTACTCCATCCTACCTACCTACCCCCAACCACCGAACCTACCCACCTACCTACCCATCCCACCTACAACCAATTTGTTAAACTGTTTATTTGAATAAATACGAATGTAACCAAGTTTTGTTTCTACCAGAGTAAGCGATCTAATTAAATGTTAGAACATAAAAGCTGCTATTGTGAGTTAACTATGATTGTGAGATATATTCTCGCGCAGACTTTTGTAGTTAGCGAGCACTTTAGTCATGTAGTTACATAACTTTAATGTATAATCAATAGTTTTCACAGCGCACGCCAAATAATGAATTTTATAGGCAAAATGTTGCTGCTTTGGGTTACATTATTGCCATTTTCATAAGGATCTCGTTTCTGAATATAATTTATAGCGTATGTTACTCGGGAATAATGTAGCTTTCCATAGGTGAAAGAATTTTCAAAATCTGTCCAGTAGTTTCAAAGCCTATTCGGTACAAACAAACAAACAAACACACAAACAAAACATTTTTTCCTCTTTATAATATTGGGATGGCATAGACTAGCTATTGCCTGCGTCTTCGTCCGCGAAGAATAGTGTTATAATATTAGTTTAATAACATTATAAAAGTATATAAAATAACCAACCAATAAATATGTTTCTTTTTTTAAATATGTTTTATTGTAGCTAGCTTCTGCCAGTGGCTTCGCCCGCGTAAAAGCTGAAAATTATCCCGAGGGAACATATTCCCGGTTTAAAAAGTATCTTATGTGTTGTTCCTGACTATCTCTGTGGCAAATTGCATCCAGATCAGTTCTGCCGTTCTGGCGTGAAAAAGTAACAAACACACTTACAAACTTTCGCCTTTATAATATTAGTGTAATTAGTGTGATACCTACACAACATATCTTACTTTTAGCCCAAAATATTATATTAAAAGTCAGATATGCTCATCTTCGATAAATTTTACTTGCTCAATACATTTGTGCTGGACCATCTTTCGTATTTGACATTTTTATTTTTGGTAATTTTTCAAGTAGGTCATTTTTATTTTTGGTCATTTTTATTTTTGGTCATTTTTATTTTTGGTCATTTTTCGTATTGGACATTTTTATGTTTGGACTTTTTTTGTATTGGACATTTTTATTTTTGAACATTTTTCGTATTGGACATTTAAAATTTATGACATTATTATAGTAACCCCAAATATTGAAAATTTTGGATTCAGTGACTTAAGATTACACTAGTCGATAATTCTTCCATATAAACGTAGTCTAGGGATTACTCCACGGTTTGACGATGTACGTTCAAAATAAAAAAATTATATCATTTGTCTCGTCATAATCTAGCCACAGGGCTATATAATGATGAGACAAATGAAAAATTATATCATTTGTCTCATCATTATCTAGCCCCGTATGGAAACAAAAAAGTAAAAAAGAAAAATATTTTTCCATACAAACGTAGTCTAGGGATTACTCCACGGTTTGACGATGTACGTTCAAAATAAAAAAACCTAAAAATTTGAAAGTTATGCTGCCCTCGTAAATGAAAACACAGTACTCGTAAATGAAAACAGTACTCGTAAATGAAAACAGTACTCGTAAATGAAAACAGTACTCGTAAATGAAAACAGTACTCGTAAATGAAAACACAGTAACTCCAAAAATGCCATTTTGTAAGAAACGTGGTTAAAATTTAATTGTTAAATCGTTTTGTTAGGTTGAAAATTACAATTTTATATGTTGTAAAATGAACAAAGCTTTAAATTAGTGTAGAGAAAACTAATATTCTGTTGTTTTTATTCAATAAAATCAGTTAATGTGTTATAAAATAGGAACATAATTCATAAAAAGAATAAAAATAAGCTAAAACCCAGTAACTGAATGGTTACTGTGGTCTAGGTTAGTACACGTTACACGTTACTGTGTATTAACCATTTAAAGACAGAAGAAACTCTAGTGCTAATACAACAAAGTAACTATACACATACTGGGTTGAAATCTAATTACAGTAGACTTCGTTTACCTAACTGAACACTTAGTAAGTGAAGATGCTGTATTTAAAACTAATATATGATTATAAAATCTAAAATGCAATAATAAGTAGGTATCTAAATATACTGTGTTCTATGTTAACCTTTTTCATTCGTGTAAGATGCCTCAAAATAATAATTACCCTGGTTTTGTCGTAAAAGGTATGAAATTAAACAATAAAACCACTTTAAGATCAAGTTTATTTTTTATTTTTGCGTCGACTAAAAGTAAAATCACGTTCTTATTATTAATTTTAATTGCTAAATTCGAGATCGGTTTCTTTTATCAGTCTTCATTAATTTTATTTATATATGTGGGATACAGCGACAAGATGCTCCTCATCTCAACGTCAAACAGTGAGAACAAATATTCTAAGTAATTGGGCCTTTGCCAGTTATTATTTTTTTAATTACTTTTTAACAAACTAAAAAATATTGAAAACAACATTAAAAATAAATTCCACATTTATATAAATGCAACAACTGAAATAAAAAATAATCATATGCCCAATTCATAACCATCATCATTATTGGTACGTAAATCGACGGCCAAATTGTTCTCAGGCAATGCTTGCAAAACAAGAGTCGATTGAAGTCAAGAAAGGACCCACTTTCATAATTACAACGGATTTTCTTTGCTCACGAATACCTCTTGCTGTAGTTTTTGAAACAGGCTCAGGCATTCTGAGTTTTTTTACCCGACTGGCAAAGTATGGTAATGTGTTTATTCTTGTTTCATTTTCAAAAACGGAAGTGCAATATAATCATTTCCTCTGAATGATTTCTTGATATATAAATTAAAATGGTTTTTAATTTATATAGCTATAAAGACTGTCACGCAAGTAAGTTCTGGTAGGTGTATATTTTAGACGGTGTGTAGATAAACAGTTCTTGTAATCATAAAGATCTCCAACGACGACCATTACTTTTACGTCAACTTTTCCAGATCGTGCAAATCACAGTATTGTGAAAATCGTAAATTTTTGGGTTACGTTTCATTTCTTGCTCCACTTCATGATGGAAGCTATCGGCTGAGATAAAACTGTGCCCAGGCTCAAAGTACTTTATTGTTATAGTTTTAGCTATATCTTTGATATTAATTATTTATGATAAAAAGCTGAACAGTGACCAATATTTATTTTGTGAAGCGTAGTTAACAGTCCAAATCGTTGTTTTAAGCGTCTCTTTTATGCTTAAACAAACAAGCTGGTAAAAATTGCTGGTAATGTCTTCTTTTCTGAGCCCAGGATACAGCCTCATGCCATATAACTGCAAATTTTTTAACAAAATTGTTGGGCACAAAACTGTCATTAAAAACTATTAGTCTTAGACAAAAGATTACTGAATTGAAGCCCTCTAATCTCGGCAGCATTATTACTTTCTGCAGATCAGCTGAATTAATTGCTCTTCAAATCCTTTTTATTTTTATACTCCTCCCTGGTTTCTCGAACGAAGGTAGAAAGAAGGTCGCTAGAACAAATGCACCGCGGAGGGCCTGGCTGGGCGCGCGCCCAGCTATCCATCCCGCAAACCCCTCCCGTACCCCGTTACACGCGAAAGGTTAGCTTAAAACCCAGTAGGTAAATCAATACTTACTTTGATTAAACTATGTATTTTTGAAATAAATATTAAAACTGCAGGCATCTTATGCCCAGTTACTAAGATACTGTGATTAATTTAATTATAACATATGATAAATTTTACGGCAATTTTACACAAAATCATAGTATTTCAAAAAGCCGTGTTATAGCTAAGCAAAACATATTTATAAAAATACATGAACACATATTACAGCACAGTAAATAGTCATTCACTGTGTTCAAATTCAAACTTAAAAATAATTCTAACGCACTGTGTTTTTTATTAAAAATGTCAAGATTTCTAGCATAATACCTACTTTCGTTTTTATCTATCGTATCTCCTTATCGGTGGTAGATACAGACAAACCGAAAACTTTCCCAAATAGCGCTTGGTCTCCTTATAACAATAATCAAAACAATAATAAACACAGTAACTTGAAGTTACTGTGTTTTTTATTTACGAGGGCAGTATGAGCGTCGAAAGTTCCATATTTCAACACTAATTTGAACGCATCTTTGGGCGGCATTTAGAAGAAGGAACATTGCAAAACGGCCACCATACAGGGATAGATTAATAGTTCAACAATGCAAACAATTTTATTATGAAAATATACATTTAGTCATTTTTGCATGATATCTAGACCCCCAAAGGTCTATTTATAAAATTTCGCGCGCTCGTTTTCGTCCTAAATCATCAACCTTTTCGCTACAAACTTGCAAAAGTGCTTATTTGTACGCGAACTAGCTTCTTACTGCTCATCACAGCATCTATCTCTTTCGCACGAGTTGTCGGATGAGATAGCAGGCATTTTAACCCCGCGCACATTAAAAGAAATTATATTGCCGAATATTTTAGTCTATACAAATCAAGAGGGGCAGAGTGATAGTATAGTAGTTATGTGCATCGTTATAGGCAGTTGATAGGGTCTTTACTATACTTAGTCAATACATATAACTAGACCAGATTTTTCGCTTCATGTTAGGTATTGTAGTAGACATTAAGAGTGTCCTAATTTAAACGATTTTGCTAACATTAAAAATCTCTTCAGATACCTTAAGAGCAGTCAACCCGACATAATGTTCATACAAACGCTGTTACGTGATTATGCCGTTGTAACACATCTATCTTTGTTTTTTTTAACTAGTAGGTATATTGTGCACTATATCTAGGTTTCTATCGAAGCAGAAAATAAAAATTTGGAGAAACCAATTCAGTATAAGCCTCCGAAAAAACTTTGGCAGCTCATAATGTATTCATAAATTGTAAAAGTAAAGAAAATACCTCGATAGAAACCTTACACATGTAATGGAGATTCTTATTATCTAATTTTTATTTCACAAACCTAGGCTTATTCAAATACACGTATCTCTGGAACATGTTCTATTTTTTTTTTTCTAATTTTCGAACACCATTTGTCGTTCAAATCATATCGCGTTCTCACTTGCTTGTTAGTCAACAAGGGGGAATGAGGTGCGCGGGGAGATGAGTCGTGCGGGGTCGGGCGGGGTGAGACGGGAAAGTTGAATGAAGATCGCCGCTCGCTCGGCTAGTAGCTAATGAATTTGTTGAGTATCTATTTCATTTATTTAGACAATTCTGTTTTATCTACTACAACGATCTTGCATTTTTATACCGGACACTATTTTTGCTTTCAAAAAGATTTAGTAGTTTTATAATAAAAAGGAACCTGGCATTAGTGAATACGGACACCGAATTTGTTTTGATGGTAGGTTTTGAAGGTAGAGTAGGTAGTTAGGTACCAAGGTTGGGTAGCTATAAGCTAGGTAAGTAGTAAGGTAGTTAGGGTGGGTAGGACCTACCTTCCAACTTACCTACCCGGTAGAAAGGGTTGGTAGGTAGGGTACCTATGTCATATGTATGTAAGTAGGGAAGGTAGGTAGGTACCTAGGTAGGGTAGGTAGGGACCCTCGAAACACCCGCCAGATGCTCACAATACTTCCTTGAGTATCGGTATAAAATTATAGATATTTTTATCGCTACTCAATACTGATATCAGGCTGCAACGCAACGTTGCCAGATCGCATATCACCGCACCGGTGCGGGCGAATGGCGCGCGAACTTTACGCGTGACAGAACGGCAACAGTGCAGTGTGCGACGTATATTTGATCAAAAGCAAGCATAGCATCGCATTCGCATTCAACAGTTTCTTACTCCGTGCGTTGAAGTTCCGCGTGACGTCACGTAAAGTCATCACGACACGATCCCAACTCCTGAACTTTGACGAGCTTTATCTTTATCAATTTTTAATGATTTAATAAATAAAAAATACGTGTCCAATATTTTTTGATAATCTAACTGACGGACTAATTAGAATTATTATTTATATCAGTCTACACCGAGTTGCTTGTTTTAGACCAATAAAACAAACAAAAAATAAACAGAATTTCTTTTTTTACCGACTTCAAAAAAAGGAGATAATCAATTCGACACTTATGTAAGTAATATTATTGGAACTGCACAATATTCACATAATGTGTTACTCTATCTGAGCTTTCTAAACACGTGTGGAAAATGTCATAAGTGTATGTATTTTTGTTTGTATGTATGTACGTTTGTCCACGCATTTCTCCGAAAGTTCTTATCGAATCGTGATCATTCTTTTTGTGTTGGATTGAGTATCTCTCAACTTAGGGAATAGTGTAAGTTTCATTATAATCGGTCTAGCAGTTTTCAACATATGGAGCATACAACCGTACTCCTTAGCACAAACAGCACGAATCTGTAAATTTAGTTAAGTATTACAGGTATTTAATAGGTATTTTGACAATGACATCCAGAACCGGAACAATTATCTATAGGCGGTACAAATATTTTTTTCCGTGCGGGAATTGAACCCGCGACACGCAGCGCAGCAGCCGATCGCTCAACCACTACGCCAACTTACACTACTAAGTGTGTCGTAATTTATGTAGGATACTTACATAAAGTATAGGTACCTGAATGATTTATTCTGCTTATGGAGTAGCACAAGCAGAATACGTGGGACACTCAGAAAGTTTTGCGAAACTAAAAAAAATTGTTCTATACGTACATATATTTTTATTAAATCTTTTCAAAGTACTTTCCACCAGCCTCTATACAAAGATTCATGCGCCTAAACCAGTTTTCAAAACACTTTTTCCAGTCCGCCGCAGACACCTCGTTTACAGCCTGCTCGAACGCAGCCAGCGCATCTTCCGGCGACGAAAATTGTATCCCTTTGAGCTGATTTTTTATTTTTGGGAATAAAAAGAAGTCACACGGTGCTAGATCAGGGCTGTAAGGAGGGTGACCCAGGAGTTTGACTGGCGTGCTGTCCAGGAAGTCCCTCGTTTTGAGTGCGGTGTGCGCAGGTGCATTGTCGTGGTGGAGCAGTAGCCCGCGGAGCCCTGTGTTTGGTCGCTTGTTGCTTATAACAGAGAAAACTTCTGGCAAACATTTGGTAGTATACCATTCGGCATTAATGCTTCTTTGATCCCGTAAGGGAATTGATACCAAGTGGCCAGTCAAATTAAAAAAGCTAGCGATCAAAATCTTACCCCCGCTTCTAGATCGCTTCACTTTGGTAGGCGTTGGCTCATTTTGAAACACCCAAACAGTCGACTGGCGCTTGGTTTCTGGGTCGTATTGATAAATCCAGGACTCATCACCTGTAACGATGTCGTAAACACGCCGAGACGAGCCTGCTTCAAATTTGTTAAGCATATCACGGCACCATTCCACCCGGGCCTGCTTCTGAGCATCGGTGAGGTTGTGCGGCACCCAGCGTGATACTATCCTCCTCACGCGAAGATGGCTGTGTAGAATCTCGTGAACGCTTCCCGATCCAATCTTCAATATGTGTTGAATCTCCTGATATGTAATTCGCCTATTGTCTTGGATTAAATTTTTCACTGCTAGCACGTTTTCTTCGGTAACAGCCGTCAAAGGGCGACCGCTTCTTTTGTCATCCCCCAAAGTTGGTCGACCGCGCTTGAATTCGTTATACCAACGATACACGGTTGCCTTGGAAGGGCCTTCATCCATGAATGCCATTTGAAGTCTATCGTACGATTCATCCGGTTTCAGGCGACACTTGAAATCGTATAAAATCATAGCTCTAAAATGTTCCCGGCGCAGATCCATATTTCAGTGAGACACAATACTTTGAATTAACTCGCAAAAAATGTGGAGGGAAATTTTGAAATTGGAACTTACTTATTTTTACTTATAAATAATCATATTTTCGAAAAACATTATAACTGGCCAGTCTCCCATATATAAAAACTTTTTTTCGCAATACTTTCTGAGGGGCCTGGTACATTATTATTTATCTATCCGGTCCGTATTGAGGAAGCTAAAATTTGTAGGTATAATTACTTCCGACTTCCGAAAGTTATTTTACACTTTTTAGTGTTTTTGCTTTTGAAGTAGATTTACTTTAATGTGAAAATGTTTATATTTCTCTATATTTTTAGTACACGATCACCAAAATGAGCAAGTTCTATAGCATAAATGAAATTTGGCACACATGTTTAGAAGCCCACATAGAGTAACATGTCTGAATATTGTGCAGTTCCAATAATATTACATACATATGTGTCGAATTGACGACACTGTTGCGTAGTGGTTGAGCGATCGACTGCTGTGCTGCGTATCGCGGGTTCGATTCCCGCACGGAACAAATATTTGTATGGCCTACAGATAGTTGTTCCGGATCCGGGTGTCTTGTGTATGTGAGATGTTTTAAACGCACCCACGATACAGGAAGAAATTCATAGAGTGGGACATCGATAAAAAAAATCCCCTTCGTTTGCCCCAGGGTAAAGGACACAAAAGATAAAAAAAATTGCTGTTTGTATGTTTGTTTTCGGAAATCGGAATCTTCTCGATATGGTTATGAATTTTTCTATAAAATAAACAAATATATGTGCTAAACTGTACCCAGACCAGATACTTTATTTGATCAACCACCTGTACGACGTAGGTACCTACGTACATTGTAATTATACCTACTAATTTTAGCTGCCTCAATACTGCCTGGTTAGATAAATAATAATGTGTTTTGCTTGTGCTATTCCATAAGCAGAATAAATTATTTAGGTACCTTTACTTTTTCGTACTTTATGTAGATATCCTACCAACATAAATTACGAAAAAACTGTTTCAAATAATTTCCATGCAGTAAAAAATAGCGCACGTACGGTACCTAGATTGGTAAAAATACAAACACGCATCCCCAGGGCCAAGGGCTAAATCCGTACTAACTTAGTATATGTAAGTACCTGCGTGCAGAGCAATTAACAAAACTGGCAGCGCGCGCGCGATGCGATATTATAACCATGAATGAATGGGTCGCTCACTCACCTCTCGAGCGGCCGGCCGGCCGGCGGCGATCGCCCGCGAATGATGACCACGACGATGAATGACAACCGAGCGTGCAGGCGATATCTCTCTCTTTTCGCGTTGCCTCTTTTTCAAGCATTGCGCTGGATGAAACAACAAGCTTTTTGACCGTGCTCGCGTTGGCGATAGACGGTTCGACAAGAGTCCTCTTAAGAGCTCTATATCTTCTGGTATTCAATATTTGCGGAGAAATAATTTAGTTTTGACAGCGTATTGTGATGCAGATTTCACTGGTTATCCTGATACTAGGAAAAGTACGACTGGCTTTGTAGTGTTGTACAGTGGTGGTCCCATAGATTGGTGCACGCGTAAACAGTGTCACCGCTCCTCCAGTACGGAAGCAGAATACAACTCTGCCGCAGAATGTATCAAAGATTTAATTTATGATCAAAGTCTGATTAAAGAGATTACAGGTCATACACCAAAAACACAATTATTTGTTGATAATCAGTCGGCTGTTTTAATTAAAAACGGAATTTTAAATCGGAGAATTAAACATATTGATGTGAAATATCATTTTATTAAAGAAAAGATAGATCAAAATTTAATTAAAATTTTCTATTGTCCAACCAATTCTAATATTGCAGATATTTTGACAAAAGGATTAGACAGAACTCGAAGTTTCTACGGTTAAAAAAATATATTGTGAGCGATCAACGATTTTGATGTGAACTTTAATGAAGTGAATTTAGTGGAATAATTAGTTAATTGATTATATAATAGCATTGTAATTTTAGGTTGTCTTGATTGTTAATTTGAAATTTATATTTAAACTCCCCCAGGTTTAATATAGTATGTAAAAAATAATGATAGGTTGGGAATACTAGTATGGGTTTTTATTTTTGTATTAATTATGTGTTCAATGTTGAAGTTGTATATAGGGTGTTCTAGGAAAATATGTCAAAGTTAACTTTTAATTTTATTTGAGACAATATAAAATTCAGAGGGGATGTTATGGATGATTTTTAACTGTCTATGATTAATAATAATAACTTGCTTTTAAAATAATAGTCTTATGTTTTAAAAGTTATTGTCCTTACAGTGAATTAAATGTGTGAGAGAATGGTTAATTCATTTTATACATGTGTCCCAATATATATATTTAAGTGAGGGCAGATAGATATCCACAAGAAAAATATCCCAATAAAAAGTTGGTTTTAATTATTTTCCCTTTTACTTTTTTAACTAAAATCATCATAAGAAAAATAAACAATTTTTATTTAAAAAAAAAATTAATCACAATGTTTGATACTGATTAATTCAAGAAACAACACTTTTTAAGTTACCATAACGTGGTTAACTCTCCAAATTTTCTTGCCCGTTCTTCTCCATTGAGATCTACGCCTTGGAATGGGCATCTACGGTACTTTCACAGTTATTATGTCTTGTGACTGGGACTGTAGCACCATAATTTTGTAATATTTTATTTTGTCTTTTGACAATTCAAAAGTGCCTGTAACTGGCCTACTTGAAATAAAGTGCTTTGACTTTGACTTTGACAAATGTCATTTTAGTCTAAGAAATAAAAAATCAGAGGAGACGCGCTCCGTCGACGGCTGAGCGGCAACTGGCTGGTAGGCGCCCTTGCATTACAACCAATAGATGGGGTGACAGACGCATCGCCGGCACTCTCCAAACCCAACGACAAAGTCTCACGGCTGTCGCGACGCTACATGCGCGCACTTTCATATAAACCCATAGAATTGTGAGGAACAAAAGTTGATCGTGTGTGCTATCTTTATGTATGAACAGAAAACAACAAGTCTAAAAAGCTGCAAACAAAACCACAGGGCAACAACTAGGTGATACATACACATCTCACATCGTTAATTTACTATCGTAAATATACAAACATTTCATGAATTCAACTTTGAAACGCTGAATGTGATTAATAGATACACCATAGCTTAAATAAACTATACAGAGAAAAACGAAACATCACCACCGAAAAACCATAACTCTAAAAGAATATTTAACCAATCGCATTAGTTTACGCGCATTTGTATTTTTTTTACTCCAGCGTAGTATCTCTCAAGTTTGGCTGGCAGAGACTGTCTTGTTGCATCAAGTCAAGTAATTATTTATCATTATGAAGTTTTAATTAAAAGAACTATATATTATCAATTAATATTTCAGTAATCAACAGCACTTGAACCTAAACTCTTCCAATATGAAATTCTATACAAACAACATGTAGCAAATTTTTCAATCATCTAATTCGAACATACATCGTTTTCATCTCAATTACAAAATCAAAGTCACAAGTGAACACAGATTTATACGATTTTAACCTGTGTTGACCACATAACAGCCGACGATAAGGTATTTTTCCAGAGTAAATTATGCTAGTTTCTTACTGGTCCTTCTCCATATGAAACGACCAGGAACAATACACTAGCTTCTGAAGTTTTAAAGTGCCATCATAGGTTTAAACATTGAAATAATATTTAATATTTCACAATTATAATAAAATTATACTAACTTGAGCAAAACGAAGAGCTACACCAGATTTTTTTGTGGAATCAGAAACCATACCAAACCATAAAACCTTAAAAAAGACTTACCCCGAATAAATTGTTCGGACAATCGACAATCATATTATTTTTATTAAAAGATCAAAATTACCTACATTGCAGACAAGAATAATGATTGAATTAGAAAACATTGAAACATAACTATAGGTTACTTCATTAGTAGTCAATTCTTTCTCCTTTAATCGAACAGACATTTTGTTGACACGATTGAAAGAAAGCAGACACCAATTGAAAACTGACTTTCTCAGAAATACGGCGAAATAGAAAAATATCGAATTGAACAGACGACTTACTAAAGATTTCAATTGATTTCTTGCGGTTTTGCTACGAATCAAACACATGCCTTTTTCCTCAATTGTATGAACACTAAGCAGTTCGAAAAACAACAACCAAACCTTACCAAGTTCTTTTACGCTAAATATTTGCCACTAATTGAAATAAAAAAATCATATTTCCTCAATAAAATAAAAGTTTCCTCAAACATCACAAACGATAGCAAATTGACAATCAAGCGTCCCCTTTGAATGACAGTTTGTAATTCGAACGTCGTTCTGATGATTTTAACATTCGAAAAAAGAATACTCGGAAAATGTATTGTTTAAGTAAGGGTCAGCTCACATCGAGACGCAACGCTTCACATGCTTTTTAAGACTTACTAAACAAAAAGGTAAATATTTCAGTGAGAAAAATTAAAAACACCCCACGGAAACTTAAAATAAAAAAAAACACTTTTCTTCTTACTGACATGTGAACCTAAAAGGGTACAATAAATAAAGTTTAATATTAAACACTATTTTGAAAAGTACGTGAGAGTTGCGACGCGTCTCGATGTGAGGTGACCCTAATAAATTTGCCTCGTTTTCTTTTTTATATTTTTTTTTGTGGATTTATTTTTTGGAGAAATAAGTAATGAGGTTTGCTTTAAGTATGGTCTTTTTACAAGCTTTATTATTACAATGCTTTCGTATGTGTGTCCGGCAACTATGTAGTAGTAATCCATTTCTCAAGCACTTCCTGGCACCTGATTAAGCTGAAACTTGCCGTCCTTATGTAATATTGTAAACATTGCAATAATATAGTACTATGCGACGGCTATTTTTAACCGACTTTCGAAAAAGGAGGAGGTTCGATGTTCGACTTCTTGTATGTTTTTTTTTTTTATGTATGTTCACCGATATCTCCGTCAATTATGGACCGATTTAAAAATTCTTTTTTTTAATATAAGCGGTTTTTTTTGCGAAATTGAGCTATATACATATTTGGAATTAGCGAATTTTTCTGCGTCGTTTGAGCCGAGTTTCACTTTTTGGCATTCAAAACGGTCATCAAAATGAGGGGTCTAAATGCCAAAAAGTAGTATCAACCAACACAAAATTTGACAACATTTTGTAATAAGTAACTAAAACTATTTGAGCTTATTCAGATTGTTCTTCATTAGTCGGTTGAAATGTTTTGCCTACGATATGATTATACTACACAATGCGAATTAGCCTTTAGCTGAAATACTAGATTGTGTCGTTTAAGTCAATTTACTCTACATCAGAATTATGAAATCAGTCGCTTGGGACATTTAGTCTTGACCTTTTTTATGTCGAATGATTCTTGAAACATTTATCTTCTATTGACGGGTAACGTTGTTTAAATCTTTTAGACTCTCTGTAGCAATTTTTTTATTGTTTATTTATATCAATCTAATAAATCAGCATTTAAAACCCAAGCTGTTTGAACCGTCAGAATTATAGTAAGACAACATATTAGTAAGTCACATAAGACAACCAACATCGTGTTGCACGATGTGACGTTACCAGTAGACTGCCTATTGGAGAGCATTTACAAGAAATATTCTTACAAGGTGACTCATGACGGCCTCATCTCTGAAGACATCACAGTGCACGCATATATGATAGCAGGCAGTGCGGTATGGAATGGGGATTGTCCAAAGTCTTCGAAGCCCTGGACTATGCCGATGACCTATGCCTGTTTAGTAAAACACACGCCGTACTGCAAGCGAAATTGAACGAGCTGCGACAGGACGAGGCGTAGACTGGGCTCAAAATTAACATACGGAAGACCCACAAGATGGGTACAGGGATGAAGATTCTAATCAATACAGAGGCAGTGGAAGGCGTCACAAATTCACTTAACTCGGGAGCGTCGTGACAGAGACTGGAGGAACTGAAGAGGACATCACCTAACGGATCGCCAAAGCACGAGCTACCTTCGCACAGCTGAGACCTGTTTGGCAATCGCGGCAACTGAGCCGGAGGGTTAAACTCAAAATTTTCGGGTCTAATGTCAAAGCCGTGCTGTTCTATAGATGCGAAACGTGAAAAGTAACAAAGGATATCTTACGCCAAATCCAGGTCTTCGTCGCATCCTCGTAATATACCTGTTCTAGACCATCTCTAATTTAGAATAGTTGGAGAGATGCCATGAAAGCCCGATCAACCGCCAGATCAAGCGTCGGATTGGTCACACGCTCCTGAGGGATTCCAATTACATTCCTAAACAGGCCATGTACTAGAATCCTCCAGAAAAAAGGAAGCGTGGCCGTCCCCGTCAATCCTGGCGACACACCATATTGGCTGAAGCGACGAGCATCGGAATGTCCTAAAGTGAGATGAAGCTTGAAGCTAAAGACCGGTCGCGATGGAGAACTACTGTGGATGTCCTCTGCCCGCTTACATAGGATCTTAAATCAAGTATACCGGAGGAGACGTCGTTGGGTCTCTGACGAAGATACCGCGTGATATGAGGAGTACCGCATGGCGAAGGAGACTCTGCGGATGTCCGTCGGTGAGGCGAAGAAGCGAGCGGGGAAGGAGATGTTGGAGACTCTAGACAGGGCTCCGTGGGGACGCCCTTATCGAGTGGTTCGAGGAAAACTTCGAGCCGCAGCGCCACCGCTTACGGAGAGTCGCCAACCCCAACTGCTGGAGACAGCCTTCTTCTGGCAGAACCCTGGCTGAGAAGACACTACACAGAGAGCCTTCAGCGGGACCAGTTTCCCACTTTGTGGATATCTGGTCGTCTGGTCCTGCTCAGGAAGGCGGTGCGCCTTACGGACTCGCCGTCCACGTAGCGGCCCATAGTGCTGCTAGATGAGGTGGGTAAGCTGTACGAGCGGATAATCGCTGCCCGCCTCATCGACCACTTGTACAGAGAGGGGCCGGACCTGGAAGAAAGTCAGATCTGTTTTCGGCACGGGCGCTCCACCATCCACGCAATATTGCAGGTGAGAGTCCTGGCCGAGTTGTTAGTTTTATTTTAAAATTATCACTAATTACCAAATCTGTTCATGTTAGGGTTGTATTAGAACTGTGCCCTAAAAACCTATCTCTAATTTTAAGATAGCAATAGTTAAATTTACTTCGGTTGAGTTGAGCACCGAATCAATCAATGTTACATGCCGCTTTGACTCATTGTGAGGTTTGTTGTATATGCCATTTTGTATTGTTTTATTCCATATTGATTGAATATTTGAACTAATTTACCATTACCATTCGAGCCATTTTGGTTTAATCAATTAAATAAAGCACAGAACGCATATTGAGTTAAGCGACATTTATTTTAGAAAATAATACTTATTTATTCGCAGTTTTAACTCAGAAAGATGCAGTATGTTTTTAATGGAAATACTGTTATAAGTTTACTAAAACCTATTCGGAGCAGTGGTGGCCCAGTGGTATCGGCCGCGACTTACAAGTTGTAGGTCGTGGGTTCGAGCCCAAGCAGGCGCTTTACTTCGTGTAAATTATTTCATCACCACTGCTCTCAAAACGGTGAAGGAAAACATTGTGAGGAAACCGGCATGTCCTAGAACCAAAAATTCGAAGACATGTGACATCCACCAACCCGCACTGGGCCCGCGTGGTGGATTACGGCCCATACCCTCTCACAGAGCGAAGGCCTGTTTCCCAGCAGTGGGAACATTAATAGGCTGATGATGATGATGATGAAAACCTATTCAATAGATTTTTTTTAATGATTTATTTCCGAAAAATAAAACTTTAAACCTCTCTCCTGTAACTTTCTCAAAATGTCGCACTAATAAAAAAGCCGGGGAACCGTCGTATAGCTGGTCTCATGATGGAGCTGAAAAGTACGTGTAGAGTTGCGACGCGTCTCGATGTGAGTTGACCCTAATGAATTTGTCTCGTTTTCTTTTTTATTTATTTTAAGTGGATTTATTTTTTGGTAAAATAAGTAATGAGGTCTGCTTTGAGTATGTTATTTTTACGAGCTTTATTATTACCTTGATTTCGTATGTGTGTCCGACAACTAGTAGTAATCCATTTTTCAAGCACTTACTGGCATCCGATTAAGCTGAAACTAGGCGTACTTATGTAATTTTGTAAACATTGCAATATTATGGTATTATGGCTGGTCTCATGATGGAGCTGCATGGTGACCATAGCAACTCCACAACCATACAAGATTGCACCATCGTATTTGGGCTCATTGGATGTGTATTGACAAGTGATATTTTACATTTATTACCTTTCAGTTCAAAAAGCTTGTTTTAAAAATATATTTTTACTTAATACACACATCAACACGGTCTAGGGATATTTTTAAAAAAGCGAATTACTATCAATGTGTTAATTATTTATATGACATGTATATATTTAAAAGATACGTTATTTAATATTCTAACATTTTTTGATAATGGTTAAGGTACTTCGATTAAAATTTCAGGATTTTATGGAAAAAAAATGAAGCATAGACGGAAACCGTATATGAGTTAACTTTTAATTTATGAGTAAAAACTGAAAAAAATAGAAAAATCATTTAATTTGTGTTTATAAACTTGAAGTTAGTAGTCTGAGAAAGCGCCCATGATGTTCATAACACATCGGCAACGATTCGGCATGCTCAGAACAAGGTTGTCAATGTCTTGCTGCGGAATAATGTCCCATGTCCTTCTGAGGTGTGCAAATAGTTGATCTTCTGTAGCCAGATTTTCAGGAACTTCCTTCAGAGCTCTTCTTTGCAGCATATCCCACGCATGCTCAATGGGATTTAGATCTGGCGATTGAGCAGGCCAGTCTAAGGCCCTAACATTGTGTGTATGTAACCAAGCTGCTACCGTTCTCGCCGTGTGTGCCCGGGCATTGTCGAGCAGGAAATCTTGCCCCATTTGTGTTCTGTGGGGCAAGATTATGGGCCCCAGCACCTGTTGGACGTATCGTTCTGCCGTCATATTGCCCCGCACCCAAACGAGATCCGTCCGTCCTCCAAGACTAATTCATGCCCAAACCATAATTGTTCCTCCTTGGTATGGGTGAACTTCCTGAGGGTTCTGAAGACGGCTCCATCGTCCAGGAACTCGCCAAACACGCGTCCTTCGTGAATCTGGATGGAAGCCGAACCTGGATTCATCCGTGAACAGTACATTGGACCTTTGCTCACTGCCCCAGTCCACGTGGTTCCGAACCCATTCTAATGGTCGTCCACGATTGCCTCTCCGTAAAGGTGGGACTCGGAGTGGTCTACGAGAGCGTAGAATGCTTTCATGCAGTCGCTTTCTTACAGTTTGGTCACTCACAAGCACTTGGTGTTCCACTCGCAGCCTTTGGACCAATTGAGTCGCCGTAGCATTTGGTTGAGCTCGCGCAGTAATTTGCAAAAATCGGTCTTGTCTGGGGGTAGTGATGCGACTTGGCCCCCGGTGCCTCTCCGCTACTTCACCTGTGGCACGATAGCGTGTCCACAATCTTGAAATTACATTTTGGTGGGTCCCTATGGCCTCGGCAACATTACGCTGAACAGACCCAGCTTCCAGCATTCCCACAGCTCGTAACATCTCCACCCTCGTCAAATGTTGGCGTTGCATGGCTACAATACCTCAATTTTAACTTTATCTTTCGTTTAAAAATGAAAAAAAACTGTAACTAAACGTAATTCGTATTGTTTTCTAAATTTCGCACCAATGAAAATTCCCTCTCCTACACATCAAGACATTTTTATGCCACCGAAACAAAAGAATTTTCAAAAATTTGAATTTGGAATTAGTCTGATATAAATTACAAACAAATCGGTGTATAAAAGATTCCAATGCGGCCAGTACTTTTCGAGTTATTTAATTGAGTATGAAATATCCCTAGACCGTGTTGATGTGTTTACTTAGGTATTTTAAGTTTTGAATCGCCATAGGGACACCATCCATCTGCCAAAGTGTGATAAAAAGCAACTCTTCAAAAAATGAAATAAGAAAAATAAAAGTGTACTTATAAAGTATAAAGTGCGCCATGAGCTTAAATATTTTATTTATTTATTTTCTGGCTCAGACATTTACAACTTTATTTATCTCGGTATGAAATAACTTACCGCGACCCTTGACTAACGGGATATTTTATAGCTTTTTTTTTCGGATTTAAGGAAATCTCAAACGTAATAGAGTTACATAAAAACTCAAGAGTGAATTCGTTTTAAAGACAATTGTATTTTAGAAAGACGAACTTGACTAAAGTAGATTTATTTTCTTAATATCTATATTAACGCAGCGATATTCTATTTTCAATCAAATGTGGCGGTTGTCAGTTTGGCTTGTGATTTCAGAGCTGTATTTAAATAGGTACCAAGTTTCAAGCTCAAATTCTCCAAATTAGAAAACCTACTTATCTTTAATCACACCTGCAGTATCTACTTACAAAACCGAACCAAACCTAATCCCAACTATGTCGAGGTTGGCTGTCAGTCTAATTTGATGCAGTTGAAAACCAGTACTACCTGACTAGCGACTGTTTCTCTGACCTCCACAACCCAGTAACTGGATAACAAAATAACCCTAGAGGCAAGACAGGCAACAAATTTTCTGGATTCTGACTACCAGACGATTATCAAAGATCTACAATTGACAGCCAGGACCAACGGCTTATCGTGTTTTCCGATGCACAGAGGAGACTCCGTATGTAAAGGATGTTCCCAGCCACGGACCGAACTATGCAAACATTGCTTGCCGTGCGGATTTTACTATTTAGAGAAGTACTACTACTACTCTTTAAAATACACAAATTACTAGCTAATAACTGCAATAATGCCCAATTAGAAGACATACCTATTGTCAGACCTTCAATACCTTACATAGAGATGTTTTTCATTTTCTTAATCCCCGCAGTGTAACCTCGACCTTCTCGACTCGAGATCTAACAAATTGAATTTCCTGGCCCATATATTTTAGTGCGTGGTATGTGGCATTTATTTTTCCAGCGAAGTAAACAGATATATAAAAATAGAATAAACAAGACGGGCTTTTAGTGCTCAATATCGCAAAGTAAACTAATTAGGCACTTCGTAATGATGGGCAGTTATTAGGCATTGGGTAGGTACTTATAGACTAGGGCTTAATAAAAAGGCGTTTATATAAAAATAAGCTTAGGTCAAAAATGCATCGATAGGCGGCTTGCGTAGGATTGAAAGCCTAGCAAGTCACCTTGCGAGTAGCGAAGTGAATCGAACGTACTAAAATATTTGTGACCTGCCGTACAGTACAGCGCTTGTCACCTAGCGCTTATTTGTGCGGCCGGTTTACAAGGCTCTATACTCCATCCTACTAATATTATAAAGTCGAAAGTTTACATGGATGGATGGATATATGTATTTTTGTTACTCAATCACGCCAGAACGACTTAACGGATCTGGATGAAATTTGGCTTACAGAAAGATTATAGTCTGGAATAGCACATAGGTTACTTTTAGACCGGTAGTATGTTTTCGTTGGCAAATTTTTGACTTTCAAGCGGGCGAAGCCGCTGGCAGAAACTAGTTTAAAATAACATTAAAATTTAAACAATGCATTTTTACAGTTTGTTCAATCGATTATGATTTCTATTCCGTTGACATCACATCACATCACATCATCAGCCTATTAATGTTCCCACTGCTGGGACACAGGCCTGCTCTCTATTTTCCGTTGACATGAATTCTATAAAAACCATAAACCTGTTAATAATACCAACAGTTTACTACAGCTGTCATTTATCATGTCCCCGACGCAAAATTGTTTGAACGGGCTGTAAACAGAGATTGTTTCTTAAATTTTTTGGGGTTCCGTACCCAAAGGGTCCAAACGGAGCCCTATTACTAACGTGTCCGTCTATCTGTCTGTCCGCCCGTCGTCTGTCACACAGGTTTTTACAGCCAAACGATTCGAGCTACAGTCTTCAATTTCTATGGCTTTGGCTCAACAAGATGCTTAATCTTGTTGAGCCAAAGCCATAGAGATTGAGACTTTTTAGAGTTCCGTACGTAAAGGGTAAAAACGGGACCCTATTACTAAGTCTCCGCGGTCCGTCTGTCTGTCTGTCTGTCACCAGGCTGTATCTCTTGAACCGTGATAGCTAGACAGTTGAAATTTTCACAGATAATGTATTTCTGTTGCTGCTATAACAACAAATAAATAAAAACAGAATAATTTAAATTTAAAATAAAATGTTTAAGTAGGGCTCCCATACAAAAATCGTGATTTTTTTGCCGTTTTTTGCGATAATGGTACGGAACCGTTCGTGCGCGAGTCCGATTCGCACTTGGCCGTTTTTTTTCCATTCAGTTAAATGAGGGGCGCGAAAATAATGTTACTGAGTGGAAAATGGACCGAAAAATGGAATCGAGTGGGATATCGTTATCTAGAGTTCGTTGAGCAGATAAATACAGTATTTTTGTTTAAAAAAATGTTAGAAAACAAAGAAATAAGTAGCCATCAAATACAGTTTTCGGCCTCGAGGCGTTTGCCCTGGGGGTTGGGCCCTAATAGAAAGCTACGCTATCGGTAAGAGCCTTGTAAGAGCATAAAAAAATGCATGCTTTTCGGTTCGTTCCCATTGTGGCCTGCGCTTTACCTGCTTGCAATCACAAAATATGCAGTCCCAGTATACAAGCTTGATTAAAAGCACCTACCAGACTATATTTTAAACCGTTTCCATAGCAAGGCGATGATAAAACGATAGATTTATTGTTTTCCCCGCCAGATACGGAACAAACGTGAGTAAATTCAATTTATTCCCAGTAAAATGTACACCGAGGTCATAAAGCAGCAGTTGAAAGTAATAAAAACATGTAACAGAACAATAAATATATATTTTATAATGGCATTTTTCTTATACATGCAGACATTGCTGGAGTTTATAAGCGGACATTTTGAAATGAGTTACTTTCATATACGAGTACCACAATCTTGTTGTACGCTACTTTCGTATCCATACTAATAATTAACAATGTTAAAGTAACTCTGTCAGTCTGTTTTTAATATTTTCACGCTTAAACCGCTGAACCGATTTTGAAGAATTTTGGTTCAGAGATAGATTAGACCTGGCAGAAGCACATAGGGTAGCTACTTTTACCCCGGTAGTACGTTTCCTTGGGTTAATTTCCGGCTTTCAAGCGGGCCAAATCGCTGGCAGAAGCTATTTAATTTTCTTCTTCTTTAATCGGTCCCTCATTACTGAGGATCGTGGTCACTGGACTCGTTTGAGCGGACAATCTGCCTCCATCGATTCTGATCCAAAGTTGCCATCACAAACTGCTGAAATTTGCTTGAGGAGGTAGCATCCTTCACTTGGTCAGATCATCGTGTTGGCGACCGGCCTCGTGCTCTTTGCCCTTCGGTATTGCCAACAATGACCAGTTTTACCAGACTTCCATCTCCCCTTCGCATTAAGTGTCCGAAATAGGTCAAAATACGCTGTAGTCATACTGTAGACAATCTGGTCTTGATATCGAGTTGGGAAAGGATAGACACATTTGTGCGTTTGGCTGTCCATGGTATTCGAAGCATCCGCCTCCAGCACCACATTTCGAATTCGTCTACCCTCTGTCTTTCCCTTGCTCGGATTGTCCACGTCTCAGCTCCATAGAGGAAAATGGGAAAAATGTATGCTTTGACTAAACTTTGGTTTTATAACTTATGCCACGATTTTTCCAGATGTTCTGCAAGCGTGTCATAGCATCCTTAGCCATAGCTATCCGTCGTTTCATTTCTGGGACGCAGCTGCCTTCAGTATTAGTAATAGACCCCAGATAAATAAAACTATCCACAACTTCGATGCCTTGGATGCTGTAGGCGCCCGATAGCTTTTCCGCACAATCTATCACCATAAGCTTAGTTTTCTGCCTATTTATTGCAAGTCCCAACTTGCCACTCTCCACCTCCAATCTACGCAATATCTCCTTCATGTCGTCATATGTTGTAGCAAGGAGAACAGTATCGTCAGCGTAGCGCAGATTAGAGATGCGCTTTTCACCAACAGCAAGCCCCCCTTCTCAGCCCTCAAGAGTTTTCCGAATTATATATTCTCCGTATACACTGAAGAGTAAGGGTGAAAGGATGCATCCCTGTCTAACGCCTTTCTTGATGGAGAACACATTTGAACAATCGGTGTCTATTCTGACGAAAGAGCGGTTGCTGATGTAGAGGCATCGGATCAAGTCAACAAGATGCTGAGGCGCAACCCATATCCTTTAGCACCTCCCACAGCTTATCCCACTGCACACAATCAAAGGCCTTAGTATAGTCAATGAAATACATTAACACAGAGCTGTTAAATTTCCGGCTTTTCTCTATGATTTGGCGAACGTTCAGGATTTGTGCCAGAGTTGCTGCGAGCTGCTTGTTCCTCTGGAATTTGTGGATTGAGAAAGTGTTTCAACCTATTATTTATTATGTACAGGAGTATCTTGCTGACATGTGAAATAAGTGCCAATGTCCTGTAGTTGCTGCAGTCTTTGGTGGAGCCCAGTATGTTACTACTTCATCTGCGATCGTGCAGGTTCTCGTATTACGAGATTTAGTAGTAAGCTCTTTGACCTTGCGGAAAAGATCTCTAGTTTCATTCCTCGCTGAATTCTGTTCGAGATCAGCACAGATATTGTTGATATTGTTGTCCCTGCGATATCTTTTCTGAACCTCTGTGCTGGGGTGGTCGTATAAATTCTTGTTCTCTTGTAGGGTTAGACCTTTTCCCTTCAACTCACGTCTACGAAGAATAAAGTCAGCCGTTTCCGCAGATACAAAAGGCTTCATGGTAGTTCTGGGAAGCATGTTCTCTTTTGCAGTTTGCACAACAATCTTCTATAAAGCCTTCCAAGTGATGTCAGGGTCAGTGGCGTCGTACTTTATTTAGTATTTAACAACATTTTAAAAAACCATTGTTAATCAACAACCTTAAGATTCAAGATTAAGATCAAGAGGAGTTCAGTGAAAAGGAATAAGGTGGTTGGTAATAAGTTTCGTTTTATTAACTCAGTTTATGAGTAAGTAGACAACAAGAACCGCATATTTAGTAGTTAATTTAATAATTCATACCAATATAATAAATGTAAAAGTAACTCTGTTCGTTTCTCACTTTTTTCCACCTTAACAGCTGAACGGATTTTGATGAAACTTGTTACACAGGTAGACCTCCTGGTTTAGGATTCTTACAATGGAACTGCTTGGAATAATTACCGACTTTTACGCGGGTAATACCATTGGCAGAAGCTATGTAGTATTTAATATTTTAAACCTCTTTTGCGGATTAACTTTGAGCTTCAAGATTTTATCTTGAAGCTGCTGCGATGTGTTATTTCGAAAGTATAAATTCATACAATAGCGTCGGCTACAATAATAGCAGATAAGAAAACTTCCGAAGCGGATATTTGCCTGTCGGTCTCAATAACTTTTCCCTGAACTTGTTAAAGAAATACAATGAGTTTCAAATCAACAAAAACGGTAAAAGAAGATATCGCATGTGGTTTTCAGTAAACTTCATAACTTTCATTCTGGTTTTTTGGTGGTATCTTCATGGGACCAGAAAGCTGTCTTTTTCTAGAGAATGAACAACTCAATTTAACTGGCAATGCTGCCAGTCTTTTGGAGAATTTCTCATTCACAGCGATCCGAACATATTTTTGATGCCTTTTCTCCCACTTACCTTTTTTGTACAATATATTTATAAGTGTTAATGTTTTTTATAATTACCTTGTATTATTCCACTGTTGGGCAAAGTTCACTCAAATAGTTTTACACTCTGCCCGACTTTTTACCTTCTCCGGCCAATCTCCCGTCTAAACGCTTCTAAGTCGTCATCGCCAGCGCAGCGTTTGCTGGGCCTACGGCGAGGACCGACGCCCATCTGCCGGCTCCCACGTGCGTGACGACTCTAGACCCTCTATCATTATCCATTCTGCATAATTATATGACCCGCCCAATCCCATTTCAGCCTAGCAGACTTGCTACCGGCTTGCTATTGAAATTATATTTATTATTTACAATTAATTTATTAAGCCTATCTCAATCCAATTTGAATGCAAATTGCGACTTAACACTCGGTTTTTTGTCTTTCCCATTAATCGTTAGGTTTTAAGCTGCGTCTATGCTAGACGATCCGAGCACGAGCCGAGAACAAATTCGTTTAATAGCGGAGCCCTTCGCGACGTCTTCGTTCGCGGCGTTCTAGGATCTTCAAGGCTCGTAAGTCGGTCCACATTAAACGAATTTGTGCTCGGCTCGTGCTCCGCTCGTCTAGCGTAGACGCAGCTTTAAGGTTTCCGTTACATCTTACTTCACAAGCAACACTTGCCGATATTTTTTTCTCAGTGAGTAAAATTCTCCACACTTGCAGCAACAAACATTCAACAAATGCCAAGCATTTTAAGTCAAGATAAATAAATAAAATGTTCCATCCAACTGTGCTACAACCCCATATAAATTTCAGCAGCTGAGTGAAATTTCCCTAAAGGGAATAAACAGTACATCATCCTACTTCGTGGATCCCTGACATATCGTCTGTGTCACTTTTCCACTTTAAGGTGTTTTGGGATCACTCTAGGGAAAAAGAAAAGGTATAAAAGACAAACTCTCTCCTCTACCAGCATAACTTTTGCCATACGAATTTGACCTTTAAGTATGCAAGGATAGAGGTGAGGTTAATGTTAGATACGTGGTGTAAACATTGTGCACTTTACCTTCAGGTTGTTGTACATAGTCATTTGTAAATTACAATCATGGCATAACAGCGAGTGTGATTTATTTATAACTAGCAACACGCATTTTTACTACTTGACAAAACATTGAGATTTCTAACTGCCTGATTTTTTATCACCATCTTAATTATTTCTAGGCTAGGTATCAATCAAAAACTGATAATTTATGTAAAAAACAACTCGCACAAACGAAAAAATCAGCTATTCCCTATATTTTATTGAGTTATTAAGCAAACTAAAGTGGATGGCTGGATGGATGTTTTTAGGGTTCAGAAGTTAACAAGGAACCCTTATAGTTTCGCAATGTCCGTCTGTCCATTCGCAGCTTAGCTCAGAGACTCTTAGTAGGTACTAGAAAGCTATAATTTGGCATGGATATACATATTAATAATACCGACAAAACGGTTAAATAAAATATAGTTTTTTTTTCTTGTATCTCCTATAGACTGAAAGTGGGGATAAATGATAAATAATACATGATTTTATTTCTGTAAGTTGGTTTGTACAAACACTTTTACATGTCGATCATATTTTTAAAACTAGATGAGGTCGACGTTTCCTATCTGACTACTCTGAGAAGAAAGGCCGAAACAAACTCAGAGGTCACAGTCTCTTTTAAAGTCCAGACAAAACAAAAATCTTGGTTAAATCATGTGAAGACTATGTAGATTGATGTCTGAAATGGTCTTTTGAGGAAAGTCCAGTCAGTGCTCGCATTTGTCAATAACCGAGCAGCTCAACACAGAATTTAAGGAGCTCAACGATTCGACGAACAATACCAAAGAAAGGACATTCGGGTAGGTCGCATAAACTACTCAAACTGCCAGACCACGATTAAAAACTATGATAAATAAAAAATAAAAACAAAAAAAAAGGTCCACATAGTCTTCACATTCACAATAATTAAAATAAAATAATATAATACTTTAAAAAATAAATATTCTTGTCATTGCAAGAAAACCAAAAAAAATAAAAAATAAAAATTCACGGTGGAAAATATAAAAAATTAAAATTAATTTTTATTTGGAGCAGCTCAATCCCAAGCCTTTTTGTCCTCAATGTAATCTTGAATAGTATAAAACGCTTTCTGGCACAACTTACGTTTAATTAATGATTTGAATTTATTAAGACTTAGAACTTGTACGTGGCTTGGAAGCTTATTATAAAAACGCACACATTGACATCTAAACGAGCCACCTATTTTCTTGAGCCTTGTTGTTGGTACTACAAATTTGTGTTTGTTTCTAGTATTTATGTTATGGATATCACTGTATTTTTTAAACAATTTTATATTTTTATGGGCATACAAAAGATTTTCATAAATATACTGAGGAGGCACAGTCATTACATCAATCTTATCTCCTTAAATGTCTCTCTGAGAGAGTGTCTCGGGCTTAATTTATAAATTGAACGAACAGCTCTTTTCTGCAAAACAAAGATAGTCTGGATGTCGGCGGCGTTTCCCCACAACAGAATACCGTACGACATTACACTATGAAAATAGCTAAAGTATACTAAACGGGCTGTCTCTATATCAGTTAAATTACGAATCTTTCTAACAGCATATGCTGCGGAACTTAGCTTTTTTGACAATTTATCTATATATGGGCCCCACTGAAGCTTAGCATCCAAGGTTAAGCCTAAGAATACTGTGCTATTTTCAGGATTCAATTCTTCGCCCTTTATCAACACATCCGTTTTCACCTACCTGACGTGAGGCAGGGTAAACTTAATGCATTTGGTTTTTTTTTCATTAAGCTGCTGATGCTTTATTTGCTCGTCTACGTTCGTTACGGGTCTGTTAAAACCATTTTTCGATTCTGAGACCCGTTTGCGTAAAATTAAGCTTTGAATTGCTATTTTTTTAGAGTCAAGTCCTGCCAGCGAAATGGTTGCTTCTGGATATGTGAAAAAATGCAAGTCATTTCATTCAATTCTGCGCGCGGGCGGACCTCTTTTTAATTATATCTTAGTTTAGTTTAGTTTAGACGGGCTGTCTCCGCAACTCCACGACCAAGCGCGTATTTTGCGTATTTTTTTTTTTAATTATATCTTATAGAAATAATGAATGACTTATTTTCTTTTGTCGATATCCATCTATAAAGTCAATATCCGACCCGACTACATCACTAATTGGGTAGCGAAGAACTTTCTAGAACGAAATAATCAAATACCGAAAGAAAAAGAAACAAGGAGTGTGCATGCGAGGATCCAGGCACGAACCATACCATTCTCCGTGGCTCTAACGCGCGCTCTTATCGGCTCCTTTCGCAATTGACGTTTTTCATATAGATTATTGATTGTTGTTTTTTTACGGTGATTGTTTGTTCCTATCATTGAATAATTTGATTTTACTTTTTGGTAGTTGAGTAGGAGTTAGAAAATATTCATTCTAAAATATTGTTGTTTTCGGTTTCTCTTTGGCGATTTTAATGAAGACTATCTCCGTAACGGCAATACTGCAGTATTCAAATTATTATGTAAAGCTGGTTATAAATCTTTATTACAAACGCTTGCTTCTACCCCCGCTGGTACTCATATATATCAAATTTTTTCCAACTTCAATTGTATTTTTTTGTCTATGTGCTCGCGCTTGACCACTATCTAACCTGATGGTAAGCGAATATTTGGTCGACGGTGAAACACGCTTGCCTAGAAAAACCAAAAATTGATTTTTATAACTCCTTCTTCAGTTACCATCGTCCTATGTGGGCCCGTTTTTAGACGCTGTGAGCCGCTGAAACTGTTTTAATGTTTATGTAACATCAAAAAACCCTCTTCTTAGTCCACATTATTATGCAACTACGGAACCCTATTGCTGCGTGTGGCCCGACACGTACTTGGCCGACTTTTTATTCTTACCGTGTGCAATTGGATAACAGTATTTTGCATGGAGTTACTGCTTTATATCCGACCTCCACATCCCAGCAACCCAGTAACTGGGTAAAAAATACCTCTTGGAAAGACTGATGCCAAATTCCTGTCACAGTCGCCATTCTATTAATTTACAATACTGATATCGACTCAGGCAGTAAATAAAATAAAATACTGAACATCGAAATGTCTGGACAGGTCGATACCGATAATCTATTAGATAAGATTGTAAAAACTGTCTTTCTAACCGCTTCACACAACACACCACATAACGTAAAATACTTCGTTTTTACGTTATGTGTTTTTTTCGAAATATATCATCTGTGAAAATTTCAACTGTCTAGCTATCACGGTTCATTATATACAGCCTGGTGACAGACACACAGATAGACAGACGGACAGTGGAGTCTTAGTAATAGGGTCCCGGTTTCACCCTTTGGGTACGGAACCTTAAAAAGGGAGAATGTAACCCTTAGTAGGTATTTGTTTCATTGTCAAAGTTCAAGAACACTGCCCAGCTTTGTAAGCGACATCTATTTCATCTGTGAATCGTTGGCCCTTCTGGGGTGTGTCGGATTCCAGTCTACCCGCATGCAGATAAATACCACTATTTTACATGGAGCGGCCGCCTATCTGAACTCCATACTTCTTGACAAGACTAGTGTCAGATATTCTGGCTTCTGTGTATATGAGAACATAACTGTCACAAATGACAGTCGGGACGGCTTAAGGTGCTTTCCGAGGCACGGAGGAGTGAGTATGTCGTGAATGCTCATAAATATACAGACAGACCTCGGCAATCGTTGCTTAACTTTGGATATGGAATCGCATTACTGTTATAACTTAGCGACAACATCCAATATATAAAAAATATGTTTTAACAAAAATATCGAACGGACTTCCAAAACAAAACACTACAAAGCGAAAATTAACTTTCTTTGCCTAAGTCGGTGTCGAAAAACGGAAAACAATATGTACCAAAGAAGAATTTTTGGAAGTTGGTTTGTTTTTTTTTGTTAAAACGTATTATGTTTGGTAGGTACCTCCAATTACAGTGTGAATTAAAAACCAAGTACATCTCATGATGATTCCAATAAGCCCAAACACGAATAGGATACATTGTTTTATTTCAGAGTTCCAGTGCCTACCTTCTGGATTCATCATTAGATCAGTTCGATGGTAAAATTTTCATCAGTACCATCTATCATCAATATCTATATAAATAAAAATGAATTGTTGTTCGTTAGTCTGATTAAAACTCGAGAACGGCTGAACCGATTTGCATAATTCTTTTTTTGTTTTGGTCGACAGAATACAGGGAAGGTTTAAAAACAAAAAAAATGGGGAAAAAAGGGTAGGGTAGGTGTAGGGTAGGTGTAGGGTAGGTGTAGGGTAGGTGTAGGGTAGGTGTAGGGTAGGTGTAGGGTAGGTGTAGGATAGGTGTAGGGTAGGTGTAGGGTAGGTGTAGGGTAGGTGTAGGGTAGGTGTAGGGTAGGTGTAGGGTAGGTGTAGGGTAGGTGTAGGGTAGGTGTAGGGTAGGTGTAGGGTAGGTGTAGGGTAGGTGTAGGGTAGGTGTAGGGTAGGTGTAGGGTAGGTGTAGGGTAGGTGTAGGGTAGGTGTAGGGTAGGTGTAGGGTAGGTGTAGGGTAGGTGTAGGGTAGGTGTAGGGTAGGTGTAGGGTAGGTGTAGGGTAGGTGTAGGGTAGGTGTAGGGTAGGTGTAGGGTAGGTGTAGGGTAGGTGTAGGGTAGGTGTAGGGTAGGTGTAGGGTAGGTGTAGGGTAGGTGTAGGGTAGGTGTAGGGTAGGTGTAGGGTAGGTGTAGGGTAGGTGTAGGGTAGGTGTAGGGTAGGTGTAGGGTAGGTGTAGGGTAGGTGTAGGGTAGGTGTAGGGTAGGTGTAGGGTAGGTGTAGGGTAGGTGTAGGGTAGGTGTAGGGTAGGTGTAGGGTAGGTGTAGGGTAGGTGTAGGGTAGGTGTAGGGTAGGTGTAGGGTAGGTGTAGGGTAGGTGTAGGGTAGGTGTAGGGTAGGTGTAGGGTAGGTGTAGGGTAGGTGTAGGGTAGGTGTAGGGTAGGTGTAGGGTAGGTGTAGGGTAGGTGTAGGGTAGGTGTAGGGTAGGTGTAGGGTAGGTGTAGGGTAGGTGTAGGGTAGGTGTAGGGTAGGTGTAGGGTAGGTGTAGGGTAGGTGTAGGGTAGGTGTAGGGTAGGTGTAGGGTAGGTGTAGGGTAGGTGTAGGGTAGGTGTAGGGTAGGTGTAGGGTAGGTGTAGGGTAGGTGTAGGGTAGGTGTAGGGTAGGTGTAGGGTAGGTGTAGGGTAGGTGTAGGGTAGGTGTAGGGTAGGTGTAGGGTAGGTGTAGGGTAGGTGTAGGGTAGGTGTAGGGTAGGTGTAGGGTAGGTGTAGGGTAGGTGTAGGGTAGGTGTAGGGTAGGTGTAGGGTAGGTGTAGGGTAGGTGTAGGGTAGGTGTAGGGTAGGTGTAGGGTAGGTGTAGGGTAGGTGTAGGGTAGGTGTAGGGTAGGTGTAGGGTAGGTGTAGGGTAGGTGTAGGGTAGGTGTAGGGTAGGTGTAGGGTAGGTGTAGGGTAGGTGTAGGGTAGGTGTAGGGTAGGTGTAGGGTAGGTGTAGGGTAGGTGTAGGGTAGGTGTAGGGTAGGTGTAGGGTAGGTGTAGGGTAGGTGTAGGGTAGGTGTAGGGTAGGTGTAGGGTAGGTGTAGGGTAGGTGTAGGGTAGGTGTAGGGTAGGTGTAGGGTAGGTGTAGGGTAGGTGTAGGGTAGGTGAATGTTTGGTGTTTTTATGGCAAAACAAAGTTTGCCGGGTCAGCTAGTCAATACATATAAATCTGTAGAAAAATATTTTTTGTACATCGAAAAAAATAGCCAGGGTATTAAAGGACAACCAACAGAACCCATATCTAGCATTTTTGGAATTTTTGTCTGTTTGTCTGTTTATTTGTGCACGCATCACGTGAAATGTACGAAACCAATGTAGATAACTTTTACACATAAAAATTGTGCGTATCTTGAAGAATTACTTAGTTTTTGTTTCATCGCAATCGGTTCACTCTATCAAAAGTTAGATGAATTTAAAGTGTTCAAGAAGTAAAATTATCACAGCTCACGCAATTCAGTTACTCGGACAGTTGAACTCGCTATTCGATAGATGGCGTTGTGCATTTAAAGTCATTTTCCGAATCGCGGTGTTAAGATTTTACGCGAAAGAATGACACTAGAAAAAAAAATTGGTATGTAGTATGTAATATGTATATTTTTGAGTATGTGGAGTAGGCAGGCAGGCTGGTAAGTATGGTAGGGTTGGCAGGCTGATGATTGTTTAACTATTCAAGTTATCTACCCATGACATACTTAGCATTAATCATTTCCTGTGGCTATCTGTGGTCTTCTTCATCAGTTCCACTTCACCAAATGATACTTTCTGAGCACAAATTTAGGCCTATGATAATTGAAGAGTTCCCTCGATTTCTCCAGGATCCACCTGGGAAGTATACCCTATCAGACAAAAAAAAGAATTTTCCAAATCGGTCCAGGTGTTTTCAGTAATCGGGGTACACACATAATACGACGTATTGAGAACCTCCTCCATAATTTGAAGTCGAAAAAATATTTTTTAATTAAATTAGATACTAAGTGCACTAACGGATTGCCAAAATCTATCAAAATCAACCTCAGACTGAATGTTTATTGGTGTAAAGCAAGCTTGGCTTAAGACAAGTGTAAGCAAATATTTGACTCATGTAAGGGATTCCACTGAGTCAATTTAGTGGTTTCACTAACTTCAGAACAGCTAGTTTAGTTTGTTTTAAGGCTAATTCTGTTACCGCTAAGTAAATTCTTGTATGGTTATGTAAGTTTATTCACTTAGAACTTTAGACTGGCACAAGATGTTGATAATGTGAATTACTATATATAAGTACCTATATGACATGGGTCTATATTTTACATAATTTTGAAGGAAATTTCCACTCCGATCGACTCAGTCGCCGTGAGTTGCCATGACAAAGGGAAAACATCTCTCGATTAATGTCGATATTATCAAGCTATGTATGGCAATTTTGCTAACAATTTGTAAGTTTAATGGAGAAAATGACTTAGAATATTGGGACAAATAAAGTGAGACCTTATCAAAATATCTAAATTATTATGCAGTAGTTGCCCCGCCCCCCTCCTCTCTACCCGGTGGATTCCCGCATTGTCGAGGCAGGCGGGCTCAGTAGCCGTGGCAGGAGAGGAGTGCCAGTATTGCAGTGCGCCGCTCTCCCTACCTTCCGCGGCCTGGAAGGGGCCACTACCTTCTGATGGCGGACGCACAATTACGACACGATATCTTGTGAAAACTCTCCGATTCAAACGGTAAAACGCCCATAACTTTTGAATGGCTGAACCGATTTTTATCATACAGCTAAGAACACTCTAGATAAATTCACCTTTCAATTAAAAAGGATTTCATCCGTTTAGGAGCTATGATGCCACAGATATATACACAAATACAAAAACACCCAGGTACACACGTCAAACGTATAACACCCCTCGGATGAAATATTTTGCGGATGATTAGTCACCTAAGTCTCTTTTCCGCCGGGGATTTAAAATTGAACACAATCATGTTTACCTTCTAGGTACCCTAGTTACGTATTCACAAGACTACCAAGATAATACGCCATATTATATAAGTTTCCTCAAGTATGTCCCCTCAAAGAGAAACAAGGTTTCCTTGGTGATATAATAATTCCTTAGTTTGCATAATATTATGTACCGCATCCTGCACAGAGAATATTATAACTATATATTTATTATACGACGACAGCATTGTTGCTGAGAGATACGTTTGCGATGCGCGCGCTACTGGGTCTCAGAACCAGTCTCTCCGGGAGGCCATAGTTGGGCGCTTGAATCTGTCCTTGAAGGCAGTCTCCGAATGGGGCAGTGCCAATCTGGTCAGGTTCAATGCTGCTAAGACCCAGGCGTGTCTTTTTCCGGCTAAAAGGAGCCAAATGCACCCGGCTCCTTCTTTCCGAGATGTGACCATTCCGATAACGGACCATCTTGAGCTAATTGTCGTAACGTTGACATCGACCCTCAATTTTGTTCCATTCATTGAGGCATAAAGTTGGGGATCTAATATGATTGCATGAACTAATTCCTCCTAGCCCGTTCCGTCAACGGACTACCAGACGTAGGGCAATGCGTCATCGGTACATGGTAGACATCCCACCGATACGCACCAATCATTTTAGGAATATTTTTATTATGCGTACAGCTAAGGAGAGGAATACTCGTACCCTGCCTTAGTTTGTATTTTCTGATAGCTACAACCTGGGAGGCTTTAAGTCAAGAGTGAATAGGTTTTTTCGAGGCAAGCGTGCTGCATCGTCGACCACATCATCGCTTACCACCAGGTAAGATAGTGAGCAAGCGCGAGCCTATCAAAAATAAATACTATATTTTACGCATAATATTCGGTTGACTGTACCTAACTACAAACCTATGTCTCTTCTCTGGCTAGTGTAGGCTACTGTTATGTAAACAGTTTGTTTTCCTCCTAAACCAACTATAAAAGTAATCCAAAATTATGACAGGTACATGTGTGGATATCCGTGGAATGCATTACAAATATAAATGCTAAGAAAACGGCGTTTCCCGTATCGGCTATGCCACAGAATATTTAGAAAATAGATATGACTTCTGATTATTGAATACTAGCTGTTCCCCGCGGCTTCGCTCTCATGGAGCACTCCGCAGGACCCGTAATCGGGATTAAAAAAAGCCTATGTTACTCAGGAATAATGTAGCTTTCTCTTGGTGAAAGAATTTTTTAAATCGGTCTAGTAGTTTCAAAGCCCATTCGGTACAAACAAACAAAAAAATCTTTCCCCTTTATAATATTAGTATAGATAAAAAAATAATATCCTGACTAGACTTCATCTTAAGTAAGTATAATATAACACTAGCTTCAATTGTCTTACTTATTCGACGACGGTTCAACCGTCTGCCTTTATCTAAATGGTCTAATTTTATTGAAATAAAAATCTGCCAGGTGATTGGCGATGATTTCTTATCCCTCTTTCTACCTCAAAACATCTACGTAAACAAACTAAGAAGTACGTAGCATGGAAAGTCTAAGTAGATAACAGCCTTTTGCAAACAACTGTATAATTGCTCACATAATGAAAGTTTTGTTCTCAGTGAACCCACCCCCATAATAGCTTAAACTATTCTAAATTAAGTATTCAAACACAAAATAAATCACTGATGCGTAAAATAAACATAAATTAAGTTGTCATAGGAATCACGGACAGCTCACTCTGCAGAGCTTGCATGGTGGAATATGAGACAGAAGCACACCCGCTCCTAAGCTGCGCAGTAATCGCTAGATACAGGGCAAAATACTTCGGTAACCCAGGTTTACAGGAGATAGTCGGCACACCAAGGCGTTGCAGGCATTCCTCGAGGAGCTGGGGTAGATCGAATAAACAAAACGAATCGTGGAGTTGCGGATACCAGTCCGTCGAAACCTAAAACTAAACTTGATATCTCAGGTAAAGGTTGCACTACAATTATAATAAATAATTATATAATAGATAAAAAGTAATCATTTCCTAATTCAGGATTCTACCCAAGTATCAAGTTTCATGCAAATCCTTTCAACGGTTGAGGCATGATTGATTAACAAACAACATTTACATTTACTCTATCTCTACACAACCCTAACGTTGCCAGGTAAATATGCCTAAGGAATTAAGTCCGCCTTTATTCTAGTTATTTTCACTTATAAATTAATAGTTTTATAAATAAATTAATTAATTAAAATAATTATAACAGATGTCCTGTCGTCCGCGTGTATGTAGTACTTACCCGCATATGTGTTATTCTTATTTACAAGCTTACGTATAAAAGTGTAATTATTATTAAAATCCGTTTTGTAGTTTTTGCGTGAAAGAGTAATGATCATCCATCCTCACAAATTTTCACATTTCAAATATTACTAAAATATATAGTATTTGGATAGGATTTATAATATGAGTAGAATATCGTAAATTCCACGAAATTTAACATGTCTATCGTTACTATGTGCTCTGTGGTTTACGCAATGCAGATGACACAATATGGCAAAGTATGTTTGCTATGCCATGTTTAACCTTTGTGTGTCCTGGATCAATAGTATTTGGATAAAATGAGACTACATCGTACAATTCGTTGAATAAAAAAAAGGAAATTATAGGTTTTGTATCAATAAATGAGCTGGTTTTTTCCCTCAACTATGTTAGTGTCTGGTGTTTTACAGTCTTCCTGGAAGCAGTGGTATACCAGTAAGTGTACCATGGAGCAACTGTCTATCTGACGTCTATCTGACCTCCATATACAGTAACTAGGTAACACGATACCCTTTAGCAAAACTGGTTGTAGATTTTCTGATTTCTGACTACCGTATCGACTGTCAAAAATATCTTTAAACTAAAAGTAAGTCCAACGTTTGTTCCAAGGTACAGAGGAAACTCTCTCTTTCGTAATCAAAAAAAAAAAATTGGTAAAATCTTAGACTTGTGGTGATTTTATTAAACAGGAACTTTAATCGAAACCTCACAATAATTTTTAATCATTCAATGAATAATAACACAGCTAATACACAACCTATTCTTGTTACATCCATGAGTATACAAAATTAATTTACTTACAACCACATAGGCCGAGTTTATTACATCTAGATAAAATTATAGGTCTAGACCAAAATATAATCCTAGAGCGAAATATAATATGACCCCAGGACATGGGTAGTGTGAGTAAGGGTAGAATACTAATTTTGTGTAGGCCGGCAAAAGATATAAAAAGGCCAAGTGCGAGAACGGTTTAATAAAATTTGAACTGAAATAAGTTGAGCTCTCGGTACTCTGAAGTCTATTTTAGTTCTTTTATGAGAATCTTAATGCATTTATTGAATCGTTGCATCGTTGTTATTCTGTCAGAATTCTCAATAGAAATACAGAAGTTAAAGTTTATTTTCAAATTTTCTAGGCAACTTTGTCTACGGTTCTTTCTTTAATGACCATGTTTGGACAAACTTTAAAAAAATATTCAAATTGGTTCTGCCGTTATCAAATGATGTGATCTTTATAATTGTAGCCTCACTGTGTATTCTATCAAATGATATTTTTTGTAGTGCCCAAGGAACCCTAAAAACTAGGACACAGATTTTGTGGCAAAATTTTGTTGCTTTATTTGAAGGCTGAGCCGGTTCTGTCATATTCCTACGTAATTTATTTGTACCCTAAATAGAATTGTTTTTGTTTATTTTTCTGTTCCTTATTCTTATCCTTGTATTATGTGTGTGTACAAAAATTGTTAAATAAATAAATAAATAACAATGTAACTTTAATAATATAATATGTACCAACGTAGATATAATAAACAGTACTAAATTAATGTTGAATTAATAGTTAATTAGGAAATTTATTTAGGAAATTTATGTAGGTAACGTAGGATTCTAAAAATACTAACCTACCCCAAAATTATAATTTCATGAACTTAGGTACGACCCGTACGACCAAAAAAAAAAGGTTTTTTAAAAAACAATGTTCAAAAAAAACTAAGTAAAATCTGCTGGCTAAAATATTATAATATTTTATTTCTGGACAACAGTTACGAGAGAGAAATAAATTTATACTCTTTTTATTAGAAACCCATATCATGGCAGTGCACAAAAAATAACTAGCCCGCCATCTTGGCTGTCCACCATATTGGATTTAGAATGACGTCACTTAGATAACCATAAATTGTCATCCAAACTAAAAGTGTAAACAAAATTTCATCATAATCGGTTGAGGATAGCTGCTTTAAAATTCAGTTACAAGATTTGACTCGAACATACATACATTTCAAGCTAAATAAAAGCTTTTAAAAAGAAATTCTCTACAGTTGACTTTCACTTGCTTTCAATACCAGTTGATTTTAAGACGACGACTTTGAGGGAACAAAATGCGCACTCGTTTCACACCCGCGCGACCCAAAATTTTGTAGTTTTTTGTACTTTCCTTATATTTATATTTATTATTCTATGACTTTAAAAAAAAACCATAGATCAAAATGTAGATAATTAAAGTATCATTATCAAAATGTTAATAATATGAGATGGTTTTGATTTCATTAAAATATGCCCAGCGGTTTTGGTGTGATTGTCATGTTTTTGTCTGTTTAAGACATAACTTTACAAATTAATTACACTATGTTATACAAATAAAACTCAAAATTTGCTCAGATCAAATTATTAAAAAAATAGTCTAATATACAGTACGACATAAAAGAGTAGAAATTAAATATTTGGTAACGTTTTTCTTGAATTCTTTATATAATTTATAAATAATAAGTGTTTTTATAATGTGCATGTAAGATTCACATCTAGTAGGTGTCAATCAGACTTATTTTGTTGTACATAATTTTTTTGCATACTCGATTGTACATCAGTTTTGTGAATTACAAATAAAAAAAATAAAAAAAAAAGTAACTAAAAGTTTTCATTTTCTGGCAACATCTAAAATGATTACTTGAGCTGTCAATTTTTCTCGATCGGTTTCGATTTTGGTAAGAATTTTGGTTTTTGTGTGATATTTCTGAGTGTGGACAGAAAAACAGTGGCAAATCATGAACAAGGTAATTCGTGGAGGTGCGCGTGATATAGTTTACAAAGTTTATATGTGGTGTACAGCCGAATTCCAAGCTGGGAAGCTTCTATGCAACTTAGAAGATGTTTACCATCGTACAGCAGATTTTACTGGTAAGTAACTATTGAAAGTTACGCTAAACGTTAATTACAAACGATTAATACATTCAGGGAGCTAAATTTTCGAACAACATATCATTTACAAATTATTTGTCTACCATTTTTTAGTTTATGCTAAGGTAAACAAATACCATTGTAGTTATAGCGCGACTTAACAACGTTAATAGTAAGGCAAAAACAATTAATGTAATTTATTGCGGATACGAATTTTTTTTTGCTATGCCATATTTGTTGATGCAATCGACTAAATGGAAAGAAACAATTTTAAAATATATTCACGTTTATTTACTCGGAGCTCGTGGCTAAATAATAACAGCCGCACGGGTCGATCATCAAGGTTAAGCATCGCTTGACGAGGTCGGTAAGTGGATGGGTGACCATTTCAATATACCGAGTTTCCTCCGTGCCTCGTAAAGCACGTTAAGCCGTTGTTCCCGGCTGTCATTTGAAGATCTTTGACAGTCGTTACAGGTAGTCAGAAGCTTGAGATCTGACATCAGTCTTGCCAAGGGGTACCGTGTTACCCAGTTACTGGGTTGTGGAGGTCAGATAGGCAGTCGATCCATGTAAAACACTGGTACTTAGCTGAATCCGGTAAGACTGGAAGCCGACCCCAATATAGTTGGGAAAAAGGCTAGGCAGATGATGATGATTCACGTTTATTTACCGCGGAACTTCTTTCGTCGGACTGACAGTGATTCTTTTATTTGCTTGTTTTAGATGTTTCTGTAAGCGCAGAATCGTGCAACACGGCATTGAAAACGGTGGGAAATTCTCAACACCAGCTAAACACATGAAGGGTCGTCCCATGGTGCAGACAGCAGTGACGATGATATTGGTTCAGAAATCAGTGACGAATCAATACCAGAGCTTAAAATAGACTACACGAACTTAAGTGATCCCATGGAAGGTGTGGAGTATTTAGATTTTGATTTATTAGATTAGTTTATTTTATTAATTTTAGTTTATATGGAAAGCAATTGATTATTAAAAATACTTATTTTTTGTGATATTGTTGTTTTATTACATTAAGTATATTTATTACATATTAAATATTTAATAATTATACTTATTTAATATATTCACTCATTTTTTATACCCAATAAATAAATAATACTATTCAAGTATCAAGATCAGCTGGGTCGTACTACCTGGGTTGCTATCTGAGCGATTGTGGCGCCCTCATTTAATTTCTACTCTTTTATGTCGCACTGTAACATATATTTTTTTCAAAAAATTACGACTAGCCATTTAGACGTGATTCTCATTTTAAAATCAGCTACTCAAGGGAATCGGTGCCTTGTGATAACATCTATATTCTAAGTCCTTTTGAAGGAAACTTACCTCTCCACTCGACTTTACCGCCATGACAACGGGCAAAAATTTATTACATAGATTAATTTTAATGAAATTAACTTTGGCTTTGACTGAAGGAGGCTGATTTGATTGACGGCAATAACTTAGAATGGTGAAAGTTTGACAAGTAAGTTTTTTTAAATAAATCTATCACTATAAATAACATCCCCACTTAATTTAATTTTGGTTACCAAAGCCTGCTACTACATAAATTTTAGTAAGTAATCTTAATGCCGTACTACAATTAGATTATTACTGTCATCATCCTGGTAAGAACAGTGGCAATATAATTTAATATTGCTGAAGGCTTAATAGTTATCTTGTCAGATAAAATGACAACGAGACATTTTCCAGATGGAGAACGGTCTGTGTTAATTCCTTTGCTAAATATTGTCCATGAAGTTAGGTTTTAGTTTTGAACCGGGACTTAGTTTAATTAATTATAGGTATCTGCCTTATATAATAAGATGTTTAAACTATTTATAACCAATGTACAATATAGGTATGCAGCGTCTTATTTTTACGTCAAATAACCGGCATGTGTAACTTTTTCTGTTGTACGAGTATTACTATTAAATTTTTTTTAACTAAATTTTTGAAATATTATTGATTTGAAGTGATATTGATTCAAAATCAGAACAGAGGCAGATGAATAATTTTAACTGTTAGCTATTATAGAAACTGATGAAAAGCTGCTGACGAAGCATTTGTGTTGATTTTAATCATGTGAAAGCTACATGGAACTTGGAAACAATATCCCTCACCTAGCCTTTTCCCAACTATATTGGGGTCGGCTTCCAGTCTTTCTTTTTTTGGACAATCCCACCGCACTATTCCCAAACCACTGCAACTCCTGAAAGCCAGAATCAACAGTGGCGACCACCAGAAAAGCGCCGAGGCAATGAAGCTCGACGAAGTCCCGGCTTCCAGTCTTACCGGATTCAGCTAAGTACCAGTGTTTTACATGGAGCGACTGCCTATTTGACCTCCACAACCCAGTAACTGGGTAACACGGTACCCCTTGGCAAGACTGGTGTCAGATCTGAATCTTCTGACTACCCTTAACGACTGTCAAAGATCTCCAAATAACAGCCGGGACCAACGGCTTAACGTGCTTCCGAGGCACGGAGGAAACTCGGTATGTTGAAACGGTCACCCATCCACGGACCGACCTCGTCAAGCGTTGCTTAACCTTGATGATCGACCCGTGCGGCTGCTATTATTTAGCCACGAGCTCCTTTAAACAAAAACTCCTTAAAAAAATCTATTTAATACATTCATAAAATAAGTTTCAAAGTTCTTCTTCTTCGTCGTATCGATGATTCCTCAATTATATACGTTTTGACCAGAATTCAGCCACGGCAATAGCGTTTTCATTTCAAAGTTAGGTCTCACCCAAATAATGAAAATTTAAAAAAAATGTCCAAAGGTCATGAAAAAATTCTTGCGCTTCGCTATCAATGGTAAAATCTAAAACAAGAAGTGACTCTATTAAAGAGAAAAATGCAATTATTTTCTTAATAACACTCAATTTTAATACACGTTTAATTAGAAGCATTAAAAATAAGTCATAAATTCTGCCGTCTTCTCTAGAAAATTCTTTTTCACTGAAAGTAAATGCAATTTGTTTTCCATCATTAAAGCTAGGCATTCAGTGTGCCCTTTAAGCTCAACATGAAAATCTTTCACTAATTTACTTCGTTTTTAGGATTCCGTAGAAAATTAGGAAAACCTTTAGAATGATGTAAAGACCTTGGGTGTGTCTTTCGCTGTAGTATTTTGTGAAAAGCACATTTCTTTTCGCGATGGTGACAAATTCAATATATTATTTTGCCATTCACACACTAAAAAGATCTGATAATACCAATACGGCATTTCTTAAAAGGCGAATTATTTCAATCCAGTTTTACGAAAAAAAAAAACATTTATGGAGAAGATTACCATTTAATCTACACAATCTTAAAATTCTTGTTCGGGATTGGCTCCTCAAGCAATCATACACCGCAACAGAGGACCTTTTACAGGTTCTGGCTTAGCCAATTTAAACTAATAGGCACACCTTTCATACATCACACTCATACACTCTCACTCACACACTAACATGCTCTACACCATGTCACATCTACTATTTTGTTCCGTAATGTTACTGTGGTTTTTATTTTCTGTTCGGATTTAATTCTAATTTGGTTTTATTTTGATTGTTTTGTATAAAATCTAATTTTCTGTTCTTATTTAATTTTATTTAACTTTGATTACATTCAGTTTCAGCGAGCGCACGGTTGGCACAGTGGTTGAGCGATTGACTGCTGCGCTGCGTGTCGCGGGTTCGATTCCCGCACGGATCAAATATTTGTATGACCTACAAATAGTTGTTCCGGCTCTGGGTGTGTGTATGTGAGTTTATATGCCTGTAAACCCACCCACGATACAGGAGAAATTCCTAGTGTGGGGCATCGTTTAAAAAAAAAAAAAGTTTAATTTAATTTTTATTTGTATTTCATTTAATTTATGATTTAATTTTGATTTAATTTATTTAAGATTTAATTTAATTTTGATTTAATTATGACATAATTTAATTTAATTGTTAATATATTTAAATTTCTTTTCTTTGCTTGCCTGCCTTGATTTTATTGGTATCACAAATTGAAGATGTGTTTAAATTGCTGGGGGATGGAATTCTGGTTACCTGTAATACAGGTTCTCATTACCTACCACGGGCACCATAGTTTCAGGACCATTTGGTTTTGTGTAATTTGTTTTTGTGCCAAATAATTTATTATTTATTTGTGCCAAATAATTTATTATTTATTTGTGCCAAATAAATTTAGTATTTATTTATTTGAGACAACAATTGAAAACAAGCTTGCTTAAAAACATGATTAGCCAAAGCTATTTACTTTGAGGCATATTTCAAAGAACTAGGTTGTTGACCTAAGTCTTTGTGTCTGTTTTAAGAATAAAAACATACTGCGGAATCCAACTGTTTGTGCGTATCTTGGCACGCACTTGACTCGTTTTTCCATTTGCTTAATGAATCGCAGGTAACTAAAAGTTTCGAATGAAATTCTTGAATATCTAACAACTTGAAGTATTTATCTTAGTTTTAAGGGTATTCCTACGTTAAAAGAAATCGTTTATACAAACATTTACTTTTGTTTAAACTTGAATGCCTTCTTTAAAAGTACTATTTTTCTTTTCAAGGTAAATATTAGGTAAATATTTATTTTAACCTGCCTACTTAATCCTCACAATACTAAGTGGCAAAGTGAGGAAACTATGTATTTATTATGTTACTTAAATATTGATGTACCATCTATTTACTATTAACTAGCTTCTGCCAGCGGCTTCGCCCGCGTAGATGTCGAAAATAGTCTCGAGGGAATATATTTCCTTGATAAAAAGTATCTTATTTGCTATACCTGATTACAGTCTATCTCTGTGCCACATTTCATCCAGATCCGTCCAGCCGTTTGAGCGTGAAGAAGTAAATAACATACAAACACAGACTCACAAACTTTCGCCTTTATAGTATTAGTGTGATAACCATATTTTTTACATAAATTATTTAATTAAAAAAAACAAAGTATCTTTGAAAAGTAATTAATAGTATTAAATATATAGTATTGTCATATAATTTAGATCAATGTGGTGACGCTTGGGGCAGGCCTTTGTCCAGCAGTGGATGTCTATTGGCTGAAATGATGATGATGATGACGATACTATTAACTACCATTATATAATAAATAATATTTTGTTTCCAGGTATTTCCTGTTATCTCAAAAGGCAATCATGACCATTTCAAAATTTTTTTATGTTTGCAATATTTGTAAGTATGTGAGAACCATGTTCCTATTTATCAATTTAAATAATTTACCTGTTAATGCTTTTATTACTTTATACCTGTACGTAGTGTTATTTTTGGGAGCATCGTCCTCATATATATGAATTTATTAATGTATGTACTAAATATTGTAAATCACCTATTTTTTTAAAAGAGTAAGGAGTTTCTTGTGCGTTCTTCTCCATAACAAGCTACTTTTCCGAAGGCACGGTAGAATCAATTTTTATTACTTGTTATATGTATGAAGTTCAAAAGTGCCGCTTACTAGCCCAATTGAAATAAATATATTTGACTTTGACTTTTCTCAAAATTATCTAACATTAAGAACACAATGTCATGTTCATCAGCCGTTTTTGTATGTTATTCAGAAGTGGACGAAAGCTCATGGCCCATAGCACAGAATAGCTCTCGACTACCGCAACATTAACGCTACTCCACACTTTATTGCCAACATAGATTTTTATTTTGTTTACTTTTGTTACTGCATACCATCCTACCGATGCTTTATTTCGAGCTGTTATTTTGCTGCTGAAATGTTTCAGTTATTAGCGATGGTAGATATAATGCTGATGGAAAAGTTATATCTTCTGTATACAATGCTCTAAAATTTGAATGTAAATGTACACTACTTTTTTATGATTAGATCCGAATTGGACAAGCTACGTTCTGAGTATTATCGAATATATAGCGAAATCCTTAAACTATACAAGCTCATATCCTTTGAAAACAATTCCATGACGACAGTGTTCGGTTACCTTCAACAATGTCTTCAAAAATTACCGCGCATCTGAAATGCCTGAAGCTAAAATAGCTTAACATTGCTAACCGATCTTACTACACAATACACGTATATTATTTAGCCACGAGCCCCTTTAATGAGTACAGTAACTTTATCTGTCAACTCTTCAGCCTCTGGGATCGCAGGTCAACGTTAATATATACAGGGACCACCCTAAGCCAGTTAAAAGTTCAAACGTAATAAACTCTAGCCATACTTACTGCAAAGCAGATCTAGACTCACATTACCATTCCGAACCAAGTTACAAACACAAACTTAGATCCTATCTTAAATCCAGATTTAAACCAAAAACGGTTTCAAAGTTAGATTCACCTAGCGATTTACATTCAAGCGAACGACGTATTGGCACAAATAACGTTGTTGTTTTTTCATGGTTCAGTTGCTTCTGCTTTGATATGTATTATGTACGTTCGTCTATATATATTCTTCATAAGGTAAACGATGATTATATAAAACCTGTATGTTTTACATTGGTCTAACACTGAATCACATTCACAAGCTGGGTGGTATTTGTTGTGTCTAAATTCATAATTGCATCATCTCGATTTAGAAATCATTTTACTCTTATTGTTTATATGTGTTTATATGGAGTTTCTTGTGCGTTTGTTAGATTTAATGAGGAACCCCATATAAAATGATCGATATTTACGAAGATAGCAATCTTGGAATGTCAAGATGGTTGCTGGTTATTTACTGTGTATGTGATGTATAAGGGTAAGGTTTTATGAATAAAAGCACAGAAAGACAAGACTAGGTATTTATTTCAATTAGGCTTGTCAATTAATTCATATTGAGGCTCAGAAAGATTACCGCCCGTTCGCTAAACTAGTTCTCGTGGAGAAGAAGGGCAAGAAACTCCACGGAAGCAACTATGGTTGTAAAAGTATTTATTTATCTTTTATATATTTTACAACCATATAAATATCGTTTATTACAATAAAGATCTAATTATATTATGGCCATTATATGATGAATCTTGTAACATTTCACAATGTTACATAATCAAAACAACAAGGATAAGGCAAAGAACATGACTAGCCCTTAAATTAATTTAACATCATTATGAATAAAGGCCACAACATGAAATAGACTTTCAACACAACCATTAGCAATAATCTAGTTATAATACCAAATAACTTACGTGAAGCTTGTGTAGACCATATTTCACAAAATATAACAATTCAGGAAATATATCACTATCACAACATAACAACTGGTCTGTACTGGCTTGTAGTTCACAGCAAAGTGTGTCAATCTTACGAATTACACTATTTATAGTAACGAGTCGACCTGTCAAATGTCCCCACCATTTTCTACATTTCTATAAATAATCTCACAATTAGGTCAATAATCAATTCTTGAGAAATGAAACCTTTTTAAAACTTATCAAGACAATTAAGGAATTGAATATCGCCTATTTAGTCATTCTTAATCAATATTCGAAAGAATATTGATACTAACTGACAGTCTTGTACTAATTGTCTCAAAGGACTTATAATATTAAAATGGCAATATAAAATCCAGGATACATCACAATGATCATTATAAATTAAGTAATATTTTATTGGAATATCATCACTATGGTTTATAATTATGTAAGTTTAGAGTTATTTCCTGTACACACAACAATATTTACTCAGGTGGGTACTCTAATAATTGTAGGTATTTGACAACACAATAATAATTTAGGTAGGTACTTAGACATTTGTCGGTAGGTGCTTAATAAATATGACAGTTTGTATTTTGTAGCAAAACATTGTGCTTAAAAAGTGAAAGTTCATGATTAAATGACGTCACACGTACTTCCAATACTAACACGGCCATACTGACATGTACTTCGTTCTCGAAGTACACTTTCAAAAATCTATATTCAAATACAAACTGGAGAAGGAAAATTACTTTTGGCACAGCCATCTTTGTTTTTTAAGGCACAGCAGTTTTTTTTTAGGCACAGCCATTTCTTTTCTTTTGTAGGCACAGCCATTTCTTTTCTTTTTTAGGCACAGCCATTTCATTTTTTTTTTAAGGCATAGCCATTTCTTTTTTTTTTTAGACAGCCTTTTCTCTTTTTTTAGGCACAGCCACAGGCAAAGCCATTTCTTTTTTTTTAGGCACGGTCACAGGCACACAGCCATAGCCACAGCCATCTGTTTTTTAGGCACAGCCACAGGCACACTGCCACAGGCACAGCCATCTATTTTTAGGCACAGCCACAGGCACACAGCCACAGGCGCAGCCATCTGTTTTTAGGCACAGCCACAGGCACACTGCCACAGGCACAGCCATCTGTTTTTTAGGCACAGCCACAGGCACACTGCCACAGGCACAGCCATCTGTTTTTTAGGCACAGCCACAGGCACACTGCCACAGGCACAGCCATCTGTTTTATTAGGCACAGCCACAGGCACACTGCCACAGGCACAGCCATCTGTTTTTTAGGCACAGCCACAGGCACACAGCCACAGGCACAGCCATCTGTTTTTTAGGCACAGCCACAGGCACACTGCCACAGGCACAGCCACAACCACTGGCAAACAGCCAGAGCCACAGGCAAACAGCCACAGGCTTCTTTTTTTGTGGTTTCTCTCATTTATACAAACTTAAACAATACATGATTACTTTAATATTATTGCTCGGCCAATCTGACAAAACTTTTGCAATTTTTACTGAACGTAGATATTTTCTTCTGTCTTAAATCAGATCAATAAAGGGTATATATTTAAATTCTTTCATGGTCTTAAAAAGTACCAACTATTAATTTTGAAATTTATCTAGAATATCAAGCATTGTAATGACCAAACTTTTAACGACCTTTTTTTTTAATTACTTGTTACCAGAAATAAAACCAAAATAATTTCAACAGGTACCACTAACGATAAAATTCTAGTGCACTATGCTGATGGCACGGCCTGGCATTATTATAACTCTTCTGTGTTTCTCCTGTCATGTCATTTTTCAAACAACTGCTTGGAAAGTTACACCCACATGGTTTTTATTGATCAAAAATATACTTTTCACTTATTTGTTTTATTCTATAATGTTTTTTTTATATATTCATGACTCAATGATCAGAAGTTACTTACTATGTAGCTGTCCCGATAGAACCGAACTATGTCAGATGTGTGCTCACAGACACATTCTTAGACATTCACACAGTAGTGTTCTTGTCCGTTAATCTTTATGTTCCTAACAAAATAAATTAGCCAGCTGTGCTAATTTTTTAGCACTTTTGCTTAGTTTGCAATAAATTATTGTAATTCTACCTCTGTATACCATTAGATCACGATTGGTTTATATCAAAATCTGAATCTCTAATAGCCCTAAAACCAATCACTTCAATGTATTATCAGATCGTGAAAAGCAAGGTAAGAAAATATTAATTGGATTGTTTATTCTAATATTTCTGAAGATTAGAATACTTGTTTTATTAATTAATTTTCATGAGAATAATTGCTCAAGAGCTTTTGCCATAAATACGATTCCTTTTTAGTTTTACTCAAAAATAGCTAAGAGAAAAACAGAGCAGAGTTTTTTTTTGTTAATGTGAGAATATTGGTAAAAACTACTATTCTGCCTCCATTAACTAATAACGATTCTTTGCAAATCCTTTGTACCTCTCAGGTATGTATGTGGTCACTCAATTGTTATATCACCAAGTTGGGTACATTTTCACAAAAATACCCTCTGGCAAAAATTTCCATAAAATTCTAGACAAGTTTCTAATGAATAAACTGAAAACCTTAGGAATTATCGTTTTACGCTTATTCAAACATAATATTATATCTTTATAATACCAAAGACATTCAACAGTAAATAAAAACAAAGCCTCTGAAGGCCTTACCACTTTTAGCCGTTTCGAGCTGCAGCTGTCAGCTAGATATCTACAGTCAGAATCCGATGGTCTGACCATAGTTTGCAGATCCATGTCACATAGCTTCTAGATCCGTAAGCAATGCAGCTGTCAGTGCAGTCGGCTGGCGCGGCATCGCAAAGTCATCGTCTTGGTGCGAGTGGAGTTGGCGACTCGTCGACACGTTGTTTATGAAAATGACAAAATGGAATTAATTAGAAATCTATGTGAGCTAGAGCTGAATCCCACTTCTGATGTTAGATTTAATGAGGAACCCCATATAAAATGATCGATATTTACGAAGATAGCAATCTTGGAATGTCAAGATGGTTGCTGGTTATTTACTGTGTATGTGATGTATAAGGGTAAGGTTTTATGAATAAAAGCACAGAAAGACAAGACTAGGTATTTATTTCAATTAGGCTTGTCAATTAATTCATATTGAGGCTCAGAAAGATTACCGCCCGTTCGCTAAACTAGTTCTCGTGGAGAAGAAGGGCAAGAAACTCCACGGAAGCAACTATGGTTGTAAAAGTATTTATTTATCTTTTATATATTTTACAACCATATAAATATCGTTTATTACAATAAAGATCTAATTATATTATGGCCATTATATGATGAATCTTGTAACATTTCACAATGTTACATAATCAAAACAACAAGGATAAGGCAAAGAACATGACTAGCCCTTAAATTAATTTAACATCATTATGAATAAAGGCCACAACATGAAATAGACTTTCAACACAACCATTAGCAATAATCTAGTTATAATACCAAATAACTTACGTGAAGCTTGTGTAGACCATATTTCACAAAATATAACAATTCAGGAAATATATCACTATCACAACATAACAACTGGTCTGTACTGGCTTGTAGTTCACAGCAAAGTGTGTCAATCTTACGAATTACACTATTTATAGTAACGAGTCGACCTGTCAAATGTCCCCACCATTTTCTACATTTCTATAAATAATCTCACAATTAGGTCAATAATCAATTCTTGAGAAATGAAACCTTTTTAAAACTTATCAAGACAATTAAGGAATTGAATATCGCCTATTTAGTCATTCTTAATCAATATTCGAAAGAATATTGATACTAACTGACAGTCTTGTACTAATTGTCTCAAAGGACTTATAATATTAAAATGGCAATATAAAATCCAGGATACATCACAATGATCATTATAAATTAAGTAATATTTTATTGGAATATCATCACTATGGTTTATAATTATGTAAGTTTAGAGTTATTTCCTGTACACACAACAATATTTACTCAGGTGGGTACTCTAATAATTGTAGGTATTTGACAACACAATAATAATTTAGGTAGGTACTTAGACATTTGTCGGTAGGTGCTTAATAAATATGACAGTTTGTATTTTGTAGCAAAACATTGTGCTTAAAAAGTGAAAGTTCATGATTAAATGACGTCACACGTACTTCCAATACTAACACGTTCTTCTCCATAACATTGTTCTATGCACGGTAGAATCAATTTTTATTACTAGTTATATGTATGACGTCGTTCAAAAGTGCCGCTTACTGGCCCAATTGAAATAAATATATTTGACTTTGACTTTGTAAATCTGAAAGATCTAGTTGTACGCAACGCGTAACCGTATCATACGTTTTATAAATGAGCCGTTGTACGTCTAGAGAAAAATGGACTTGGTTTCAACCATCATAAATCCGGCCATTTCAAGGAATCAACGGCCGCTTTCCTGTAATGATTTCAATTATGTAGAACTTCAGCTTACGATCTAATTTTAAACGGGAATGAGATAATTTTTCTGCAACCGGTAATGACGCTGAATGGCTCGGGTTTAAGACTTCGAATGTAACTTCGAAACGATGGTGATTTCGAAGGCTTAAATAGCGATTGGAGGAATCAAACGCCCGTTTGGAGGAAAGGACGAAAACATAAACATGAACTGAGTACAATTTGAAATGGTGGCGTTTGACCTAAATATTAAAAGATATTTAGGAATGTCATCACACTTATATTCACAGAAGGATACTTGCTACAACTGTTTGGTCGATTTAGATGATTTGTCATTATTTTCAGAGAACTATGTCCAGCAGCGGTGCAGGGCAAGATCTCCTGCCGCTGAATTTGATGCAAGTAAATAATAAAAATTATCTTCCTAATAATTTTCCCATCTAAGTTGCAATCGGCTTCCAGCCTATCCGGCTGCAGCTCAAAACCGGTATTTTACATGAAACTACTACCTAATAAGTAAATAATGGGAATTGAACGTTATATTGCAGACTACGCAGTCTAGTAGTATAGTAGAATGACTAAAAACTTTTACTCATGCCGTTTTGTCTCGATTTTACTAAACCCTGTATTATATCTTCCGATGTTTGCCACAAGCTTTATAAGTATCTTTTGATGCGGTACAAAACCTTATCGTGTCAGTGCAACAAAAATATCATCCGCACCTATATTTGATTTAAAGATAAGCAATGCGCCTGATATAATTTATAACCCAAATTGATTGCTCCAATTCTAAAATGGGTCAAACAGATAATACAGAAAACAAATTGTTTTGGCGTTTACACCAAGTAATGAATGTTTGTTTAGCAAACGAACGATTAAACAATTTACGAGTTGGCCAAAAGTGCTCCGTTGATATATTTGTATCGTTTTGTTTATGTTTTGGGCTAATAAATATATTTTTTTGGTTGAAGTTAAATGAATTTTCTGCCTTTGCATTGAATCTGAACCTAACTAATCATTCCATATGATTATGAATCGCCGAAGCCTCGCAGGAAATGGGTACAAAAATAGACTTACCTTAACTTAGTCCTCTGACTGCTGAAGAGAAGATGTTGGGTGGTGGCAGCACGATCTTGAGTAGTCCTACCCCTATCATACGTTATGTGGAGACTTTTAAAAACAACGAGTAAACTATTTTATTAAAATGTACAGTAAACACCTATTCATATGATAACGAACCACCCGAGGAGACCGGCGATTTACTTACTTCAAAACAATATATAATATATTGCCAAGAATGTATTATACAAATTTAATGGTGCCCGCACTTTTTCATGCAACTACTTGCTCCGTTCACTTCTACCCCAAACATGAAAACAAAAACAAAATACCATTTGCCATATATTATTTTTATAACATTGTTTCTTACGGCCTTGAGTCTCGTGTCGCTAACATTTGGTCCCTAAGGGAATGTCGGGAGCATTCCTCCCCTTAATATCTCGCTCCATGGATTTCTGTGACCCTAGTACCTACATGTGTTGGTATGTCGTCAAATTCAAAGGTGACTCTTTCAAAGGAAAACTGGAATAGGTGAGTCTTGTTGCACAGTATGAAGATTTTCGGATTCCCGGTGACCCTAAAATTAGTTTTGTCCATAGTTTGCAAGTAGTGTTATTAATGTAATATTGTAACTGTCTGCATTGCTGAAAGGATCAAGTTCTACACTCAAGTTATGTGACGACCTAGGTAAATTATAACACCGTCATAAGAATAGTAGCTAGGTAGGTATTTAGATATAGTATATAGGTACATACATTAGTCTCTATCAAATTCACAGATATTCTTTTGCCGATGAGAGATTAGTGTGAAGCGAAAGATTCATTTATTACAAGTTGGAATACCAAAATAATTATAATTGATCTAACTGTGATTGAATTAATGCTCAAGGGACCAAGACATGTAAGACAGCCTAGACAAAATACTTTTTATGTTGATTGAGGATCATTTATATTAGATACCTATAAAATTCTGTGAGCTCGTAAAATTGTAGTCGCAAAAACGTCCCCAGATATTTTTTTGTCGTTGAAATTTTACTATCAGTAGTAAGTAAAGGGATACGCCAAGAACATAAAATGCCTTTAAATAGTTGGAACAACTGACAATAATTTATTCTCGTTTGGCTTTTGGTTTTAAAATATATTTGTTAGCAGCACACTTTTGTGCGTGGTTAGTCTTATAAATCATGCTTAATGGTTACTTTGGAAACACTGGTATGTTTAATACTAGATAAAGCCAATATTTGAAGACATATTCCACCTTTCTTGGAGTATGTACTCAAGTTTACCACAAAATAGATGCGGCAGTATTTCTATTTCAAGTTTGTTTGCACCCAAGTACTCTTTATTTTGTCCGAGATGATACATCGTAAGGCTTTGTTGCAAACAGTAACTAACATTTCTACTTACCCCATAACTGCAAAGTGCCACAAACACAGTATACGGGTAACAAGGGAGTATGAATCATGTAGCGGTGTAATAGTGCGCTCGTATTACACTAACGAGAATTAACTCACTCTTTATGTAGCCGAGTTTCATGGCTGAACTATGCACCTGACATTACAAGTTGGTGCGAAGTTTAATAAGAACCCATTTATAGTGTAGTTGTGTGGTGTGTTGGGATTAAAAGCATATAAATCTCTCTGCGTTATGAGTAGAGTGCATATTTTACTGTCTATTTATATCTGCGTGTGGGTTGAATTCAGGCCATCTGGTCCCCACCTGAGGGTGCTATACAATACAATGGCATATCGTACTGAAAAAGAGTAGTAGGTATTTTCTTATAGGTCATACTATAATTACCAATCCATTTCAATAGTGATTGTGGTTCACTAACTAGTTAGCTAGCACTTGAAAAGTAAGAAAATTAAGCGAGTGAATAATACGATTTTCCTTTTATTACTTGTATCCACAACGTTATTATCATAGATAATAGGGTATTTGTTTTCCCTTTTACAAGTATCTGGATAATCGCCTACGGCCATGTCTGTTGAAAGGCTCTGCAACCAACAGGAAAAACATCGAATAATGTAATCCCTAAATTTGGCTATACAATACATTAAACTACGACTCAAATTTTGTAGAAAAAGTGTTAATAAATAGTACCCATTGTCCAAGCTGATTAAGAAAATGATGAACATAGTTCTACACATTTCATCCCTAAATCCTAAGTCTGATAAAATAGTCCCCACAAAACAATACAAAAATGCTGCTAATACATATTCATTTTCATTTACAGATTATAACAGAAATCCGGAAGATAAAATCATGTTGTTACAATCCCAAGAAGGCCTTCAGAAAATAACTACCAAATAATATCAGCCAACAAAGACATACATGAACCAAGATAATGGATCATAAAAGAAACTGTTCCGATAAAGCCAACACTAATAAAACGACATCATTTCACTTGATCGGTTTATTTTCCTTTACATTAGATATTTTTGCTTTCAAAGAAAAAATATTTAGAAGCTATTCTGGCCGACTAGGTGGTACACAGCGTTAACGTTAAAGTTATAAAGAGGTGAAAAACAAGAGAAAAGGGTCAGTCTTATGTTTGGGAAGTTTGTATAATAAACAATACTTTATTTACAAAAGTTTAGCTGGAATATACGGACAGTAAAACAAGCTTCAACTGAATGTCTTCTCTCATTTATTTTCATGAATTTCGTTTGTGAATTATTTAAATACTACTGTAAACTGGATACAGCAATGCTGACATGGAATTTTTAATCCAATGAGACTGAAAATACTGGAATATATTTACTGTTTTGAAGCTAAGAAAGTGAAACACAAAAAAAAAATTGAAAAGAGCAGTTTAACGATAAAATATACTTCTCACTCTTGAATATCTTTATCTATAATTTATATTTTTTGAAAGTGGCATGGAATTGCTATGCTGGCAAAATTATGACAAAACAAAATAATTTTCAGTCAAATATGGCTGAAAAAATCTGTCCATATATTCCAGCGCATAGGAAGACGCTTACTCGAAATACATAAAAAGAATGTCTAGGGAACAAATCAGGTAGACTAATCGCTCACATTGCATTACCCAACGTATCAACAAGTTCACTTTAAATGCAATATTAATATTGATAACAATCTTACGTATTTACCTCACAGATGTCACACATCGTCCATGTCTTAGCGTAATAACTATTTACATTTAAATTAATAATCACTTTGAAATTATCATAATGTACAATAAAATTGGGGAATAGTCTAATTGACGGCGAGTTTTTGGGTACCAGGTCACCTCAGCGCTGAGGCGTCCAGTACCAGAGGCCTGGGCTAAAGGGAAACAAACTCGGGTGGTGGCGGCGGTAATGTCAGCACAGGTGTCTCTGACACTTCTATATTTTCCGTGCTGGCTCCTGGCAAGGACCAGGTGGAGCTGCCTGTAGCTGTCACTCTGGGACCCATGTTATCGTAGGCTGGAGCAGCAGCGCAACATGTTCTATTACGCCGAGGCAGCGTTGCCCCACCACTCAATAGATCAGGATACTTCGCAGGCTCTCCACGGCCCGCTACTTGGACAGATATGAAAATGTTACCGTATGGAACAGGTACCGCAAATTCTGCGGGCGGTGGCGGAAACGCACCCGGTGTACCTTCTATAGTTATGTGAACAGGATCGAAGCCGCAACCTCTAGGAGGCTCATCAGACATTCGTTCTGTCATTTCGAAATCACACGGTGACGCCATATTACCGATGGATCGGTCACAACTAACGACAACTGATGCATCTATCAGTCGTTTCTCTTGGTCAGTGAAACTTCTACTCGGTGGAACTGTACGTCTCCTTAGATGCCAGCAGGCTACTGCCCCAATAAATCCAAGAGTAGCTAGAATGCCTAACGCTCCAAACACAACTCCTAATAAATGTGGAATCCCAGGTGCCGTACGAGCTGTCGCTGTCTGTGACCTCGGTAGAACAAGACTTATAATAGCCCTCGCCTCGCCCGCCACACTTTTAGCTACGCACGTCCATTCCCCGGCCGCACTTGACGTCACATTTAAAAGGGTCACGTTGACCCATCTTACACTGCCCGGCACTCTATCTTCCGAGTCATCTTCGACACTCGTCTCTGTCTCTTCCATATCGCAATCCACGGAACTGTTATGTACATCGACACCATCGAAAAGCCACGTCACTATAGGTTTCGGTACTCCATGCACCCAGCATCCGAACGAAGTAGGTAATCCAATTTCGGCTCTGACGACTAAAGTACTTGATTTTATTTCTGGCGGACACGACATGCTATCACCTGAAACGTGTCGCCACTTGTTTCCTGCTTGCGTTGAAGGTTCTACACAAAGCAAATCCTCTGTACCCAATTTGCTCTCCAGAAACCAGTCCTTAAATTCTCTTAGCCTACAATCACATCTCCACGGATTACCAGACAAGGACACCGTCTTCAAAGCAGGCAAAGAAAACGTGATCAAACGAAGGAATGTAAGCTGGTTCCTGCGTAAATCGATGGTCTCTAAAGATTTTAAATTCCTCAAAGCATTTGTGTGTATCGACCTTAATCTGCATCCGTCTAACAAAAGTATTCGCAAATGCGGTAGAGGTGGGAACTGATCCGCTATAAGCGTGGTCAAAGGATTGTTGCTAAGTACAACTAGTCGTAATCTTTCGTTGCCTCTGAATATGTCCCTCGGGAGATGGGACAGATCGTTGTCTCCTAAATCGACTTCTATTAATATCCTTAATTCTAAGAATGCATCAGGATGTATTGACCTGAGGCTGGTCGCTCGGAGGTTAAGTCGTTGTAAGTTGAGGAGGCCAATACTGGCGAAGACTTCCTGTGGTAGGTTCCTGAGTGGGTTGTCGTGTAGGTCGAGCACCTGTATGTCAGACGAGAGGGCTGGCGGGCGGCGCAGGTCTCCGGAGGCACATGAGGCGGTCTTCTTGCCGGAGGACCATTTGCACTTGCAGGTGGAGATGTGGGCGCAGTCGAGCCAGTCGCTGGCGGTCCTCGCGGCGCACGTGGTGAGTATAACGATCCAGTACCACCTGGCCCACGCCACACGCATACTCATCTCATTTCGACTTTGTGTTTACATCGGCGGACTGCCTGAAACAACAAACAGAAGCGTTAATCAAACTAGATTAGTTAAACAATGCGGGACCTAAAATACAATGGTTGGCTATCGTGCCGTTGCAAAATCATATTTGTGTTTTACAAACAGGTGGCTTGCGTCAAACTGGACATAAAGCTTTTTGTATCGTGTAATTTCGGTCAAGGGTACGGTATCGTAAACTCCAAGAATGCTCGGATCCCGTAAAACAAAGTCTTACGTAATCCCCGTGAGTTTGGTAGATCATAAAGATGCTGTGGGCATTTTGTTCATTTATGTAGCATGTTATACGCAATATTAAATATAATGTTCTTTTAGACAAGTTGAGTCGGTAAACGTAAATCTTTCTGTAATAATTTGTGTTAGGTATAATGTTCCCGTTTTCTACATATGAGGGATCGGCGGCAAACTAGTAATACGAAAATAGAACACTATTTTTTCAAGAAGATGTTAATTAACATCAGTCTCGCCAAATAAATAAGTTTTCAACTTATTTTGATACAACAAACATTGGTCGATGATCAGAGTTAATTGCAACGCAAACCAAACCATATCGGGTAAAACTTCTAATACTAATTTGATACTACATATACGTAGTCTAACAAATTCAAACAACGATAAAGAAGGCCACAAACAAAAGCTATTAGAAGTCTCCAAATTCGATTTATTTACCTGTAATTAAATTAGTTCGCATACATTTGGTGCCCGAAATTATAGTAATATGGACTATCATTTTAATACCATCCTACATAAGTTTTAAAGGACAATAAATATGTTCAAAATGAAATGCGTTATTTTTTTGTAGGAAAACCATATATTTTCATATTTATAAAACACACAATGTGTGCCATGACACAGACGAAAGACGACACAAATTTTAGTAAAAGGGAAGAATATAGGAAGTGGTAAATCGTATTGCCAGTTTTTAGGGTTCCGTACCCAAAGGGTAAAAACGGGACCCTATTACTGAGACTCCGCGATCTGTCTGTCTGTCTGTCTGTCTGTCTGTCTGTTCGTCTGTCACCAGGCTGTATCTCATGAACCGTGATAGCTAGACAGTTGAAATTTTCACAGATGATGTATTTCTGTTGCCGCTATAACAACAAATACTAAAAACAGAATAAAATAAATATTTAAGTGGGGCTCCCATACAACAAACGTGATTTTTTGTCCGTTTTTTGCGATAATGGTACGGAACCCTTCGTACGCGAGTCCGACTCGCACTTGGCCGGTTTTTTTTTAATCTAGAGATGTACAACACAAATATTCGCTATGGTTACTAAATTGAACTTCTTACAAGATTTTAAACAAAGTATAACATATACATAAATGTTCATAGGTATGGACTTAAACAAATATGTAGTTGAATAAGGTATCGTTTATACAAGAATCTAGTAGATAATATTATATCTAGAGATTTCATTCTCCGGCTCTTGGCGATATTTTATAATAAATTTTTATGGATTTTATAATAATAAGTTAATAAAAAGTTATAATAGAATATTATTACTTTTGTGTAGGTTCTTTTTTTCACTTATTCATTCATGCCAGAATTATTATATAAACGTTAAGAACCGAAAAATATAATTATAATGTAGTATTTATTTGCAAAAAATTGGCAACACGATATTTTCCTTTAGCAGTAATAAGTTTAGCCGATTCAATCTCTCAACTGAATCAAAATTCAGACCGATACCAGGAAAATCTTCTTGAATATCCTTTTAAACAAACAGCTTTACTGACCTGAAAAGCTTAACCGCTTTACTGATATGAAAAGCTTTACTGTTTTCAGACATTTTCAGAAAAGGCAAGCAGCTTTGTCTTATGAGTAATCTGCCCAGCCTTTTCCCAACTATGTTAATAATAATATTATGTTAATACCAGTATACCTGAAGCGCGTGCCTATGTAACTTCCGCAACCTAATAATTAGTGTTACCAACACGATAGTCCTTGGCAAGACTGGTCTCAGGTTTTCTGACATCTGACCAGTTTAACTACTGTTAAAGATCTACGTCAGTATTAACAGCATAACGTGCTTGCCGAGACACGAGGAGCCTCGGTAAAAAAAAGAGAAAAAAGCGCGGGTCTGCTGCTAGAAATTTTTAGTTAGACAGAGTTCCTTTCGCATTTATAATATTTTATTAAATGCGATTTAAGTATGACAGATGTCACTTTGTCCGCTATTTTCTTTCTTTTTCTATTTTATGTCATCAAATTTCTTGGTTTCATTCACTGGTTCATTCTTTTTACTTTTAAATTGAACTGGGTTGCCATAGCTTACGCTTAAATCCAAGAGTAACAAATGAATAGTTAGTCCGAGGTTATTCCATGTTTATTAATAACATTGCTAAACCTATGTTAATCCTTACTTACTCCGGGATTAGCTAGTCCAGGAGTAACTTCGGAATAAGCTGGTAATACGCCTTTTTTATTAATGAGACTGTTAAAGTTTAATAGGGAGGTAGTTAACGTAGGAAAAATAAGTATTCTGTTAAAAACCAACCGAGCGGCTGTTATAACTTAGCTAAAGCATCGCTAGCTTATAACATCATTGCCACAAAATAATCATTCAACACAAAATATCTTCTATTCGTAACCGTAACAAAACCCATTTTGGATTGACGAGGCCCGCCACGATTAATCGGTCGTCTAATTGGATTGCCTGGCCACTCGGCCGGCTGATGACGGGAAGTATAAACATCATCACTGAACCACTCGTGATAGGCTTACGATCTACCTGTGTGCTGGAGAGTAAACAAAGTTCGCTGAGAGTTTAGTTCAATTTAGGGCGTAGGCCGGCAAAATTATTGGTTTATAGGACGATGTTTGATTTGGTTTTTATGTATGCAAGTTGAGTACCTAATCAATGAAAAGTCTATTAGTGTATCTATTAGTGTGAGATTCGGTATAAGAAATATGTATCCTCATATTCTGTTTAATGATGATAAGGATTATATGGTAGATAATATATACATTGATACATCGCAAATAGGTTGCCCAGCTAAATAATAAAATTTGTAATTTAATGTAGGCAACCATAGATTCAGTCAACTTTTTGATAATGTAACCTAATACGGTTGGATTCGGAATAAAAAAATCTTTCATTTGATTTGTAATTCGCTTAAATAACTGATGAGGGTATATAAATTATAACGCTTACTAAACTGTTTATACCTGGAAACTCCTTAGTTGCGCAACAACCTTTATTTTTGCAATTCGTTTGCGAATATTCGTTAAGCTAATAATCGATTTTCAAAAATAACCAATTGAGGAAGTTAATCGAAATATTTTTTAACATCATCGGTACGCGATTTAGCTACGCAACCTATTTGCGATGTATCAATGTAAATAAATATTACCTACCATATAATTCTTATCATCATCTGCCTAGCCTTTTCCCAACTATATTGGGGTCAGCTTCCATAATTCTTATCATCATTAAATAAAATTTGTGGGATATTTCTTATACCGGATCTTAGACCATATCTTTCGCAATATAAAAAATTAAATTAGTTCTTTGAAAGTAGTTAGAATACATCTGACACCTGTCCTGCCAAGGGGGAAGGGGTTGTGTTAAATGAGAGCAATCATCATCATCACATCATCAGCCTATTAATGTTTCCACTGCTGGGACACAGGCCTCCTCTCTGTGAGAAGGAATGGAGGCGGGTTGGTGGATGCCACATGTCTTCGATTTTTTTGGTTCTAGGACATGCCGGTATCCTCACGATGTTTTCCTTCACCGTTTTGAGAGCAGTGGTGATGAAAAAATTTACAAAAAGTAAAGCGCCTGCCTGGGCTCGGACCCACGACCTACAACTTGTAAGTCACGGCCGATACCACAGGGCCATCACTGCTCAAATGAGAGCAATGAGCATTTAAATAGATTATTTGTAAATTGCAGGGAAATACACATCTTCATTCTCAGAGTCATCATACTCAATTACTCATTCTGATATCCTTTATTGTGAATACGACTACATAATTGATAAGCTATGAATATTCACTAAGATTGAAACTTAACTGACCAAGTTTGTATGGACCAAGAACCACAGTAAAGCAGAATGTATAATGAACTGGGATTCAATTAAAACCTCAAGCCTCACCGAATGCGAAGTGACTTTTTGAGAAGCGAACATAGCACCGAAAGGGTACCAGGTACGAGTAGAGCCAGAACCGATGTATTCGCACAGACTAAAAGAAACTAAATTCACTATGGATTCGTGGAAAAGCCGAAAACAAAGTCGTATGCCAATTTAATAAATCTGTATATAATCGTATCACTTTATGCGTGCCAAACACTGGATATTCAGGCGAGATACAAATTCGATACTGGTATGCGACGCAAGCTTTTTGCCTTTGTCGAGGTCGGTTTTCTTCGAAAGCTTATATTCGTTTAATTAAATAAAATTGCTGTGATAGTATCAATTATGTAACATTTAATGCTTAAACCCGATTACTGAAATAGCACACTCTAAAAAGTATGAAACAAGAAAATATTCTAATCTAAAATTTAATGTGCAAGCTATTTGATATAATAATTATAAGTTTATTTAAAAATCATTAGTTAAAACAATATTTTTTTTTTTTGCTTATATCTATGTCACGTTCATACGTGATACGGTGCCTGAACTAGGTAATCCTGTGTTTCAGGTGAAAAGAGTTTTTTTATTTTATTTTAAGTAATCACTGAAACTCAAATATATGGTAGTCTTAGGTATTTTTTTAAGGGTGCAAGTAATACAATAAAATTCTTATTTTCTAACATCTTAAATACTAATACACGGGGTCTTATTCCTAAGAAAGAGAGATCTGACATTGTAGGATTGTAGTAGCAGTACAAAGTACAGTGCGCTTTTAACGCCATCTAGGAATCAAAGTAAATCGATGTAACCCTTCTTGCAAAGTCGCTGCTAACACCATCTATTGCCGTGGAACGGGAACGAACGCGATTGATGTACTTACAAAAATAACAAGATTAATCAGATGAAAAACGCTAGTTACGTCGGCACGGTTTCTTTGTATGGGATGAGGCATCTGTATGCTAGTATTATATTATCTGTGCTAATACCTATTTTAGTACAAGTAATTCGCTGTGTCTTCACGATATGTATCGGGTATGAAATAAATATCTTACATGTTATAAATATTTTATTGGATTTCATACATATTCATAGTGGTGTAAAAAACGCCTTAAATGAAGTATTAGTTTTGTTTTACCTTTTATATGAATGATAATCTGTACTTAACTAATTTTTAAAACTTTTCACTAATAATAAAAACTCTATGCGGCGGGTTGACGTTGGAGTTAAAAATTAAAAAAGTACAGGAAAGTAACAAGCACTAGTAAAAAAAGTAACACTTGCCGCACAGTTTGGCTGCTTGGAAAACGCTCTTTTCGAGGACATGCATTGTAAAGAGTTTTGTGATCACGAATTTATTTCTTATCTGTTCTTCTCTATACAAAATTAGCTTTCAGAATAGATAACTAGAATCACTTATAAAAGTATTCTAAATTTCCTTTTAATGATCTAATTGAAATAAATATTTATGCTTGGACTCTCGATTTCTGAAATAACAATTTAAGGTTGAGTATTAAACTCTAGGTGGACCGATGACCTGGTTAAGGTTGCGGGAAGGCGCTGGATGCGAGACGCATGGGATCGGTCAATGTGGCGACGCCTGGGGGAGGCCTATGTCCAGCAGTGGACGTCTCTCGGCTGAAATAATGATGATTAAACTCTGCTTAAAACTGAAAACCTGACAAAGTTTTTACACGCATTAGCATTCAAGAAAGTTTTGACACGTTCTTTACCCGGCTGCAAGGAAAGGTTTATGTTTTTCGCGCGTATCTTGTATGTATGTATGTATGTTTGTATGTATGTCATATTCCTTATTACCTCGTATCTTTCGAACCACTTGACGGATTTTTATATTTAAGACATCGTAAGATAGGTCTTGGCCGCCCAAGTGTTCTTAAATAAGTGCTGTTGAAAAAAAGAATCATGGCGGCATTTGGGCGCCATATTGTAGGAGTTACAATTTCTTTTTCTTCGAAACCCATCGAGTGGGGTATCAAAATGAAGGGTTTTTAGAGGTGATTACAAAAATATATACCACTTATATGTTTAGTCATTCGAAAAAAAAAATAACGGTAAGTAAAGTAAGTATGTAGTTGTAAATAAAAAAGTTAATAAAATCAAAAAACCCGACTGGTTAAAAAGCGAACTAAAAAGATGTAAACAAGAAGAACACCTTGCTGTGCAGCCGGAGGATACATATTCGCGAGCTGTCTCAAAAAAACCAGATGTCGGGTTTTTTGATTTTGTTAACTTTTTTTATTACTACAAATATTCAGAAACTGCCCCCCTAGATTTTGACTATACCTACTCTCATTTCCTCCAAAAGTTCCGAAAATATTCGCATAATTGTAAAGGTTCGAAAAATAAGTTGTGTTTGATTTTGTTTAGACACGTTATTTATCGGCGTCGCTCTGCCTTCCATGGGACGTGTGCCCTAATCCAGAGTCTAATGAAATTAGTTGCTACACTGGCTTGCTTGATGACAGGAAGTGTAAACACTGCACTACACTTCCGAAGCTAGGCCTGCGACGCGAATTAATTACTCTGTGTTAATGGAAGGTGCAGGTAAAGGCAACTTTAGGGTCACTTTGACAAAAACATTTTGACTATGAGTAAGGTTCGAGTTTCGTGGAAAAGCTTAGGGCAAAAGTACGTGGTGTATAACAATATTACTGTAGAGTTATTGTATAATGGTTAGATGGACAGACGGCGTTGTAAAGTTTTGTTTCATTATCTCTTTTTCCATATTCAATCCTGAGCCCGATTAAATATATAATTATAACTGATGTTGTGACATTGTCAAAAAATACATAATTGTCACATTGTGGTTTGACATAGCATACAATCTTCGTCTGCCGGTTATACACATCTTACTTCTTACTGATATTATTCTAACTATCACATAACTACACTTATAATATTATAAAGCTGAAGAGTTAGTTTGTTTGTTTGAACGCGCTAATCTGAGAAACTACTGATTGGAATTGAAAATTTATTTTTGTGTTGAATAGTCCATTTATCGAGGAAGGTTATAGGCTATATAACATCACGCTACGACCAATAGGCGCCGAGCATAAATGAATAATGTTGCAAAAACGGGGAAAAAAACCTTTTTGAGAGCATCCGTTGCGAGTGCAGCGTAAACGGTTAAAGTTACGTAACCAGTTGACGGGAGCGAAGCCGCGGGGGACAGCTAGTATTATATAAAACAAAGTCCGCCACCGCGTTTGTACGCGATAAACTCAAAAACTCCTGAACGGATTTTCATGAGGTTTTCACCGATAGAAAGATTGAGAAACGAGGAAGGTTTTTGTATTTAATTTTTCACGGGTGAAGCCGGGGCGGGTCGCTAGTAATATTATAAATGTGAAAGTTTGGATGTATGTGTGTGTGGATGTATGTTTGGTACTCAATCACGCCAGAATGGCTGAACGGATCTGGATGAAATTTGGCACAGAATATTATAGTCTGGAATAGCACATACGCTACTTTTTATGCCGATATAATGTTCCCATGGGATGATAAAACGGCAAAGCCGCTGGCGAAGCTAGTATTAAATAAGCCCCAGATTTAGTCTGGGCAAAGGTGACCTTTTAGCTTTTAACACCTCTCTTTATAAATCTCTATTTTAAAAGTCGCCTAGTTCTACCACCCCGAATAAATATTTCTATCTTGATCCCAGTTCTATTTAAAACATCACATTAATACCTCCGACTTCGCCACCGAATAAAAAAAATTAAATCTTTTAAGCAGTCGGGTTTTTGTTTTTTTTTAATTGTCTTTTTTCATTTGTAACTTTTTAGTTATTTTTTTTTAGAATTAGGTACATTTAAACATATAAGTGTTCTATATTTTTGAAATCATCTCTTAAAACCCTTTAATTTGATACCCCACACGATGGGGTTGGAAGAAAAAAACAATTTGGGGCTGCCACAATATGGCGGCCAAAATCCGCCATTTTTATACTCTCCAATTTTAAAGTAGGCATTCACAGGGATAAGACGAATCGATTGACGTAAGAATCATCAAAATCGGCCAACGCGTTTGGTCTCTAGAACGCCACATAGGAACAAACATACATACATACATAGACTGATAAACACATTACCCCCCTTCGGCAGTCGGGTAAAAAGGCATACCCGCAATAAACGAATAGTAGTTTTATTTGTCCAAGTTCCAAGTGAATTTACCCCATCCCTTCTATTTGCGATAGTGGGGTTCTCATTACCAATGTACATGCATAAGGAGCACATCTACATAATAGGGCACACATAAATGTCTCTAATAACAAAATGAAGGTCTGTTTTCATGTTTTGTTGGACTTTTTTGTCGTAATACGTTTTGTAGGATAGTATTTTTTTGGTCTAGTATGGTAATAAGATGTTTTCAACACGTTATGTAGTCACTGTGCAGTTGGTTTCGTTCAATTTGTTACTGTTTTGAAATTGTCTGTACCTACAGCTAAAGAGTGGCATTCCCTGCCGGAGTCTTTTTCCCAGTAGTAATAATGAATCATCATCATCATCACCAGCCTTATAATGAGAAGACACAAGCATCCTCTCTGTGAGAGAGGTAATGGGCTTTAATCTACCACGCGGGCCCAGTGCGGGTTGGTGAATGTCACACGTCTTCGAATTTTTGGTTTTAGGACATTCTGGTTTTCTCACGATGTTTTCCTTCACTGTTTTAAGAGTACAGGTGAGGGAATTAAAATATTATTATTATTAATCATTTCAATGAATACTGAATATTACATTTAACTTAATTATAGGCAAACATGTTCCATCGTCGACCACATCGCTTACCATCTATATATTCACTAATCCATATTGTTACTTATCACGCTTTTTGCGGATGAAAAGAAGCCCTAGACAAGTGAAATTTTATCATCGAAAGCGTGCCGATAGCGATTCTCATAAATGCAAAATCGACAAGCGATATCGAAAAATGCCGTGATCAAGCCATTACATTTTGACATTTAAACTGTCGCCTTCGCTGTCGTCGAATGCCAATAGGGAACATTACTGCCAATTGCTCCCGCCAGATGGCGCTTGACGGAGTGGAGTAAATAAATTAACAACATGACGACTACTACTGTTTGTGGTTATCGAACTTTATTTACTGTTTTTAAGAATAATTAGCGTTCAAAAACCAAATAATGATTTTCAGAAATAAAATAGGTTTTACATCTTAATATCATGTGGTCATCTCTTACATTGTGGCACTCGGAAAATCCCTATCGAGTGTCACTTTGTCAAGATACTATAGTTATAGATTAGATCTGTATAAAGAAGTGGTTTAACACGGTCGCTGCCGTAATTACTTTAAAAATTAAAAAGCCATTGTGTCTCGCACGAGTCGAGTCCTTGGCAAAGAACGTGTTAACCAGGACGCGAGTAAAACCATGCCGATGTCTAGTTACAAAACGTTCATATAAATTACAAAATTCATGAAATATTCAATTTAGGCAGTTTACTACGTAGCCAAAACAGTTATATTACAATGTATTCAATACATACGCATTTCAGTATTCATGTACTCAACTGTTTATTTCCTGCAAAGAAGATTTATTATACCCAATGGTAGTAAATGGTATCACTTAATGTTGCTCTGACATTTATACGAAGAATATTTATTGTTAAATCTGTTATTTAGATTGGATTTGAGTCATGTTAAAATTTTGTAACGTGGATTAAGTATATTTGTAGAGGAGCTCGTGGCTAAGTAATATATGCAGTATGTATCGTTCTTCAAGGTTAAGCAACGCTTGCTGGGATCGCTCCGGGGATGGGTGACCATTCATTAAATATCGAGACTTCGTCCATGCCTCGGGCTGCACGTCAAGTCGTCGGCCCTGGCTGTCATTTCAAGACCTTTGAAAGTTGTTACGGTATCAAAAGCTACAAAATCGGACACCAGTATTGCCAAGGGGTATCATGTTACCCAGTAACTGGGAGGTGAGATAGGCAGCCGCTCAGTTCAAAGTTCAGGAGTGGGGGGCTTGTGAACGTCACTTTGTCAGTTTAAAGTGTATAGTACACCGTGACGTCACACGATATTTCAACGCACTGTACCATCGCCACATTATGTTTAAGAAGTACTGTTGAAATGTGCCCTTATGAAATCATATGACTAAATAAAACACTCTCTGCAAAAACATATAGATACCGAGCGAAAATATTTTATTTTAACGTGGAGGCTTACTACATCTCGAATCGATGAATAAAAATGAACGTAGAGAATTCGATTTGCGAGCAAAAGAGAGACGATGAAAAATATCTAAAAATAAATTTGAAAAACGCTGCAAATGGTTCACGTTGTTTTTCTAACCTATCAATAAGGACTTAACTTTTCGTTTTTCGCCAAAACAATTTTAAAATGTTTTATTTAATTAATCTTACTAATATGTGAAAGTTTGGATGAATGTGTTAGTGGATGTATGTTTCCTTTTTTTTGTTTTTTTAGATAAACATCTATTGTATGTTTTTTATATCTTGTTTGACATACTTTTTTACTATAATTTTTTGAATATTTAATTTCTAATGAATATGTTATACCATTTGTAAAATTATGCTGTATCCTGTGTCAAAAAGAACATTCAATCTGCCATTTTTCAATCCTGTTGGCCACCAAGATACAGGAAGTGCCTAGTTTGAGGATTACGGCCTTTTTCACTGTGTTATCAAGGTTATTTACAATTTTTTTGTTTATTATAACTTGTGTGTGTTAATGAATATTGATTTATTTATATTAAAAGGTCATACAAAAAAAAATACATTTCTAAACAAATAAGCAGTAGCTTTACTGTAACTGTTTCATTGTCTTTTCTGTATGTGTTTATATTGTATGTACTTTATGTATAAAATAAAAGTTCGTGATAAACTGCTCTTCGCAATTTTATCACGAACGAACAATAACAACATCGTCATAATATCACTAAGCAAACATCTCGAATCAGTGTAGCTGCCCAAGATTTGATAAATACCTTCACACCGCCGTCTATATAATTCGCCGGAGGTTTTCTGTCAAGATTAGAAGGATTAATGGCACAAGTAGGATATTTGTCTTGTCTCAAACGCACTACTCAATGGACTGGCCAGAGGCAGAATGATTCATGACCCGCGCCAAAGAAAAAGAACTAAGATGGATTTTTGTTAGCATTTAGTGAATGGAAATGATCGAGCCCTAGGTCCATTTAGGTTTTGGGACACGTTGGAAATCAGCGATAAAGTTTATAAGAATTTAAGAAGGGTTCGGCTTCGAGCGATTTCTGTCCTTGATGTTAAAGAAATGGGTTTCTTTCTTTTTGTAGGCTCACGGTTTTTAGATATGATCGTATTAAAGATTTGTAAATTAACGTTTTACCTTTAACAAGATCATAATTGCAGAAGAGTGTCGTTATGGTGTTTGGGGCAGCTGGAAAATATCCAGAAACGGTACCTCATATTGAAATGAATGGTGTACCTTTGTCGAGAGTACAGACCTTTAAGTACCTTGGACACGTATTGACCACTAGCCTCAGGGACGATGACGACATTGAGATAGAGCGGACGGCGCTGTCGGTCAGAGCGAATATGATTGCCCGCAGGTTTTCACGTGCTTCTGCGGGGGTTAAGAAGACTCCGTTTAGGGCCTTCTGTACCTCGTTTTACACCTGTAGCCTGTGGGTTCATTTTACGCAAAAATCGTACAGCACCCTTCGCGTTCAGTATAATAATGCGTTCAGGGTGCTGATAGGGCTGCTTCGCTTCTGTAGCGCATCAGGGAGATGCGCTACAGAAGCGAAGCAGCGTTTATTTAGAAGAGATTATTTAGTTTTTGTTTCATCGCAATCGGTTCACGCTATCAAAAGTAAGATGAATTCAAAGTGTTCAAGAAGTAAAATTATCACAACACATGCAATGTAGATACTCGGACAATTGAACTCCATATTCGATAGATGGCGTTGTGCATTTGAAGTCATTTTTTCAATGGGTGTATTAAGTTTAACCGCGAAATAATGAACCTAGAAAAAAAATTGGTAGGTAGGTATGGTACGCAGGAAGGTAAGTAGGGTAGGTTACGCAGTAGATGGGAGCGAAGCCGCGGGCACAGCTAGCAATTAGACAAAATGATTGAGATTATTGTTTTGACAGCAACTGCTCCGTATAAAACTTTTAATCGACCACTAGAAGAAGAACAAAAATATAAACGCGCTTTTAAATACTAATGAAATACTTTTTACTGACAACAAGTAAGCAAACCATTCCAAGAGATTCCATTCAAACATAAAATAGCATTCGAATCATGAAACAAGACCGAAATCTTTCATTGTAAAGTCTTCCTTTTTCAAAAGTAACTCGAAAGGTGCTCGAAACTCGAGAACTCAGGTAAAGTCTCGAGCAAAGTCTCGAAGTCGAGAACGCTCGCATCATTTGTTCAGCAATCTTTAAAGGCAAATGCAGCAGTGAGTTATTTTTCCTGGGATCGTCGGCGGAAACGTAATGTATTGTCGAACGATTTAGTTGTGTTTGTACTTTTTACTTTTTTGTCTATCTTTTTTTTTTTTTTGTCTATCTGGTAAACTAACGGAGGTAGAAGCTTGCGAGCTATTGAAGCTGAGTGTTAGAACTTTTTGCAGTAGTTTTCGAATATTTCATTTCGCCACTCATATTTGAACACAATTTTCTTTCCGAACCATTTTCATATTCAAAAATCAAAACCCAATAAGGTTACGGGGAGCATAATAAAATAAACATGTGTTCACAAATCATTCAGATTCGCTCAATTTCATGCAACCGCGCGTTGATGCTCATATCGTATTTAAACCGAGCTCGGACCTCTCAGGAGGTTTAGACCCCTGAATAAGTAAATTTGTTTTCCACTGAATCCCGCGACGCGAAACTTTGATCAGAGCGAAAGGTTATGACAGATGTTGGAGCCATTACTTTAATGACCTTTATACTTAATTTAAATGTCTGTAATCATAGGTACAAAGGTAAGGTAATATTTACACACCGCTATCAAATAAGAATGCAGTCTACGGCGTCATGTTGGCTATGTATATACTTGAACGTTCGTAGAAGTAGTACGGCATTGGTCGTACTGTTGCGTTAGTACCTAATAGGTACGTGTACTATAGTAGGCTAACTTATCTTACTAACATTATTAATGCGAATGTTTGGATGTGTGTATATTTGTTACTCAATCACGCCATAACGGCTGAACGGATCTGGATACAATTTAGCACAGAGATAGATTATAGTCAGGAATAGCACTTAGGATACTTTTTATCCCGGGTGTATTTACCCTCGGGATGGTTTTCGATTTTCACGGGGGCGAATCCGCTGGCTGAAGCTAGTAAAAATAATTATAAAATACGTTTGATGACTCTTTATAATAAACTAGCTATATTTTGTAGTTTCGAACTTGGAGAATATCCTACAAGTCACCCTTAACCTATATCATTCAGCAATAATGGCTTTCAATCAGTGAATGAATATCTGAAATGAATCTATAGTCGGATCAGTTTAATCCAAATGATTACAAACTAGCCAACAACATTACCGCCTTAATAAGTCAAGTAAATAAGTCTGCAACTAGAATAACACAACACAAGTGAAGAAACGCCGAACGATTCCATATTTTCATACTCAGCTCTTGTGTTAAATATAAAATAAAAAGTGCCCCAAACATAATATTCGCTCACAATCACGACATCATAACGCTAATTGCTGCAAATTGGCATAGTCTAACTAATAACGATTGCCACACAAATAATAGTTTAATATTTGAAACATTATGCTTTTCTGCTCGGGCATGTTTTGGGCTGTTGTTTCATTAAAATTATTGCTAAATTAGTTTCATTGTTAGCATAAAGCGATACAATTTGAAAACATAATTAGTTGAATATTTAATTGTCTATCATTTGCCAAAAACAGTGTAGTTGTTGTTGGTTAGGTCAATATTAAACTATAATTTATAGAGGTTAATTTGAGGAGCTCGTGGCTAAATAAAAACAGCCGCACGGGTCGATCATCAAGGTTAAGCAACGCTTGACGAGGTCGGTCCGTGGATGGGTGACCATTCTAACATACCGAGTTTCCTCCGTGCCTCGGAAAGCATGTTAAGCCGTTGGTCCCGGCTGTTATTTGAAGATCTTTGACAGTCGTTACGGATAGTCAGAAGCTTGAGATCAGACACCAGTCTTGCCAAGGGGTACCGTGTTACCCAGTTACTGGTTTGAGGAGGTCAGATAGGCAGTCGCTCCATGTAAAACACTTGTACTTAGCTGAATCCGGTAAGACTGGAAGCCGACCCCAATATAGTTAGGAAAAGGCTAGGCAGATAATGATGATAGAGGTAAATTTGTTTTGGTTGCAGGAGAAACTGATCAGATTTCGTAAATGTGTTATAAGCTATCCCGCATAAATTCAAGGTTTCTGGGAGATATATCCGGATAATTTCCGAACATCATGAAAACACAGTATCAAAAGATGAGAGATATTCTGGTACTGGTATCTCCATACGTAAAAGTAAGCCTCTACAACCATCTTGTTAAACTTATTGGTTACGAAATAAATAAATAATAATCATTAAAAGATGTTTGTTGCTAAAAATATACCTAGTATACGTATTGATATAATTTCAAGTTATAGTTTTATTTTAGGCACTTAATTTAAATTATTGTTACAGTTCATTCAATCCACGAAGACGCGCCCCACCAATTATATGACTAGTCTATTATTCTTCTATAAATTATAATAATGATTAGTCTATTCATTGTAGTGTGCGTGTGCACTCATAGATAATTAGTGTGTACCGATAACACTCAAACATTGACGGAAGCTTGCACACATATACTATAAACGGTTAGGAGGAATAGTGGTGGGGCGCGTCTTCGTGGATTGAACAAACTATATTAAAGTGTCTAAATTAATTTTTCTAAGCATGTTATATAACACGAATGTCTAGCTAGATTTTTAATAACCATCAAAAACAATGAGAAAAACGCGAGCTCACATAAAAATAAGCTTTATCTTCCCCATGGGGTCAATGTACTACATTTAGCGAAGCAGAAGTTAACAAACGGACATAACATTTAATAAACAACTGTAAAAACTTTTCAAATGTTCCTACTGCGCAACATTCTAACGTTAATTTTGTGTTAAGTCGCTTTTTTTCAGGAAAACGCTGGAGAGGATGTTTCGTTCCATGCCAAAGCTGCCTGGCTGAAAAAATTATTTTAAAATGCAAGGTATTAGTTTATCTCATAGAAATGAGTACCGAAGCCGCTATACCGCTAATATTATAAATATGATGTACTTGTAGTTATGAAAGTTAAAAAGGAAGTAAATACTAAGAACACATGCATGCTTTTGCGCTAGTCAAAATTAAATTCAATACATAACATGATTATATACCCATGAGTATATATATAACATGATTCAATACCGTGAACGCAAAAATTATTTATATTTGACAAAGTAAAAGGAACATTATCAACAAAGAAAGAAGCACATTTGGGGAAAGAACACGGTGAAAAAAGCCATTGATAATATTCTACAATCAGACACTATGATGATGCATACCCTACGTCAAGAAAGACGTTATTGCCTTCTAGATTAGCATTTTCAAGAGCCATACATTTCGCACGCTACATTCTACATAAGTCGCGAAGGATCGCAGAAAGCAGAAATTGGTTGCACGCAAGCATTCGAGATTCCTTCTCGTATGGAACAGAATGCAATAATGTGGCATCGATGTGCTGCGGTGATTTCCTTTAAAGTGAGTTATCCGAAGTTTTTGAGATAGTATACTGCCACTGACACTAGCCACTGTTAAACATAAAAATGTTTATTTACCAAGAAATGGCGTGAAATGCTTGGATGCATGCTTTACGAGCCCCAAAAGACTCCAGACTAAAGATGTATTTACGGTGTCTCGGTAAGTGTAAGGGAAATTATTAACCGAGGGAAAAATATATTGAATGGGCGACTATTATACTAAGTAAGTAACTATTTATCCGATTTGAGTAATACCTTTTAGGAGATTTTTGTGAGCTGCGGTAATAATATTGTTACATACTTTAATTGTATTTGGGTTTCTATTTTTTCTATTTTAGAATATTATTATTTTCAAAATAGCTGAACAACTATCGAGGCGACATCACTGTGCAGTGCGGGAGTTCGGGTTTATTCGTGTCCAAGAGCGAGCGAAGCGAGCTCGGGAACTTAGGGCACCCCGACACGGATAGGTTTGTCGCCCACTTAGTATTTCAGTAAGCCATATTCAGTATTTTTTACACCTTTAATTTGAATTTTTTTTCGCTCGTTTAAATACTAGCCTAAGTGTAATAGATGGTCACCCATCCACAAAAATAGCCCGGCAAGCGTTGATTAAACATTCAAGGTTCGATCGGCCCGTGCAGCTGTTTTAAATTAGCTACGAGCTCCTCAGTGCATAGACAGTCTATCTTCACAAATTATTTCCATACACTATCAAATAACCGTGTAACTCCATACGTAAGTTAGTCTACACATCTACAACTTCAACTACATTATACTGAGTGATAAGCGTACTCTGTCGTGTTTCTAACTTACCATGTAGTTATACTAACGTGAATAGATAGTCCCTACCCAGTTTGTAAGCCAGTCAACTAACTATGTAACTTTTAAATACTTCAAATACTGTAAGTCAGGTCTGTCGGTTCAGTTTTCCTTTAAACTATAACTTTTTTTACGCAAACCGCGTATTCAGTTCTTTTGAAAAAGGGAAAATATATTTTTATTTTTATTTACGGGCAAGTATTTGTACTTTTGTCTGCAGTGGTTGTAATTTTAACAGACGAACGATTTGAATTATGATATGGCTAGAAATAAGGTGGCTACTGAGATGAAGACTACATAGTCCACCAGATCGAATTACGGCCACGGCGGCCAATCTCAGCGGAGGCTAGCCATTGGCGCGAGAGGTATTTAGTGCACATGTGTGTGACCAAACACAGGTGCGCTCTCTACTGCAGCACTCCCATACTTCGGAGGGAAGGACCAAAGAGAGATTAGTCGTAGGACCAACGGCTTCCTGATAGAAAAACCCAACAACACCAACGAGGCAGTTCCATGACTAATAAAGGAGAATGGCAATATAAGACATAATTATGGCACGGTGTGAAAATATCCAGCCAAGTGCGGGTCGGACCACGCACATTTAGGGTTCCGTATCAGACCGAAAAATTAAGTTGGTTGTACTTTTTTATTTTTATTTATTATTGTAATAGGAAAAATGAAGGAATTTCAAAGAAAATATCTGATATATTGATATTTGTTAGTAAAATAATTATTTTGTTAGTAAAACGTTATCACCAAATTCATAGTTGGGAATCAATGGGAAGTTAGGATCGGAATAATTTTTTTTAAAAAAGACTGACTTTGGTGGCTTCTAATTCCTTTGTTTTCCGATATTTCTTAAATCAAAAAAACAAAGTATTTATCTAATAAACGAGCTCCAAACAACGATATTCCACTCGATGGGATAGGTAGTTTTTGTTTTCACTGCCCCCTTTATACTTGCACAAAAAAATATTTTGACAATTTGTACGCCTTTGGGACAATAAGACACTTATTCTGTGAAAATGTGTAGACTGTAGAACCCGTGTACTTATATTTGATCTTAATCAAACTAATACCGTGACATTTTTGTTTCTCTTTCAACACCTGAAGGTGTTCTCGTTTCTTCGTTTCGTGGCCAACTATAATATGCTGAACTTTATTTCTAAAGTTTTCTTCAATTCGAAAACCATACGAAATAAGATTTACTAATGCAGTACTTAATATTTGCCCATAAAATTGTCGATTCATGTGGTAGTTTTATCACTCTCAATAAAATCAATCTTAATACCACATCAATCAATATACATATAGAAGTCTTCTTTGAACTACAGATTACTCGATTAAAATACACTCAGAAACATTCACACTAATGCCTTCAGGCAACATCTATTACATAAAATATATTACAGCACTCCAGTTTCGCCTTGATCGAGTAAGAAGTAGGTTCACGACCCGACCTTCAGCTTTAGAACTCGGCCGCATAAACAAAATGTGCTGTATGTTTACCTTAACATCGTGGATGGGAGTGTTGAATGAAATAGTAAATGCTAAGAGCAAAAGAAAAGAAGCAGTGATGGGCATGGGTTAACCTTGATGAAATAGAGCTGTGTTTAAGAGTAGCCCTTAGTATGAATAATAATGCTGTTAGTCAAAAAACTAAATAGTATTTTTGCCAAACTGCCAAGCCTTAACCTATATTGAGGTCGGCTTCCAGTAAAAACCTGGCTGAATGCGATAATATAGTAACCATATATTTGGTAACCCTATTCTTAATAGTCTATAGGCTCGCGCTTGACCACTATCTCACCTGATGGTAAGCGGGGATGTGGACTTAAGGGTACACTAGTCGACGGCACGAACTATTTTGTGCGCGGGGTTAAAATGCATTTTATATCAACCGAAAACACGTGCGGAAGAGATAGATGCTGTGATGAGCAGTAGGAAGCTAGTTTGCGTACGAATATACACTTTTGCAAATTTGTAGCGAAATGGATAATGATTTAGGACGAAACCGAGCGTGCGAAATTTTATAAACAGACCTTTGGCAGTCTAGATATCATGAAAAAACGACTAAATCTATCTGTTCAAAGTAAAATTATTTGCATTGTTGAACTACTAATCTATCCCTGTATGGAGGCCGTTTTGCAATTTTCCGTCTTCTTATGGTATTTATTTGCGCCCAAAAATGCGATAAAATTAGTGTCGAAATGTGGAACTTTCGACGCTCATAACTTTCAAAATCATTTTTTTTTTACTTATTGGTTTCCATAAAGGGTAGATAATGATGAGACAAATTAATATTTTTTTTTACTTTGAACGTACATCGTGAAATCGTGGAGTAATCGCCAGACTACGTTTGTATGGAAGAATGATCGACTAGTGTAACCTTAATCAACCTTTATTCTTAGACTTCCACTCTTGTCATTGACGGTCCGACATAATAAGAATTTGGATTGCAGAACGTGTCAAACCCTACTTGAATGACAAAGATCAATGGCCACGCCATACATTTAAATACCTGATAATGAAAGTTTATGTATAGTGTTTATGTCTTACAGAGTATGGAGCGTGTACTTAACACGAAGCTCCTGGCATACCTAGAAACTAACGAGATCCTTAGTGACCGCCAATACGGCTTCCGCCGAAATCGGTCTACTGGGGATCTTCTAGCGTATGCCATTCACATATGTAGTAAGGCCATCGAGACCCATGGGGAAGCGCTTGCCTTTTCCCTCGACATCTCGATAGGGTCTGGCATGAAAGCCTTATTGGTAAGCTTCCTTCGTTCGGACTGCCCGGTGGTCTATGTGACTGGATTGCAGACGAACGACCATCTTGAGCTTCTTGGCGTTGACATCGACTCTCAATTTTGGCACAATTTTTCAATGAATATTGAGGCAAAGGCTCAGCTGGCAGCCAAAAGTTGGGGATCCTTGCAAAGGTGAGAAGGAAATTCACGTCGAAACAGCTCTTCAATTTGTATCAAGCGCAAGTTCGATCATGTAGTACTGTTCTCATCTCTGGGACGGATCTGATCTCAGATCGCGTCTCTCTGGGAGGTCATGGTTGAGCGATTAAACCTTCCTTGAAGGCAGTCTCCGAATTTTCGTAAATAGTTTATTTACATATTTTGTGCTTAATTGTACATAAGCGTCGGACGAGTTGGGAAAAAGACGAAATACGGCTTGAGGCGAGTTGGGAAACTGACTACATGTACAAAGTAACGTGTGTGTATTAGTGAGAAACCTATTAGAGATAGCAACTCAATTACATACTGCGTGATTAATTTATTTAATTATTAAATTATTTTATTTAATCTGTATTTTACAAAGACCAATAAAGAAATACTTACTGATTAAATAAAACGTAAATTAATGTGTTTAACTCAGAAACAGAGTTGATAAAGTCAAGTAGCAATGTGTAAAATAGAACGTCGTTAAAAAAGGGTTAGTCGAGATGCGTTCAAAACATGGTAATACGTTTACCCTTGACGTAGAATAACCATAAATAAATATTAAATATATATTTTTTGCCTGCGTTTCTTTTAACATTGTGATAAGCGTAATTAATATACAATTGAATAAGCTGAATTCTAAGATTTATTTCATTTCTATACATAGTGAGGTGAAAAATGGGCATTCTTCTTTTACAGAAGGAATTACGTTCGCAATTGTTTCGCGGGCGAAGGTGTCAAAACACCTTTATTATTTACATATTTACTGTCTGTGCCGACCGTCAATGATAAGGTGACTTGAATTTCACGTTTTTAAGCTAAAGTAGAGATTGATAAATGGGTAATGGGTGATCTGTAACACAGCCTAGGGCCTTACCTACCTCAGACACCCTTCTCCATACAAGGTTACGTATTATGATAGTCACTGTATTTTGATCTCGAGATAAATAAAGATTTTTTATTATTATTATTGATAATTACTAAACTTAATTTATTTAATTTAGATACCTCGGTTTACGTTTTACGTATTAAAAATTTATAAAATATACAAATAAAAAAATAAATATGTAATATACAATGTGCATTTATACCTACTCTTAGTAGCAGGTTATATTTATTTTCATTTACTAAGAGATCATTCAAGATAGATTTTTACTTTTGTTGAAAAGCAAGTATACGTTAGATACATTTTTAGGATACCTATCTTTCAGCTAGATTCTTAACAGTTAACCCCTTTATCTGACAACTACGTTATATTTCCTAAACAATCATAAAACATATAAATCATTAAAACGCAAAAAAAGCGTTATCCGAATGTCATTTAATAACAGAAATGCCATTAGCCTGTTGTCAACTGTAATGAAACTCCTGGATTGATGGCAATTAAAATTTCAGTACGCTTTCGCAATATGTAAAACTGTTTTTGGCTGAAAACTGATGTATTGGGCATTTCATAAAGGCCAATCAACGTTATGTTAAGGTCTTATTACTTTTATTATTAACGACTGAATGATTCGTTTGTGGAAAGCGTTGAAAATGGAAACTAAAATTGTTTTCAATGTTGACATAACGGTGCATATGGTGCAATGGTGACTCTGAAATGGATGATTCCTGTTAGCAAAAAAAAATGTAAACAAGAAGAAAATCATGCTGTACAGTCGGAGGGTACAAAAATATTTTTAGTTAAGTTAGAAGATCTTTCTTTTTAAATACCAAGAAATTACAATACAAAATAATATGTTACTACAGTAGTGTCAAATGATTGATTAATTATCTTATAAAACAAGCTCATTTATCCATCGTGAAATACGCAATCGACATTTTCTTGGTTCGTCGGCCACATCCACATCATTGTCTAGGTAGGGCTGCTCCATCGTCGAAGCCGAATAACTTGGCTATTGGTTTAAATTTATGTCTTGTGCCGCGAATGCACAAGCTAGTGGCACGGATTATTGAGATGATGATTCTTGATCTTAGTCAACCCATCACTATACTAAAGGACCTATTCCAGCGGTCAGCGATTGCAGCTCCAAGATGTTTTACGAAGGTAGACATTTGTGAAGCGAAGACTTCATCAACGGATGTAACAAGAAGGGTGAATGTTGCATGTAGCAATTCACAAGTGTTTGAATATTTTCTTATTTTTTCGACTTCGGCAGATTTTAGTACAGAGGCGACTGGGCGTGAAATATAAGAAGGAGCGTCAGTGTCTACGACATGGATATCAAATAACGCCTCCCTCTGAGCATCCCAAACGCCACGGCAAGAAAAGTCTCCTCGTAGTCCACAGTCTCCTTCGGAGATGATGGGTTCTTTGACTACGTTTCCCCATGCATGTTGACATAAGTCACAGAACAGAATCTCTTATTTCATTATGTCGACGTGTTATAAGACCACCCTTTTTACAACATAGAGCATGATCAACATTAAAATCATCGTAGCCACAGTCATCACATGATTTTGGCATAAAGACCGGTAATCTGTGGTAACGTAATGCAAGTGCGTCTCTGAACTCTAATGGGGACAGATCGAAATGGTCTTTCTTGGTCGGTATGACAGATAGCCAGTTGGAGGATTTAGTTTTAATTTTCGTCGAAATTGATCGTTCAATCGCTCTTCTCTTGATAGGTGAGAGTTTGACCAAGACGGTATCCAAGAGTTCGTCGTTGAGAGAGCCTTTCTCTTTGCGGCATTCTTTTTGTGCAGCTTTGAGGGATTTATGATGTTTAGAGAGGATATGTGTATTTTCGTTCAAAGCATTTGAGAGGACTGCAGAACCTTTTTTTGAACATACATAATATATATTTGTAATTTTTGTTGGAGCGGCGATTGCTAGACCACCTTTGTAAACGGTGATGATGATGATGATGTCTTTGTTAGTGGATCAAAGAATTGGTTTACGTCAACTAAGACTCTTAAAAGGAATGACCATTGGAATTGAACTGCTTTAGTAAGGGCAGTGTAAGCAGCTTGGGGTGAGTCTTTACATATAAGTGATAGTTTTTCTATTGTAGATTGCCAGTTTTTAATGTTCATGTTTACACAATCTTCTTTTCCTTCGCCAATATAACTACCAAAGAAGAGTGATCCAGTTATGATGGCTATATTAATCCCCATTAAAATCTGTTGAGCTGTTTGCTTGTCGTTCTCGGAAATGACGAGATATGATTTTTTGTATTGAGGAAAGTAACCATGCTCTGGGCCTATTTTACTTATTTTATCCCATCATTGATCTTGCGTGTTTGAGCTTGCCTTGGGCGGAAGAATCATCTGCATACCAGCATTGGGTAGTTGCTTGTTCTTTTTTTAGTATGTTGGGTAGTGTTGCAAGGGCATACAATGGCATGGCAAGTGGGTCACCTTGGGATACTCCTTTTTTGCTATATACTCTCATATTGGAAACGCGAATTACAAATTCTGCGTGACCATTGTATGTGTTATATAAGTATCGAGCGCAATGTGGCCAATATATTCTTGCTTGCCAAAGAACTAACTGTCTGTTCATAGAATTTAAGGCATTATTTGCATCGACGAGTAGCATTCCCCAGTTAGAGCCTGGTTGGCATTATTTTTGGAAAAGGTCGTTCATAGCGTTTATAGCACCTTCGAGACCACAACTCAGTCCACTGCAGAGTTGTGATTGAGCACAGGCTTCTGTGACCTCAGACCCGGCGGTGACTAAAATCATGCATTTGGATAGGATCCTACTTAGGCATTCACCAATACTAACCGATCTCACACTTGGGCATTTATCTAAGGCTATAGTCGACTTGACATAAGGGCTTGAATTTGGCTCCATGGTACAAAATTATTATTTAAATGCATTGTTAAGTGTGCTACTGCAGTCCTCAAATTCAGGCTTGCTTCACCAAATCGTAACATTTTATGATGTAGTGCCTGTTGGGCCTCCATCGCCGTGCAATTTTCTCGCAACTGATTCCACATGTTCGTTAGTTATGTCTATTTCTAATAATGGAGTCATTTCGGGGAGGCCGTCAGGTATTGTAAATAGACTTGAATCAGGATTGAATCTCGGAGGCTGTTTTTCATGCAATACATCCATGACCGTTTTGCCCGTTACCCGTTATGTCAATTTCGTCTTCAGGTTTAAGGATTTTACTTGTATCTTTTGTCAATAGCCAATTTAGGGCATCGCGTGTTTTTCCTTGCAGTATGAGATGAATTTTTTGTGACGATAGTCATTATTATCATTATATTTAATCTGTTTATGGTTATTGGAGTTCTGAATGGTGGCAACTATGTGTTGAATTAAATTAACTATGTGTTGGCTTTGTTTGGTTTATGATGAGTTAGAGAAAAGCTGAAAGAAAAAGTACCCATTGGCGTAACTGAATGTACTATGTTGAAGACTGATTCAAATCAATCTGGCAATGGTGAGGTCGGTGTGTACGGTCAAAGGACTGACTGTACGGTGAGGTGTGTACGGTCAAAGGACTGACTGTACGGTGATGAGTAGTCACTGTGGTGACTGCTGTAACCAAGGAGGGTTACGAGGTGTGAGTGGTCAAAGATGACTGCTGTAACCGAGGAGGGTTACGAGGTGAGTGGTCAAAGATGACTGCTGTAACCGAGATGGGTTACGTGGTGAGTGGTCAAAGATGACTGCTGTAACCGAGGTGGGTTACGAGGCCTGGTCAGGATGACTATGGTTGCAGGATGGTCACAGGGAGCCACAGCGATTGCTGTGGGACTTCGCTTCTTATGCGGTCGGGTTTTTTGATTTTATTAACTTTATTTGTTATTTAAAAGTGGTTTACATTTTAATAATCACCTCTAAAAACACTTCATTTTGATACCCCACTCGATGGGTATGGAAGAAAAAAAACTGAGACTCCACAATATGGCGCCCTAAATCCGCCATTTTTTTATTTTCCAATTGTAATGTAGCCAGTAAAACTTGAAAGGTTAATAAAAGGTTAAAAAAACACGTATAGTGGTTTGCAAGATATGAGGTTATAAAGAATGTTACAAACATACAAACACAAGATACGCGCGAAAAACATAATCCTTGCCTTGCAGTCGGGTAATAAACAAATACCGAGAAAGTAACTGCTATTCAGTGGCTGTCAGTCTGTTCTCTTCCGGTAATTATTTGTATTTATTTATTCCAAACAATTTTTACATTTTGTCGAAAATCATAATTGCCAACAAGCACCACTACATCTTCATACAAACTAACTTCGAAATAATTACAGGACAATATTTAGTAGCAAGGTACACTTTACTTTTCTTACAGACGAGACGTGTTAAAAGCATTGATCAGCGTTTTTACTCAGAAAATAATGGTATTTTTAAAACACATAGGTGGTAGTCTTTTATCATAAAAACCCGAGTAAAAATCAAAATGACTGTAAATTACTCGTAGAAAGTGACTTTTCTGGCAAACGCTTAGATATTTCACTTCCATATAAATCTAAAAATAGCCCTTTTATGATAATATTTATTGTAAATGTAGGCACATTCACAACATCAACATTTTTTTCTCCGCCTTACCGGGTAAGCCGAGGCAATCAATCAAGTGCCAGCATCGGAGGTCGCACTCCATGTTGCCAGATTGCGCGATAACTCAGGACCTACGTGCTTGCCAGTGATACCTATTTGTGTACCTACTTGTTGGTTTTATAAAAATAGGTGGGTTTTTGCAGGGAATCTGCTGAAAAAGCTGTCTGCCTGAGCGGCGATTAGGGCTGTGTATTTTTTAGCTCGTACAAATACTGACGTCGACGTTTCAATCTATGTTAGCACGATCAATTGGTTAGTTGAATTTGTACGATCTATATACCTAGGGATATTTAGTAAGGAAGATTTATACGTCTGTACTTCGGTAAGGTACTGTCTCTACTAGTGTCAGCGTGGCCTACTAAATCAAAACCCTTAGACAGTATCTAGATTAAGTTATGTGACTCTCTTGGAAAGTAAATTGAACCAACTTCTGCCTTTTTAAATTGTATAGTTACAGACTTTTGAAAGTAAAATATCATTCGTGAACGTAAGTTGGGTGGCGCAGAAGTCATCGTCCAATCGGAAGATGCTATAATTTTTGCAATTGGCAGCAAATATCAATTTGATATTTGTGAAGTAAACACAAAATAAAGCTATCTCCAAGCGCGTGTATTCCACGACAAGCCATCCTTAATCTCGACCACGAGGAAGACAACTATTCATCAAAAATCATCATGAGCAACGAGGCCCATTTCTATAACTTTTGTTATGTGAATAAGCAAAATTATCGCTTCTGGGGCACCGAAAATCCGCGTATAACCCACGAAAAGTCATTACACCCTTTCAAAGTTACTGTATGGTGTGCTGTTTACGCTATTGTGGTCGGCGATGTCCATGCTAAACGACTTTCTCCTTCCTAAAATGGATGAATTTGGACTTGAGAACAGGTGGTTCCAATAGGATGGAGTAACGGCGCATACTGCACGTACCATAACGCAGATTCTGAGAGCTGCATTACCTTTGCTTGCACTGGGCGGCAAATCGCCTGATTTAACCGTTCCAGAGTTCTTTTTGTGAGTTTTTTGTCATGAGTTTACGCCAACAAGCCTCAGAATCTTGAAGCCCTCAAATATATCTAATATCCGCCGGACTTCTGGCAAGAGTGATGAAATATACCATGAATTGCGCCTGAATGTTTATCAATTCTGACACCAAATAAACATAATCAAAAAGCAGAACCAAAGCTTTTCTTTCATAAAATAAAATACAACCAAAGAACATCGAGTGAAAATTTTACGCCACTCTGTATAATAAGCTCAAACTATGACATCTGGCATCTGATAAACTTGTATCTTCATCTTTATCTATCCACATACGGTCTACAAACCATACTTAACGTCACTGAAATTATTCTTCTTCGTGGAAGCAATGTCATTCGCGTGGTCTGTATATGGAACAGCCCGTCAAAATCTATGAGCAGTTACCCACACTTTGCCACGATACAACCCGTTCGGTCCCTTCGACTACAACCTACAACCCGTTTGGGTTGTATCCGCCTTTTCATACCTCTATATCCACTCGTGTGTGCGGCCGTCACCGCTGAGTGCATAAGTTCAGCTACCAAAAATAGTAATTATTTATTTATGTACTATGAGGACTCACCAATTAATAAGGCAAACTCCTTGCCTGTAATAAGACGGGCAATAGATAACTACATAGTTTTGCAAGGTAATTAATTGAATTAGGAACGCTTGTCATGTTTTTCTTTAGATTTATTTGTCAATTCTAGAGAAGCCGCCCATAAGGCAAGCACGTTATTGCTAAAAATACAAGTATAAAAGTAATTTCAGAGTTTTAATACGTAGCTCGCTGGCTACGTCCCTTACAGTACACATAAAACACTTAACAGAGAAAATAAAGAATACAGATAGAATACCACAAAAGTACTGCTAGTAATGTGAAACCTTCTTGATTTTTGCATTATATACGTAGTAGGTCTATATTATGTGTGGTTCTGTTTACAGGTCTCTACAAGCTGCTATGTATTTTGAGCTTTGGTTGTTTGTATCCAATATCTTACACCCAAGAATATTGAGTAAAAATTATAAAACATGTTACCTACAGAATTTGTGTATGTATGTGTACGGTTATAGGTATGTATGTTAGGTAGTTCTGAAAAGGTTTCAATATTTATTTACAGTTCTCGATTAAACTTATTGGCCGCCCTGAAGTTGGCTACAATGGCTGTGCAGTAGATTTACTCATACAAAAACAGCACCGCGCCGTGCCTTGAGCATAGAAAAGCCAACTTCTGGGCAGCCAAGAAGTTTGGCGAGTACTGTATTTAATGTTTTGAAACATCTTCACAATACAGAAACTGAATATAGTTCTAGCAATATCACTGATATTTCTCGGAACCATCAATACCATGTTCCTAGAAATTCTTGAAAGTATTTGCTAGTAAATTTAGCTTGCATATTGCAAATACCTGCATAATATCAGACAAAAGAATTACGACAATAAGCTATCATGGCATTTTAATATTTATATGATGTGGTTTTTATTCATAATTATGAAATAGCATATTATTATCTGCTTTACTTTATTTACCTATTAATCATCATCTTCCTGCCCTTGTTCCATGTTACTTGGGGTCAGCGCAACACGTTTTCTTCTTCCATACCGTCCTGGCCCCCGTCACGCCATCACTGACTTACTACTACTAAAAAAAAAAAAAACGTTGCCCCACACTAGGAATTTCTTTCTGTATCGTGGGTACGTTTACAAACATATAAACTCACATACACTAACACCCAGAGCCGGAACAACTATCTGTAGGTCATACAAATATTTGTTCCGTGCAGGAATCGAACCCGCGACACGCAGCGCAGCAGTCAATCGCTCAACCACTGCGCCAACCGTGAGCCAACCGTGCGCCCACACACTCCCTCCCCACCTCCCTTCCACTGGCGCCACTTACTCACTTACTGATTTCTCACTTTATCCATTCTCGTCACTTCGCACATCCATCTCAACATTCTCATCTCTGCTACATGCAATCTTTTTTCATCCATCTTTTTTACAGCCCAACATTCTGATCCATTACAGTACGACAGGTCTAATCACGGACTTGTAAGTTTTCCCCTTTAACTTGAGGGGCATCCGTGGGTCGCAAGTTGTTCCAGTGACCTGTCGCCATTTCAACCATCCCGATTTGATCCAGTGCGTTACGTTTTGCTTTATTTACCTATTCATAAGATTATTTAGAGCAAGTTAATCTTACTAATATTATAAATGTGAAAGATTGGATGGAGGTGTGTGTGTAGTGTTGATTTTTGTTTTAACCTTGATTTTGATTTGATTTTATGTTATATTGATTCAGGCTTGATTTTGATTTTAATCTGGAGTAAAAACATAATCATGTGTGCCTACTTGAAATTAGATGAGTATAATAACTCATCAAATTTTAAGTAGGCGCCCAATGTAAATCGGCAAATAAGTAATGCATGATGTGCTTACCTGTAAGAAATTGGTACACTAAGTCTGTATGTATATTCGATGTATCTCATATCTTTGTATCAGTGTATTCAATTGTTCGTGAGCCAAATAAATAAAATAAAATAAACCAAGGCTAATGTGCTTCTTTCCTAACGAAATAATCGTGACGTCGGCGTCGGAAGAATATCTGATATAATGGCTCATACGCTTCAACATATAATGGAATGTAGTTGTAACTGGATTTTTAAAACAAAATGTAACTAATCAAAGTGAATTGCATTTAACATTGACTTGGATAAATAAAGGCCTTAAATAAATTACTTACTAAGCGATTAGATGGACAAGTATACTAATCTAAACCACGCTTATGATAGGTGCCTATTTAGTTTCCTTTAGATGTCAACTATTTATATAGGTGTTTACGCCCAAATAAAAAGTCTTCTTATGAAGGAATATTATAACGATTGCTAATTATTCATCTGGAAAACGTGGATATTAGAACATTCTTCGCCTAATCTATCTGTCTGCTGTATTGCCTACATAAACATAACTCAAGCCTTTTTCAATCTGCAGTCCTCAATAATTCCCAGTCAGTATTCCGACGCAGCAATATAAGGCACACTTTAAACCAGATCAACATAGGAATGCGGGAACATTGTCATAAAATCACAAGGATTTTCTAAGAAATTTCCTCTTACGTAGTCTCTAGCGAGTCTTCAAGCGTGGTTCAGTGCTGCCCTCTATCAAAATACTGCGAAGCGTTGCTTGGGGGCAACTGAATCATGTTTATTTAGGCGGTACACCGCAGAGCCCAAAATAACCTCTCCTCCTGACTTTTATATGACCCGCTTGTAAACTTAGAAAAGGCTAGAATTTAGGTTTTTTCTTCGTAATATTTTTTCTTCTGTAAGACCCAGGTGGCCCGTTTTTGCGAGAGGAATTTTGTCCAATTTTCTTAGAGGATTAATGAAAATTGGATTAAGAAGAGGTATTGAAAATGTGATCTTTTGAGATGTGCGTCTTTGGACGTTGTACTAAAACCTTATCTTTTTACCTCACATTAAAGTTAAGATAACGGCAATCCTAAAGCTATTTGCGCTTGTTGTGCAGTATTTTTTATCTTTGGTAGTATTATCTTAAACTATTGATTTATCTTTGATTGAAAAAGTCAAAGTCAAATCATTTATTTCAATTAAACCATGAAATGGCACGTTTTAAGGTCACAAATGATTATGAATTTAAAGTTCTTTTTTTTTTGTTTTAAAAACGTTGCCCCACACTAGGAATTTCTCCTGTTTCGTGGGTGCGTTTACAAATATAAACTCACATACACAAACACCCAGAGCCGGAACAACTATTTGTAGATCATACAAATATTTGTTCCGTGCGGGAATCGAACCCGCGACACGCAGCGCAGCAGTCAATCGCTCAACCACTGCGCCAACCGTGCGCCCAAAAGTTGAAAGAATAATAATATATAATTCATTGATTCTTACTAAATCCAACGATAACCAGTATTAAGGCTAGCGGCTTCGCCCGCGTTAAAAGTGTTTTCTTATACCAAGAATATTAAACAGGGATGAAAAAAAAGCCTATGTCCTATTCCAGACTATAATCTATCTCTGTGCCAATCATCCATATACGTCCTCCGTTCTGGCGTGATTGAGTAACAAAGTATCATCTTCAACTATCATTCAGCTAAAATTTCGCATTTTTATAATATTAGTCGGATAGGATAGTAGAATGCTTATTTACTTATATTTGTTTTATATATCGTCAGATCTCTAATTTAGCTAGTCTAGTTCGTATTGCTAAACCGTCTTAACTAATACATACTCGTAATACCAATAAATTAGATGCTAACAAGTTGCTATGTCTCCCCATTGGATGTCAATAATTGTATTATAGATTTGAACTAACAGCTAGCAGGTCAATCATGAGTACTAGATTGTATTGACGTCAGAAATTCAGTGATATACCCAATTGAATAGCTGGCATTTGAGAGTTCAATTGATATGATGATGCTGCTACAAAAGGAATACAATTTGTTCAGACATTGTTGATTGCACAAATCCTATGATATCTTTTCTTATCTTTTTAGGTTTTCGTACCCAAAGGGTAAAAACGGGACCCTATTACTAAGACTCTGCGGTCCGTCTGTCTGTCTGTCCGTCTGTCACCAGGCACCGTCTGTCTCATGAACCGTGATAGCTAGACAGTTGAAATTTTCATAGATGATGTATTTCTGTAGCCGCTATAACAACAAATACAAAAAAAACAGATTAAAAAAATATCTAAGTGGGGCTCCCATACAACAAACGTGTTTTTTTCCGTTTCTTGCGATAATGTTATGGAACCCTTCGTGCGCGTTTCCGACTCGCACTTGGCCGGTTTTTTTCTTTATTTATACACGTAACCCCCCTGAGCTGAAGGACCTCCTTTCAACTCAGTCACTGCATGACAACTGAAAAGATCCTCATTTGATATTAGGAAATAGGTAAGAAACTATTACTGTCACATGATTCGAGGTAAAGTCCGGTTAAGTAGCCACCAGTCACTTTGACGGAGCTACGAGACTGGCGTCTCGTAGCTTAGATTAGAAAAAAAAAAAACATGATTCGAGGTGAAAATGACCTGAAATATGGGCAAAAGGTAAAAAAAAAAAAATATGCTGTTTGAATATTCACATATATATCCCTTTATATATGTGAGTATTCAAACAGTACAGATTGGCACTTTAACCCGACTTTTACTTGCAAGAGACTAATTTTCTTAAAAAACTATTTAGATTATATTTGTAGTTGTATTCTCGTTTACCATACAGGGATAGATTAGTAGTTCAACAATGCAAATAATTTTATTTTGAACAGATACGTTTAGTCGTTTATTCATGATAACCAGACTCCCAAAGGTCTGTTTATAAAATTTCGCGCGCTCGGTTTCATCCTAAATCATTATCCATTTCGCTACAAATTTGCAAAAGTGTGTATTCGTACGCGAACTAGCTTCCTACTGCTCATCACAGCATCAATCTCTTCCGCACGTGTTGTCGGTTGATATAAAATGCATTTTAACCCCGCGCACAAAGTAGTTATAGTGCCGTTGACTAGTGTAACCTTAAGAACCTAATTAGTAATTATACCTCAAAATCAAAAAATCTAAATAGTTTATTTTAAATAAACCTTAGAGGTACTTTTGAATTGTCAAACAAAAAATTAATGAAAAGATGCCTCTAGTTGCAAATTCGCAAGCGTCTGTAGTCCTCAATGGAGAAGAATTTGCAAGAAACTCCACGGACACTCTTTTCCATCAGATTTAATTACAAGTTTTTGGTTACATCATTCTTGTATCATCTTCTAATATTCTTAGTAGATCTATATCTGAAAGTGGTTTCATTGGTCCTACAATTTTAGTTTCTTCTTGATATTTAGTGTAAGAAGGCATTTTTTTTCGGTTTGTCCCGTTCTATAGTTCGTTGGTTATCTATTTCATTAGATTTTTTTTCAGTAAATCTGTCCTTGGATAAAGGCTCCCGTTTATGTTATTCCTTAAGGTAAAGGCAAACACGTGCAACCATTGGCACTACCTACCTAAACATTATAGTGATTGGCAGTGCTAAGAATCAATTTTGGATAAAAACTAACTTGAACTACTAATATATAGAGTTTAAAATCGATCAACATATTGTTTGCCTAAGAATTTGACAAGCAGGTAACACCCCAAAGTTAAAAAGTGTGGTGATTGGCATATGTGGCAATCCTAGCCACCAAACCTACGCTTTTCATTACCTTTTAACAGAGTCGTCTAAACACATTTTCGAAACGGTGCTTAAAAGAGATGGTTGACGTTTGACACAAAAATAAGTGCAGCCAGCATACGATAATGTATATTCTACCGATTATTTGTGTAGACGTTGTACATGTACTATAGAACTAGATAAAATTAACTACTTCACTTGCGTGAATTGCTAATTTCATCTTGTTCTGTTATCGCTATCAATTTAACTACAATTTCGCAGATTCATCGTTCTAGAAACTCCAACAACTATGTATTTAAGTTGAAACTGTCACAACAATTAGAACATGGTGATATAATTATAGGACTAAAACTGCAAGGATCTGAACTTAGTCTTGCGAAATCTGCGCACAACTCAAATTCTAAGTTTGCACAATTTATCGGCAACTTTTGAGTGACAAGGTATTAAAATGTTTCATATTAATTTACCACATTTACGAAATATTTAATGAGACTTCGGACCTAAGCAGTAGTGGTGAGCCAACAATGGATTTGGGCCGCTCAAATGGCCGGCAATAGCGACTAATCTCGCTAACTATCAATTTGGCCGAATAGTTGTTTTTACCGACTAGGCCACCTTTATTAATTATTATTTTGGTTTTCAATCGTTACAGTGCGGGCTATCACTGTTATTTTAAGACTGATTTAATTCTTAAAAATATAAAACGTTCGTTACGTTCTTCTCTGTTACTTCTCTGATTATTGTTGTTTTGTTGTGTCTGTGTCGAATAAATGTTTTTCTATTCTATTCTATTCTAGTAAGTAAATACTGCCGATTTTTTTCTTTTCTTTCGTTTAGCTCAACTTTTGCCGTCTAGTCGCCGACTATAAATGTGGTCGGATAGTTGGCATTCCCGACATCACCTCTACTTAGCAGTCGATAGTTTCTCGCTTCAACGCGTATGAGATCTTTTTTTCGACTCAGCCTTCCTTGTTTCTTTGTTTTGTGCCGGAAATTGGAATCGCCCTTATTTGTGCGCATCCTTGCGCGTTTGACAATACATGCGTCAAGGAAAAGACCCATGCCGACCTTTTTTTTCATGTTTTCCAAAGCTCGCGTCACTCTTCCTTAAACGCTGTCTATGTTGGCATTTCATATAATGTCCCAATTTTGCGCTTAATATGTAGGTTGGTACTTAATTTTTAATGGCAATATTGTCATAAGACAAATACCTCTTTTGTAGGATATTATTTGGTTAGTTTAAAATAAGTATTCCAAACGCAATGTGGGTACATTTTACTTAACTGATTATAAATACTTCAATTTGGAAACATTCCTGAAGAAAGGCACCTAATTTTAACTTAGCAGTTAACAATGATATATTGATAGATTGAATATACTTAAAATACTCGTATTAGGCCCTAGAAATTTTTATAAGCCTCCAAACCACATTGTACTTGAATAGTACTTAACAAGTGGGCTTGAATCAAATGTTTATCGGAATATTTCGACTACTTAGTTTTGGATTCAAATGGAATCCTTTATCGTAAGCGGCTTAAATTCTCACACGTCGGAAACCAAAAGTTATTATGATGCAATACCGTATTACTCTTTAAAATTATAGCTGTTTTAGAGGAACCTTAGTTTATATACCAGGCCCACTTGCACGTTTAGTCGGGTTAAATAAATAAATGTAGAGTTTGTAAACTCGGCGTTAAGTCGTAAACATTTTAACTTTATACTCGTTGCATCATTCAATAGTAATGCTGGGTTTACTAATCCGGTATTTAACCTGACATTTGTCAATGGCTGTGCCCTGACATTTAATCCAACCAAAAATTATTGAATGAACTATGAACGGAACTTGTATGCGTGTCTCTTTTACACTACATTACGATACGTTATACTTTCTTATCTTTGAATTTTTAACATGAAATTTTATTTTAATCGTATTGTGTTTGCATCATTTGATCACCATCGCCATTAGCCACCATGATTTAATTATTTTTGCTGCAAATTTAAGATTTTTATCAATTTTTTTAATACCTCTCCCATAAACAAAAAATATGTTTTCAAGTTACGTAATTTATTTTGACAATTCTTTATTACAATAACACAGGACTTAGTGAGTAAACATCGGCGGGTTAAATTTTAAGTAAATTCATAAGTTAAACTCTAGGTTTACCTTTACCTCTTTACCTCAAGTGGTGGGTGGGGTGGTGCAAGATGATTTATCTGATTAACCCTGAGGTAACTGTTAACACCGGGTTATTTAAGTGAACCCAGGCACGTGCAAGTGGCCCATGATTTTATAAAATATTTATTTTATTATAAATAATTTTTACAAGTCAATCTTTTTCGTCAACTTACCATTATTTCCTAGCTAACTACTCTGAGAAGGAACAACGAAAACACATAAATTTTCTATACCGTTAAAAGCATGTAATTCCCCTTTATGTATATGATTTATTTTCATCTGTAAAGAGTTCATTAGGTTTTATTCACACTAGCTGAAAAACTGTCAACATACCCCTTAGGGAAATACAGTTATGATATTAATCGGGCTTTACAGTGGCACCTTAACAAAAGCATTACCTCTACCTATGCCCCCGGTGCAATTCAAATTTCTGTCACACTTTAGCCACACAATCTATTGCCGGATAAAGGCGCATCCTAAAAGGGGAGGAAACACCAACGTTGAAAGCTCAAGCGGAGTTGAAATCGAAGAGCCACGTCTAATCCAAAATGTATCGAAGCGAGAACGCACTTAGATATACGGCCACGTTCTGCATGATAGATAAAGACTTGTATATAATTTAGTCGACAATTTAGATCTCATGTTACCTGACTAATTAGTTTCGAGAACTTGTTCTGCCTGGAGTTTAGTTTGAAAGTTGTGTAGAAAAAAGCTTAGGCCTATATCTTTAGCTCTTTTGAAGGAAACTTGCTCCACTCCGCTAGTCGTCATGACAACGGAAGAAAACCCTCGACTAATGGCAATAATTAACAAGCCTCCAATTCCAATTGAAAATATTTAATTTCGAGTGGAGGAAGTGACTTAGAACAGAGAGGCAAGTGCAAGATTTTGTTTATTACTTCATTTCTGATCCTGAGGTCTGCGCGTCGCACTAGTGCTACTTTCGTATCCCTTCCGTTTCGGCTTTGTTGAAGTTTACTCGAGATTTAAGTGTAGGAAGATGCAAGCTCATGGAAAGCTTTCAAGTCGTTTTCAAAATACTTAATTGATTCTCTGTAATAACTTGTGTGAGAGCTAATAAAATAAATACCAGTCAGATGCTTTACTTAGGTACCCATTTTGTCATTTCATCAACTGTCTAGAATCTAATAATAAAATCCCACAGGTGATTTAAATATAATATAAATATATAAATCTAAATTGTTTATTTCAAACAAACCTTATTAGGTACTTTTGAATTGTCAAACAAAATATGGTTAATTTGGTCTCTATGGAGCAATGTGCAAGAAACTTCACAGAAACTCTTTTCCATCAGTTTTAATTACAATTATTTGGTTACATCATTCTAGGCAATAGAATTGATAGGAAAGAACTGTCAATTTTTTAAGTTAATTTTATACATTTTTTGCTTTATAAACTCTCGAAAATGTGACAGTTATGTATTTGACAAATATATTGCATTGTATGTTATATTAAAAAGGGATTTGCTCGTGTTTGCTGTTACTAGGTACTAAACGCAGTACCGTATTTGCGTATACCGTTGAACGTCTAAAGCTTATCAATTCCGCATACCACAATTGCGTATTGCGTAACACGTGAATAGTATAACGTCCATATTGGCACGCCGCCATGCTGTCGACTATTCCGGGCGTCGACCTCCTTACGTGCGTTCAAAACAATGGGGTTTTATAACAATTGTGACATAATATCTCTTCATACTGGATAAAAATAGGCCAGCCTATTTTAAGAGAAACTGATGGGTTTATGGAGCTCATGGAGAAAAGACGTTTGATAAAGAAACCTTCGAACGACTTTGACTTCAGGGTCACGACTCGCAATTCTGTTTTGTTTGCTCCATTGTTCACTGACTATTTTGTTTGCCAATTCCATTGTTCACTTACTATTTTGTTTGCCAATTCCGTTGTTCACTTACTATTTTGTTTGCCAATTCCTTTGTTCACTAACTATTTAGTTTGCTAATTCCATTGTTCACTTACTATTTTGTTTGCCAATTCCATTGTTCACTTACTATTTTGTTTGCCAATTCCGTTGTTCACTAACAAATTTGTTTACGAATTCCGTTGTTCACTAACTAAAGTAGGAAAAAAAATACCACGGATTCAGTACATGATTCTGGATTAGGGTAGTGTTGGCATTTTGCGTCGGCTTTTTCCTATTTAATATAAATCTTTTTTCATAATCATTCATTAAATTTTTTCACAAAAACAGCAATGAAAATAAATCTTAAAAGCGCTACCTATCAGCTGATTTCCTAAAATTTACGATCGAGGTCACCGCCGCGCCTAGTACCTACACGCGCCTCGCCGTCCGCACTTTTTCTCAAAGGAGAATAATTAAAGATCTAATTGAGCTAGATACGAATATATAAATAACGATTTTGAACTGATCAAAAGTAAAAAAAAAAAATTTGCTGTGCAGTCGGAGGATACATCTGGTTTTGGTCAGCCAGCTCGCGAATTTGTATCCTCCGACTGCACAGCAAGATTTTCTTCTTGTTTACATCTTTTTAGTTCGCTTTGAAGCAGTCAGGTTTTTGATTTTATCAACTTTTTTTACCCGGCTGCAAGGAAAGGGTTATGTTTTTCGCACGTATCTTGTATGTTTTTATTTACAACTTTTTAGTTATACTTTTCTTTTTCGAATGACTTTAAAAATATAAGTGGTATATATTTTCGTAATCACCTCTAAAAACCCTTAATTTTGATACCCCACTCGAAGGGTTTTGAAGAAAAAAAAAATTGCAACCCATACAATATGGCGCCCAAAATCCGCCATGTTTCTTTTTTTCCAACGGCACTTATCTAAGAACTCTTGTGCGGCCAAGACCTATCTAACGATGTCTTAATTATAGAAATTCGTCAAGTGGTTTGAAAGATACGAGGTAATCAAGAATATTACATACATACAAAAATACAAGATACGCGCGAAAAACATAACCCTTTCCTTGCAACCGGGTAAAACGAAAAATTAAAAAAAATATTGTTATAAGCCGACGAAAAATTCCAACACTAGGTCCAGAATCAATTTTTCGCGTCGGTTTCAGACACATCGTATAACACTTAAGGCCCATATTTTATGACTTTTGAGAAAACTTCCTCCATCTGCAATAGACTCAGTCACTATGACACCGACAAAAAAAACCTCGATTCGATTAACGTCAATAAATAACAACCAAGACCTGTTAATTTGATAGAGTTGAATATCTTAGATTGTAGGGAAAGTAGAGCTTTTAGAAACAAACTGTCAGTGTATGACAGAGATGAATCTTAGTAGACCTTTATCTATCTCAGTCAAACAAAACTACTTTTAAAACGCAATGTGCCATTTTCACCGTAAATATTTAGACATCGTTCACAAATCAGTAGGTACGGCAAGACAAAGATGTCAAATTAATTTACATTTTAAACCTCAGCATGTTTACAGGCGGCTTATTTTGAGCTACCGTCTAAACTTGTTTGCCAGTTTTCATTCAACTGATTTGACGGCTCTAATTTGCAAAGTTAGTCATGGTTTGAGATGAAGGCTTACATAATATAGACAGTTTTGGTCATAGCAATTGATGACCTTGACCCGTCAAGCTGGCAACCCGATGACGATGTTCAAGTTTCTGGAGCTTTGACTCGACCAGTGCCTCATTGTCGATTGTGTTTACCCAGTTACTGGGTTATGGTGTTAATTCTGGTATTCTTTGCATCCGGTTAATCTAGAAACCGACTCGAAGATAGTGGGAAAAGGCTAGGCAGGCTGTTTTTTGTACAGTTTGTGGTGACGGATTGTTTGTTATGTAATTGCAGGATGCATTACCGATAATATCAGCTTTATTTTGTTTTAGACTGTCTTCTGCCCGCGTTCAAAGTTCAGAAAAGAATGCTCCGATCACTACCAAACTTTACAGGATAATCCGCTGGGTCAATCTAAAGATTTTCTGAAAATTTCAATAAAATCGGTCCAGCCGTTTTTGGAGTCTATAATTAACATACATGCATACATTCTCTTTTATATATAGGTATAGAAGATAGATAGATATAAACGCTGTACATACTAAGATAGGAGCCTTTTAGGTCTCGCACGTGGTTTTTAGGGTTCCGTACCCAAAGGGTAAAAACAGGCCCTTTTACTAAGACTTCACGGTCCGTCTGTCTATATGTCTGTCTGTCCGTCTGTCACCAGGCTGTATCTCATGAACCATGATAGCTAGACAGTTGAAATTTTCACAGATGATGTATTTCTGTTGCCGCTATAACATCAAATACTAAAAGCAGAATAAAATAAATATTTAAGTGGGGCTTGTTGTGTACAAACGTGTTTTTTTTGCCGTTTTTTGCAATAATGGTACGGAACCCTTTGTGCGCGATTCCGGCTCGCACTTGGCCGGTTTTATTTATTAATATTGTTTTTGCTTTTGTCTCTTGTGCGGGCCACAATTATTGTTTTTTTATTTCTTTCTTTTTTAATAAACCAAATCTAGCATAAAAAATCTTCAGAAAATTTATATCATTACTAATAGAATTCAGACAGGCACTCGTAAAATATTGCTCTACGCATGAATGCGTGGTTTGAATTATATTTATTTGAGTTGCCAGTGGTATTAGTTCATCTTCAAAGAAAATTCAACGATAAAATTATAGTTAAACTACTTTTAAAATTGTTTATGACTCAAAAAGGAAAGTAAAAGTTTAATTTTATTAGATAAGAATAACCTTTATAACGACTCTTCACGTGACCAGAAGGCTGGCCTTTTCTTCGGCCAGAGAATCAGCATTGCCATCCAACGTGGCAATGCTGCCAGCGTTCTGGGCACTTTTCCCGTTGACATCGATGTGGACAAATTTTTGGATGCACAATGAGCTCTTCTCCGGCTCCCTTTTCTATTTGTATATAGGTTTTTTTTTTTTAGAATAATCAATTGTATATATGTTAATAAATGAATAACCTTAATAACTAAACAAAAACAAATAACCTGAAGCAGTGGTTAAATAAAGAAGGACATACATACTAATTTATTAGGTACGAGTACACGTCGAAACTTTTCCAATTATATTAATATTAAATAAATAACATTAAAATAGCCTAGTAAGTCAATACTAATTGAATCCCAAAAAACATAAGTCTATCTCTATCATTCCCATACATATTTATTTCGAAGTCCGTTCCTCCGTTTGATCTCCTACGGTGCCAGTAGCATTTCTTTTGATGTTCTATTCGGGATCGCGGCGGCCATTTCGGCATTAATACAACTGTTAATAACATGGTTAATCGTCTTGAAACGTTCCCGTTACATGAATTATGTATGTATGCTTGTCACGAATGGACTGTGAAAACGCTGGACTATTTAGAAATGGATATTTCTTTCGAGTAAACTGCAAAAGTTTTGGTGGAAACAAGATTTATGGAGAGTGCTGGTGTTTATGTTCTTGTTGAGTTAGAATTGTTTCCGTATGGTTTGGTGAGATATTTAGCTTTATGTGAGATAGTAGATTTGTTGTAGGAGGGGTACTTTTTCGAGCTGTTGCTTTCAGTATATAGGTCGAGGATACTCTGAAAGTTAGTAATTACTTTAGTTTACCAGTATGGGCACAATACTTTTCCTGAATTGGAAGTAGCTAATTAAATATTAAAAACGAAATTGATGACAGTTCATCAGGTACATCATTAATCGCACAAACATAAAATAAAAAGTGACATAATTTTAAAAACATGAGGATTACAAGTAATAATTGTATGTTTTACATAACAAATCTGACACCTGAAACAAAATACGACTTCAGAAATAATTATGGTGATATTATACTTGTTCACAATAATCCTACCTGCGGCAATATTGTCTTACAACTAATGAACGGGAATTTGGTAAGAAGAGTAAGAACCCCAGTCGATTTCATCATTATTATTCATTCCTTTGATAAATTATTCCGTTTTATTTATCTTCCTTTTATCGCATATTCGAGCGTTTTCCTTTCCATTGAACTTAATTAACGTTTCAGATTATTTTGTCTTTACCGTAAAAATATAATTTTATTATCTTCGCTTTGGGACGTTTACATCTTTCGGCAAATTTAAAAGTTGTTATCATTATATGTTAGACAAATTAAAGCTCTACTGATGTAAATTTTTACGTCTATCAGTAATTTTTAACAAAATAATAAACTAGTATTTCACAAGCAGTGACTGCCTGTCTGACCCCCACAGCTCATTAACTAAGGAACATGTTGCTCCTGGCAAGACTGACATCTGGTCAAGGTCTACAAATAGCAACCGGAAACAAAGGCTTACACACATGCCAGATTACCTATTTTAGCGATCTTTATTTTCGTAGCAATAAGGTTGCTTTTATAAGCAAAATAACAGTGAACGGTCTGTCAGATACTAGACGCCTAATATTATTCTTAAAATCATCGGAAGAGTCCGTTTATATGGCCACACAATATTAAATTTTCAGTGAAAGAAAAGAAGAAGAAAGAAAAAAAAACTCGTTTATTTGGCACACACAGATACACACAATGTAGGTACAAATAAAAGGGAACTTAATTTTAAAACAATTACATACATACGGTGCCCCGCGGCTGTGCCAAAAAGGCCCAGTTCAGCAAAATGCCCAGACAACTGGGAGTTGCCCGACGCTGGTTTTCAACTGAACCTTACGTTGAAATGTACCGATGTGAATTATTTTTTATGGTGTTAAATATACAGGTTAATAGATAACTTCAGGTTAAATACTTTTCGCTCCAATTTAAGTTTGGCCCTATCTTATCGATGACAGTGGGCGTGGCTCAAAACCTCAGATGTCGATTGTCTGTGAACTGTTCCACTTCATCCCCTTAAACGTGTTTTCCGAGACACGGGGGAATCTCGGTATGTTCTGGTTGGTCACCAATTCACAGAACGACCTCGGCAAGCATTGTTTAGCCTCGAAGATCGACCCGTGTGGCTGTGATTACATAGCCACGAGTTCCTCCAAATTATTTGTAACAATGTATCGCGTTTAACCCTAAACATATGAAATTCATTATAAATTATCAATAGGCAGACATTATATACACCCCTGCCCCAACAGTGCTATTTGTCAATGTAAATTCTGATACACATCGATGCATAATACTTGCATCCCTTGTTTATTTGATTATGTAAATATTATTTTAGAATTTAGAGTGGACTGTGTTAGTCTCTAAATACTCGATTACCATAATGTCAATCAATAGAGATCTACTGGATATAGTGATTGAAAGTTCATAATTTCTAACTGCTGCTTTCATAAGTGATCAGATTGATTGAGAGAACACAGTTTTTTATGACGTAGGTACACCATTAAATTATAGAAAATACAATTTCAGAAACTACATATTTCACACATTGCACGGCTTTATCGCTAGAAGTAATATTTTAAAGATTCCTTTTGATGGATATCAAAGGAAAAAGGATAGAAAACAATCTAAATGGTCTTAAGTGTAGTATAACAATTAACTAGCACTTAAAAAGGTTCAGGTGACTGAGGCAAAGGTTTATAATTTGGGTTCATAGCGACTTATCTAGGAACATTACAATTGTCAAAGGGGTCCTCTGCAGCCAAACTATGAACAAACAGTGATCGCAATAAACACAAAATATAAATAAGCAGATAGGTAAATAATTGCACATGTATGAAGGTACTATCCCTTTCCATCCGAAATCACAAAGTTCCTTATTTTCTCATTCATCTCTTTCGAGTTTGCGAATAAACTGTTACAACGATAAAAATAGTATCTGTTACAATATGACGTCGCACAGTTAAATATAGCCGAAAGTTCGACACGGCGCGGAGTTCCTCGATACAGCGATGATTGAAGTTCAATGGAACTTCTTATTTCTTTCTAACTATTGTATGGATCTACCGAAAGTACCAAAATATTGGGATGAAGGAAATGGATGGGTTTATGTAGCTGTTTATATGTGCCCATAGTTTGTTCTTATGATTGAAATAGTGCGTAAAGTAACTACTTATTCTGAAAGAATATTGATGATATACTAGTACGTATCTATGTAATTTAGGCTGCTCTCAAAACGGTGAGGAAGGATAAAAAAATCGAAGACATGTGTGCCATCTACTAATCTGCACTAGGCCTGCGTGGTGGACTACAACCCACTCCCTCTCATAGAGAGGAGGCCTGTGTCCCAGCAGTGGGAACATTAAAAGGTTGACAATAATGTAATTTAGATACCCAATTTAGTATTAACTAGCTTCTACCAGCGTGTTTTATTATCTCCAGGAAACTTGTTGTCTTCACAACACACAAAACTGATTTCTTATTCAGGTCGTAGTGTATACGTTGCCAAGGCAAAATCCTGTATCGGTTCATATGTAAAAACGTAACAGACAAACACACGTTCACGTTGATTGCTACTGTGAACAAAAATATCAATACCATAAAATTGTATGTAAATGTGAGATATTTGTGTCTGTTCTGTACCTACCTCAAACTTATGAATGGGTTGAGGTACTCAATATATTTTTTATTCAAAAAGGTCTGAGACCACTTTCTTATAAGTAAAAGTTATTCAAATGAGTAAATAACTTCCCTTTTATCTTCCAATTTTATATTTGGCAAAGTAGTTAGGTACCGTTAGAACGGGATTAAATTGAGATCTGCGGCAACTTTGATGATAACAAGTTTTATTTGGTTTTTCAAGCTGAAAGTTACGTGAAAACGGAACGCATCTCAATATTCTTTTGAAAATTTGCAACACTAACATGTCATTCATGTTTTGCATCAACGTCAGCGCAAGAATACGTCAAGTTGTTGCAGAAAAAATATTTTAAATTATACCGTGAGAATTCATTAAAAATAAACTGTAAATTGGGGTTACTTTATATTGCAATGAAAAAACAATGGGGTATCAAAGTAATCCTATTTTTTTTTATATTAACGTTGTTAGGTTCGTATTTTTTTTTATTTTCCCAAACTACGGAAAAAAAAGATATTATGGAATATAAAACTTCATTTCGACAAACACTGCATTTTTTCATATTTTTCAAAATATAATTGAAGTAGTTATGTCAATTTAAATTTCAAAATTAATCAATTTAACCCAGTTTTACCTATTTTTAGGATTTCGTAGTCAACAAGGAATCCCTATAGTTTCGCCATGTTCGTCTGTCCGTCCGTCCGTCTGCAGCTTAGCTCAGAGAGTCTTAGTACTAGTAAGCTATAATTTGGCATGGTAGAGTGGTAAAATAGAGTGATAAAATAAAATCATGTATACGTGGATGTTTGTGTGTAAAGTGGGGATGTTTATTTTTCTCGTCTATCCCATGGTAGGGGGTATCATTAGATAGGACATTCAAAAATATTACGGGTCTGTGAAAACCACTTATCGATTCAGGGATCCGTTTGCGTAAAATTAAGCTTTAAATTGCTAATTTTTGTTAGAGTCAAGTGTCCCCTGCCAGCTAAATGGTTGCTTAAGGATATGTAAAAAAATTCACAACAGTAGTATATATAACGAAATTAAAAGGAAAAATATCACAGCTAAGTAGGCTTTACAAGTTTATGAGTAATAGTCAACTTATAAAATGTACTTGGAAAAGTAAAATTGTTGTACATAGATGAAGCTCGTGGCTAAATAATAACAGCTGCACTGGTCGATCATCAAGGTTAAGCAACTCTTGACAAGGTCGGTCCGTGGTGAACATTTCAACATACCGAGTTTCCTGAAGCCGTTGGTCGCGGCCGTCATTTGAAGATCTTTGACAGTCGTTACGGGTAGTCAGAAGCTTGAGATCTGACACCAGTCTTGCCAAGGGGTACCGTGTTACCCAGTTACTGGGTTGTGGAGGTCAGATAGGCAGTCGCTCCATGTAAAAAACTGGTACCCAGCCGAATCCGGTAAGACTGCCGACCCCAATTAAGTGGGGAAAAAGGCTAGGCAGATTGATTGATTGATATCCCCACAGATGTATGGGGACTATTGGTTTTTGAATGGAAAAAATAGTTTTGTCCTTTCGTTAGAGCAATGATCGGTGCTTTCATTGTTTATGAACGTTAGTAATGTTACTTATTTATTTTGATGAATGTAGCTGTTTATACGTAACCCTCTGTGCGCGAGTCAGACTAGCACTTGGCCTGTTTTTTTTATATGTTGATAAACACAGGCACTCAGTTTAAGTAAAAAATAGACATCCCATGGTACCAAAGTATGTATAGGTGCACGTTATTGGGAATAAAATAAATAGAGTGATACTTACTATTTCGGGTAAGCTGCAAAAGTAGTCCTGCTGGTAACGGTCAAAACGGTGCTCCTGAAACAATTTCAGACTTGTTTTAGTATCATTCTGCATCAAAATTAATAAAGTTTTATGATAAGTAATGATTCTCCAGATCAATTATAGGTTAAGCTCGCCTTTGTACATAAGCTGTCCTACTGTATTTGTACACATATATGTTTTCTGTACACTAAAGAATATGAATATAAATGATCCTAATCGAAGTAACGGCTTACCGTTACTTCGATTAACATAAGTTATTGAAGTTAAGGTTCTGTCAGACAAGCACGATACAACAATACGACTACGCATCAAAGATAAAAAATATGACTAAAAAAAAAAAAAAAATGACCGTGGGGACAAACGGTTTAACGTGCTTTCTGAGGCATTGAAGAATCTCGATATGTAATGAATGGTCATCCATCCACGTAAGGACCTCGGCAAGCGTTGGTTCACTTTGAAGATTGACCCGTGCGGCCGTTTTATTTAGCCACGAGCTCCTACAAATCCTCTGCTATTTTAGGAAGGTTTCTACTACAGCGTAAATACACTCGCGAGCAATGAAAAAGTTCCAGTGACATAGCACCAAATTACTCCAAAACGGGAAAGGCTAACTTAATGACGCCGTCTGCAATATTGAAGTACATTTAACAGCGCAACTAAAAACGTAAATATTGTGTTCAAATTTTAAAATAAATGTTTTTAAAAATTGGGGCCATTTGGCAAATAAAACCAAATCTCTAAGTAGGGGTTTTATTAGGTGTAAACGTAGGTTTTGATAACTCAGTACTTGGTGTTTCCTCCATGTGCTCTCAATACAGCTTCTACGCGATTGGGCATGCTGAATACCAGATTCCTCAGCATATGCTGAGGAATGTTCTCCCATTCTTCGATGAGCGCGTAATTCAAGTCACGAAGAGTAATTGGAGGTGGAACTCGTTTTCTCACACGTCTGTCAAGCTCGTCCCAGGCATGCTCAATAGGATTCAAATCGGGGCTCCGTGCTGGCCACTCCATTTTGTGGATTCCTACGTCCTGAAGATACTCATTTACAACTTGAGCAGTGTGGGCCCGAGCATTGTCGTGCATGAACACTGCATTGTCGCCCATATTGGCCAAAAACGGACCAGCATGTTCATTGAGAATCTTATTGATGTATCTCACAGCAGTTAGCTTCACGTTCTCGATTGGAACTAACGCTGTTCGACGCGTGGGCTGGTCTCAATCTCTGCAGCGGGCAGAGATACCAGCGCACGCGTGAATGGTACCTCCGCCGTGTGACACTTTTTCTTCAAAACATGCTTGTGCAAAACGTTCTCCTGGTCGTCGGTATATTCTTTTCCTCCCATCATGATGATACAGCATAAATCTTGACTCATCAGAGAACATCACTCTGCCCCATTCGTCCTCACCTAGTTCTGTATGCTCGCGGGCGTATCGCAATCGGGCAACTTTATGATGCCGTTCCAGTTTTGGGCCATTTGCTGGCCTGTAAGGCTTCAATCCACTTTCGGCAAGACGTCTCCTGACTGTCCACTCGCTTATTGGCTCCCTTCGAACTTGCAGAAGTTGTTGTTGAACCGCAACTCCCGTAGTGTCGATTTCTTAACATGGCTGCCGCAATGAAACCATCTTGTCGGACTATTATGCACCTTGGCTTGCCAGTACCTGGTCTTCTCAGGTTTAATACAATCTCCTTTGGATCACTCGTCGGACAGTAGTATGTGTCACGAACATTATTCTGGCCGTATTTCTTTGGCTGGTCCCCAATTCCACCACAGTGATTATTCTCGTACAATCCTCGGGTGATAGAGGCATGATTTATGGGTACGTACGAGAGCTGTAAGACTTTACAATTTAAGAATTCTTTCACAACGGCGAAAACAAGGATAAAATCAAAAGCAAAACAAAAAACGTAACAAATGTATTCCGAAATTTTCAAACTCCAAAATTTTGTTTTTCTACTTTTTTTATCCATGGCTTCAAAAAGACAAGTATTTTAAAGAGTTTAAGTTTGCATAATAAAATAGATTTCATTATACTTTTTAATTTTTGATGATAGGTTCTATGCCTTGGGTCGCGGATAAATTTGAAAATAGTTACCGCGGCCCTGGCTCAAGCAACTGAAGGAACACGGGTGGGTTTTAGTCAGTAAAAGTCTGACACGCCCTCCCGCTTCACCCAGAGCGGGAAAAGTCATTAGATGATATCCCAACAACAAAAAAAAAAAAGGTTCTATGCTTCTATGTCTTAGGAGATATTAAGGTGTTTGTCGGCATTTTCTGGGTGGAACTTTTTCATTGCTCGGCAGTGTAATATTATATCTTGCTTTCTAGCAATCTTTTTGTTAATGAAGGTATACACACGTAATAACTAGGTATATACGGATGGTGGCCAATGTCTGCGGCCAGTAATTCCTGTCTAATACTGTCAGGCAAGCCCAGATGCACGATTACTAGATCATAATATTATGTGACGCTTATTAATTTATGAGCCTAACCACGAGGCGACGCATGTCGCCGCAACACGGTAACATCGGATAGAATATGACGTCTCGTAGGTATAGATGGGGTGACTTGGTACAATATTATGATTTGCGCTGTTTGCTGCCTGCAGATATTTATAAAATAATATTTTAAAGAAGTAAAGTTTGTTCTCCTCATCTGAAAGTATAAGGTTCGGCGCAAACGGGCCACCAAGCACTGCCATCGGTGGACAGCGACAGCGATTTAACACACTTTTCCATATATTTTGTACTGACGCACCGCACACGTGTGCCACATAGGTAGCGGCTACTCACTACAGCAGTATCCACGACTCGCCACTTGTGTTCGCTGCGGGCCACACAAGACGCCGACACCCGCCAGTGACGCGCTGCTCCACCCTCACGTAGTTAGGCGTTAGGCATCCTACGCAACGCACGCGTCACCATGGAGCACGACAACGCCTCAATGGATATCGATACTTTCATATTGGAAATCCAATTACGTCCCGCTATTGGGGATTTATATTCTGATCTATTACATTATACAGCAACAGAAACGTGGCGGCTTCCGAACACCGGTGGCTGTCGCGCACTTCTGTCCCAGTTACAAATATGGCGGTAGCCACCAGTGGCTGTGGTCGGTTGTCCGTTTGCGCCGAACCTGACCGATCCGATTATACAATACATTATCACTGAGTTTAATAAGCTTCCATTTATTAAAAAAAAAATGCACGGTTTCGGTTACGGTGAGCACGGCGAAACCGTGCTCACGGGAGCGTTAACCCCGGGAAACATCTAGTTTTACAATCACATCACATCACATCATCAGCCTATTAATGTTCTCACTGCTGGGACACAGGCCTCCTCTTTGTGGGAGGGTTTTACAATAGTGTCTCTTGATATAATAATATAGGTACGAATTATAAAATTATTAAAGAGAGCAAGCCATTCTAAAAGAAAATCTCTGGAAAAAAAAAACGCTGCAACAAACTCTAGGTTAAGGTTTAACACATTTTTGACCTACTCCGTCAAGCACAGCAAAGTTAACAGTGTTGAGAGGCAATCCAGAAAAAGCCGTGGGCTTTAGCTCCCGGCTTCGGTATCTAGACTTCATCAAACGACTTCAAACACTGTTGATGTAACAGGCTTTGACATAGCTTGAAAAGCTTGATGAATAGAATGTTTGCTTTGAATGTTTTATGTGGGTGGTTGAAAATAGTGCGGATATTTTGGCAAAGCGTACGCGTGGATGTGTGCTCGGATGTAGAGACTAAAGAGATGGAAACGGGTGACTGAGGAACAGCCTTGTGGGTTGTGGCTAGTTGCATTTAGGTTTACATTTAAGTTACGAGGTCCGCGTTTCTATCTGGTATTTGGCATGCGCTATATTATATCGAACTTAAACGTATTTGTAACTGGTAAAATAAAAATAACCGGCCAAGTGCGAGTCAGGCTCGCGCACGAAGGGTTCCCTACCTAGGGTAGCGTCAACTATGTATATGTGGGGACACCCTTTAATTTTCAACTTTTTTTATTTCTTGGAATTTTTCCTTTATTTGGTCAACGGAATCTACCATAGTTATAGGTTTTCGACCCAAAACCTATATAGTACTTCCGATTGACCTAGAGTTGTCAATTTTAGTTTAAAGCAAGGTCCTTCAGCACAAGTAAAGGAAAAATTCCGAAAAATAAAAAAGTTGAAAATTAAGGTAAATTTTGGTACTTACAAGTTGACGCGAAAATCAAAATTTGCTCATATCGTCATTTGATCGTATTGACTCAGGACCTTGATTTTATACACCTAATAGGGACTATAGACTTCAGTATCTGGTATAAATTTCAACTTGCTAGGTCCACCCGTTCCTGAGAAAATAGGTGGTGACACACGGACAAACAGACGGACAGACGGACAAGAGAGATGATGATCTTATAAGGGTTCCTTTTTTAACTTTTGAGGTACGGGACCCTAAAATTTTTAATCATTAACTACAACTGTCACTCACAATATTAAGACCATTAATATGCTGTCCACCCCAGAACTCAAAACCAGCTTGAACATACCAACGTGTATACAGGCATTTATTTCTAAAATTCAGCGCAGAACACGCGAGGGCGTCTAAGTTATGGCTGCCCAGGGACTTTCCTGTGGGATTACTAGTTTATGCGATTAGGTACCTACAGCTGCGAACATCTAATATTTATAAAGTTCAAAATAGGGGAAATTTCGGAAGCTAATGTTACAGTAATTGGGGTCAATTTATGGGATCAGAATGAATGTTCGAGTCTAAGGTGGCATTCTGACGATTTGTAATCTTTGGACGACTTTTTGTCGCTGGTTAAACAGTAAAATAGTAATATACTAAATCCTAATCGTAAAATACTGGAAAAATTAATAACCTTTAAGACATTTTGATCACTTTCGAGAAAACAAGGCATGCCACGTTTAAAATTTGGCAGAAAAAAAAAACCCACGGTTAGGTTTGTGTCATAGCAAATCAAATGTACAGTTATTATAAAGGAAATTAAATTATTTAACTGCAATCATAATATAAAAATAGATATTCCGTGTGCAAAAAAGCCCAGATTGTTAAATTATTCACTCTTATTCACAAAAGAATTGCGGCATCAAGGAATAAATAATATCGAATATAACCAAAAATTTATTCCGACCATATTTTAAGCAAAAATATTATTTCATGCTTGGTTAAGCCTTGATTTTTTTTGTTTCCTTCCTTTACCGACCCCTGACCTAATAATTTAGTTATCACGAACGCGGAAGTGAGGCAAAGGTCGCAGCATATTCTACCTAGTCGAATAGCCCGCTTCCTAACATAATGTATTGCTGACACCCGATGTACTGGCTGTAAGAAGAGTAAAAAATAAAAGCCCGGATATATTTACGTCTTTTACTTTTAGAGCTAACAGTTGCATGCGCAACAATAAAACTATCTGTTAATGGTATTAATTTTATAAACTAACAGACTTACACATCAATCTTGTTTGACAATGTATACTAGATGAAGCCGGTGTTTCCTGGCTGACTTCTCTGTTTTGTATTCCATACAATTAATGCAATGATGTATTAATGCTCAATAAATCATATTATGAGAATCAGATTTGAGTGAACTTGTCTTCTGAAGTTGATGCAAGTGAAAGCTTTGAACCATCATCCCTTGGTGCGACAACTTTGCGTAACAGGCTAATAATCTACAGGTGATCTACCATTCTGAGCTCAAAGCTATTATTTAAGTAATAAAACTATTATTATAAGAACGAAGTTTATATTTATCTAATGCACTACAATTTTATTGGTAACCCATCTCTTATTTTACACATATATTAACATTAATTTGATAATTCATACCTGGGAACACTTTTTGTTTATCTGAGAACAAAAATATTTGGTGGCGATAGATCTATTTATTAGGTGATACAACTTGATGACAAATATAAATTTTGGTGACAAGAAATATAGTCCCCATTTTGTATTAGTACCTACCCAGGTTTTATAACGTACAATTAGGTACTCATGGACAGTTTTTTACAGTACCTACTGAAAATAAAATTATTATATTTGTTTTAAATTTATAATATTTAACATTGGATTACCATTAAGTAATAAGTAAATACCATCAAACCTTTCCTCTATATTCTAAGATTTTTTCAAACTCGACTCAGTCCAATATACATTTATTATTGTTATTTATTGAGATCAATCGACGGATTTTTTCGTTGTTATGTCGATTGGCGTGAAGTGGAGTTCCTTGAAAAGGAGTTGGATAAATAGTCCTTTGATTACAATAAGTTTTTCCTCAAATTCAGAGTCATGAAAGTCGTGACGTCTGAACGAGCCTTAACCCGAGGAAAAAAGCATTTAAATGTCATGGGTACTATGAGAGAAACGAATGGCGCTACAGAGTGGGGAATAGAAAAATCCCGTATTTTAGAGATAAAATCTCGTAATGTTTGCAGTGGAAGCTGTGTGTTATGATTTTATTATGGGTTTACTGTGGAAGGTGAGAAACAATATGGATGTTACATAAACGGGCACTGTAGAAGGAAAATTTTAAGTATATTCGTCTTGGAAGGTTTAAATAATTTACTTAGGTAATTATGCAACTTTTTTTTGCTGGCCTGTCTGTGCCTTAAACTGGGCCGGACAATCTGTGGAGGGAGGCCTTTACCGAGAAAAGTTTCTACAAAAAAGTAGACAGCAGCTTACCGTTCACTTAAAAACTTCATTTTCCTTTTGAGAAAACACAGAATAGTACTGTTATTACAAAGTTTCTTTTGTCGCTCAACGATGTACTCTTCAATGATAATGAGCTCCCAAACGAGATCGACGCAGTTCAACTAACAACCACTCGATCGCAACTTGACGATTAAGCCCTTCAGCTCTCCCCGTCAATGTGAAAAGAAAAACAAAACATTTTTCCATTACTTTTATAAGTAGCAAAATTCCCTCAAAGCTCCCTCATAGTAAAAACAAACAGATTTTCATTTTCGCCCCTATCATTGTAATCCCTGGAACATTGGCCTTTAGCTTCCCTTTATAAGGAAAATTGTTTACAGAGTAAAATGCTGTAAGTAGAAACTTCGTAAAACCGTTTATGCATTTTTTATTTTGACTTATTATTTGAGATAAATACCAGTGAAGAGCAGTGGTGGCCCTGTGGCTACGGCCCCGACTTGGGTGTCGTAGGTCGTGGGTTCGAATCCAGGCAGCCGCTTTATTTTGTGTAAATTATTTCATCACCACTGCTCTCAAAACGGTGAAGGAAAACATCGTGAGGAAACCGGCATGTCCTAGAACCAAAAATTCGAAGACATGTGACATCCACCATGCCCGCGTGGTGGATTAAGGCCCATTCCCTCTCTCACAGAGAGGAGGTCAGTGTCAGAAGTGTGAACATTAAAAGGCTGATGATGATGATGATTTGAGATAAGAATTCATAGAAAAAAATAATTCCTATATTCTATTAGGAGGATTAATATGGGTGTATTATTATTTTAAATCGATTAAGATCTTTTCTGTTTATACATATATGTATTGGTATTTATTTTAAATAGATACCTAATAAAAAAACCGACCATGATTCCAATAATATAATTATCGCATGGAACCCACTTTACGCAAGTTTGACTCGCACTCGTCCGGCTTTTATTAGATCAGTAACCAAAATAGATCCCTGTATCACATATGGCTGTGAAACCTGGGCCTTGACTAAAAATCATAGGGAAAATCTCGCAAAATGTCAGAGAGCCATGGGAATGAGCATACTAGGTCTAAAGCTAAAAGACAAAGTTATATGGACAACAGACGCAAAAACAAACTAACAGACATCTTATCACGTATCTAAATTGGAGATGGACTGATATGCTCCGTTGCAAACACGAAAAATGGACTAAACAGGACTGACTGGTACGCAAGAGATGGGTTTAGAAGCCGAGGTCGCAAAGTCAGAAGATGGGAAGACGAACTGTGAATGACCTTAGGTCCCCTTTGGATAAGAGTGGCGACAGATAGAAGACAGTGGAAGGCGTTAGAGGAGGCCGGTGCCGTAAGGTACACCGAGCAAAGAGATATTATGAATCGTGAAATCCAAGTGGGTAGTAGGTTAAAATGTATGAAAGTTCAGCATTTATTGTACCTACATAAAATAAAATAAAATGCCTTTTATTCTAAGGTTTACATCTAAAAATACAACAAAACAAAAACATTTAGAAATTGTCCCTTTACTCAGTTTGCCTTTTAACATAGGCCTCCACCAACAGTTTCCGCTATTGTCCTCCACTTTTGTTGGTATATCCTGACGTTTGGAATCTGTGATGCTGCATTCCATTGCTCTTTGGCATGTGACAAGCTTAGCTCTGAGGTATTTGGTAAGTGCCCATGTTTCGCAGCCATAAATTAAGCATGGAAGGATGCAGGTGGTGAAAGTATTTCTTTTAATTGCCATGCCCAGGTCCTGTGATTTAATAATCTTCTTGAGTGACCAGTATCTTTTCCATCCATCCACAATATTTTTGTATTGATTTCCTTTTCAGTTTGGTCTTTTAGGGGAGTAAGCTGACCGAGTAGATATATTCGTTAACAAACTCTTAGAGTTTTTGCTTCACACTTATGTCCACCTTTGTGGAGTACGTCATTACTTTGGTATTATTGGCGTTGATTTTTATTTCTTATACATAGTTTGTAACAAATAAAAGGAATAGTATTTTTTCCAGAATCACTATCTAGTGATTCTGGAGCTAAAGAGCAAAAAGGGCGTACACATTCTTTGCCAGGCTTGTCCCGGATATTCTTGGGAAAGATTTTTCACTAACCCATCAACTGTAACTCAGCCTCAGGGTGAAAATCGGCGCGTATGTGGCATTATTTTTAATATTATTTTACAGCTACACCTTTCTTTTAATGTACGACACAAAAAGATTTGTAATGCATGACGGGTATGTGCGTTATTATATTTTACCACTGAAATGTGAATAGAACTGAATGTGTGTTTTGTAAAAAACGACGTATTGTCAGAAATAAATGTTACAGAGCTTAGTTTAAAAGGCTTTTAAAGTAATCTTTTAACATTTTATTAATATAACTATTTGCTATGTTTTACTATGTTTTTTTATTAAAGTAAGAATCCTGATTTGCCTGGGACAGCCACTCAGACTAACAATTTTTTGATAAATATTTTCTAGTATTTTTGTAAGGTATAAGACGGTGAAATTTCCAGCCTATTCAACAGTTTCCTTCTAAGGTAAAAGTTTGGAGCAGATAGACCTGTGATTTATGCCAAATCGAAGTAGTTTTAGATGACGAAGATAAGTTATATCAATCCTAAAAATATTGCTTCATAAGCTTTTTTCCCCAGAAACACTGACATATTGGCCAGGCCCTCTTGGACATCAAAATTCCATCATGTGCTGCGATTTATTTGCTCTCCATGTACAGAGATATTCGCAGACCTTTTCGTCTGTCCAAGTCATTGCTATGCCGACAGAAAGGAAGATTATTTATCGTTATTGCGGGCATTTTCGTTCCTCCTTTTGCCTGTTTTTTATTCTTTCTATTCATCCATTGTTTGTCTCGGGATAATAAGTTTTCATCAGGCCCACTAAGGCTAAGTGATAAGTTGCGTTTCCGATATTATTTGTACGAGTATATTTACTTAGTTTGTTTAATAAATTATTTATTAAGATGATACATCGCTTTGTTTAGTGAAAACAAACTTTTTCTTGGACGAGTAGTTTCAGTTGGTATTCGGTTGTTACGATACCATTATTTAAGGTTTTACCCGGCTCGGAGACCGAACCGTGCTCGGTTTATTTACGTATTCTGGTTATTGCTTCCAATTGCGAAGTCAGAAACCGTTTTCAAAGAGAGTACGTTTGTTCCAGAAGATATTGATATTGTTGGAGGCTTTCTAGTTTCTCTCGGTCTTGAAATTGAAAGATGGATAAGAATTCTTACGCATTTTTTTATGAAATACATCATTTAAATTTTAAGAGGGTATTCAGTAGAGTTGCCGCGAATACTCGCTATTATTCGGTATTCGGCATTACTCGTCATTTTTTTGATATTCGTCGAATACCGAATAATAGCTAGTATTATTCGGCATTCGGCGAATAGTCGTCGAAAATAAAAACAAAAGAAAAAATGAGTTAAAAATAATCATTTTTTAATTATTTTCCTTAATAAAACAATATACAATATCAATTATTATCTGTAATATGTGCCTGTGCCTATCATATTCATGAAATTAAATTAGTAAGGCTTTTTAATTAATATTTAAAATCCAACAGAGGCATATTGTGGTGCAAAAAAACATTTTTTTCTGCACGTTCTGGAGCAAGTCGGTTTCGTTTTTCCTCGTAAATTAAACCTGCCTCGGAAAATAGTCTTTCTGAATAAACAGAGCTTGCTGGTGTGATTAAGTATCGTTTAGCAAGCTTACTTCAAATAGGAAATCTATTCTTATTGGTACTCAAAGCCAAATATTTTTAATGTGTTTAATGTCGACCCACTTTACCTCCAATGCTGAAACCTGATGGGTCGCTGGCTCACTCTGCGAGTGAGAAAGCAAATTTATTTGCATCTCTCTTTGCTAGCAATTCGCGTCTGGAGGCTGGCTCCAAGCAACCACCTACTATACCTCACTGTGACTCTTCGATGCCGGAGATCGCTGTGCACACTAAAGAGGTCCGGAGAGTATTGTCCAGTCTAGACGTGAACAAGGCCAGCGGGCCTGACGGCATTCCAGCGAGAGTGCTGAGGCAGTGTGCGCCTGAACTGTCTCCTGTATTGACACGCTTGTTCCGCCTCTCTCTTGTAAAAAGAACGGTGCCGAAATCCTGGAAGCTTGCAAATGTGCAACCAGTGCCCAAAAAAGGCAACCGTGCAGACCCTGCCCATTACCGTCCGATCGCCATTACCTCCATTCTGTGCAAAGTTATGGAAAGGGTACTGAACAGCAAGTTGCTGACCTACCTTGAAGACAATAATCTCCTCAGTGACCGTCAATATGGCTTTCGCCGGGGACGGTCAACTGGCGATCTTCTTGTGTATGTCACGCACTGCTGGGGCGAAGCCATCGAGAGACACGGCGAAGCACTTGCTGTATCGCTTGATATCTCGAAGGCCTTTGACAGGGTCTGGCACGCGAGTCTACTTAGTAAGCTTCCTGCTTATGGCATCCCTGCTGGTTTTTGTAGCTGGATATCAGACTTCCTCAGTGAACGGTCGATCCGAGTAGTCGTTGACGGCTGCTCCTCTGACCTTATGGCTATTGATGCCGGAGTTCCTCAGGGGTCTGTTCTCTCTGCAACACTTTTCCTGCTGCACATCAATGACCTTCTTCAGCCTGGTATTGTTGGGTACGCAGATGACAGTACTGTTTCAGAGAGATACTTGTCCAGCGCAAAAACCAGCGTGGATGAAGTTCGTTCCTTGAGAGAGGCTATGGTGGAGCGGACAGATTTGACCTTAAGCCTTGTCTCCCAGTGGGGTGATGACAATCTGGTCTCCTTTAACGCCTCCAAAACACAGGCGTGTCTTTTTACCGCTAAAAGGAGTCTTTTCGATCAAACTCCTACTTTTCGGGGTGCGTCTGTTCCTGTGACTGATCGGCTCGAGCTCCTAGGCATGGAGTTGACATCCAGTCTCAACTTTGGCGCCTCCATTGAGTACAAAGCCCAAATTGCGGCCAAAAAACTAGGCATCCTAAATAAAGTGAAGCGATACTTTGCGCCTGGACAGCTTTTAACCCTATACAAAGCGCAAGTCCGATCCTGCATGGAGTATTGCAGCCACCTTTGGGATGGCTCAGCTAAATATCAGCTTGCCGCGCTTGACTCGGTGGAACGCAGAGCCAGGAGGCTCATTGGCGACGTTGACCTGGCGGGTGCCAGGCTTCACAGCTTGGCTCATCGCCGCAAGGTTGCCTGCTTGTCGGTCTTCTACAGACTGTACTTCGGTGAGTGTGCTGAAGAACTCCACGACCTCATCCCACCAGCCCCCTTCTACCATCGGACATCTAGACGTACTGCAGGTTATCATCCTTACCTTGTTGCCATTCCACCAATTCGCACCAAACGCTTCCAAACATCCTTCATAATGCGCACAGCGAATGAATGGAACTCGCTACCTGCGTCAGTGTTTCCGAACGCATTCAACCCGAATCTCTTCAAAGTTAGAGTGAACAGGCTTCTTCTGGGTAAGCTCACTCCATCGTAGACTCTGTCTCTGTCACTTTTGACCAAGACTAGAGTCAAGAGCAAACCCATCACAAATAAAAAAAAAAAAAAAAAAAAAAAAAAAAAAATGTTTTTTTTTATGTCGAATAGTAATGTCGAATAGTAATGTCGAGTTATTCGACTATTCGCCAAAGTGAATGGCGATTAATCGGTATTCGACTATTCGCTATAAACACTATTCGCGGCAACTCTAGTATTCAGTATAATTTTACATTCACCACACACACGTACGTGTGCTCATAGCTTAATAAACACCAATCTGCTACATCATAAACGGGATTATCTACTCCAGTTTTAATCACACGGTTATCCAAACACGACCATAATGATAACACTATAAAACAACCCCTGTTCACCCCCCGGGTATAGGGGGTTTCGAGTAGCGATATCATTGCCCCGGGCCCATGGGGGCTAGTAGAGGATAGGTCGGGAGTTACAACCCCGGCCAAATTGTATAGCAATCGGTTAGAATTAATCTATGGTTTACTCTTGAGAATTGCTAGCCTTGAATTATAGAGCTTTGTGTATCTCAACGTAATAGGCATGTAAATTGTATTGAATGAACGATCATTTGTCACGGCGAATATAATCAAAAAGGTAATAAACAAAAATAGGATAATTCTAAATTCTTTATTTTACACAAAATAACATACAACATAGAGTGATTATAAAGTTGATTTATTGCGGATTTCCTGTGAAACCAACGAGTCAATGGATATAAGTCTATGAACGATGAGCTGTATATAGGTACTAGACTTCTTTATTTAAAATAAATAATGTAAGGTTTGCTTTATCCACAAAAAGTATAACAGGAAACAAATACGTATAAGATTTATTTCCAGATCCCGTGTTTCTAAGAACGTTTGCATTCTAATTTAAGTCTCATTCCGTCAAAAACATTTCTAAATTGCCTATTGACATTGATTATAATATAATAATCGCTGAGAAATGATTGCGACTAGATTTTGTACATTTTTAAATTAGATTTTTTTACAACGACCTTCAGAAGACAGTGACAGTCAAAATGCTACAAAAATGTAGAATACGAACTTTTTTTGTCAATTACGATTAGGGAAGTTCCCCCTTCTATTTGCCTTTGTTGATCTGGCTATCTTTAACTTAAATGACCATATTTTTTTTGTTTTATATAGGCTCGCGCATGACCACAATTTGACCTGATGGTAAACGATGATGTGGTCGATGATGGAGCACGCTTGCCTAGAAGTAACCTATTCACTCTTGACTTAAAGACCCCTAGGTTGTAACTATCGGAAAACACAGACTCCGGCAGGGAGTTCCACTCCTTAGCTGTACGCATAATAAAAGTATTCTCAAAACGTTTAGTGGGATGTTACGTGGGATGTCCACCGATGGCGAATCGCCGTACGTATTTCTGCCATATTCTTGTCACTCATAAACCTAATCTCTCAAAGGGTAGATGACAGAAACCATATATTGTTTCACACAGTTCTCTCCGAAATCTAACGGAAAATAGTTCAATTTGGTACCCTGCCTGTCTTTGGCATCCGATACCATGAATTGAATGACACACATTTCATAGGAATCTCTCTTTGTGTGCCAATCACTTGCTTTTTACCCGGCTGCAAGGAAAAGGTTATGTTTTTCGCGCGTATCTTGTATGCATGTATGTATGTATGTAATATTCTTCATTACCTCGTATCTTTCAAACTATTTGACGGATTTTTATAATTAAGACATCGATAGATAGGTCTTGGCCGCCCAAGTGTCGTTAAAAAAAAAGATACATGGCGGATTTTGGGCGTCATATTGTAGGGGTTGCAAATTTTTTTTTCTTAGGAACCCATCGAGTGGGGTATCAAAATGAAGGGTTTTTAGAGGTGATTAAAAAAATATATGCTACATATATGTTTAAAGTCATTCAAAAAAAAAAACGTATATAACGATGTCTTAATTATATAAATCCGTATAGCCGTTTGAAAGATATGTGGTAATAAAGAATATTGGTCAGTGGGTCGTCTTAGGGGCGGAGTTAGAATATTACATACATACAAACATACAAGATACGCGCGAAAAACAAAACCCTTTCCTTGCAGTCGGGTAAAAAAACACTGGGATAAGTTTACTCGTTTTATTTACAGTTAAATTAAAGAGCAGTTTTTATATTTTGTTTATGAAAAACAATACTTAGGACTGACACTAATTTAGCCTTGAACTAAAATCTTTAATCACTCGCTGGGGCGTACTCAAAAAAATAAGGGCCTTTTATAATAATTCCTTGACTTGATATGGCAGCCCAAATAGCCCAGATTTAATGTCTACTGATGTTTTCCTAAGGGGCTTCTTAAAAAGTAAAGTTTATAAACCATTGACACCCAAACTGAATGTTTAAGAGCAAGCAAAGACTCACAGAAGCAACCAAAGCTATTCCAAGAGTGATGATCAACAGCGCATGCAAACAGCATGTTTGGATGCTTGTTAAACAAATCATGAAAATCATGGGATACCTAAAGGCACCTATTTAGTCCATGATCTGGTTTAGAGCATAGGAGAATTTGCAGCCCGGTGACAAAACCCCGTGGATATAATTTTTAAAATTCACCCGGGCAAAGCCGCTAGTAAAATGAAATTCCTACATTCATCTGTTTTTGAAATACTGAGTAAAATATTTCCTTGAGAATGCTCGCTTCGAGATTTAGAGAATCGAGTAGAGTTAAAGCACCTTTTCCATTGAGTCGTGATTATTTGTTTAATGAAGTGTGTAAATGAATGGAAGTAACAAAATAATACTCAAATTGACAAAATAAGCCAGATTCATTTTTATAATAATATGACATTAAATATTTTTCTAAAAAACTTTAAACATTTTTTCTAAAAACATCGTGGCCCCACACTAGGAATTTCTGCCAGTATCGTGAGTGCGTTTAAAACATTTAAACTCACGTACACAAAACACCCAGGCCTACAGATAGTTGCAACAACTTCCTCCAAATACAGAACAGATACAAATATTTTTCCGTTCGGGAATCGAACCCGCGACACGCAGCGCAGCAGCCGATCGCTCAACCACCACGCCAACCGTTTCGTCAAATTATCGTCGTTATTGATACAAGTAGGCAATGTTTGTTATTGTACCAGGGCGTTAAGGAATATCTGGAGTAGACTGCAATGAAAAATACAAACACGTATCAAACGACGGTTTTTCGTCACACTTACATTATACGAAGAAACACTAAATGAAAGAAGTGAAATACACTGATTTCTTGCCTAAATGCCGAGATAGGGACCAGATTTTGAGTGCGTTGAAAAATATAAGTTCTGTTTTATCAGTTGAGTACTGTATACGAACATAATGACGTGAAGTGCCTACGTATTCCTTGTTCTCTAATATACTCTCAATTCACGTACTTTATAAAGTGAAGTATTACAATTAAATTGGTGACAATGTTAGCGTACGTAAATATATAAAGACTCCCTCAGACTGTCGCGATGCGACAGTGTTATTTGCGAAAAAATGGACATATTTATTATGTGTGGTTGGTGGTCGCATCGATTTCGTACTATCGCATCGCGCTCGAGCTTGTCGTGGGAGCCTTCAGATGAAGTGTTTTTTGTTCTTAGAACACGTCTTACCGTCTCTTCATCCAAGTGATGAAACAATCTTAGTCCTGACTGACTGACTGACTGGCTCATCAACGCCCAGCCCAAATCCTTGGACCTAGAAATCTGAAATTTTGCACTGAAGTTCCCTTTATAATGTAGACAAGGAATAAGGAAGGATTTTTCGAAAGTCAATCCCTAAGGGAATTAAATAGGGGATGAAAGTTTGTTTGAAACTCTGTCATTTTTAATTTGAAATGAATGAAATACGGCATTTAGCATCTAAATAAAAAATTAAAAAATACGTCTATTATCATTTTTTTGGATTTTATCCCTTCTACAATCTATAACACCCCGTTATAGATTGTAAGAAAAGTTAATTGTTTATCATCAAAATTACTTGAAACTTAGTATTTCTGCACTTCAATACAATTAAGGAAACACGTGTTTAATTATTTTTTTTTAATTTCATCCCTTACGTAGTTTACGCGAACAAAGACGCGGGCGGAAAGCTATGCTTGGATAATAATTTGCAATTTGTAATACCCTACCAGAACTGCAAAAAACGAAACAGCCAAAATCGTGAAGTCCACGCAGGCGAAGCTGCGGGCGGAAAGCTAGTATTTTATATTTCATTTGCAATTGCAGAATCACAATACCTAGGTAGTTATATTCAGAATTCGTCCAGCCTAGCATCTTCAATTTAAAGCTAGAGTAAACAGGCATCTTCAGGTTTCGCTCGTTCCATCGTAAACGTTATCCATAAATTGCCATTAGTCGAAATCGTGGTCATGATCTGGCTTATCACGAAAAGTAGCTCATAATTTCTAAGTCCTACCCTACTTATTTGTGATGCAAGCTACAATTAAACAATCCAAAACTCTTTCCATAAATCAATTTTAAACGAGCAGCTGGCAATGCCCTTAGCTCTTAAATTCAGCACAGCACTTCACATTTACCTACATATTTCGTTCGCACGATACGCAACGATCATCACACCCCTCGTCGTTTCTGGGAACAAGTTATTCCAGGAGCGAATGTGGAACAAATATTTTGTGTATTACTACACAGACTGTCTAAGAGTTGACATCTTTTGACGTTCGTTCACTAATATACATAGGAATGTTTTGTTTGTATGTTCAATTGTTGGTACTTTATATGATTGCTATGGAATCTATTGATTTAGAGTAAAAATAATGACTTCAGACTTGCTAATGGTATTACCCGTTTTCGGTTTGTGGAGGTCAGATTGGCAGTCACTTCATATAAAAAAAAATATTCTGCTGGATCTGGTTAGACTGCAAGCTGACCCCAATCATAGTTGTAAAAAGGTTAGACAGATTAATTGTACGGGGATGTTAGAAATAAAATAAAAATGTAACCTAAAAACCTGCCTCTTAGGTACCTGATACGTTTCATTTACCACAAAAGTATTTACCCTGCGTTCGTATTTATCATACTTCTGTGTGTAAATTATTGTTGGGAAGTTTATTATTATAAATACGAAAGTTTGGATGAATAGATGTATGTTTGTTACTCAATTACACCAGGACGGCTGAACGGATCTGGATGAAAGTTTGACACAGAGATAGATTATAGTCGGGCATAGCACAAAAGCTACTTTTCATCCCGCTATAATGTTTCCTTGGGATAAGAAAACACTTTTTGCTCGAGCGAAGCCGCTGGCAGAAGCTAGTCACACTAATATTATAAAGGAGAAAGTTTGTGTGTGTGTTTGTTAATCTATCACGCAAAAACTGCTGAACGGATCTGAATGTTTGGAACAGAGATAGATTCTTATTAGATAGACTCTTGAATAGCACATATGATACTTTTGATCCCTGAAATATGTTCCCTTGGGCTAATTTTCGATATTCACGCGGGTGAAGCCGCTGGTAATAGCTAGTGTAGTGTAATAATTTAAATACATATATTGTGTTTTTATAAAAATAATTTAAAATTTCGTTTGCTACTTAAGTATTTTACAACTATGTAAACAAATATTATTTTAGAGAAAAATATTCAAAACACACACATTTTAAATAAAATAAAATAATAATAAAATTATTATGCCATTTATTTATTATATTTACATATTTTTACATTTTTAAATATCATTCTATAAAAAATAAAATAAAAAAACATTTAAAAATACAAAAATAGTAGCCCACCGGTATCGGGAACAGGGTCCAAGCTACCGGTGGTCAGGGCTCCTGAGAGAGGAACCTCCTAACAATACGAGCCGTGTCCAGGAGTACCGCTTTCTGGATCAAGCCCTTGATCCAGCTGCCCAACGAGAGCCTCCTCAGATGTTCTTCGAGGCTCTTGGCTATTATACCATTGGCCGTCACGACTATCGGCACAATGACTGCTGTATTCACATCCCACATGTCGACAACCTCGCGAGCCAGATCAAGATACTTACTTTTCTTATCTCTCTCCGCCTTCACGAGGTTCTCGTCATGGGGGACCGCAATATCAACAATCATTGCGCGACGCTCTAGTCGGTCTATCACCACTATGTCAGGCTTATTAGCAACAACAGTCCTGTCAGTGATGATAGACCGATCCCAATACAACGTGACATTGACATTTTCGAGAACTGGGTCGGGCACATACTCATAGTAAGGCACTTCTGATTCCACAAGATTGTATTTAAGAGCAAGTTGCTGGTGGATAATCCTGGCTACAAGGTTGTGTCTATGCAAATAGTCTCCGTTAGCCAGACTAGAACAACCGGAAATAATGTGTCTGATTGATTCTCCCGGCCGGTGACATGCCCGACAAATGTCAACCGTGCCGTCCTTCACAATATATTTCCGGTAGTTGTTCGTCATCATAACTTCGTCCATAATCGCAAAGACAAAACCTTCGGTTTCCCCAAAAAGGTCACCAAATCGCAACCAGGCCACGGACGCCAAAAAATCTACATCGGGCCCATGTAGGACCCGGTAGAAGCGTCCGTGAAGCTCCTTGCTCTGCCATACCTCCATGCGGTCATTAGTATCTAATACTATAGGTTAAATTATTATTATTATTAATTATTTTATTATTATTTATTTTATTAAATCATTATTTTAATATGACAAAAAGCCGATGATTTTACGATTCCCTACGTTAAAATAAACTCTACAGTATAAAATAAAGCCTTCAGTTAATGAAGCGTAATTTCACTACTTAAACTTGTACTAATTAAACCCTTAATGAGGTCAAAGTTCGCTTGTAAGCCTACTATAAATGATCGATGGTGATAAGGTCTGGAGTTACAGGTTAGCTAAAAGGGTCATGCCCTTTACATAAGGTTAATCTTGACTGTTAATTGAATTTATTGTTATCCATAATACTATTTAGCTGTCACATTAATCTTGGGTCCGCCAGTAGGTAGGTATTATTCCTAAAAAGCATATTTGGTACGGGTTTAGTTTGGTAGTAGGTGCTTAGATGAATTAAAAACAAAAAACAAGCTATCATAATCAGCCTAATTCGTTCCCACTGTTAGGACACAGGCATCTTCTCTGTGAGAAAGATTGTCGGCGGTACTCCACCACGCAGGCCGGCAATACGGATTGATAAATGTCACTTATCTTCAAATTTTTAGATATAGAACATAGTACTGGTGTTTAAAATTGCATAAAGTAAAGTGCCTACCTGGGTTCGAACTACGACCTTCAACCCATAAACCGCTGTGGACAAATTTGACACTTCGAAATCTACCTACCCGGTATAAAGAAAAAGCGTGAAGTTTCATAATATATCCAAAACTTCCTGCTTCATACTCTAACCTCGAAACGGTACAATACGGAACATTTTTTTCACTCTAAATGAAATTGGACACTTACGGTGCTCGTAAAAAAACCAAATAAACAGGAGTACTGAGAATTTTTTCTTGAACTTTTCTTTAGAGACTCGTTTATATTGGGAGATATGAGAATACCAAGAAGTGTGCGATAGGTTTTTATTATGCTGCCAATGCCAATGTCGAAACGAAAATATTTAGGGCTAAAACAAAAGGATGACCGGCTTGAAAGCTCAAATGAAGATCACGACTACATTTTCTTTCTTGAATGAGTAGGCACTGAAGAAATAAATTTTCCATTTTTTTAAGCCATTTAATAAGTAATCAATTATATCCATTTTAATACACTTTTTATTTATTGTAACGCTTTTTATTTTTTTGTACGTGATTTTCACCCCCTTCAACACTTCGGATTAATTTGAAACTTTGCACACTTATCAAGGACCGATGACAATGCAATAATTTAAATAGCTTGTCCCATTATTCTTACCAGGGTCTTCAGGATTAGCGATTTTTTATATCAGATACCCGGTAGTGTCTTTGTGCCAAGTACGATGGCGCATTTTTTTTGTATTTATACGATAATTTAATAATGCAACTAAGAATAATGGAAATACATAATAATGGCATAGAAAACAAAACAAGGTGGAAAAAGAAAGAAAAATATAGTGTATCAGATGTTTAACAGGCGCACAAATTGGGATCATTTCTCACTTCGTAAAGAAAAGACCGGTCACGTCGGGAGATAAGGAAACAAAATACACGCTACCTTAAGAACTTTTTGTTCAGTTTTTCGAAACTTATTGTTTATAGACCTGGTCCTTCACTGCGCGGTCCTATTTCTTTTACCGTTTTCCCTTTGAAGCCCTCCTTTACGCGGTTCTTTTATTTTTTGTAGAATGTTCACTTAGAGCTTTGGTGTCGTAATAACATTGGAATCTTCATTGATTTATAGAAATTCAGTGAATACCGTCAGGGTAAAAGTTATTTAAAAATGTTGTAAAAAATTGATTGTTTGTGAAAAACTTTCATCAGTGGGGTTAGTGTGAGTTTTATACTCGCACTCAATCGCTTTAGCGTAAACGTGAATTTGTATTGAAACTGGATAATTTCCATCTGGTGACACTAAGGAGAAACCTCTTTTTTACACAATTTTGACATAAGAGATCGTTTACTTTATCACGATCGAGTACGTTAAAAAACTCGGAGTGAGCACACAGTATATTGCCGAAACAAAACCTTGATGTATAACAATCTAAAGACAAAATAAAAATAAACACAAGACTCCACTAACATTTCCTCACTTCCTGCATACTACTTTCGTTACACGACCTTCTTTATTGGGTCACTTGAAAACCTCTCAAGTCTAGATCCTTTCATGTAACAAAGAAATCAGAACAATGACCAATTTAATGTTAGAATCGTGCGCGGAGGTAAAGACGCTCTGTCCTCACTGAGGTCCCCTTATTGCAAGGAAAATCGAGCTCAGAATCCTGACCTTGACACAAATAAGCTTAAGTACATACAGAACTTTGTTTGTTTTTGTTCTTAGTAAGCTTTCTGGTTTAACGTTTCTAAAATTGTCGAAAATTCCGAGAAATTCTGTCTGTTGTATCTCCTTAAGCTGTTTGGATTGTTAAATTCAGTTAATGGCGTGCCATAAAATGTTTGAGTGTCCTTGACTGTACTTGAACTTTTTGCATAGATCGTTAATTTTATTACTTAGAATCTAGATATTTTATAGAAGGAAAACGTCTATTATTTATAGATTAGATGAGAGAGTACCTCGTTGCGTTTTGAGAATTAATTTAGGTACTTATTCATGCCTTAGCCAATAATGTTGCAAATAATTTCCAAAAACTGTATTCTTCAACATCACGACAATTACAAAACTTATACAACTTCATCTCGTACCTTTCACTGATCAGAACCGCTTCGTCACCACATTATCCTTTTCAAGTACAAGTGGAATATCCTAATAGGCCTCAACCAGGGTGAGGAGCTCTCGCGAGTGCTAAGACGGGCGTGAAGTATCAAACATTTATTAAAACGCCATTTGCGTCCATAATGAAGTGGCGAGAGCCTAGCGTGACGTAGCAGAGTGGTCTCACTAGAGAGTGATCGTCTATGGTTTTAATCTGAGGAAACACATCTAGCCGGTAAAGCAACTATAATTAAAATTTAGATAAGTAAAGTTTTGTTTTATATTAGTTTAGAAGAATTTAATAGTGTTAGAAGTTTAGGTTTATATCATTATTATACATTTATGTAAACTCTCATTTTAGATTAAGATTTTAACCACTCTATTGTATTGGGTTCAACCTGTAAGATAGTGTGTGTAAGTTAAATAAATAAATATTAAAAAATATTAATATTAACTCTTGAATCTATGTGGCCACCAAATCGCGGTCGCTCCCGCCCTCGTCACCGATCCTTCAGTCCGGACAAGGCCTTAGGCCCCTTTCTGCCAACATTCTTAGGTTCGTACGTGTTCCAATTTACCAATTAATTTGGACCCCACAGTTTGAGTGGATCACGAACATTTTGTAAAAGGCAACCATTTTGTTTGAAACGATGAAACAGTTACAATCTTTTGTCATATTAGAGGGTTCTTTTTCATGAAGATAATTTTTCAAACGTTTGAGAAATGAATCCAAGTTTTACTTTTGTTTCTTCCTATGAGTACGGAGGTTCCAAATTTGCCTTTGGAAATCTTATTCAATCAATTACATACTGGAATAAAGACCAGGTGGTACTGCAGTATGCATCAGAATGCCTGCAGGGCTGCCCTCTTCACGATTACATACTCTGAAAGTATTACGAATACCTATTTCGTTGGTCTAGTGCTCGTAAACGCTACTGCTGAACATGAGGCCTTGGGTTCGTTACCTGGTTCGGACAAAATGTTATTATGGTTATCTGGCATTCTCAGAGCAGTCCAAAATCTGGACTTGAACCCGATTGATGGCATTCGGCAAGCCCGGTATTGGATATCACTTAAACATAACTGGTGAAAGTAAGTAGTAATGGAGCACCTCTGTTAACCCTTCTACAGGTGTGATGTAATGTTGTATTATGATTAACGATAGTATTAAATAACTCGAAGAAACTTTCCCAAAAAGAAAAAAATATATTCTGAAATGAAGTCTAAAATAATGAAAGGTTTTAAATATTATTCCGGCCAACTAATAGTGTCTTTGTAAAAACTGTGAGTACTAATTAGACCTAGAAGTAAAAAAAAAACCTTAAGTTTTTAATTACTAAGCCTTTTAGGGTTTTATGGATCTTTGGATTATACGAGCTAGGGATTTAAGATGAAAAGAGAAAAGTATTATTGCTGTCTCTCAAGGCAAGCAAATAAATTTTAATTAAGTTTTTTGTCAATTTAATTTTGGCTAAGCTGGATTAGGGCTTTAAGTTTTAGAAGTTTTAACTATCTACGAAGACAATTATTTTAGTAAAAGTATAATATTAAGAGGAGCGTTTCTAATCTACGTGATTTATTTATTTATTATAAGGAACACCAACAGCATTACATACAAAAGAGATTGAAGCAAACAATGTTAAAATTTAGGTGCTCGTATGTAAGCCTATTGCCGGTATACGCAGCTTACACCATATGAACAAAAACACTAATTAAGGGCTCTTTCAATTTAGACATTTGGTGTGGTACGTCTGCGGTGCCACAGCGGTGCATTTGTCGTACTGCGCACGTCCTGTTGATTGACATCGGTGCGGCGGCGCCCTGGTGCTACGGCTGACAGCAGGACGACTAACTGTGCCACCGTCTGATGGTTGCCGCGGTGGTGCCGCAGGAGAGGAGGAGTGTTGGTATAGCGTTGGCCGCTCTCCTCTATCCCCTGCGGCCGAAAAATGGTAGGTGGCAGGGCCATTGACCTTGACCTGTCACAAGGGGACCAAGGTTATATAATACCAATACACTGGGTCGTCTGGCGCCCATATGCTCGTTTGGTCCCTGGGTTGGTTACAGCGTACAGTGTGTTCTGGTGCGCCGGTGATGGGGGTTACTCTCCAGAGGAGGGTCGACGGACAGCCACAGTGGGTTCGCGGTGAGTGCTAACGCGTGCCCGTATTCCCGCCATAAGCGGCACAGGAGGACACCGTTGAGTTTTAGTGGATTGGAGTCATACATAACTGCACTATCTCCCTGTTGTAGTGCAGTATACATGAGAATTAGTCAAAGCAAAAAAAAAGGACAACTATGTGTGTGCATAAATTGTATGGAAAAATCAACCGGATGTGCGTAGAACGACAAACGTCTAAATTCAAAGAGCCCTAAATAATATAGTTCATAGACATCAGTTTCGTTCATCGGTTTAGTTAACCGTTCTTAATTAATTTATTTATTAATACTTGATAATATATTTTGTGATTTTGATGCCGACAATAAATTGGTGTTAAGTGATTTATCATCAGATCACTGTGGATTAATGGCTAGCTTCCCTATGCCATTAAGTAAAAAGCCGCGCAAAGTAGAATGCAGGCCTTAAACTGTTAGTCGTTGCAGTAAGTTTAAAAATAATATAGCTCTTAAAGTTATACCGTCAATAATAGAGTACGAGAACCCAAATGAAATGTACGAGGCCCTTTTTGATGTTGTGCAAAATGAGTACAAATCCGTTTTTAAAACTAAAACTATCAACATTACTGGGACTTCCGCTGGTTTCAACCAATGGGCTACACCAGGCATTTATAAAAGCCGAGCGAGATTGTATGAGTTGTATGGTCTGAGACAGTACAAGTTTGATAACAATTTTTTAGAATATGTTAAAAATTATTCAAAATTATTTAAAAAGATTTGTCGTGTTGCAAAATCAAAATTTCTAAGTGAGACTATTAAAAATTCTAATAACAAAGTAAAAGCCACTTGGAAAATCATAAACAACGAAACAGGTAAATCGGTTAAAAAAGAAAATCAACTCGAGATCATGGTTGATAACAAATTAGTTAATAAACCAGCTGACGTAGCTGAGGCGTTTAATGAGTTTTTTACGAGCATACCTGCAACGACGACTTGCTCCTTAAGTTCGTCGCCGTCTAAGGCTGAAAACCTATTGCATAGTAGCGTCTCTAAATGTAGTTATGTATTGAGATTCGAGCATGTAGCGCCTCGTGATGTAGTTAATGTTTTTAATTCTCTTAAATCTAAAAACACGGGTGATTACTGGGGCATATCTACCAAACTTTTGGGCAGTATAATAGACATTGTGGCCCCCTATCTTGCTGTTACGTTTAACAAATGCATTGATTTGGGTACTTTTCCTGATCTCATGAAGAGCAGTAAAGTCATCCCTCTATTTAAATCCGGTAGCAAAAATGATATTGGTAATTTCAGACCAATCTCTATTTTGCCTGCATTCAGCAAAATATTTGAAAAGTTAATTCTTAAGCAGTTACTCAGACATTTTAACTTACATAGCCTCCTTCACAATGACCAATATGGGTTTACGAAGGGTCGCTCGACTACAGATGCGGGTGTTGCTTTGTTGAAGCACATATTTGACGCATGGGAGAAGTCGCGAAATGCAATTGGTGTTTTCTGCGATCTTTCTAAAGCCTTCGATTGCGTTCACCATGATACGCTTTTGCGTAAACTACGCCGTTACGGTGTTCAAAACGAAGCCCTAAATGTAATTGAGTCATATTTACTTAATAGATACCAATGCGTAGACGTTAATGGCGCTAAATCTTCCAGGTTACCTGTTGAGCTGGGTGTACCTCAAGGCTCAATACTGGGTCCGTTTTTATTCCTGGTTTATATTAACGATCTGCCATTCTATTTAAAGGATATTTGCGACGTTGTACTGTTTGCAGATGATACTTCTCTGATCTTTAAAGTAGATAGGAATAGACAAGTTTTTGATGACGTGAATAATGCACTATCAATGGTCACAGATTGGTTCAAAACAAATAATCTTGTTCTTAATGCCAAGAAGACTAAATGCATAAAGTTCGCTTTGCCCAATGTTAGAAATCTGGGTCCCAACATTGTGCTCGGCAATGAGAAGCTCGAAACTGTTGATTCAGCTGTGTTTCTGGGTATAACAGTAGACTCAAAAATTCAATGGGGGCCACATATATCAAGCCTAGCGGGTAGGCTTAGCTCGGCCGCCTACGCCGTCAGAAAGGTTAAACAATACACTGACGTTGATACAGCAAGGTTGGTCTACTTTAGTTATTTTCACAGTATCATGTCCTACGGTATTCTACTGTGGGGCAGAGCCGCTGATATTCAAAATATATTTGTGCTTCAAAAACGACCTGTTCGTGCCATTTACCAATTAGGTGCGCGTGTTTCTTTAAGAGATTTTTTTAAAGATATTGGTATTCTCACAGCGGCTTCACAATACATATTCGCCAACATTTTATATATTAGGCAGAACATTCATTTGTACAGTAACAATAGTGATATTCACAACTTTAACACCAGAAATAAGGACAAATTACGAGCTCCCTTTCATCGACTTCATAAGGTGCATAGTTCATTCGTTGGGGTTGGTATAACTTTTTACAACAAGTTACCGTCTTCTTTTCTAGATTTGCCATTTAACGCATTTAAAGCAAAGGTAAAAGCTAATCTCTGTTCTAAGGCATACTATTCTATTAATGATTATTTAGATGATAAGCATAGTTGGTCGCTGTGTTGAACTCAAGACAATGTTCGTGTTCTTTTACCAAAATTAGCTTGCTGTCAGGTTAAATATTATTATTTTTTAATTTCGTTTTTATGTGTATTTTTTAAATTTTATTTTTTGGTAAGACTGTCGTAGGTATCGTTTACTGTTATTGTCGGAGCTGATGAAGATTGCTACTATCTTTGCATTATATAGAGTTAATCTTTCTAGTATTATATAGCAGCTTAGCCAGCATTGTGTGAGTACCATGTACTTCAGAGCTATCATTGTCTAGATACCTACGTCTTCTATTGACTTGAATAACTCCGGTGGTTGAGAGTATGTCATGCCCACTCAAATGTCTCGCCGACGGTGGCGCGTGTGTCGGATCATTTAGCTCCCTTCAAAATGGTTGAGCTGAATGGTGCTGATACATGTGTCATGTTCGTGAACGGGCGCTGTCGGTTGGGACTGGTCATCTCTTAGCTGCCATGGTTTATTTTAATTGATTCTAATTTTATTTCTGAATTGTCTTTTATATTTACTATGGACACTTTTAACTTTCTACATCGTTCTCACATAATGTGTAATCTCAACATGAATGATGTAACAAATGATTTGTAATAATTACCTAATTGAAAAAGAGTGTCCATGGAGTTTCTTGCCCGTTCTTCTCCATAGAGATCTACGCCTTGGAATGGGCATCTACGGTACTTTCACAGTTATTATGTCTTGTGACTGGGACTGTAGCACCATAATTTTGTAATATTTTATTTTGTCTTTTGACAATTCAAAAGTGCCTGTAACTGGCCTACTTGAAATAAAGTGCTTTGACTTTGACTTTGACTATTCAATCCTCTTCCCGACTGTCAGGGATCAGCCTCCAATCTAACTGGATGAGTACCAGTATCTCACATGGAGCGACTGCCTACCTGACGGCTACATCCATTGTAACACGATGATACCCGTTGGAAAAACTGGTGGCAAATTTTCTGACTTCAGTCTACCCGTAACGATTATCATAGATCTTCAAATAACTCTTACCGTTTATATTCTACACCTGATTATATATATTGAACACCGCAAGCTAGTGTTTTATTAATACCCTTTGAGTTTAATTCCAAGGAAGCGGAAGAAAATAGAATAATTTAGCTGCGGTGGCGGATAGTTTCGAGAGTCAACCGAGAAAATGGGTCACTTTAACGTTAATAATGGGATGCAACCTTTAAATACATTTTAACCGCACGCTGCGTCTCACCTCGGTAATTTTCAGCAAGGTTTTCCTAAAATTATGGATTAATTTATTTGCAAGCTTAACTCTACAATTTTTAAATTAAATAAATATGTTTAAGGTATATATTTGTCTGACATAAGTAGTGCTTTTAAGACAAGCTTGGTGTTTATTGAATAGCAATTGATTTAAATCTCAATAGAAAAGCAACAGAAATACAAATAAACTTAGATTATCGTTTGAAAGACAAATCTAAATCTTAATTATCAGATGATGGCACAGCATATTTTGAATAACTTTATAAAAGGTAAACCAAAATGGGGATCTTCTTAAAACGTAGAAGCTCACAAGGACTGGTGCGACGCGACAACAAGTTTTCATAGAAAATGTAGAGAAATTTTAATACAATTTCTTTGTCGCATCATCTTGTCGCACCTGTCTGTGGGTTCCTAAAAATCACTTCTTTGCTTTATTCAACTACGTTTTACTAAGCACAGTCAGCCTTAATGAATCTTACTAATTCTTATGACGACAATAGGATTAATATTAAGCCCAAAACAAAAGACAGGCCCTTTTTGCAGCCTAAATAAATTCATTATCATTTGTTTGATGAAAATTAATATTGTTTTGATAATGAAAACTCATGTATTCTATTATAATTTCGTTAGCCAAAGTTTAATTAGTTGAAGGTAAGTAAGGCTTTAAGTTAATTTATCTTCAGTAGTTGTATCGTGGAGCCCGTAGAGAAAAGCTGTAATTGTGTAGCTGCCAATAACTGGAAGTAAGAATGTCGTTTACCATGAAACAAGATGGTGGATATTGTTCTAGCTAGTATTACAGGCCATCATAGCCATCCAATAGTGGCCTGAAATACAGGCTTTTTTTGCCAACTATATTGGGGTCCCAGTCTAACCGCATGCAACTGTGTACCAGTAATTTGCATGGCACTACAACTTCGTATCTGACGTCCACAACTTATTAACTGGATAAAACAAAACCCCCTTTATAATCTATACTAATACTATAAAGAGGTAAAGTTTGTGACGTTGTAAAGGGTAATCTCTAGATTTACTGAACCGATTTTGAAAATTCTTTCACCAGTTGAAAGCTACATTATTCCTGAGGGTCATAGGCTACAAAATATTTTCAAAAAATGACAGAGATCCTTATGTAAATTGCAATAAAATTTATTCTTTAGCGTGTGCTGAGAAAACTATTGATGCTGCAGGGTAGGCAGGGTAGGCAGTGTAGGCAGGGTAGGCAGGGTAGGCAGGGTAGGCAGGGTAGGCAGGATAGGTATGGTAGGCATGGTAGGCAGAGTAGGCAGGATACGCAGAGTAGGCAAGGTAGGCAGGGTAGGCCGGGTATGCAGGGTAGGCTGGGTATGCAGGGTAGGCAGGGTAGGCCGGGTATGCAGGGTAGGCTGGGTAGGCAGGGTAGCCAGTTGACGGGAGCGAAGCCCCGCGGGTCAGCTAGTACAATATAAATGAGCAAATAAAAGAGCTGGGTATGCAGTGTTGAGCAAATAAAAATCTCATCTTATGATGTTATTGAAACTGACATAGGAGTGTAGAAACTGGTACAATCAAAAAAAAAGCTATGCCCAAGGACGGTTCAAATCAACCGAGTTTCGAGTTTTTGAACTCGAAACTCAAATCAACCGTCCTTGGGCATAGCTTTTCATCCGACGCACACATTTTGATGTTCTGAATTATGACACATAGAAATCGGATGTAGTGCGTAAGCTTCCCTAAAAGAAGTAGTACGGCTACTTTGGAACCGAAATTTCACGGACACGGATCGGATGTTGTGCATAAGCGCCCTTAGTTTCTAATGATCATGATGAATAATAAATAAAGCTTTTGGAAATGACATTTGAATAATTCTAAGCTAAGCAAGTCTGTGTAAAAAATATAGTGTAACCATGCCATTGTATTATGAAGAGAAAATGTATTTTTTTATTTTAGTCAGTCAAGGACCAAACAGTAATTATAATATGTACCTATTTGTAAGGCCGAAAATGCTAATGGCCGTGTGGTACATTCAAAAGAGCAGCTAATTTTTCGCCCAATCTACGCCGCAGGCATTTGTATCAATTTGGAACAAGACACTAGCTTGTACGATATTTGAAACTAATCCATTAATTTCGTCTGTATATTTTTACCCTGTGCATTTAAATCTATAAACAGGTATAGACGAATTAATTAATTATTATATAGTAATCTAAACGTCTACCCAGCAGTAGGAAAACATATGGAAAATTAAAAAAAAAGCTATGAATTGCAATATGCATTGATGATTTGTTAGGAAAATGAAATGAGTAGGACAAGACAAAGTTTGAAAGTGGCACCGATAACTGAAAAGTTGTGTGAGAATCTGTAATCACGGTATGATGCGGAGGAAAATATCTTGATTAAAGATTTGAACTTGGATGGGCAAGGGAAATTATGGGTTATAAACTGTGTGAAACATGAGATGTCAAGAAAGGTGGTGCCTACTAAGATGAAGACTAGTAGAAAGAAGACATGAAAAGGCATGACATGGAAAGGAACCCATATAAATTGGCAAGAAAACTGTTGTTTCAATAATTAAAGTTATATATGTAGATTATCATCCTACAGTCAACATTTGTAAAATGTCGCTTTTACGTTGAGAAATACGCACCTATTAGTGTCGGTAGCAGGTGGGTTTCTGTTCTTTATTATATTATATACCGTGTTACAAATAGCTATCAATAAATTCATAGAATAATAGGTTAAAACACAGCGAGCTATAATTGTCGTTCCGTGTACCTACATATAAATATAAAACATTATCATGCCTTCTCTCGTTTCCCGTCCATAGTAAGATAATGATACCTATTTATATGCATTTCATTTTAAATCTGTTATTAGATAAGAAAAATATTAGATTCATAATATTTTATTTTAAAACATTATTGTGTTACAATTCCCGACCGACCCCATGATAGTTAGGTACATGCTAGGCAGAGCCATCATCTTATCTGCCTAGCATTTTCCTAATTGCGTTGGCTCATACCAGTAATTTTATATGAAGCGATTGTCTATCTGACCTTCATAAACCAATTACTGGGTAATACGACACCCCTTGTTTAGATGAAAGATGAATCAGTCTTACCAAGGAGACCAGCTCCTTTGTAAGACTGGTTCATCTTTCACACAAACTATTTATATTTAACAAAATTTATATGATCAAAAAGAGCATGCAAATAGTCTTGTACCTCTACAATATTTACTCAACCACTTATAACTTAACCCTCAACTACTGATCTAGCTTCGAACGCGAGCTTTACTCCATATTTCGCCCAATTAGATGCCAGCGGCCCGATATCTAGCCAACGGTCTAGCTGTCTGTACTTTTAGATCTTTTTCTGTGGTCCTGCATCATTCCGAATTTTCAGTAGCTACCTACTAGTACCTGCATAAAAAATACATCACACATCGGTTTTCGATTATATATTTCAGTTTGTCAATTTCCCGTGACTTTGGACCCGTAGAATGTGTGTACATTTTGAATCTTACAGAAGAAAATATTTTAATGACAGTGAAAACTTTATCAAAATCGATTGAGTGATTGAGAAACCACACTAATTAAGTAAAATTTCAGTTGACTCAAAAAACTCAATTCATGCCGTTTGTTTGTTTGGCCTCACACCCAAAGTGTCACAACTAATTATTTTATCAGAAAAATATCGAGATTCTTATGAATTGTTAGTTAAAATTTCATACTAAGTGCGTGTCAAAATAATAAATGTGTTGGTTTTTTCCTAAACGAGTCTCCAAAAGCGTCAGTAATTTATAACGAACAACCATCAAAAAACAACTTTAGTTATTTAAGGAACCACCCTAGTGTGTAGTGGGGTTGCTCACACATTACTGCTGGGGTATTTTAGCCATATATGTGCGCCGCGTTTTACCCAATTAGAGCACGCCAGCGAACGGGTTAATCTTTTATTGACTGTATAAATCTACAGCACTAATTGACTTTTGCTCAACCGCTTTGAGCTTTAATACACGATTTTTGCAGGTCTTAAATTGAGCTTTTAAAGTGTTGGGCTTTTATTTCTGAGTCCGGGCTTTGACTTTGAGTTCATGTCTGGCTGGTGAGTTTTATTTGACAACTGTGCTTTGGTTAAGTCTTTAGAAATTACGTATATTTTATTTTATTTATTTACTTAGGATCACCAACGAGTTTCATAACGATTAAAATTTACAGAAATTTAAAAAAATGCTGCAATTTTTGCTGGTATGAATACTCAATGATAGGTAATTACAGCTAACACATTATTGAGTATGCATGCTCTACATAAATAATTAAAACATATTCAATTCAATTAATTAAAATACAGGCTATGTCATATCAAATAAAAAAATACAGATAATGTCAAATTAAATCTACCAAAATACAGGATAGGTCAAATTGAATTAGAATATAGATTTTGCCAAATTAAAACAAAACAAAGCAATACTAAAAGTATCTATACCAATATTATAAAGAGGAAAGATTTTATTGTTTGTTTGTTTGTACCGAATAGGCTCCGAAACTACTGGACTGATTGTAAAAATTCTTTCACCAATAGAAAGCTACATTATTCCTGAGTGACATAGGCTATTTATTAATCCCGAAAACGGGTCCTGTGGGGTAGTCCAAGGGAGCGAAGCCGCGGGGAACAGCTAGTATCAAATTAAAAAAAAGATTAATACAGATTAAATTAAAAGACAAATCCAAGATGTTAACTAATTTATTGGAACGATGATGTGAATATCGTATTAAAATGAAACAGGCACAAATGTGTTTCAAGTTTTAAACAAATATTTGTTCATGGAATCTATAAAGCCTTGCTGAAACGAAATATTATAATTACACTCGTAATTTATACATTACCCGTGGTTTAGCTTCTGTGAAATCCTACTTATAAATGTGATAATGCTGTTTTTCGCGCCTCAACGGATTTCGATGTAGTTTGAAACACAGGTAGACGGTGGCCTCAATTAGGTCTTGGGATATTAAAATTATTTTATCCTGATATAACGTTCCCATGAAATAATATCGATCGAAACGTGGGCGAAGCTGCTGGCGAAAACAATTTAGTATAAAACAGAACTATTACAATAAAACTTTACACTTTTCCCCGATCCCTAATAATATAGTCGCAAAGTTTCCTACAAATCCGTTAATCTGTTGAATTGAGAAAGTTTTTCGAACAAACAGACGCCACTTTATTTTTATGCATTAGTTATGTTCGGATTATAGTACTGTTGTAAAAGTGTTTAAGTTTGGTTTATATTATTTGTTTGTGGTACATATTGGAAGCCGGAGGAGCTCGTGGCTAAATAATAACAGCCGCACGGGTCCATCATCAAGGTTAAGCAATGCTTGACGTGGTCGGTCCGTGGATGGGTGACCATTCCAACATACCGAGTTTCCTCTGTGCCTCGGAAAGCACGTTAAGCCGTTGGTCCCGGCTGTTATTTGAAGATCTTTGACAGTCGTTACGGGTAGTCAGAAGCTTGAGATCTGACACCAGTCTTGCCAAGAGGTACCGTGTTACCTAGTTACTGGGTTGTGGAGGTCAGATAGGCAGTCGCTCAATGTAAAACACTGGTACTCAGCTGAATCCATAGACTGAATAAGACTGGAAGCCGACCCCAATATAGTTGGGAAAAGGCTAGGCAGATGATGACATATTGGAAGCCATAGTTAGATAATTGGTGAGATGAGCTACTCGTTTTGGCGTTTTTTAATGTTAGGTGCTTCAAACAAAAGAATAATTTATGTTTCATGTTCTTTACCTAATTACCTATCGGAATTCTAATTATCAATCGAATATTCACAACTCCCCCTTGGCAAGACTGTTTGGCATTCAGGTTTCTGACTATCCGAAACGACTGTCAAAGATCTACCTACAATCCTGGCGACGCCGAGGCGCGAGGGTGTGTCGATATGTAGGTAGTAGGTGATCAGTCGGTCACCTATCCATAAAATGGCCTCAGCTTGTATCACTTAAACTCACAGATCGACTCATGCAGATCCTTCCTACTACTATTATAAACGAGAAAGTTTTTGAGGATGGATGGATGAGTGTTTGTAAACTAATGCAGCCATTTCCGTATCCAAAAATTTTGTAAAATATGTTTTTTTGAAATAAAAATTATACATATATATATCACCCTTTCACGAAAACTCTACTGGACGGATTTTGATGAAACTTTACAGAAATATAGATTATAATAACACATAGGCATTTATAAAGATATTGAGAGAAGAACTTCAACAACGCGGGCGGAGGTGCGGACGGCAGCTAGTGTTATTATATAGCCGCGAGGCCCCTTTACTTTTTGTTACTTAGTATAGCCATAAACTTTTTAATTAGCTGTCGAACGAAACTACAACATTAGAATCTTGATGGTATCAGCTTCCCTACGTAACGTTATAAATAGCTGGTAGCTACGAAAGACCGGATATTTTGTTGGCTTGTTTGAAATATGAGTTTAATAAACTATTTTAATTAAAACAGGAAGATTTTAGCATTTTGCAGGTAACTAAGATGGAGTTGGTCGATGATAAAATAATATTTAACCCATAGCAGGGATGAGTTTAATATTATTACACTCATGATGTTGGAGATAGTATGCCAGAGGGCAACAAAGGCAACGGTGCCACTCTTATTACTGACACGAATGGTTGGTCTATGATAAAATAATGTTTAACCCATAGCAGGGATGAGTTAAATATTATTATACTCATGATGTTGGAGATAGTATGCCAGAGGGCAACAAAGGCAACGGTGCCACTCTTATTACTGACACGAATTGTTAGTCAATAATAAAATAATGTTTAACGCATAGCTGGGATGAGTTAAATATTATTATACTCATGATGTTGGAGATAGTATGCCAGAGGGCAACAAAGGCAACGGTGCTATTCCTATTACTGACACGAATTTTTGGTCGACGATAAAATAATGTATAACCCATAGCAGGGATGAGTTAAATATTATTTATTATACTCATGATGTTGGAGATAGTATGCCAGACGGCAGCAAAGGCCACATTTATTACTGACATGAATTAGGTAAATTGGCAAATAATAAAGGACACACCACAAGTAAAAATAAGATAGTATTTGTGTAATGGACATAAGAAGAAGCTGAAAATAGTTTACATTATCAGAAGTGAATGAGTTGACGTTTAAAATGAAAGATTAAGATTGCTATACTAGAGAACAAAGCATTTAAAAAATAGAATGAATAAATACGGTGCCTACGTAAATATTGTGTTTTAATAACACAAAATTAAAAAAGCCGAAAATTCAAATGTGAAATTGGGGTAATTTAATAACTAAAATCGATCGCTCAATCGGCATAGACACATACGAAAAACGCGCTGAAATTTGTGTTATCCAAACCACAAACAATTGACCATAGAGAAGAACCATGACCTATTGGTCTATATATACCATAGACTAATCGCTCTATTTTTACTATAGGACCGGATTGATTTAATAAAGATATTATTATACTACTAGTTTAACTCTACAATGGCCGATCCGCATACAGCGTTGGCAATCATCCAAGTTTGGTAGCCGTCAAAATAGTCGGCGTTGTCATTTTTTAGTTGTTAAGTTTACGCTAGACGGAGCGAAACATTTGGACTGCTTTAAAAATCGGTCAACTGAAACAGATTCAACAGATTCTATCTCCACTTCTTTTATTTCGCGAAGAGGGTTATATAAACCAGAATCAAACATGTATAAAATTTAGTTGAATAAAATGTTTGAAGACAAATTTCTGCACAACACTCGACTCAACTAAGTCGTCATTACATCGTAAAAAAACCCGTGATTAATGACAATAAATAACAAGTTGTAACTATCACTTTCATTGAAAGAGAAATAATCCTTATCATACTAAGTTAACGAGTTCCGATTTTGTTACACTGAAAGTCACACTAGTTCATCAAAAGGTCAAAATGTTCCATTTCCATCTAAATATTTGTATGTTGTTTTAAACCATCAGTTTGCACGTTGAAATGGATTATATAAATATTTTTTCGGAATTGTAAGTAATATTGAACGCAAGCCTAATTAGCTATGACCACTTCTAGTGGAGGTGGCGTAGGCACCCTCTCTCTTTTTTTCCTAAGTAAAACTTCTAAAAGACGCACTGTAATAAGGATGTAATAATTGTAAAACATTAAACGAAATAATCAGTAATTAATCTCTGTTATTTATCGAGAATATTCAGAAATATCTGCAGTTTGATGTAATCTGAATCATTTTCATCAAACAATCCTTTTATTACTTGGTATGCAGGAAAGTGAAATATTCAAACACATGCTTCAAAATATTTCTGCAACGAAATTAAACGGTGAAATATGTCTGATTTTAAAACACCTGTTTTAAAAAAAAAAGCTGTAGCAACTCTATTTCTTAATTAAAAACTTTCCCATCTCTAATTTTTTAAATATATTTGTTAGAAGCCTGTTCCCGAAATTCTACCTTTGTGAAAGAAAATAATTAACAAAGTGCTTGCTTTTACTATTTAATTAAAAGTACAATAATAAGTAGTTTTAAAGTAGTCTAAATGTTGTAGGTACACCTTATTGTTGGCCGTTTAGCGAGAGAGCTTTTAATTTAGTTTTAGATTGTTTTGTTGTTTTGTACGGCACATTTTAGTTTTATACCAGGGTTGCTTCTAAGACTTGTATACGTTGCATGTCAAATATTAAGTCTATTGTACCCCAGGTTTAGAATTCCATACGATAAGACTTTGACGATAACGTGACCTTGTGACCATCTAACATTGAGTCAGTAACTGTTGTGTTAGGTACAGTACTGTGGTCTTCATTTTATGAGGAGTAAATAATTGACCGACCGAGCACTAAGCACGAGCGATGCGTCACCGTTTTAGCTTCGGTAAAAATTCTTTCGTATGTCCGGCAGATGTCCGGCTGTTCTCCTCTTCAGGTCGCATTTCTCAATCGATTCTCGTGCAATTTTGTGAGCAGGCTCGTTATTTATAAGACAGACTCGCTAGGTCTAGAGCTGCTCACAGCGCCACTAGTTTTGAACCGACTTCCTAAAAAGAAGAAGTTTCTAAGTTCGACAGCATGTATTTTTTTATGTATGTTTACCGATTGTGATTTTCGCCGTCAATTGTGGACCAATATTGTCTTTTTTTTTTTGGTATACTCCCGTGGTGGTCACATTGTCAACAAGTGAGAATCTGATGACGGGATCCCATGGAAATCGAAGGCACTCTTCAAATGTATATAGTGATTTTGGTATTTTCATCAACAATGCAATCATTTGCGCTCCGAAAATATCATTTGGTGAAGAGGAACTGATGAAAAAAACCACAGATGGCCACTGGAACACCTTAAAGATAAGATGTCACGGGTATAAGATATATCGAATAATCGACTATGATGAAGCAAATAGTTATAAATAAATGGCACTAATGAATATGGTACCATCGAACTGGTCTAATGATGAAGCCGGAGGAGGCACTGTACCTACGAAATAAAACAATATATCCTAGTCGTTTTTGGCCTTTTAGATTCGTCATGAGATGTACTTTGGCGATAAATGATTTTCATGGAAATTTGAGTTACCAAAACTAGAAAACCGGCCAAGTGCGAGTCGGACTCGCGCAATAAGGGTTCCGTACCATTATCGCAAAAAACGGCAAAAAAAAACACGTCTGTTGTCCCCACTTAAATATTTATTTTATTCTGTTTTTAGTATTTTTTGTTATAGCGGCAACAGAAACACATCATCTGTGAATATTTTAACTGTCTAGCTATCACCGTTCATGAAATACAGCCTGGTGACAGACGGACAGACAGACATACAGACGGATCGCGAAGTCTTAGTAATAGGGTCCCATTTTTACCCTTTGGGTAAGGAAACCCTAAAAAAGAACAATTAAAACTTTTTAACAAAAAAATTAAACTAACTTCCAAAAAAAAGTAAGTAATTTCTGGCAATACTGGTTCGAATACGTGAATTATTTTAATTGTAGTGAAAGCTACGCTAATAAAAAGATATACTTAAAAAGGATTTTATCCCGGAAAAATGAATGGTCCATATAACCTTACTTACGCTAATGTAAAGATACAAATTATGTATAACCTAATCTAATAGAAGATAGAGTTACCTTAGTATAAAAAATCTTCGCCATCCGAAACGGTACCATTAGGTATCTTGAGTTAGCTCGAAGCACTAAATAAGTTTCCGTACTACGGTATCTCTTTAATGACTCAATCGTATTTCCTTCAGATAATAAATCTGTCAAAACTTGTAATCCACCCCAAATAAATTCAGTGTAATTAATTAATTTAATAAGAACAGAATCTTTAATCACTCTGCCGGAACTTAATTGTTTACTGTTAAAATTGTAATCATTTTTATTTGAACATTCTAACAATTTTTATTGCATCAATCCGAACAGCTGCCTGGATTTTGAGGAAATTTGACACACCGATAAAATATGACCTAGATTAGGACATAAGATTCTTTTCGTTACGTTGTTAGTTCTTCATTATACACGATTTTCACGCGGATAATGTCGCAGGCGACAGCTATCTCCTAAGTGACTTTAACGTGACGCGACGCCATTCGATTGCGATTTTTACTATGCGAAATGGCAAGTTGCAATACTATACTTTTATGGATGCAATGTGATGCAATTCGATCAATTTGCACTTAGAATATTTATAAAATACTTATACGCTATTTAAACTGTGTCGCGCCATCAGGAAACCCTCATACTCAGTACTACTCGGTTTTACTAATACTTTATCGGCCGAACAACAAAGATATTCTTCCTTTCTTTCAAAACTTGATAGTAAAGGTTGTTGATAAAAATGTAAAAACCTCGATAATACCCTCGAAGTTATAGAAAGCTTGCCCCTTTAATTCTGTTTAAAACTATTATTAACGTTTAATGGGTTATGAAATCTTTGTCCATCATTATCGTTTTTGATAATATGTTGGGTAGAAGCAGCACAGTATCCTAGCCGATAGAATGCAGGGTGACAATGAAATAATAATAAGTGTAAAGAATAAAAGAAAATTGACTTTGAAAAAGTAACTTTCTGATACTTTGGGAGGATTATTACTCCTCCTTTTTTGTAGTCAGGTAATAAGGAAGCTTCTTCAGTGAATTCCAATAAGGAAATTGAACATAACGCCATAAAATAAACATACGAATTTGAATTTAAATTAGCAGGTCCCGTGTATTTATTTATATCATTTGAATGAAGAAAAGAAAGGTTTTTAGTAATATGTTCCTTGGAGAAAATCCTACTACTACTTCTTAAGTTGAAGGGTAAGGGAAATTTTCAGCTCCCCTTCAATTTTCTACCCTGTATAAAATAATTATAATGTAACCAGACCAATTTTACAACGGTTTGCAAAATGTTAAATAATTAATTACGGATCGCAAAGGCGTAAAGATTTGATCAACGATGATAATCTCATTAATATTTCCTTTACAATTTACAAGACTAATTAAACAGTCGTTTTCTAACGAAGATAGAACAGAATGTAAAGTCTGTAATCCAAAAATACTTATTAATGGAAGAACGAATGCATTAATTACGCCTAATGCTTTACGTAACTCATTCTGATGATAAATTATGCTATTTAACACGCTTCTTTTGATGTGTGAAATGAGATATTATTTCATCTTCAATTTGAGTCCACACTAGTGAAAATCGCCTTGATTAAAAGCATTAACTTTTTTTACTAGTGTATTACCCAGCGTCTTCAATGCTTGATAATTAGCCTAACGTAATAACAAGTTATTAACTCATTACTTGTTACGTAAAGTAGTAGTTTTTTTTTTATAATCTATTGGCTCGCGTTTGACCACTATATCGCCTGATGTTAAGCGATGACGTGGTCTACGGTGAAGCACGCTTGCCTAGAAGAAACCTATTCACTCTTGACTTAAAGACCCCAAGGTTGTAGCTATCAGGGAACAAAGACCCTGGAATGGAATTCCACTCCTTAGCTGTACGCACAATGAAAGTATTAGCAAAACGCTTTGTGCGTATGGGAGGGATGTCCACCATGTACCGATGGCGCATGGCCGTACGTCTTATCGTCCGATGATGGAAGGGCTAGGCGGAATCAAATTGTGCAGTTCCGTCGCACACTCCCCGAAATGTAACCGATAAAAAAACCGACAGGCTCGCAACTCGGCAACTATGATTAGCAATTTTTTGCACTTTTATACAAACCCAACACTTTCTTCTTGTCACTATATCAAACTCAAAAGTTTTATATACGCACTGTGGGCTAGTTTCTGAATTGAGAGAAAAAAAAATAACCTGCCAAAACCTACTTTGATGGTAATGTTTGAAAGGTTATTAAGGATATAGAAGAGTTTGACAAATACTAAACTATAAATTCTTAATTCAATAATCGGGATTGCCTCGAGGAACGTGCACATGTCAATATGTCTGATCAAGGTATTGAGCAAACTTTTGGATGGACGTGGTAATGACTTCCATTGTAAGGTCAAAAGAATTGGTGACTAGACGAGAAGAGTCGTAAACAGTGATACCAGTATTGGATTAAAAGTTTTAGTTAAGCGTTTTACCCGCAAATACTAGAATGACCCCATTTTGTTCCACGAAGTTTCACGACTAAGTTTCCGTTAAAAACTGATAGTTTATACCTTTTAACTATATTGAATCCAAGTTTGTTACGATAAAGCATCGAAACTTTCAGTTCGTACGTTAATATTTATTTTACTGAGTAAAGGCCCAGTTTCTGGATCGAACATGTTCGCAAAATAATTGCGACAAATTGTCAAACGCGCATTAATTACTAAAATTATTAGCCAATCACATCTCTGGACTTGTTAAGAGACCAATACAAGGAACTGTAATAATATCCAATTATTTGTTACCTTTATTAAATAATTGTGACAACTTTGAATCGGATGAGAAGCTTTGATGATAGCGATTTATTTTAGATACAATATATATCAGACAAACCGCTCATCCATAACCTGTTCATCATATATCATCCAACATCAAACATTTGACAAGGGGTTTACGAGCTCCATAATATTTACATAAAAAGGTGATCAAAACTTCTTAACAAGGGTGGTTTCAAAACCAGTTTACAATCTCAAGGAAGTTTCGAAAACCTCCAAAAATAATTAGGCGGGAATGTCAGAAGGTTGGCAGTGTCAACGCTACTAAAGTTCGGTAATTAATCATTGGAGAACCCCCTGTATGTGGGGTTTTATTTCACATCACTTTATTGGGGCGGAAAACTCCTTTGCCGCACGTTGACAGCATTTTAATAAGATGAAAGATTTTGACCCGAATTTCATTGCAAAGGCTAGAGATTAAAATAAATCTAAAGAGTTTGTAGGAACGCGATTATCTCTGGAATTACCAGTTGGATTTGAAAAACTATGTTTGCTTGTGATTGAGCCCAATTCTTGAAGAAGGTTATATGGTTAAAATCAAGCTGCAATCCTGAAGAGTCGGACAAAAAGAAAAAAACCGTGGCTAAACCGTGGAGCACAGCTAGTAAACCATATTTTAATGAGGTTAATATGAGCGTGAATTCATAGATTTTATTAAAAACGGATGTTATGTTTTTTATATCGTGGCGTTTTTGACATGCCTGGACTGAAAATAACGACATCACAAGTAATACATAATTGAAGACTCCTCGGGAAAATGAATGTAAAAAAAAATCGCTAGAGGAAAGCAACTTTTTACATTTTTAAGTATAAGTATGACCATTCTGGTTTTTTATGAGCTTCGAGTTAGATAGGAAAAAAATGCGCTACGCGTTAAAATTTACTGTCAAATTGAACGAAATAAAAGGAGACACAAATTGAACTATTACAGCTGACAACGATGGCTTTACTTAGTTCTGTTTACTGAATTAAATAAATATACCAAAAAGTATATTATGGAATGAAATTATACTTTTACAATAAAGAAAAAACATTTATGGTTTTCCCGTGGTGTAATCTAGGGCTGTCACGCGTTTCCACTGTGCGACAGCAAAAATGTTTAACAGCGTCAAATTTGCGTTTCAGCCCTACATAAAGTTTTTAATTGTTATTTTTTATTGGCTCCGGTTGACAATTATACTGGCCACGGAACTCCAAAGCGTGGGGGACATACTTGACCTATTTCTTTTATCGCCGTATCTCGGTTTTTTATTATTAAACCTCAATCAAAAAAGTCGTCGGGTTTCTTCAAAAAACGATTCGAAATTTATTTTATGTTTTCGATTTCTCTGAAATTTTAATTGAAGCAACAGATAGGGGGGTATAAAATATAATTACCGAAGCTTCCTGGTGTTCCTGATTCTGTAATAATAATTTTGGTATGATATTCTATGCTCGTAAGCTCGTTCTCGGAAACTTGATTCTAGTAGCTTACCGTACCACGATTTTTGGGGAATCTACCTAACTAAGGATGTCTACAAATACCTAGACGGACAAACGAAATGCGGTCTCTAAATAAGTACCTACTTTCCTGCGTAGAGCAATATTGTATAAAAAAAGTTAATTTAAAAATCAAACACCCGACTGCTTAAGAAGCGAACTAAAAAGCTGTAAACAAGATAAATCATGCTGTGTAGTCGGAGGATACATATTCGCGAGTTGGATTTTTCTTGTTTACAGTTTTTTAGTTCGCTTCTTAAGCAATCGTGTGTTTGATTTTTAAATTAACTTTTTATATTTACAACTTTTTAGTTATCATTATTTTTGTAATTCTCAGACCCAGTTAAAATCAGTTGTTAACTCAACAAATAGTTAAATATGCTAGCTAATTGATCGTGGCAGACAGACACACGAGTGATCTTATAAAGTTCCGTTTTTCATTCGTTTTTCGTACATAAAAACTGGTTTTCACCAAAGTTTTAGGCTAGTCCAGTTTTTTGATCCGTAGTTAACTCAACTAATGGATAAATACGCTAACCAATGGTTGCAAATTTCGGCAAAAAACGTTTATTCGTCAATTGTTAGTCTAACAAACTGTCAAATAATTATCTCCCCAACTTATTTGACCATTTGTGAGAAAAACAACAAATAAAATGTGTTTTACCGAAATTTGCAACCATTGGTTAGCGTATTTAACCATTAGTTGAGTTAACTACGGGTCAAAAAACTGGACCAGCCTAAAACTTTGGTGAAAACCAGTTTTTATGTACGAAAAACGAATGAAAAACGGAACTTTATAAGATCACTCGTGAGTCTGTCTATTCGTCTGCCACGGTCAATTAGCTGCGAATGTACTAGACAGATTCAATTAAAATTTGGTTCTCATAATGAACTTTCGTATGTAAAGACGGACGCCGTAATGTAAATAATAGATTCGAATGTGTGATCACATAGGCAGACAAATTAGAAAATTACGAAACAAAGTTTTTTTATAAGTTTTTTGTGTCACATATCAAACGGCTAATTGTGAGTCTCAAACATACTTTCTTTTCATAATTTTAAAAGTTATTTATGAAAAAATATAGTTCGAAGCCCATTTGGCCGGTTATAATTCTCTATTGATCCTTCAAATAAAAATTACAAATCATCACCATCATCAGCCATTTAATGTTACCACTGCTGGGACACAGGCCTCCTCTCTGTGATGGAAAATTGAAAATAATATTTCCTAAATATAACATATTTACGCACATCCATCACCAAATATTTCCCTTCATTGTTAACTCGTCTTCAGTGCTTCAAGCGGCTTTGTTATAGCGACTGAAGCTGTATTATGTAGCGCTTTCAACAGCTGTTGCTTAGTAAATATATTTATAGCCCAGAGTGCCATCTGCGCTCACAGTTGCCGAGAACTACAGGCCATCTGCGGCTAACTAGATAATCTGTCTGTAAAAGAACCCGTCAACTGTGATATTGAATCGGTTTGGATAGGATTTTGTGCTTTACTGTAAGTGCTTTAATCGAAGGAACTTTTGCATCTTAAGCTAGTTACTTAATTTTAATTGAGATTTGACACAATTTTACTATCAGGATAGTTAGTATGCTCTTTAATATTATACATGTGAAAGTCTGTAAGTTTATCAATCACGCCTCAACAACTGAACTGATTTGATAAAATTTGGAACACGAGTAGACTATGGCCTAGATGAAGACAAAGAATGCCTTTTGTTATTTTGGGGTAATATTAATCTTTCACACGTTCGAAGCCACTGACAAAAGTTAGTAGATATACATTTTTTGACGATTTTCCACATTCAGAGTCACATGAAACAGCATCGAAAATAATCTTTACCACAAAACAAAAGACAGGCTAGCTATTTTTTTTTGTGTTTTTGTAAATCACTTATTTGTATTCACAAAGGAACAGTAGCTTTCGTATCTCCAAATCACTGTTGCCACTCGGTAATTAACAACAAAAGAACAAAAACTCTCTGTTATTGAAAGGATCCCTTTGCGCTCAGAACGAAGTCGGATTTGGCTTCACTCTGTTTAACTTCAAGCAGAACTCCGCGCCGTCGGCGAAGCTTGCCAGTTTTCGTTAGCTATACTGCAGTAAATGTGATATATGTAACCAGTATACATATAGGTAGCAGCTGGGTAAGAGTTGCCGAGAGTCGAGATAAATCGCGTACGTTGGAGACACCTGTATGTCCAGCAGTGATCTGCTTATTAATGATGACTGCTTAGTGGTGATACTTATAGGTAAGTTTATTTATGTAGGTACCTAAGCATAGCAAGAAACGACTCTGACATTTATAATTTCGAAGAAAAAGGGCAAAAAACGTCTGACTTCATTTCGGAGACGTGAATCACAAAATATGATAATATAATCATAAGAAGAAGACTTTAAAAAATAGCAATGATAATGAGCGAAGAACTAGGCAGACAAAACGAAAATTATGCGTCTTGTGAGCTATATATTTTTCTGCAAATAATTTTTGGCATTGAAATAAGTTGTTTTTAAGGCAGCTTGCCTTAAAACGTTCGTTTAATAGAAATAGGGGTAGAGGAAGGCCAAACATACGATGGATGCGTTGTGTGAAAGTTGATATGGTTGGAAAAATAGGGATGTGACACCCTTACATCATTATCATCATCATTATAACCGAAAGTTCAGTCCACTGCAGGATATAGGCCTCCCCCAAGCGTCGCCACACCGGCCGGTCATGTGCGTGTCTCATACAGTTTACACTGGATATTTATGATTTTTTTGGATATTTTTTCGGCCATATCATCTTGTTAATACAAAACGGTAATACAGGGGTACTATTACTAATACGACGACTGTATGAGACACGCACATGACCGGCCGGTGTGGCGACGCTTGGGGAAGGCCTATATCCTGCAGTGGACTGAACTTTCGGTTATAATGATGATGATAATGATGAAGCAACGAAGTTAGTCAAACACAAAAAGCATTCACCTCTTAATTTCTACAGACTGTTACTAAAAACATAAGCCCACAATTTATACAAAAAAAAACTCTAAACGAACAAAATGGTAACCTTATTAAATCGTAAACGATGAATACCCACGCTTTTATGAAAGAAAATTTTCTAAAGTATTCGTAGGAAGATGTACTTTGCTTAATACATCCCACAATTACGATGTTTTACCTCATAATCAAGTTATTGTTTGGTTCGTAACCATAAAAATGAAAAATCGAGAAAAATTCACGAACGTAAGGAAGAATGATCGACATAATTTGGATGTTAACAACGTTTTTTGTGATGATAGAACATTTAGATGGAGGGTTTACTGAGGATGGAAGACGAGTGAAATTAAGAGCACTTAAATAATAAAGTGCGAATTTATGTTTTGCAGCGAATGTTCTAAAATGTTTATACATCCTGAAATGTTCAATGTTATCAAAACCAGAGAAACGATGGTTGGATTGTTTGAAAGAGAATTTCTGTAGAAACCCCTTTCTGACGATTACGAAAAATTTAGATGTATGGAAGACGAGCGCCGAGCCCAAAGGCAAATAAATTGTAATAAGGACAAAAAATTATGATGATCCAGGAATATTCAAAAGATTTGAGATATTGATCCTTTTAGTAAGATTTGACGTTATCTCGTGATGATGATAGGTCACAACCCCCTAAGAAACAAAATAGCAGACCATGTTATTTATTTCATCCGGACATAAGTTGCCATTAGTGCCTTTTCTCACGCCCCGGTTGGCGGGTAGCCGGCGGTGAATGTATAGCCATGTATGCCAGTACATGTGAAAGCAAACGTACATGGCTATGCACGTCGCCGCCGGTTACCCGGCACCGGCTACCCGGAAACCGGGGCGTATGTAAAGGGCGTTACGCCCTTACGACAATCTTTTTTTTTTTTTTTATATTCTATAGGCTCGCGTTTGACCACTATCTCGCCTGATGTTAAGCGATGACGTGGTCTACGGTGAAGCACGCTTGCCTAGAAGAAACCTATTCACTCTTGACTTAAAGATCCCAAGGTTGTAGCTATCAGGGAACAAAGACGGAAGGGAATTCCACTCCTTAGCTGTACGCACAATGAAAGTATTAGCAAAACGCTTTGTGCGTATGGGAGGGATGTCCACCATGTACCGATGGCGCATGGCCGTACGTCTTGTCGTCCGATGATGGAAAGGGCTAGGCGGAATCAAATTGTGCAGTTCCGCCGCACACTCCCCGAAATCTCACAATTTTGTATCTTTACATAATGATCACGTCTATTATTCCCGAAGAGTTTGGTAGAGATGCACTTGTAGTACACAAGACCAACGAGGCAGTGAATATATAATTGGTGACTTTAATATATTTATACTCGTACTTTCCTAAACAGCACTTGTGACAATTATGTAAATTTTTGACAAAGATGTCATTCTCAGGTATATTTAACAAAGCCCTGATATTAGAATAGAATAGAATATACTTTATTGTACACCATCAAATTATAATATTATATTATTAGGATTAGATCGATATTATTAGGACATAATCGATATTTCGAATGATTGTACAGCTGTCATCCCTGACGTTTCACCCAACACCTATAAAAGCGGTTGTCAATCGGTCCGCGGCCCTTTTTTACCAATCGGCGCTCGCGCAGTAAGGTCGTTGGATTTCGTCTCGGATCACAGCTAAGTTATTAGGTTCATTTGGTTTATTTTCCTTTGATTATTGTGTGTTATCGTAGTCGATTGTTTCCAATAAAATGGTGCGTAATTATTTCTGTAATTAGTGAGTTTGTAAATAAAATGTAAGGTAGGCTAGTCTGACAGTTGTCTTTTTTTATTTAAAATCCACCCTGGTTCCTAAAATCAGAAGTGGGATAAATCCGTGCCCACAATATTTGAGTTGCACTTGGAAACAATCGGCTACTATTGTTATTTTGAATAATGCCTCGATCGAGATCGCGTAGTGTATCGTCCGACTCGACCTACAACCAAAAGTGTAGAAAATCACGTAAACGGTCCCGTCGCCGTTCTCGCGGTCGGTCCCCGTCCCCGTCCCATCCTCATCGCGTTTCACGTTCGCGAGCTCATCGTAAGTCACGTGAGCGATCGAATCGTAGGCCCCGTAGCCGGGAATGCTCTGTAAAACAGGCATTGCATACGATTACCTCACGTCTAAATGCAATCGAGGTAAGTTCCGCGAGTGTACCTCAAACTCCACCACGGCTTGCTGATCACGGCACACCTCAAAATGTCAATCTACCGTCAACTACACAAACATTAGCAGAGATATTGAACATTTTTAATCCAACAAAATTACACGGTTATTACGTATCCAATTTTGATCCTGCCATTCATGATATTGAGGTGTGGTGTGAAGAGGTGGAACGCGCTAAGTTGTCGAATCATTGGAACGACTATGAATGTCTTTCGCGAGTCTCCAACTGCCTTAAAGGTGATGCAAAGACCTGGCTTACTGAATGGAATACCAATGACCGATCCTGGTCTAATTTTAAACTAGAGTTTAAACCGTTATGCCCGCGTAAACTTGACTATGCGAATATTTTGTTTGAGGTTATGAATTCTACTTCCGATAAGTACCCAACTTATGCCGAATATGCCCGGCGTTCGCTATTACGGCTGCGTATCGTCAAGGGTTTGAGTAACGAGCTGATGGTGCAGATTGTAGTGCGTGGTATTACCGACCCGCATGTTCGTGCAGCCGCTGCGAACGCTGACTTAACAGTCGACAATCTGGTATCATTTTTAGCAATCTATGTCAAGCCTGTCCATACTAAGAGTGAGACGAGTATACCTTCCTCTAACCTAATGAAAAGGCGTCACGGTGCTTCAAAGGATAAATGCTTTTCCTGCGGTCGTACTGGGCACAAAAGCTACAAGTGTCCGAAAAATGAAAAACATCCGGAAAACGCGAATAAATCTTCGGAAAGCCTCCCAAAACCAACATGCTCGTTTTGTAAAAAAATTGGGCATAAGGAATTGGATTGCTTTGCTAAACAGCGTTCCGAGGCGCGGAACGGCAATAATCAAAGGAAAGTAAACCTGTGTAGGGATCGTGCGGGTAGTTTCAGTAACAATGATGTCTCAGCTGCCGTTATTCAAGGCATTCCGGTAGATATCCTAATAGATAGCGGTGCGATTAACATTTCGTTGATTTCTGCGGATGTTGTTAAATTATTTTCCTGTCCCCATAAATCGACTCTTTGCGTTATTAAAGGTGTGAGCGATAGCGAAATAGTTTCTCGGGAGTACGTTACTTTAACCGTAGAGTTCGAACATATTACCCTCGAAGTAGACTTAGTAGTTGTACCTTCGTCATGCATGAACACCCCGATTATAATAGGCACAGACGTTCTCAACAGGGACGACATTGTTTACGTTCGCACAAAAGATAAACAATTCTTAAGCCGTTCCACAAACGGAGTTTTCAAAGTACACGCCACTCAAACTAATATGCAAAGTAAAGTAAATACGCCTCTCCAGGGAGATGATCTTACTGCATTAATGGTCGTTATTGACGAGTATTCTGAATTTTTAATTTCTGGCACTGCAACCACTACGGTAAAAACAGGACAAATGCATATCAGTTTGACAAGCGAAACGCCTATAGTTTATCACCCCTACCGTCTTTCTTACCAAGAAAAAATAAAAGTCAGAGAGATTATCAAAGACTTGTTAGATAAAAACATAATTAGGGAATCGGAATCTGAGTACGCCAGTCCAATTTTGCTGGTCAAAAAGAAAGACGGCTCTGATAGGTTATGCGTAGATTTCAGAGCTCTCAATCGGATCACCGTTAAGGACAGATACCCTCTTCCTCTTATAGATGACCATATCGATCGCCTAGGGTCCTCTAAATATTTCTCTTGTTTAGATATGGCTTCAGGTTTTTTCCAAATCCCTATTCACGAGGATTCAATACACAAAACAGGTTTCGTCACCCCTGAAGGCCACTTTGAATTTTTGAAGATGCCGTTTGGCTTGTGCAATTCTCCAACCGTTTATCAGAGAATAATAAACAGTACTCTTCGGAGGTTGATTGAGGCCGGAAATGTATTAGTATACGTCGACGATGTACTGATCGTGAGTGATACCGTTGCTGAAGGCATAAAATTATTACGCGAAGTGCTCAAAACGCTCACCGAGGCTGGTTTCTCAGTCAATCTCCAAAAGTGCTCGTTTCTATCCCGCGAAGTAGAGTACCTTGGCCGCATTATATCACATGGTCAGGTTAGGCCGAGTCAGCGCAAAATCGTAGCCTTGGTGAATACTCCGGCCCCGAGTAATGTTAAACAAGTGCGGCAGTTCTTAGGCTTAGCTGGGTACTTTCGACGTTATATAGAAGGGTACGCGATTAGAACAACAAGTATCTCACGTTTAACTAAAAAAGACGTCAAATTCGAATGGGGACCTGAGCAGGAAACTGTTCGTCAAGACTTGTTAAAACGGCTAACAAGTGAGCCTATACTTGCAATTTTCGACCCTAGCCTGCCCACAGAGCTCCACACTGACGCTAGTAGTGCAGGATATGGGGCGGTGCTGATGCAAGTATATAACGATGGCACTAAACGAGTAGTGGGCTACTTTAGCAAGGCAACACAAGGCGCTGAGAGTAGGTACCACTCCTATGAATTGGAGACGCTGGCGGTTGTCAGGGCACTGCAACACTTCAGACATTATTTAATTGGATTAGAGTTCAAAATCATAACCGATTGCAATGCCCTGAAGTCAACCGAACGCAAAAAGGATTTGCTTCCCCGAGTTGCACGCTGGTGGATCTACCTGCAAGATTTTAATTTCTCCATCGAGTACCGTAAAGGTGCACTAATGTCACATGCCGACTATCTGAGTAGGAATCCACTGGTAGCGCAAGTAAATCAGGTCGACAGGCCTCGCAATTGGGCGCAAATTGCGCAATGTGCAGATAATGATACCCGAGAGCTCATTCAAAAGTTAAATGAGGGTGGTCTGGACTCGCGGCGTTATGTCTGTCAAAATGATGTGTTGTACTACCGTTTCTCGCCTACTGGTGAGGAAAGTCGTCTATTGTGCTATATCCCCAAAGGACACAGGCTAAGCCTGCTACGGATATATCACGATGAGCATGAACACATCGGAGTAGAAAAAACACGTCTTGATCTTATCCTTAAGCATTTCTGGTTTCCTGGGCTTAAATCTTTCGTGTGCAAATATGTTTCCCACTGTCTTACGTGTATTTCAAAGAAACGTGTACCTCGGGCTCCACTACAGCCTATAACGTCATGGGGAAAATCTGATATTCCATTCAACACTATCCATGTCGACGCCCTGGGCCCTTTGCCAGAATCGAATGGGTACAAGTTTATCCTAGTTTTGATTGACTCGTTTACAAAGTTCTGTTTGCTCTACCCAATGTACCGACAGGACGCAGAGGAGCTGAAGCGCGTTTTTCAAAACGTGATTTCTCTATTCGGTGTGCCAAAATTAGTAGTCTGTGACCGAGGCCGTATGTTTGAAGCGTCTAGCTTTGTAACTTTGATTACTGATATGGGCTGTAACATTCACTATATCACACCCGAAATGCATCATGCAAACGGCCAGGTGGAGCGTCATATACGGACTGTTTTAAACATGATTCGTATAGAGACCAGTAACAAGAATAATAGTTGGTCTAAGTCATTGTGGAGACTTCAATTAGTTCTGAATATCACAAAACAGAAAACTACAAAATCATCCGCTTTAAATTTGTTAATTGGCACTGAGGCAACTACACCCATAATCCGTGCGTTAGTTCGCGACTTGGCCATGGAAGATGCTAACCCGAATCGCGAGGCTTGGCGTGAGATATGCAGAAGCCGTGCGAGTGAGCTTCTAAAAAGGAATCGGGCTCAACAAGATGCTCGTGTAAATCGCCACCGCGGATCTCCAAAGGTTTTTAAATTACATGATTTCGTGTTTGTAATTAAGTATTCACAGAGCACTGGGAAGTTGGACTCCGGGATGAGAGGCCCGTATAAAGTCACGAAGATCTTGCCAAGTGACCGATATGAGCTCCGATTACTGACCGGTGCACGAGGCAAGACAACCCAGGCCGCGGCCCAATATATGGTGCCGTGGAAAGGAGAATGGTGTCCTGATACCTGTTCAGCCTTTTTTGAATGTGAGTAATGGTTTTGATTATGTAACAGATTGCTTTCCACAAGGGCGAGTGACCCTTTTCGATGGTTGGCTGGCAAGCTGATCTGCATGAGATGGCGTGAGTGTGAACCTGGCAAGCTGCTGGCAGGCTACTGGCGAGCTGCTGGCGAGCTGCTGGCAAGCTGCAGGCAAGCTGCAGGCTGGATGCGCGCTGCGGTGCGATATTGCAGACTCGCTGCCATCTATGTGTGGCGACTGGCGACCGGTGCTGCGGTGCTGGTTTGGAGGACAGTTGAGCGCTGCGGTGCTCCTGTCTTGTGTGATGAGGATGAATTAGTGCTGCGGTACTCTTTCGTCAGTTTTGGACATGCGCTGCGGTGCCTCTGTCTTGCAGACGCGACTCGTGCGCGTATTATCGGACATGTGCTGCGGTATCATGATCTCGATATTATGTAGAAATGCGCTGCGGTGCATTTATTATGTAGACACGTTCTAGTATGGGAATGTGTGGCACTGAATGAAATGGAGAGATGAATGTCAGAACGACATAACTGTGACTGACTGAAAGTTATTAGATATCTTAGCTGGCTTGTTTCAATGGAAGAGGGCCTCGAATGTGTGATGAATGATTGAATAGGCAAAAATAAGCTTTTGTTCCCTCACTAACTCGTATTAATCTCATGATTTCAGGCGAGGATGATGTTGTCGTACAGCCAGGACACACGGACGAGCTACCTGCGAGCCGAGGCAGTGATCCAGCTCAAGATACCGTTCAAGCAGACGTACCCGAAGACAGCGCGTCAGGCCCCTTTGACGGGTCACCTGCGAGCCAGGACTAGGATCCAGGTCAAGATACTGCCGCAAGCAGACGTGCCCGTGGACGGCGCACAGTCAGGAGAGGCCGTATTAGGATTAGATCGATATTATTAGGACATAATCGATATTTCGAATGATTGTACAGCTGTCATCCCTGACGTTTCACCCAACACCTATAAAAGCGGTTGTCAATCGGTCCGCGGCCCTTTTTTACCAATCGGCGCTCGCGCAGTAAGGTCGTTGGATTTCGTCTCGGATCACAGCTAAGTTATTAGGTTCATTTGGTTTATTTTCCTTTGATTATTGTGTGTTATCGTAGTCGATTGTTTCCAATAAAATGGTGCGTAATTATTTCTGTAATTAGTGAGTTTGTAAATAAAATGTAAGGTAGGCTAGTCTGACAGTTGTCTTTTTTTATTTAAAATCCACCCTGGTTCCTAAAAATATTATATTAAATTATTATTATATTATTATTATAATATTATATTATTTTATTATATTATTTGATATTGTGCATTATGCTTCTATACACAAGCCAATTTAACATATTTAAACTCTCTAGACAAGAAATCCACCGTATCGTTACACGTGCCTTTTCGTCAAAGCATACGCGGTAAGCCTTCAAACTACAAACACGGCGTCAGCCAAGCCTTGACGCATGCTAGTTAACAAGTTACCTACACTAACTAACATTTTGAAGATTAAGGCTTCATAACATCACAAAGCTATATTCCCCGAAGGGATAAATATATAGGAGTACCTGTAGGTACTAGGTAAACCCATATATCACCGGTTACGATTTATTATAATGTAGGTAATAAGGGCCAAAATGGGCAATCTAATAACACTGCCCTGCACTATACTTGCATAACACACTATCTTCATATTTTAAAGAATATTCTTAACCCATTGCTTCAAATATTTGAAAAAAATTACATCTGCTTGACACGCAATTCATGCTGTTCAATTGCCTAAATGAAAGGTTCCATCCCATTGGTAATTGAACCCTATAATTATATTATGGTCACTTGTTCAATGCTCAGTAACCGCGCTTGCGACCTCTAACCTTACAAAGCAGATTTAGGAATCATTACTGAAAATAATAATTAAAAGTACCAATATTATTAATTTAGTAATGTCCTTACTTTGGTATTGTTAGTCGTCTCGTTGAGCTCCTTAAAATTTTAAGTTGAGCTTGCACTGTCTGGACAGGTCCACTGAAATCTGTGTGGTGCTTTTCTTAAAAAAACTTACATTGGTGGTGTTCTCATATCATTTGAACAATAACGGATTGTATCTTTATCAGTTTTCTACTCCGAGTAGTCAGATAGGAAATACCAGCTTAAATTTAAATTGACAAAAAAGATTGACTTGTACATGTGTTACCCTAGTAATTTATTTATGTACTTTAAGTCCACAAACGTTCAGAAGCGGACTTAATAACTTAGGTATTTTCTACCAGTCAATGTTTATAAACCTAACTTAATATTATTAATGTAATAGTTTTTATGCTTGTGTTTCAATCACGCAAATACACCATAATGCAGCACTTTTGAACGTCAACAATAAAATTTTACAAGTAATAATAATTGATTCTACCGTCCATTCAGAAAATAATGTAGCTTGTTATGGAGAAGAACGGACAAGAAACTCCACACTTACAATATAAAAAAGTGTTTTACAACATTCATATAGGTGAAGACTATGCACCTAAAATTGCTACAGATGTGGATGAAATTTAATAAAAAATTTATCGAAGTCTAATGTTCCCTTGGGGACAATAAAATACTTTTCACGTGGGCAAAGCCGCAGAAGCTATTTTAGACTATTTGCAAAATAAATAGTAATTTAGTAGTAACGTTGCAAAAACGCGACGTACATTTTTAAGTATGTTAAAAAAATAAAAAACAAGCTTTTCAGCATAACGTGCATTGTCATCCAAACCAAAAGTGTATGCAATTTCATCTTAATCGGTTGAGGATAACTGCCTTAAAATTCAGTTGCATGATTTGACCCGAACACTTAAATAGGCACATTGCAAGTTAATAAAAAGCTTGTAATAAAATGATATTGATATTAAGATGAGCTTAATGGAAAAGTCAGATTATATCAAGCAGGTGAGATTAATCCATTATTCTTTTTTCCATTCCACATTCGAGAAATATTGAGTTGCGAAAAATAATGATATTCTGTTTTCATTCGGTATGACAAAAATATTTCTGGCTTGATACCTTGGTTTACATTGTTCTACGCAGCAACTTCTGAAAAATAATACTTTTGAAAACAATTTATTGTCGTGTTGATGTTATAAAAATCATTAACGAAGAATTCGAAAAGTTAAATAAAAACAACAAACAGTACCCAAGCAATTTTTTTTTTTTTTAATCTCCAACCCACTTTTATTTCATGCTTCATAATTTATCTAGTAGTAGACAGAGACACGCTTCGATCAACAATCTATTGAAACTTAATTATGACAAGATATCTTGCGAAAACACCCCGATTCAAAAATAAAACGCCAATAACTTTAGAACGACTGAACCCATTTTCATCAAACATAGCTAAGAACACTCTCAATAAAGCCACCTATCAAACAAAAAGAAACGAAATTAAAATGAGATCATCCGTTTAGGATCTATGAAGCCACAGACAGATACACAAAAATATTATACACAAATACATAGGTACACAAGTAAAACTTATAACACCACTCTTTTTCCGTCGGGGTTTAAAAATACAGGACCCATTAAAAATCGTTTACCCGAAAAATATGTAAAAATGACAAGTGCATTAATTGCCTGCCATAACAAAACTGAAAAATATTTGCTCAGCAATTTACATAAACGGACTGAAAGCGTGGTAAAAATGGTGGAATTCCCTAATTTGGTTTAAAGAGAACACCTGCACGATATATAAAATCGAAATTGGCAAGGTGTGCCCATATTACTGTAAAAGAGAAGACGCTTATTGGGTGCACTGGGACATGTAGAGAATCATGTTAAAGAATTTTATTTTCTTAATACTGTATAAAAGTGAATTACTATTATACTATAAAATCGTCAAAGGATAAAGTTATATTTTGAATTTTGGTACTGAAGAATTATTATAAACAGTTTTGTTGGCATAGAATATGTGCATGCAGTCATGACTCGGATTTTATTGCCTATAAATGTCCTCGACGTTTAGTAATATTCCAGTTAAATAAAAATATCACGTTTTTACCCTTTGTGTCGCAATAATTTTACGATAAGATACCCAAAGTTAAAACCAGCAAGCCCTATCTGAATACCAGCGTTGCATTAATTCAATACGTATATATGTAATACTGTTGGGTTTACAAAAACTAAAAAGAGAAATAAAACTTTTTCACAAAAAAATAAACCAACTTCAAAAGCAAAACACTAAAAAGTGAAAAATAACTTTTGTTTTGGAAGTCGGTGTTGACAAACGATAAAAAAGAACTACCAAAGACACCGACTTATGAAACGAAAGTTATTTTTCACTTTTTTGTGTTTTGCTTTTGAAGTCTGTTTATTTTTTTTAAAGATCACAGTTTATGCCAAGAAATGAGAGTTTTGGCCTCGCATAGGTTCAATCATTTTTTTTTTTAATAGTCTGGATTTTTTGCGTTGTGACAGTAAACATTATACTTTCTTTCAAAATTTTCAAGAACGATGATATTTTTTTCCATCTTTAAACTTTTAATACCAAAGAAATATGAAATAAGGGCATTCACGAAGCGCTCGACCAAACCTTTGAACATAACGAAGTAATCGGGGTTCAATCGAAACATTGATTAATCTGATAGCCCGAAACTGAATTAATAAATGGTAAATTTTATTACGTATTAACGCGTTGTCGGTTCGTTAGTGTTACTGAAAATTATCGCACGTCCAATATTGAAATGAAGTTCGGATTTTGTTTTAATATAAAAAAATACAGTTGGAATCTCTGATGGAAAGCATATAGTCTGATTTTTCTTGAATCAGTGAGATTTTTCATATAGTTGACTAGTCTTCTAGTTTTCGTGTAGACGGTACATCTTATTAATTACATTGGAAACAATAACGATTTACTTAAAAAAGTAACAATACTTTTAATAGCAAAATATCTATGTGCCACTGAGCTCAATAAAGTTGTAAACTATATGAGATGAAAAGACGGGTAACCTACTTGAAATAGCTCATCAAAATTTATACATACCAACAAAAATCTATGTGAATCCCAACAAAACCAAAGGCTTTCCCACGTCAATAATTCAGAACCTCTACCGCCGTATGCCAAAAAAACAGCGCCGACTTTTTCAAAGCATAATCCTGAAACCTGTCATCAAATGTTTGAGCAAACACACCTACCCATTATGTGGCCAAACCCGTGAAAAACTCGCCACCAAATATTTGTGGGAGCCCGGCTAATAGGAGCATTTGTGTAGCCGTGAGCGGATAGCCCATAATGAATGGTGCTCCGGCTTCAACTGAAGAGCGATTGACCTAAAGCTCTCCAAACTAAATTAAAGCGAGCTACGATTTTTATATCTAAACCGATTATCTAAATCGGCAAATCATTTCTCTTCGAATCGTTTTAAATTGATCCGCTATATTTGGCCCTTTGGCTTTTCGGATATTATTTTTGGTAAGTAGATTTAAATTGCGTTCTAAGGCCATAAATAAGTCAAAGATATTTTCATACTCTTGAGAAATTTAATATTACCGTGACGTCGATTTTAGATAAATATTTCTTTAAATAACTTAATAAAGGTATGAAAAATATTCAAAAGGTTATATTTTTTCAAGTTATTTTCATCGAAAGGTATTTTCGTGTGTTCAATGATTTAATATTTTACACTAATGTCATTGTGTCTAGAATTATATTACATTTTTAGAAAGATCTAAAAGGCACTGTTCGGAATATGTATATTTTGTACGTTCGTATTCATGTTTTTAGATAAGTCTATGTGGTTGTTCTGTGTTTAAAATACTATAAATAGTGTAATTAGCTGCGGCCGTTAGAAATATGAAATAACAAAAATGAAACCACAACAGTTAACCCAATCATCATTACAAAACCTGTCATAACCAATTCGTCTTAACAAGATCCCCTTGATAATAGACGGGCAAAATATTTAATTAAAAACGTTAAATAAATGGTATGAAAAATGTCTGCCAACGAATTTCACTAAGACCACTGTGTCTGCTAACCCTCTAAGGAAAAAATAAGAAAATATGTAAATGAACCGCGGGATCAAGAAAAGAAATGAGGAAGGCTCTTTGGTGTTAATATTTTGGTGATACCGAAAAATGAGCAAGTGTAAAAATGTGTATTTTTGTTGATTACTAAGATCGTGTTCTGATAACCAAAATAAGGGACTCGTGGCTAAATAATGAAAGCCACAAGGTTAAGCATCGCCTTTGGAAGTAGAACCGTGGATGAGTGATCATTTATTACACACCTATACAAAACTCCTTCGTGCCAAGGCAACCACGTCAAACCATTGGTCCCAGCTGTCATTTGTAGATCTACATCTTTGACGGTCGTTACTGGTTGTCAGAAGCCAGAAAATCTAATACCAGTCTTGCCAAGGGGTATCGTGTTATCCAGTTACAGGGTTGGACATGGTAGGCAGTCGATTCATGTATAATACTGACACTGAGCCGCATTCCGTTCTACTGGAAGCCGACCCAAACATAGTTAGGTAAAAAGCTGGGTTGATTTTATTTATTAAAGAATAAAGCTTCGCTTAAACTTTAAAACAAAATTGAATACACAAATAATACAAAACAAGGTTGTCGAAACTTCAATCGGTATGTATCGGGGCTTATTCCAAAACTAATGGGTTGAACGTAATGCCTACGAATGTACCTCTAAAAGCCCTGTCAGAAGAAACTTTGTATCGGTATTTACAAATTCAATGTAGTTAAATACCTGCTGGGATTCTAATGAAATATCTTTACTTTATCTAAACCACAAAGCCACATGATAGACATACTTACCGATGAGTCGTAAACCAAGGTTTGAACTCATCGTCCTCTTGACCTTTCTCAATTTAATTGTCTTCTGCTTAACTTGGCTTCTCACCCAAACATATCTATTACTCGACATCTCAGTAGTCACTGCCTTTCTAACCAGGGTTGTTGCTGATGCAAATTTTTCAAAGCCGCTGTTGCTGATATTTTTCCATTGAAATCAGCGGATGCTGATGTTGATTTTATTTTTTTTTTTATAAATCAGGGACAAAGTCCATTATGAATTTATATCCAAAAGTTTCACAGTTCTCCTTGGTTTTGATATAAAAGATTTTTTTAATAATTTTGTGACAAAATTAACAAAAGAATTGGTCAAAAGTCGCAAACGAAAAGAAAACGTGCTATAAGCCCCGCCACCTCTGCAGTCATGTCACGACTCGAACTTCAGCATTAATAATCAGCATCAATCAATGCTGATGCTGATATTGAAAATGATGCTGAAGTTCCGCGGCAATTGATGCTGATGTTTGCGAAAAGTTTTGATTGTATTAAGAAATTACTATAATTTAATCTTTTTTTTAACAAAAAAATACAACCAACTGCCAAATAAACACTACAAAGTGAAAAATAACATCAATTTCGGCAGTCGGTGTTCCTGTATTTATTTCTTCGTATTTTGACACCGACTACCGACATTGAAGTTATTTTACACTTTAAACCTAGTGATTTTTTTGAAAGTCGGTTGTATATTTTTTGTAAAGAGGTTTTTAAATTATAATAGTAATAGCCGGGTGTACGACCAATACCTAACTTGATGGTAAGCGATGAAGCGGTCGTCGATGGAGAAAGCTTCCCAAGTAGCAACTATTGTTCGGGACTAACTGTAAAGTAAGTAAGAGTAGTATTCACTATTGACCCTCAGGTTATAGACATCTGGAAACAGGGACTCCAGCAGAGAATTCCACTCCTTAGCTGTACGCACAATGAAACAATTCCCCAAACGTCCTACGCATAAGGTTTGACCACCATATACCGATGGCGCATCGCCATATGTTTTGTTATTTAATGATGGAACGGGCTTGACTGGATTAAATATAGTTAGCGTCACTAGGTAAGTTTATAACCGTGGGTTTATCTATAAATAGCTGCTTATATCCACGTTGTCGCGTCGTAACACGTGAGTTAATGACGTGTGTCGACTTCATAATAAATGGAGCCCGAATTAATTGGATTCATTCACATCATTAAAGAGAACAACCCGTGTGACCCGGCTCCGCTTGGGATATTTGTCGAAAAATGTTTGTTTGGCGCCTGTTTAGTTTAGTTTTAAACTAAATAGTTGTGTGAGTAAGTGTTATTATTTCATTATTGCTTTTATTAAGTGAACATAAATTATAAAAAAATACATGATTGTTGTAACTGCAAATTATTTGAGTTCCAAGTAAATAAAATAGTAAGTAAGTTGATTGGTGATAAACTTCTTATGTTAATTGTAATACTTACATTATTTAATAGATTTATTATTGTACTAATAATTTAACTTTGAATAAATATAAGGTCCTATTAGGTATCTACCAACTAGCCTAAAGTATTCCAATGATCAACAAAGGCCTCCTTTTTCTATATGTTTTTAAAATAAAAAAACGTTGCCTCACTCTAAAAATTTGTTCTGTGTCGTAGGTGCGTTCAAAAACATATAAAACACATAAACAACCACACCGGAAACAACTAATACGAGTACCTACAACTATTTGTTCCGTGTGGGAATAGAACCCACGACACGCAGCGCAGCAGTCACTCACTCAGCCACTGCACCAACCGTGCCGTCATTCCTCCGGATGATCAGCCATTCCTTTGAGTAATTTATTTAATCTTTATTTTTGTTTTTGAATATTTAGGAAACAAACCGAACTATCCTACAATTATTAGTTTAAATTTTCACTATGAAGTTTAACCTTCAGAAATAATACCTCATAAATTATATTTGTATATTAGCCATCACTTGATGTAGTACTATACAACTCATCCCAGCATGAAAAATGTATTTGAATTATTTTGCTGCTATGGCAGAACCTGGTCAAATTGTTTTTATTTGCAAGCATAAAAAGCTAAAAACATAACCCTTTCCTTGCAGTCGGATAAAAATTATGTCCTTCTTCAGGTATTAAACTACCTCTCTGAATTTTGTCTAAATCGGATCAATAGTTAGGCGACGACGTGCCAAATAAACAAGCCTATCCTTGTCTAGACTAATCCTAATAATTTATAAATAATTAAACTACTTACTTTAATAAAACGTCAAAAATTATCATACGGGAACATACCACCAGGATAAAATAATCCTTTGTCATAATACAGGTCATGATCTACCAATTTCATTCAAATCCGTACAGCCATTGTAGCATGATTGATTAATACAATCCAAACAAACACGCTTTCAGATTTATAATATTAGTAGAATAGGATTTATTGATTCAAAGTCAATATTGTACACAACCATCAATCCTGAAAGCGGTGATTACGACATTATTTTCCTAAGATCAATTGTCGTAGCACTTCGTAGAGGTCATCTAAGCATTGTGGCTACGAATCACGTAGGCTCGTAGCCGCTACGCTCGTAGGCATATAGCGTAGACCGCAGCTTGCTACGGCCTATATATTTGGTGGTTACAAATGCTGTGATAGACTGTAGGTATTTATAACAACCAAAACCAAAAATGTCTTAGCAAAAATCCTTGTCTTTTCGCTAGTATAATAATTTAATTCAAAAATAATTTATCACCCGCAAAGTCGACGATTTCAGCAGCGAGCGAAAACGTAATTTGAATAAATATTCCTTCTAGATTTTGGAACGAGACGAATATTTTCACAATGAAATGGAATAACGTACTCTTATATAAATATTTTTTCCCTAAACTTTATTTAGGATTACACCTTCCTTAGTAGGTATAGGTACCTACTGCAGGGATTCCTAAGAAATGGCTCTCTAAATTATTTTCTTGGAAATAATTCATGAACGAATAATTTCTTTGAAGAAGTATTTTATACAGTTCAGATATTTCATTGATATTTTTATGTTATAAACATATTTATGAACTCAATTAAATTATCTTTGAGTCACCAAATACATACGAAATTATTATTGTGAAGAGCTTTTCAAAGATTTACTCAAATATGTTCCGGTATTGTGAAATCTAACTAATATTTTGATATTCATAATGGTTTCACATTTGACTGCAGACGTAAAGAAAACATGTGTTCCAGTTGAAAATAAAACATCATAATACGTTAGTAATAAATAAGTCTAAAAAAATACAAATATGTAAGGTTTCATTTAAATTAAAACATGAATATGAAATGAAAACGTAGGTAATAAAATAAAAAAACTCACCATGGAAGGAAACGGAGACTCCTTTAGAACAACACAACACACAACGCCATTTTCAAAAAATCCACATTCAAGTCACCAACACGCACACAACACCAACATAAAATTTAAAACGATTTTTTTCGAATCGAATGCGGAGTTCTCAGCGAAAGGACGCGCGGTCGCCCGTCGCGGCATCCGAAGAGGTTATGGCAGCGAGTTTGCGTGGACCGACCCTCCCCCCACCTACATCCCATAATTTTGAACCGGTCCACCACCATAAAAAATATTTTGCGACCGTATTGCGCAATGCATTAATCTCAACAACCGAAAAAAAATAAACAAGTAATTTTTTTCTGTTACAATGCAAAGCTTTCCCGGTCTAAAGTTACACAGTTGTAAATTATGGAGGAAATAGGCGTAATAAAGCCAGTTTTACGTTTGAAATCCGTTCAGAGTCAGGAATAGGCGACAAGGAATGTTTTAATGTTTAATTAAAAGGATTGTCGCGCGAGGGGATTTAGCGAAACGTGATAAAAATACTAATCAATTTGAATGTGTCGAGGTGGATTCTCGTGAAACATTTTCGGATTCTTTCGAGTTGTAAAGGGGCATTAGTTTCCTTTGAAGTTTAATACCGATAGTTTAGCATTACCCTAATTCTTTGTGAGTCGTTAAGATATCTCTTTGATTTTCAATTTGTACTGCCATTTATTAAGAGCGTGAAATGGCAGGAAGGTGTTGAATGCTAATTTATTCTTAATTCTTTATTGTACACAAAATTGCATACACCGTTGAGTTATTATAAAGTTGATGTATAAAGAGACGACATTCAGAAAAGGGCTATCTCGTAGGTAATTTATTTATGCTAGTTTACGAATTGAATAGAATTTTGGTAATTAATTATGCAAAAATAAATGTTTATTCAATATTCTTTTCGGTCAATGTGGCGACGCTTGGGGCCTATGTCCAACAGTCTTTCTTCTGATATGATGATGATGATGAAAAAAATTCTGTTCAGATCATTTATTTCTGTTAAGATTTTCAACCAACTCCGACTATTGCAGAGAAACTACTGCCTGATTATATGCCATGTTACTCACATGTCTTCATCGACAAAGCTGGCCTGTAAAACTGAATAGGTAAATGTAGATACTAGTCTTTGCTAGCGGCGTTGCCCGCATGAAAGTCATAAATTATCTTACAGGAGCGTACTACTTGGATAAAACGTAACTTATATTCAGGTTTTGGTCTACGCCGTTGAGGAGTGATTGATTCACAACTTCCTAATAATGTTATTAGGAAGAGTTCGAATAAGGTTTTGGGTAGTATTTAAACGCAAATCAAAAAATATCCTTTTTCTATGCAATAAAATTCCGAATTCTCATCAAAATTACTGATTGCGCAGCAAAATATTCAACGCAAAATATCACTAAACACACTACAATTTATTTTCGCAGCGTACAGCGATTTTTCCTAAAGCAAAAGCTTTTTTATTAATGCACAGCTAATAATCTTAATGCACATCATACATGTTAACTCTTTTTCTTTTAAATCCATGGTTAAAGTTTTCACAATTACTATTTAACGACAATGTCGACGGAACCCCGCTGCGCGGGGCTCCTATTTCTGTCTAAATGGTCTAAAGTAACCTAACACGAAGAAGATGACGGGAGCTGAATTCGCTCGCTTTGCTCGCTCACTTCAGCTGCCGTCATCTTTTCGAACCTAACCTGTCCGTGTCGGGGTGCCCTAAGTTCCCGAGCTCGCTTCGCTCGCTCTTGGACTAATGACTTCTTGAAAATTAGGACAAATGTGATGAACAAGTTTTGTTGTACTTACTGGTTAATATGCGACTGAGATAGTTATTTTGCTACGAAATATGGAAAATTTGCTGTGCAGTTAGTATTTCTGCTATGTATGTAGTACTTTTGTACAAAAATAAATTTAACTGTATTGCATTATGAGGAAAAAAGTAATGTCATATTGCTATATAATTTCGAATTATCTGCAGTTTGAGTTTTGCTAAACATTTAGTAAGTTATTTGATGTAAAAAAGAATGTAAATGATGAGTATGTATTGATAGACGATTATTTTATTTGATATGCAATTTATAATATCCCTAAGGTTTTTAAGATTACAACTGGAAAATTTGGAATAGATGCGATTGATTTTTTGAATGGAATTTTTGTAAAAGTCAGTGAAAGGGCAACATACATAATATATGTCGGTTCAATAAGTTTATATTATGTGTTAACACGGTTGAACATTGCTCAAGAAATACTGCCGAATCGGACCTGCCGTACAAGCGTTTAGCACGCCTGAGTTTCCCTTTTCCGAAACTACTGCTTTGATACACCACCGACCTATTTGCTTGATGATTCTGTCAAAGAATTCTAAATCTCAGTTTGATCTCCTTTCACAGAGCATTGATCCACGAAGATCACAACACAAAATTTTCTTCAATCGCCCTATATAATACAAAACGTCCTTCTTTTCAGCAAAAATAAATCCATTGCCAACATTGGCGGAACAGAGTTGCCCAAACGTTCGCGACCGACTGCAACTGCCTAGAACGCCAACGCTATTATCGAAAAATTCTTGCGCTCATATTTTAAAATGTTCAATTTTCGTACGCATTCGGATTTCGGGCGTGTTCATTCATTCGAACGAAGACATAAAGAATCCATTCGCAATTTTGTTTCAGTCATTCTTTTTATAAATCTATTAATTAAAAATCAATGTTGGTTTGTTCGTATTTTATGCACTACCATACCGTTCATCCGATCGTGATAACTTTGACAACTGATTACTTGTACTTGCGCGAAATTACAATAATTAACTTGCGACAGCAATGTGCCGGCTACCGGATAAATTTAATTTTATACATAAATGCAATAGTAACTCTATTTGTTTAGTACGTTTACACGACTTCAACATTGAACCAATTTAGGTGTACACACCAGGACAAAGCAGCTGACAGAAGCTCGTATTAAATAGTTTGCAGATAAAATTTATGTGAAAGAGAAATGAACCTAGCATTTTAAATAAACCGATTTCTGTTTCTATCATAAATGGAAAAATATAAAAGATTCTGTTCCGGGAAATAAGCTTTTGATGTTACTTTAAAATAGAACTCGTTGAACTGTTGCACTAACTGGAACTTTTTCTGTTGTATTTCCACGAACAGTCGACGTTCAAAGCTCAAAAATTGTTTCCATTCAAATCCTAGTTCTATTAAAACTGTGTTTTCAAATAATCCACTATAAAAAACCGTCGAGCCGTAAAATACAGTTGGAGCACCCAAATTCAATGCGAAAACTCTGAAATGCTAGGAAACGAATCACATCGTTATCTTTGTAAGTCGTTTTCATTTTCAAAATCGAGGTGTGATTTATAAATCAGAAGAACAACGGAGCGATTTACGCTTCGTTACCGATTTCTAGATTTATGGCTGTTTTTATGGTGTTTTTAGATTTAGGAGGCTGCTGTATATCATTACAGTTTGCTTAGTGTTTTAGTAGTATGATCATGCATTTGATGGTATGGTAATCTGTAGATTACCAATATAATTATACAGTTAAGCTTTTGTGTTATCTAGGGACAAAGCCGTTTATAGCAACTTCGCTTAAAACGACATATTGGGTATTACGACGGAATGTACTCGTAAAAAGTCTGGTCACAAGGACCTAAGAGCAAATATTAATGTTTATAACGACTATCGGCTATAACGACGGCTTTCAAACGATTCTTAAAATGATTTTTAAACGGTTTTGACTGTACACAAAACTTTTGATCCGTTACTCAAGCTTAGTTTCTGAAACGTTAATTTATATGACAAGATGTCAAACGTACTTTAGCTGCTGTGATGTGTAAAATGAATTTTCAGCAAGTCGCATCAATTGATTTGAGTTTAATTTGTTATGCATCGATAATTTATTTCCAGAAATCGAGGGGATTTAGAATATATTATACTTAAAAAAGGTTTTTTACATGTGGTTCAAAATAATCACTCAATAAGAAGGAAAAGAAAATAAAAGTTTGGCACCTAATTAGGCGAAACGGTTGCAACAAAAAAAAAAACAGAATCTTAACCCTTATCACATCCAAATAATCAAACAGAGACAAAACTGTTTATATTGAAAGAAATACTTTTTTCCTAAATCCATGGCAGTAAAGATACCCGGTCTCACCGGTTCACTGCCAACTGCGAAGAGAGGTCGTCGAACTATCTATTAGACTTTTATAGATCTGCTTACGTCTATATCAGCTGAAAAGAGATACTGAATAAGTTGTAAAGCGAAGAAAGTTATGCAGTTTTTTTATGACCACATATAAATATGCTGATGTTTGGAAAATATGGATACGGTTTTGTTGAAATATTATTTTGTTTTCAAGAAAAATATGAGAGCTTTTCACACTGTTGAAAAAAATACTGTTGAAAGAAGAATATCTCGTGCCATTTATGCTGTTTTTTTACATTGACGTTAGTGAAGCATTAACGAATAAATTCGACCCTTGAATAAAATAAATGATAGCTAGGCCATTTTAAATAAAAAACTTTTGTATTATTTATTTTACACTGTATTTGAAAACAACATACTATTTCAAAATAACTAGTTAAAAAAGTAACCCAGCTCAAAATTGAGTTTACACAATCACAAAGAAAAACAAAAACAATTCTACTCAAACACAATTATAATAAAATTATTTCATAATTAATTCATTTAATTTTCTAAGTACTTCAACCATACTCACAATAATGAACTTTAAGAATTACTTCAAGCAGTCTCAGAGAGGTACCTCGGGATCCCAGCATCCAGTGATCCCACTGCTGACAAGCGTCCGACAGCTTTTCACCAAGCTACTAGTTTGCAAACTTATAAAATATGAATTGTTCCATTTTAGCCGTTAGAATAACCAGATGGATGTAAATTATTACCCTACCCTTCTGTTTTATTCGTAGCCAGAAACGATTTTGACTTCCAGGTTGGATAATAGACCTTATTTTTGCTACACTGAAAAAAAATAAGCAAACAAATTTGTACTTTAAATTTAAGCATGTTTTAGTTATTAGAAAAATAAACTTTAATATACTAATGCAAAAATAACTCGCAATACACTGTTTTGTTGCTAGTAAGGGGGTGGACACACCGCAACGGCGCGGCGGCGGCGCCGCCAACGTAAAACGGCACGGCGCCGTGTTTCAGTTGATGTTTTGATATTTTCAGTGCCACATATTTCCTCTTAAAATGACCTTCATCATGGTTTTTTGGTTGTGTTTTTTCTTTATTCGTCGCCTTAGCAATATCAGGAAAATAATATGTCGTTCGCGGTGCATTATCTAGACAAAAACTGCAAGTTTGACACGTTTGAACCGATGGTTGCTGTCGTAAGCCGGCGCGGCGTGGTGATGTAGTTCACAAGTCCCAATATTTTCGTGACCGGCACGCAAACCTTTGGTACCTAGACTGTTTATTACAATACTAACTTCTGCCAGCGGCTTAATTCGCCTAAATAAATCTTAAAAAATATTCGAAAGAACGTACTACAAAAGGGTTCAAAAGTACTCTATGTCCTTATACAAGAATAGAAATAAATAAAATATCCAGGCAGATATCTGGTTTTCAACATTTTACTTCCAATACAATTCAGCATGCAAATGTATAAAAAAAGTAATTTATTAAATCGGCCGCCTATTGGCAATAGCCAAACGAATCGGAAAACTATATCATCCTGAAACCATTATTATTCGCTTTTGTACCACTGTTTTATGTGATATAACTTGATGATAACTTTAGGGCGGTTACACACTATGCGTCCGAGTCCGTGATCCGTGTTCGTGATTTGAGTTCCGAGTTCAAAGTGTTCTGAATTATGACAGATTATGATGGATACAGTTCGGATATACTGCTTAAGTAAGTCTAGTAGGGAAAGAAGTACTACGGCTACTTCGGAATCGAAATTTACGGACACGGATGTAGTACGTATCCTTCCTAACATTTTATTCCGAAAGTCGATCAATCTACCTTGCCTTCTATATTCTATGTTAGGGGGTTTGGTTTCCGCACTTAGTCCTTCAGGTGAGCCATGGCTGCCGTTTGGTGGTTATTCCAACCAGTCCACCTCCCTCCAGAAGTTAATTAGGGCTCCTGGCTTTCTTACAACATCTGTGTAAGATCTGGGTGACCCGAGAGTTTGTGTTCTTATCTGGGTGTTCATTCAAAGAGAACGTGCACATCGGTTTCCTCAGTCTCCATGCATGCCCTGCACAGAGGACTATCCGTTATGCCTATTGTGTGGGAGTGTTTGTTAAGTGAGCAGTGATCCGTGATGGTCCCCGTCACCAGGCGCAGGCCATTCCTGTCCAGGCGTAGCAGACGTCTGGTAAGCCTACTGTCCAACGATGGCAGAGCTTCTTTGGACTGCCTACAGCCCGGTGCCGAGGTGCACTAGTTTTCCACTTGTGCCTGGGTGAATTCCTGTAGCCACTTGCGTAATTGGTTGAAGAGGATGGGTACAACAGGTTCGGATCCATAGACCGCCGTTCTGGATCCACGTCTCGCAAGCTAGTCAGCCGCGTCGTTGCCCAACAATCCATTGTGTCCCTTTATCCATTCCCCTACTATTTTAGGGCTTCACGCATGAGATTGCACAGTGTTTTCGTGGAACCCGTTTATTATTATTGTTATATCATCCGCGTAACAAACGGTGAAATAACCTTTTTCGTTGAGTATTTTGATGAGACTGTCTGCTACCAGGTTCCACAGGAGTGGCGAAAGTACCCCTGTGGACAGCCCTTCGCGACGGCGGCGGCCCTTGTAGTGCCATGACTTGAACCGCTCGCAGTTTGAGCATGTTGGTGATGCAGCCTCCTAGGGTCGGGTTTGTCGAGGGCCGTGTTTATGATGTTGAACGTGGTCTTATCGAAAGCGCCCTCGATGTCAATGAAGGCAGCCAGTGCTGAACATTTGTGGTCCACTGCGCATTCAATTTTAGAAACCACGTTGTGCAAAGCGGATTTTGTTGATTTGCCTGTGAAGTACGCATGCTATTGTTTATGAAGTGGTTTTACGCGGAGAGGCCCATCACGGATGTGCCTATCACAGAGTCATTCGAGGGTTTTCAGTGAAAAGGATGTGAGGCTTATAGGTCTATACGCCTTGGGTTGTGTGTAATCAATTTATCCAGGTTTGGGTATGAAGATGACTTTCACCTCTCGCCATGCGAGAGGTATCATATATCTAAGCGCTATGCAGGCCCGATAGATCTCCAACAGCCATGGTGTTAGATAATCGACCCCCCACTGCAGCAGGACTGGGAAGATGCCATCCAGCCCCGCCACCTTAAATAGCTGAAAGGTGTTGATAGCCCATTTTATCCGGTCCACTGTTACTATATTGTGGGCTCTTGACCAGGGTTGTTCCGTTGGAGTCCATTCGGATTCAGCCTCCCACGTCCTGTCATCCAGGATTTGAAAGTCCGGGAAGTGAGTTTCAAGGAGGACCTCGCTGATTTCATAATCAGTGTATAAGTTGTCAGGTTTTTTCAGCGCGCCGAGGGTTCGGTCTTGATCAGTTGATAGGATCTTCCGTACCCTGGAGGCCTCATTATTTGTCACAATGGATTCACAGAATTTCTGCCATGCCGTCCTCCTGGCGGTTCTAATCTGTTTTTTGTATACATATTGGGTCTCTTTGTATATCTACCAGTCTTCCGGGAGTCTCGTGTTTTTTGCTCTGTTAAATTGCTTACGCAGCGTATCTCTGAGTTTACCAATTTCAGCGTTCTACTACCTAGCCTTATTTCAACTATATTATGGTCGGCTTTTTATAGTCTTTAGGCTCGCGCTTGACCACTATATCACCTGATGGTAACCGATGATGTGGTCGACGGTGAAGCACGCTTGCCTAGAAAAAACCTATTCACTCTTAACTAAAAGACCCCTAGATTGTAGCTATCGGGAACACAGACTTCGCCAGGGAATTCCACTCCTTAGCTGAACGCATAATAATAAGTTTCCCCAAAACGGCTTCTAATCTGATCGTTGAGCACAAATATTTTACATAAAGTTTCCTTGAAAAGACTGGTGTCAGATTCTACTATCCATTCGCAAAGTAAGGTTTATTTGTTTAGTATAATAATATGCTTTATTTTTCACCTTAAAATACATTAATTAAAATAAACTTAAAACTAATACACATACAATGGGCGACCTTATCGTATTAATTCATTTGTTATGGAGAAGAACGGACAAGAAACTGTTTTTTTTGTCTTTGGGTTATCATACAACAACTTCTCGTGAATGAAGGCGTGTCAGACTTTTACTGACAAACCCCCCCCCTCTGTTCCTTGAGTTGCTTGTGCCAGGACCGCGCTAACACTCAAAATTTATCTGCGACCCATTTTGTCTACACCAAAGATTGCTGCCCTATGGGGCAGGACCTTTTTGATTCCAAGCATTCTTATCTGGAATATAATCATCGAACCTTAACTATGCATGCTTAACGTGGCTTCTTAACCTTGATGATCGACGACGATAACAGATACACGCTGTTATTATTTAGCTATGATCAAAAAGATTTTGATGAACTATATTTCATGAAAAACCAGTATTATGTTACCAAATAACATAAAATTATCTATCAATATTATCGTTATAATATGGTTTTAGCAGATATTATACTTTTAGCATTTTTGCTAAAATATTGAAAAATAACTGTAACGTGTAGAAATATCAACTTCCTAGCCCTTAGCATGGAGAAATAACATTAACTCCTCGAGTTCTCTTGACTTTAGCTATTTGCACGAGATAAGCTCGGAATACTTACGCTTTTTCTTTTATTTCCATACAAAATACCAACCTTTTATTTTTCATAAATAGAACGTTTAGAAATATAATACTTTTCAGGCGATGCAAAACCACTTGTTTGTTATCAACAATTACTTATTTTAAACTAAGTACGTACAGGTTTCTTTCACTCCTTATTTCATTTTGACATCTGCAAAGATCGCTAGCATACTTATTATGAACCTGTATTTTACACTAATTGATTAACGTATTTTTATATTACTTTTACAAAAAAATCATTAAAAATAATCTTTTAAAGCAAGCAAGACGAAATCAAAGCTTCGAAGCGAGTGATTGGAAATACCACGCACTCGCTGGAGCATCACGCAAAAAAATATGAAGATGAGTAATTTTTTTTAATTCTACTTTATCCATAACTCATTGCTCGTAGAACTGATTGTCGATGGCGCCGGAACGTTCTGGAATAGCGACCGAGAACTGGAAGACGCTGCGTTGGAAGGAAGAGGAGCCCAATAGATGCACCAATAACCTCGTTCGGCTAAAACGATGATGATGACTTTATCCAGAAAACCTGTCAAACTTTTGTATTAACTCCAAATTCTCAATCCAAAAACCGACCCTATGTTTATAATGTCCCTGTGTCTATGCTTTATATTTTCGAATTACTGAAGCTAAACATTTCACTATTTCTTTAGTTATTTTGTGTAATCGAGAGCTAACCAATAATATTTGACTTGCTGATAGCGTAGCAAATATTCACCAAAGCTAAGCAAATATTACCACTCCATATTCACTGGTCCATGATAAAAATAAATGTTTTACAACAATCACACAGCATTGGCAATTATCCAACAGCTCTAAACCCTAGCCGGACCGAAGTGAAATATTTCCTTTAATAGCATACACTATAATTGTGCATTCCTTCCGTCTGCCATAGATTAAATTTCAGTAGAGGACAGTCATAGTTTTGAACGGTAAAAAATAAAGAATATACTTTTGTCTATCTTCGTTTCGTTTTCGTTAACTCTCTTGTCGGGTCAGGTCTGCTGGAAGAAATTTAAGCACAAGTTGCTACTTAGCACCTTTGTGCTTTTCTATGTGTATGTTTTCTTTCTATTAAGACTGCGCAGAGCGAACGAGGCGCGCGACAATAAGGTATTTGCTACAGCGCGCTAGTCGTGTGCGTCGTCTCACACACAATCACAAGTTCGCTCGAGTCCCGCTTGCAGTTGCACGACAAAAGTTGGTAACTTAGGATTTTTAAAATTTGAGGCGTTGTGTTGAGTGACTTGAAAAGGCGAATATTGATTATTTAGATGTTTATGTAGGTAAATAAAGGCCATAATTAAATCTAATAATCTATATTATATAGAAAATAATGTTTGTTTGTACTATAGTAATACATTATCCGTTCCGTTACTATTCATCCGATTGCGATGAAATTTTGTCGTTGTGGATTGTACGCCCGGGAATTTTACTGGGTAAGTAGGTAGGCTAGGATAGTTGATAAGTAAGTTAGATGGGTAGGTGTATTGTATAGTAAAACCAGTCTGTAATAAAATATATTTATTTACCTAATATGCGATACCTTGCGTGTTTTTCCATTTTACAAAATCTTACACAAAACCCAGGGAAACGTGGTATATTTATTATACAGAGTGTAACAGAAACGTCATATTTTAAAAATTGCTTCTAACTCTGTAAATGAACAACCATCTCCAGGGAAGTCAAAGGCATTTCCTAAAAACTAATGGAAATGGAAAAGAGACAAGAAGGGTAATATCAATCTCATTTAAAACATGATTGTTTTTTCAATCACTGGTGCATTATGGAAGAACGTGTTACGTGTTCATGCGATGTATTGCAGTTGTTTATAGAGGTATGTGAAATCCATTATTCTATTGCCATTTATTATGATCTCGGCTTTGTATTTGGTTTCTTCTTCTACCAAAATGTTTGAATATGAATCCGTATGTTTTGAAGAATCCTGAAATAAAATAAGATAATTGTAAGTAGTCCCTAAGCTACGGGCAGAAACTAGTACTAAGGCACATTTAAAAATGTATCTAAGAACAATTAACTTACATCGAGATTGTTGAATGGAATATCATCACTAACTAAAGGTTTTTCACCAACGTATGGGCAAGGATCTTTATTGGTCAGCATTTCCTAAAAACATGATAAAATATAGTTATTGTAAGTTATTTAAGAAAATTGAGAGCAGCGGTGGCTCAGTGGTATCGGCCGCGACTTACAGGTTGTAGGTCGTGGGTTCGAGCCCAGACAGGCGCTTTACTTTGTGTAAATTATTTCATCACCACTGCTCTCAAAACGGTGAAGGAAAACATCGTGAGGAAACCGGCATGTCCTAGAACCAAAAATTCGAAGACATGTGACATCCACCCATCCGCACTGGGCCCGCGTGGTGGATTACGGCCCATTCCCTCTCACAGAGAGGAGGCCTGTGTCCCAGCAGTGGGAACATTAATAGGCTGATGATGATTTAATAAAATTATTAAATTGACGTAGTTATCAGATGTATTATCAACCTAACTCTTAAAATGTTGTGAACAGACTAAAAGAAATATAGTATACATAATACATAAATATTTTCCCATGTAAAAGACTTGCCAGCAAACACTAGCAACAAAATAAGTATAATGAATTTAAAATTTCGTGGTGACCCCTTGGCCTCACTTCTCGTGCTTGAGGTCCTGGGTTCAAATCCAGGCAATGCGTCTTTTTCAAACTAATTTTTACTTTCCATGTTTATCTTGGACATCGCTGACAACGGCGAAAAAAAATGTGTATTCTAAAATGAATGTCAGAATAGCAATCGGCACATTCGGCTCCCCCAAATAATGGTTATTGTGTTGTACACGATACCCATATGGAATGTTTGAGAACCAATTGAAAAAAGAACGATTACATGCGCCATTATGTTAGATTTTTTTTTTACAAAAAAATACAACCGACTTTCAAATAAAAATATTACAAAGTGAAAATAAATTCAATTTCGGAAGTCGGTGTTCCTGTTTTTGATTCTTCGTTTTTTGTCACTGACTGGCGAAATTAAATTTATTTTACATAATATTGTAGTGTTTTGATTTGGAAGTGGTTGTTTTTTTGGCAAAAAAGTTTTTATTTTACACTTTTTAGTTGTGTACACAATGGGCAAGTTCTATAGCCTGAATGAAATTAGAGTGTACCAGGGTTTACTGTATTCATCTGCCTACCCCTTTAGAGCTTACCGGCGTGATGTTATGTTATGCAAATATGGTGTAAACAATAAACAGACATGCGATTCCAGCAATCCCGAGAGATCTGCCGTATTTTTTGAGGAGTTCTGTTGCATATCTCCAAAATTCTTCATCAGATCTTCACCAAATTTAAATGGAACGTAATCTTTCAAACAAAAAAATTATTTCTAAAATATGTCCACAATTGATGTAATCGGTGAACATACACAAAAAAAATCCTTATTTTTGGAAAGTCGCTTAAAAAGGAAATAATGTCACAAAATAGAAATATGTACTTTTTATGAGAACAGATTCTTTTTCGGAAATGAGCGCCCACTTTCTTCTTATAATATGTTTCCTTACGCTTTCCCATTATAACTAAAATAAACATTTAAAAAAAATGTTACAGAAATATGCATTGAACAGTAAAAACATAAAAAGTAAATGTTGGTTATGCATAAAAAGTCATACTCAAAAAACAAAATATATAACTTACCTTATTCAACTATTTGCAGCAAGGTATACGTACACAATAGATCGCGAATTATCGTTATCGGCGCGTCGCTCCACAAAGAGACGTGACCACTCTCCGAGCTCTCGTGGACGACTGAATTGGCGACCGGTTTACGTTTCGCATGATCCAAAACAGCGCAACAATTAAGAAAAAAATAAAACTAAAATAACCGAGTGTCTTTTCGAAAATGTTAAAACTATAAATTGTGGTATGACAATTAGAGATTAATATGAATTAAAGTTTGTGAAAAAATTCAACAGTTTACTATAAATATTCAATAAAACACGAGCATGCTATTTTAATATTTTTGTCCAACTTTACGTATTTTTGTTATTTAAACTAAACAATATTTTTTTGTTTTTGCCAACATAGAATCGTTAACACATTCATTGTGGTGTTCATTACATATTTTTTATGGTAATTATGATAATAATATTGATTAAATCCCTATAACTGTGACGATCGTTTTGGGTTATTTTGCTCGGCGCAGTCTTAAGTGTTTTGTGTGTAAATAAATAAACACAATGTATCATTTATAGGAAATATAGCTATTTACCTACTTTCTGGTGTTATTACACTTTATAAACACTACACCAGTTTAGTTGTACCAAAAACAAACCATCCTTTGCCCAACTTTGTTGGGGTCGACTTTTAGTATAGCCAGATGCAGCTCAATACCAGTATTTAACGTGGAACGAATGTATCTGACCTTCACAACCCAGTAACTGGGTAAGATGATACCTCTTCACGTGTCAAATGTCTGGCTTCTGTATACCCGTACCCATAGATTTAGAATTTTTTTTGCTACTATATCTATGCCCGTACCTATACGTCTACAAATGACAGCAGGGACCCAGAGCATAACGGATTTATTAAAGCACAAAGCAGTCTCGGTATGTAATCGATTCTCACGCATGCAAAGACCGATCTCAGGCCGTGAAGATCAGCCCATGCAGCTGTTAGTGCTTAGCTTCGAACTCCTCCATGAAACCGTAAAAAAACAAGTCACAAAAGAATAAACAACATAAGTCATGTGATGTCGCTTCTGTCCCCATTTCCCGTTCATCTACACTTTGACACAATTTAAAACTGTCTGTTGCTAGCGCTGGTAGTGTCCCGAGGACTTTTATTACGGCAATGTTTATATGTCTGCTTCTTATTATTTTCAATGTACTATGTCGTTTGCGCTCTAAATTGTACACATTGTTTCGCTTTTATACTTGTTTTCCTACTTTGTTGTTGTCGGAGGTAGAAGAAATAGTTTCCTTGCGGTTTCTATGAACATCGGAAAATGTTTCTTGTGTCTTGGAAATTATGAATGGATTTGTTTCACTGGACGTAAGCTTGTTAAGACACTACTAAAGTTGCCTTTACTATTACTAAACGATAGTGAACTGTATTATATTGTAGCTTAAGATCTGACTGTAGGAATCAGAGTTTTAAATTAAACTTAATTGTCATGAATGATATTGATAGTAGAATACTTTGCTGCATGATTGCCTAGAAATATATAGCCGCAATCACTTTAACCCCTTGTAATTAAAATTAATTTATTTCAGGTCTTAATCCTTGAAGAAGAAATGAAGAAGTAATGTTTCGTGTGTACAAAGTAAACTGCAAAAGTATTTTAATGTAAACCAAAAACCTTTCAGCTTGGTTTCGTTTTATATCAAAGGCTTACTTTTGCCGCTATTTCTCAATTTCCCGCGTGGTGTTATCAAGATGGCACATACACGTATGTTTTTTTTTAGTTTCAGAACGGCACTGAGAGCCCTATCTAAATTAGTTTTCTCAGTTTAGTCGTTTTTACGAGGTGTTAGTGCAAAAATGATTATAAAAACACAAATGAACATGGTGACAAATGAAGTTTTGGTCGGTTTTGTTTGTCCCTGCCTACAGCAGCCTCACAATATTTAATATATAAATTATATCTAGTACTTGTTCTTCTCTTTTCAGTTAATAAATTATTAGCAGTTGGGTTTTTTTATAATAATTTGTTTTATTTCACACTTTTTAGTTTTAGTAATGAACGAGTTCTCCAAATAAGTTATGTGGTAAAAGATTATTATTTTTGCCATCAAAGTTACGCTTATCTTGAATTTGTGCCAAAATAGGAACATAAAAGTGTTACAATATATATATATATATATATATATATGGAGTGGCCTATTTAGCTGCTTTCATTTGATACCCATATTGTTAGGATAACGAAAAAATAATATTTGTCATCCCCCCTTTTTTTAGGAGGAGGACTATTTATAAAAATTGTATAACCTATGTCACTCCCACAATTGAGACAAATCCAACGAGACCTCATCTGTCACAATCAGTCAAGCCGTTTGGGCTGTAGAGCGTGCTATAGAAATGGACATACCTACATATACAGTCCCTCCCGCAGTCGGGTAATAAGGTTGTCAGCTCTCAGTTAGTCACAACCTATGGGTTTCCAGTTTACCTGCTAAACCTGGTTACACAAGAATGGCGGCTAACTGAAAGCTGGATGATCTTCCATACGCACCCACGATACAGGAGAAATGCCTAGTGTAGGGCAAAGTAAAAAACCGGCCAAGTGCGAGTCGGAATCGCGCACCGAGGGTTCCGTACAAACCTCAGCTTAAACCTTATTGTAGACCTGAGTATTTGATATGAATTTCAATTTAATACCTTTACGCGTTCATGAGGAAAGGGGTAGTAAGATAAATTAATAAAAATATTTTTAATCATTTTATGATTATATAAAATATTTTTAATTAAAAATATTTTATGATTAAAAATATTTCTATTATATGATGTAACTATAAATTTACGGTTTTCGTAATTTTTTCTTTATCTGTGCTATAAGAAGTTGCTTCTTGCCAAATTTCAAGATTCTGAGTTTACGGGAAATAACCTGTAGGTTTTTATTCCCTTGCGAGTGTCGAAAATTTACAGAAATTTGCGACATAAACGGCTGTATCTTTTGATTGCGTTGGCGTAGATGTTCACAAGTCACAGCTTTAAGGGACAGTTGACCTGAGTTTGATATAAATTTCAGCTTGATACCTCCACGCGTTCCTAAGGAAAAGGGTCTTGACAGACAGACAGATGGACGGACAACAAAGTGATCTTATAAGGGCTCCGTTTTTCCTTTCGCGGTACGGAACCCTAAAAAAGACCTATAAACAAAAATGACAATCTTTTTACCCGACTGCCAAGGAAGGGTTATGTTTTTGTCAATTTAAACTAGAAACGGCTGATATAAGCTGACTACTATTAGAAGAAACACCTATACATACTCAAAGGTTAAAGTCTCTTTTAAAGTTCATACATATTGTCAAATCGTATATGAACCATGAAGGTTAATATTTGAGATGGTCTTTCGAGGCAAGCCCTATACAGATTTGAGTGGACCTGCCCAGCCAGTGCATTACCAGTTCAAGCACAAGATAACTTAGAACTTAACTTAATTTTTTAAGGATCTCAACGATCTAAAAGTAAGGACATTTGGGTAGGTACACAAACTGCCATATAATCATGGCCTCTATCTGTAATATGGAATTCGGAAAACAGATTGGTTGTTACAATATATTGTTATAATGTTATTAATAAGTGCTTATTTTCCAATGTATCATGTTGTTTGTTTACATCAGACGTGACTCAGGGATATGGTCAATGTTAAGATGAGAGGGCAAGAAAACAAAGGAATTGATTATAATCTGTTTTACCGGACGCATAATATTTATATCTAATAAGGCCATTGATATTTTCATTTAAGACGCTGACAAGGCTAGCAAGCAAGCTAGTAAGGTCACTGTTGGACGGCAAACCGAAGAAAATAATACGCAAACACACCACAATTATTTCAAAATATGAAGTGATAAATCGAGTTACTCAAAAATTTGTTGACTGAATGAAAATCAGCAATCACATTCTGCAAGATAATAATTTTATGATAATTATTATTATTATTACATACTTTATTGTACACCACAAAAAACATACAGGACAAACGTTCACAATAACAAGTGTACAATGGGCGGTCTTATCGCACTAGGCAATCTCTTACAGACAACCTTTGGATGGACAGAACGATAGGAACAGAATTAATAATGTTAGTTTTCTTTTTAACAACGTCAGATGTAAGTTTACATTTAATTTACAACGAGTTTAAAACCTAATAAACGCCCAAAAAAATTAAAGTAGCGTAATTCAAGTACTTTTTTCTTATCATTGTCTCAATAAAAACTGAAGTTTTCAGTTTTTGAGGTATTCCTTCAAAGCTTATTACGAGGCATTGCACAGCACACATCATTCTTAGTTTTATGAGCATCATTGAGTCTTCATAATCCTTCTTTTTCCTTTGAAACTAAATAAAATGAAAGGTGCACGTATCCATTTATTTTAAAAACCTTAAAGAATTTTACGAATACTAAAATTCTTGAGACAGTTAAGCGCCTTGGCTCGCCTTAGGCAAAATGATAGCGTATTTAAAATTCTATATTTTGTATACTTTAGCTCTAAAATTAACATCACAATCCTTTCAACTTTACTTAAATAGAATTATTCTGCAGTTGTTATTTTTACGATATTATACCTACAGCAGTTCGTTTACCTTTAATATGCATTTTGCATTATGGCAAAGGTAAAATATAAATAAACAAGCTTCTACCAGAGGCTTCACCTGTGTGAATGTTGTAAATTATCTCTATGGCATTTACTCTTCTCCTACGTCCTAATCCAGGATGATTTTGGTATGCCAAGATTCATCGAAATTCATTCAACCGATAAGACGTAAATCGGTTACAATCAGACAGACAGAAGAGTTCCTTTTCGCATTTATAATATTACTGTGGATATACATAGTATGGATAAAAAAGGGTTTATTTCATTTGGAAGTTAGATATTCCAGAGGGCAGACCTTTGCTTTAACTGGAACAATATTTTTCTTTTCAACAAATTTATTAAGTTATTAAGTTTCCTCTTCCAAGTAACGGTCATAAAGTATGAAGTCTAATAATATGACAGAACTTGTCACAAACACGCATTTTGGTATTTTTTTATGCAGATAAAAAAAAGCTTGTAAAGCTTGTAGAGATATTTTAGCATTTAATCTCTGTCCTGGATAATTCTAGGTTTTTTTCGTTTCAATTAAAAAGAATGGCTTGCGGGTGAGGACTAGCCATTTATCACTTTAAATGCAAAAACATTGTAGAATAACTTAACAGAAAAAGGCGTAACTTTCTACTCCTGGGACTTTTTAATTTTGCTTAAACAAATAAAAGCTTTAACCAGACATTGTTATATTAAACAATTTAGATCAATTATATTGGTACGCTGCATTGCAAATATGCAAACTCAGATAATTAATTATTATTAGATGCTAAGCGTTCGTGTAGTGTACGAGATGCTAAAACTAATACTATTTTTATTTTAAAATAAATAATATTAAGAACCAATCATATTATTAACCTCGTCGAAGAGAGTAAGTCATAATTAACAACGTTAACAAGGCTTCTAAAAAGAAGCAACCAAACCCATGAGCTTAAATTTTAGGTAAACTGAAAGGGTGAAAAGGTAACCAAAGTAGCGAAAATGCGCGAATGTGCACCGGCTTTTACATTTAGCACTGTAAGCTTGACCGTCCCTGCAAATGTTAAGCAAAGCTAAATGTGGCTTAAATATTAAAAAATTTCACTACAAACTCTGCGAGGTGTGGAATAATTTTCCAGGAGTGAAGTACTCAGATATTAAATAGTTGCTTTGAAACTTTTTGTTTTTGGTGCTGAAACATAAATTACTTTTGAGAGTAGATAGATAACTGTACGTAAGTACTTACGAATATATTAAATTAGTTTAATTTAGTAAATATTAATTAATTACTATATTCTGAAAGATGTTGCCTTAAAACAATTAGGTACACAGTTACCGTTTGATAGTAATAACATGATGAGTTGCAGATCAAAGTTATCATTAACCATTATTTTTTAACTGCGTAACTGATATTTATACAATTTTTTTGTCCTTCGAGCCGGATCTTTTAATTCATGCTAAAAATCTTATTAGATTTCTGCCTAATACATGATACTCTTTATAAGGCAAAAGTTCTATAAAGCGATGTCTTTAATATTTAATTGAAAGTCGCTGCTAAGCAGCATCGTACATTGTGGGGAAACAGGCATCCCTTAGGTGTAATCCTTTAGTCTGTTACGACCCTCAGGGGAGCTGATAACGTGGTTCTATTCGTAGTCCTGAACCACTTAGAGATTGTAAGTCAGCATAGATAACTGCGCCAGTTTTGTTTTCTATTCTTTTTGTTTCGGTTCTTAGTAAAGTGGTAGTGGTACTCAGGAGAATTTTGGGTATAATGTTTTACAAAAACAGCATACTGTGGCAAAATGTGATCACAAATACTTCGACCAAGCTTAGTGTTAATTTTTTCCTCTCTAAATGTTTCATTGAATAATTTTATGATTATTTTCAGTGTGTGTGAATTGACATAATCGACAAATACTGTATTTACCAATTTACTATACAAATTCTATAAATTGGTGATTACTGTTTGTGCCCATAAATTACAATTCACTGCAATTTTATATCAAAAGCTTTACGAATTAATGTTGTTACATTAACTTTCTATACTAAAGACCAAAACACCACTAGATTTGGCATGGATATACATATTAATCATGCCGACAAAGTGATAAGATAGAACGATGAAAAAATGTTTAATGAACCTCCTGTACACGTAAAGTGGGGATGTTTTTTCTTTCTCGTCTTTCCCATGGTGTGGGGTATCGTTGGATAGGCCATTCAAAAATATTACGAGACTGTTAAAACTATTATTCAATTCAGGTATCCGTTTGCGTAAAATTAAGCTTGCCATTTAGGGATTTTTTTGTTAGAGTCAAGAGTGGCAGCTGGCAGAATGTAGCTGTTTATACGGAACCCTCTGTGCGCGAAACAGACTCGCACTTGTTCGGTTGTTTCCTTTAACTGTTTGTGGGTAAGTATGAAGCAGGCATATCTATAGGTATCAAGCACATTTCCGAACATTTTACGGCTAGTTATAGTTACATAAAAATTAACCTCGTCTTATATTAACTTTGGCATCAGCCTGCCACATAGACATTGTGAACTAAATTATTTAAAACCACATTACTGCGTACCTCTACGCTGACCAGGTGACATAAATTTTAATATTATATATCAGAGCAAGAAATTCTGTTATATTTTTATGTGGTCATTTTTACTAGGCTGTATTTTGTAGATGCCTTTAGATAGTCCACTTATCATACTTTATAAGTGGATACCTTTGATACTCAGGTGCCGTATGAACTCATAAAGATCGTAGATCTATTTCATAGAAGTTAGCTATAAAAGAGAACCCTCTCATGGATTTTAAGGGCTACGTTATTTTCTTATTATCTAGAAGTGAGTTTTTAACATTCAATTCGTTTCTAACTCAAACTCATTCTTAAATGGTCTTAACCTTTGAATAGCACTCATGTAGAAGTACTATTTTACCGCATTCGATATATTCCTTATTTGAAACTTCTTCTAATTTAATTCATTTATCGTCTAAATCAGCCTTTTAATATTCCCACTGCTGGAACACAGGCCTCCTCTCTGTGAGAGGGAATGGGCCGTAATCCACCACGCGGGCCCAGCTATGCGGGTTGATGGATGTATGATGTCTTCGAATGTTTGGTTCTAGAACATGCCGATTTCCTCACGATGTTTTTCCTTCACGGTTTTGAGAGCAGTGGTGATGAAATAATTTGCACAAAGTAAAGTGCCTGTCTGGGTTCGAACCCACGACTTACGACACGCAAGTTGGGGTCGTCTCTGCTCTTGCTTATTTAATTCAATTGCTACCTATAACCATTAGCCGTATACAACACTACAGCTGGGCAAAAACCACCACCCAAGGGTGCATGGGGATGAACGACAGTGCCGCCGAGGTTGCCCGTCGAAATGTGAAAATTTAAGGCGATATTGCTTGTGAATCCCATACAAATTTGCCTTTTTAACAATTGCTATTACCATGGTTTCGATAATAGAATGTCACTTGTCTAGGGCTCCTGGACACATACCTTGAGAGCTGGTTCAAAGTGCTGTGTGAGATTAGCTCCTGGAAAAATTAGAGGGGTTGCGACTTTACCCAACATTGGGACATACAGGCTATCATATCAGAAAACAATCTCTGCAAAGTATGTCACGCAACACGGCCTAGTAGAATTCAAATTAAGCATTATATCAACAATATATCAATCAACAAAGAAGAGATCTCAAGCAATCGACTTAAACCCATTAGCGATTGGCATATATTTAGTTTAAGACCGTGGCTCTGGGTGTGAATTCTTGGCAAACCATCGCGGATGCATCGCTGGTTCGACCTAATATCGTGACAAATGAATTAATTACTGCTAATTCACACGCGGCACTAAAGTATTCGAAATGTTAAGGATTGCGTAAAATATGGCCAATGTATCAATTTTTTAGAATTAGCTACTGCAGTTATCCACTAGCTGAAGTTTTTGCGTCATAGAAAAACTATATAATGCTGTTCTGAGTGGGATCGTGATCATCAAAAATTTTCACTAATGAAACACGTAGCATTGGTTGATTGATCAGATTTCCACGAAGATATTAGGGAAAAGGCATTACCCGCTATTTCCATGCAAAATAAAATAAAACAACTATGGAAAAGGTTTACCTACAAGGAGAATCTATATATTAACAAATTAATTCACACGAAGCTGATATATTACAAACATACAACGTAATGTGTCCAGTAACTATTGCACGTACAGCAAATGGCAGCGGAAATTTGGTTCACCGCATGAGTTCCTTCAAAAAAACACAGCATTATCATAGTTTAATCCTTAAAGAAATTGCATCATCATTATTTCAGTCGAAATAATAAAAACACTGCTGGAGCTGAAGAGCCCCTTGCGGCTCTTCAGCTCAAGCAGTGTATTTAGTCGCCACATAGAATGATCCTATACCTCTCCCATCCAGCAGTCTCCTACGGCCCTCAGAAAGGCCTCCCCTTTTTCATTTTGGCTCATAACTGAGTTGTGGCGGCACCAATGCCGCCACTTACGAACTAAAACCATGACGTCACACAAACAATAACCGTCGGAGGATCCTCCCTTTTCTATGGAGGTTTGTGGAACTTTACACCCTGTTCCACTTGCCTCCAAACTGGTGACCCTCGATCATGAACTAAACGGGTCCAGCCTTCGTGCAGAGCTACTTCATCGTGAAGTCATCAACACTTCCACAAGCTTTCGAGCAGCGAGTCACACAGCCAGCCCACGGCATGCAGCGGACGCGCATTCCTGGTCATTACCCTCAGCTTCTATAATCACCACTCCAACCCACTGGAGCCAGCAGCACTGTCCCGACTCATTGTGATATCATCACCCCGACTCACTGGGGCACAACCGCATACAGTTCCGACTCACTGCGAAATCTGTGACTTCCGGTTCCGACTCACGGGAACCAACCTTCCACTGGCCTGGCACTCATCACGAGATGTACGGACGACCCAAACTGCTATCAACCTCCGGTCTCAACGCCTCCACTTGTGAATTAATGACATGACGTCACACAAATCCTGCATCGCGAAAGCAAAATTTTCGGCGCGATCTGAACACATACAACAGTCCGACAATAACCGTTGGGCAGTTGCCCAAACCAGGCATAACACCCATCTCGTCGGAGGATCCTCCCTTTTCTATAGAGGTTTGTGGGACTTTACACCCAGTTCTACTTGCCTCCAAACTGTTGACCCTCGAACATGAACGTCAGCGCAGCCTTCGTGCAGAGCTACTTAATCGTGAAGTCATCAACACTTCCACAAGCTTGCGAGCAGCGAGTCACACAGCTAGCTAGTAGCCACCACACAGTATCCTGACCACCAGCATGCAGCGGACACGCATTCCTGGTGATCACCCTCAGCATCTATAATCACCGCTCCGACCCACTGGAGCCAGCAGCACTGTCCCGACTCACTGGAGCCAGCAGCACTATCCTGACTCATTGTGATATCATCACCCCAACTCACTGGGGCACAACCGCACCTGCCTCCAAAAAGTATTTTCATACCGGAATCGAGTCTAACTTAGTGTAGCGCCATATTTGTACTCTACTTGACCCCTGCAACTAGGCCGCCGGATACTAATGGGTATTAGTAACTTTGCTGGAAATCCTCTAATATCAGACGGCAGCAAATTAACATTAGGTTCGTCCTGCACCGAGTAACTTGCTAACTGCAGTAAGAAAGATTAATTCTACCAAGTTTTGGTAGAAAGGTAACTTTATACTTAGCATAAGAACATGGTTTTGATAATGTTTTTTTTTTATTGCAGAAGTTTATGTATAATATGTTGAAGTGTCGGTATTTTTTTATTAGAAATGGAAAAGCAATACAATGCATTCATTCATTCGGTTATGTATGCTTATGCCAGTGGTCCCAGCAGTGGACTTTTATCTGATAAATTGATAATTTATAGCTATCCATGGTAATAAATTTACTGGCTAAATCGAAGGCTCAATCAGTCGTAAAACATTTTCAGTAGTTTTCAGTCATTTCGCTTTTTAAAGTTAGTTAAAAATTGACGCGCAATCGTTGCTTTTTTTGCCATTAAACACAAAATTACCTAATTACATTGTCAACACATTTACTACTCTATATAATGCAGTACTACAGTAATTGAGTTATCTCAGTAACCGATATATTGTTGGCTATCTCGCAGACAATGTCAACTAATTAGTCGTCCAGTTGACTCTACACTGTTAGAGCAAAAGCCAGTAAACGAGCGACTGAATGTGAATACTTTAAAAGCAAAAGGTTGTTTACATTTTCATTGTCATTTTCTTTTCATTTTGGAATTGATGCTTTTATTTCTGTGTTCTCTTTTAGTTAATCCCAACTGTATGTTTAGGTGAAAAATTGTCTGAATAAACTTGACAGTGACTTAAGGTTGGCAAAATTCAGAGTTTGAATCCTTGGTGCGGTCAAAGTGACCCGGCAAACAATTAGTTCTTATACACTTAGCAGCATAGTATATTTCTCCATGGATATCCTTTATTAACGGTACACTCTTTTTAATCAAATTTTGAAGTGGTTATATTGAAATAAATTAATGAGTTAATTTGAAGTTTGAGTTTGGCATATAAAAAAGTTATTCTCAACATTTGCATCAAAATGAGTCTAAATACGCTTGGTTAGAAAATAATTATATCGTAGGGATAGATACTCTTTACTAATATTAATTTTAATACCAGTTTAAACATATTCGCCATTACAAAATTATGTGTATGTGTGATGCGACAGTTTAAAACAAACAAGTGTAGTGTTCATGTTTGTGTGCCATGATGTAGTCGTAGTTTTGAATTGATGTGTCTTTTGAAACATTGTTTCTGCTTCAACGAACAATAATTGAAAATACATATTTATTGACTGAAAATGAATTAAGATTATATTGTACATACTTTTGTGAATACTTGTAAATAAATACGAGTATCTATACTAGGAAAAAATCAAGCGTTGGTATGGAAAAAAATCCTGGTTTCATGAAAATAACTCTTCGTCACCACACAAGACAAGCAACCACTCTCTGGTGTGGTGTCTCATTTGATTGACATCAACTAGATACTATTTTTGTCATATATAATCTTAGACCAAATAAACCAGAAAATAAATTGTATGTGAATTTACAATGCACAATCCAAGAGCAAAATTTAACCAGGCTAGCTTTGGTAAACATGAGCTTTTTTGCATTTACAAGAGCATCCAGAGTAGTTTCGAATATTTAAGTGTTTACTTTCAGTATTAAAATGGAGCTCCACTGAAAAACTGAGTATTAAGAAGGTGTTATACCGTTTAAAAACTATCATTTTTCTTCCTTTATACCATGTTACTTGGTGTCAGCGTATAACTTTTTCCATTATCTCTTCATGTTATATTTTGTCGTGGTGGCTCAAAAGCTAAGACCTCGCCTCTCGTGCGTGGTGGACTTTCTCGGTCTTATTACAAAAAGCGGTTTAACTAAAAACCCTGGTCTAAATCTCTATAAACCATGGTTTAGACAAAAATGATATTACAAATAGTGGTTTATCGATAAACCATAGACCAAATCATGGTCTAACGCTAAACCTCGCCGGCCCCTAGTTTAACGATGGTCTAAATCGTATCTGTCAAAGTTTCTCTTTTAGGTTAGCATCTTTTTCATTGTGTTCTGTTGTTTTCACCCGAAAATGGATATTAACATGGTGGATTTAATTGATATTGAGGATATTTTTTATTTGTTATTCCTGGGTACTCCAATTCTCAGATCGTTTTTTTTTTGTTGGTCCATCACAATTCATGTTTAACAAAGAGTCAATTGTTCTATTAGAGACGAGTCTTGGATAACTTAAAAATTCCAAAGCTTAACGAACTTTGTTCAACTTGCGATAGTTTTGTTTAATGTTATGGTTTCATATAACGCGCGAGATTGTTACGTTTCGTTACACGTACGTAGATGTATTATTAGTAATTAATACGACATTAAGTAATGTGCTTAAACCTAAACAAACGTGCAATCGAGTAATAAATAATGTTTCTATCCATGCAAAATAACAAAGTCTCAATATTTTTAACACTCCTAAACATCACTTAATCCTTATCGTATTATCAAAACGTTTTTTTTTTCTGTGCATACGGAACGTTGCAATAGAATGATATGATGGTGAACGAATTATATTTGTATTAATCTGTGGTTGATATATTGACAATGGTTTAAATGACGGTACTAAGAAGACCACGGTTTTTATAAGTTTTGTAATACGGACAAATTTAGACCATGGTTCTGCAGATAAACCTGGACTTGATAGTACAGGTTTAAACCATGGTTTATTTAGTTTTTTGTAATAAGACTGTCTAAGTTTATCTAGGACATCGCAAACAACGGTGAACAAATACATCGTGAGGAAACCTGGACATACAGTTAATATAAGTTAGATATCTCAAACCCGCTTTGAGCAAGCGTGGTGATTAATGGTCGTGCCTTTTCCAAATAAGAAGAGGCCTTTGCCCTATATTTTATGTGTATTATATAAATATAATCTAGTCTATTAGGTATTCTATTCTATATCGTCTTGTCAACGGTCACTCTACCGTGTTAAAATACAAGTGGAATTTCAGCTTTAAACCAACTGGAAAACTGCTGCTCAAAACAAGACGTCCCGTATATCCACACTCTCAAAGATCACTTCCGTTATCTCAGACATAACAACGTACACATACAAAACGTAGGTAACCTACTAAAAGAAGATTTTAACGTAGATTTTTCGCAACTAGCAAGCTCGCTGAAGCGGGATAAGTATGTGCTGTGCATACTAACGGACTGAACTATCCGAGTCAGCGCTTTTTACTTGCAGCTTAACTAAACATGCTACAAGACTAGAATGTGACCGGGTCGGGAATTAACTCATGTTTCGAACGGTAATGGAAAGGTTAAAAAAAAAAAATTGAGACAAAACAAAGTAGTTTAGATTTTAATGGCGTTGGGTCCCGAGGCTCTAAAACGGTGAAGGAAAACATCATGAAGAAACCGGCATGCCCTAGAACCAAAAATTCGAAGACATGTGGATTACGGCCCATTCCCTCTCACAGAGAGTAGGCCTGAGTCCCAGCAGTGGAAACATAAACAGGCTGATGATGTGATGCGATGTGGGTCCCGAGGCTCTAGATAAGTGGCATTCGATACCAGCGAAGGCAATAGTCGAAATGTAAGTGATTGATCTCTAGATTTTCCATAACTGCTTGTCAATCCCATACGATTTTGCCTTTTTAACCGACTTCCCAAAAAGGAGGAGGTTCTCAATTCGGATGTTTACATATTTTTTTATATTTGTTTGAGCTTAACTCCGTCATGTATAAACGGATTTGCAAAATTTACACCCTATTCCCTTCGAAAGAAGTTTATTTCAAAATGATCCCATTTAAATTTGGTACAATTCTGATGAAGATTTCGGAGATGTACAACAGAACTCTTCAATAAATGATGGCAAATATCTCGGGATTGCTGCACGATATGTCTGTTTATTGTTTACACCATTTCATAGCATACCATCACGCCAGTATGCTCTAAACGGGTACGCAGATGTGTACAGTTCACCCTGGTATACTCATTCCACTGGTTATGTTCATGTTACATGTTATTCGGGTAATCTATTCTGGCATCACTGCGGACATTATAGGTACCTTACTATAAAACTTGTCAATTATGTACCATTAAAAAGTGAAATATAAAAATCTTTTTTACAAAAAAAAAACACTACAATAGTGAAAATTTGCTTTAATTTCGGAAGGCGGTGTCAAAAAACGAAGAAAAGAAAACAGGAACACCGACTGCCGAAATTGAAGTTATTTTCCACTTTGTAGTGTTTGTTTTGTAAGTCGGTTGAATTTAAAAAAAAAAAAGTTTTTATTGACAATGGCTGTCGCCACGCCTTCGATGATAGAATGTCACTTGTCTAGAGTCTCTGGTTTAGATTAAAAGGCAAAATGGTAAAGGGTTACTCTAGTCGAAAAATGTGACCTGTTGATAGGAAAGCCATGCCCCTAGCAATAAGTTCCTGTGGTGAACCTACTAGAGAGTATTCTATGTATCTGTCTAGCTCTTTTACAGATCTATCTTAAACCTGTTGTTACGTACTTTGTATGCTTATGTGGCAAATTGACAATAAGAATTTACCTAACATACGAAGTATAAGGAAATGACTATTCGAAAACGTGATCGAAATAAATGAAACACTTCCGAATCCTACTTGTAAATACAATGATCAGTCACAATATTCGTCTACGACTTTATGAGATTATTAGAAGTACTTACCTAAAACTTCCTACCGATATTTTTACCCTCGCATTTTGCGTGGCAGTAAAATACGCAGGTAGAATCATAACTTTCGGGATATCATGGAAAGTTCCCCTAATCGAATTGATCATAATCAATCTAGTAAGAGATACTGTTTCAGAGATACTGTAATACAATTTATTATTATTGATTACCACTCTTAGAGAAAGTACTAATTATGTCTATGAAATAAGATAGGCCCTATTTTCTGGCAAAAGTTTGGAGGTACTAAACCGCTAACTGAATTGTAGAGGGAACTCGGAACAACTATTAGCGAACTAGAGCTATAACAATTGTACCTAATTTCTGGATCTAATGTGGTTTTATTATTGAACCAATTTTCAGCAGAAGTTTTCAATTTGTTGCTTATTACATATTAGTATTGTACTGTAAAAGTAGTTATTTCGGTCCTTTAAGACCTTACGGCGGCGGCCGGGTCCTATAGTGCTTATAAAGGGTTTTTCAATAAGGTCGGGTAGATGTTGAAATGAAATAAAACAAGCTGTGTGTGATGTATTAACAAAAATATTTTTTTATTTGAAAGGCCCATTTGTGCCATTATATGTGGAATATGACATTTTCTAATGCCCGCATCGGCTATTTACAGTGGCATAGATTAGAGTAGTCCAATTTTAAATGACTCTTCTGCATAGAACAGGCTCAATTTGAGCGATGGCCTGTGTTATGTTCACCTTTAGGGCATCGGTCGATTGTGGTTAGTTTTCATAGACCTGCGACTTCAAGAAACCCCACAATAAAAAGTCTAGCGGGGTCAAATCGCATGACCTTGGTGGCCAATTCACATCACCCCTTCGAAAGATAACCTTAACCTCAAATCGCACATGCAGGATGTCAATCGTGGCGTCCGCTGTGTGGCACGTAACGCTGTCCTGCTGGAACCAAAATCGTCCATATGGTTCAATTTGGGCCATAAAAAATTCGCTGACGTTGACGGTGACCGCCTCACCAGCGTCGTTTTTGAAAAAGTACGGACCAATGACGCCGCCGGCCCGAAATCCACACCAAACGGTAACTTTTTGAGGACGCATTATCACCTGACGAATCTCGTATGGGTTGGTGTCGTCCCATATATGGCTATTCTGCTTGTTAACACAGCCATTCATCCAAAAATGCGCTTCGTCGTTAAAGATGATTTCATATCGCGCAATGCGAGCAACTTTTGCACTAACAAACACTCGTTTTAATTATAAAGTTTTATCATTTGAACGTGCTGTTCTATCGTGTAACTCTCCATAATGATTTGGTATAAGTAATAATAATAATAAAATTTCTTTATTTCTCACCACAATATTACACAATACATCATTTAGAGTGTTTTAACAAGCTTATTACTATTGTGGGAGACTGGTGCCTAAACTAGGCTGCAAGCCTGTATTTCAGGACACCAGGACTCCACCCTTAACTTAATCTTTATCTCGATGCATTATTTTTAGGTAGGTGAACACGAACATAATAGCTATTGACAAGTTTTTGTTAGTATGTGTGTATGTTTTGTATGAGAGTATGTGGTGGTGAGTGTGTGTGATGGTGCGTGTGTGCGTATATGTTTTTTTACATTAGTAGTGTTACACTAAAGTAGCAAGTAGTTTTTCGGTGTCGTCATAATTACATTCTTGTAGGAATGAAGTTATTTTCTTTTTACACTTGTTCTTAGTAAGATTAACTATCGGTAGCATATTATTAATTTTATTGTAAAGAAAACCACCTAGATGGCAAAAGAAACGCTTTGAGAATTGGGTTGAAAGACGAATGTCTGGGCGATCTACGGGGTTGTATCGTCTCTTACCTTGTGAAGTGGAAGGGTGATATTTTAGCATAGAATGTTGTTTTATAATTATGCTTTTAATGAAAAGTTGACGCACTGTCATAACTTTGGCTTCTTTATACAAGAGCTCTTATAATGTTGACATTGGTTTTAATATTGAATAGGTGCAAGTTAGATTAGTGCATATGCAACAGAGTCGACGAAGCCCCGCTGCGCGGGGCTCCTATTTCTGAATGCAGGGTCTAAAGTAACCTAACACGAAGGGGACGACGGGAGCTGAGTTCGCTCGCTTTGCTCGCTCACTTCAGCTCCCGTCATCCCCTTCGAACCTAAACTGTCCGTGTCGGGGTGCCCTAAGCTCCCGGTAACGGTAAGGCAGAAACGATGACACCTTCAGTATGGCTCTTTGCGTTCTCTCCAGGACAAGGAGTGTAGAGTTCGGCGCTCCACCCCAAACACTGATACAGTAGGTTAACAACTGAATATTAAGCAAATGATTTGATAAATGTTACCAAAACAAAAATGACCGCCACGGGCCGCCAAAATCTACCCGCGCCAATTGAAAACCCTTTATTGCAGGGACTTGTACCTTCCATTAAGTTTAAAATTTTGTCTACACTCACAACTTAATGTTCAAAATATAAATTCAAAAAATATTGTATAAACACGTACATTCGTGGATAGGTAAATAAAAAAAAAACCATTACAGTGCAACATTTTCCTTCGATTTTCAAACTGCATCAACAAATAACTTTTATACCATTCCCCCTCTAAAAAGCTTATTTTATTCACTGAAAACAGTGAATAAAATAAGCTTTTAAAATTTTGTCTACACTCACAACTTAATGTTCAAAATATAAATTCAAAAAATATTGTATAAACACGTACATTCGTGGATAGGTAAATAAAAAAAAAACCATTACAGTGCAACATTTTCCTTCGATTTTCAAACTGCATCAACAAATAACTTTTATACCATTCCCCCTCTAAAAAGCTTATTTTATTCACTGAAAACAGTGATTAAAAAGCACTTTTTCTCACTCATGAATCACTCCCTACGGTCGTGATTCAGTTGATAGGATCCTTCACTTGTTCATGATTCATCTATGGCCCTCGCTTTAAAACCGTCCTTTATTCACTAGTTGCATAATATACTATTTTTTATAGCACACTTTTACTTTTTAATTTATTGGTGCTTATGGGCTCATTGACTTAATGTAGAAAACTAGTATCATTGTCTATGGATGCGTGCGCTGCGCAGTCATGCGCAATAAGAATCTAAATTGCCTGCCATACCACATAATTTTTCCGTTTCCACTTTTGTTTTACTTTTCAACTGTATGAGTGAAAATAAAATAGTGTATGCAACGGCATATAATTAGGTATTAAAACACTGGCGTGTTATTATTATCACATTCGGCATCGCCTCATGCGATGAACCCACGCTCGTGTTTTAATAAGCCCTATTATATGACCATTGCATATACTACTATTTAATGATGAATATTATGTAGGTAGCTAAAATTTGAGAGTTAAGTTTTATGTAGAATTTTAAGCTTTAAGTTTTATGTTAAATGTTAAGTTTTATGTAGTTTTAAGTATTTATGTAGAATTTTTCATCTACTTAGAAATAATACTTAATTATGTTAAAAGAAACAATTAAACAATTAAAAACAACCTTTAACATAATAAGTTAAATGTGGGTGCAATTCTTCATAACCCTTCAGGGCATAAAAGCATGATGTTTAATTATGTTCTTATTTTCATGTCCCGTAGCGTAACGCTGCCGCATCAGCAGTACTTTGAGGTTAAGTTGACTAGTCCCAATTTCACGCTCAATCAGAGCGATTGATTCAGTAATTGATTGGACCCAAGTTCCCGATGTATTTATGGAGTTGTCTTCCCCACTTATTTGTAGATTACCATGCAAATCGAGATTTCTGTTTATAGTAATGTGAGATAGAAGCTTTTTAAGTAAATAATGTATTGGTAAACTATTTTCATTTTATTAGAAATAAATAAAGGCTCTTTTACCGTGAACGGTGATGAACAAGAACATGCAAGCACCTACTAAACTTTATCTACGGATTGCCTTGTTTTATCACACACCAGAGGCTGTATCACGAATTATTATCGTCAACATGAAAGAAATTGTGTATATTGTTACTGAAACTAACATGACAATACAAAAAACTTTTTACAAAAAAATAAACCGACTTCAAAAGCGTGTTAAGAACAATATTACATACATACGTGTCGTATTGATTACCTCCTTTTTTTCTTTTCAAGTTTGTTAAATTACTGGTTAAATAAACTAACTTTTAACGAAGACTCTACTACTTTCATTAAAAATTTAGTTAGGCACACTGTTGGCGCAGTGGTTTAGCGATTGACGGCTGCGCTGCGTGTCGCGGGTTCGTTTCCCCACGGAACAAATATTTGTATGACCTACACATAGTTTTCCGGCTCTGGGTGTTTGTGTATGTGAGTTTAAATGTTTGTAAACGCACCCACGATACAGGCGAAATTCCTAGTGTGGGGCAAAGGTTTTCAAATAAAAAATAACAAAAAAAATTGGAAACAGGATTCCGACCCGTAAAAAGTACGGGTGGTATCGGTCATATATGGTCTCGCCTCTGTCTCTCTCTCGCACTGGAATCATGGGGACCTTAAAACGTCATAGTAAGGCGGGAGCACATAAATATATATATTGCTTATTAAGTTTTTATACATTAGAAAAACTTGAACATTTCTAAACTCGTCAAGATAGCCATTTAAGCTGTGAGGGAAATGAGAAATATGGCGTCGCGTCGTTTTGAACACTGAAGAGCACGTTAAGACAGCTCTTGTCTGGGCGGTCTCACAGATGTATGTCAATGGCTCGTCTGCAGCGTGTGTTTGCGTACAGCCTGCATTTTTCAACAGACCTGTTTTGTTTTCCTTGCTGTAACGTAGTTCATGTTTGATGGTAGAAATATAGTGGATTTTGCATGGTCACATTTAACGCGTTTGTTATTAGAACTGTTTTGCACAAGATCAAATTAGCTACACATGCTCTAAACAGGCGTAGCACAGAGAGGGTTCTGGAGTGATATTTTAAGAGGTAACGGGGCCTCCTTCCATGTGCTGATGGTGATCATCAGGGTGGTTTTAATCAGGTATCCCACACTCCCTGGTCTTTTCCCCAAAAGTCTTTTTAAAGGTGCCTTTTAAAGATCTCACTCCATAAACAAAAAAAAGCACCATTTCTAGTACATCTACATTTCACAGATCATTAATTCCCCTGTAATAGGAGGCCAACAACCGGGCACACATTCAGGTTTCGGGCTGCTACTGGGCAACTCTAAATGGAAAAGTCATTAACACTTTGCCTGAGCCAGCAAACGAACCCATGATGTTATGCTTAGCACTTGTTGATCTAGTGGTTGCAATAGCACTTGTTGATATAGTGGTTGCAATAGCACTTGCAACCACTAGATCAACGTAGCTGTTTATAAATTCAAGTCAGGATTAGTACGGAGTATTCAAATTCAACATTTCTCCTCAATCAAAATCAAAATATATTTTTTTATTTTACATAGGCCTACATGGGCACTTATGAAACGTCGACAAAAGGTGCACGGTTCGGGTTAGTCGTTTCCTATGGAGAAGAACCGGCAAGAAACTCCATGGTTACTCTTTTTAAAAAAAATGTGTTTACAATATTTCCATGTTACAGCATTAATACTTGGATATGGGGGGACAACGTAGGCCCGACAATAAGTCGTACGAAATTAAAAAAACAAACAAAAAAAAAATGTTAAACGAAATAAAAAGTTAACAAATGTTAACAATCATCTAGAAATCTAGAAAGCCTACAATGTTCACACATTTCGGTAAAATATTCTATAAAAAGGTAAAAAAAAAAACCCATTTAAAAAAAACAAAAAACACAACACTAAATTTAACATGTGGCACAAATCAATTCAATCTTTGCTTAACAACATACGAACAAAGCAAACAAAGAGCCAGCTTCATTTTATGGATATATGAGCAAAAAAAACAACGCATTTGTACAATAAAGATAGAACTGATTTACTGAATGAAACCGGATACGATATCCGACATGCTTAATTTTGTTAACGTACACAATTTTCCGAAGCTCCTCGGCTAAATCTACAGAAACTTCTACCTAACAAAAGCTGTTCCGGAACATCAAAGATCCGAACTATCTCTAATCTTTAGCACCAAATACACTTTGATTGTTCCAAGCTGACCTAGGACAATTCGACCAAAAAACGGCTTCTAAAACTGGAGCAGGAAGGTCATTCACAATAATAATTTCTAACAATGGAAGCTAACTATCGAAGTTTAAATATTCATCAAATACCTTATATCTGTCGTGGGGACGTTGGAACGGGCAAAGTTTTCGTGGAATCCGGGCAAACGACATTAGGCGAGTGCCGGAGGATCCCTGATTTGTAACTTTGCCAAAGTAGGCCGGGATTGGGAATTAATTGTCTTTTAGGCCTGTTCAGAAGACTTTCTGTCGGTTTCTTGCCGATTGTGAGTGTCTGCAAAATTAATTCTTCTGTTTCCAAGTGCGATTTGACTTAGCATTTAGTTTGGTGTCATTAATAGGATGCTGGTAAGCGCTAAGTACTAAGTCACAAAGGGGTCGCGACGGTGACTGGCACCACGCCCTTGTTGATCAGCTCTACTGCTACGTCCAGAACTTGGCCGATGTTCGTGCCTGCAAGTTTAGGTTAACTTTTTTGTTATAACTTTAACTACATGAATTATTTTTTGTAAGTTGGTCTGTACAAACACTTTTATATGTCAATCATATTTTTTTAAACTAGATGAGGTCAGCGTTTCCTATCTGACTACTCTGAGAAGAAAGGCTAAAACCACTTATTCTTAGTCATTTCATCCACTCAACTCAATCAAATTGACAGTTACAGTTTGTTATTTATTGACATCAATCGAGGGTAATTTTCCGTTGTCCAGGCGATAGAGACGATTGGAGTAAAGGAAGCTGAGAATATAGGCCTTACTTTCAAACTTCGAAAGATTTGCTCATAAAATAAACTGAAATTAGTCTAATTGCCGCCCATTAAGCGTTAAAATGTTACCAGAAAATAAAACTTGTCTTGGCGTGAATTGGCAAAGGACTTCAGTGACAAAAACTTCCAGAAAAGAAAACTAAAGAAACATCAACGTAGTTGCTGCCATAAAACAAAGGAAAGATATTCGAGATGTCTTTGAAATAGTAACTTGTATTGTGTTCTGCTATGAAACAGACTGTAACAGACAGACAATTGTTTTTAGCGATGCTTACTCGCTTTCAGACTTAAAACATCTTGATTTCAGTTTTTGCTATAAAAATATGATTTTAGTAGCATTATTGGGTTTAACTACTGTACTTGTATGTTAGCACTGGTTCCTCCTACTTATTCAGACAAAAGTCTATGACCAGTATGTGTTGCCAGTAATTTCCTATGGGACCGAGACGTGGTCGCTCACAGTGGGCCTCATCAGAAACCTTAAAAGGGCAATGGAGAGGGCTATGCTCGGAGTTTCTATGCGTGATCACATCAGAAATTAGGATATCCGCAGGATAACCAAAGTTACCGGCATAGCCCGAACAATTGCGAAACTTAAGTAGCAGTGGGCAGATATTGGGGGCGGACATTGCTCGCAAAACGGATGTGGCCGAAAAGTCCTGGAATGGCGACCGTGAACCGGAAAATGATGCGTTGGGAGGACTCCCACTAGGTGGAATGATGACCTGGTTAAGGTTGCGGGCATCCGCTGGATGCAAGACGCACGTAATCGGTCAATGAGGGAAGCCTATGTCCAGCAATGGATGTCTTTCAGCTGAAATGATGATGATAATGAATAATGATTCATGCAATCTATACATACTAATACCTGTTATAAATGCCCAAGTAACTCTGTCTATCTTGTCAGTCCGTTTGCCTGTTACGGTTTTACGCCTAAACCAATAAATCAATTTTGATCAATATTTGGGTATACAGATGCTAGATTGGAACTTGGACGTAGGATTATTTTTATCCCGGAAGTCCCTTGGGACAGTTATACCCAATCCATGGGGGCGAATCTGATGGCAGGAACTAGTTTTGTTTTTAGTATAAAACATAATTATTTTAAACTAGCTGTGCCCGCGGCTTTGCTCTCTTTTACCGACTGCCTATCCTACCTTACTTACTTTCCTGCCTACCCTACTTACCTATATACCATTTTTTTTTCGAATCTTAACTTGAGTGTAGCATGTTAAATTTTTACCGTCTTAAGTTCTCAGTTGAGTTACACGATAATTGACACAATAATGCGTGCATAGAGCAGTGGTGGCCCAGTGGAAACGGCCACGACTTACATGTTGTAGGTCGTGGGTTCGAACCCAGGCAGGCGCTTTACTTTGTGTAAATTATTTCATCACCACTGCTCACAAAACGATGAAGGAAAACATCGTGAGGAAACCGGCATGTCTTAGAACCAAAAATTCGAAGACGTGAAGTGAGAGAAATGAGGTGAGGCTGTCGTGTTCACACTTAGTGCGAAGGCACTGTGTGAAAGAAGATAGGGACATAGGAACCCAAACCAACCTTATAGCTCACGTTTTTCTTCCTACCAATACAATCGAAATTAGGCGGAAACAACTGGTACTCCGCAAAATCCAGTTTAGTCTGAAAGTCGACCCCAATGTAGTTTAGAAAGGGCTAGGCAAATTGATTATTATGTTTCGAATATAACATGGCCGCTAGCTAAACTCTCAAACAGCTATATCAATAACACCGTTCCAATTGATCAAATTGCAATATACCGTTTAATTAACACCGTTGAATATCGGAAACGAATTAGCATCAAATTGAGCCGATATCTATTAAATTGTTATCAGCTGTGCACTGTTTATTACAATGTGGGTTTATTACGATGCCACATGTTGGCTGCGAAACTCATCGTATAATATCTAAACTAATATTTAAAAAAAAATACTGTAACCTAATTGGTAATTACAGTTTTGAGCCGTTTGGGGTCGAAACGCTTGGGTCATGGGGCCCAAGTGCACGTCTCCTTTTTAAGGAGATCTCTCGCCGACTGATCGACACCGTGCGTGACCAGAGGGCTGGCTCTTTCTTTGCGCAAAGAATCAGCATTGCCATTCAACGTGGCAAAGCTGCCAGTCTTCTGGGCACGTTCCCGGATGACAGCGATGTGGATGAGTACTTCGACGCCTAAGTGTACCTTTCTTTTGTATATAGTGTAAGTAGTTAGTATAATTTTAAGTTTGTAAAGTTTACTTTTGTTTAGTGTTTAAGTATGTACATATATAATATTTTTAATGTCTTGATTAAATAAATTCCCCTTTTTTTGAATATTATAAACAGGTTAACATTTAATCTCTTGATCTGCTGATCCGATTACAAACATAATTATTTTACTGATAGAAAGTCACACTATCCCGGAAAAATGCAAGGCTTTTGTGAGGCAGGCTACGTTAGCGAAAAAGAAGGAAACCTTGTGATGATGAAGAATCATGGCACAAATATTAAAAATATAAAACTTAACTCGTAAAATCGAAATTTTATCTAATAGATCTGTCTACTAGCTTCTGACAGCTGTTTCACCCGCGTGAAAATTGTTTTATCATCCCAAGGAAACATTAAACCGGGATAAAACATAGCCTATGTGATATTCCAAACTATAATCTACCTCTAAATTGCATCCAGATCCGTTCAACCGTTCTGGCGTGATTGAGTAACAAACATCCATCCAAACTTTCGCATTTATAATTAGTAAGATTAAAATATTTTTTATTAGGTACCTAAGTTTTACTTAAACTATTCACACACCCCAAATTATTGTCTAGCTTAGTAAAAAATAGCTGTAACCTCAACCTTCCATATTTTCTCTTGGATAAATCATCATCATCATATCAGCCGAAAGACGTCCACTGCTGGATATAGGCCTCCCCCAAGCGTCGCCACATTGACCGGTCTCGTGCGTCCCGCAACCAGCGGATCCCCGCAACCTTCACCAGGTCATCGGTCCACCTGGTGGGAGGCCTTCCAACGCAACGTCTTCCGGTTCCGCTTGGATAAATGCTGCTAACAAATACACCTCGCACCTGATAAATTTTGACTATACACATCAACAACACTGTACTATACATATACGGGTACATGACAAACAAAACACCGTCGATCCCTCATACAAAATGCTGCCTACAGGCAACAGTCCATCCTAAAAACTCGTGAGAAAAGTGTGGTATGCGCAGAGCTAGTAAATTGTGTTAACGTTGAAAAAATATTTGTCCACCTGTTGCTTGTTAGCCCCATTGTTCTACAGTAATGGACAAAACAATGTGCGAATTGTTTTACTAGAGAAATAGGGTAGTTGTGTGTTAATTTGAATGGTTTGACTAATGATATCCACTTACGTGTTGAACTGTTGTCAAATGAATGTTATTCTTGTCTTCTTTTTTCTTTGATCTAGTAGAACTCTTGAACCCAGCCAGGCGCTTTACTTTGTGTAAATTATTTAATCACCACTGCTCTTAAAACAATGAAGGAAAACATCGTGAGGAAACCGGCATGTCCTAGAACTAAAAATTCTAGGACGTGTGACATCCACCAACCCTCACTTGGCCCGCGTGGCGGATTAAGGCCCATTACCTCTCTAACAGAGAGGATGCATGTGTCCCAGAAGTGGGAACATTATTAGGCTGATGATAGTGATAGATAGCCCTTACCTTATACGTATTTCATTCATTAGCGATGTGACTGGCAAAAAAGTTCTTAATGCGTTGGATTAACATAGACGCTACCATAAGTGATCAATATCAAACATTTTGGACTTAAGACAATCTTTATAAAATCAGAAGGGCAATTCAAATACTTTTTTTAGTGCGACAATCGTTATAACCTCAGAGAGGGAATCCCTGCATATTTAAGGAACGTTCGATCTCTTTCGATTGTTGCCGAGATGATATTGCGACTTGAGTGTTTACCTACACTTTGCTAAGTAAAAGCATTTGCCTTCTAGAGTATCTTAAGCTGTCAGTAGCCGTTGGTTTTTGTCGATTGATGATATTTATTATTCTAATATATCAAATACAGAATGATAGCCGGATATTTTTCAACAAAGGATTATATTTTGAGGTTGTCAATATGAACTCGTAGACAGACGTCATTGATCATCTATATAAAGATATTTTGGTATAGCATAACATACCAAAGGAGCAGAAAAGTTCTGAAATGGCGACCGCGAACCGGAAGACGTTGCGTTGGAATGCCTATCATCAGGAGGACCGATGACCTGGTGAAGATTGCGGGGATATGCAGGTTGCGGGACGCACGGCACCGGTCAAAGTTGCAACGCTTGGGGGAGATGATGATGTTGATGATGGTATAGCATACGCTTGAAGTGATTGTGACCAGAGTTAGACGTTCCGAGAGTATCAAGGTAGATGACGCTGCGGCCCAGTTTCTGAATTTAACTTAGTAAGACACCCAAGATTCATCATTCGGGTACATTCTGGGCAGTAGTTGCCCCAATCAAACTTGGGTAGTCCTTTTACTATGACCTGAGCTATTAAAATCAAAGTTCATTCAATATCGCAATTACTAAGCAATGGCTTCAGGGTGGTAGCTTTTGCTATGAAAGCCGATGGGCATGGCTCTGGAGAGAGCAGTTAGTTTACCATCGTGGTGAAAGGATTATTCTTTCAGCTAGACTGCGTTACGAGAGATAGCTGAAACTATGTAAGTGAAAACAACTTGACTGCATAGGCTTTTGCAGACTGTCTGGTATCAAATATGACCTATTGCTGGACACATTAATGCACGACATCTCTCGCCGGTTCCATTCTTCCTGGTGATCGGGGTAGATGACGGCCCTGTCCGTCAAATAGGCCTTGACCATGCGACAGAGGTAGGGCGGCATCCAGTGATACTGGAGTGCCTCCCTGATGCAGCTCTATGTCAGGGTATTGAAAGCATTGGCGATGTCTAGAGACACCGCCATTACGACTCCACGTCGTGAGGCGCCCCCTGCGGAAACAAAACTGGCTCTCCACCAGATCCAACCCACCCGCACCAGCTGCCCGACGAGGCGGTCTGCAATGTCTCTTTCAAAGAGCTTGCCCACCTCATCAAGCAGAACGATGGGCCAGTAAGCGGACGGAGAGTCCACAGGGCGCAACCGCTTCTTAATGAGGACCAGTTTCCCCATCCTCCAACGAAGTGGGTTCTGGACCCTCTCCAAGCATGCACTAAAGAGCCCCCTGAGTCGAGGCCCAAGAGCCTTCAAGGCCAGGACCCAGGCATTTCCAGATAATCCGTTGGGTCGTGGGGCGGTATTTTTGGCATTCAGCTTGCGTACCGCTACTCTCAGCTCTACCTCGGTTACCTCCGAATGATCGTCGTCGTCGTTGGCGGCATGGTCCGCATTAGGCACTACAGGGAGCGAAGCCATGGGTATGTTTGTTGTATGTTTAGTATGTTTCCCTCGCGAAGGGAACAGAGTGCTCAACACGCCCTCTACAAGCTGCGGCCGGCGACTCTGCGTCAGTGGGGGAGCCCATGGGCGTCTGTATCCCGCACCATTTTATAGGGGCGCCCCCACAGATCCCTGTTCCACAGCGACTCCTAGCGGGCCAGTCCCTTGGACACCGGAGGGCGCTCTGCATCTCCGCTTGGAGGGCGCTCCTCGCCGCTCTGTACCGTATAGCCCCGCCTCAATGGCTTCTGCATCCGGAGGGCGGTTACGGAGCCTGCAGTGCCTAGTGTACTAGCGTTGCGCGGTAACGCACACCTGGCGCAGAGCCGTAAGCTCCGGCGACCATCAGTAAACCTGGCGACGGGCGTGTCCTGCCTGGACCCGGTGCATTGCCACGTCACACATCTTAGACATCGCCTCGTCGCTGATGTTAGCAGGCCTATCCTGTGGTGATGGCACCCAGATCTGCACGATCAAGGTTACCATGAGGAGGTGCCGGTCCAGCTGCTTCAGCGCCCACCGCGGACCACTCGGGGTCTGTCGGACCGGCACGCTCGATGTCTGGGTTGAGACGTCGAACCGGAAATACCGGTAGTCGGCATAGCTCTCCACCACCTCTATGACACGCCAGTCGACGGCACATGGTGACAGAGCGGGGCTGGCAAACGAAATGTCCACCACCGATTCGCCATGCATCCACACACATGTGAGGAAAGAACCCAGGTTTAGGATGACCAGGCCTGTCTCAAGATCCCAGTCCTCAACCATCCCGTCTCGTGTGTCCGTATACCGGGAACCCCAAGCCAAATTCTTGGCATTGAAGTCGCCGAGATCGAGCGCAGGGTGGGAGCGGTACACAACAAATAAAAATTTTCAATTTCGCAAGGGCGTTGTGGAACTCGGCGAGAGTTCGGTTCGGCGAGAAGTATACCACGGCAATCTCTCTGAACCGTACTGCCACACAACCCTGTCCCCTCTTGACACCCTCGAAGGACGGGGTACCGGCGCGGCGGCGGCCGACGAAATTAGAGTCAAAAAGCCGCTCAGGTCCTCCACCCAGTCATCTCTGGACAAAGTACGGCTCAGCGACCACGGCGATGTTAATCGAACAATGCGCCATGCACGCTGCTCTGGAGCAGCAGATCCTGAGCAGCTTGCCTCTATTCCTGGCCTTGGTGGGTGGAGCGCAGGTCTTGCTCCCAGCCCGGTGATCGGCCGGCTTGCTAGCTGTCGCACATACGACGTAGTGCGTGGCATTGCACGAGCCGGCCTTGTGACCAGGCTGACCACAGCGAAAGCAGTTTTGCTGTGGTCCACCTCCGAAGTGCATTGAGCTCCCACGTGGTTGCCCACATGGCAGCGGAAGCACTTCAGACGTCAGAGGTCTGAGGTCTTAACAATCTATTCATTTTACTTCCGAGTTCAACTACCATATCCATACTTTACCGCCATCTCTGCTCACCCCATAAACCCAGTTATCATCACTTGTTATGTTCCCTCGCGCGTTTCTCGGAACTTCCCATTACGTCTCTCTATAACTTCACACGGCGACAATTCGGTAATACCAAGCGCCTGAACAAAGATTATTGTGACAGATTCGCCTCAGATTTCTTGCAAGAGTTTTTTTAACGCGTCATAATTTAAATGCAAATCAAGTGATACGATTGGCTGTTGAAATATTATTCAATCATCGCAGCAGCAGACGAGTGTTTGGCAATTTTTCCCATTAATTTAGTGATAATTATCGTTTCAGAAACTGGCCTGATGTTGTAAGTCAATGTCTTAAATAATTTGATTTTAGTACTATCTGTAGAATTTGCCAGGGAATGTAAAATAGCATAATGGCTTAACAAAGAAATCCACCTAAAGTGATACCTAATGTTATTTCAGAATAACACGAGGTACTGGATACGCTACGCTAGATACGAGGTATTGGATCGAAAGGTCCTCTCATTAATTGAAAAATGAATACCTATAAAAAATTAAGCTTTTATAATTCGAAATTTTTTAAATTGAAAAGTTTTTACTAAGTCTACTTATTAAGAGCAGAATCACGGTTTTTAAAAGGTATGAAAAGTTTCTGAAAGAATTTAAAAATTTCAAAATCAAAATCAATCAAATTATTATTTTTTATTTTACATAGGCCTACATGGGCACTTATAAAACGTCGACAAAAGGTGCACGGTTCGGGTTAGTCGTTTCCTATGGAGAAGAACCGGCAAGAAACTTCATGGTTACTCTTTAAAAAAAATGGTTTGGTTTTACAATATTTCCATGTTACATGTTTGGGGGGACAACGTAGGCCCGACAATAAGTCGTAAAAAATAAAATAAAAAAAAGTTAAACGAGATAAAAGTTAACAAACGTTAACACGCATCTAGAAATCTAGAAGGCCTACAATGTTCACAAAACAATCGGTAAAAGAATCAATACAAAGTAAAAAAAAACACAAAATAAAAAAATAAAAATATGTATAATAACACTAAATTTAACATGTGGCACAAATGTTAGTATAGTAGTGTAGTATCCGTGCTGTAACTATTCTTAGCAAAGGGCTATAAAGATGATTGAAAACCATTGTAAAAAGTCTAATTAAAAGAAGAGGAAAAAGGAGATTGAGAATAGTTAGAGACATCCACATATTTGTGCCGTTTATGAGTTACCAGGGAAGCCGCATGCGCAGAAGGAGCTAAAGTCAAAATTTTTATCTTCAACGTAGTCCTTGATTTTATAATATGCTTTTTTAATAAGGTACGTTTACGTTTGATGTAGTTTTTGAACTATCCATCGGTCAGATCTATAACTGACTTTGGCAATTTGTTGTAAAAGCGTATACTGTTTATAAGAAAAGACTTGCTAGTTTTCGTTTATTTGAATTTGGGTATTACAATTTCGTGCTTACTGCATGTATTTAAATTATGGAAGTCGCTTCTAGTTTTGTAAAGCCCTCGATTTTTGCGGACAATCATCTCTTCGCGATGTGATTATGTATTTTTTTTCAGACAAGCTTTTGTTTGACAAAAATACATATATTCACTTTCCTTTTGGTGTACAGGTTCATAGATTTTTTCGACTTTTTGCCTATTTCCTAGTTTTGATTTACGTTTTTTTTTTCTTTTATTTATCGACAGGCTCGCGTTTGACCACTATCTCGCTGTTTTCACAAAGTACTCGGTACTTTTTCGACAGGCCTTCACTGTCCTCTCATACCCATCAACACTGTATTGCTACTGATATTTGTAACATTTTTTTTTTTTTTTTTTCCATAGAGATTCTTGCCGGTTTTGATAGCTCTTAAGAGTGCATTTACGTTTGTATCAAATAAAATAAATTACTGGAAAAAAGACTATTAAGAAAAAATGTGACTACAAACTTATCTAGGTACTCTACATTTTATTAATCTATGACGTGCCGTATCGAACGAAAACCATATCCCGTGACGGGAATGAAGTGAAGAAAATGTAGTCTCCTCTGTATCGGCGATATCGGAAACAAATGAGTTTAGTTAGTACGCCGAGCCTGGCTCACGGTTAGGGCTGCGCTGAAATTGAACGACGTAAAGGGATTTCAGGGCTGTGCTATCTTATTTTGGGCGTATTTGAATATGTTGATGTGTGATGGGAAGAGTTGGTATGACGTTGAGTTTTTTTAGAAATACAAGTACATAAAGAATGCTGCTGATTTATAATGGTGCTACAATCTCTTTGTTTTAAGACAAAAGACACGCGAGCCTGTTGAAAAACTTCCAGCGGGCAATCTGGAAATATCTAAAACAGCTACGAAGCCAATAAAGGAAGAAGGCCGTAAAGAAATAAATAAAAAGCTTTTGCAGCAGTTGGTTCAATCTAGACAGATCTCACTCCGATGAGCTGCAAGGCGACTTTGGAGCCATAACACAAACGATGCCTTATCACTTGCCTTACTCTTTGTGCAAAAACACCTGCAACATCCTTCATTCTTGTCGAAGCTCACATAAATTAAGAAAATGGAATCATCATCACGAAAAAGAAGAAGAAGACTATAAAAAATAAAATTGACAAGTAAAACATATTTTTATTTTTTACTTAAGAAACGTTTATTGTTTGACCGTAATCTATAATAATAAATACACAATGAGGTTGACTAAAACGATCAAAGCAATGGATAACAAGCACCAGCAATTCGGGAGTGTAATTATATTACTATAATATGCAACAAATATTGATATCGGAATCATTTCTGAAGCCTTCTCTCCCATCTACTAATTATTCACCCCCCGGCTTCGTTTTGATCCGCAATGATAGGACTGGCAAAGGTGGAGGAGGTGTGGCGGTGTACCTGCGGTCTAACTTACCCTACAGGATGGTTAGTTCATCTCCTTCGCTCTACTCCGAATCGGCTGAATACTTGTTTATTGAAGTACGTGTTCATCACACAAAAGTTTTGCTTGCAGTGCTCTACAGCCCTAATCTTCACATTGACTACTTCAATTCTCTTGAATCCACTCTCAGCGATCTTTGTCCCATGTATGAGCACATTATTTTAATGGGTGACTTCAATACTTTGAGTAAAAAATGACTCTCGCTCCCTTAAACTCCTTTCACTCTTGTCTTCGTTCAATCTTCAAGTCTTGCCTCTCTCTGCTACTCACTATTTTCCCAATTGTACGCCTTCTTTACTTGATCTTATGATTGTTTCCTCTCCTAATAATGTTTCTTCCCATGGCCAGCTTACTGCTACTTTCTCTTACCACGATCTTGTTTACCTATCTTATCGTATCCGTGTTCCCAAGCGTAAGCCCCAGCTCTTATATCTTCGTAACTATAAGGGCATAGACCTGGAGGCATTGCAGCGTGATGCTGGCGATCTCGATTGGTCTCCTCTGGTCAGTACCGATGACATCGATGACAAGGTGGAGTGCCTTAATGTAACCGTTCTGAACTTGTATGACCAGCATGCCCCTATCCGACGAGTCAAAGTGCGGCATAATCCTGCACCTTGGATTACACCACAAATTAAAGAGCATATGGCCCGTAGGGACAAGGCCAAAAGCAGGTATAAGCGCAGACCTTCAGACCTGAATCTCGCTTATTACAAATATTTACGTAATCGCTGCAGTCATCTGTGTCAGGATGCTAAGAGGCGCTACTACCATGAACAACTCAATAACCGTAGTTCTTCCGATATATGGAGATTCCTCAAGTCTGTAGGAATAGGCAAATCGTCTACCAACCAGTGCAAGGATGTGAACCTCAAAGATCTCAACAATCATTTCTCTCGCCTTCTTTTTATCTTGCTAAGTGTGTCAAGGCAGCAACTTTAGAGCGTCTTTCCAGTTTCCCGTTGCCACAATGCCCGACCTTTAACCTTAGCGATGTTACCGAAGATGACGTTAAGAAGTCTGTTTTTGGCAATAACTTCTTCAGCAATCGGTAATGATAAGTTATGTTCCATAATGATTACTCTTATCCTTCCATCATTGCTGCCTGTTCTAACTCACATCTTCAATCACTCGTTTACCTCTTGCTCTTTGCCGACGGTCTGGAAGCAGGCTGACATCATACCCTTACCTGAAATCAACAATCCTTCTTTATTAACTCACTTTAGACCTATTTCTATCCTACCATTTCTCTATAAAGTCTTCGAACACTTAGTACATAGACAAGTATCATATTTCTTGACGTCAAACTCGTTAATATCTCCCTTTCAATCCGGTTTTCGTTCGGGTTACAGCACTGTTTCTGCACTTTTAAATGTAACTGACGATATCCGCTGGGCCATGGAGAATAAGTCCCTTACTGTACTTGTATTGCTTGACTTTAGCAGTGCCTTCAACTCAGTGGATTTCGAAATTTTACTCGGTGTTCTGGAATCCATTAATTTCTCTTCTTCCGCTTTAGCATGGCTCAATTCTTATCTTCGGGGACGTTCTCAGTGTGTTCGCCTTGATGAGTCCTTCTCTGACTGGTGTAGCCTCACTGAGGGGGTTCCTCAAGGTAGCGTTCTCTCTCCTCTTCTTTTTTCAATCTTCATTAACTTTGTTACCAGAGTAATCTCATCTAGTTTCCATCTTTACGCAGATGACTTGCAGCTGTATCGACATTTTACTTTAGACGACGCCGGTTCTGCTATTGCGGCTATGAACCGCGACCTGGCATGTATCAGCTCATGGGCTAAGTCATTTGGTTTACAAATTAACCCAAGTAAATCACAGGCCATGGTCATAGGCAGCAAATTCGTTCACAATGCGGCTAACGTTGATTCTTTGATGCCTCTATATCTTGACGGTGCTCGCATAGAATTTGCCGAAACCACAAAGGATCTGGGGGTAATCATTGACTCCAATCTTTCGTGGCATGCTCAGGTCAACGAAGTCAGTCGTAAGGTTCATTTTTCATTCCATTCGCTGAGGTGCCCTCAGAGTCTGTTGCCCTTAAAAACGAAAATTTCTTTGGCGCAAACACTTACTCAGCCGATTATTGATTATGCCGACGCCTGCTACTTGGATGCCACAGAGGAGCTATTAAACAAGCTTGAGCGCCTGCAAAACTTATGCATTCGCTTTGTTTATAGTCTACGTAAGTATGATCATGTTTCTCACCTTCGCAAGGAACTCAAGTGGCTCCCAATCCGTCTTCGCAGGAATACTTGGATTTTATGTCTCCTCTTCAACATCTTACACAACCCGTCTTATCCTTCCTACCTGCGTGAGCGATTTTCTTACGCTCGCCCTAGAGATACATTATGTAGTTCACATCTTAGATCCCTCCTTAAATCCCATCCTCATAAAACCAGCTATTATTCCTATTCCTTCTCTGTCCATGCTGTGAGATTGTGGAACTCACTTCCGCCTAGCATCAGAGATCTAGATACTATCTCGCTTTTTAAAAAACGATTAAAAGAACAATATCTTTCCTCTCAAATCTGAGCTTTATAAGCATATGTATATATATATTTAGTATCTATATATTTTAGAGTTATGTATTTATTTAAATATATATCACTTACACTATATGTGTATGTATTTATATCTTAGGTTAGTCGTTCACTTTTCTTCTCTTCCTGTTCTCACACACTATTTGTCTACATTTCTTCTTCATTTCTCCTTTTCGCGGGTCCGCTGGTAGAAATTTCTTAAGAAATAAGCTGTACCTTTGTACTCCTTTGTCATGATGTGTTTTCTGTATCTATTTTCTGTGTGTACATTAATAATAAAATAAATAAATAAAATAAATAAATACTATTAATCAATTTATTTATTATGTATACTTTTACATTTTTAGATCTTATTCTATAGAATAAATAAAACATTTAAAAATACAAAAATAGTAGCCCACCGGTATCGGGAACAGGGCCCAAGCTACCGGTGGTCAGGGCTCCTGAAAGAGGAACCTCCTGACTATAAGCGCTGTGTCAAAGAGTACCGCTTTCTGGATCAAGCCCTTGTTCCAGCCGCCCAACGAGAGCCTCCTCAGATGTTTGTCGAGGCTTTTGGCTATTATGCCATTGGCCGTTACGACTATCGTCACAATGACTGCTGTATTCACACATGTCGACAACTTCGCGAGCCAGATCAGGATACTTACTTTTCTCATATCTCTCAGCCTTCACGAGGTTCTCGTAATGGGGGACAGCTATATCAACAATCATTGCGCGAAGCTCTAGTCGGTCTATCACCACTATGTCAGGCTTATTGGCAACAATAGTCCTGTCAGCAATGATAGACCGATCCCAATAAAACGTGACATTGCCATTTTCAAGAACTGGGTTGGGTACATACTTATACTAAGGCACTGCCGATTCCACAATATTGTATTGCTGATGAATAATTCTGGCTACAAGGTTGTGTCTATGCAAATAGTCTCCCTTAATTAGACTAGAGCAACCGGCGATAATGTGACGGAATGTTTTCCCTGGCCGGTGACATGCTCGACAGATGTCAATCGTGCCGTCCTTCACAATGTATTTCCGGTGTTCGTCACCATAACTTCATCCATAATCGCAAAGACCTTTGATTTCCCCGAAAATGTCACCAAATCGCAGCCAGGCCACAGTCGCTAAAAGATCTACATCGGGTTCATGTAGCGTCCGCTAAGCTTACTATTAATAATTTTTAATATAGCTAATAATGTCAACATACGTATAAATATTGTACACCCCATGAGTATTTTACAGTGATACAAAAATTCTAATTGTAAGAACTGTCTTTTATATGATCAAACGAACTTCTTAAGTGAAGTTCGATCGATATAATATGAGTGGTTTCATTTGAAGATATAAATAAACAGGTAGTCCTTTCACCAACAAGGCAACACTCGCACGCTTTTAAAAGTTATTTATAATCAGATTTAGGAATCGATTTCTTTAAATATTAATCGATTCAATAATCGACTCGTGTACTACCCTATACTTGACAGTTGACAGTGACCTCATTCTTTTTAGAGTTGCGACTTGAGTTCAAGTCCTCTCGTGTTTAAGTAAAAATAAACTGGGTTTTGGATGGGTTGGGTATTTATATCTTCAAATGAAACCACTCATATTATATCGATCGAACTTCACTTAAGAAGTTCGTTTGATCATATATAATATTTCGTGGTTTCATTTTCGATATAAATAAACAGGTAGATGTTCAGAGACTGTGTAATTTTTACTTTTGTTTTATGTCTCTTGGATAGGTGTATAACAATCAAAACACGAGATAACATAAAGCATAAACTTCTTATAATAAATGATTCAACAAACAATTACATTACAATCACTTGATTCGTAACTATTCCAACATCATTCACAGTCTTGTGTATAGTTATTTAAACAAACAGATTTTGCAAAATTAGATTTTTCTACAATAGGCCGATTATAAAACCTGGCAAAGGCTTGGGAGGACGAGGTCCAGCCGGCGGTTTTTCGGATGAGATCAAGACTTAGCCAGAATCGTTAGATCAGAATAATATCCGTTATAACAATCTCGATACCGTTTGAATTGATTTTAATATTACTTATTTTAATTAATGAAAAAGTTTGTACTCTGTGTGCAGTGCACAAACCCAGTAAAACAACAAGTTTTTTAGTTATTTTTTCTAAATTAAGTTGAGTATGTGGAACCCATTCCGAAATATGGTCCAATACTATTTGAGGATTCCAAGTTGTAGAGTATTTCGGTAAAGATGGTCTTAGTTTAAATACCCCTTTAAGGAGGCGTTTGACGCACTCGTCTGACGCTACGTTGTTTCCTATGAGCAAGGATAACGCTGAACGGTGACTGTTAATCGTGCCGTAAGATGCTCCTTTATCATATTGTTCAGTTAAAAAATTGACTATGTGAGGGATGGAACTCTCGAACACATTACACTGATTATCCTTGCAGTACTGCCACCACAACTTGTAACAAACGCTATATTGCTTCAGTGTACTTTCTGATAGTGAGGCGAGCATCAAACGCAAGGCTGCTGGCGGCGTACCGCGGCGGGAGAACGCGAGCCTGAGAGCAGCGCTGCTCCCAGGGAAAGCGTCTGGTGGAGCGGGTGTTGTTGTCTGAAATGCGACAATAGTAATTTTGGGTGCGGTTCTAAGACAACAATATCTCCAATTAATAAATCTCTTAACATCGGATACCAGGCCTGTGCAGGCCACATTGGGAAAACCAATATACCGGTAGCTTTATCCAGTGAACGGAAATAAACATGGAAGCATTCCTAGCTTTAAAAGATGACCCAACGCAAATTGTGCCCCGGTGGGCGGGGCTTACCGATCGTGCCGCTCACGCTTTTAGTTCGTCCGCAGTAGGCAACAGCGGCGGTCGACTAATATTTACTGTTTTTCGCATGTTAAATATTTAAAAATGCCTTCTTGTGCAGTGAAGTGGTGCATAAATAAATCACATTTGCATAACAAGAATGTTGGAATTAGTTTTCACGTGTAAATACATCGCTATTCATTATATTTCTATTAAAAATGAAGTATGCCACGAAATCTATAGGGATGATGTTATGCCAACCAAACAATTAACTTTTTTACCTGACAATAATGGCAAATATAATTTAAAAAAAAAATGGCGTGTATTTTTTTTTCTATGGGGACGGCACTATGCAAAATATACCAAGTTATTGTAGGTACATAAAAGTTCCTTTAACAGCATGGAGAAAATAGATATCGTTGCTGTATCTTTATCTTTTCTAATATATTTTTGACCGTTCCAAAAAGATATATTTTTAATACAATAAAAGATGGTTCTTTAACACGAATTGCCGTAGGATTTGACTGGTAGAAATCATCACGCGAAAAAGCATTCATACTTCTATGCGATATCCTTCTTTCGAATTTGGTCAAAATATAAATCCAAAATGGCGGCTGCGAAATCTTTCATATTTTTCATCATGGGTTTAGTTTTCGAGGATGCTTAAGTCGATTGTGAGGCTAAAATAATACAAGACGGCAAAAATAAAAAAAATGTTTTTGTTTAAATCATACGTGAGAAGGAACTTTGTTCCTGACGGTGGTACCCTGATCACACACGTTTATTTATGCTTCTATATTTTCTTTCATATTACTTTAATACCATCACTATCATAATTAATTATTGCGTTGCTCCATATTGCATAAAGAATCCCGGGCGACGCGATTGGTGGACGCAGTGGCGTCGTAGAAATGTCGTTAGCGGCCTATACGTTAGATGATAATTTAAACCCAAACTTTAAGTAAATAAGGTCTATTTTTTACTGTGCATCATGAGTTGTAATAATATTGTTTGTGTACTTTGGCTAGTTTGACGAATCAGTGGCGGGGTTTCGATGTGTGAGTTTGTTTGGGATTTTGTGTCAGGATGCGCGTTAAGTTCCTTCGAAGTAATGCTTCCATGTTTATTTCCGTTCACTGGCTTTATCCTGTATAATTTTTTGGATGCAATTTAGCAACAGAGAAAATGGTGGGAAGGCATAAAATAGTTTTGGGTACCAACTTATCGTAAATGCGTAAACAGCTATCGCATCTGGGTCCTGTTTCCAGGACACGTATTCGTGACACTTGGCATTGATGCGAGAAGCGAATAAGTCAACCTCTGGTTGACCTAATCTTTTTACAATATATTTAAATGCAGATTGTGATAATTCCCATTCGACGTCTGGGTTCACCCTGCGAGACTCTTCGTCAGCCTCGACATTGTCTTTTGTATTTATATACGAAGCGAATAACCACAGCTTTCGCATCTCGCACCATTGCCAAATATCACGAGAAAGTGCGCTTAAATGTGGAAATTGAATACCGCCCATACGATTTATATAGCTTATTGCGGTAGTGTTATCCACCCGAAGCAGGATAGCACGTTCAGTTTGGTCCCGAGCAAAACATTTAAGGGCTAAAAATACGGCTAATAGTTCCAAATAGTTGATATGAAAACCAATTTCAGTTTCTTTCCAAGCACCATTGTCTCGTACTCCGTTACTAAATGCACCCCAGCCTGTGCGTGATGCATCAGTGTATATTTCCAGTGCATAACATTGGGCCTTTATTGCATTGTTTACTTTGTAAACGTTCTGAGACCACCAGTTCAAATCACTTAAAACGTTATGAGGAAGTTTAACTTTTACGTCATATGTACCGTATTGTTTTAGAAACAAATACTTATTTCTTTCTAATATCTTCGTGTACAACCAACCGTAACGCGCCGCTGGGCACGCTGCTACGAGTACTCCTATCAGTTGGGCGAAATTTCTAATCGAAACTGTGGGTAGTTTGGAATATGTTTGTACTAAACGGGCTATCTTGTTGCGTTTGTCTACAGGTAACGATAAAGTCATATCATGCATGACGTTTGAGGTTGCAAATTGCTTTTTTCGTAATTTATTACGAACCCCAAACATTCTAGTAATGCTACCGTTTCTTTTACATTACGAAGACATTCTTCGTAACTGCTCCCCAAACAAAGCAGATCGTCTAGTTAAGATACAGATAGAAAACCGCGATTACGTAAAAACCCTACAACCTCTCTGACAATCTTAGTAAAACACCTAGGGGCTATGGCAAGTCCATAGGGTAATGCGTTAAACTCGTAAGTTATTTTTTCGTTCGAGTTTTGCGCGATATAGTGGAATCGAAGGTATTTACGAAATTGCTTAGCAACAGGGATAAGTAGATATGCTTCCTTCATATCTACGGTCGCCATATACCAGTTTGATTGTACTAACTTACAGGCAGTCCTATTATCCTCCATTTTGAAATGTGTTTTAGGGATAAATTTATTTAGAGATTTTAAATTTAGAATGAATCTTTTACCACCGTTGGACTTTGGGGCTAAAAAGGTACTAGATATAAACTGATCTGAACTGGGCTCAACCTGTGAAACGGCACCAAGTTCAGTTAAATTCTCGATAGCCAATGACATATCGCGCTGTTCACTCAATGACCACGTTATTCGAGGTATACACGTTTGAAACGGCTCGCATAGAAACGGAATATCTATTCCCTTCATGATCCAATTAATAATATTTTTACTATTTGTAATGTGGGTCCAACAATTATAGAAATGTTGTACCCTACCTGCATGTACCTGCGTTACTGGCGTGCAGGGGCACATGACCGGTTCTGGTTCGCTTTGGTTAGCGACGTCGCTGTCGCCGTCGCCGCTGCTGATCGACGCGCTGACGTGGGGTATCTCCTCTGACCCCCTCGCCCCCCCCTGTTCGTTGGGTAACGAGAAGGTCCGGCCCAGTTTCCCTGGACCTGATGGCGCGCAGATATTATATTATGGGCATTTGATTTTACTGGTAGTGGCATAGTCTTCATTATCTGTAGTCCCTGTTTTTCGATGGTTTTAGACGCTTTTATTTTATCCGGTAAAGTGGTACCGAACAACGTGTCATCTCGCTCGCTGTCCTGTATGACATTGAGGAAGGGCTTCGCTAGCCCGGGTGTAATCATTTTTATTCGAGCCTGGGTTTCGGAGTGATGTAAGTCACATAAAATGCGACAGCCATCACTAAGTTTTGATCGCCTCGATCTTATTATCACTAGTTAGCAATGACGTCATCGCCTTGCTAATCGCGGTAATACCGGCACCCAAATGCTGTTGAGACGCCTCAACTTTTTTATCGCGTAACCTTACCATTTCTGGAACAGCGGCTGCGATCTCAATATTTAATTTTGGCGCTTGAAGTAGCGTACAGTTACTGGGTATGAGATACTGTTTTAAAGTTTTGTCTCTCATTTCTTTGACCATGCCCTTTTTGAGCAATGGTAACCATAATTGGGTTAGGTAATTATGTATTTCCTGTCCCCATACAGAACCTTCATCAGTTGCCTCACCAAGGGCCGACAGGATTTCTGGATCCAACTGATGTTCAGGAAGTTCCGGCGGCGGTAATGACTTCAAAGCATCCTGCTGAGTCGAAATAGGCTCTAGCAATGTATCAGGCCGAGGTCCGTCGGGATCAGGTATAACGACTGCGTCTTCAGCCCCAGGGCCAGGTAGCGGCTCAGTTTCTATCGGTGGTTCTAATACATCCCACATCACCGTTTCGTCTCCTTAAAAAGAAAAATAATAAACGTAACGCAACTATTGTGGTTAGGAGGTACGTTAAAAAGCAACAGTTCTAAATTCGAATCTATTTCTAGTGACGCCTCGTTCGCTGTGGAATCTATGGCGGGTAGAATATTTGCCGCGTTCAAATTTGAATCTATGGCAAATTACCAATACCAAGACTGTCACTTAGACCAGTACTTGTACGGTAATGATGACAGTGATAAATATTAACTAACCTTGTTGATTTTCGTCATCCGAACATGAGGGAGAATCTTCTCGACGGCGTCGTTTGTGACAGTGTTTTTCTTGTAATCTCTCCATCTTCTTCATGTAATAATTGATACGTTCTTCATACGACCTTTTAGGCATCGTGAATACGAAGAATCACCGATTCTAATTTCGAAAAAAGAACGATACAATCGAAGGTAGGAGCGCGTGCACTCGTTGCCTCGCACGGAAAAAGAATGAGGTCACTGTCAACTGTCAAGTATAGGGTAGTACACGAGTCGATTATTGAATCGATTAATATTTAAAGAAATCGATTCCTAAATCTGATTATAAATAACTTTTAAAAGCGTGCGAGTGTTGCCTTGTAGGTGAAAGGACTACCTGTTTATTTATATCGAAAATGAAACCACGAAATATTATCACCTGTGACAAACAATAAATAAATGAATTTGAAGTTGAACGTTTTCATGTAAATGCAAGGAAATATTAAAGTATTTTCCTACTTGCTGACAATTCCACTGAAGGCTTTACCTCCCTTAACATTTTATACCACCGGGACACATATAAAAATGTAAATAAATGTTAATTTTCATTGCACTGGGAAGGAATTTGGACAGCTAATCAATTTTTACGATACCTTGAAAGGGTTGCAAACGACCACAGCTGCTCTAATGGTTTATTGTCCCACAAAATGGCGGATGTCAGCTGTTATTGTTTTTTTATGTCTATGGGTAATTTTGGATTTGGGTGCATTTTGATAGATATCATTACTTTAAGCTTTTATTTTTAATAGCAGATATTTGTTTTGTCAATCCCCAAAATGTGTTTTCCATATCAAATCAAATCTTTGTGGGTGTAGGTTATACAGATAGGTGTTAGGTAAATTACAGTTCACAAACAGCCCATGTCACTGTGAACTTCAAAACCGTAAAAATATCCTCACCATATATATTATATGTTTCTCATTTTATAACTAGGTATCCTATAACTTATTACAATGAGCTACTTTCACGTTAAACATTCTGTTTATTTAGGTATACAAATCAATACTATAAATCCAATAGATCAGTTCAATCAATCTTATGCCATTTTCGGGATCTCTCGAAGGTAAATACCATTAATCCTGAATTTGTAATGTTGAATTAAAATCAGTTCGAACCGTTGTTTCATTTGAAACTGCTGGTATAACATCCAATCTGCAAGTTCGACAATTAGATAATGGATGAAAATTTGGAGGATGTCTTCACAACTTTCGGTATTGATATTTCGATACGAAATCAGAATAGTTAGAAAATTCAAACAGATGTAGAGTGTATCACTAAAGTTGGAATCTCAGACCTTTAATGTACAACCTACTAAAACTGAATACCCGGGGTAGTCATACGTAGATGTTTATATGTAGGTAATAAAAATAACGTTGTTCCTACCTTTCGATAAGAACCTAGGTAGTTGTCTAACGTGCAGAACTCTTTGTTATAGCTCACACAAACACAAACCAAACACATCCCCAGTTTCTTAATTTAAAATCGAAAGTTTAAGACAAACTCGAAGTTAGCATGAAAACTTGTCAAACTTCTCAAAATCTACTTAAATAGATTTTGATAATTTCTTAACTTCAATATATCAATTCAGTATCGGATGTAAATTGTCGTGTGGTCACGTGTTGTATTAATATCCCTAAATGCAACAAACGTGATCCAAATTAACAGAACATTTTACGACAAACACAAGTTAATAATCTATCTTAATAGTTACAATACAAAGTTATTAACCACAAACCGCTGATACGGTGACTTACTCATACACATGCGGCCAGACTTACATATACTATGTGTAGCTGGTTAAGGCTTGATCATACCATGAAACTTGGGGCGATTTATCATAAAACGCCGTACGCACGTGGGGTGTGCTTCGCTATGTATGAACTATGAGCTTGGGTCATGCAGACAGCGGTGATAAACAAAATAAATCAACTTGCTAATTTTCTTTCTATCAGTGATTAGACTGCTATTAAAACTCAAAGAATTATCAATAAAAAATTTCGTGTACCTACAGTAAGTATATTCTATATATTTGTTAATTACTTAAGGATGTTTAGGGCATGTCAAACAATATAATTAATATTGATCCTTTGGCTTCTAATCAACAAAATATACACTATGAAAACACTTGCATGAATTTTAACTTTTCTGCTTGCAAAAAAGCAATTAACAACAACAACAAAGTCTTTGTATGATATCATAACTAATCGGATAAAGCAGTAGACAAGAAGTCCATGATCCTATCATCTGAAAAAAAAATCATCAGACTCAGCATTATAACAGGCACAATCAATGTGAACGGGAGCAGTATTGGTCACGTACTGATTTACCTTGTGATCACGAACAGCCCGCTAATCGCTCCCACACTGACCACCGTCTAACTAGGTCATCGATTTAGCGGTTAACGCCTTATAATAATTCACGTATTCAAGCCCACTGATTGGTCGGCCGCTACATGCATGGGATGAGATGGCTGGATGTGGCATTCTTTGTAATGGTGTATAAGCTATGAGGTGTTATGAAAATGTGGGTGTAATTAGTTCATTCATGACCGTTTTTGCGATAAATTAGGTTGTTTGTTGTTTGTATGTTTAGACTAATGACTAGGGGCGTTTATAATTGTTCAGCTTATTCCGTCTTTTGTTTAATTTTAATCGTAACCATAAGGTTAGGCTGTTGCCAGATTATGAGATAAGATTGAATATTTGGTCAGTTTGTAAACGATGACCAATGGTATAAACAGATCTTGGAGAGTCCTAAGTATTAAAATGATCAAGCATTTTGGGATTTTCTGTATTAATGACTTCATTGATTGTGGCTAAGAATATCATTGTTTAGTGGTTTCTGAAGCCACTTCAGACTGAACTTAATTTTACATGTTTTGTATGATACTGACAATGTCTTTTTTTTAGTTCGGAAGAACGGATGTTGTTATCCTTCCTCTCGTACCTACAATCCCTTACACACTCGATAAACGACTGAAAAACATAATCTATCACCATTGCAATGTCGCCACCCCAACCCTGCCCAAACTGGGCTAATATTAAATGGCCCGAAAGTTGAATGGTCTATTTTGACGTTTTGCGTACTCGTTGGGACATTTCTTTGGCTTTGTACCGCTTTAAATGAGCAAGTTTAGGCTTGTTTTTTGTCCGACGTTATGATCGTCGGGCTAATTCTTTGGGCCTATCTCGGGCCGACCGTTCGTTGGATATATTAGGGTTGGCTCAACTCGCTCGTTCATAAATAAGGGGTGTCGGTTAGCGCTTTCGTTTGTTTTTGTGATGAGATTACTCATTGGGTTAGTGGGTAAGGGTTTCGGAGTGTTGCTTTTAGAGGAGTTACAGTGTTCAGGCAATATGTCAAAGTAAGTATAAATAGTCGCGAAACTTGAAAAGAAAGGAGGGATGCTTTTGCTCTAGAATGGGACAAAACAACTTTTTGATCACCAATGTGTTCTTCCCGTCCGTCTTTTTATTCCCTTTGTACATTTTAAAATAAGAGGCGAGCTAAAATAGGAAAACTAAAACGTATGTCGTTAAAATATATATTTGTCGAATGTTCGTTAGAAGTTAATTAACCAGAAATGGATGTTTATTCCAAAAAAACAGTATCTACATAATTTTATAATAAAGTATCATTATAATCCACGTTCAGTTGCTAGTTTTTTTTTTGGCAGTAATGACCTCTAAGCACATAATCAGACATCACAGATTCCGCTCTACTAAGCCCTAAGTGAGCTTAAATCGTGAGAGTTACGTAAGGACGGCACTCAGTACAGTCGGCAAGTCCACAGTACCTAAGTAGCCTATGAATACATCCCACGCTTCATTTAACGCCGCGTCGGCTTCAGCAGAAAATATCTTGTTTTGTCACGAAATATTCACGGCATTCATATTTGTGTAAAATTTGAGATAAGCTGCTCACTTGGCAAAAGGTTGTAGTTAGAAGAAAAAGGGAAACAGATACTGAAATTTGCTTGCACTAATTATAAATTCAAAAAGCTTTTTAACTTTAATGTGTCTATGATACGTAATTTTTTTTGGTTTTCGACAACGACTTTCGAAAATAAAGTTTTTTTTTGCTTGGTAGTGTTTTGTTTAGGAAGTCCGTTACATTTTTTTGTTAAGAAGTTTTTCTTTTTAGTTTTGGTATCCATGAAAATACGCATTATTTAGGATAACTTCAAAACTACTTGTCAGATCTTGATGAAATATTGATAAATGGAACCACGTGAGAAGCACTAGCTTTCAAATAAAAAAAAGAATCATCAAAATCGGTTCATAATTAGCGAAATAATCGCTTAACAAACACAAAAACATACAGTCGAATTGAGAATCTTCTTCTTTTTCAAGTCGGTTGAAAAGACTAATCGTTTGAAGAAAGAACTTCCTACCTACAAATAAACGAGACTCTTTCTACAAATAAGAAAAAAAAACTGCAAGCTGTGAATAGATCATCATATCATCATCATCATCATATCAGCCGAAAGAGAAGATCACTGCTGGACATAGGCCTCACCCAAGCGTCGCCACATTGACCGGTCCCGTGCGTCCCGCAACCAGCGGATTCCTGCAACCTTCACCAGGTCATCGGTCCACCTGGTGGGAGGCCTTCCAATGCAGCGTCTTCCGGTTCGCGGTCGCACTCCAGAACCTTTCTTCCCCATCAGCCATCCGTTCTGCGAGCAATGTGCCCTGCCCACTGCCACTTAAGTTTGGCAATTCTTCGGGCTATGTCGCTAACCCTGGTTCTCTTACGGATCTCAACATTTCTGATTCGATCACGCAAGGAAACGCCGAGCATTGCCCTTTCCATTGCCCTTTGAGTGACTGTAAGCTTTCTGATGAGGCCCATTGTACTCGTAAGCGACCACGTCTCAGAGCCATGTGTCATCACTGGCAACACACACTGGTCATATACTTTTGTCTTGAGACACTGTGGTAAGTTGGACGAGAAGACACCGCGCAACTTCCCGAACGCTGCCCAGCCGAGTCGGATTCGACGGTTGACCTCTTTATATAAAAATATATAGCTAATCAACTGTTCGAGTTGGGAATCGGATCTAAGTTGCAACCACCGAAGTTAATTAAGTTCAGCTCCGCTTCAGCTATTGTATCAGTCTACAAAATATGCCTTCTAAAACAAATAATACATGTCTTAGCAGTTGACCTTGCAAAACTCTAGAAAAATAAATGGAACAGCTTATTTTCAGTCAGGAAACACAAAGACTTTAAGACATCTTTATGCATAAAGTTATAAAAACATCGCTTGTGTAATTTTGCAGTGTGTGTAAACTCATATCTTTTACGACTGCACGTTCTTGGGTGATTTGTGAAGTCGCTAGGAATTGTGCTTATACGCTTAAGTAAAAAAGGAGACGATAATGGATGCAAGGGAATAGAGGTATGCCATGAAAAGTCATGAATAAATAAATAGAAAATCATCATCTGAACTTATATCAATAGTAAAAACTACATATTATTTGAAAACCAACCGCTTTTGTTTGTCATAAGTATGTGATAATCTCATGTTATTAGCCTATAACGGAGAAAGAGGATACCGACATTAGCGTGGTGAATTAAAGGCTATGGCTATTAAGGACTGTGTGCCAGCAGTGGAAACATTAAAGGCTGACTATATTTTTATGCTTAAGGCGAAATTGCCATAAGCATTAGCTTACGGTGTTCATCAATTTTAGAGCAGCATGTAATCAGTCTATTACGTTCCCACAGCTAGGATTCAGAATCTCTTCTATCTCATACTCATTTCTAGGACAAAACCATAAAATAGTACTTTATAAAAATGTCAGATTTGTTTAAGACTTTATGGAAATGCTATACGGGTAATTTTACTCAGTAAAATGATCATTCCTCTAAATGGCTAGACTTTTAGCTCAAAGAGAACCAACCAAATAAATTCAAAAGATTGCCTAATAACAACAAATTGTAGTGAAGAATTTACATATTATTATATACTCGGTTTTACGTTGGTACTCCAGGGAAATTAGAAATGTCTGCGGGATCTATTGCCGCTGAAAACATAATTGAAAAGCCGGTTTTATTATTTTGAGCGAATATAAAACATAATTTATAGATAAATCAGAATGCTTTTCTTTATTTCTTATCAGTGCTAGTAGGTATAAGATTTTGGCATAACATAATATTATTTAATTGAGTCTCTTAGTATTCAAAGTGAGGGACAAGTTTGAAAGTCAGAATACCTTACTTCGGTTTTCTTCAAATTATACACGCTAGGCACATTTCTAATTTATACCTGAATAAGTACTTCGATGTCAACGATATCATCGCTTAACATTACGGGAGATAAAGCGTATTAATAAAAAAATTGTTAAGGACAGGTTATTAAGGCACTTGTCCGACCACCGCGCCAGCGACGAAGCGATTAGCTATAGAATATTTTCTCGCTGAAGAAACAAACAAAGGATACGATCCTGTGTTAATAAAAGAGACACATATATTGATAGTTGATCGCTGGCTGTTCACAATGTCGGTGAGTACTCTCTCACCACAATTTTTTTGCAGCGACAATAGCTATCAAACATAACACTCGCTCAGCGATACTCCTTCGGCAGTCAGAACTCACACCGAGAGACCAACCAACGCGTGTAGGACTGCCCACCCGCGCGAGTGGTGCGAGTAATCGCCCGTTGCACAAAAACACTCGTTCATTGCCGAGCAGTAAAACTATCGGAACTACACACTCGCTTCTTCCAGGTCTACTCGTCGCTGATCGTCGGCGGTGAGACAAGTGCCAAAAGAGGTAAGTTACATTGACGAATCATGTAAGGTAAGTAGTAGCTGATTAACAATATCGAAAAAAAAAATGTTTGTATGAGGTCATCTATGTATGAAAGACAAAATTCTACTACTGATAGCAAGCAACATTATTGCCGAGAGACATTTCCCTAAAAAATGTCCGATTTCTGTGGGATAGGCCACAAGAGTAAAACCGCGGCAAAATGCTAGTCTTATCTAGAAAGAGATGAGAACCTAAAATATTCCATGTTTTCGTCTGCTACACCGGTATGGAAATACCTAGCCCTCTTGTTTACGCAAAGCCTACCCTTTCCTACAAGGTCAGCATATTTTTCCTAGTGCGTATTACTTGAAGCATATAGAAAAGATAATAATAAGAAGGGGTATGTTGTTGTTATTAATAATGGCTATTAAAATAGCTCATCGGACTGCCTTTTCTCAACTATTTTCGCATCGGCTTTGCATCAACCGGATTCAGCTAAATATATAAAAGTATTTTACACCAGCGGTTTAACCCGCGTGGATATCAGGAATTATCACACGGGATTATACTACTGGGATATAAAAACCCTATGTGCTATTTCAGACATAAATTTATCTCTGTGCCAATTTCATCCAGTTTCAAATCAAATCAAATCAAATCAAATCAAATCATTTATTAAGTGTGTTTTTTGGTGAGGTTACATGGTCTTATAAAATACAAACATTGTGCTCAAAAAACTACCCATAGGGCTTACACTTTTTTAAGAAAATTCGTTCATTATTACTGAAGTATATTATATTATTATGCAAAGTACATGAAGCTATATAAAGTAATGTCAGATAAGCAAATAATCAAATTGTCAATTAAATATTTCCGTCATAAAGAAATTCATTAATTGAATAATAGCATTTTTGGATCAATAAATTATATAATTTTCGTTTAAACTGCAATAAATTACAATCTTTAACGGAATTAGGCAATTTGTTATAGATTTTAGGTGCCATGCATAGTATGCTATTGTGCATGAGGGCGGTTTTTGAAGGCCTTAAGTACAATTCATGACGATAAACTTGTCTTGTTAATTTAGGATGATGTTCTTTTTTTTTGCGAAATAGTTCAATATTTTTCTTTACAAAAATTGCGGTTTCATATATATAGAGACATGGTAATGTTAATATTTTGAGCTCAATATAATATGGTTTACAACTATCTATCGATTTCAAACTGCATATGGACCTTAAACAACGTTTTTGTGCCTTGAAAACAGAGGTTTTTTCACAGGAGTTGCCCCAAAAAATTATACCATAGCGAAGTATGGAATCAACATAACCAAAATAGGCGGCAACGACTGCTGATCTATTAGCTACTTTGCTAAGTTTATATAAAACAAATGAATATTTACTAAGTCGTGCCATTAGTAGAGCTGCATGTTCTTTCCAATTCAATTTGTAGTCAATTGTTAGGCCTAGAAATTTAGTGCTTGAAACTGCTTCAATTTTTTCCTTATTTAAAATTATATCAGACGCAGTAGAAGCAGTTCTTTGTCGGAAATTTATAATTTTAGTTTTACTTAAATTTAAGATAAGATTATTTTGGTCCAGCCATTCAGTCGATTGTTTTAATGCATTTTTTATTTCTGTCTCGCGGTTATTCTCATCAAGTTGTCTTACTACTAAAGTACTGTCATCAGCAAAAAGAATCATTGGATGATTCACGTGCCTAGGAAAGTCATTTATATACACAAGGAATAGCGGAGGGCCCAACACGCTGCCTTGTGGCACGCCATAAGAATTTGTAGATACTTCAGATATATATTTAATTTCTTTCTTGGTCTTTTTACAAATTCGTCTGATTTCTGTGAATTGTTTCCTATTACTAAGGTAGGAATTTATTAACGAGAGTACATTTCCTCTTATTCCATACATATTTAGCTTATTTATTAATATATCGTGGTCCACTAGGTCGAACGCCTTCGTCATATCCATAAATATTGCACTGGTTCTGGTTCTTTTGTCCATATCTGGAACTACTATATTAAGTAAATCATAAATTGCTACATTCACTTTCGTTCAGCCGTTCTGACTGGATTACGCAACAATCAACAAATTTTCACATTTATAATAGCATTTATTTAGCTTCTGCCAACGGCTTCGCACGCGTGATAGTCGACAATTATCCCGAGGGAACATAATATTCCCGGGATAAAAGTATCCTATGTGCTATTCCTGACTATAATCTATCTTAGCGGTGCCTGTTCGCGGCTCCACCCTCGGGTACCCTGACTGCTCGTCATGCTCCTACAGCCCAGGCGCTCAATTTGCTGAACGGCCTAATTGCTCAGGAACCTGGCGTCGACATATTTATGCTCAACGAAAACACTATGTTAAATGTTTGTATATTATAGTTTTTATATTATAAATGTTATTATATGTGTAGTGTTGGCTTGCTGTGCGCTTTGGTGCAAACTGTATGTACAGCAAGTAATTATTATAAAAAATAAATAAATAAAACTCTGCAAATTTCAATAAGTTCCGTTCAGCCGTTCTGGCGTGATTGAGTAACAAACATACACACATCCATCCAAACTATCCTATTTATAATATTGGTAAGATAGTAGGAAATAGGATGGAGCGACTACCAGTCTGATCTCCACAAACCAGCTACTAGGTAATAAACGATACCCTTGGCAATACTGGTGACAGGTTTTATGGCTTCTGAGTACTGTAACTACAGCCAAAGAACTTCAAATCACAGCCGGGATCACCGTCTTAACTTAGTTTCTGGGGCACAGAATGGTAATATTTATTATTATTATTATTTATTATATTCTTTATTGTACACCACAAAAATATATATACAGGACAAACAAGTATAAAAGCAAGTGTACAATGGGCGGCCTTATCGCACAGGGCAATCTCTTACAGACAACCTTTGGATGGACATCTTGGTATGTAATGGATGGTCACCCGTCTATGGACCAACTCGGCAACAAATGCTTCGATAAACAGCCACACCTGTTATTATGTTGGCCTGAGCCTCTCAGAAATGTATTTTTTACAACACCGAGGACTGTATTCTAAGACCATTTGAAAGAAAATTCCTCCAGTTCAAACGATTCAATCGTCAAGACAACAACAAAAACTCACGTTTTTATCAATACGTAACAAGCTTTACATGTCAATCTAATTGAGTGCAGTGGAGGGAATGACTTAGTCTATAGGAGTAACCTGTATGAACGCAATTCTTTAAGCGTTTCAATAAGACTCTTTTTACCGATGGCAAATTTTCATTGACACATTGTTTTAGACGTCAACGATTTTGCTCGCATGTCACAATACAGGTGAAAATGAAATTCCTCTTTTCAATTCAGATCCTACGGCAATATCTGTATTCGTATGAAATCCTTACATATGTCACATATTTATTCGTTTACCTGACGAGGGTCCAGGATATGGTGTATGAATAATAACAAAACTCAAACATAATGTGATAAGTTTAGACATTTGATGTGTTATTTTGATTGGATTAAATAACTTTAGGAAATACGAGTACATTTTTGAAATTATACTCTACTATCTGACACCCACAGCAGCGTGGCGATAGTAGTTAATATTTTTACAAAAAACTAGTTGTTTCCCGTGGCTTCGCTCCCGTGGACCACCCCACAGGACCCGTTTTCGGGATAAAAAATAGCCTATATCACTCAGGAATAATGTAGCTTTCTCCTGGTGAAAGAATTTTCAAAATCGGTCCAGTAGTTCCGGCGCCTATTCGGTACAAACAAACAAACAAAAAAAAACCTCTTTATAATATTAAGTATAGATTAGCCTCTGTGTTATTCTGTAGTATAAGTTACATTACCGTTAATATTCATGAAAATGTGTTCCGTAGTTTTTTCGTGAAAGAATAACAAACATTCTCACAAACTTAGACATTTATAATATTTGTAGTAGTATAGGATTGAATCTGAATAATGCTCCGCTTTCTGATCAATTCTCTCTGTGTACTCCATTTGTGATAGGCTATTCAATGACATTATGTAAGTCTCATTTGAGGTGAACTTTTGGGCCCATTCATATTTGCCAATCTCTTTTCATCCAAATTCATTCAGTCTTTGAGGGGACATAAACAAAGACCCAGACATTCACAATTATAATATTAGTAAGATTTAATTCACTTTCCAAAATAAACTGCACAATCAAACCTTTTAAAATTCCCTGAATCCTTTGAAAAGTCAATAACAATTAATTCTCAAATACTTTGTTACATCTAAAGATCTACTATTTGTTATGTTTACCCCAGACTTGTTTCTAGTCTAGATCAACGAAACATATTGGTTTTATGAAACAACTCGTTCGATAGAAAATTGGATTGCAAAGAATATTGGAGTCTGCATCCAAACGCTATGTAAATGTAGTACCTACAGAAAAAAATGGAAACTACAGTTTGATTGAAAGAATATGTACAAAGGGATAATAGTTTTTGTGTTTGTTTTGTTCTTTCTATTGATATTGGATGTGGTCTGTGTAAAAATGGACAGCTGAAAAAGTGATAGGAAAATACCTACCTCTGATGAAAATCCCATCTGCGGGAAAACCGTTTATTTAGAAGTGTTAAATGAAAATAAAATAGGTAACAAAGGTACACAAAGGTTCATAGTTTAGTAATGCAAGAATGAAAAAAAATATAAAATGTATGAGATGAACTACTTGACATTTCAGAAGCGAAATTTTGATAATCGTTATCACTGATAGAATATCAGTTTGTCTAATCAGGCCTTCTCTAAAGTAGTTGTCTCTTTCGTATCGCTGGCACGACAGTTGTTTAAAATTTGTTAGGCCCAAAACTTAGCCACTTCCACGGCGTCGTCGGCGGCAGCGCATACATCACACCGATCGCATGTTTTGGGGTACAGAGAACATGACAGGAGGTGGGGCATGGTTTGCATGATTTGCTGCTCTGTTGAGGTAGCCCCATTCTGCAAGGTTGGCATAACAGCTTCCTACTTGGGTTCTGTGGCGGTTTAGGGACTTCCAGGTAGATCACAGAAGGTTAGATGCTCGCTTGGTGGTAAATACTGAGTGGGTCGGGGAAAAGTGTACCAAAGTTTGCAGCGGCCATCGACTGGGTCTACTGCGAGGGGAACTACCGATTTCAGGAAGCTGTGTAAGGTAGTTGTGCTAGAATGGGTCATCAGTCTAAAATCAAGGATAATTCTTGAAAATATTCAAAAAGGGGCCAACACAGACATAAATTATCACTCAAACCACATAAAATATTGTTTCATTAAATTATAAAAGTGACAGTTCGTTTTCAGAAGCAGAATACGAAGCATTATGAATTTGCTCAGTATTTTTTTCGGGCGCTGCCTGTATTTTAGGTGAGTTTATTTAAACATGGCTCACAAAGCTTCGCGCCGCGGGCGGCCGTAATAAAGGTCGTATTCAACTATGAGACGTGATCTTTTACTTTCGAAGGTATTTGCACACTGGTACGTTGTTTGGAAAGCTGGGAGGCGGTCAAATTGTTGAGATATAATAGAATCTATATTGACTTTATATTAAAGAGCTAGGCACAGTAATAAAATTGTACCGTTTTTTACACAACCATTTACTTGAATGTAATGTTTAAGACAATTTATAAGTTAAATTCAGTATATTGCGTTCTGAATATCTAGAATTAGGATTCCTTGCTTAAAACTAATTTACTGTACCATCTGTGGCGTAAAATTAACCTTGTCAGTTTACAAATCAATTCGTGTCATCATAATTTAGTAAAGTCAATAATAAAGTCAAAGATTCGCTTTTAACAAATTCTATTAACCCTTCATCCCCTAATCAACATAGCAACAAATCAAAATCATCCACCCTAGTTGGGAACTTCGTTATCTATTCGCATAATCTGTTACGCAACAATGGGCAGGCACCTTGCTCAACCGATGACAGAATTACTTGGTGTCATAACGGATTTGCGTTGTCTCGCGGATCCGTTCCGACTGCATATATTCGTTATCAGGAAAGTTCTATTGTATTGGAATAAAGACTTTCCTTCTTTATTCCTGTGACAAAATGAGTTCTGCATATTGCGAGAGAAGCACGCTGTAAAATATTGTAAGGAGGTTTAAGTGACGAAGTTTTTGTCACGACGGATTTCAGCGTGTTAGCAGTAAAGTTAGGGTTAATGCTATGGAAGGTTTGGCGCGTGTTTTGGCTTTGTTCTTGTGTGTTATGGTGAAAAAGTGACGTGACAGCTGTTGGGAGTTTTGTAAAAGTCGACGGTGACGACGGGCTTGGAGCAGGTAATAGAGTGGAAGTAAGTATCTGGAAGGGTTCCGTAGTCAACTGACAACTTTTTACTGTCCATTATTAGTATATAACGAATATATGTAAACCACAGACACAAACATAGTTTGAAATAACTTTGTTTTGTTCATTTTAGTGTGTTTTAGGTGCCTATAAAAAATAAACTGTGCTAGCCCAGTAGTAACGGCACCGTATTACAAATTTGAAGGTCTTGGGATCGATCCCAAGCTGGTGCTAAACTTTGTCTAATTTATTTCACCACTTCAGCATTTAAAACGTTGAAGAACAACATCGGGAGGACGTCTACCTATGCGCACTGGGTCTGCGTGATGGATAATAAACCATTCCCTTTCACAGAGATGAGACCCGTGTCCCAGTAATGGGAATAATTTAGTCTGATTATCCTATAAAAGATTGAATTTTATGTTCTATCAACATGGTTAAATTAAAACAATTCGGACATAGCCTAGTTCTTTTTTAGTCATTGATATTCAAATCCCTTTCAAAAGGTTCGCTAAAAACTAAATATACCCGCAAAACAAATACCCATGGGATATTTTTAGAAAAAAGAAAAGCCCGTTTTATATACAGACCCACATTCCAATATTACTTGAATTTCAATTTTCTATCGCCCTCAGCCTCAGTGGCAAAGGGGATTGTATTTTTTCACGCAGTGGTATAGGGGTTATCTTTATTGGTTTTCCTTCTAATTTAACACGCTGAGTTCCTCTCGGAACTGTGTCGTGAAATACCCGTTAGATTTGTTTCGAGGGCTCCATCATGGGTTTAGGGATCAGATATGAATGCTTCGCCGTCTAGTTAAATGTAGAGCTTAAGTTATCTTGCTTGTTTTTTTTTCCTTTTCATAAAATGCGTATTTTATTGGACTCGTTACTAGTCTTATGAACCATATTCATAAACTAATTTGAAAAAAAGCTTAAATGGTTTTTTCAAACCCTGACAGAAAAAGAAGGGTGTTATAAGTTTTACGTGTGTATCTGTGTCTTGTGTATCTGTCTGGGCCACCATAGCTCCTAAACGGAACAACCGAAATTGATTTTATTTTTGTTTGAAAGGTGTCTTTATCGAGAGTGTTCTTAGTTATGTTTGATAAAAATCGGTTCAGCCGTTCAAAAGTTATGCGCATTTTACTCTTTGAATCGAGGTATTTTCGCAAGATATTGTATTATAATGTTTCGATGGATTGTCGATGGTAGTGATGGGCGATTACTACTAAAACCAATCAAATCAGTCGATTGTTCAGTTCAATCGATAATAATTGATGTCAGTCGATTGTTAACGACTTACGGCGTGCGGCTAGCGACAATGACTCACTTGGTTAATTTGTAACGCAGGGCACCCATTACTATACACGTGCGTAGTGCGTAGTGTCATCATCATCATCATCATCATCAGACTATAGCAGTCCACTTCTGGACATAGGCCTCTCCAATTGCACACCATTTGGTTCGATTTTCGGTAACTGTCATCCAGCTGCTACCAGCCACCCTGCAAAGGTGGTCTAGGTGCGTAGTGTGCGTACTACTAAATAAGTAGTTACAAAAGATGGTGCGGCGGGCGTCCGCTGCGCTACAAATTAATAGATAATCGTCAGTGCGCCACTACTTACGTACGACTGCAGCTATTATGCGATTGTAGCTAGTACTAGTAAGATTAAAATTTTCGTTTACTTTAGTACTTCAATGTAGTACTTCAATTCAATACTTATAATCACAAACAATTGACGCAATTGGCTCTAGACATTTTTTCTCTTTTAGCTACACTATAGCTGAGTATCTCGTGCAAAGCCAGTGGTAAAAAGCTGGTCGTCGATATTTTGCTAATCATGATTACGGCAATATTATTTTAAAATATTAACACACTCATATTCGTAACGTAGTGATAATTATGCTTCTGTGGTAATTATCAGTTTGTGTTCATATAGGCACCTACCTATCTTGTTAGCAAGGGATCAAGTCGATATGCCTAATGCTCATTAACACTAGGATTAATTCCATTATCTCCGAACTAGAGCGCTTTATTAGCCAACACTTGCCTTTAAACCAATAAATTGTCTATTAATCGAGGTTAGGTTAGTCGATAGGCTGAGTTAGTACAGTCAGGAAAACTATTGCTCATCACATTAAGGTCGAATGTCACTTGCACATCATAAAAATATTTTTGTATATATTGTTCTTCCTTCCCTGGTCCCATTGTTTAGGGACGAGTGTCCTCACTTTTCTGGGCTAAGTTGTTCTGTATTTGGTTGTCTTTTCTGGCAATTGGGCTTGTTTGAGTTCTCTCTCTATATGGGACCACCAGATCAAGGACGGGCGGTCTCTATCTCCTTTTTATTCAGGAAGGCGTCGAGCGATTTTCTCCACATGGTCCTCCACAGTCTCTTGACGTGCCCATACCAACGAAGGCGGTTCTCGGTCGAGTTTTGTCTATGTGGCAGTTATATAGTTGGCAGTGTTTCAAATTGAGTGAATTTATTAGGAATTGTTGTTAACATAATAAACAATTAATTTCTCTGATTTTATGTACCTACACTATAGACACATTGCATTACAGATGATGAGATTTCTCGTCGAAAGTGTTTAAGAGATTTTATCGTGTTTGTATGCTTCCTCTGCCTATCCTAGTCTCATATTACTCGAAGTCGATACAAAATGTGTTCCTCTGCCATTCTGTATGTAGCTTTCATGATATTTTTCATACTTCTATATATCATCTCCTACGTAATCCAAATAATCGAAAAGCAAATACGGTTTATTTTTTCGGTCTTTAGCTAAAGAAACTTCAATATAAGTACTCACAGTACTAATTTTCAAATATCTCTTTTACACAAAATTAAATCTTCAATCGGGACCAAATCCTTTTCCAATTACTTTGGTCTCGAAACTTTTAATCCATCACCAAATAACTTGTCCCAGATCAAGATTCTGATCCGTTGGATTGCGGAAATGAAACTTAAATATATTTTAATTTAAAGTATCAAAGAACTCAAGCAACGCAACCTTCAAAGGGTTGGAATTCAGTCCAATTGCCCTAATATTTTTGTGCCATAAGAAATCTCTTACAACTTGCAATCAAATCTCATTGCAAGTAAATAATGAATTAAGTGACGGACCAAAATTCTTTGCTCTGTTGTTTCAAATTTTTATCAGGAAAATGAACATGACACACCTGCTGAGGACCAACAGTATTGAAGTATCATTATTATTAACTGACAGCATACACCATGTTTATTTATTTATTAACACATACATTTGTTTTTATTTTCAAGGCCCAACCATTAGGTGTGACGATTGATCAGATTCTTAAAGCACCAGTAATAACTTAAGCATGTAAGATAACTTTTATAACAGTCTTTTTTACAATTAGTAATGATCACACTGATTTAGCAAGAGTAATATTCACCTATGTGTGTGAGATTAATTCAGCGAATAGATAATAAATAATTAACCCTTAGTTTACCTGGTGAACCCAAATCACACAACTTACCTCATGGAGTCCACGGGACTCCTTTTTTATTAATCATTTATTTTGTTTAAAATAAAAGCAAAAACTTACTTACTTTCTTACTTTTATCATACTTAGTTTAATAACGATCTTGTTAACAATTGAAAAAACTAATAAATGAAAAAATCTATATCTGCCTAGCCTTTTCCCAACTATATTGGGGTCGGCTGCCAGTGTTACCGGATTCAGCTGAGTACCAGTGTTTTACATGGAGCGACTGCCTATCTGACCTCCACAACCCAGTTACTGGGTAACACGGTACCCCTTGGCAAGAATGGTGTCAGATCTCAAGCTTCTGACTACTCGTAACGACTGTCAAAGATCTTAAAATGACAGCCGGGACCAACGGCTTAACGTGCTTTCCGAGGCACGGAGGAAACTCGGAATGTTGAAATGGTGACCCATCCACGGGCCGACCTCGTCAAGCGTTGCTAGTTACCGACCAGTGTGGCTGTTATTATTTAGCCACGAGCTCCTCCTCCTAATAAATGAAAAAATATGGAAATCAAATAATCGTCAACTTCTAGTCGCTAAATACATTTTTTTTTCCAATATCTCTCATATAGTTAACTTTTTAAACTAAATAAGAAATAGGATACTTTCTAAAAATTAAAAAATCGTGCAGTAGTTTCTTCTTATTATCATACACCATTCTGCATTTACACCTGAGCTGCTTGCATCCTCACCTAAATCCTGTGCTTCCACGTGGCTTGAGTCAGGTGAGCACTCTGAATCCGAGTCATGATCGGAAGGTATGCTCCCGTCTTCAGAATTCGTTTGACTCTATTAAGTTTTGTGGTCCACCTTGTTGCTCTCGCTCTTCATCGTTGGATTCCTTAAGATCACATCTGAACCCAGCTTGTGCTACTGACTCAGCATTATATCGCATTAAATTGTCTAACCATCTATTAGAAGCCATCTTGTACACTACAATACAAAAAAAACACTGAAAATAAATGATAAAATTACAAATGAGCAAAGCGAAATAATATATGTAGGAACGGAACGTTATTAGATGAGTGGAATGAAACGTAAAGACGAATGACAGGTGTGAAGCATGAGGGAGTGAAAGAGATGACAGTATGAAGTAGACTAGGTGTGAAAGGGATAGTGGTAAAATGTTAAGGATGTAGGAGGAGACGGGATACAGGACGTAGAAGGATAAGAGACGATTAAGACGTTGTGAAAAAGTAATAAATATATTTCAAAGATTATTCATACAATCCGTTGTTTTTATTGGCCCTGCTTTGAGTATATCCCACATATTTTTGGGGGCTCGCCCGGGATACTCAAAGTTTCCAGTTCGGGGCTAAAAGACGAGAGCGGAGAAAACCGGCGCCAAAGACGTGGAGTGACCGGGGACTTGGCTCTAAGAAAACTAAAGAAAGCGGATCAAAGACGGTTACAGAAAAGACGTTAGCATAGAAGACGATAACAGAAGACGAAAATATGGGCGGACATGGTAAGGATCGCCGGCAAAGCCGCCAAACGGATTACGACGACGACCGCGCGGCCGCTTCATCGGCGAGGCAGACATTTTTCCGCGATCAGTCTATCCACACGGAGAACCTCGTTGAAAAATTCAGCGGGCAAGACAAGTCTTTCTCAGTAGCCAAATGGGCTCAAGACATTGACGACAATTCAGAGATATTTCAATGGACGCCCCTACAGACCCTGATAGTCGCTAGAAGATCTCTGACGGGAACTGCAGCCCTGTGGCTAAAATCAGAGAAACCCTTCAAAAGCTGGGACGATCTAAAGGCGGGTTTGCTAAAAGAATTTCCCGATTCAATCGACAGCAAAACTATACACGAAATGATGGCGGCTAGAAAGAAAAATAAAGACGAAAGGTGCGTGGACTACATGTTAGTTATGAAGGAAATGGGGAAGCGCGGCAAAATACCGGATTATGTTGCCATTAAGTACATTATAGACGGCATAATTGACTCTGAAGTGAACAAGATTGTGTTGTACGGTGCTACTACGTATTCGGAGCTCAAAGAAAAAATCAAGATATACGATACAATCAAAGAAAAGATGGGTGTAAATTTCTATCGAAATAAGAAGCCGGAGAGTAGTGAGAACCGCGCTGGTACGAATAACCAGAGGTGCTTCAGCTGTGGTGAGAAAAGTCATCAGTCGTCGCAGTGTCCTAATAAAGAAAAAGGGCTGAAATGTTTTAAATGCAACGAGTTTGGGCATATCTCGACGCAATGTAAACAAGGCAAAAACATTCGGTCGCATACGACGAATGAGAAGAACGAAGAGCGGGAGCGGGAATGGCGCCGAGGCAAACTGAATTCTTCCGAAGAAAGACGAGCGATGTGTGTGGCTGACTTCACTCCAAGCGATTGCGAGGTTGGCAAACCTGACGATTTCGGCAGCCATGACAGCTCGGTTGACAGTTGTACCAACATAAGGGAAAATGACAAAATGGCGAATGTGGTGGGAACCGACGCCAACTTCATGGATGTTTACGTCGAAGAAAAGACGCCGGCGCAAACGCGTTTCGAAAGTGCCTGCAAGACGATATTTATCAATAAGTGCGAAGTATCCGCGTTAATTGACTCCGGAAGTGAACTGAACTTAATGTGTATTGAACTTTATGATCATCTGGGGTCTCCGGAATGTGTAAAAACCGCCACGAATCTGGTGGGATTAGGAGGCAGTATAGTGTCGACCAAAAAGTTAACTATTTCTGTAACGTTAGACGGAAACTATTACAATGCTGTTACATTTTATGTTGTTCCAAGACGTGCTATGCCGTGTAGTGTTATATTGGGCCAAGATTTCCTCAAAGATGTTTTCACTATTATGTCCAAGGGGTCAATATTAATTGTACCTAATGGGGACAATTGGTTGTCAAAATTATCGTGTGCAGTTAGTCAGGATCAGCCATTTGTTTTAGGTAACATTAAGAATAAGCAGGTGCAGCAAGAGGTGATTGACTGTGTGAACCGGTACAACCCAGTACAGGTAAAGGAGGCGCCCATAGAGTTGCGCATTGTGCTCAAAGACGACATACCAGTTTCTCAGCGACCAAGACGTATATCATTAGCAGAGCAGCTTATTGTGGAAAACCAAATATCAGACTGGTTGAAAGATGGCATCATTCGCGTAAGTTTTTCAGAATATTCCTCTCCTTTGGTTATTATAAAGAAAAAAGATGGTAGTTCAAGGATCTGTGTCGACTACAGGCCTATCAATAAAAAAATTGTTAAGGATGAATTTCCATTGCCGATAATCGAAGATTTAATAGATAAACTTAAAGATGCTCGTGTGTTTAGTGTTTTAGATTTGAGAAATGGCTTCTTTCATTTGAAAGTTTGTGAAGAAAGTATTAAGTATACAGCCTTTGTTACACACCATGGCCAGTACGAGTTTTTGAGGGCTCCTTTCGGTTTGTCCGTATGTCCAAAGTATTTCATGAGGTTTGTCACAATGGTTTTTCAGGATCTTATTACAAAAGGAATTTTAGTCATATTTATCGATGATTTGCTAATTCCAGCTGTTGATGAATGTCAGGCATTGCAGCGATTAAAAGAAGTTTTGGATGTGGCATCGCAGTATGGCCTGCACATCAATTGGAAGAAGGCACAACTATTATGCCAAAGAATAGAGTACCTAGGACATATCATTGAAGGTGGGAAAGTACAACCTGCACAGGAGAAGACGGATGCTGTAAGCAGGTACCCTGAACCAAAGACTTTGAAGCAACTTCACAGTTTCATTGGGTTAGCTTCGTATTTTAGAAAATATATCAGAGATTTTGCATTAATAGCTAAGCCGTTAACAGATTTGTTGAAGAAAGACGCACATTATGAGTTTAATGACATTCAGAGAAGTGCATTTAACCAGTTGAAGAATGCACTAGCCAGTAGTCCAGTATTAAGGATCTATGACCCTCAACTATCAACAGAATTGCATACGGATGCTTCTGCAATAGCATACAGTGCCATCTTACTTCGGAGAGATGATACAGGTGAGTTACACCCTGTATATTATCACAGCAGGAAGACTAGTGATGCCGAAAAGAAATATAGCAGTTATGAGTTAGAAGCATTAGCTATTATTGAAGGAGTAAAGAAATTCAGACACTACTTGTTTGGTAAACATTTTAAAATTGTAACAGACTGTCAAGCCTTTCAGAAAACCTTAAACAAAAAGGATTTAACAACCAGAGTAGCCAGATGGGTGTTATTACTGGAAGAATATGATTATGTCATTGAACATCGGCCAGGAGGTAAGATGCAACATGCCGATGCCTTGAGCAGGAACCCATTCGTTGGAGCAATTGAGCTTAGCTTACATGAGCAAGTCAAACAAGCACAGATGTTGGATGACGGTGTAAAGGCGATCATAGAAATTCTAAAACTTCAGCCATATGAAGACTACTCCTATAGCAATGGTTTGTTATACAAAGGGCGTGAAGGAAGGTTAGTGATACCTAAAAATTTTGAATTTGAGATTTTAAGAAGAGTTCATCAGAAGGGTCATTTTGGAAAAAGAAAGATGATAGAATTGTTAGAACAAGATTACTACATAAAAAATGTAAAAAAGAAAATTGAAGAACTTTTATTGTCATGTGTACCATGCTTGCTAGCAACGAAAAAAGAAGGTAAACAGGAAGGATTTTTAAACTGCATTGATAAAGAAAGCATTCCTTTGCATACCATACATGTTGATCACATTGGACCTCTTTCTGAGACCAGGAAAATGTATAATTACATCTTAACAGTTGTGGATGCATTTACAAAGTTTGTTTGGTTGTTTCCAGTGAAAGGAACTACCAGTAAGGAGACGATAGACAAGTTAATGATTCACCAGCAGACTTTTGGTAATCCTATGCGAATAATTTCAGATCGTGGTACTGCATTTACCAGTAACGACTTCAAAGAGTATTGTGAGAAAGAAAGTATCCAGCACATAAAGATAACAACCGGAGTGCCCAGAGGAAATGGCCAGGTGGAGCGTGTACACTGTACTATTATAGCGTTATTAACCAAGCTGTGTGTGGAAGAGCCATCGCTATGGTACAAACAGGTCAGTAGGGTACAGAGGGCTCTGAATGGCACCTACCAAAGAAGCATCGACACTACTCCCTTTGAACTCATGTTGGGTACGAAGATTAAAACTAAGGAAGACATACAAATTTATGATTTGCTTCAGCAAGAGCATAGAAATAATTTTATGCAAGACCGGGAAAGTTTAAAGATGAAAGCGAAAGAACAAATAAGTAAAATTCAAGAAGAAAATTGTAAAACATACAACAGAAAAAGAAAAGCAAGCCGAAAATATGAAGTAGGAGATGTTGTAGCAATTAAACGGTCGCAGTTTGGAAGTGGTTTGAAACTCAAACCTAAATATTTGGGACCATACAGGGTCACCAAGGTCAAATGTAATGATAGGTATGATCTTGAAAAGCTGGATCATATGGCAGAGGGGTCACGAATAACATCTTCATCAGCAGATAATATGAAACCATGGCCAGTGGGTGGCCACGGTATTGAATTAGGTGAGTAGAGAGACATCAGCTTTTGGGTAGATTATTAGGTTAGGAAATATCTGCGAGTTAATCTTGGCCTAATAATTGATTAAGATTCTGTTATTTATATTACTTGTTATTTTTATTGAGAATTATTTAAGGTGTGATAGATAATAAGGTGTAATCTCTATGGTTAATTTAAGTTAAGAGTATGAATGTTTTAAGTAGCATTAAGTTGTTATTGTATAAATTTAAGTTGTGAAAGGTGTTTTTCCTGTAATTTAAATCTGACTGGGGACAGTCAGATATCAGAATGGCCGAGTTGTAGGAACGGAACGTTATTAGATGAGTGGAATGAAACGTAAAGACGAATGACAGGTGTGAAGCATGAGGGAGTGAAAGAGATGACAGTATGAAGTAGACTAGGTGTGAAAGGGATAGTGGTAAAATGTTAAGGATGTAGGAGGAGACGGGATACAGGACGTAGAAGGATAAGAGACGATTAAGACGTTGTGAAAAAGTAATAAATATATTTCAAAGATTATTCATACAATCCGTTGTTTTTATTGGCCCTGCTTTGAGTATATCCCACATATATATTTGTCACATAATTATCCCCTAGGAATCTAGGGGACTCCATGGAAATAATTACTCACCGAAACGTAAGCCGCAGGCACCCGTCCTCTTCACAGGAGTGTGTCTGGCACGTTACTTCAGGAAGGTACAAAGACGCACGAAAACAAAACTGTGATATTTAAGTTTTTAGGCCTATATGGTAGTTTGCGCGGAGTCCCTGGGACGTAGCAGGTAAATTAAGGGTTAAGCTAACAACATGTATCTACGTGTATACCTCGGCAAAACATAACTCTTGAATGAATTATAACAGTATATATGTTATGGACCAAGTGATTAATACGGCATTATTCATAATACCCGGGCAATTTGAAAAATGCCCAATTTGAGTAGGCAATATGACAAAAACTATTAAAATAATTAAATTGTCTGGGCTTTCTATCACTTGAGGGG